>OZ018317.1:135849057-137327390 GCA_963969495.1 Ceratothoa steindachneri
ACGTGCCCAGCCCGCTCGGGGAGGTCTACGCTAGAGGAAATCGACGGGGAGTTGGATAGGATCAGAGAAGAAATTAAAGGGGTAGAGAAGGGGGCCATGCCCATAACTCGTTCCAAACGATTAAATAATTTAGGTGTACACCAGAAATGGTGGCTATGCGCGAGGAGATCGGCCGGGCGGCAGAAAATATAATAAGATTCGGAACATCAAAGGAAGCATGTAACGCACTCAGCAGACAGAACAGAAAATTAATTGCACTAATTTATTAAAAATAGAAAGAGAAATGAACATTGAGAAAATAGATGTGGAAACATCATGAAGGGAATTTTGGAAAAATATCAACAGATTAAAGACACGGACAGCAAGGGATAAAATGAAAAGTAAGGATGCAGAGAACAACATTTTAGAAGATGAGGAAAAAATAGAGGCATCATTTAGAGAGCACTGGAGAAATGTATTCAAAATTAGCGAAGAGAACAGGACTATGACATTAAATTCAAAAATCAGATCGTGGACGAACTCATTGAGGAGATAGAAAGGACATACCCCTTGCACTTTGTCGAGGAAAGGAGAAAGAGCAACGAGGGAAGAGACGCAATCATTAAATGTGAGGAATTAAAAGAAACGATAAAGAACTTCCGACAGAGAGCCCCAGGCAGATCGGGACTCACTATATTAAATTCCCTTAAAGCACCCCTTAACATACTGGAGAGAGTGAAAAGCGTCTTCAATGCCTGCTTCAACACAGGATACTTTCCTGATGAACGAAAAGTGGCAAAGATATTCATACCCAAGGCGGGAAAATCTCCGATCAAGTGATTAATTACCACCCCGTCTCGCTACTGGATTTCATCGGTAAGATATTGAAAAAATAATTGATAACAGACTTTCCAAATTCCTCGATGGTAATGGACGGAGAAACAGCTGCCAATTTGGTTTCAGAAAAAACAGAAGCACAGGGATGGACCTTGGAGTAATCCTTGAAAAGATAGCGAAAGCAAAGAGAGAAAAAATAAACCTAGACATCGTATGCCGGGAGGTGTCCAAGGCATTCGACAAAGTATGGCAGAGGGGTATGCAACTCAAGATACTCAGATTAGGAATGAACAACATGATCGACAGGATTTTATGTGATTATTCAATGGAGAGACGTGCTTATGTTAAATAAGACGACATCAGGGAGAAATATTCGAGCTTACTGCAGGTTTGTCCCCAGGCGCTTGTCTGAGTCCTTCTCTCTATTCAATCTACACAGTAGATATACCACCACCAAGAAACGAGGGCCTCTGAAACATGCATTTTGCCGATGATTTCATCTAAATCATAGTTTTCCCCTAGAGAAACGGCTTAATGCAAGGTAAGATGACTGCAGGGAAGAAATAGATACGAATAAAAATGAAAAAATAAAACCAACAGGGATAAATTTAAAATGGTACCCGTGTACAGGAAGTGCATCTCAGATGTATATGTAGAAGGACAGCGCTACAGATACTACAAAGAATGTAAGGTGCTTGGACTAACCATTACGAATTCAGGTTATAAAAAGAACGTAACTGAGATGGTAAATCGAAGGAAGAGCCGCCTGGCATTACTGTACATAAAATTATCAAGCCATAGTACAGTCGACGATTATTTAACCAACCCTCACGATGTACACGATCTCAAGAAGTAACCTATTATGACTGCAAAAATTCCAAAACAAAGCTATATACTTAATAACAAACACTAGAAGAAAAGAAAAAAGAGAACTACAAAACCTGCACAGGGAGGCAGAGATAAAGCCACTTAACAGTATATTTGCAAAAAGAGCAAAGCCCTTCATATAAAAGACAGAATGGAAGAGGAGTTGAATTAATTAACCAAATTGCCCAAAGGAAAGGATGGACATCACACAGATTATTCCAATTTTCCCAAAGATAGTTAAAGGAGGAGAAGAGGAAGAAGAAGAAATATACACCTAGAGAAAGAGAATAATACTCGACGACGACTAAGAGTAATTTAATGACCGAAGCATCACCAAAGAATAGCATATAGTCCATTATAATTAAAATAGGAATACGAAAGAATAGATAGAAACATACACCAGTTTATTTTTAAAGTAATTACTATTACCGGTTTGATCACCTCATAAATACAAACACTACTTAGACATATTTAAAATTAATTCATATGCAAAAAAATACATAAATAATTAAAAAAAAACAATCCTGGACACTCACGCAAATACAAGTTTTCTAACTTTATCAAGCTAGCTAGCTATAACTACCTATAATGGACAAAGATAAACCTGATCTCCAGACAATTAGCATCTCTTTGTAAAATCCTTACTTCCTTCAGCCTTCAACATCTATTTTTTTTACTATCACACTCACATTTGGGAATCACATTAGATACGTGGGATAGGGGGCAGATAAACTGAAAAGTTATAGTTAGAGACAAGCGACCAATCGTGGTTCGGATTCCACGTTAAGCTGTAGGTCCCACGAATACCTAATTCCATTTTTGTCTCCTACTATTTCCTTCGATGTCCTATACTAATACTTTCTTCTTCCTCTCCCTCTCATTCCTATCCGCCGTAGTCACAGTGCTTTGAACCTTCTTTGTCTCTAGACAGTGTGACTATGGGGCTCTACAAAGGAGTACCGGGCCTCCACCTATCCCTTCTTGGGCTCTCCATGAGGGCCAAGGTGGTCAGGGGAGGGGTGTGTCGGAAAAACTATACTTTGTCACTCACTTCTCTTTTCATTTCATTCCATTTCAGTCCATTTCTGTTCGTTCCCTGAAGATGAGCCACCAGGGTCTAAAGACGTCTAGGAAGAAAATATGTCTTTTGCGAATGTATTTTCTCGCCTACAAGACCAAAAAAAAACTTGTAAGATTATAACGTTGCCACTGATGTTGACTTCAACAGTGCATGTATACAACAGAGCTTCTTACCTAATATATATTTATATATATATATATATATATATATATATATATATATATATATATATATATATATATATATATATATACATATATATATATATATATATATATATATATATATATATATATATATATATATATATATATCCCTTTGACTGTCTAAGCCATTTGTCAAGAAATACCTTACACTTTTATTTTGCATTTTAACATCAATGTCCCAACATGGTAGACAGACGTCTTAGTATAAAATGAAGGCGAGACGTTTAGTGCCCCAGATATGCGTCACGACACTTTTTCCTTTAAAATTTTCCTTATATATTACATATAATTACCTAAAAGTTTAATTTAAACTTTCTAGCAAATCTAAAATTAATATTCATAGTAAAAAGACAAGATCTCTAAAATGGCATAACATTATGCAATTCCGTATTGCACCACATTCATTATCTTCTGTCTAAGATTAACGAGACAAAATAGAAAAAAATATTACGCAATGCAGTATTGCATCACAATATGCCAGTCAATGATTTACATAGCATTGATTCATAATTGCACCATATTGGGTTATGCTCTTTAATATAAAAAGTAGCTGTGGAATTAAAGTCTCATACACTGGTAATAGCTGGGCAAACAGTTCCCTAAATTGGTTCGGATGAAAACATACTATTAAGGAATTGATTGAACCTCTTGAGAATTATTCGATTAGTGACGATGAAGATCAAATTGATTTTGAAGAGGATTTATTTAGCTATGAAGATGAGTTAGTCCCATCAGACGAATCATCTGAAACATCCTCAAATGAAGAATTTAATCATGAACATGTTGAACATCATCATTCAACAGAAACATCACCTGTGATTGCCCATCAAATGTTTCAAATCTAAGATGGACTTGTAATTTACCTCAAGTGAATAAAATGACATTTACTGGAATATGTGGAGTTAAAATTCTTATGCCCTGTAGCATTTCACCGGCTCATATTTTTTATTATTTATTTGACGAAAATTTAGTTAGGAACATGGTGAATGAATCTACATAATAGATTGTAAATCAATACCTTGATAAAACTAGACTTTAACAAAATTCCAGCATGAAACTCTTTAAAGAAGTTACTTTACTAGAGATGAAAAAGTTCCTAGGAATAATTTTTGTCGCAGGATTGATTAAATTTCCTAATATTGAAGATTACTGGAAAAAAGATAAGATATTTATTCATCCACTTATTCACCACATACAGATGTCATACAACCGCCTTACAATAATATTAAAAGATTTGCAATTCAGTGACAAAGAAAAGGTAAAGCCTGGTTTCAGACTTCACAAAACAGCCTTCTTTTCAAACTGTCAGAAATTTTCTAAGCCTGGTGAAAGCATTTATGTTGATGAAAGTACGATCTTTCATCGAGGTTGGCTCAACTTTCGTCACTACAATCCTAAAAAATTTCACAAATATGGGATCAAACTCTATACGCTCATGAGACATTTCAGGTTATGTTTGCAATGCTTCTATTTACTGTAAGGCTGATTTAAACATAAATATTAGGACTGAATTAGATAATAGTGGATCAATTCTCGCTAATTTGAGTGAAAATCTTTTCAATTGTGGAAGACTGCTTGTAGCAGTGGAACTCTGGGAAAAAACGGTAAGAATATCCAAGGAAACATAAAAAAGCGAAAAAGTTGAGAAGGGGCAAATCAAAGGACACGCAAACTCTGAATGGAATTCGTGTTTTCAAGTTTCCAGACAAAAGAGAAATTTTCATCCTATCAACATTTCACAATGCTGCCAAAATTGACGTTGTAAAGAAAAATAGAGTAGAATAAACTGTAAAAAAGCGAAATGTAATCATAGACTACAACAAATTTAAAGGTGGAGTTGACTTAATTGACCAAATGGGTGAGTATTACATATAGTCCAGCAGGAAAAAGTGTAAAATGGTACAACTAATTAGCATCGTAGTCACGAACAGTTGGGTAATTTACACAAGCAAGAAACAACCAAAAAATATCAGCTGAAGGACTTTACTAAAATCATTGCTGACTCATTGATTTCTGAATTTAATTTAGCAAATAATCATAAAGAGAGGTCTCATCGTCTGACAACCATTTCAAGTGAGAATATAGACTCAAGAAAGCGATGCGATCCTACTATATAACACGGCTTACGACGATGGAAGTACTAGAGCAAGCTAGAAAGAAAGCTAGGAAAGTTAATCCTGAATGTGTGAAATGAAAAAAAAGCTTTCTGTCTCTCAAAATACATATAATGAATGGCATAAATAATTTATTTTACTTATTCTATAAAAATCAATATTTTTTACAGATTTTTTTATTGTATTATATACTTATTATATGAATATGTTGTTTTAATGAAAGGTTTTTTTTTTAATGTAAGATTTTCTTTCTTCATAAAGGTCAATATATTTTTCAAAACTTTTTTCCAAAAAATCTTTTCTTAAAATTGTCTTCATTGCTCGAAAAAGAACACTTTTTAATTTGTTATTTACATTCTTTAAAAAAAAACAATTATAGAGTTTTCTACGATTGTTTCCAATTTTGCTTACTGCATGGGCACTTTTTCCTAAAAAAAACCCTTAATTTTTGATTACTAATATTTTTTAGACCAAACCAAAATATATTTTATTTAAAATGTCACTAAATATAGTAAAAATCAAATTTTTTTTTACAATTCTGCAGATACAAGCACAAGTCCAAATTCATAGTTTACACGGTATGAGATAAAAATATAGGTTGCTTTTTTACAAATTTGTTATTCTTTTCGAAATGTATCAACTTAGCAGAAAAAAGGTTCTTTGTGTGAAATGTTCTTTATTCGTACGTGTTTTACCGTTAAATCTCAAATAACTATTAACTCTGATTTTATACCCAATGAAAAGTTTTTGAAATTAAAATGAAACTAATTAGAACGAACGAACATATGTAGGAAAAATTTTATCATTTTGATCTCAAGTTTATTCTTTAAATTTATCAGTATACCCCCTAAAGACGATCAATGTGGTTGAAAGCACCTCGGGCGAATAATAAATAATGATTTCAAATTATATTTATGGTCCGCCCTCTTTTAATGGATATCCATTTATTAAATTTAACAAGAAACTAAAAAATGCTGTCAAATATTATAATATATATATATATATATATATATATATATATATATATATATATATACATATATATATATATACATATATATATATATATATATATATATATATATATATATATATATATATATATATATATTTATATATATCAGGTACATATAAATAAACAATAGTTAAAAGCTATATCCTAATTTTAAATTATTCTATTGTAAAATATAATCAATGACAAATCTTGTATATAATAAAGTTATCTAATTTAAACAATCCTTAACTTGTATAATTTATTTTAGCTGATTCTACATTTGTTATCCACTAAAAACATTCCTCATATATTGAGTAAGTTATAAAATTATAGTACCTTAAACTCTAAGGATGTTAAATACTGTAAATATGTATATTTCGCAATTTCCCAAACCAACTTTGCTTTTTACCCAAGAAGGTTTATAAGCAGTTTAAATTATTTAAAGCATAATAACGCTTCACCTTTTACCCAAGCTTACAAATAATCTGATAGGTATATAATATTCGATAAGGTCAATTAACTTAGTAAAATGAATGGTCTTTTAGAAAACAACCAAAGCTATACAAAACTAGATTAATAATCTGGTAATGCACACTCTTATCCTACCATGTTTATACGGAGCTATTAAAACTCACCTACACAACCTACCCGCAAGACCTCTAATTAGTTTAATAGGCTTAGCAGCAAACAAATTGTCTAAATGCCCTGTATCCTTATTAAACTCTCTATCTCGTAATATATTAGTAACGAATGCACAAATAATGAGCAATTCATTAAACTCCAAAGTATACACACATACCAAGTGATTATAAACTGGTTAGTTTAACTGTAGGTTTTCTCTTTTCAAAGATCCCAGGAAATCCCTAGCTTGAATTCCTAACTGACGTTTGCCGTAACTAACTCAATCGTTCCTCTTTCCACTCACCTCTATATACATTGCATTAAAAGTGTGCTTATAGTTTTAATGGTAATTGGTATATGCAAATATGTGGCATGACAATGTGTAACACCCTCTCACCCCTGTAATTTGCTCATATTATATGGAATATCATATTCAAAATCACTGTCGACAATTCTTCCACACAAAGCCTGTTGGCATTTGTGCGTGGACGATTCATTTTGTATTTATGCATCAGAGTGTAATGAGAACAAGTTCCTCATTGCTATTAAACACTAGTCCTTGGGTGGGGAACCTTTTAGTGTGCGCGCCATAATGAGCCAAATCTTTCTAACAAAATTCAATACGTGCCATCCAGAGTTTTTTAGAACATAGTAATATTTGCTGACGTTTTATAAGTAGTTGAGGATCCTTTGTTAGTGATATCAAAAGACACAGGGGTAGTGAAATCAAATAATATTAAAAGTAGTATTTTGGATAATGTAGATTAAATGAGCGTAGAATTTAGCGACTTTAGTCAATGAAAATTAATTAAAGAAATTTTACCCTGTTGATTGCATACTTATTTTTAATAGTGTTTAAAAACATTGTTTTCAATATTAGCGAAAGAATAAACAATGATTCTAAGCTTTTAGCCATCTTGTGTCAATGTTTGCATTCTAAAGAATTATTTTTGATACAGATTTTCCAAATTCTATAAAGAAAATAATTAGGCCAAATACCATCAATATCCCGGCATTATATTCTTGTAATTAGATGGCTTTTATTAGCATTTTAGTTACCTTTTGATCACTATTTTTATTACAACTTTACTGTTTGCTTGTTACGTTATTACATTTTATTTATTATTGATGTTAATAAACTTTTATGTTAATAAGATTAAATACAAAACTTAGTAAAAGTTGGATTTTTTTATAAAGGTGAGCTGGAAATTAGTGTAGTGAAAAAAGTTATAAGCGTGCCATTTTTGGCACGCATAGGTTCCTCACTCTTGCGCAGTGTCCCTTCAAAGAAACTTACTTGCGAATCAAAGCGGAACAATACTTCGAAAATTTCTACATTGCTTTATTTATAGAGAAGGTTTAAATCTATAATATTGAGTGTGTAAGAATACCTATAAATGTACATATTCTCATACACACATTTTTACTCAAGCCAGGCCACGAAGATGAATAAGACACTTTTCACCTATGTGTAATTAGGAGCTTACCTTTGAAGCTCAAATAACTACTAAATCTGATTTAATACACAATATTTATTTAACCTTATCTAGTTACCCTAATAAGGGATATCAGCGTATAATTCATATGTCCCATGCCCCACATATGTGGCACAAAGTAAGACCGTGAAGTAAGTATCATGATTTTTATGAGAGATAGTGAATTGTTTTGATTTATTATAATATACTAGCCTCCTGGCTAGCAATTGCCCGGCAATAGCTGGGTCAGCAGTTCAAATCTCGCAACGGATTCTTTTTAAAGGTGACACTATTTACTAGGGAGGTTACTACCGTGACTAGGCATCAATGGGGGAGTTGGGGTTACCCTGGCTGACGTCCGACTGATAAGCAGCAATATAGCAGCTTGGTAGGAGGATTGAAACTAGCAAAATTACACTTTAATATATTGCTTTCGAAGACATTTCAATGTATTGAATAAATTAAGTTGCTTAAGAGGTAGGGTGGAGGCGATTTAGATCTCAGCGGAAACACGAGATTTATAAGCCTGAGTGGGAAAGTGTTCCGTAGGCATGAGGTAGAAGGAAAGCAATTAACCACTGTTGGAGAAATAAGTGTCGTAGTTACAAATTTTTAAGGATACATAAATTGCTGTGGGACATTTTACAAAAATAGAGCAAAAAAGGAATTTCGTTGAAATTAGTTGACAGTGTAGGTAGCAAAACCATGCGATTTCCATGTATTTAGAAGAAAGTTTTCTCTTGTTCTGCTTTATAATTTGTGCAGCTGGGACTTGCATAGGTAAGCCATTTCTCTATATATTAAAAATGTAAAATTTAAGGATAGTGATTAATGTATGATGAGAGTTATTAGATAAAACCTAAATATGATTAACCAATTGTAGGAAATTTAAGAAATTGGAATAGCAAGACATGTCATTAATATAAATTAAGAAGAAAAAGGATCCTAAACCAGACCCTTGGGATAGCTCACGTGTGTTATTCCTTTGACAGTCTAAACTATATCAAATCAAATGTTGCTACTATTAGTAAACAGTCTTTATGCCTTATTCCTAACCTCATTGGGATCTAGTCGTACTTTGAATGGAAGAGTTTCAAGATAACCATCAATGCCTTTGTTATCTCTTACCTTAATTACTGTATTTTTTTAAAGAGCTCATCTGGCGACTGCCTACTTGGGCATTAGTCGCCGTATTAAAAACTGCCTAGTACTAGGCTACTTTAAAATCTAATGCAATAACACACAAAAACAACCCAAACAACACCAGAAATTAAAAAAAAGGGAAAAGGAAACAAGTAGTAAGCAAGCTCTTGCGACGGGAGGAGGTCCGCCCAGGGCATAAGCGTGCAACCTATAAGGGAAAAAAACAACAAAACAAAACAAAACACCAGGTTAAATAATAGGGAGAAGGCACGCGTTTCCCCCAAAGTCTACAAGTCAACCAGTTAATGTGCACGCACTCGTCCTGAGTACAAGAGCAGGCGGTAGTGACCCCACCCATCCCGGCACCGGGACAGGTAACGTGCGCGAAGTTAACCCAGACTGGGACATTCGACAAGAATGTGCCAAACAGTCTGGGGAACGACGCAGTCGTCAAAATAGGGCGCTGGCGAGCGCTCCATCAGATAGCGATCCGTCACACGGGTGTGCCCGATTCGGAGACGACAGAAAGTGACCTGAAGCCGTCGCGGCATTGGGAGATAGGTCCAAGGGAACAGTCATGGCGCAATGGCACGCAACTTTATGTTCCCTTCAACCGTATCTCATCTTCTTTGCTAAGCAGTCCGAAGAGGTGCCCGTATTCCTGCCATATAGTCGGTGTGAGGAAGAGCAAAACGCTGGTCCGGTCGCAGAGTCCTCGTGGACTCTTTGGCGCCCTCATCGGCGCGCTCATTCCCCGCAATTTCTACATGTCCAGGAATTTAGCAGAAGATAATCTCGACAACCGCCTGGATCACCAAAACTGTAGCGTCACGGATATCGCGAACCAGGGGATGCGGAGATTTCAATGCTCCGGAAGGACTCAGGGCGCTTTGTGAGTCGCTATAGATCACAATCCGGTCTCCGAAACGGGCACGTCGCGTTATCTCCTGTACCGACTGGTGTATTGCCACCTGCTCGGCCGTGAAATCAGACGCAACGCCTGGCAGAGCCCAGCTGACTTTAAACAGAGGGTATACGGCGTGAAAACGGCCCCCTCTTGGGAATTAGACCCATCCGTATACACTGGCACGGTTCCAGCGTGACACGAGATGTGCTCCAAAAAGGTCGAACGCAATACTCCCGGGGCTGTACAAGCTTTGGGAGCAGAGGCGTGGCGACAAATAGCTAAATGTGGTACCCTCCAGGGTGGCGTCTGAGGCAGAGCCATGGGCGGATGCAGTGAAAGCTGTTGGCGAGTGAGGGAGGCACCGTGCTTGCGCGTACAGGCAAGAGATTCACTGTACGCAGCGCAGAGCGAGTTGCATCTCCCTAGAATCGATCAACAGGCTCTCAATGTGGGTAGTGCGGAAGGCACTGGTCGCAAGGCGAAGGCCGGTGTGGTGGATCGAGGCCACCTTCCGCAATATACGCTTGGCTGCCGATGCATAAAACTCGCATCCGTAGTCGAGCTCCAAACGAACAAAGGATCTATAAAAAAGTAAGGCAGTAGCCCTATCAGCGCCCCAAGCGCTTAACGTCCTGGAACGGAGAATAACCATGGCGCGGGTACAAGAGGCCTTAACGCTGCGAATATGAACCTCTCAGATGAGGCGTCGGTTAAATATAAGACCAAGGAAATGGTGCTATTCAACCACTTCCAGGCGCACCCTATTAAGAAACAAATGTGGTTCGGAGGGAGCGATGGATGAAGGCAGAAGTGAACCACCTCAGTCTTGGCCAAAGAAAACGAAAACCTATGCGTTTCGGCATAGCGAGAGACGTGGTTCAATGCCTGTTGATGTAGATGCTCCAGAGTTGAAATCTGGGACGCGCCAAAAGAGTTCAAAAGGTCGTACACGTAGAGCGTAGCGAGAACATCTTCCAGCAGCACCAAGGTGATGTCTTTGATGCTCAGGGAAAAGAGTGTGACACTGAAGACACTTCCCTGCGGAACACTCTCTTCTTGCTACTTTTGGCCGGAATGTTCCCCAACTGGTACGCGGAATCGACGATATCGCAAAAATTTATATATAAATATGTGGAGTTGTCCCCTTGCCCCCATCTTGTGGAGAGTCTCCATGATACCGTATCACCATGCGGTATCATAGGCCTTCTCCAGATCGAAAAACACCGTGGCGTAGTGCTGTCTACGAAGAAAAGCCTCGCAGACGGCATTTTTCTTTCGGAGCAGAGCATCCGACGTGGAGTGGAACTTTCGGAAGCCACACTGTGCAGAAGACAGATGGCCTCCGCTGTCCAGTAAAAATGCTAATCCAGCATTTACAAATTTCTGCATCAACTTGCACACGCAAAAGGTTAGAGAGCTCGGGCGGAAACCGGCCTGAGTAGAGTGATCTCTACCCGGTTTGCGAAAGGCAAGCACAGTAGCGATTCATCAGGAATATGGGGGGAGACCCTCCAACCAGATCCTGTTAATCAAATCTAACAGAAAGGCCATGCCTCGCTCACCCAGGTGTCGAAGCATGGCGTACGGGACATCGTCGGTCGATGGGGGGTGTCCGCAAACGAAGCAAGACCGGAGCGCAACTCACAGTAAACCTGCCGTTAAAGGGTTTTTCGTCTCTGGAGAAAAGTCCAGCCAGCGGCCTTCCACGACATCGTGACGTGCATTGAATGCTATCGCGGGAGCAACCCAGCTAAAGAATGAGGAAAAGCCGTCTCGAAGGATTCCGCCACGGACGCGGGGTCTAAAATTGCGGTCCCATTCTCCTGGAGAACGGGAGGGGGCTCCTGCGGGAACTTGCCCCGAATCATTTTGACTCGATTCCAAACCTCTGCTAGAGGGTTCTTTCCGTTAAGTGAAGACACGTATGCCCGCCAAAAAGAGCGGCGGGCGTGCTTCGAAGTATACTGGAACCTAGCCCTAGCTTGACGAAATTCGCCGACAGTGAAATCATTCTGGCGACGCTTTTAGAGCAAGAGGCATAAGGCTTCTGTTTGAGGGCCGTTTCACACTCGGCCTACCACTATGGGAGTGGTTGGCGTGCGAAACGGCCAGACGTTCTAGGAATAGTAGTCAGGCCCGCGGCAAAAAAGTTGCTGGAGAAGAACTCAACGACCTCAGCTACCGACCTAAACTCCTCGACTGAGATAGAAAATTCAGTCATTTCCTGAAATGCAGGCCACCGCGCCCGCGCCAAGCACCACCGAGGTGGGCTCTCAGGCGGCAGTTGCCCTAAAAATGATATTTGAATGGAAAAGTGATCACTACCATGGAGGTCATCGCCTTCCCCCCCTATCCAAATCAGGCTGTGCATCCAAACAGCACAAAGATAGATCAGGCAAGAAAATGAAGTGGTTCTCAAGCAGTGAGGCGGAAACTCTTCCACATTTAGGACACCTAACTCAAGTTCTTCGATCAGATCGGCAAGGGCTTGTCTCGTGGGATTTATTGAGTAATTACCCCAGAGAGGATGCCTGCAGTTCAGATCTCCAAGCAAGAGAAAGGGCCTCGGCACCCGTGCCACGACGCGGCGGAAATTCCCCGCGTGGAAGTCAGCTGACGGTGGAATGTACGCAGATATGATAGTATACCTACATTCCAGGTTAATCTGCACAGCCACTGTCTAAAAGCAGGAATCTAAAGTTAAAGGAAGAACGGAGACATCATGCCGGGTGTAAACCGCGCATCCCCCAGCCCGGCCATTTCGCGATGGTGAGGTCGCAAGACCCTTATACTCCTTAAGTGCGGGCAGGGGGCACGCGCATAGCATGGTCTCCTGCAGAAAAATGGCTAACGGTGAACGGGATGAGACGAGCCTCCGCAGCTTCGCCCAGTTGGCCCGGAGTCCACGGCAATTCCATTAAGGGAATATCCCCCCAGGCCTAGCTCGGAAGAGACCCGGGGGCCCTCTACGAACAGAAGACCCTCACCGAAATGGCTGTACGTTTCTCGGAGGTAGAGCCCCGGGTGCTTTTGGCCGGATAAAACAGTTAAGGTGCTGTCACCTACGAGGACTTATTGGGGGAGGTTGGGCTCGCCTTGCGAGTCTTTTCCTCCTTCCGCCTCGAAACCTTAGGTAGGCCTTGCGGCTTCGGAGGCGGGGGTCGCTCCTTTCGAGGAACCACCCTCTCCGAACCACTCAGCGCACCACTAGGCGTAGGCGTAGGAGCCAAAGCTCTTTTGTTACTGTCCTCCTTTCGAGGGACAGCTTTAGGAACCCCAGAAGATGGCCTGAGACCAACTTCAGGGGTGTTGCCTCTTGTTGGTCTAACGACTCAGTGGAGGCGCGTGACCATTTTGCTTTATGGGAAACGGTCACGCTGGGGGAAGGGGAGGGAGCCCTGGTATTATCCGGAGCTGGATGTGAACCTTTTTTGCCGCTAGCTTTACTAGGGGAGATCCCAGGTTGAGTAGAACCCGCAGAAGGGCTCCGAATTGGTGCGGAAACAAACTTGCTTGTTGGCATGGATGGGCCAGGAGCACAGGGTGCCTTTCTGACTATTGAGGCGTAAGACGTCCCAGGAACAGCCGGGTGCGCCAGGAGCAAGTCCTTAGCCTCGCAGAATGAGAGTCGATCATGGGCCTGGACGAGCAGGATTTCTTTCGCAAGGAGTTATGAACCACATTGCTTAGAAGAAGCGGAGTGCTGCTCTGCGGAGTTGACACACTTGGCCACACACGATTTAGACTTATCGTTTGTGGCCTTGAAGCAATTTACACAGACTTCGGGTGACCCCGACTTTACACGTCTACAAAAACGATTGGTGTGGCCAAAGGGTGAAAGTAATAGCAGACCCACGGCAGTGGCACGAATGCCTTCATGTGGTAGCAGTACCAACTGGCACGCGCCGACTCAGGGAGCTTGTCACAGTCGAACGTGATGAAGAGTGTAGGGGTGGGTCTCGAGGCCCCTCCCTGTTTTCTTATTACACATTCGACCTTGACCGCCCATGGTCGGCCAGCTCTAAGTTGATGTCTTATATGGAGTGGTCCACGAGTTCCCCCCATAAAATACTCTTTTCAAAAAGTTCATGGTAGAGTGCAGGGTCATACTCACCGGGGTGCCATGAAGTGTCCGAAGAGCACTTATCTTGGCCGCCTCAGCAAGTTTCGCCGCATTCGCCAAATGGCTCCCATCCGAGAAACGGGTCACCTTCTGCCTTCTAGCAATTACACTAGCTAATGCTCCCCACTGATGAATCATGTTGCCCTTGGCCAACATGCTGCCTTCACTGGAGCGAATAACTAGAAATTGCTTGAAGCCAGTTGGCTCGAAAACGCCAGATAGCTTCTGAATGAGGGGCCCTGACGTTATCAAGGCTCCGCTCTGCGCTCTTTTTGTCTTGGTCATAGTCGAGAGCTCCAGACCCGTAGGGAAATGGGCCAGATGTGCCGATCTTGGCTTGGTCGCTTACCAAGGTGGCAGCAAATTCATACGTCCTCGCAACCCCCGTGGAAGAATATGAGCCCCGAGTCTTTTTCATTTTTTCCTGTTCTTTTTCTTTTTAGGTGACGAAGGCATGGAATGAACCCGCTTCTCACTTCCGCCGGCAGGAGCCCCCAAAACCAGATGGATCAGCCTCAGCCAGGTCCTTCACTGAAATGAGGAAGAACCTAGTGGTCGTAAGGGCACCGGTGGGAGGAGATTCTTCCCCTCCTTGTACTTCCTCGGAGACCCCAGCCGTATGATGACGACCTAGCATAGGGCCGGATTCATGTTTGGTGCTTGGCGCCGAGCCTGGATTTCCTTCCATGGAAGGCCCTACCGTCTGAGGCTGGGTTGCCTCAAGGACCATGTCTATCACAGAAGTGGCCGCCAGTTGGCCATCCCATCCCAGGACATCGCAGGTACTGTTGGCAGCGTCATCAGTCATGTGTGGGGAGGCACATGCATTGACCCCGGCAAAGTTGAGTATTCTGGCAAGCAGGTCTTTTGAGGGAAGCGACCCAAGGGGTCTGGCTTTCCTCTCCCATCTAATGGGGTTTGCCCTACTGAGCTTCTTTACTGGGGAGCGGTCAGCTATAAGCTGCCTGCTGGCTTTCCTGGCAGTCCCCTTGGAAATACAAGAGGGGAATGCCACTGGAAAAAGGGAGGTGCCCGAAAGCACCTTGAGAGAAGGAGGTGAGGGGGAGTCCCCTACAACCGTAGACGAAGGAGAGGAGTAAGCCTGCACTCCGGTTAGAGAAATATGGAGGATCCCCAGTGCAAGCACAGGGAACGGCCCCATTTTTCCTGTGGAGCTGCCTGAGGGCGGCTCCGTCGATGGAACAGGGGAAGTTGAGGATTGGGGTATTTTTAGTTGTTAATCTATAGGCATGGTGACCCTATTTTTTCGACGGGAAGCACTAGCTTATCACCTCTTGCAGTATCCACCCTGCCGGGGTGCGTACAGGCCTGGCAGAGCCAGATGCTGCCATTCAGCACCACTCCTCCCGCCTGGTGTCCTGGCAGTCCATCGGCATGGCGACTCCACCTTAGACATGGCGTAAAAATATAGATTGTGAAGAGGAAAGGAAAAAGGATGTGAGGAAGGTATGGGTAGGGATCAAGCAGGTTGTTAAAACCAACCACCCCAGACCGGAGCTCATGGGTTAGGCAACACTGTTCACTCCGCCCTCAGCCCCGATCCAGGCCAGTTGGCTGAGGAGAAGGTCAGCATCTACCCTGTAAAATTAGAGGCTGGTTAGAGAAAGTTGTGGGAGAGGTTTTAGGAGAAGTGAGGAAGTAGGTGAGAGATACAGGCTATCTGAAGGAAGGAAGAGTGGCTGAGCTGGGGCCAAGTGAAGCGCTGGATCCCCTCAGCACGGCAGCCAGTATGGCAAATCGCCGCGCTCCTTACGGGGTCAATTACTGTAACTCTCCTCTCACTCGAGCTCAGAAAAAAGCTATTTGTTCCTTTCAACTAGTGTAGAAATTTGAGGCACCAATTCTTCTGAGTTAAAGACGATTTCTTCGTGCCACACTCTTGCTCCATGGAATGTACTGGCTTCCCATTAAATTTAGAATTATTTTTAAAGTCCTTATTATGTTATTTTTAATTTTTAAACACTGCAGCTCTCTCTTAACTGTAAACTTCACTCGCTAAGTCTAGAAGACAAAGATCTCTTCGGTCGGGAAGAAATCTCTACTGTTTGTTCCTCGCACTCGTTTTGGCCGCATGGGTGATCTAGCCTGCTCTGTCTCTGCCCATAGTTGTGGAATTGTCTGTCTCCTGAAATATGCCCTTCCTTATCACCTGGCGCGTTAAAGCTGGCTATGAAACCCAGCTTTTTCTGTCAAGCCTTTTCATAGTCGATGGACAGGCGCACTGCAAAGGCTTCAAGGTATTCAAGGACGCCAAATAAAATATATGTTATTATTATTAGATATGATCGAGATGAGATTTAAAAAAATTAAATAAGCAATCCTGACCACCTGCCACATGCTCACCAGTCACCAGAAAAACATATCATTCTGTAAAATAGGCTATATTTAAAAACAAGGCAACAAAAATCAACAAATCAAAACTGCAGAGAAAAATAACAAAGGCAAAGGAATATTCTGTTGTCAGACGGAGGCACGCCTGCCTTTTGGTGCCTAATCAGCGCCCCAAAAATTAAAATAAAATGGATGAGGCCATCCCTCCTCCAAAAGTCGTACATTTCTTAATTATGAGTACACGAACCTATCCCATTTACAAAAGGCAATCACTATACTATTAGGGGCAGTAAGAAAGAAGAAGTGGGTGGCATGTCTCATGACAGCTAGAAAATGTAAGCTGTGGCTAGGATTAATTATATCGAGGTCAGTATTTTACCGATTTACTATGTTAAAATTCATATTGTGAACCAATGTATGGTCGAATGTGACGATTGCATTTACACAGTATCGATGGGAAGTTGTAATTTACTTGCATTGATTCACAGTATACGCTTACAACCGTTAGAATTAAAAAGTTAATAAATATTTTAACAGGGAAGAATTCAATGATATCATTAATAAATAGGCAATAAATTTTAAGTATAGCTTTGTACGAGGTTCTTAGTTCACGTATATTTAAATGAAAAAAGAACATTTTACTTTATTTAAGTCGAGCAAAACTCAATAATTGCAGATGGCAGTACAATTATAGATAATGGTGTAAACATAATGCAAAAACAACCAAGGAATCTCATCTAGGTAACTTATGATAAAATAATTATAACAAAAGTTTTAAAAAAATGAATAAATGTTTGTATAGTAGTAACACGACTACCGAAAAGAGGCATATTGAGTCCATGACGACAACGGGTAAAGACAGAAAGAAATCGCAAGGCAAATGAAGGCGAGATGAAAAAGAAAATACTCGAAAAGAGTATAATACCTTTTCATTGGGTGCTATGTGAGGTTTATTGGGAAAGCACGCATATGGTATATATATATATATATATATATATATATATATATATATATATATATATATATATATATATATATATATATATATATATATATATATATACAGTTGTCCAAATTAGTTATGTCACATTTTTCAAAATGTTTAGGTCAAAGGTAAGTTAAATATGATATAATTATTTATGTTGTAAAATTCTCGAATAGTTTTTGATGACTTCCGCTAGGCTTTGCAGTGTTCTGTCGTCAAGTAAAAATATTTTTCCTAACGGCTAAGTTTAGAGAATTAATTAAGGGATAAAATATAGGCAAATGTTAATGCGAATATTTTTTTTAATGTAGTTGATTAAAATTAAATAATATTTATGTTAATTAAGCTGGAAAAAAAAACATGAAACAAATTTGGCCATCCTGTTTTGGAAAAAAAAACCAACTGTTTCAAAATGTTTCAATACTAAAGTAAAATATTTAGCTATATCTAATTTATTTTATTGGTAAATTTCCTATCTAGTTTATTTATACCCGAAACACTCCATCTCTCATCAAATAATGATAATATATTAAACTGTCACTTTGGATCGAAATTCAGCGTAAACTGCGAGATGACTAATTATGGCAACTTCAAGGCTGATTCATACGAGGACAAGGAAACTTCAAGGTCGGCCTACCACCTCTCCCATGAAAATTTTCCCCTGGAATTTTTCCTAACTATCTATATGAGTTCCATAGGATATGCAAGACAATGCTTGTTATACCAGTTCACCTCAGTGGATTCTTTTCATATTTGATCGATTGGTCCTAATTTTTCTTTTATACTCCCCTATTCCCAGGTGTGATTAGCTATATGTAGCGTAACTCATCTCATATTAATAGTATAGTGCAACAGTGGCCAAATTGTGGCCCTCCAGCAGCATACGGCTCTTGAGGTTAATTCGTGTGGTTCTTGAGACAACATTAATTTTGGTGCTACATTGGAAATTTAACTAACATTTAATAGTATTACCTTTTCAAATGATTAAAATATTACACTCAATATACATACGCCAGTTTGTTGCTTTCCTACACAAATAAATAGTCTTTTCAAGATTAAAATAAATTTCAATTCATCGAATCATTCCAACGAACGATTGCAGCGGCACATGAATCCAGTTTCTAAAATAACCCCGCAATCGCACCATTGCTAACTTGTAGCTTACGCTAGATAAAAGATTTTTATACAATAATAATCACCTTTACATAAATAATATACATATGATGGGAATATTTTGCATAATATACATTTTATTTGCAATTATGAGCCCATTTTAGCCCATTATTCACGTTATTTTTTCAAATATTACAGTGATAAAAAGAATTGTCAACAGCTATGGAGTTTCCAGATAGTGCAGACACAGAATGAAAAATAGTAGTTTTGGAGAGGCTGTTGAAACTACACAGCTTCACTTGCTGCGTTCAATGTTCAGTATAGTGCTCGCTTACTACAGTAGTGGAAGATTTGTTGTGCAATTTGTGCTGAAAAAAATAATTTTCTGATTTATAGCGAAGATTGTTTTTAGTTAAATTTATAAAACCCATCTTAAAGATGACTGAGGAAAAAAAAATCTTAAAAGGAAGTACGAAAAGAAAACAGTTTTCAACCTAGAATGGGAGGACGAGTTTGGTTTTACTGTTAAGGATAATAAGGCTCTTGGTATCATTTGTCAAACTACCATAAGCCACTTTAAAGGCAGTAACTTAAAGCGTCATCATGAATCCAATCCTAAAAAAAATTCATCTGAAATTCCTCTTAAATCAGAACTGCTAAAAAATAAGATAACAATATTCAGGTCTAATTTAGTAACTCAACAAAATAGCCTATTTTTCCCTCTGTAATCAAAATGATTCAACTATTAAATCCAGGTTTGTTATAGAATGGATATTGCTCGAAGTATGTAGACTTCTTTAAGGTCATGGGAAATTTTTAAAATAGAATTTTAGTTATGAGATTGAAATTCTTGCACCAGAAAACTCAAAACTTCAATTGGCAAAAGAACAATTCCCCATCTCTCGCCACACTACAGAAAAACATATTTTTAAAATAAGTTCTACATACTATCACTTGTTCACTACTAAATGATCTCTAAACATGTGTGGCTTTCAGCTTTGCACTGGATGACTCTACTGACATTCGAGATATCCCACAAGTGTCTATATTAGTTCGGTATGTTACAAATGTTAAAAATATATTGTAAGAGTTCTTAGATGTAATAAACTTAAACGAAACCACAAAGCTTGTCTGATGCTCAACTACTACTACATAAACTTGAGCGCATTGCAGCAGATGGAGCATCAAACAAGGTCGGTTACAAGACTAGCGTAGTTGGTCAATTAACAAGGGATCCAAAATATCACTGTATCATCGATCTTGAGCATTTAGTAAGTTAAATGTTTAATTTCTACAATGTTATTAATTGCGATTAAGAAATTGTGAATTTGATTCGGATAAGTGCCAAAATACACCGTGAATTCAGAAATTTAATTGCGGAGCTGGAGTTGAAGACAAGACAAATGACTTTTTATTGTACTGTATTGTAAGATGGCTGTCAACTACCATTCTTTTGAATAAGTTTGTTGACCTTTGTGATCCAATTATGACCTTCGTGAAAGAAAAAAGAAAGAATTATCCTAAACTAGCGGATCATCAATGGATACAAGATCCGATGTTTTTTTACAGATGTATTGCAACACCTCCAATACTTAAGTGTTGAATTTCAAGGGAGTAACAAAGTTATTACCGAACTAGCCTTAACTGTTTCAAGTTTTCAAAATATGTGAAATAATGCTTTTTCAAAGAGATCTGGACAAAATATTGACTACCTGCCCTAACTTAAATCAAATTAGGATGTTTTAGGAGCATTAAAATTCAAGAAAGAAAATGAACACAATACAAAGGAACCTAGACACTCATCCTCATGATTTTGATAACTCGTTTGATAAACTATAATTGCTGAAACCATGCTTTGAATTAATTTTGATTGAACCGATGTAATCAGTGATGGCTCTCCTCTTGCTCAACATCTTGTCTTAGATGTTACTTCAATCAAAACAGAGGTTATTGATCTGCAACAAATACAGAAGCAAAGTATTTTAATACTTAGAAATTTGGCTTCCGGCTTCTTTCGGTTTTAAGAACAACTAACATCTCTGAATCTCTTCTGTCTGTTATGAAATTTATCGAGTCAAAACATCGTGCTATCTTTAATAACTGAGCTTTTAAGCCAGATTTTAAACTTTTAATTAGAAAAATGAAATCTCAACCAAAGCCTTCAAAGGGCAAAGATTAAATGTTTTAGATCACTGAGCATGATTTCGGAAATTTTAACTTTGCATCATTCAAATTTTATCAATACAAATTTAAAACAGTAATTTTACTTTAGAACATTCAGAGATGTAAATATGAACCAGCAAAGATTAAACAACTTTTGTTACTTGTGAGTAGGGTTTTTATGAGGTACTAGTATTTTTAACACTTATAAATCCAATTTTAAAGAAATTATTTCGGATGCACTTTAACTTTCAAATATTTAGGAAGCGTATCCTATGGAGCTCTTCCTTTTAAAGAACTTACGCCTTACTGACCTAGTGCATTGAACTTTTCTTTAGGCTTTATAATAATCCCAGGATTTCCTTTTTAGATCTGAAATAGTAGGCGATATTCCTCACCCCTACTCTTTTCAAATTCCACCTCCTAATTCCTTGCTTTACCTCAATTCACGCCAGTGGCAAATGCCGAAACACCCAATTATGGGGTAGGTTATTTTAGAATAAAGGTCAAATGGAAGAAATAACTCTAAAGGAAATGTCTAAAATAAATAAAGAAAATAAATCGTAAAAATCTTTGATTGCGATTAGAAACAGTGTTTTATTCCCTGCAATTTTAAGATTTTTGCTAACTTGCCCTCAATATATTAAATTTCATAACAGGTTTATTCTTATTAAAAAACACTAAATGGCTGGCATTTTTACTTCACTTTAGAGAACGGAATTTTGCATTCTGTATTTTTATGTACACCTTTGTTTATTACTTGCAAAAGCTCAGAACTGTGAAGTGGTTCTATTATTTTTTAACATTTAATATTTTACTTAAGGGATTACAAAGGCCGAATTTTTTAAACTTTTCATTAGTCTTAGTTCTTCTTTAGTGAATTTATGGGTAATTTGTTCTGTTCCCTCTTTACAATATAATCCTTATGGAGACGTTTTAATTTCTTAACTCACTCCAAATAAAGAAGCTGATTGTGTTTATATCTTACATTAATTTCCTGTTAACCCTGATTTCATTTTAGCGGAAGAAGGGTTTCTGTTGTTTTAATGACCACAAATGGCTGAGCTTCAACTCTCTGACTAGGCAGTAACCGTAGACCTTACCACAAAGGCAATTTCCCTAATAAATACATTTTCAATCAAGATCTATCATAGGGAAAGTGATTTATCTTCTTCAAAGTAAATCAGACGCCTAAAAAAGGCAGAATCGAATGCATGAAACTGTATTAAGGAAGATAAATTTTCTTTTAGTTTGGAGCGAGAAAAGTAATGTGAATAAAATGAAAATCCTTTCAGGTTGAAATCTCTGCATCCAGAAGATCGTAGTAAAAACTGGAAGGGAACTTGAGATTCATCTTGGATCATATCAATATCTTTCAGCAGCTCAACACATTTTAGCTTTGAATGAATGCATTTTCTTTTGCTCTCTTCTTTTTATAGAGGTCCATATAAGGAGTGATATTCATAGTAAGAATACATAAGACGTGAAAAAGAGAGAAAAAGGAGTGAATATTTGTTGACCTTAAACAATTTTCCATTATTCCAAGGGTCGCACTACTCTAAATCCTCCTGGAAATCGATCTTTCGAAGGATAGTGAAAATGTTCAATGTCTCAATGTAATCTCCTCTTTAGATTATTCAGGTCAAAAAAGACGAACATAATTTACTTCGTTCAACTTCAACTCTTTATAAACTTCAAATTCTTCCTGGTAGAAATGCCTTCGTTGTTTATTTCTATTGGTGCTTAATATCATCATGAAATTGATCAACCTCAGATATTTTGAGGAAAATAATGCCACCACCTTTAAAACTAGTTATGAATATCCTCATAATAATTATAAAGTTATGGTTATTATTTAATTAAATTATTACTATGAATTCAAAAATGAGAGAAAAATGTAAAATTCGATCGTTCGCCTGCCACCTCAATGGAATAATCTTTTTGTTTTTTTATATTTCTTCCGAAAGATAATTTCAAATTTTCATTACAGAATATCCGCCGAAATTCCTCTCGCTCAGCTCTCCCAGGGTGCTGCAGGCCATCGATCACACGTAGGGGTAATTGGGGCGTCTAACCAGGTGTCAAACTTTGTATATTTAAATTTATATTTCCACTTATTATCATTTAATATTTGATGCTGAATAGATGGAACTATTTTATCATTAACCTTTCAACACCTTCCTCTCGTTAACTCACCCTCTGGTTACAGTGAAGGACAGAGCTCCCAAGCGTATAACGGAGTACTTGGAGTCGATCTGTCATCTTTTTCTGCCATTTTCTTTTTTTTTATTTCATTTCAGTTTCCATGGAGATATTTATTTCAGAGATTCGCCTTTGTTAGACCTTTGCACAATAACTTGCAAACGAGGTTTATTCTTAACTCAGTTCTTAACCTGTGGACGACTTCATTTAGAGGTTGTATTGCCCTTTTGTTCAAATATTTTGTAATTTTTTACAGATATCATTGTGATTTGAAAATATTATTAAACAATGTTCAGGGAGGAAGGTTGCAAAATATATCATTCGATTATAACTAGTAAATGATTAGTAGCCAAATTAACCTATTTTTGTAAGTGACGACCTTGATAATAATAGCATGATTAAGTTGGAGGAATATCCATGTTTAAATACATTAAACTGTGTCGACAGAGATAAATAGAGAAAAAGAGTGAGAGAAAGATAACACCAACGAGAATCTTTCTTTCTAAAACCATGCTCTACTGTTACGCAAAACGTTATTATTAGAAAAATAAGGTTATAACCTCCCAATTCCTACCTCTATCGTCTAAATCAAAAAACCCTTAGTTCACGCGTTAATAAAGATGATTTTTGCGAAAGCAGACAAATCGGACACATATAAGGTCAAGTGTGATGGCTTCACTCTCATTCGCTAATCACTTAACTCATGTATTTAAATTAGTCATACATTTACTTAATTCACATTTTAATTTTGTTGATGATTATAATTTGATACCAAGATATAAAATATCCAATTGCTACTAAAATGATATTAAGAAATTATCATGTGTCGCTTGAAGTCGTTCGAAAAATATATGAAAATCAAAGAAGGCAGATCGAGGAAAGAGTTAAGTCCTCAAGTCGCGCTTAGAGGTATCAAGGGAAGGAGGTGAGCGTATTACAGCCCGTGATCATTCCACTTTCTAACGGTCAAATATAGAGAGATCACGATTATCTGTGCAGCGAAGACGTATACGAGGCACAATCAGTAAGGGAGCAGAAGCAAAGCTTAGGTTCTCGTGGGATGGAATTAGAGCAGTAAAGAAGAGAGGTAGGAGGGCCCTGCAGTAGTTACTCTCGTGAATTTAAGAATAAAAGACTTTAAAGGTGCTTTTATATCGAAAAGGAAGCCAGTGCAGTTGAAAAAGAAGTGGGGGTTTTACTAGAGAAACGTCCCCTACGGAGAAAAACAAGGTGCTGCAAGATTTTGAAGAGAGTATGAAAGGATATCTATAAGTTGCTGTGAACAAAGTGGGGAGAGATTACGGGAGAAAGCAGCTAAAGAATTTAGCAACATAATTTGTGAGAGATACCCGACTATCGGTGGTGACGCCCTGTTTTTTATTTTACTATATATAAATAAGCATGGGAAACGACAAGCTTAAGTTATTGCGAAAAGATTTGCCATTGAGCCACATCTGCAGAAGTGAACACCAGTAATAGCCTTGCTCTTCATGGTTAAGGTTTAGAAAGTTGTCCCAGTAATGATGTTATAAACGGTTTCTAATATAAAGGCAAACAAAGCTCATTAAAGGATGGGTAGATTTGTGTGTCATAAGCGTATAAATGGAATCACAGACAAATATGACACATATTATGGTATAAAGTAGATTCTAAACAGAAGCCGTCCGAAAAAACACCGCCCTTAAGGCCAAAATATATATATAATTTATCATATTATTAAATTGAGTGCGAGATGTAAGATACGAGTGGAACCAGGTGATGGCAGTTCAAGAGACATAAAAAATGTCACGGAGATAGTAAATATGAACGTTGAGGTCAGCAGTCTCAAATGCTGCTCATAGGTCAACAAGTACCAGATTTAGAAGTTACAGGGATACGCCGATCAGTTAGATGTAGGATTTCTAATTCGATATTGTGCCCTGCTCTAAAACAAGATCTGGAACCTGGAATAAAAACAGTTGTCAGGACGTTAGAGAGGAAGTAGAGTTAAGCAATGAAGGTTAGCTTGCAGGTAGTGATGGATCCAGAAAAAAGCGAATAGGAAGGAAGGGCGATGCCAGGCTTTTTAGGCTTGGGAATTTGTTAAATCTGCTTATTATGATACATATTTTAACGAGTAAAACATGTATAAGCATACAAATATCAGTGCTGAATAAAAACGAATAGGTTATAAGCATAAATGAGGAATATGTACACTATAGTGTAGACTATAAGATGTAGGCTACTTACAAGTCATTTCGCCTACTTAAGAAACAAGGCCCATAATGAAAGAAGTATTTTTAATTTCCAGGAGTAAGCTCTCTCAAAATCTTAGGCCTATGCCTAATGTCTCTATTTATTTGCCTAAGCGAAGAGAAGACGGCGGTTTTTATCTGCAAACGTGAAAATCACTTAAGCATTTGAAACTTGAATGTCATTGTGGACGACGAGTATTGCGAGGCCGTTGAGGCGATCCTGACCATTGGTGCTCCGAGATCTAAGTCCTTAGCCGTTTTAAGGCTGAGAATAAGCGTTCTGTCTTTGCATTTGAGACCTCTCCAATCATTAAGATGGTCAGGAGCTTTGCAATGTTCAGGAACATACAGATCTCGGCGTAGTCCTTCGCATTTTTGACAGTCCCGAAGACGGGAGACGAATTGGTCTACCGCTGTGCCTCCGTCTGCACGAGTACCAGTGACTAAACATTACTCTCGTAGAGCTTAGCGGCATTAAAGGGCGCATTTAGCTCTGCTATTAAGCCCCTGAGAAGCTCCTTCAATAGGAAAGTAACTGGCATGGTATCCTCCTCGAATATTCTTTTCAGCACGGCGATCACTTTTTCAACGAACGGAATATAGACCGATGGTCGATATTAATCATCAGCAGCCTTGGCCGGGATATTCAAATGCTGTGTCTGTCGTGCACAGATTCGGGGAACAGGGAAGTCTTCGTAAGTGAGCCGAGTCCACTTCAATCAGGAGATCCTTGGCTTTTGGAAATACAGTGTGGGAGTTCTCCTCGTCATTCTTTCTGAACTTGGCGAAAACAGTGTCCGGTCTCACGAAACAATATTTATGCAGATGCGAAGTCACCGTCCTTCTTCTACATGGTCCTGCTCCGCTTGAGTGTGTAGGCCAAAAGTTACTCCGCCACAACCAGCCCAATGAGAAAGTGAGGGTCCTAAATCACGGCTAGTAAGATGCCAGCATTGGCAACCAGCTTCATTTCTTCTTCCATGAAGACAGCGATGTGAGGCAAAAACTCGATGAACAAGAGGACTGCATTAGGTCGCTCAACCCACCTGGTGCAACACAAGGACACTAACCTCTTTCACTTAGCTGAGGAAAGCTCCACAACCCTTTGGAGACCGGAGCGTCCGCATGTTGCTCGAGTAAATGAAGTTATATACTTCGTTGAGTTGGGTGTATGAAAGGCCAGTTTCACTTATTTCACATCGCAAATCTTCCTCAGCACGAGGTTCTCGATGAATTTGGCAACATCCACTGGAGCTGCCGAGAATGTCAGTTTGATATGCGAAAAAAGAGAAGTGATCTACAGGCTGTCGATATCAAAGTGCTAGGCTGTTGCTCCAGCTCATGATATCACGCGTGCAATCACCACTCGTCTTGGCCACTTTGGTCTTACAGAACGAGGTAAGCTTCATACCGCCAGCTCGCTTCATGGAACACTTCTTCTGAATAATAGGGAACTAATTCATCAAATGGAAAAGTCCAGCCGCTCTCATTACTTCATGTCCGTAACAATATAAAATAAAAAATTCACTTAATTTGCACTGCTGTATTTCAAAGAGAGGATGACGCAGAGATGATGCTGGTGTAGTTGCGAGGATAGAGAGAAGACAGAGAAAGAAGATGCTGGAATTAGTTCCGAAAGTGAAAGATGCCAGCAAGCACATGCACAGCTAATGTCAGGTGACAAAGAGCGGAAGGACCAGGCGTATGAGTCAGGATGCGCGATCAGACTGGCAGAGAAAATTTAAACAGAACTCAAAAATTTATTTACTGGGGAATTATATATTTGGCAAATGGGGCAAAATATGAATAATTTCCGAGAAGTCTTTTTGTGTGGTAAAACTTAAAGGTTTAGAAGCATCCATCAACAGCAACTTAAGATTTTAAAAACAATTCTGCAGGGTACATAAAGGACATCAATAATTAATCAAAGGTTTTATCAAAATAAGTTTTCTCTACAAGACTAAATAGATTGTTATTTACTCAATACCTAAATCCTTTGTAAAACCGCACTTGGAATGAGCAGTGGAAATCCCAGGAAATAGGATGCGCCCCACATCTAAGATGACTCAATGTTTGGGACAAGCTCATATGGAAAGAGGATGAAAAGACTCATTTTACTGTCATTGTAAGTTGGAAGATTGAGGTATGTAGTACTCATACAACCATACAAGATATTGAACAAAAATTATATAATTAAATTTGATTTATGGTTTGAGCTTAGTGCATGAGTAGGGCACTAATCAATGGATTCATACTTAATCAAGCAGTGATATTTTTTGGTGAATAAACTAAACCCTTTCTAGAAGACGAGCTTACATATATAACCTGCAGTTACATTGAATTAAATTATCCCCTCCACGTGATCAATGAAAGTTTATCTAAAGCAAAATATACACATTAGATTTCCAAGGATAAAAACAAGCAGTGAAAAAATTTATTTCTCCAGGCCTAACAACATTTAAATACCCTTTTTCTATCCTTAAATGTTTCCCTTCGACAAAGCCCTTGGATCAGCCTATTGAAGCAGGTGTATATTTAATGTCGTATGGCTCTACAAACTTTCGCTCATTTTACACAGGAGAGACCGGAAGAACCTTAACAAAACGAATTTATGAACATAAAGGTGATATCAGACGAGACAGTACCACATCCAATATTTTTAATCATATTAACAATTTTAACCACCAACTTGACTATTCAAAGGCACAAATCATATATAATTGTGAAGATTTCTGTAAAAGAAACATACTAGAATCTATATTAATAGAAGAAATTGCCAATTTTAATTTGTCAGATGGGGAATTGAAATGCATCCCCCATTCCCGTAACTTCATCGTAAACAGCTTAGTAAACGATCTTAGACTTACACCCCCTGATTAATTACCTTTTCCCCCCATTTTGTGTTTTTTTGTGTTATTTTCTTCACTTATTTTTCTGATCTATAAGATATTTATAGAGGTTGCAACAATCGCATTCTCAGTATACGACTGAATAGGGTATGATAAACTACATAAGGAAAGTAGTATCATAAATTAAGCTTTTGGCTTCTATACAATGGTTTCACAATCATAAACCATTCATTTTTCGTAATGCTCGTTCATCAATCTCAAATAATATTATAGTTTTAGATATATTGACGCACAAAGAAAGTAGTAAAGAAGTAAGGAAAGAGGCAAAGTAGGTGTACAACATATTTGTTTTGCCTCTACGCAAGGGTGACAAACACCTTTCATGCTGAAGTTTCTCCTGGTTAATCACAAACTTTTTCTACACTCCTCAACTGCCTGGAATGAGCGTCGCGATAAATGAGCATTTTTCTGTCCTGCCGTTTAAAAGGTATGATGGGAGATAATTTTAGAGACTGCTGTCGTTACACAGCTGTCTCAGGAATCGCGGTGCTTACAATAACCGACGGTGCATTTATATTGATACATGGCGGTAACTTCCTGCAGGGTGCTTTTATAAAGGAAAAAAAAATTTCAGTATTAAAAATTAAAGTTCCTCTTGTATTATGTTGAGGTTGAGCTACAAATTCGAATTATTTGGAAATACAATGCGGCATATGATCTTTTCTTAATTTTTCTTCTTAATATTAACCAGTAGGAGGTAATCATTGATATATGGTATTTAAAGATGCAGTTAGAATGTTTCTCGATCGTATCATCATTTTTCCGCATGAATTCCGTTCTGGTATATTTGGTTTGTGTTGTTTTTGCGCTGAAAATATGCATTATTAAGATAGCTTTTTTTAAGACTTTACACTCAGCAGAGATATTGAAAAGACTCCATGGAATAAACAAAGCCATGATTAATATATAAACAGAGACCATCCGAAAAAAAATCTTCTTAAACTGCCCTTCATTTCACTTAAAAAGAAATGGCAACATAAAACGCCACACCATCACCAAACTAACCAGAATTATGCTTGATCACGGTACCTACGTCATTTCCTGTAAAGTTCATACTAATTGATTGAACATGGCAGAAGAAACTCTATTGATTAATTAAGATAAACCTACCATCAGCATACAAACACTAGCCAGAAATGTCTGTTACAACGACGTGTAGAAGAAAAACAACCAAACAGCACATGTACCCACTTGTCACTTATTCATACGGAGAAAATTTCTACTGCTACCTAAAGTTTTAATTTACTAGAACTATAATTGTTATCTTTAAAATTCTATTTACTCACAGACTTACTTATCTATCTATCTATCTATCTATCTCTCTCTCTCTCTCTCTCTCTATATATATATATATATATATATATATATATATATATATATATATATAATGGTTAGCAAAATCTTTATATAAATATGAACTGTTTAGTTCGTGGATATTTGTTGCAAGTGATCCACGTCACATTTAGAGATACTTATTAAGCCTTTTACCTTCTAGTTTCCCGTGACGTGTTTCAATTAGAAGTTTAAGGTTGATATCCCCAATAATATGCAATGTCCTTTCTCAATGCAAACTAGGATTTCTGCACTTTCGCGATTTCAAATGAGCATTCGAATTTAAAATAAGAATTTGGATGCTTCTATCGTCTCATAAAATTTTTCGTCCGCATTGGAGAACGAGACTACGAATTAGCACTCTTGCTTATCCTCTTTAATTCTATTCTTTTTTACTCGTATTTTAGATGTCTAGCATTAAACCTCTTAAGAATAGCTTATACCTAGGCAGGCTGGGTAACTCTCTTACCTATCTCTAATTTCTCCTTCACCATACCATGCGACTTCTTTATCCCTCTTTAAAAAAAGCGAATTATATAAATAAAAGCGACTACTACGGTGCCAATCCGAAATATAGCTGACTGATCTAAGTCTGAAAGAGAAAAAGTTATCATGACTAAAATTGACCCTCTCTCAGACATAGATCGGTCATCAATAATTCGAATTTGTACCATAGTGATATATGGACAATTATAGATAGCTCCAGTGAAGCGTACTCAAACCTCAAATTAATCCGCAGTTATATAACAAATTTAAAAAGTTGTCAGCTTTGGTTTATAAAAAAATCAGCTAATATATCGAAGACAATTAATTTTAAACTCATACATGCTTCCCAAATTTATACAGATATAAGTGGCGTCTGCAGAAGGCTTAATCCTGAGCACAAGTCACACGATACAGATAAAATTGAACATGTAATCGAACAAAAATCAGTAGTGACAAGATTAGGAATATAATCAAGTCTGAAACATATAAACGCGTTTTTAAACATGTAATTTAGGAAGCATCAATGACAAAGAATGAAATTAGAATTCGATTCTTCTAGTTTCTCATTGAGATTTATCCTCCGCAACTCGAAGGGGTTGAATTCATGGATTGACGACAAATACGCTTTCTTCAATGCTATCAGTCAACATTGGATGATGGACGCTATAAGATATCTGAAATCGAGCTAGGCAAGCCATGTAACTGGATTACAAGATATTAGACGTACCAGATGATTAGAGATGGGACTCAACTTCATATAAATTGTCAAAGAGCAGAACAAAGAGTGATGGAATGCTGATCTTCCAAAAAAGCTTAAAATTGTAAAAAATTGCACGAGACGAACAAATCACAGATATAAGAAAAAAATTCCTTCAGCAGCAGCGGGAGGCAAAGCATAAAATGATGATATATATAGATACACGTGTTAAATTTCGTGATTTTAATCCATATATATATATATATATATATATGTATATATATATATATATATATATATATATATATATATATATATATATAGGGGTTGGACAAAATTTCATTGTGTGTTTTATTTTTATTATAGATACATACTTTACTTATCAACTTTGATGATTATTTTCATTTCTTTTTCAGATCGTCGTAGAGAGTCTAAGATATGTGACCTCACTGTGTTCGAAAAAGGGCTGATTGTTGGAACTCGAAGTGCAGTAACTTTCATCACCAGAACAGCTAACTACTTTGTTTTACGAGAGCTACCATATCAAGAACCATAGTAAACTTCAAGAAGCAGGGCAAAACCTCTAACAGAAGGAATAATTCCGGCTGGATTTCGAAGCTGGCTAAAAGAAACCGACACATTGTGATGAAAAATCTCCGGACAACTGCCTCTAATGTGACTGCCGAGTTGAATCAACGTCTCACTAGCCCGGTTTCGACCAAAACTGTTCGCTGTGAGCTCAATAAATCTGGATATCATGGAACAGCCGCAAACAAGAAACCTTTGCTTTCTCATAAAGAAATTCAAGAAGGCTGATCTGGTGTAGAGATCACAAAGGCTGGTCGAAAGACCTATGGTAGCAAGTAATATTCTTCGACGGGTCCAGTTTTACTCTTTTTCCCATTGCAAGTCGAGTTTATGTATGTATGTAAGCAGACCGAAGAAGCTTTAAATCATGACTAACTTCTTCCTAAAATGAAGCACGGAAGAGAGTCAGTGATGGCTTAGGCAGCCATATCTATTAATTCTCTTGGTACAATCGTTGCCCTGCATGGTAGGATCAACAACAACGAATATATGAATATTTTAGAAGATCAAGTCAATCAAAAGGGCAGACATTATTTTCTAATGGTAAGTGTTTTTTCCAAGATGACAAAGCCCAATAACACATCACTTATGTGGTTAAGAATTGGTATAAAGAGCAAAGTAGTGAGCTACAACATATGGAGTGGCTATCTCAATCTCCAGATTTTAATATTATTGAGCATTTGTGGTGTGCTTTGGAGCGACAAGTTAGAAGTATTTACCATCCCCTGTTGTGTGTGAAAGAGCAGGAGTAGGAATTGCAAGATGAAAGGCTCAAGATTCCTTTCAATGAAGTCAGAAAGCTGTATGAATCAATTCCCAGACGCATGACGTTATTCAGGAAACAAAACGAAGACCATCTCCGTATTAAATAAATATTCATTGAATTTAACACTTATTCCAATTATTTTGTCCAACTTATATATATATATATATATATATATATATATATATATATATATATATATATATATATATGAAAGATAATGGTAAGCCACAATATTTAAATTAAGATTTTATTTATAACTATCGGAGTAGTTTTGCCAAGATGGAATCTTCACCTAATAATGAAGAAACTAGGCAATCAGCACAGTATATACATATAATGTAAGACATATCCTAAACAAAATGAAACAGCAGGGAATAATATGTAAAAACACTTGACTGAATCTGGCGTAAATGACAATCCAAACTTTTAAAATGAAATGGAACCGAAAACAATCTGGAGAGTTGCTAATCTCTGAGACGAATTGCGTCCAGGGACATATAAATACGATTGGCGACTCTATTCGATATATATTTGTTAAATTTGTATTGCCCTTCAGATAAATTGAAATTATCAACTCTGTTGAAGATGATTGATTCTTCAATTCTCCTCTCAATATAATTGTTCGATTTATAAATGATCTTTGCATGGTTTGTAAGCATTCTGATATCAGCTATGTGTTCTTTCATCCTCTTATTAAAGTAGCCTGACTCTCCGATGTATGTTAATTTGCAACTATAGCATTGTATACTGTAAACTCCAGTATCGAGATTCATTGGGCGCAGTGTAGGCAAGGATTTTTGAATGGTATTAGAATATCTAAATGTAATATTTATGTTATTTCCATTCTCACATGATTTTAGAGGACCCAAGCCTGTAGCATATGGGAAACTAATAGATTTTTTAAAATCGTTTCTTCGTGATGTGGAATTGGCATTGCAGTTTTTTGTTTCTTACGAATAGCATCTATTTATGAGGTGAATTGTATATTTCATTTTAATTAAATTGCAGATAAGTGGTTAATTTCATTCTGAAGGAAGATAATGTCGCACGTTCTATAGGTTCGTTGAAAGAAAGAAGAAATAACAGATTTCTTAACGAATTTGTCATGTAGTGAGAAAAAATGTATGTAAGTATTTGAATTTGTAAGCTTTTGATAGAGAGAGCACTGAATATATCTATTTAAACGGTGGATATTTACGTCTAGAAACGGTACAGAATTATTCTGTTCCCATTCTATTTTGAATTTTATTGAAGGGTGTAACGAATTCAGGTTGTTGAAATATTCACTGAAATTGATGTTTTGTCTATGGGCCATGCCGACAGGACGTCGTTTACATATTGGAACCAAATAAGAGGTAGCGAATAAACCGTAGGAAGGAGGGTCATTTCATAGTTCTCAATAAATAAATTCCATAGGATTGGAGAAAGGGGTTTACCCATACTTAGGCCATATTATTGGCAAAAAAACTTATCTTCGACTGCCATACACACAAAGAGACAATAGATAGATATGACGCTCAAAGGACCTTGGGCGCACGCGAAGCCCAAATGACGGTGACATAAAGGCGGGGGGGAGGGAGCGGCGCAGAGTCCAAATTAATAGGCTCTTGACGAAAGAGTATTAAACGAGATAAAATCAAATTTGCCTTCTGATTTAGAACAACCAATCAAGAATTTGACGCGTCTCGTTCAAGTAATGGGTACCACTTAATACCTGGTTGAATCACGCGAATTCTAGGAGAATACACGGAGCTTGCAGGGTTCTGCAACGGTTCGTGTAGAACTACGGGGACGGGAAGATGACAGATACTCGCGGATACTGGTGGATACAGGCGGTTTTTCTAGTTCAAGTCTGGCGTCGGACGTTTAATAGGGGTAAAACAGAAGGGCATATCCCCGCACCTAAAGAGGCAGGGTTCTAGTTGACAGACGCTTCGCCGGGCGAGGTGAACTTTGCCCGACTCTTACCATCCCGCTATAATCCCCAGCGGGACTTTTTGTGTTCTTAAACAAATGTTAGCCTTTCGTGAAGTGGGACTTTTAGCTCATCACGGCCTTTGCGTTAATTATAAAGATCGACCAGGTGTGTCTTCTCTCTCTCTCTCTCTCTCTCTTTCTCTCTCTTCTTGAAAAATGCGACCACGTGCATCTTTTCTCGCCCTTTCTCTGACATGCCTCCATCCCCAGATGGAACTTCAGGAGAGAAAATGACATAAAAAAATAATTAGTAAGGGAATGTACCTTCTAGTCGCATGACAATAGTGATTAAAGTTGAGGATAAAGGGAAATTTTTTTCAAATGGAATGAAAATATAAAATAGTTGAACTATTGGGTTTTCTTTGTACCGTACATATATACATATCATATAATACTACAACATAGTTGGCAAAAGATAATAGGTCTATTTCGGACATGAATTTTACCTTCTCAAAAAAGGTGGAGGTTTTGCCCAATGGTTATTTTATCCAAAGGTTATACAAAGCTAACAATAAAAAGAAACAAAAAGAATTCACAGTCTACGATCAAAGCAAAAATATAAAAAGAAAAGAAAGGTACGCGTTCTCGTATTATACGATTGAATATACAAATTTACTGTGTGAAAAAAACTTTTAAAAAAGCAAAGAAAAAAGAAATGGCTTAGAATTAGTTTGGAAGAGTGACCAACGGGTTTCTACTTAATCAATCGGTTATGCAGTTATCGGTTCCTTTTATATACAAAATGCGGAATTGTAATTCTTGGAGGAACAAACTCCATCGCATTAAAGGACCGTTGTTATTTTTGACGTTGCGTAAGTAAGATAGGGTTTTATTGTCTGTTTCCATTAAAAATTCCTTCCCTACTAAATGCATTTTAACTCTTTGGATTCCCCAAACCATAACGATCACCTCTCTATCAATCACCACATAATTTATTTCGCGCGCGAGAAACTTTCGGCTGGCAAAAGAGACGGGGAAATTTTTGCCGTTACCCTCATACTGTAGGAGGACACATCCTATCCCATCATTACTGGCGTCAGTGCGAATGCCAAACGCTCTGTTCAGGTTAAGGAGACGGAGGAGAGGAGCGGATGCCACCTTTCCTTTGAGTTGGCTAAAGTTGTGAGTTGAAAAAGGCGTCCAATCGAAGCGTTAAGGGGCCTTCTTCTTTAATAGCTTGCACAAGGCACCGGATATAGAAGCGAAGTTTCATATGAAGCGACAATAGAAAGAGGCTGAACCAATGAAGGATCGCAGCTGTTTTTTATTAGCGGGCAGGGGCATATCCACAATGTCCCGGATCTTCTCTTGCTGGGAAGTTAACCGGTCATTTCCTATATGGAAACTAAGGGAATCGATAGTGAAAAAAGAGAAGTGGCACCTTCTGGGTCCAAATGTCAAATTGTGCGCCCGAAGTCTATATCAAAAGGTTTGGAGGAGAGACAAGTGTTAATCTCAAGCTTAAGTGCTCACATAGACACTATCAAGATAGAATGTGGCGTTGGGTAGGCTTTCTAGGATCCTCCTAATCATCTTATTATAGTTGCTGCAAGCCGTCACCAGACGAAAGAAGAGCCGACGGAAGTGCATCACCACATCTTAGTGGGGAAAGCAGTAAATCTATTCCCATCCTTTCTCAGGGGAATCTGATAATAGGTCTATTTTGGACATGAATTTTACCTTCTCAAAAAGGTGGAGGTTTTGATTTATTGTGGGGATTGTTTCTGGATTGAATTTGGTAACTGAATTTAGCTTCCTAAAATCGATGCACATGCGAGAAAAACAATCGGCCTTCTTTACCGTAACAACCGGGGAACAATAGCTCGACTCCAAAGGCTTGATGATCTGCAAATTTAAAAGTTCATACACCACCTCGTTGAATGCTTCCCGCAGGTGTATGGATTGAAACGGATGGGTTTCTGGGTAGTTAAGTTAATATTGTGCTAAAAATGGGGGCACAACGGGGAATCTCGGTCATGCCGTCACCAAAGCGTTCAGAAGCGCTTGAAATTGTTTCCTTTGAATGGAGGATAGCTGGCCGCATATCTAAATTTTCCCAGACGGTGAATTATTAGAGTAGGGCAAGAAAGGCAACAGGTATTTCCTGTCTTGCTTCACGCAGGCGACTTGAATTTTCCAAAAGGGGTCTGGAGTAACTAGATTCCATTAGGAACTCTTCGCCAAATTCGACTATCTGTTTGATACTTGCGCGTGGTACTACCGCTTGAGCTTGTGAACATGTAAAAGCCTTCTTCCTGATGGGGTTTCAATAAAGGAATCGACGGGGCCACGTTTCTCGATTACTTGGTAAGGGCCCTTCCATTGGCTCAACAATTTGTTGTTGTCCGTGTGAGGGAGTAGCAAAACTTCTTCTTTAGGGTTAAATTTCCTTTACCTGGACTTGCAATTAAAGTATGTTTTATACGTGTTAAATTTGATGTCAGCGATCTGATACGCAATTTCGGCGCACTTTTCCAACCTATGTCTCAAATCCAGTAGGTATGAGTAAGAAGTCCGCATGTCTTGATCCAATTTCTGATTGAAGTAGAGTTGTTTTAGGATACTCAGGGCGCCTTTAACGTTTCTTCCATATAAAAGTTAAATGAGGCGAGACCCAATGTGCGATGGGGGATTTCACGGTAGGCAAAGAGAGCTACCGGTAGAAAACAAGGCCATTTACTGAGTTGATCGGCACACAGCTTTTTGAGAATGGCTACGATTAATCGTCTCGCACATTCCATTCTCAGGCGGGTGAAAATAGGTGGTAACAAGGGCTTAATCATCAGTAATTTACCGACGTACTCCATCAATTCGGAGCTAAATTGGAGACCATGACCTGATAGAATTTCGTTGGGTAAGCCCACACGCGAGAAGATGGAAATAAGAGCTTCGGCGCAGGAGATACTTTTAATTTTCTTGAGGGGAACAGCCTCGTGGAATCTGGTGGTAAAATCGAGATAAAACGTACTTATGGCATTCACTTACGCGGGGTGAATCGGCCCGATTAAATCGATAGCTACTTGACAGAAGGGTTGAGAGATTAGTGGTTCCTTCTTTAAATAGCATGTTTAACACGCCGGTATATTGCCGTCTTTTGGCCAATGTCGAACGAACGACAATATCGCAGAATTTCATCAGTCGCGCCAGAAGAATGGCTATCGTGACCAGTTTGAAGAATTAGAGGGACGTGGGAGCAAGGTACACACATTGTGTGGAAATCGTTGTCGTATTTCTCAGTGCACACACGATAGAGGAGGTCATCCTTGCTGATGAAGGACATCACGTTATCTTTCTGATGGTTTCGCGCGTTTTGTTCTAGGCCTTTGTCCACAAGAGACGAAGAGACTTGCATTCTCTCTGACTTTTAGTAAAGTTACTGCTCATTACACTCCGGAATTTGCGGGCAAACGGGTGATCTAAATGTGTGAGGGCTTGAAGTTCTTTTTCGCGCCGGAATGGGTAGTAACGAGTTAAGCCTCAGGGACGGAAGATACCCGGGGGTGACTGACCAAATAGAACCACACAAAACTGTAAAATATGCGCACTCAATATAAGAAGTAATTGTGGGAAATTTATTGGCGCGCCTCAAGTAATCATGCACTACGGCAAACTATGTAATCGTAATCAGAAGCCACAGGAGGGAGTATTTCATCTGAAATTTCAATACACGTTCACCCTGTATCACCGACGAGGCTGGAGATCCGGCAACCATTCACTGCTCTAGTTTCAAATTGGATAGCCCCATGGGCCCTTTTATCAAACGAAAGGCTTACTTGGTGTCCAGCGATACTCGGAGGGCTTAAAGAAGAGAGAACTTCATTTCGCGACGGTGGGTTGTACAGAAGTGGCACTGATGTGGTGCACCTGGTGAGAAGAAATGCCTTTATTTAGGGCAATCCGCACAGATTCTTTTGTAAACAAATCAATTACTTCCACTTCCATAGACAATTCAAATATTTCGCTGATTTAGGTTTGCAATGATATTTTATTGTGCCCGGGAGCTCTTGTATATCTCTTTTATCCCATTCCCTGATTTTTATTACTTTTTAGATTGGCAGGTTCTTCGTTCGGCTCATTGGTATTTTGTAGATTAGGTTTATTCAGTCTCTGCTAAAATAGCATCAGCAAGTAAATGAGATCTAGGTAGATTATCAATCTCAACATTATTTTCTTCCCCAGAATCTTCTTAAATTTCACAACGATCATCAAGGGGGGGAGAGATAAAGAATGCAGGGTTATTAATTTTAACTTGTATTTTCTTAATATTTCTAACAAGACTCCGTTAAAAATCCTGTAAGAAATATTAGGAAAATACAAGTTAAAATTACTAACGCTGCCACAGCTGTGGACTTCAATAGAGCCTGCTTACAACATGGCCTTTTACCTAAATATACACACACATAGTATATATATATATATATATATATATATATATATATATATATATATATATATATATATATATATATGTATAACTTAAATCACATGACACGTGATATAATGGATGCATTTAAAGGCCCACAGAAATGAAAAGTGGCATCACGACACTAAGGAAGACGACCAATGAAAGCTTAAGAAATAAAATGTCAGATATAGAGACGGAAAAAAGGGTGAAAACTAATTTTAACCGTGACTTTGTCGCTGAACAAGGCAATGCCTTGAATTTAACAAGTATTTTTTAAACTATTTTTTAGTAGACCTTTCCCAGAAAATTTAGCAGCGATATGGGTCTATAGCTGGTTACTAGAGAAAGTGGCTTCCCTTGCTTTAGACAGAAGACCATCTTTGCCAATTCGAATAATACTCTGAATTCTTTTACGTTTACAAAAACGTTAATGATGTCCTTGATAGATTTCAATATGTTTTTGTGTGCTCTCTCGTAACTGTATTTAGTTATTACATTTCTAACCCAAGTTCCTTTGGTTTAAAGGAGCTGATGGCACTTTTTAGTCCCTTTTTGGTGATTATCGCTCTTAATTTATCTTTGTATTTACATTTGTCCACTCTTCTTTAAGGCGTCAGTCTATGCCCGTTCTCCCGTTTATATATGTTACCTCTTTAATCTTTTCTTTTATTTCTTCATTATTTCTTTGATATTCTTCTAGTTTATTTGATATTTGAATTTGCTTTCTGCGTCGTCTGCCTTTTTTTATTATGATCATCTTCCATGCCCCATGTGGATTTGGCTATTTTTCAGCTTCTGTATAAACTCTTTCCAATATTTAACTTTGCTGTTCTTCAATAAGAAAGGTCATTTCTCACATTAATCCCTTTAGTTCTTTATTACTCTGCTGATTTGTGCCATACTCTATTATCCCAAGGTAATTTCTCGTAACGTGTCTCGATTACCTTTTCATTTATTCTGTCCATTTGGAGTGAAAGGAGTGTTTAAAACTGATTTTTGGTACGCATTTCTCATCTCATTCAATGATGGTTTTGGTTACCGTTTCTAACGAATCAGCAGGCCTCCAGAGCTTTTATTACCTAGATCTGTTTAAGCATAACCTTCCAGGATTGCTTTATATGATTTCGAGTTCGCCTTATTTTACGATTTTCTTTGTCGGATCGGACCTTTTTGTAGTTCTGGTTGATGGTCAGCAGATTTCAAACATGTTCACTGCAATGCATGGGAACTGGTTTCCTACACATAATGTATGTTTGTCAGTACGATGTATGTGTGGTAAATGCTCTTCTGGCGGTGAAGGTTGGGAAGTCGAACAAGATTTTTTAGTATTTTTAGGCTCATCAGCAGTTCCAGATTTATTCTTGCGTTGTTTTTGGAACGGTATCATGATTCTTGCAATCTTGCATTCAGAACCCCGAAAAATAAGGTTGGATTATTCTTGTTAAATATTTCCATTACAGAGTGTATTGGTATTTATTTACCAGCGGTTGGAAGGTTGATAAGACAATGCTCTTGTGAGTGTAGTGTAATCTATTTCTACTGTCACAGAAGCGTATGCCTCGTCCACATTTCTTTCATGTGCGTAAAAATAACTTTTGTAACTAAAAATGCCAAACTTCGTAGCTCTCTCCGGCGTGGTTTTACTTAATAATGTCGTAATTGTATATATTCATTTGATAGTTATCTTTAAGTCAGTTTTCGGAAAAAAGGACGAAAAATATTGCCATATTGTTTAGATAAGTTTACCATTCGTCCTTATTTATATGAAAAATCTTTAAGTTTTGTATAGCGTAGTCCATTTTTTAGGTGATTTGTTCGTTTTCAGTCTGAAAGATTTCAAGGTGCTAGTCAGATTACTGTAGATCAAACCTAGCCCATAAATGATAAAACATTTAATTTTTTTTTTAACAATTAAACACATTCACTTAACCGTTACTTTTAATGTTGAAATAAAACGAAACATCTCTGATCTTTCTTAATGTTAAAATATCTTGAGTAAATAACAAAGCATATTTTTCTGTTTATCAGAAACTAACCAGTTTTAATACCTATATATATTATTTCTTTTGTAATGATGCATCTATTAAAATGTCTCTAGCTTCTTTTTTTTTCTAAAATTGTATCTCATAAGTGTTTCTGATTTCCTGAGGGATAAAATTAACACAATCTACCAAACATTCACTGAGCTGCAGTATCCCCTATTGATCAGAGAAAAAGATCATGATAAAGCTAAAATCAAATGTTATTCACCATCTTATTCTGAGAAAACAGCGCTCCATTATAATTATATTATATTTCCATATTTGTCCCATTTAATAAATTTTAAAAGCTGGGAGGGAACAACAACCTTATGTTACCTTCTAATACGAAAATACGATACGAAAATATTGGCCCTGATGAAAAAAAGGCGTATATTATATTGCATGCAAAATTTCAAATCAAATATACATTGACAAAAGCATAAGAGTCTCCAAAAGAATGGAGGAAAACAAATGCACCATGGCATCCTAACTTCTAGCCTGTTCTTACATATTCCTAGTGAAAAAATACAATTGACATTGGTAATGCTAAAATAATTTTATTTCAATGTTTTTGTTTTTTAATCTAACCTAGTATTAGGCTATAGTGTGGGTAAGGTTACTTTTGCCCTGATAGTAGCCAGATAGGCTTGAAAATAGAACAAGTTCTGCTTACCTAATAGTCGCGTGCTCTCACTAATTCTGATTAATGACCTTACACCTACAAAACTTTTAATAATTCCTGGACTAATCTTAGGCGCTTTGGAAATTCCATCATTCGAAAGAAAATGTAAAACAACATAAGAGGTTCAAATTTATTTAAAATCGGCAAAATAGTTATCAAGTTATTTCCAAACCATAATCTGAGGCTACCCTTGGAAGGACGTGGGCAATTATATTATTCGAAAGAGAATTTCAAAGAACATAAGGCTTTCAAATTTCGTTAAAATGGCCTGAATATTTAAGATGTTATTCAGAAACAAAAAGATTCCTAGGCTAATATCGGGAGGATTTTGGCATTATATCATTCGAAGAGAATGTAAAAGAGCAGAAGGCTTTCAAATTTCGTTACAATCGGCCAAATAGTTACAATGTTATTAAAAAAAATAAAAAGCAAAACGGGAACACACCGATCGTCCGATCCACAGATATAGTGAGATATAGAATCGCCCGCGACTATCAAATAAAGCATCCACGCAAACTAATTGGCTTTATCTAAGAGCGCCGAAGTGCTATAATTTTAAATTTCACTTTTATTATAACTACAAGTGAATAACATTAAATCAATATTATTCAAAATGGATGGAAAAAAAAATATTCATGCATAAGAAGTAATAACATATTTAAGTACTAATTCCGAACTTTTGCAAGGAAAACTGTCATCGAATGAGTAGTCAAGAATATTCTAAAATATTAGACAAAAGATTCCAGCTTGTAATGAATTTTGAAATCTAGTTAGGTCGCTATTCATTGTATTCTACTAATGCATCAAATTTATCGCCATGCCGCAAACGATGTAACTCACTCGTTTGAATGTAAGAATGAAATTTTTAACTTTACAATGAAGGATTTAATTGCTGATATAATATTCCGTTCACTACCATTGTTTCGCATATTTTGTAAGGGAAATGACTGGTACTGTGCAAAATATTCCTCGTACCTGCTCCCCCGTTACACAACAGCCAGAGATTCGATAAAGTTCACAAGTAGAATCGAAAATATTCAAATTATGAGTACTTTTTAGGAAATGAAAATTATAAAATAAAATTAAAATAAAATACCACCAATTTCGGGTTGTTATTTACATTTGAATGTTGATTAGTTGGTAGTTAAATTAGAGATAGTTATTAAAAAGCGCAGGTTAATTGGTTTAAAAATTAAATTATATGTAAGTTGACTGCACTTGTACCGAAATTTAGTGAAGATTTTCTTGAAGATATAAAATTGATTCCCAAATCCACGTGCCCGCTGCTTTTAACATGAAGCTAATATTTTAAAATTATCTATATTAATAATTTTGTAAATTTTATGATGTGACTGTGTAAGGATGGAATTTTCTTTTGCGATAGAATGTTTCCTGTTCTGTAGCTATTACTTAACTGAGCCAAAACCGGTTTTTCAACCACCTATTTACGATAATGGGACCCTAATTGCTATTTTTAAGCAACCGCAGAAAATAATCAAATTTGCGTATAAATACATAATTACTTGGAAGATATGCTCAAAGGGAGTTTTATATTTGGCTCTGAAAAAACTGCCTATTTTCCTTCTGTTTATGAAAACTGGTTTTATATTCACATAGTAAAAATCAGTTTTCAGATGCCCTCTATCGGGCAATGAGTGGTGACGTTTTTCGTAACGGGCATTAATAAATTTAGTACTATGTTTGTACGAAGTTCAAATAATTTATAAAAAATTAACCATGGCTGCTTTATTTTAGATTTTAATTTTTAATCTTAGTAGCCATTGCCTGGAAACCCCATATTTTAAAAACAGAAATATTAATTTCATCTTAATTTTGTTCTGACCTAAGTATATTTTAAATTTTCTAAGAATTTCTTAAGAGGTTGAAAAAACAAAATGTTTAAGTTCCGAAAAAATAAATATGATTAAAAGAAAATGAATTACAATTGTTAAAGTTCAGAAAATTTATTAAAGTTTAGTCAGGACTGCTTTTTTATTTTATCTCTTCTTCTTCTATAACTATATATTTTAACGAATTCTAAAGAAGTGAAATTTAGTTTTGAGGTCCCTTTAAAAATTATTATAATTGAGGGAATTTCAGAAAATTAATAAAATTTAACCATCGATGCTTTTTAATTTTTTTTCTATATATTCGCTACTTTTATCGAAGTTTTTTCTAAAATAGATTTTAAATTTTAATCTTAATCAGAATGAAATATTTACTTCCTTTCAAAAACGAGTAGAGTGAAATGAGGATTGGAGGAGCCGCTATAATATATTTTAAGAACTGGAATCTTGGGATAAGTTAAATATAAAAGAATGTATGATAAAAAAAGAATAAGACTAGGAGAATAAGAAGAGAAGAAAGGTGATGAGAAGAATAAGAGAAAAAAGAAGTGAACAAAGTTGGCGTAGAAGAATAAATTTAAGAAAATAATCATGATAAGAAAAAGAAGAATAAAAGAGTAGGGGTAGAAGAAAAGTATAGGAGGCTGAAAAAACGATTGAAGAGTAGAAAAAGCAAAAAAGGGATAAGAATAAGGAAAAGGAAGAGATGAGAAGGAAAGGCATAGAGGATGGATATAAAAAAAAAAGAAGATAGGAGGAAGAGGATCAATAGAAGAGGAGCAAAGAAAGATAGAGGTAAAAGGAAAGATTGAAGCGGAATAGACGTAAGCGAATAAATTAAAGCAGAATGAAAACAAGAATAGAAGGAAGATAAAAAATGAGATTAAAAATAAGAAGAGAAGAAAGTGGAGAGGGAAATAAATAAAAGAAAAAAATAAAAATTTCCTAGTAAATAAAAGAAAGATTGGGGGGGGAAATAAATAAATTCAAAATGAATTTTTGAGGGTAGTTTGTGGATTAAAATTTAACAATGTCGTAGAATGGACTCTCGACGATATACCATATATAACTATTCGTTGAGGGAACTTCTTTAATTATCTTTAGAGTGCGTGGATTTCTGGCTGGCCGATATTATGTATATTCGATATGCTTAATAAGTGGAACTGAGCTCAAGGATAATAATATTGCTATCATTAATAAAATAGAGTTTTATTAATATTTACTATTAACAACACACAAAACGGAAAATATTGACATAAACAGAGAATGGAAAGGGTCGTGGGGACTCGGGCTAATCCGAGGATTAAAAGATTTAAAAAGGTAAAACAAATATAAGGTTAAAGGGATGTGATGGTTTGCTCAACCATTTAAAGGACAAGATAGAATTGACAAAAGGGTTAAATACTCAAAGGTAACGTTCGGCTTACGTAATTTATACTTGTTGTGCAGAGGAAGGTGACGTGAAGGAATTTTTAGTCCGCTAGCGAGTTCCAGCCGAAGGGGGGGAATAAAATGATCCTGACGTGGCGTCTTGGGAATGAGAACCATTTCATAACAAACCGCTGGAAGAACAATGGCTGTTCTACGTTGTTCTCTTCTGAACAACAGGGGGGGTGAGAACCGTCTCTTGTCTTCCGGGCTCAAGAACAATGGCTGTTCTAATGTTGTTCTCTTCTGAACAACAAGGGGTAAGGGTGGGAACCGTTTCTTAGCGAACGGGTTCAAACGAACAATGGCTGTTCTACGTTGTTCTCTTCTGACCAACAGGGGGAGGGGTTGAGAACCGTTTCTTGTCAACGGGCTCGAACGAACAATGGGTGTTCTAACGTTGTTCTCTTTCTGAACAACAGGGGAAGGGTGAGAACCGTTTCTTGGCAAACGGGCTCAAACGAACAATGGCTGTTCTACGTTGTTCTCTTCTGAACAACAGGGGGGGGGGGTGAGAACCATTTCTTGTCAACGGGCTTGAACGAACAATGGCTGTTCTAACGTTGTTCTGTTTTGAACAACAAGGGGAAAGCCTTTATGGACTCGGCGTCATGGAGGCTCGAACCCTGGCACGCAAGGGATATTGTCCTTCTTCTGGACAAGTGATGGTGAATCTCGCGGTCAAGGTCCCTTGGCACACAAGGTGAAAGAGGGTCGTGGTGATGTTTCGCGACGAAAATCTGGATCTCCAATCTGATCTTAGTGGTAAAGTTTCCATCTAAATAGTCGAGACACCTCCTTAGCGTTGGGGACAATGAAGTGGGAGCTTCGAGGGAATGCACAGCCGAGCCTGGGAACAATGCCTTATCTGCCCATAAGCCTAACTTAATCTGGCAAGGTCGACGTATGGGGGCGAACGGGGAAAGATAAACCTCCTTGTTTAAACATTTACTCAGGTGGCTGCGATAAGGCGCCAAGCTTCAAAGCGAACATGCACGTGGGGAGCATCGTGGTTTTCAATAACATGTGATAGTGGTTGAAATTAACGCGGCCTCAACCCGTTCTATCACCCCCCTCCATTCCGTGGAAAGTTGTCACTTCGAAAAAAGAGAAGGGACAACGATAGAGCTTCGTTGTGGGGAACTCGTTTTGTTTGTACTAACTGTACCTTCCTGCACCTAACTAGTATTACCTCAATACATATGATTATTTTGATCTTTTGATTACAGGTGAAAATAACCTTTAATACAACTAAATAAAAAAAGGGGCATGGAACAATGAAATGATATAAAATTAGTACATACGAGACAAAATAGTTTATACGTAAATTAATGGGTACAAATATATATATACATACAAAAAAAATAGACATTGAGCGTTACAAAATTTAGACATATACATTAACTAATTATATTTCAAGAGAATCTAATTTAAGTCGTACAAGACAGTATATACCTACATGGAGATACTAATCCTATGAATACAATTTCTCTACGCTATTCGGTAACGCATTCCTACTGAGTGCGTCAGCGACCTGGTTATCGGAACCTTTTATATAATTTATTTTAAATTGCTACTCTTGCAAGAGTAAACTCCAGCGCATGATTCGGCCGTTGGAGTGTCGCACATTCCTAATATAGGCTAACGGACGGTGGTCGGTTCCTATCTGAAATTCTTTTCCTATCAAGTACCTTTTGAATTTGTCTATAACCCAGATAATTGATAGAGCTTCCTTCTCTATAGTGGCATATCTCTTTTCGCGTAGTAATAATTGACGACTAGCATATTCAACTGGATGACTCTTTCTGTCATCCTCGTATTCAAGGAATACACCTCCAATGCCCTCGTTGGACGCTTCGGTCTTAATCCCAAAGGATTTTTCTGGGTTGGGCAACTTTAAAATGGGGGCAGAAATGAACTCACTTGGGGGCTCTGTCCTATAAGTACGGAACAGAATTGTATGGATGCTGAAATGACTTCAGCTCAGCCATCATAATATTGACACTGCAGGTAACATCTAACGACGGGGAATTGGTTCGCCTGCCCAAGGTAGTCATGTACTACCGCAATTATTTCGTGGTTAGGGTCCACTGGGGGAAGGAGTTCGTCGGACACGATGAAAAACGTACATCCTGTGTCCCTGACGAGAGTCGATACTCGGCAGCCGTTCACGCTGCCCTCCTTAAATTTTAAAATTCCCGATGATCTTTTTTCAAAAATAAAATTTACCTGGTGGCCTGACGGAGGGGGAGAAGTTGCTGCTTGGGTCTGCACCACCGGGGGAGCCGGAGTGGCATTAATCTGGTGAACTTGGTGGGCTGGTCCGCTTTCAAGCCTAGAATTTTAGGGGCAATTCCAGCTCATGTGGTTTTCTACACCACAGGTGAAGCATATGATTGGTCGCTTCGGGAAGAGAGATGGAAGAGAAATCTTAACTGGAGGTTTGGAGTCCCATTTTTGGTTTTAAGGAATGAAGTTTTGGGGTTTTACGGGGCCCGGAAACTTCGTAAGGTAGTCATGTACCAGCGCAAACTTTTCGTGGTTAGGGTCCACTGGGGGAGGAGTTCGTCGGATACGATGAAACACGTACATCCTGTGTCCCTGACGAGAGTCGAACCTCGGCAGCCGTTCACGCTGCCCTGTTCAAATTTCAAAGTTCCCTATGAACTTTTATAAAAAATAAAATTTACCTGGTGGCCTAACGGAGGGGGAAAAGTTTCTGCTTGAACACGAGCTAATTCAATCTGATGGTGAAGCTCAGCTTGTCTTATCCGTTCCTCTTTTCCTCTTTCTTCTCGTTGGATTTCTCTTTCTCTTTCTCGCTCTTTTCTTTGCTCCTCTTGAACGTACTCAATTAGTTCTTTTCCGGAAAGTCCCAAGGATTCTCCTTGTGCTTTAAAGATTTCGACCTGGGTCATCTTTGCACTTGGGGGCGCACTAGTCAACCAACTAAAATTCCTTGCAACAAGAATTATGCCTCTAGAGAATTAGCCTACCTAAATATGGGCACTGACCTATTCGTACTTGGTTTCTTAATCTAAATCACCACTGACTAAAATCACAAAAAAACACAAACAAATTATTATAACAGTTCCTTGAGCTACTCCAGCTTCTTAAGTTTCCAAAAAAGGGGATAACAATCGTTAAAACAAAAGGGAACTACTATACTCTAATATTATAACGAATAACACTATACTTCACTCGACTGAGACCAGTGTTTGCAAAGATATAGCATTAAATCTTCCACACCTGATATCAAATTTAAATAGTATATATATATATATATATATCGTAGAATGGACTCTCGACGATATACCATATATAACTATTCGTTGAGGGAACGTCTTTAATGATCTTTAGAGTGCGTGGATGTCTGGCTGGCCGATATTATGTATCTTCGATATGCTTAATAAGTGGAACCGAGCTCAAGGATAATAATATTGCTATCATTAATAAAATAGAGTTTTATAAATAATAACTATCAACAACACACAAAACGGAAAATATTGACATAAACGGAGAATGGAAAGGGTCGTGGGGACTCGGGCTAATCCGAGGATTAAAAGATTTAAAAAGGTAAAACAAATATAAAGTTAAAGGGAGGTGATGGTTCGCTAAACCATTTAAAGCACAGGATAGAATTGACCAAAGGGTTAAATACTCAAAGGTAACGTTTGGCTTACGTAATTTATACTTGTTGTGCAGAGGAAGGTGACGTGAAGGAATTTTTGGTCCGCTGGTGAGTTCCAGCCGAATGGGGGGGAATAAAATGATCCTTATGTGGCGTCTTGGGAATGAGAATCATTTCATAACGAACCGCTGGAAGAACAATGGCTGTTCTACGTTGTTCTCTTCTGAACAACAGGGGGGGTGAGAACCGTCTCTTGTCTTCCGGGCTCAAGAACAATGGCTGTTCTAATTTTTTTTCTCTTCTGAACAACAAGGGGGAAGGGTGAGAACCGTTTCTTGGCGAACGGGCTCAAACGAACAATGGCTGTTCTACGTTGTTCTCTTCTGAACAACAGGGGGGAGGGTGAGAACCGTTTCTTGTCAACGAGCTTAAACGAACAATGGCTGTTCTAACGTTGTTCTCATTCTGAACAACAAGGGGGAAGCCTTTGTGGACTTGGCGTCACGGAGGCTCGAACCTTGGCACGCAAGGGATATTGTCCTTCTTCTGGACAAGTGATAGTGAATCTCGAGGTCGAGGTCCCTTGGCGCACAAGGTGAGAGAGGGTCGTAGTGATGTTTCGCGACGAAAATCTGGATCTCCAATCTGATCTTAGTGGTAAAGTTTCCATCTAAATAGTCTAGACACCTCCTTGGCGTGGGGGACAATGGAGCGGAAGCTTTGAAGGAATGCACAGCCGAGCCTGGGAACAATGCCTTATCTGCCCATAAGCCTAACTCAATCTGGCAAGGTCGACGTATGGGGGCGAACGGGGAAAGATAAACCTCCTTGTTTAAACATTGACTCAGGTGGCTGCGATAAGGCGCCAAGCTCTAAAGCGAACATGCACGTGGGGAGCCTCGTGGTTTTAAATAACATGTGATAGTGGTTGAAATTAACGCGGCCTCAACCCGTTCTATCACAATCAAATTAAGTATTAATTATATTTATTTTTTCTTTCATTTTACTTTAAAAGGGAAAGATGATAGGGTATGGGAAAATAGAGATGAAGGGAAAAGAGATGCTGATCACAATCGTTTTGAAAGATCTAAGAGGTTGTAGGCTGACAGCCCGAAGGTCTGATAGCGAGCACAAGCTCCACACGTAAGGGGACAGTGGCAAAGCAATGGCTTTCTCTTAATGTTTTAACCCTTTAAGGATATCTCATTAAAGAACTTCGAGTAAATTATCTCAATTTCTCGATAAGATATAGGTTTCCCATTTTGTGTTCAATACAATAAAGGAATGAATGATATTCTTTACGTATAATTTTCTAATTTCAGCGTTCCCCCTTATCTATCCATGATATTGATATGTTTAGAAAATGACCAATAATTCCATCGTTTGGAATAAATCACCTTCGAAATAATTCAGAATAATAAGTAAATTGAATTATTTGAAATTTTTCGGTTTATGCCCGCCCTTGAAATTCGTTGCCGCTTTGTTATAAATATCTCCATTTTTTAAAAATATGCAAATGCTATATAGTGTATATCTAGGATATATACTATATAGCAGTTTTAGTACTTAATGTGGGCAAATCTCTAATTATCAAGTTGTAACGTCATCTTCGAATTGAAAGAATCTTGTTAGTTTATTTATTTTTTCTGAAGTCTTCTACTCATATATATATATATATATATATATATATATATATATATATATATATATACTATAAATCTGCTACCTTCATATATGAAATCATTCTTGATCGTATATTCTTACTGTACTAAGCTATCAAATATTTCTTTTTTTTAGTTTGAGGAATTCCACAAACTTTGCTAAAGCAGAGAACAAATCAATGTTTGTTCTTGTATATGAAAGAAAAATGTCAATAAATAGACCATACTCGTATGTCCCTATCCTGGCGTCACACTTAAAAACCTTTATTACAGTTTATATTTTAGTATCTGAAAAGAGATTTCTAAGCACTGTAATCTGATTTTTTTAATTATAAATAAATTAAGCAAAAAAATAAAAGTGGAGATAACATAGTTAAATACATAGTTCCATAGTTACAGGGAACCAGCAAGGAATACTTAGTCCAATCAAAGGCCAGTCTCATTCTATATTAATATTCTAGTAGTCCTTCTTTGGACAGGTCGCCACGATGCTCACTCAGGCAAAATTAAATCCACAACAGGCCTCCGTATTTAAACAATATCATTATTAGTAAAGTAACTGTTAATTTTGATTTAAAAGCTATTCACACTACCTCCGCGGTGAAGTACGTTCCATTTACCGATGATTTTAAAGGTGAATTTCCTTTTAGGATATCATGCGCTTTCAAAGAATCGATCACCCTATGATGAATGACGGAAAATTGAATTTCATATTTCTTTTAGAGCTTCGTCTTTCCTTCTGAGATTCCCTTCTTCTGGTCTGGTAAATTGGATTATTTTCTTTGGATTGGTTACGCTTGTGACAACTTTATGCACAGTTACTATCCTACAATTTGACTTCAATATCATAACTCCACCATTGTGGTTTACATGAGGCATTACGTTTGTTTTTTTGTGAAATAAATTGTACATCGCGAATGACGGATTTCATTAATTTACCTACGATGGAGGTTGTACTTATATCGGTTAAAAGGTTATACTTGTTAAGGTTTATCACGTCATTCGTTCGTAGTATATTATGCTCGTCTTCGTTTCTAACTACTAATACAATAGAGTTATTTATTATATTGGCCACCTTTTCTCTACCCGAAACTAATTCCTTATTGTCATTTTAGATAGGTCCTATTGTTTCCTTTATTTTGTTTCTATTTGATACATAATCGAAAAACCTTTTATGCACAGTTACTATCCTACAATTTGACTACGATATCATGATTCCACCGTTGTTGTTTACTTGAGGCATTTCGTTTTTTTTCGCAGAAAGAATTGCTCATCAACTTTCTAAAATTTTAAGTGAAAAAGACCAGTAGCAATTATCATTTACTAACATTTCCTCCCAATTGATCTCTCTAAACTTTCGGATTAACCCATTTAAGTCCGCTTGTTTAAAGTTTGACACCTTAATATTTTATTTTTCTTGTTACAATTTATATTTATAACGATCTCTATTGATCTATGATTGCTGGAACCTATACCTTTAGTAATACTAATATCCAAAATAAGTTTAACGGGCTGGCTTGTTGACTAATTGTTTTAAGGAGTTTTGTTCCATAAACTCAAATAGACTCTGCCCCTCCCCGTCCGCATTTAAAAGTTCATAGTCAATATTTCTGCCTTTTGATGTCCCAATTAATATTTATGTGATTAAATAATAGAAAATAGAGCAGTCGTTTAGATAAAAAGTTATGCAAGCTCCTGCTCTATAACTTCTTTGATATTAACCTTCCCCAGCCTCTCAAGGACGGTTCGTTATATCTTCAATTTGCAGATGACCTTTCAATTTAATGCACCCGTCCTTATAGCAATGTCGAATTTATAGCTCGGATTACTCTAATGACCATAGAAAACATAACTCCTTTGAGAGAAGATGAAATATATACACCAATCCCTCAAAGTTAAGAATATTTCGATTATTTCGGTGAAACCTTGAAGACATCCATTTATAAGATGCCAGCATCAGTCACTAAATGGAGTGGAGAGTGACGTGACTCTATTTTACGACCAGTGGATACGGGAGCCGTATACATAAGTGCAGCCAATGCCCTGAGGGATGTACGTAAATTTTTCCGATTCATAAATCTAAATTCATCCAATTAAATGAATCCCTACCACGTCTACATTCGATCCAAGCTCTTATAGCATCCAGGTCATATAAACTTGAGTCCGAAAACCTACCTCATTAATTATAACGAAAACTAGTAAATACGGGAGTCAGATAACAGTGGCGAATGCACATAGGCATTTAAGTGAAATTTTCCGATTCATGATTCAAAATTCTTTCCATTAAGTGAAAGTTTACCACGCCTGCATTCGTTCTAAGCTTTTATGCATCCCGCCATATAAACGTAAGTCCCAATTGCACATCTTAGTTATAACGAAGAAGGACATATAGGAAAATGCAAAGCGAGCAAAAGGACGACCTTGGGCTAACCCCCATAAATGTCGAACTACATACGAAAACGAAAAAGATCCGATCACATTGAGCACATTGCTAGGGCTAGCATGACACCAACAAGGTCATTGACAAACAGCAGACGACGCAAGAACAACGACGCAATCCCACTATTCACTTAAATATTCCACTTAACTACGCTATCACAAAACACAACAAAGAGAAACATTTTCCCTAATAATATATATCCAAATAGATTCTGTATTATTTATATTTATCACCTAAATCCTATACAATTCCATAATAAATATTAACTCGCCTTGGATCAAAACAGGAAAACTACAAACAATACAACATTCTTTACAAAAATGTAGAATAAAAGTCAGATCAAAATTTCACCATAGGGTCTGGAAGCTAAATCCGCTCATATAAAGAATTGAATGCCTTTCTGCAATCCCTCCTCCTATAGCCCTTTCCCCCCCAAAAAAAAACGCAACAAAAATCCAGTGATATCCTTTCACCAGGGAAATTGTCTTTTCATTTTATTTTTCAGTCTTTTCGATTTTTCCCCAAAATTCCTCAGTATTATTCTATCTTTCAAAACTACTACAACAATATATTTCCTCACTTTATATGTCAAATATCCATAAATAAACAATAAAATTTTCGAAAATCGGTAAAAGAAATCATGTGCGCCAAAAAGATCGAAAACTTAAAAAAGAAATCTTTCCCATTTTATTTCAGAATATTATTCTATTTCCCGCTTTTTGACTGGCCTAGCACATTGTTATTAAATATATATTTGAGTTGAAGATTTATCATAAACGAAATTGCAAATTTTGAAAATTTGCAATAGTTTTAATTTCAACTCAATTTTGTTCGTTGCTTTAAAAATTCTTTCTTGGGGTTTGGCACAATTACCTTCGAATTTTAAGGCTTACTTTGTTTAAAGAACAATAACACAGGCCTGCGTTTGAAAATTTTATTTATGTTCCCCAGGATTACCTCATTTTTTTTTAATTTAAAAAAAAAAAAACCTTTCTCTATCTAATAATGCATTATTACTGTTATATCATATAAACAGGAATACACGTATGTAAACTATTATTCTTTTAATAAACAAAAAATAAAAGAATGCAACATAATAAAGAAAATAATTATAATTTCGAAGAACAGACGTTCTTGACGATTTTCGTTTGTGCCTGTCATTTGGTGCATCACGCTTCAAACACCAACAGTAGTCAGCAAGCATGTTGCCGTTCCATTTACACTGGTACCTGGATTCCATTGTTTTTATGTCCTGGTGGAATATTTGCCCCTGTTCTTTACTGTAATCCCCGCAGTCACGAAAATAATCCAGGTGGGACTGTAAAGAGTGTATCTTTATAGACATTCGAGCTCCCAAATGTTTGAGACTTGTTAAGAGCTGATTGACCAGGGCAACATATTTTTCTAGGCTTCTTTTATTCCCTAGAAAATTGTAAACTAGAGCTTTAAAAGCTTTCCAGGCATCTTTTTCTATGTCCTTCATTGATGCATCAAATTGCTGATCAAGTTCCTAATTTGAAGTCCATCAAAAATTCCCCCATGGAGCTTAGCGTCACTGATTTGTGGAAATTTTTTAAGAAGAAATTTAAAAGCTTGGCCTACTTTATTAGGGGTTTTGACATAATTTTTTATTATGCCAAGCTTTATATGCAGTTGAGGGAGGAGTATTTTTTGAGAAGGCACTAAAGGTTCAGCTATCACATTGTTTGATCTAATTCTAAATGCTTCTCGTGTTTGCCAAACCTTCTTCTCATAGTGCATACTATTTGCACGACTGTCCCATAAACATAGGAAACAGGGATGCTTCGTGTAGCCTGTTTGCGTCCCAAGCGTAAGAGACAACACCTTAAAAAAATTTAGCATGGTATGTAAATTCACTGTAATATTTCTAAAAACAAATTCAAAGTAATATTTCTTAAAACAATAAGAATATGAATATGTACCGAAAAATCCTGTATGCCGATGCATTAAATCACCGTATTGGAACTAATTGGATATATGTACATCTTATTTTGAGTTTATTCAGTTGTGTTGTATACCTTCTCAATCAGGATAAGTTCCCCATTAACCCAATAGGATGCATTAACCTATAGGGACACACTTCAACAAAAAATATAACTCCAAAATGACTCATGATTTTCAGATTTGCATTCTTGTAAAATGTAAGTTGACCAAAAGGTGTATACAAGTATTAACAATTAAAAATGAAAATGTCAATATCAAAAAGCTTAGAAATGCCAAGTGTAAAATGATCTTTCCTTTAAGTCACCACATATCCTCCACTTATAGCTTGAGTAATTTATTGCATCCAGCAATTTTTTCCTATTTTCATAACTTTCATTAAGTTAGATTGAATGGCCTATAGGAACGGAAGCTATCTTGTTACCAATATTCAGTAACAAAGCTTTTAAACTTCTACTGGAGGAATCTATGAACAGTTTCTATTCTAATGGGTTGTAGGGAATTCCAAGGGCCTCAACAAGTCCTTTAATATTGGCGCAGTATACTAAAGAGCTGGAAGAATGCTGTAAAAAATAGCTTCAAAACTCTTGTTCTCTATTTCTGTACCCCCGTAAATGTTGTTTCTTAAGCGAGAAGATTACTTTCACGAAGTCGAGAGCCAAGAAGTTGTGTATTCGCCTTTGAAACCCCCAGATCCCTGGTCAGGTCATTTAACTGAACTTGAGTGAATGGTCTTGCGACCATATCATGTGTGGAAACCTGATAAGACTCAGATGTGTCATAATCTTGGTCAACTTCTATATTAATCTCTTCATGTACCTCTATATGTTCAGGGGGAGAAGGTATAGGAATTCCTGGGTAATGGGGCAGGGGTTTGATGGCAGAAGGAACATCCGGATATGCCACACTATGTTTATTCTTCTTATTTATACCTGTGGAAAATATAATTGCATATTACATAAAGGAATTGATTTGGAGTTGCAGATAGTACATAAATGTTTAGTAAAGGATATGTTCACGCTCAAGTGAACTATGTTAGTTTTTAATTTTATGCTAAGTATTTGCATAATAATGACATTTTCAGGAGCCAGTATAATACAGAAAGCTTAAATACTTGATACAATGCTCACCTTTAAGATTTGTCATGCAAAAATAGCAGTCCGTAGTGTGATCCTTGCCATTTCTCCACACCATGGGAACACCAAAAGAGAGGGACTTCTGTTCGCCCTGACTCCAGCGTCTTAAACTTATGTAGCATTCCTTGCAGCAGATATGTGGTGCAAAACTTTTATCTTGATCTCTTAGCCTTACTCCAAAATATGCATGATACAAAGATTTAATTACAGGAGGGATTGTACTTTGCTGCTCGGGAAAAGTCACTTTGCCGCAAACATAGCAAAATCTGTCGGAGCTATTCTTATATTTTCTGTTCATTTTTAACTCAACCACTATTATTATTATTATTTTTATTATTATAATGCTAAGCAATTTTTAACCTGCAAAATATAAACCTAGTTGCATAATTAGTTAAAATGTACACAAAATTTACTGCGAATAGAGCAGTGCAAAAACTATTGAAATTTGATGTAATATAGAAGATGTATAAACTATAAAATTATTATCACCCCCTGTATCGCAAAAACTGGAGGGGATAGAGAAAAACGGATGACAGATTCGGATTTAGGAGGTCAACTAAATTTGAAATCTGCGACGTTGTTTCTGATATAAATGAAAGTGGAGACTTATGCATTTCCCAAACTGAAAACTTCGTAGAGTTGATATGTTGAAGAACGCAAAAATGAGTCTAAATTTGAATAGTCAAATATCGACAGTCATTAAATTTAAAGGGATGAATTTATAATTATCGGAAAGAGAGATATTAAAAGTTTTAGAAGGATGCTTAACTAGCCTTATCTAGACCTAGAGCAGGGGTAGAATATTGAAGATACTTCAGTGAGTATGTAGAAAGCCAATGGGTATATTTTGAAATTGTAATGCAATTAAATATAATTACAGAATTTTGTATTCTAAATAAATTTAATTTTTTCTTGTAGCTATAAGGCCTAATGATAGATGGATGTTTTAAAATCAGCAACATTTTGACCAGTTGCCCTACAAAGAAACAAAACATCTTAATGAACATACAACATTTTATACTTGTGCCCAAATTTAGGAAAAAGGTCAGATAATTTATAAATTTTAAAATACAATGTGTTTCCTTTACAATTTTTTTATTGATTAAGTTCTATTTAGCAATTAAAAGATCACTTTTGAGAATCTCCTGCTATCATTATTAGTCAATTTTCAATTAATTAATTAGTTGTTTTAACAAGTTTCACAATAGGAATGAAAAAGGATTATTTTCTTTTGGTATGAGAATCTGAAACCCTTAAGAATATAGCGGTTAAATACGTAATTACTTTCTGAACACCCTATACGAAAAAAAAATTATATTGCGATTAATATGTACACTTTTTTCACTTTTTATACCAAATTTTCCTATAAAATACATGAAAAATTCGAAATAATCCTACCATTATATCAACGGTTACCCAGACCTCATTCTGAAAAGTATCCGAACATACGTGATGGAAATGGTTTTATCTGGATTTCAACAAAACGGTCCTCACCAATCAATTCTAAATCCAGCAAAGACGAGTAGGAAAACGATTTGAAAGAAAATAATTGTTTATCTAGATAAAAAAATAATCGAAAATATATTAGGAAATGAATCCGTGACACCTATTTGCTAGACTTTCATAAATCGACAATTTTATCATTCATCCCTATTTTTGAGCTAATTTTAATCATCGGGTGGAGTAGCAAAATATATTTGTTTCAGAATAAATTTAAAATGAATTAAAAAGTGAAACTTTTACATCTAATTTAAACAAATTTAAAATAACTTTAATATATAATATAATATAATATTTTAGGCAGAAAAGGAAAAAGAAAGAACAAAACCGTGTTTGAAGCTGAAGCCATTTATTCTTGCAAAGCTTCCCTCAGGATTCTTAGGAATCCAATAGTCATTTAATGAATCTTTGCGAAGAGACACATCTTGGAGAAACATGACAGCAATCAATAACAGGTGAAAAATATGTAATATGCTAATTCCTTCGCGAAAGATTATTTAACGCTATACTAAAAGATGTTTTGTAAGGATTTTATATAAAAAAAATGATAAATATATCCTCTTTCTGGGTAACATACACTTTAGGTACATGGGTAATAAATAATACGAGTAAAAATATTTAATAATTTTGGAGATTTCACATTTTGGCAGCCACTTCGTTGATTGTAGAGATGTATATATTTATTATTTCAGGCTTTTTTAGTTAAAGTGCATGTACTATATATACACTATTAAAATATCGAGATAGTATAGAAGTATTCAACAATTTCATGATAAGAAAATGTCCTTATTGCAAGTTAAATTTGAATGACAGAAGCTCAAAAAAATTGAATTCAGTTCGGTAAGATGACCAATTCTGTCCTCTTAATTATTTTTCAAATGTCATTTGCCAGAAAAATTCTTTTAATGCTTCAATGTATTTGCTTACAAAACAATAAATGCTGAAACTAATGACCAAAGAAAGATGTATCTGATAAGCAGAAGAAAACTTTTATTTGAACCGCAAAAAGTGAGATTATGAATGGGTTCCTAGGTATATATCCTTTCCAAAGACACACTATGAGAGGAAAGTTTGAAGGATATCGGTGTATAAATTCACAAACGTCTTCTAATAAATGGAAAAGAGAGTGAGGAACGACTGGTAAAGCGATGTAAAGAATGGTGTGAACGGCGTTTCAACTGGCATTGTTCTGAAGTTTTATGAGTATCTAAAAGAATTGGGGAAGATAGACTTGCAAAGATAATATACAAGAGTGTCAGTCTGTGCGAAGTGTTGTAAGGCCAGGAGTAACTTAGGTTGATAAGGTGAATGAGCGTTGGAGAGCAAAAGAAGTAACTGTGGAAAAAATGGATAATTTTGTGTATGATAGGTAAGCATGAAGAGGTTTGTGATGGGGCGCGCTTGAAGAAAAATGATGTAAGGCTTTGTGCTCTATAAGCCATAAAATTTGTGGAATAGAGTGACTAGTTTTATTGAGAGTGACGCGCGTTATCCACTTTTGTGAAAGTTTGGGGATGAATCTTGAAGCCTACATCCACATTTTCTTTTCTGTTAATTAGATTTGGTAGAATTTCAACGATCCACAGGATATGTGCAGATATCTCTTTAGTTCATGTGTGAGCGCTATTAATACACTCTATTCGATCAATCTCTTGGGAATAATTTGATGGGTTTATGTAATTTAAATTATACTCCTTAAAAAACAATAATTAAATTTAACTCTAGTAAGTAAATTATCTTTAGCTCAAAACGCTTCATTGTTTACTCTACAAGGATTATCAGACCCCCTCTTCATACTATGTCGTTTCACATGAAATGTCCATTTTGTACAGCATCAAGGAGAACCTTAAAAATGATGGGTAACAATGCAATTACCTCTTTGCAAACTCAATTTGAAACCTATTTAAGGACTCTTAACACGTTTAACGGCAATTGTATCTTCCTAATAAATTAAGGTAATTTGCAATTATTACTCAGAAGTGAAGGAAAGTGCTCCACTGACTTAAGCATTGACTCATTCAGACTCATAAGCTGAGTTACATAAAGTTACTCATGGTCGTTTCTGACATATGTCGCAATTCTTTTCTCTTGAGGTGGATTGTAAGTGTTTTGATGCCATCACTAGGATTTCTCAGTCGTGTGCCAGAAGTACACAGTCTTTGGCAAATTGTAGATATATGCTCACCTTTCTATGGTCACGAAGCAAGCAATAAGTTTTCATAAGTTGAACATTTCCTCAATTCTGCATCTGTGCGCCGAATATATTTTAACCAACGAATTCTCATTAGCTGGATTTGTTCGAAAGACCATATATTCCTTACTAGTTTTACCTGCTCTAAAGTTGATTACAGTAACAATCTGGAAGATATATACAGTAGAAAATAGAAAAAACATCGAATTATTGCGAGTACTTACACGTCAACTAAAAAATAAAGCAGTAGAGGTAGGTATGAAAAGGATAATACAAAAATTTTTAATATGTGAAATCAAGCTTCTAATTTAAAATAAATATTGACTACATAAGCTAGTGTTTTCTAAGAAAAAATCCATATTCTTTAACGGTAATATTTTAATTTTAACCCAGCAGCTATATTTAATGGTTAGTGATCGGTACTCAGACTAATTCGTTGTTTGACGATTAGGTATGTTTCTCTTGCATATGGAATTGCAATTATTTGATATATTAATCCTTTGGAATTGCTGCCAATATTAAAGAGTCATTTGGATTGTCGATATGCTTCGATTTTGCGTATATAATTATGAGAAAGAATGGATGATTGTTAGTACCTTTAAATTAAGGCTCACTGTATTTATCCACCGACCGAATATACGAGGGGCGGTAAATAAGTTTTTCAAATCGATAGGGCAAAATAGAGGAAGGGTGATGGCTGTTTGTGGGGGTGTTAGGACAAGTCATGACAAGTCAGGACCTGCATCCACACGCTCCTGCCTCGTCTATTTAAGAAGCAGTAGCTGATCGCAGATTGTCAGTCACAAATTTTTCAACAATGGAGAAGGTTGAGCACCGCGCAGTGATAACATTTTTTTCCAAGGAAGGCAAGAATGCAAAGGGGATCCATAAACGTATGGTTGCAGTGTACACCGACACCGCCCCTTCCTATGCAACCATTGTTCGCTGGAATAGAGAGTTCCGCCATGGTCGTGAGTCCCCTGAAGATGACCCCCGTCCAGGACCCCCGTCAGACGTGACCAACGAGGACAATGTGGCCCGTGTGGAGAGGATAATCCTCGAAAATCGACGGATGAAGGTCGAAGAAATCGAGCGAGAACTTGGAATATTACATGGAATTGTTATCAACACCATTCAGGACAATTTGGCCATGACCAAGGTCTCTCCCCGTTGGGTCTCTAGAAACCTCACGCCCCATGATCGACTTCAACGTCGTCAAAGTCCACAAGGCCAGAGTTACACAAGCTGCCCCGCGCGAGTGCGGATTCGAGGAGATCAACCATCCCCCCCCTACAGTCTAGATCTGTCCCCTAGCGACTACATTTTATTCCGCAAGCTCAAGGCTGCACTTCGTGGCCTCCTGTTTGGGGACGATGAAGATGTCCAGCTCGCCGTCTAGGAGTGGATTGAACAGCAGGCGGGGGATTTCTTGTTGTTGAGAATTCGAAGCCTCAGGGGCAAGTGGTGCAAGTGCCTTGAAGTCGAGGGTCGTAATATTGAAAAATAATAAAACACTTTTCCTCATATCTCGTTTCCTTATATCCGAATTGCAAAACTTATTGACCGCCTCTCGTAAAATATCCAGTGATAATTCTGTCTTAACTTTTCTTGGATGAATTTGATCTCTAGCTTAGCAAGGCAAGGGCTTTTATGGTCTAGATAATAACTTAAGACTTTGCACTTTAATATACTTTTATTTCATCCTTCTATCCCTAAGGGTTGAACTTCAGTCAATTTTTAATTGTTTCCCTTAATATTGATTACATCTGCTTCAATAACTCTTACTTATTGACCCTAAATTTTCAGAACAATTTTAGGTCATTTATATATCTTAGGTATATGTATTATATTGATTTATTTTACATTTCAATTAAGCCTAGATGGAGAAGATAGTTTGTTAGGAATAAAAATTTCGGCAAATGAGATTTCAAACGATAGCGATGAGGTTCATATTACCCGTTACAGCTGTATAAGATTGTTTCAAAGGATATGTAAATTAGTTATTTTATTTATTCTCTATATTTCTTTATTGTACACAGATGATTATCCTCATAATCATCCAATAGTTTCACAAAAATAGGGTCTGTGTGGAGCAACAGAATTAAGAGCTAATGCAACCCCTTCCATTTCGTTTATGCACTATCAAGAACTCTGCCAAGGTTAGTTTTGCAAGCCAACTTTTCCTACTCAAGGAACCTGCTCTAGTTTTGCCTTCTAAACTAGCCCCTGCTATTTCTCCTTTCGTAGTTAGCCACATAAAAAAGATGGATAATGGATTTGCTGAAGGGATTCTTTCTGCGGGTGAGTTTTTAATTGATGAGATAAAAACAAAACAAATAACAATGGCTGTATATGAAGGCAAAATTATGACTGGTTAAGTATAAAGCCATTGCTCTCAAGAAAGGAAATAATAGCGGTGGATTGGTACGAAGGCAAAAATAGCCGTGGCTCTTTGTGAAAGAAAAGAGAGCGGTGGCTCACTATGAATGCAAAAATAGGCAGGGAGTCTGCGCCATTTTTGCATTAATAGCAAAACTGCTATTTTTTCTTTAACAGTGAGCCAGCGCTAGTTTTGGCTTTATAGAAGGACAGAGATAATTTTGCATTAATGGTGACAACGCGCTTCTTTTGTCTTTATTGAAAGCCAGTGTTATTTTTGGTTTAGCAAAGGCTAAACACTATTGCTTCCCTTGTAGCAAAATATTGCTATTTTTCTCTTCGTATAGAGCCAGCAATATTTTTTTTGATTCATAGCAAGTGAGCGCTATTATTTGCTGTACACTGAGACAGCGCTATGGTTTCCTTAGTAGAAAACAGGGCTAATTTCGCCTTAATCCTGAGCAAGCGCTATTTTTGACATAGTATCGATCAAGTGCTATTTTCCTTTGCATTTATAGCAAGCCAGCGCTATTTTTCCTTTTCACAGTGAGCAAAAGGTATTTTTGTCGAAAGAGAAATCCCTGCCTAATTTTGCCTTCATAGTGAGACACAGCTCTCTTTTCTTTCATAAAGAGCAGGGCCTATTTTTGCCTTAATACCAATCTAACGCTATTGTTTCCTTTCCTCAGAGCAACGGTTATTTTTGCCTTCATACTCAACCAGCCGTAATTTTGCCTTCATAGCAAGCCAGCGTAATTTGTTTGTTTTTTTCTCACTGATTAAAGAATCCTCCACAGAAAGGATCTCTTCAGCGAATCCATTCTCCATCTTTTTCATAGGCACCCACCTCTCATACACAGTTTCATCCACTTGATTATAGTTGGTTAACCTGCTTTCTCTCAAACACTGATTCACATAATAAATGAGGTCTTTCTATCCTTTCTCCCCTTACACACACATACACACTTTTACATTATCTTCACAAACATATATCCATCCATTATTCTTGCATCTCCACACCATCTAAAAACATTTTTAGTCACAACCATGATTACTTCATTCTTTCTCATTCCATAAGATACTCTCACTCTCACTTCCCTTTCCTTCAAAACCACTAACACCATGTACTAACACATTCTTATACCTGAATATAGACACTCACCATTAGCCCTTGTGTTCCTGGATACACTTGGTACGCAAATATTTCCGAGCCCCCAAAACACGACCCATTCAAGGTCAGGTATCCCCCCATTGTCCACTCTCTTAAGGTTTGGGAAAATATGAGACTTTTAATACCGATCCAGCGATTGTCAGATGTCACTTTATTTTAAAAGTCACATCTTGGGAATGGAGGAGTTGTCGAGAATAGAGTTTTTTGGCCGCCATGTGCCCCGTAGAAACCAGGAGGTCAGGCTCGAGGTCAGTCAACGTCAGCGAGGACCGTGGGAACAGCCAGAATATCAAACTGCTTTCTGAGATAATGGAAGGATTTGAATCTCTAATGCGCGCCTGTGTCGCTTCCCAGGGCATTATCAAAAAACCCAAGCGGGAATACTACCCATCACTCAAGGGCCGTGTTGGTCCAAGGAGAAGTTCCCCCACGCCCCACTTTGTCGCAGGCAGTAACGGTTCCAGTTGGTCCCTATATATTGTTGGTCCCATTTGGGCATTGACAGTATATGCCTGCCTTTCAGAAAGAAACAGATCATTCTCGATCGTGCTCCATTGGCCTACGAGCCAAAGCCTAGAATTATACCGAAGGATCAGAGCCCCAGTCAATTGCCACAGACTTGGTTTCGGTGTATTTCGTTTGGCACGAATACTCTCTCCAGTTAGTGTTACTACTAGAGGTTAAACTCCCTGTGGTTAAAGTCCCTCGAATAACCATCCGATCTCCGTTCCAGTCCTTATAGCCTCAAAACCAAGCTAGGCTGAGACAAATCATCTGCAGCTTCCTTGCCAGTCATCCCTGTGTGCGTATGTACAATTCCCATAAAACTCCCGTCAACTCCCGTAGAGTTCCCTCCGAGTAGCTCTGTTAGATCAATTATTGTATCACTCGATCATTCATTGCCATTATTCTATTTTAAGCTAGTTATTGCGTATACTATGTAAATATTAAAGTTTGTTTTTTTTCTACTTTTTTATTACTCTCTTGGCCCTCAGCCATCATTAGTTTAATATCGCCCAACTGCATTCTATCTTTTGTATTTATTTCCCTCTCACTCCCGCAGGGAAGGCTAGGTCTCACCTTCCCGTACTTCTATCCTCCATCTCTGTAGTGACCAGAGTGGAGTAAAAGTCACTCGCTTGACCTTGAGCCTCCGTGCATCTCGGGTAGAAGTGACGTATATGTGGCTAGGTTATTCTAGGACATATATCTACCTGAAGTTATCAACGATGAGCGCAACGCCCATGATCCTATTCTTAATTATCTATGGGAGGCGAATTCATTTTTATCATAAACGTTAAAAGTAATACCTACCTCATCTTTAATTTCAAATACTCGCTGATCTTATTACCTCTTGAATGACCGCGAAATTATGTGGGGGAATTTGGAAAATGAACTCCTGTAACTATATAAATATTCAACTACTTGAGAGGATGTAATATTTTAGGATTTTAGTGTCAAAATCCTTACGATGATTTCTATATTTGTTTTATTCAGTGGACGACATAAAGAATTTAGTAACATTTTGCTTAATTTTTCTTTATTTTCATGATATACTCAGCTGCAGCTTTTCTACAGCATCCCGATAACATTCTAACTGCCTTTGAACTTGTTTATTTGTTACAGATAAATAATTTTTGCAAATATTCGCTTAAACTTTGATATAAAGTGTCAGGCTTTTTTTCTCTCTTGGACAGTCTCTTTTGAAAACTAGATCGGATACTGGAATTATCTTACCTTCTCTTTTAAATTCCTAAATTCGCTTAAACTTTGATATAAAGTGTCAGGCTTTTTTTCTCTCTTGGACAGTCTCTTTTGAAAACTAGATCGGATACTGGAATTATCTTACCTTCTCTTTTAAATTCCTAAATTCAACGCCAATTTATTTACAACAAATAAGTAACTTTCTAGGAAAATTGAATATAATATTTCTCTGATTTAATGGTAAATTTTTTTTTATATTTGAATTTATTCTGCCTTGGTCAATTTATTTTGTTGTTTTAGCATTAAGGAACAAACTGTAAAAGATTAGCTCAAAGAAAGATAACTCTTCAAATTCTTTAGCTCTGTTAATCGGAAACCCTAAAATTGCTCATGGTCTCTCTGATAATAATGAATCGTAACTAAAAATATATTTATATTAAAAAGGTTGAAATCAGGAGAAAAGAATAAACCAATTATTATCTTTGGACGTATAAATGTGTACTAGTTATATAGCGGCAACTTCTCCTGCAAATCATTGTAATCTGGAGGGGACGTATCGTGCGCAATTGAGCTGAAAGGCACGCTATTCTTGTAGCCTAAGTTGCAGCATAAATGCAATTGCTGCACCTTGAGTAGAAAAGAGTATCAGTAAATATTTCTCATAATGAACAGAAGTTTTAATAGTCCTAGAGGTATTGTCCGATTTAAGAATTTATTTGGTTTGTGCATTTACGATTTTTTTTTGTGCGCTAGACTTTCTCGTTTTTAGTTTGTTGGAATTTCTGAAATCATTGGTAATAAGCGTATAACCATTGGTTTATAACCAATGTGGTTTGGTGTATTCCTTTTTTTTTGTTGTTTTTGCTTAAATAGATTTGCTGTTCTTTACTGATTCTTTTGTATCTCAGTTTTTTTAGATATCTTTTATTATTGATTTACCTGTTTAAACTATGAGGAAGAATAAGTGTTTAATAAAAAAGGTCTTATCGATGAATAATTTATGTTTAGTTTACTTGAAATGAGGAACTCTTTAAAAATGTGGAGTTTGTTACGATGGGCCTAGGATTTCCTTCTAACAAGAAAAACTAGCTTATTAATAAGTACATACGAAAAGGGTTATTTTGTAAGAGATAATAAACAATAAATGCAAATAAGCATATAATTTAGGCTAAAACCAAACATTACTATAAAATTGCCTAATGAAAATAGCGAGAATTAATGCATTTGAGATATATAGTTACAATTATGTTAAAAAATGAAGCATGGGTTATTCTAAAAGAAAAACACTCCTTGCAAGGTGACAGACAAACTATCATGTTAGGATATGCAATTTCTTCCATTTGAGAATTTTTAATGCGCCTGAGTAAGAATGCGGTACCATGCAATACTGGGCAGACGTCAGCGGCATTAACCGGCATACCGTGTATTGTGATAATATAGTTCTTTAAACTATATTCATACAAATTTACTAGGAGGTCAAGAAATAGTACACTAAACCATTCGCTGAAGAATGACTGACATTGCAAAGGTTTCAGCATATCGGTAATATTTTTTTATAATTATAAGATTTATACTAGGGCCAAGCCAATGAAAAAATGAGGACTATGCTGTGGCTACGCCTCCCAATCGTAAATAAAGGAATTTGGAGATTATGAATATCTTACCCCTTAATAATTGAAGTTTGCCCTATTCTTATATATTTAAGGTTCACAGTTATGCTTAATTTAATCTTTAGCCGGTTTTATATCGGAAAAGTGAGATAGATAATATGAGAAGGAGGTATGCAATGTTATATAGATTTTAAAATTCCCTATTATATTTTTTAAGGATAAGAATCAAAACATTTTGTAATTTCGGCATTACGTTTTTTTTTTTAAATGATATTATTATAGCCTGATTTTGATTTTTCATTCTATTCTAAGGAGAAGAAAATAAAGAGTAGTCGAATGAATTTGATTGTCCCTGACTATTTACGGAGTTGTGCATAATTTTAGCAACAAAATTCTTGTCTGTTCTTTTCTATTTCAAATAAGGTAATACTTTGTTAACTTTTGCACGCGATACTGAAGACCAACCTGTAGCAAACAGAATTAGGGCAACTAAGTATATGTAGAACATTCATTAATCGAAGATGGATTGCTAAAAATGTTTCCTTTATTGAAAGAGCGGTAAATGGCAACTATAAATATTACACCGAACCTTTAAGCTGTCGTAGGAAAGCAAGGAAATCATTCTGGAGGTAATTAGGAAGAGAAGCTCAATTTAGAGTTCGAGTTGCTAAAAGTCATATAATTGAGAATTAAGACAATTCATTATTCAACAATTCAGAGATGTCGAGAAAGATCAGGCTCAAGTACATTCCGCGTTAAGCCAAACCATGGGATTTCACCAATAACCATTTAAAATCGAATGCGCCTTCTCGACCTTCAGCATATCTGCACTGAAGAACTTTTTATTGCAACTTGCTCAGAGACATGGCTGTTATGTCTATTCTTTCCTTCGAGCCGATAATCAAATTACATTGAAGATAATTAACACTATCAGCAGCTTACCAAATCCAAAATACATTTGAATATTCCATTGTTTCTCTGCGCTTAAATTTATTCAGAGTTGATAAAGGGGATGGTGCTTATCGGACCTGTGCCCATTATCATCAGGTTATCCTTAAAGATAATGTAATTTTATTTATTTCAAATCAATGAAATGTTTTTGATACAGTTGAAGTTGTTATTCTTCATGATGATGTCCCCAAACATCGAGCCTTTGCTTCCTAATAACAACTAAAAATCATCTGAGCTCAATAAAACAACATTAAGACGGGATCGTTAAAGATCGAATTGAAAACAAAATGGTACAAGAAATTGCACTGAAAGGTACCCGCACCATATTATTCTTCACTACACTCTAACTATTCTTCAGTTATACATTTGCAGTAAATATAGAATTTTGTGGATATAACTCTAACCTCATGTATTTAAATTAATTTTTAGGTTTTTTAAAAGATAGTAACTCGTCCATTCCAAACTGGTAATATTTATCTATTGGTCCTTACTTAAACATCATGCTCCCATAGTAGAAAGTTATGCACAACAATGTATAGGTAAAATAATGCTCATAATAAAATTATACTACCTTATTAACCAGTCTTTAATAGGAAAACCATTAGTTGAAACAGCCCACTAGCAGCAACTAGCTTCAAAGCTTGAGGCAATTATGTAAGTTTGCCTAACGTTTTCCAACATTTTCAAAGCCAATTGTCGATTTCCCAAAGAGTAATTTGAAATAAAGTAAAGCGAAAACTTTCCTTACTTATAGAATTTTCAGCTCTGGGAATTAATTGATATTTTTCTGTTAAAGCAATAAAACTGATAATTTATAGCAGATTTCATGTCTTATTCGGCAAATGTGCCGCGGAATCTGCTTTTTGATATCTTTAAAATACTTAGTTAAATTATTATTTTTAATTTCGTTGAAACGTTTTTAATTTGGAAATTACAAGATTTTAATTTCATTTTCAATATGCATTGAAGTTATTCAAATCAAAAGAGAGCGAGCACAAAATTGTATTTCATTCAAATTTCGAGGTAATGCCAAAAATTCTTGGATGCATAAAAAGTACCTAAATCCTATTTGTATATTAAGACGAGATTTTCTTTACTATACCTCATTTTTTCAAAAGATTAAAGGAAAGCTCCTTAATGAAACAATTCTTCCTCTAATACTCGCTGTCCTGAATATGCATAGAGGGTGACGATAAAAGAATTCAACCAAATATTCCAAAGGATTTCTTTACAACAGGGTAAGGGAAGGGATACGAGGTCAATCCAAATCATTATTATCCTATTTTGAGTAACTTAACCACAAAATACTTTTCATTTGGCCGCACCACCTCTAGAGCAGGCTTCAAAAAGGGGATTCAATAACTTACTATTTCTTGAAATTGCTTCTTTATACTTCTTTGCCTCCTTATTCTGACTTAAAAAAGTATCCCAACACATATTCTGGGATCTTTTCCTATCTTTCTTTCTCTATAACTAAACTGCTCCTCCCATTCCATTCCTTGCTCATCGAATGTAGAGCCTTTGTTATTTCTGAATTGATTTTTATTCTAAATTCATTAAATCCATTATTGAAAAGAATATTAAGAGTACTCTTTGAAGGGCTGAACGCCCTCTTATACCTATACTTTATAACTGGGATTGTAAAATGATTAGAGTCGCAACGATCAATTTGAAACATATTTCTAGTAAATATACAATAACTCTATGTAAGACACGCTTGAAGTCCTCAAGGGAGAAAAAAGAGGGTATCATAGGAGGCAAAAGTTTCTATATTCTTGTGTCAACTACACAGAAAGCACAATGAGCAATGCAACGCAGAGGACTAAGAGGAGTTCTTATTTGGTTATTTGGAGAGTAGAACCCGGGAGCAGGTTCAGAATGGCTAGGGTTGCGGTCCTTGAGGAGTAAAGATAAGAGAAATATTCCGTATTGAAGGTATATGTATTTGTTACCAGAAGGGCCTCCTTAAAAGCGATTCTGTGTCAACTGAGGAGACAATGGAGTTCAAGAATCAGGGGAGTTCCACCGGAGAAAGTTCCCCGGCGTTATCGACTATGAGCTGCATATATTTGAACCAAAGAGAGTTCAAAGTTACGAATCATTAGAAATAACGAGAAGAGAGTTGAGGTAAGTAGTCAATGTAGGTGGTGATAAAAGCATAAATTTAAATTGCAAAACTATTCTAAGCTTGGAACAGAGATTAATTGAAAGCCGACAGAGAATTTAAAATGCATGTCAACATTAGTTTTGAGAGATAACAAACTGTCTGAAGATTTTTTATTATAACTGAAAAGAGGGGTATTTTGCAATGATTCACATACTTATGAATGCCTATCTTTAGTACCTCAGTTTTGTCATCTTACTGTTTGAGCAATTTGTTCTAGATATTCAGTGATGAGTCTATAAGCTTATACCAGGTCTATATAAAAGATTCCGCAAACAAGAGTGTAGAACAAAAGCAAGAACTTCCTATCATCCGTATAGAAATGAAATAAAAGACTATGAGGCTCCATTCGAATACACTGATGAACCACAGAAGTAGACCTAGAATCGACCCTTTTAGAACATATGACGCAACTCATGATGATACAATAATTCCTTATGAATATTGATATATTGAATATGAGCTTAATGTTACGAGTGGAACCAATTGATAGCAGTTCTAATCCAGTCGATAATGTAAAATGCTACCAAAATGTCCAGAACACAGAATGGAAAGTTGGTCAGCGTCGCCCGAAGGTGAAGACTCTTCGTTACATGTAAGGGAGCATATTCAGTGTTGTAATGTGTCTTGAAAACAGACTGAAAGCTACCATTGGCATTTGACGATGATAGTTGATTTATATTCAGGGCTCTCACCAGCCTTTCAAGTCCTTTAGAAAGGACGAAATTTGCGAGATTGGGACAGTAATTAGCAAGGTCTTTTGATTTTAAATTGTGTTTTTTTATGATTTGACGAATAGCAGCGTTTTGAGGCACTTTTTGCTCTTCCATACGAGATTAAAATGTTTAAAATATCAGTAAGGCAAGGAGCAAGAACATGAAAGAAATACAATTAAAGATTTCCTGCAAATAACTCGAGGGGGCAGGAAGTATTTTGCGACGAGGGAGGGAGAAAGGATCATTTCTTGAAGGCAACCTAGGACAAGTGAAAGAAGTTTGCTTGAAGAAGTAAAATATGGATTTATTGTGTCGAGGTGTAGAGCAAAAGCGTATACCAGAGCAAATTTGGAATCTTGTCAGAGAATAAGATTAATAATTCAGAAGGGTAAATGAGGAGAGGTTACTGGGATATAAGAAGGGAAGAGGGATTAGCAACTAGCTTAAGCAATGTGAGTTGATTATTTTTGTCTTCTCCAAGAATTATGGAGGTGTGAGCATCACTGACGAATTTTAGTCCGCTGAGTCGCAAGAGCGTAAGCCTTTTTTCTTTTGAGACAAAAATGTTAGGCTTGTAAGAATAGATGGAATCACAAATAAAATTAGCTTTCTGCACCGTTAAGCTGCCCAAATTTAAAAAGGAACCAGAGAGAAGAAGTAAGCATTTAGTAACATGCGGCTAGGTTCGGAATAGGAAAAGGAACAGTGTTTAGCGAGTATTTTTGCAGTGTGTTTGTAGTTACTTTGTTTTAAATATCTTTACTACAAATTATAAGGTACATTAATTTAGCAAGGATTAGACAACGATGTGTCTTTAGAGATCTCTTAAAAATAGTCCAATGCTTACTTCTTCTAGCAAAATGCCTCCCTAAAGGTGTTTTTTTCTAGGCCTGCGGCACTTGTTCGCTTTGCTTACAAAATTAAGAAAATGTGCGAAAGAAAAAGGTTAATATTTCACAACAAATTCGAAATTGGCTTAAAAAGTCAAAATCTGGTTCTGAACTTTTGTGAAATAGGTTAATATTTCACAACAAATTCGAAATTGGCTTAAAAAGTCAAAATCTGGTTCTGAACTTTTGTGAAAAAAAGAAGAGACGGAAACGCACACATACACATGATAGGATCTTTAATAATATAAAGGTTAAAAGAAAACAAAACCCGCATTCGTTAAACACTATAAATATTAATTGGCAGCAGAAATCAATGCAAATTAGGAAAGAGAAGGAAAATAATAGAAATGTTTGGACACGAGCCTTCTACTCAAATAAAGGGGTTAGGCCGTCTTTCTCCAAGGCGATTCATCAACCTTGCTTGGTAGACTACAGTGGCTCTCAGTCTCATTTCATTCATAAACTCGAATCTTATTCCATATCTTCAGAAATTATCTCTAATTCATGAAATTAACTACAAAATTAAATTGAGGGCTTACAATAAAGTGATTGGCTTCAACTAAAACACCAGTCAGCTTCAAAGTTCACTCGACTTGTTATACAATTTTTCTCAGTAATTTTACCTCCCAAAATTTCATAACAGACAAAGTGTCATTTTTCGTCCGAATGTAATATTGGTAAAGAACAAGGGAAAAACAAGAATCTATTTTTCAAACCTTTTCGTCTTAATTTATATTAAACCACTTGGAATTAATAATCACATTTATTAACCTACCCTTTGCTCTACACCATTCACTATATATTTCATTATATCAATATATCAGAATATACGTCACGAATTATGTTTCAGTATGTGTGCGTATGAGGGAGTGTATTGAAGATTAATTTTACACGCACGTGTTGATATTTGTGACATAACATAACATGTCATAACATGACACAACGTAAAGTAACATAATATGATATGGCATAGCTCAACATCATTATGATATATAATATAATATTTGATGCAATACGATGCGATACAAGATAATACAATAATTATGATACGCTATTTTACACTATAATACACTATAATATAATACAAAATAAGATATAATAATATATGTCGTAGAATAGGCTCTCGTCGATATACCATATATAACTATTCGTTGAGGAAATTATTCTAATATTTCGAGTGCGTGGTAATTTGATTGACCGAGGTTAGTCCAAAAGGAAGGAAGGGGGCTGGAGAGGCTTATTTATCTTCAATATACTTAAGAAGTGGAACGGAGCACAAGGATAAATAATATGGCTGCCATCAATAAAATATAGTTTTAATAATTAACTATCAACAACACACAAAGAAAATGTTTACATAAACGGGAAATGAAAAAGGGTCGTGGGAATATCTGACTAATCTAAGGATTAAGATTTGGAGAGATTTAAAAAGGTAAACAAACAAAAAAATAAAGGCGGGAATGGTTCGCTAACCCATTTAAGGCACAGGGTTGCGTTGATAAAAGGTTAAATGATTAAAGGTAATGCTCAGCTTACGTAATTACAAAGTTGTTGTGCAGAGGAAGACGATGCAAAGGAATCTTCGGTCCACTGGCGATTTCCAGCAGAAGGGTTCTTCGGGGGGTCATCCTTAACGAGGGGAAAGGACTGTCTTCGAGGAGTGAGAGCAAAGTGGGGCTCGGAAGTACGAGCGATCTTTGTGACAGCAAATCGGAGATGTTCTAGATGAACAATGGAGGTTATTGTTGAAACCAAGCGTTCTCTTGAAGAACGTTAAAAAGGGGGAAATTAAATTATCCGGACGTGATGTCTTGGGAACAAGAACCGTTTCTTGACGAACGTGCTTGGAGAACAATGGCTGTTCTAACGTTGTTCTCTTTTTGAACAACAGACGGGGGGGGGGGGAAACTGTCTCTTGTCAAACGACCACAAAGAACAATAGCTGTTCTAAAGTTGTTCTCTTTTTGAACAAAGGGGGGCCATGTTGACTTGGTGTCTCGAAGGCACAAACCTTGGCACTCAAATGATATTGTCCTTTTCTGGACAATAAGCGGGTTTCCCGAGGTATATAGTTCCTAGGTGCACAAGGAAGACTGGATCGGTGTGATGCTTCGCGAAGATAATCGGGATCTGCTTCAATTGGGAAAAGCTATGGTAAGAATACCCGGAGCCATCTCCATGACGTAGGGGATAATTGAGTGGGGGACTTCCGGGGAATGTCCCGGTGGCGCCTGGGAAAATATCTTATCTGCCCATAAGCCTAATTCAATCTGGCGAGATTGATGTATGAAGGCGAAACGGGGGAGTGAACCTCCTTGATTAAACATTGGCTATGATGGGAGATAACGCGCTTCTGCTTCCTCTCGCAGGCAGGATGCACGGGGTAAGCATGTGGGTAAGCATGGTTAACATGTGATTGAGGCTGAATTAAAGCTGCCTCAGACCGTTCTATCACAGTATAAAATGGTACAATATAGTAATTTATAAATCCAGGAATCAATAATTACTCCTCGCTTGGATTTAAATCTAATATGATGGAGTTCATATTATAATATATTGGAATGAAGGGTTCCAAGCTTATTAAGTTTGCGAAGAACTTCCTAGGAATACTATTATTTTGATACGTCTAATCCCATCTCTCAGAATTAAAGTACATAGTAATGATATTATAATAACTTACTCATTAATCACCAAAACACCTTTTACGAACAATTAAAACTGAAAAGATTTCACATGAATTCTCCATGAGTTCACACTGTGTATCTGTATGAGTTGGACCCGGAGGCGAGAGGTTGCCAAATAATGTTTTCTATGAAGAGCATTAATAGAAATTAAAAATTGATACTAATAAATAATTTGAACGCTAATGATATATATATATATATATATATATATATATATATATATATATATATATATATATTTATATATATAAAATATATGAAAAAAATGGTGTTATAAAATTTCATTTTTTTACTGCTCATAAATTATCAATGGAAAAAGTTAATATTTGAAAACACAAATTGGCATCCAACAGTACTTCATAAACACGCGTTACCATCCTCCTTCCTCCACCACTCTCTCTCGCTTTTTCATCTTACTCTCTCTCTTCCTCTCTCTCTCTTCTCCTCTCTCTTTCTTTCTCTTTCTCTCTTTCTCTCTTTTTCTCTCCATTCTCAGTAATAATAACAGTTCTAAAGTAGAATTGCTCTATGGCCAACCCAAATATCACCATGGACCCCAATTCGTTATTGTATGTGTGTGGACCTTTAGTAATGTTATATTGCTGCCTAGGGGCCATATGGCTCACGGTTGAGAACCAATGATTCAAGCGACCCTCTCTCACTTAGAAACTCATTTTTTTATCAAGAAATTCTTCCATATTTGACCAGAATTCAAAATGCTAACGAAAAAGACATTAATTTTTTACCAAAGGATTCCAATTTTGCGTATATTGCGAATGTCAAATTAATAAAATATTAAAAGCACAATAAATTATTTATATATGTACATAGCTCTAAATTTTAGTATCAACTTGTAAAGAGTATTAAAATTTTTGCTTAGATATGTTAAAGAAATGGTTAAGCTTCATTTAATCAGTTATTTGAATATACTTTACAAAATGATAGACACATGATGTTTTGAGTGAAAAATAACTGAAAACCTTTTTAGAGTATTGGGAATAGCAAAATTCACATTATTTTACTAAATGTTCAACGTACTTTAAGAGAATTGATGTATCCGTTAAAATATATCATTTGGAATTGGAGGTGCGCTACTCTTCCAGATTTCCCTGCTACAACCGAAACCTAGAAGAGCAGGACACATCTACTACCCCAGTGCTTCAGAGACACTGGCTCTTTCACTTTTCTTTAATCTCCCCCTATCATTTGCGTGCCTGTGTATACCAAACAATTGGAGAAAGATGGCGTTAAACCTTCCTAAATGAAACGATCTCTCGTATTTCTCTGGAGATTCAAGTTAACATCGCTGTTTATCTGGTTTCAAGACTAGCGATGTCTTGGTGAATTAGTTCGCCATGTTCATAACTGACTTATCCTGTTCCTTTTTAAAAGAAGTAGAGAAGAAATAAAGTAAATTTATTTCATATGACATACTCGTATGTAGCAAAAGTTCTTAGAGCAGCCTATTGCACACTCTTAAACGTTTGCCTGACCTTCGAGTCTAACCCATTCAAGTTAGTTTGAAATTCATTGCTTACCATGATTTGACGAATTTAAGGGGCTACAAAGCAACCTTCCTTTAACTTTGCTTCACTAAGGACGCCCTTGAGAGAGGCGAAATGTTTAATTCAATCATGCCTGTCACAGTTGCCTAAAAACAGCAAAATTAATATAACCCAATTAGAAACCATTTATTATTGCTACTACTTTTAAGTCTGTGAATAACTAGCACTGGTGGCCCATACAAAATACTTTAAAGAATAAAAACTATATTTTGATAAGTTTCCTTTAAAACAACAGCGAGAGTAAAGAGAATTGGTTGAAGATTATTTCCCTTTTGATAAAGAACGGCTTTTATGCTATAAATAGGCGTATCAATTAGGTCTCCATGGCTAGGGTAATATAGAAAATCCAGCTCTTCAAATAACCCTGAATTGTGATTGCAAAAGTAAAATTTGTTTTATATTGAAAATATATCCTAATTATTGTTAAAATAATTAAAATTATTGATATGCGATCATCTTTAGCGAATAAATTTTTTCCATAAGCAGCGACGCTAAAAGTTCAATCTTTTATATTGAAAAACTTAAATCATGAATCAAATCATTTAGCTCTGGTTGTATCAAAGTTTTTTGTCTCTGTGGGTTCATATAAGTCATCCTGTGCATGTTTATCGGAAGGATCTTCTGAATTAGAAATTAATATTTCGGCAGTTGGTTTTGTTATTAGTATTTTTTATTGCTGAGTACGGGGGGATAGCAGAGGGAAGAATGAGATAGACCAAAGTGGGCAGACTTGTTAATTTTGCATGGAATTAAAAGGAATTAATGTGTGAATTGTTTATTGCTTAAAGTCAATTGCTGCTATTTATCGAAAATTAATTATTATATATATGTATTATTCAGGTTAAATATAGCATCAATTACTTACTCTGAGAGTTCTCTAACCAGAGATACAGTCAGTGATTTGATCTCTATCGGTCATCCAACTTTTATATTCTTTAATTTTCCAAGAAACCAATTGGCCGATGAATTACAAGGTGTATTGTAACATATATGCAGTGCACCTTCTATATCTTGATCGCCAATTTTGTAGCAAAAATATAAATCATAAAGTTTTGATTCAAAAATTGATTCTTCGCTTATTTTTTTAAATATTAACAAGCTGCTTCTGTAGCAAATTTATATCTTAAAGATTCTTGCAGTCTCATTAGCATAATTGACTATAACTAATTAAATTTTGAAATTTTAGGTAGAATTCTTAGAAAATTTGAAATTAATTTATCGCGTAAGAGAGAGTACTTAAAATAGCTGAGTATAAGAAAGTAGAGCAGATAGAAAGTAAAAATTCAGAAAAAGAAACATCTATTTTTCCAAAAAACAATTTCTTTCGTACGGTTTTTCAGTTCACGTATTTATAAAAACAATAACTACAAATGATTTTTCAAAAAGAGTAAGAGTTATCAGTGAATGAATGGGAGTTAATTATGAATAATGTAGGCAGCTATCATTGTTAACGCCAAAAGCAGTACCATTGGCCTTATCAAGGCCACAAATAACGGTTCTCCATCAGTCAGCGGCTTAGAGTACAATATACCTTTGGGACAGGCATCGTTTTCTCCGGTTCTCACCATAACTATATTCCCTGAAGTATAATTTATTCGCTCTTTTTTTTAAATTACAAATCATTGGAGCTCCATTTTGGACGTCTTTAAGCTTAAACTAAGGTTCGTTGGACCAGCCTATTCTTGGAGCTCCACTTTATCCTAAGAATCCTTGGAGATGCAATATCTTGTCTCTCCCTTGGTAATTTAATAAACCTTAAATCAGCACTTTATTGGCTCTCCCCTTTAAACTAGAAAAATTTGGAGCAGGCTCCATCAGGCTCTCCTATTTTAAATATAAATTCTTTGGAGCAGCGTCCATCAAGCTTTCCAACCTGGCTACCTGCTAACTCTTCACTTGGCTACCTGGATCAGTCTTTACTTGGCTATCTGGCTCACTCTTGGTTTGTGCCTATTACTTGTAATAATAAGTTCAGTGTCTTAGGAGAAAGGGGTTATAGGTGCCGGTGAAGCAAATGAAGTGCCTGAAGTGCCTTTTTAGGTGATTCACAGGTTGGGTATTGAGACAAGACTTTTTTGAACGAGAGTGCAAGAGGAGGATGAAGTTTTATTTGCCGATTACACATATAGAGGATGTGAGTGAGAAAATTGAAAGCATAGTGGCTGGACATGAAAGGGATGCAGTTGTTGTTTTACATATGAGAGTGACTGACATAGGAAAACCTCGATCTGAGGAGCTAGTATCTAGTTTGTTTATTTAACAAAGTTCCTGGATAGTCGTTGGAAGTGTGTAGTGTCAGGAATTTTAACTAGAATTAAAGTAGGCAATAAATGGATCTCGCGCTCAGGTGGGACTAATGAGATTAATGAGAGAGTAAAAATATTGTGTAATACTATGGGGCTAGTGTTTTTGGATACATGGAGTGAGTTGTTTGGAATGGAAGATTTGTATGGAATGGATGGGTTGCAGTTGAGTTGCAAGGGTGCCAAAATGTTAAGGGAATGTCTTGAGGGAAGTATGGCTAAAGGGTATCAGCGCAAGTAGGATGAGGTAAGTAGGGATGATGGAATTCAGATAAATTTGAGAGTGCCAGGCGAGGAAATGAGCAGAGGACAAGAAAGCTATAGTGCAGTAATGATAAGACCATGAAAAGAGATATATTTAAAATTTAGTACACAATTAGTAAGAGCATAAGAAATTAGATGGTTGTGTTAAGGGGGCTGTGAGTTTATATAATTTTGATGTTCTTGCAATAACAGAATCATGGGTGGATTTGTCAGGAAAGAACTCAAACCTGAGGTCCAGATTGATGGTTATTATATGTTTCTTACAAAGTGTAGAAGATGGAAGGAGTAGGGGTGATTATTTATATTAGCGATAATCTCCTTTGCAGTGAAGTCACTATAATTCAAACAGACGCTTACACAAAGCCATTATGGCTAGATGTTAGGGAGGGAAATGATAAACTTCTCATAGGATTATTATATAGACCTGAAAATCTTATTAAAGAAGCTTCGTATCATCTGTGGAAGGAGATATAACACGTATTTAGAAGTAATTATATAAATATTGACTGGAAAGCAGTTGTGGGTGATCAGGAGGCTGAGGAACCTTTGACGATCGTGCAGGATAATTTTCTTAAAAAGGTTAAAACCAGCCCCCTAGGGGTGATAATATATTGGATTTAGTTATAAAAAATAGGCAAGAATGCCTTAATGATACTAAGATTGGAGGAAGTTTTGGAAATAGCGACCATTGCACAATTAGATTTAAGTTAAAATAGAACCTTGTTATACGTACGATCAATAAAATAAAAATCCCAAACCTTAGAAATGCAGATTATAGTAGTCTGAGGAAATACCTGGAGACAGTTATTTAATGACTAACGAGTGAAGTCAGGTCAGGAACTGGATGTCGTTGAGAGCAGTTGAGGGGGAGGATATCTCCATGTAGAGAGGAATAGTGTCGCTGAGGAAGATGATACAATGTTTACACAGTTATTTGCCGGAGAGAATATGGACATTCCATATAAAGAGATTAGAACAAAGTCTTTGGAGCTTAAATCGATGTCAGATAAAATTAAGCACTATATTGCCATTAAAAGAGCCATTTATAGGAAAATAGAAAAAAAGTGAGGATCAATTAAGGCAAAGATATAATGAGTTAACTTGTGAAGTTGTAAAGTTAATTATGCTAGCAAGAGGAATTATAATTAAAGTGGTAAATAAGGCAAAAGAAGATTACAAAGGTTTATTTCAATCATACAGAAATAAGACTAGATATAAAATAGGCCTACTACAGATAAAGAGTTAGCGAGTGATAGTGATGGCATTGCTTGAACGCTAAATATATATATATATATATATATATATATATATATATATATATATATATATATATATATTTTCCACTATTTACACTCGAAATTTCTCTAATTGTACCTGATGGGACCTTGATAATCAGATGTAGTGATGAGGAGAACTAATAGGATATTTTATTACAAAGGATATAGTGTCAAAAAAAATAGATTGAATCAAATTTATTAAAGCACCTAGCCCTGATGAGGTTTTTCCTAAGATTAGGAAGGAATGTAAAGATGTGTAATTGCAGCCCTAACATGTCTATTTAAAAAAAAGTTAGAGACTATCATTGTACCAACATCAAGGAAGAAAGAGGAATAATATTTAAGAAGCGGGATAAAACAATTATCTCTAATTACCATTCAGTGAGTTTTCTTACATCAGTGGTGAAAAAAATGATGAAATCTGGAAAAGCGAAATCTATTAGGGATCACTAAGATAAACATAAGTTAATTAATAAATCTCAACATGGTTTTACTATGGGTAAATTGTGTTTGACTAATTTACTTTTTTATACGAAGGTGTTAGATTCTGCCAATAGAGATAATAATTACGATATTGTTACCTCGGATTTTAGTGAGGCTTTCGATAGTGTGCCATACTTACGAATTTTGAATATAGTTAAAGCACATGGGATCGATGATGGTAATTTTTAGGGTTATTTAGTAGTGGCTTAGTGACAGAGAGGCAAAAAGCTAATATAGATGGGATTAAATATGAGTAAGGGCATGCTACTAGTGGGGTTCCTCAGAGGTTAATGTTATCGCCGTTGTTATTTTGATTTATATTAATGATCTTGACTCCGGAATAAGTAGCGATGTGATCAAATCTGCCGATGATCCTAATTTAAATAGGATTATAAGCTCTTACTCTGATGCTGAATTGACCATACTTTCCCACTGGGCAGAAAATTGGTAAATGGAATTTTAAAAAGTAAGTGTAGCGCACTTAGTATACGTAGGTGTAATCCACTGAATAATTTTAAACTGAATAGGTTAGTTTTAGGAAGATTAGAATGCTAAATAGATTTAGGGGTCCGGATAAGTTCTGACCCCCGGCCTGGAAATCAGTGAATAAGTGCTAAGAATAAAGTAAATATGGATTTGGAGTTTATTGAGAGGAGTGCTAACGTCATTCTGAAATTGGACCTTATTTATGGGTTGAGGAGCTTAACTAATAGTGAAAGGCCTGAGAGATTAAATCTTCATACCTTAAAAGGGAGAAGAGTCCGAGGGGACTAGATTGAACTCTTCAAGTGGGTAAAAGGTTATAATAGGTGAGACAGAGGTAAGATTCTTATTTTTAGCGAAAGGATAGGACACGTAGCAATAAGTTTCAGCTGGAAAAATTTAGGTTTTAGAAAGAGATTATAGAAACTGGTTTACAAATCGAGTGGTAAATGATTGCAATAGGCTCACAAGTCATGCAATAGAAACGTCCTTTTTACGGAGTTTTCATACTAAACTGGAGAGATTTATAGATGGGGATGCTGAGTGAGCCTGAACTAGGTGATGGAAACAGGAGCTACCTCGTATAGGCAGCTTTTACAAACTCCTTAATTTCTTATATTCTTATGTTTATCTTTAAACTAAAATTCCTTGTAGCGACGAGGGTCAGGTTCTCCCCATTTTTCGAAGTCGTTTTAGAAATGGCACCGCATGGGTTGTTCTTCGACCTAAAAACCTTTGCCGAGCATCCGTTCCACGGATTTTATTGCTTAGTTCCTGTCTCTTCGCACCAGATTGTGTACTACCCACAGGGGTAAAAAGAGTTATACATTCCCTCTACAGCAAACTGTAATTCCTGCTGGGTCTAATATTTACGCGTTCCATTTATCTAAACCTGGAAGCAAATAGGTCGAATATATCATGAGGTTTCCGTCATTGGAACAATTTGCGGGATACACTGCACTAAATTATTCCATATCGAACTCTATTTCTCCGAAACACTTTTGCCATAAATCTGTGAAAATGGCTCGTGAGGCGTTGCAATTCCTCCCGAAATCCGTCTTAACTAAAGTCGTACACGCCTTTGTGTCTAGCAGTGCTGTGGAGTTTACATTATTCACTTTCCCACCTACAACTATATAGATTTTAGAATTAATGATAGAGCATCTTTTGATGTGTACCTGAAGCCTAATAAGTCTAATTCATATATATATATATATTTTTATGCAACGATCTTAATATATAAAAGCAATTGAAACATCTATGTATTAATGAGCCTTTCGAATATGTGATCCGTGTTTTTTACAAGATTAAATTACCTAAATAACGTCTATGTTTATACAAATTAGATTATTCACTCTGTTGTATAGACGAAAGCCTATCTAAAGCTAGCTTGATATTCAACTGAACACAACCAAATAATTTAGATGCAAGAAAGAATTCGTTTTCTATACCATATAAATCATTATTAAATGATAAACTCCAGGGTACATCCCAACTTGACCTCAGTCAAAGATTCTTTAACCAACAGAAAATCTTTCTCTTTGTCTAAGTCAAAATCGTAAAATAAATATGTAGGTATCTATTTAATCAGGTGAAAGGCCTTAAATTTCCCCCCTTTCTATGTGAGAGACCGGAAGGTCATTAGATAAAGGTATGTAGGAACATTAGGGGGAAATATGTGAAGCTAGCAATTTCTCAATTATTTTTAGTCTTGTAAAAACTTTAATCTTGTAGTAGATTACTCTGCCCCCCTCCTTAACTAAATTTATCGTGGTAATGATTATAATGAAATAAAAATGATCTAATCCTCATTAATTAAATTCCGAAGTTCAAATTATTGAAGAGCCGTATAAAATGCAGTCTCGTTTTAAATGAGCTGAAAAAGTTTATATATATATATATAGAGAGAGAGAGAGAGAAAGAAAGAGAGAGAGACAGAAATACAGGACTTCGATAGAAAAAAAGAGTACCATATTAAATAACAATTATTATGTATTTAACATAGCGCTAGTCAAACATTACTAGTGTAAACTTTATCAATAATTCACATCCCTACGAAAACATTTTGGATAATTAAACTTTTAAAGAAAACACGTTAAAAGTTTGGCATATTTTTACGGCCTTAACGTTCTTCGAAACGGCGTTCACAGACGTAGCAAATCTCATTTTTCATAAATGCTAATCAGGCATTCCAAATGCCTATAGAGGTAATCGATTAAGCCACGAAACTTTATCATCCATTATGCAATGTGTCTATTTAAGATCTAAAGGATACCGAGCTACCACTTTATAGGATATTTGGAAGAAGGAGGCAGGGGAGCATTATTTCAATTAAATGATCACAAATTGTTGCCAGTAAGCGGCAAAAGAGTGCCTATTGTAAACCTTTGAACTATGAACAAAAATCCGCCGAATACCCTCCGTTCCAATCGATCCGGTAGTCTCAAACTAAAATAAATCTACCTGGTCTTTATTCCTTACACTATTCTATTCATTCCTATCAGTAAGACAGCTCTTTACTAGCCTATTATTACCAATTATTGTGGTTAGGGCCAGGGCTTATTTTGGGAACTAGATTACGACTGGAGTTCATCCACTCCTCTTTGTTTGAGACCTGGAGCTATGAGGGTGACTCCATTCTTCTTGGCTCCAGTTGTGGTTGGAGGGTTCAATTACTCTATAATATTTCCCATTTGAGTACAAGCAACTTTCCTTTCCCCACCTAACTCACAACTAAGTTGTCACAAGCATCTGAAAGATTTCTGTCTGTGCAGATCCGGACTCATTTCATACAGGAGAATCTAGGCCTAACTCACATACATTTTAGTTTTTTCTACTATGACCACGTTCTTTGCTAATCTCGCGAACTTTCTGCGTCATTCGACCTCGTCGATATTTTGTATTAAATTTGAGAAAAAATGATCGCTAATCTTTAGGTTACCAAATCTGTACCGCCTATAATGAACGTGTTTTAATGCCTTTTTGGCTCGCAGGCCAAATGAACTATCTGTCCCTTCCTCTTGACCTGTTAAATGATATATATATTCCGACCATGTCATTATGTCGAAAATTCCAAGAATAACTGATAGGGAGTATATGATACTATCTTCTATTCAGGCAGATTAAGCATTTGGAAACATGTTTATGGCAACGAGCGTTTGCTAGGTAACCAAGGGTCTGGATCGACGAGAGATAAGTGTGAATATCATCATTAATTATCGAATAAGAGTTAGGATTTAAATGTTTGAAAATATTACAAGAGATAGGCGGGAGCCGCTGTGGGCCAGATATAGCTAACCACGCTCTATATTCAAATTAGTGGTCAGAACCTGTGTGACGACGACAAGCAATAGTTCCAAGGAGGAAAAAAGCGAAACCTCACCCTAACTTAGCGTGATGGAGTTACCTAGCCACTCCCTTTAATTGGCAAATATATTTTTTCTTGAAACTCTTCCACGATGCCAAAATTAGAGCCCTCTCTAGAGAAGAAAGGACCCAACTCCTTTTATTTCTCGAGAAATGTTTCCAAACTCTCTTCACATGAAACGGTTTTCCCTTCTCTAAATTTTGGGATTAAAGAAACTCCATTTATCCCACTTTCAACGAATAGCTCCAGAGCAACTGCATTTCTGGTGGAGAGGTGCTTACTTCTTAAGGGAGAAACGGGTATCCTATCAAGATCACTTTAGGTTGAATTGAAATAAAAGAATATTCTAGGGTATGAATAAATCGTTTGACCCAAGAATATTGAACATCCTACGATCTGAAGCTGCAATTAAATGGCTATAACAATTCGGTGCTGAGGGCAGTGTATTCAGGATCTTTTCTTGTTGCTTAATTAGTGTACAAATGAGTAAACTCCCTCCACTTCTCCCTCCCGCCGTGGGAAAGATATCTTTTTACCACAAAGTCAAGACGAAATAACCAATACGTTATCCACTCGGGCTTAGGTAAATAACGGTAGAAAACCAAGCGTCTCTCGCTTCTCGAAAAGGTCCCCTCTGCTCAAAGTGCACATCATGCTAAGAAATTCTAGATACTATCTTTTGGAGATTTCTAAGTGGTAACCAACTAGTAGATGGCAGGTCTGAACGGATATCGAGGAGGTAACTAGGAATTTATAGACCCAAACTGACCTTCTACTTCACCTTAGAGGTATCCACGCTCTCTATTTAGGCGTGGGCTGGTTGCTATCTCTACCACGTTTAAGCATTTGTGCCGATACCAAAGAGGTGCTATCACCGCAGTCACATTGGTCATAAGAATGAAACTTGTAGAAGTGCGAAATCGGCTAAACCCCAAATCTTTGGTAACTTACTCTCTAAGGTTTCACCGATATGGTTTCCCTTTAGGAAAGCCAAGTGGTTGAATTAATGCGGATCGCATCTTCCTTCATCAACCTATTTCGATTATTATTTATTTGAAAAGGGAGATTAGATCTTTCAGGCTGTCGTCAGAGTTTTGATTAAGGATCTAATGAAGAGATTTTTTTGAGATATGAGCGACCAGTCCAGCAATAAGCTTGCCAAATTAGGAATGCATCGTCCGCTCTTAGTTCCACCCACAACCACCAAGCATTTTAGGAGAATGGGTCAGGTGCTAACTGGAATTTTTTGATTCCTTTTATCACCTAAGAAATAATTTAGGAGTAGCTGAGAAAAAACGGGCCAAAGAATTGTTCCAGCAATACTAGAGCCACCTTTTCCTCACTCATGACCGATTCGATTATCATCAAGCTGCCCCGTTATCCACTGAGACTTTATATTTGGGATTCGTAAAAGCAAAGAAGGTAGACGCTAATAATCTACCTTGTAGTTCTTACTCTACCATCCTTTTGGAGGATAGTAATAAGGGAGTACCTGCTTCCTCGCAGTAAATCAAAGAAAGACGGTCCGCAAGGATGAAAAACACCTTTCTAATTATGAAGGAAAGCCAAGGAGAGGAGCCATACGACATAAAAAAAATATTTGCTTTCCGTGCTAGGCAGTATCTTCTTACTTAATTGTTCGAGGTTGACTGCAACAAAGTATATAGACGGAATAAGGTCTATTCGGGCGGTCAATGTCCTTTTCTTAAAGAAATTCTTCCTAGGAAAAACAAGTAACTGCTTAAAAATTGTATTGAGGGTAAAATGTTTTAGCCATTTGCCTTGGGCCCCGGATCAATTAGAAGGAGCTGCTGAGGATTGTCTCCTCTCGGACCCCTTAAGCTGTCGCTCAAAATAGGGCATATTAGCTGCTTTCTTCCTTTTCAGTCTCCCCAGGTTAAAGAAATGAAATACCCGCCCACTTTAAAAAGCAATTTATATGAGAGGTCATGCTTCAGTTCTCAGTTCTTTGTTGGCCAATAAATACTTGCTTTTAGGTTGTAGAAGTTCAATTAGACTTCGATAGCACGAATTCTCTTGTCTCAGTCTATATTTCACCGTTAGTTCACTTCATTCATGCTGGAGTTCCGTCTGATCGTAATAAAGTTATCTAGTCTCTTTCTTAATTTCAGGGACTTGAGCGGTATATCGCCCTTAGGGGTGCGACAGGACCAGCCCCAGATGGCAAATCTTGCGTATATGTAAGCGTCAGAACGCTGTCCGTAACGTGAAGGATTTCCCACTTTAATAAATAATTAGTTTTCCTATTTTGATTTGTTCCTATGCTCTTGAGATGCATAAATTGAATTCGGATTGTGTGATGGTTGACGACCTTTTTGGTACCGATTACTTCTCCACTCAAAAAATATTCGGGCGGGAGGCAACCGCTTTGGATTTAACTTATTTAATGATTGGTAAGATCATGAGAGTCCGAATTTTAGAGTATTATTGATAATAGTTCAGTCAACTAGTTTACATGGGGCGGTCAATAAGTTTTGCGAATCGGTAGGGCAAAACAGAGGAAGCAGGATGGCTGTTTGTGGGGGTGTTAAGACAAGTTATGACAAGTCAGGACCTGCAGCCGAACACTTCTGCCTCGTCTATTTAAGAAGCAGTAACTGATCGAAGATCATCAGTCACAAATTTTTAAATAATGGAGAAGGATGAGCACCGCGCAGTGATAAAATTTTTGACTAAGAAAGGCAAGAATGTAAAAGAGATCCATGAACGCATGGTTGCAGTGTACACCGACACAGCCCCTTCCTATGCAACCATTGCTCGCTGGAATAGGGAGTTCCGCCATGGTCGTGAGTCCTTTGAAGATGACCCCCGTCCAGGACGCCCGTCAGACGTGACCAACGAGAACAATGTGGCTCGTGTAGAGAACATAAGCCTCGAAAATCTACTGGGGAAGGTCAAGAAATCGAGAAAGAACTTGGAATATCACATGGAAGTGTTATCAACATCATCGACGACAATTTGGCCATGACAAAGTTCTCTGTCCATTCGGTCCCTAGAAACATTACGCCCCTTTATGACTTTAAAGTCGTCAAAGTCCACAAGACTAGAGTTGCACAAGCTGTATTGTGTGAGTGCAGATTCGAGGAGCTCAACCATCCCCCCTACAGTCAGATCTGGCCTCTAGCGACTACTTTTTATTCCGCCAGCTCAAGGCTGCACTGCGTGGATGCCGGTTTGACGATGATGAAGATGTCCAGCTCGCCGTCCAGGAATGGATTAAACAGCATTTGTAAGATTTCTGGTGCTCATGAATTCGAAGCCTCAGGGACAAGTGGCACAAGTGCATTGAAGTGGAGGGTAGTTATATTGAAAAATAATAAAACACTTTTCCTCATATCTCGTTTCCTTATATCTAAATTTCAAAACTTATTAACCGCCCATTGTAGCTAGCTCAATGACGAATTTATTCCTGATTGATTAGCTCTCTGCGAGCTTTCCTGGTGATTAGCAAATTATAAGATGGCTTTATGAGAGAAGCGATATGCCTATAGGATCTATATGCGCCATCCGAACGGTTTCACTTGTGTGAATTTTGCCAAGAATTGGATAGATTGCGAAACATCATGAAATCCTGCAGACCTGTGGAAACGTGACAAGTAGATATGGGACATGCTTAACTCATCCTCACATAGTGCATTAAACAGCCTGGTTACAATATCGACCAGATGTTTGTGGTAACATCTTTTTCTCTCGCTTACTTCAATATTTTTCCGTCAGGGTAGTACTCAATATTCTGTATTTCAAGAGGTCCTACGATTATTGAATGCGACTTAAACTCCATAGGTGAGAAATCAATCATTGACTTGTTTCCGCAAAGCGTGTTGCGTTCCACTGTGAGAAAGCTCATGAACCTCTACTGGATTTCGTCCAAATTTTTTAAGTTCCTACATGTACAATTTTATTGAAGAATTGTTAAATATTAGGTTAGTTTATTTCTTAGACATGAGAAGTTACCTAACTTCTGCATAGTACCGCTTTCGTGATTTGCAATTCACGTTGGATGCTATTTTCTTCCCCATGAGTGCCATCTGAAAATATTTTTGAGTGGGCAGCATTTAACCCTGATATTCTCTATCTTGAAAAAAATATATAGTTTGAATGCAAGTTCCTATGAAATTGTAAATTCTAAGTTTGATTTAGCGGGACGCTCTCTGAACCAATATGGAAAGAGGATGTTGTCCAGCAAGGAAATATACACAGGATGACTCAAAATGCTCTGAACAACAACGGTAGGACCGCCGTGCTTCTGTAGTGGTCACATTACAAGACTGATTGAGACCCTCAAAGACACCTCAAAATGAGCACTTTGGAGTTTCTATAAAATCATATAATGGGTTCAAGTTGAAGCAAAAATAACATTCGATGAAGGGAAATCCAGGCGATAAGTGCTCTAAAAAGAGCACTGTTATTGTTCTCCTATCGCAAATAGCACTTTTGCATTATAATATATATATATATATATATATATATATATATATATATATATATATATATATATATATATATAAATATATATATATATATATATATATATATATATATATATATATATATATATATATATATATATATATATATATATATATATTAACGTAAAAGATTAAACAAGTTAGTTATATTTGTGAGGATATGGAACGTACATACTCGCATGCCACCAGACAATCGTGGGAACGAAAGAAATTTGTAGTTTAAGTTGACCTTCGTCTCCTTTATTTTCCTTCCCCCACCCTTCCTGCAACTGGAGAAAAGAAGAAAGAAGTCTGACGAAAGATGGCCTATCTCACAGAGGAGCCTAAATTCTATTTGCCTTCTTTATGATACCATGGAGATTGTCCAGAAGGCGCTGCGATAAGTGAATTGTCGTGAATGGAATCTCTCTCTCGCTTTCCTACAATCCGCGATATAAATAACCACCGTTCATCCCTCTAGAGCAGTGTCCCAAATCAAATTGCGTAACGCGTAACTCGCACGTTGAACGAGAGTCGTTGCCGTAACGTATCGACTGTCAACGCACCGCCGAGACAACTTGGTCGCTGTCTCAAAGTGTTCCTGAAGTAAATCCCGCTCCACAGAGTCTGTGACTAGAAGAGTACGCTCTGTTGCTCAACGTAACTTGAGAAAGAAAAGGAACATCCAAATAGTTACTGGAAGTTACTATTTGTTAGCCTCACATCCAGTTATGAGTGAACTAACCGGAACTGCAGTCAGCAGCCCCGAACCCGTCGTCTTATCCCCCCTCTCCCCGAGAACTCGTGTTAACGCCACCCGAACCACCCCGTCTGGACCTGAGTATTCGTCTCTCTAATCCATCACAATTAATGGTAATCTGTAAACCCAGTGTCCCTCTATTCTTAAATTACCTATTTAATTACCTTGATTGATACTCCCATTGAGTCATTATAAATCTAGACGCTTAACGTCTGTGTTTAATATTTAATCCTTAATTTTGCCTGATAACTATTGCTAATTATTATATTTGTGTAAAGTAAAGTTTCTTTTTTGTACGTGTGTTTATTTATGGCTCCTCCCTTTTGACGTACCCTTGGCAAGACTTTAATTAAGAATCCCTTCGGCTAATTTATTCAACCTGTAATATGCACTCTTAGAATTCAACAATCACAAACCTTTCCCAAGTAACAAGTGGGACTTTTATAGTGAGAATCCTGGCTACAGCACAACCCACCTATAACCAGCTTTCGCACGCTCAGTAGGAATTAAAGCTTACCCATATACATATATATATATATATATATATATATATATATATATATATATATATATATATATATATATTATGATCGTAGATTGAGTTATAGGGTCAATACCATCGACTTAAACAAAAGCGGTGTGTCCAGATCAAGGACTAGAACAATTATTGGACCAGACTATGAAAAATTCTACCACAATATTTTACTAAATTAAGGTCTTTCTCTCAATCACTTCTTTATTATTACCTTAACTAAAGTTTTTTTCGTTAAATAAACAATCTTTAAAACTATTTTAAAATAATAATTTCGGTTCAGTAATTATAATATTTATGTAAAAGTCTGTAGATAACAATTACAAATCGAGTTTAACGATGAAAAAGGGCTTTTGAATTTAGTGCGCTGAAATGAGAGATATGGTGGTATTTGGCAACTATTGAACGAATGTATTCCAGATGGGATCGGGATTTAAATTTACCCATTCAATAACTTTGAGCTTATAAGTAAACATGGATTTGTTTGGGTTTAGTTAAAATTAACGGTTAATTTGGGGTTTATGCTTACCTTCGAATTTTGTGGGCCCTTTGTTATGAATATCTCTATTTTTAAAACTACGCAAATGCTTACTTACTTAGCAATACTTTCACTACTTAATTTAGGCAAATTTCTAAATATGATGTTATGGCAAAATTAAGGCAAAGATATAATGAGTTAACTTGTGAAGTTGTAAAGTTAATTAGGCTAGCAAGAGGAATTATAATTTAAGTGGTAAATAAGGCAAAAGAAGATTACAAAGGTTTATTTCAATTATACAGAAATAAGACTAGAGTTAGCGAGTGATAGTGATGGCATTGCTTGAACGCTAAATATATATATCTTTTCCACTATTTACACTCGAAGTTACTCTAATTGTACCTGATGGGACCTTGATAATCAGATGTAATGATGAGGAGAAATAATGGGATATTTTTATTACAAAGGATATAGTGTCAAAAAAAATAGATTGAATCAAATTTAGTAAAGCACCTGGCCCTGATGAGGTTTTTCCTAAGATTAGGAAGGAATGTAAAGATGTGTTAATTGAAGCCCTAACATGTCTATTTAAAGAAAGAGGAAGGAAGAAAGAGGAATAATATTTAAGAAGCGGGATAAAACAATTATCTCTAATTACCATTCAGTGAGTTTTACATCAGTGGTGAAAAAAATGATGAAATCTAGAAAAGCGAAATCTATTAGGGATCACAAAGATAAACATAAGTTAATTAATGAATCTCAACATGGTTTTACTATGGGTAAATTGTGTTTGACTAATTTACTTTTTTATACGAAGGTGTTAGATTCTGCCAATAGAGATAATAATTACGATATTGTTACCTCGGATTTTAGTGAGGCTCTCGATAGGGTGCCATACTTACGAATTTTGAATATAGTTAAAGCACATGGGATCGATGGAGGTAATTTTTAGGGTTATTTAGTAGTGGCCTTAGTGACAGAGAGGCAAAAAGATAATATAGATGGGATTAAATATGAGTGGGGGCATGCTACTAGTGGGGTTCCTCAGAGGTTAATGTTATCGCCGTTGTTATTTTGATTTATATTAATGATCTTGACTTCGGAATAAGTAGCGATGTGATCAAATCTGCCAATGATCCTAATTTAAATAGGATTATAAGCTCTTACTCTGATGCTGAATCGACCATACTTTCCCATTGGGCAGAAAATTGGTAAATGGAATTTTAAAAAGTAAGTGTAGCGCACTTAGTATACGTAGGTGTAATCCACTGAATAATTTTAAACTGAATAGGTTAGTTTTAGGAAGATTAGAATGCTAAATAGATTTAGGGGTCCTGATAAGTTCTGACCCCCGGCCTGGAAATCAGTGAATAAGTGCTAAGAATAAAGTAAATATGGTATTGGAGTTTATTGAGAGGAGTGCTGAAGTCATTCTGAAATTGGACCTTATTTATGGGTTGAGGAGCTTAACTAATAGTGAAAGGCCTAAGAGATTAAATCTTCATACCTTAAAAGGGAGAAGAGTCCTGGACCCCCGTCCAGGACGCCCGTCAGACGTGACCAACGAGCACAATGTGGCCCGTGTAGAGAACATGAGCCTCGAAAATCTATTTTTAAAACTACGCAAATGCTTACTTACTTAGCAATACTTTCACTACTTAATTTGGACAAATTTCTAAATATGATGTTATGGCAAAAAGCAGATTCACCGCCATTTTCGCCATCTTTTCAGTTATCAATCGAAAGAATCTGTTCCGTAAGGGTTTATGTAGTTTTGTTTTTATATTTTTGCTAAACACTTTAAATATTTATTTCTAAATAAGATTCTATAATTTTGTACATAATTCAAATTATTTTATTTTAAAATTAAGATGCTATATAATTGTGTACCTACATGTTGTTAATAAGAATTGCATCAGTGTGTATTATATATCATTTTGAAGGGATTTTTTCTTAATTTAAACATAATAAGTACTTTTATCAATTATCAATGATTTAAATAGCATTCGAAGATGAGGCTTATAATTAATTATGAAATCAAGCAAAACAGAATCAACCTAAGGCTAGGTTTGGATTTAGGAATATTACGAGATTTTTTTTTAATTGGGGGTGGGGGGGATGCAACTCCTACAATTAATCGGGGTTTTTTTGGGTCGAAGTGCCCCATTTCGAAATTATATTAAAAAACTAATTGTTTTTAAACATATTTAATGCACTGAATTGATCCCATTTAGTCGAAACAAATACATTAAGAAAACTTGGTGAATCTTATTAAATTGCTTATGTTTAATAATTCAACAATTGTAGCATTCATTAAATATGCAAATATTAAAAAAAACTAAACTAAATAAGGTGAAAAAATGTAATATTATTGGAAGTCATATTGAATGTATTAAGCGGTTTAATATGTAGTCAGTTTTGTTCTTTGAGACGCCTGTTAAGGTGTGTGATAACATGTTTTAAAATGTTAAAATTCAACTACCGTGGGCGTGATAGAATTGCCTAAGGCGGCCACGCCTCGCTTCTATCACATATTGAAACTCATGTTTCCTACGTGAATCCTGAAAGAGAGAGAAGAATGGCGTTCTTATAGCCCGCCATTCCCGAGTATTATCTTGCCCCCGCTTCAAGTTTAAACAAGGAGGTTCAATCCCCCATTTGCCTCCAGGCGTCGATCTGGCCAGATTGAATTAGGATTATGGAAAGATTAGATAAAACCAAGCGCTACAGGGACATTCCATAGAAATCCCCCATTGTCGCCTACCACCGAGAGGCAGGCTCCGGCTATTTATGCGATAGAATTTCGTGTTTGAATCAGATCCCTATTAATTTCGCGAGGCATCACGCCGATCCGGTCTCCCTTGTACACCTAGGAACTCTACCCAGAGAATCCCCTTATTGTCTAGAAGAGGACAATATCCTTGAGTGCCAAGGTTCGTGCCTCTCGAGACGCGATGTCAACAGGGCCCCCATGTTGTTCAGAAGAGAACAACTTTAGAACAGTCATTGTTCTTCGAGCCCGTTCGACAAGAAACGGTTTTCGCTCCCTTGATATCAAGTCAGTGATAATTTACAAGTGTTCAGAAAAGAAAAACTTGAGAACAGTCATTGTTCTTCGAGCCCGTTCAATAAGAAACGGTTCTCGTTCCCCTGATATCACGTAGTGGTAATTTAATTCCCCCCTTTTAACGTTCTTCGAGAGAACGCTTGGTTCCCCCAATAACCTCAATTGTTCATCCATAACATCTCCGGTATCCTGTCTTTAGGATCGCTCGTAATTTCAAGCCCCACTTTCCTCTCACTCCTCGAAGTTAGTCCTTCCCCCCCCCCTCCTTAAGGACAAAACCCCTCCTCCTGGGAAAGAAATCGCCAGTCGGACCGAAGCCATTCCTTCCATTCGCCTTCCTCTTACCGACGACCTTATAAATACGTAAGCTACGAATTGCATTTAACTATTTAACTTTGTGCCAACGTAACTCCGTGCTTTAACACGGATTGAGCCGCCCCTTTCCCTTCTTGTTTGTTTTGTTATTTAAATCCTTCCAAATCTTAATCCTCCGCTTAGTCAAATTTATTCCATGAGCTTTTTCATTTTATGTGTATTTCCCATTTTAATCCCCGATCATGTAAATATTTTCCATGAGTTGTTTTGTTAGATTAATTAATAAAATTCTATTTTATTAATGTTTGCAATATTATTGATCCTTGGGTACCTTTCCACTTCTTAAATATATTGAAGATAAATAAACCTGTTCCAGGCCTATTTATTAACGTAGAGTCATTCTCGGCCATCTGATCAACGTCGCACTCGAATATAGAATAATCCCCACAAAAAATAGATATATAGTATATCGTCGGGAGCCTTTTCTACGACATACATACATACATAGAATAGAGTATATTAATTCCCTTTTTTTCAACCATTGCTATCCCCTTTTTAAAACTTAAGAAGCTGAAGTAGCTCAAGGAAGTGGTATAATAATTTCTTCTTGTGTTTTTTTGTGTGTTAATTTTAGTCATTGGTTATCTAGGTCGAGAAACCAATTTGGAATAGGTCAGTGCCCATGTTTAGGTAGGCCAATTCTCTAGAAGGCATACTTCTTACCTCTAAGGAATTAAGTTGGTTGACTACTGCCTACCAAAGAGCAAATATGACTCAGTTTGAAGTCTTCCAAGCACAAGGTGAATCCTTGGGACTTTCCGGAAGAGAATTGATTGAGAACATCCAACAGGAGCAACAAACAGAAAGAGAAAAGTTAAGAGAAGAAAGGCAAAGAGAAGGAGAAATTGAACGAGAAGAGAGAGAACGAGAAAGAGAGAAACGAAGAAGGCAAGCCGAGCTTCACAATGAGCTTGAAATGGCACGCGTACAAGCTGGAACACAATCAGGGAGTGCAGGTTTTGAAGCCCCACCTAATTCTCCACTTAAGCTTTCCAATTTCAGGGATGGAGAGGATTTCGGAGCATTTTAATCGCACTTTAATAAGATCAGTAAAATCAACAACCTTGACTTGAGAGCCGAAGGCGTGGTGAGGTTACTGCCCATTTTAAATTTTTAAATTGTGCGACATCTTCATTTTCCTACCATTGGAGTGTACAATTTACTACAGTACATTAAAAGCTGAGTTATTGGCCGCTCATAATATGACTCCCGGTTTCTACAGACAGGAATTTCGAGGAGGTCATATTAAACCCGGACAGACATTCCTTCAATTTGGATACATTCGCTATAGGAATATTAAATTCTTGTTAGAATCCTCAAAGGTTCCTCCTGACTAAGAGTCCTTAACAGACTTCGTGTTGCGTGATCAATTTTTGGCGTCTCTCCCGACGGAGATCCACGCGTTCCTCAAGGATCGTCGGTGCCTGTCCTTTAAAGAATATAGCAAAGAAGCGGATGTCTATGCTGCCAGCCATAATTTTTACCCAAAGGAGAATAGAAATTCTCATCGATCCCCCTACCAGGAAAGAAGGAAGGATTCGCACATCTTCACAGGAAAGTCGACGAAGTTTCCGGGCCGCGTAAAACCCCAAAACTTTTTCCCCTTAAACCAACAACGGGACATCAAACCTCCCATTAAGATTTCTCCACCATCAATCTTCCCGAAGCGACCGATCATATGCTTCACCTGCGGTGTAGAAAACCACATGAGTTGAATTTGCCCCCCAAATTCTAGGCTAAAAAACGGACCAGCCCATCAAATACACCAGATTGAGACCACATCGGCTTTTCCGGTGGTGCAGACCCAAGGATCAACTTCCCCCCTCAGTCAGGGTACCAGGCAAATTCTATTTTTGATAAAAGTTACCCGGAAACTTTAAAATTTGAGGAGGGTAGCGTGAACGGCTGCCGAGGATCTAACCTCGTCAGGGACACAAAGTGCACTTGTTTCATCGTGTCCGACGAGCTCCTTCCCCCAGTGGACCCTAACATTGAAAATTTGTGGTAGTACATTACTAACTTTGGCGGGCGAACCAATTCCCCGTCGTTAGATGTTACCTGCAGTGTCAGTATTATGATGGCTGGGCTGAAGTCATTTCAGCACCCATCAAATTTTGTTCCGTACTTATACATAGGACAGAGCCCTCAAGTAAGCTCGCCCCCTGTGTCCCAGGACTCCCTTACTCGAGCCTGAGCGAAGAAGGAGGCAGAGGAGCCCGTTGCCCTCAGAACCCCAATACCTTAACCAAGATTTTTGGTCCGCACAAAAGGAGTGTGAGACACTAACACCCTTATGGGATAAGGCCCAAAATAATGACAAGAAGACTGTCCGTGGAACCAAAATAATAAGTTATTTGGAGCAAGGTGGTCTACCCTACCGATCCGCCGAGGACAGTAATAACGCCGTTACATCCGCGTAATGCCTTCCACGATCACATTTACCTATAGTGCTAAAGATAGCTTATGACAGCATCTTTTCCGGGCACTTTAGTCAGACCAAAACGAGCCAGCGTATCTTTAAATATTTTTACTATCCAAGGGCTGCAGCTGACATCTTAAAGCATTGTCAATCATGAGATGTGTGTCAAAAGACGTCCGCTAAGGGGCGTGTCAAACCTGTTCCCTTACAAAGGGGTCCAGTCATCACTGAACCCTTCTCCAGAGTGGCCATAGACATAGTTGGCCCTATCCGCCTTCCTTCAAGCGAAGGGCACAGCTACATTTTCACCTTAGTAGACTTTGCTACCCGTTTTCCCGAGGCTGTCCCCCTTCGCCGAATCGATAGTATTTCTTGCGCCGAGGCTCTCATTTCCATCTTTTCAAGGTAATACTTTCCGACAGAGGCCGACAATTCACCTCTGAGTTGATGGAGTACATAGGAAAGCTGCTCATGGTAAAGCCCCTTTTTACCACCCTCTTCCGGCCACAGACAAACGGGATGTGCGAGAAATTAAATGGAAATTTAAAATCCATTACTAAGAAGATCTGTGCCGAGCAGCCCCGCGAATGGCACCGATATCTCCCGGTCGCCCTATTCGCCTATCGAGAAATTCCTCATCGCACATTAGGCTTCGCACTGTTCGAGCATATTTATGGACGTAATGTACGCGGACCACTCAGCATTTTGAAGAAGTTGCTAACCAAGCCCCAACTGGGCCAAGAACTACAGTCATCATACGCCTATGTATAAGATCTACGCCAGAGACTCGAGAAATGTGCGAACATAGCCTATGAAAAAACCGACATCAATTTGGACAAATATAAAACCTATTTTGATGTCAAGTCGGAAGATTGGAAATTTAAGCCCGGTGATGAGGTACTCCTGCTCCTTCCCACCGTGAGTAATAAATTACTAAGCCAATGGAAAGGTCCGTACTCGGTCCGCAAGGTACGAGGACCAGTAGATTACCTCATTGGTACCCCAGCAGGCGATAAACTCTACCACGTTAACTTATTAAAGAAATACCACCGAAGCGCCCATGGAGATACGTTCGTAGAACTGGACGAAAAATCAGCGCTTGAAGAGGATTACCCCGCGGAGTCCCTTAATGTCATTCAGACAGTGTGCATTCAACCTGATCCCGATTACCCTCTCCCTTTCCTGCCAGGCGAGTGTTATAAACCCTCTGACCTGGATATCGACGCACGGCTGACACCATATCAAAGGAGTCAGCTTCAAAAATTACTATGTCAGTTCGACGTCGTTATTTCGGAGAAGCCTGGATGCCGGACTAGATCCGAGTATGACATTTAATGGACGACCTTGAAACCTGTCTGTTCAAAACCCTGTCCCAGGCCGATTCATTTACGCCAAGCTTTTAACGCCAAGTAGATAATTTGATTAGTTTAGACATAATAGAATCTTCCACCTCTAGTTATTGCTCCCCAATCATCATGGTCAAGAAACATAATGGCTCTTTTCGGATGTGCATCGACTTCTGGAAGTTAAATTCGGTAACTGTGTTCGACGCCGAGACCATCCCATTGGTAGATCAAAATCTCAACCTTTTTGAACAGGCTAATTTCATCTCAGAACTTGATTTGTTTAAGGCATATTACCAAATTCCACTCCGGCCCGATGTCAAAGCATATACCGCCTTTGCTACTAAGAAAGGTTTAATGCAATTTAAGCGCCTTCCTTTTGGCCTCGTGACCGCTTGTAGTAACTATAACCGTCTCATGAGAGGGTTGTTAGATGGACTTCCGAATGTCTCTTTTTACTTTGATAACGTCTACGTCGCTACTCGTGAATGGAGTCAACGTTTAACTACCCTACTAGCTCTCTTCAAGTGATTGCGCGAAAATGGCCTCACCGTTGGCCCCAGCAAATGCCATTTTGCCCACGAAACCATAAAATACTTGGGATTTAAAATAGGACAAAGCCAGCTAGGTCCACAGGAGGACAAGATTAAGGCAATCGCCGACATGCCTCTCCCGAATACTAAGAAACAATTAAGATCATTCCTAGGATCAGCTTTGTCTCAAATTTCGCTGCAATTTCGGCACCCCTCAGCACCCTCTTAAAAAAAATTCCCTGCTCGGCTACGATGGAATGATGTCGCTATTTGGCATTTTAACCAGCTCAAGAGTAAGCTAATTTCTTTCCCCATTTTGAAGTTGTCCAACCCGGAAAAATATTTTGGGATTAGAACCGACGTGAGCAACGAAAGCATTGGGGGTGTACTCCTCCAATATGAGGATGACGGAACGAGTCATCCAGTTGCATACGCTAGTCACCAGCTATTACCCCGCGAAAAGAGTATCAATTTAAAATAAATTGTATAAAAGGTTGCGATAATCAGGTCTCTGACGCACTGGGTAGGAATGCTTTACCGAATAGTGCAGATTAATTTATAATTCGTAGGATTAGGATTTCCATGTATGTATGTATGTATATACCGTCTTGTACGATTTAATTTGATTCTCATGTAATAGTTTAATTGAATGTAAATGTCAGAATTTCGTAGCTCAATGTCTATTTTTTTTCTTTCTTATGTTCGTACATTTGTACCCATTAATCTACGCATGAATTCTTTTGTCCCATATGTATTTTTGGGGGGGTATTAACCTTTTTCTAAACGCTCGAAATTATCAATTTCCGCAATTTTTTATTTCATGTCATTATTACGCCATGTATGAATTTTATATTATTCCATTGTTACCCCACGTCTCTTTTATGGCTAAGATTGTATTAAGGGCTAATTTCCCTTATAGTGAAATGATCGACATAATCATAGGTATTAATGTAAATGTTTGCTGAGGTGCATGGAAGGTCGGTCGATTCAAGAATTTGAGTTCCTGAAAACGGTGCTCTATGGTTGTCCCTTCTCTCTCGTTTCGAAATGAAAACTTACCCCGGAAGGGAAGGGTGTGATAGAATTGCCTTAGGCGGCCGCGCCTCGCTTCTATCACATATTGAAACTCATGCTTCCCACGTGCATCCTGCGACATAAGAGAAGAATAGCGTTCTTATCGCCCGCCATTCCCGAGTATTATCTTTCCCCGCTTCAAGTTTAATCAAGGAGGTTAAATCTCCCCTTTGCCTCCAGGCGTCGATATGGCCAGACTAAATTAGGCTTATGGAAAGATTATATTTTTCCAAGCACTACCGGGACATTTCATGGAGGTCTTCCATTGTCTCTTACCACGAATAGCTAACTCAGGCTATTTATGCGATAGAATTTCGCGTTTGAATCAGATCCCGATTATCTTCGCGAGGCATCACGCCGATCCGGTATCACTTGTACACCTAGGAACTCTACCCCGAGAACCCCCTTATTGTCCAGAAGAGAACAATACCCTTAAGTGCCAAGGTTTGTGCCTCTCGAGACGCCAAGTCAACAGGGCCCCCAAGTTGTTCAAAAGAGAACAACTTTAGAAAAGTAATTGTTCTTCGAGCCCGTTCAAAAAGAAACGGTTCTCGCTCCCCTGATATCACGTCAGTGATAATTTACCAGTATTCAGAAGAGAAAAACCTTAGAACAGTCATTGTTCTTCGAGCCCGTTCAATAAGAAACGGTTCTCGTTCCCCTGATATCACGTAGTGGTAATTTAATTTCCCCCTTTTAACGTTCTTCAAGAGAACACTTGGTTACCCCAATAACCTCAATTGTTGATCCAGAACATCTCCGGTATTTTGTCTCCAGGATCGCTCGTAATTCCGAGCCCCACTTCCCTCTTACTTCTCAAAGTCAGTCCTTTCCTCCTCCCTGCTTAAGGATAAAACCTCTTCTCCTGGGAAAAAAATCGCCAGTCGGGCCGAAGCCATTCTTTCAAATCGCCTTCCTCTTACCCACGACCTTATAAATACGTAAGCTACGAATTGCATTTAACTATTTAACTTTGTGCCAACGTAACTTCGTGCTTTAACACGGATTGAGCCGCCCCTTTCCCTTCATGTTTGTTTTGTTATTTAAATCCTTCCAAATCTTAATCCTCCACCAAGTCAAATTTATCCCATGAGCCTTTTCATTTTATGTGTATCTCCGATTTTAATCTCCGGTCGTTTTAAATATTTTCCATGTGTTGGTTTGTTTGATCGCTGTTATGTAAGATAAATAAGCCCTCTGCAGGCCTATTTATTAATGAAGAGTCATTTTCAGCTATTTGATTAAACCCTACACTCGAAAATAGAATAATTCCCACAAAGAATAAATATATAGTATATCGTCGGGAGCCTATTCTACGACAGTGGGAAACGATGAAAAACTCTGTCATTGTCGAAATAGTGTTGGGTTGTTTTTCTAGCCCTATCTAATTTATGAGGGGTCAAATCAGGGGATTTCAGAGGGCTGACTTAATTTTTAGCATTTATATTTCACTCTAACACTTCATTGTTGAAAAATAACACACCCACTTTTATTTTTGAATTGACATCCATGATCGATGTCAGTGACTGTCCATCCAGCTTTTTCTACATCTCCATCCCTACATTCGCTGCTCTCTTACTATTGACTGACTTATCTCCTTGGCTTGAAAATCCTTTTGAGAGAGACACCAGCAACTCCTTGTATCGATCGCTGTTGAGTGGATTGTTCTCCTCAAAACATTTTAGGGCAAGTCAACTGCCTCTGCATTTCGGTTCCTCCGTGCTTGGCAAGTTCTCTATTGGGTAGAGAAGGTTTACTGATGCCTTCTTCTATCTTCTGGTTGACATCAGAGAAGTGACTGTGGATGAGCACCCACATTTGTGGCCAGAAATGCTTTTACTAATTCTTCCTCTGCTCAGTCTACCATCTGACTTGGCTGCCTTAATTAATGTCTGTCTAATGCAGATGGCACACCAAGTGCCGTACCACTAATGAATTGAGAAACGAACAACGGGCTTTCCATGGGCAGTGAGACGTTCTTAGATGTCTTTATGAGCAGGCAAAGTTTTCGACTTCGTTCAGGAATTGACAGTACAGCCTTGTGCCCTTGGCGTATTGATGATGGCCTGCAGCAATAACGATGTAAAGCATCTTGATAAAGATACAGAATATATGCTCGTTGTATGTCGAAAAGTCTCTCGGTTCTGATTCAGACCTTGATCATATCTACCATGTAGGGGTACTGCACTCAGAGTGTGGGTGTTCTTCCTTCTTCTACGAGTTGTTTTAAAGTTTCTTAAAACCACTGCTCAAACATTGCTACTAGTGCTGAGTCTGAGTGTCTGACGCTCCTCATCCCATCAGCCACCTTCTTCGTGAAGGTCCTCATGTCAGCATACTCCTCCTCAGTGAAGGCAAGTTTCATGATGTGCTGATAGATGGCTGCATCTTTCATAAGCTTAGCATAGATTAACTTGTCAAAACATCTTCCATACATGATGTGGTTGGCTTTATGCTTTCAGGATAGATCAACTGGATCACCTCTAGTTGTCCAGAATCTTGCATGATGTTAGCCATTGATCCAAAATAAGATTTTAGCCGATGAAATCCACCCGACCTTGAAATGACAAGTAGATTTACCTGCTTTATGATATCCATAGCCTTCAGTCAAATTGGAATATCAAAGGTCACTATAGGGACTCTGTGAGGAGAGAGCCGTATTAACTCTTAAGAAGTGGTAAAGATGGTATGTAGGTCATTAGGGTCACCTTCAATGAGTGGGAAGAAGTCTATCTGTGGTGTGCTCTGCTTTGCATTATAGGCATGGATTTGCTTCATCCAGTCATTCCATTTGAAATGTGAGAACTCAGCATAGTGGGCTTTGATCACCCACCCAGCTGCCCAGGTTGAGAAGGGTTGGTCATTAGCCAGAGAGGAAGAGAGCTCAGCGATGTGGAGAAACATGATGGTGTTTATTCCTGTGTGTTTCCCGTTCGTAAATGTAAGAGTTAAGCTTTGTCGAGGGCCTTCAACTTAAACATGGGAAGAGCTGTTCTTGTCTCTGGATTTGGAAAAGGTAGTGCTGGGTAGGTGACTTTAATCCAACCCATTGAATGGGAGGAAGTGTTTCCCTGAAAAGAGAAAATATTTGATTCTATATTGTCTCCAACAAACTGAGTGACTGCATTGTTTGTTTTCCCAACCGCCATAGAGACCACCTGATTGTTACTCGACATTTTACTTTCAATGGCTCTCAGCACTGATTGATCCTAATGTGCAGCATTAATCACAAATTCATCATTGATCTGATCAATGTTTTCTTCTAAAATGGTGTTAAGAGTGCCAAAAGTACATAGAGTATCATATCCACTCCTGTTATTAAGGAAGTAGTATTTGTATTTTTTGTGTCTCTGAGTACGACTTGGCGTATCTCAGCCGATGTAACTTGTTTTTCATCCATTTTGACATAAATCTATAATTAAGTAGGATTGCAAGCCCCATTTGGTATAGCAATACTCCTGACTGCGGTCGAAAGGCCTTAATGAAGTCTCTCTCGCAAACAGCAACTATTTCGTCTCTCTTGATAATCGGTCTCAAGGACATCTAAAGGATTGCAGGAACTAGTTTCAGCTGACTATTGATGTCAGTCATGCTGTGTGTTGTGGAGTATGACTTTGGATCTAGATCAATCATGGCAATGTTATTGCATATGAGCTTGAGAGCTGTCTTTATGATCTAAGTCTTCTCATCTCCATTTTAAAAATTAGCCTGATCGTCTCGCAGAATATTGTCAGTGCTATCTTCGAAACAGAGCACATCTGCCATTATTCCCTGTGTTGTGAAATATAAGGTGTTTTACTTTTTTCCTTGGAGATTTATCCTTTGCCAATTATTTGAATAAGAGAGCCTCTTATCTGGTGACTGATCAAACTCCTGCAACTTTTCATGAACTTGGTCAAGCGTAATCAGGCCATGCTATAATTCTGAGTCAAACGATTCACAGAATTCAATAAAAACTGCCTCTCTCTCCTCATCAAATTTCCTTTCTCCTCTCTTTATTATGCCTTTCTCTTCAAAAAGAAGTTTGCAGCGCAAATGGTACAGTGTTTCCTCTGCTACTAAGTCGTTGATCCCTTACAGGCGTCCAGTGAATTCAGTGACCCAGCCATCCCCGCGACTCTATGGTGTCTTCAGCAAGCTTGCCTTCAGTTTATCTGCATTCAAAATATCTGGCACTTTATAGTTCTTTCTAGCTTATGCTGGATTATTTTTGTATAGCTGAGCGGGTTGGTTGCAAAGAATCCATACATCCTTCTACAGCAGGTGAACTAAACTTGAACATCTAAAACTACAGCCAGTATATAAACTATACTCAGAGCAAGTGCGTCTTCTGTTCAACTTTGATGACTCTTTCTCTGCTTTCGATATTTGAGCTGACTTCTTGGTGATCTCAACAATTTGTTGTACAGATCACTTTTACACTTCATTTGCGAGCTAAGTTTTTCTTCTTTTTGAGCCTCCTTCATACGTTACACAATTGTAGCCTTTTTGACTACTTTGGCTTATATAAAAAAGTGGAGTAACCCTTTGGAGTTGCCTGTATGAGCCTCTGAGCTGATGTATCAGCGCATGCATAGATAAAGCAATTGAGCATAGGTAGCATAACGTCTTTATCTATATTGCTAGACTACAATATCCTGCAAAGTTGATTATAAGATATATTTAGAATTTATTTCTCCACAAATGAATCTTTGTGGTGAAATATAAATGTTAACAATTAACTCAGAATCATGATAAAACCTTGCTTTGACCCCTAATCATTTAGTTAAGGCCAGATAAAACCCCTCCGATATTTCGACAATCATTTATCGGTACTCTAACTTGAGCAATGAGCAGGTTTTCTGAGGGTTTCCCACGGGAGTTGAATTTCAACATTTTAAAAAATGTTATTACACACCTTTACAAACATTTTGGAGAAAAAGTTGTTAACGGCTTTGTAAAATAAGTTAATATAACTAGAAGGTCATATCGAATGTATAAAACTTAGTTCCCTCTGGCAAAATGTAAAATACCGCATGTTTGCGGGCCATTCTTGTAAAGAGGGTAATGGAAGGTGTGCCAAGATGAATACTTAAATCACCACGAGACATTGGAAGACTTCCAAATTCCCCCAGAATAATGAATACTGAATTCATCTCCATGATTCGGTTACACTTTTATCCAGCCTACAATCAACCAAGGGTAGAGCTTTCTACCCCCTTGGAGTCTGTGCGTCAGGAATACCAAGCATTACCAGCAGAATCAAACCAGTATCTGCCAAGCCAAACGAAGAACCCTATCGGGCTACCCCTGAATTGTTTTAAAACTACGGTGAAAAATATCCCTTTCTAATCACGCCACTCCATACTTCAAAATATGTTCTCGTTACGCTCTACGGACACCACCAGTCTTCCATTACCTTTTGCGCTATTTAGTTGCCTCTCTTGTATTCCCGAATTCAATAAGCTATAAGCTATCTCATTCGTTATGTCGAAAAGCAAACGTTCTTGGGTCTTTGGCTAAGACAAGAGTGGGATACCTTTGCAGGCGCTACGTCTAGCACCTATTCTTAGTCCTTGTCCTAAATATAGCTTGGTGAGATACACAGGGGTTGGACAAAATAAATGGAACACGTGTTAAATTCAATGAATATTTATTTAATACGGAGTCGGTCCTCCTTTTGCTTTCTGAACAGCGTCGATGCGTCTTTAAATTGATTCATCCAGATTCATGACTTCATTAAGAGGAACCTTGAGCCATTGTTTTTGCAAGCAATACCTGCTTCAGCTGTTTCAGACATGGTGGTGGCGGGTAATGACTTCTAACTTATCACCAAAAGATTCACCACAAATGCACAATAATATTAAGATCTGGAGATTGTGAGGGCCACTCTATTTCATTAAGCTCACTACTATGCTCTTCATAACAATTCTTAACCACATGAGCAGTGTATATTGGGGCATTGTCATCTTGGAAAAATCACTCACCATCAGGGAATAATGTATGGACCATTAGATGGATTTGATCATCCAAAATATTCAGATATTCGTTATTGTTATTCCTACCATGCAGGGCAACAATTAGACGAAGATAATTCCAAGATATAGCTGTTTAAACTATTACTGAACCTCCTACGTGCTCCACTGTATTAAGAAGTCAGTCAGGTCTAAAAGATTCCCTGGGTTGCCTCCACACATAAGCTCGCCTTGAAGTGGGAAATAGACAAAAACTAGATTCGTCGGAAAATATTACTTGCTTCCATTGGTCTGTTGACCGGCCCTTGTGATCTTTTCACCAGTTTAGCCTTTTCTGAATGTATTTAATGAGAAAGCAGAGGTTTCCTGGTGTGGGCTCTTCCATGACATCCGGCTTTACTTTGCTCACGGCGAACAGTTTTGGTCGAAACTGGGCTAGTGATATGTTGATTCAACTATGCGGTGTCTTTCAGTGAGCTTTGAATTCCCGCCGGGATTACTTGAACTGCTTCTTGAATTCTGTCATGGTCCTTGAAATGGTATCTCTCGAAAAACTATGGAGTCAGGTTACTCATATTTGCATCTTTAGTACGATGTGATAAAGATATACAAATAATCATTGAATTTGATAAATAAAACTATGTATCTACTCTAGAAACAACAAAAACCTCACAAGGAAATTTGGATTGATATTTCTAATATAATGGATCATTGAAATAATGGTGTTAAATTTCTACTGTTCCAAGTATTTTGTCCAACCTTTGAGGATACGCAGAGGCTTATTGATCTTGGAATTAGGCTTCGCTTTACCTGGAAAAGACGAATTTGGATGGTCTTTTTTAACCACGCCATGGTTTAGTGAGTTTTATGTTTGATTATTTTACTTAAAACCTGTCAGGATTAATTTTAATGATTCATATAGTAAACAATAATAATGAAATCATAAACAATTAGGTTTGGAAATGCTAGTATCGATCCTGGGTTGTGGGTCATAAAATTTCTGTCAGCCTATTCCAGTTTGTTGTTTCTCTCAATTACCTGCAATCTTTGAGAGTATTTTTTCCCGACGGCACCATCAAACGCCACACTGCTAAAAATTGGACGAACCTGATCCGAAAAATGCTAAATAGCAAAATATCGATCATTTTCTGGGGAGTGATAGACGAAGACTGCGCATGGCTGAAGCCGTCGCAATATTGAAGCGAGGACCCCAAATTATCATCCAGCTGCAGCTCGAAACCAGCTTTCCGGCCATACTGTATAATTCAACTGGATTGCAACATTAAATTAAAATTTAATTCCCACCTAGTGAAAGAAGATTAAAATTAAAAAATGAAAGAACTACGTAAGAGTATAAAAAATGAGGAAATTACCTATACAGGAGCTACGATACATGGGGTACAAGAAGAGAGAGTACATGCACCTTAACTGATCGTTGATACTAAAATTCTTGCAGGTTTATGGCGTTCAATAGTTTCGGAAAGACACACATGAAGACTAAGCCATAAAGATTTCTAAATGAGTTTACCCAACTCCCTACTGAAAATTAGATCACAAGAGTGTTTTTGTTTCCAGATAACCCGCCTTCAGGATAAGTAGTAAGACTAAGAGAAATGACAGAAGAAATCAGATAAAAAGGATAACGACAAGAAAACGAAATCACTTCCTAATGATTTCTTCAATCTGTTAAAAGTATTTATCATAGACACAGGTGGTAATAATTAGTAAAATTTCTATTTTGTTAAGTTCGTTCGCTTTATAAGTGTTAGTTATACACTACCTTGTGGCGTTTATTAGAGAAACTGTTTGAAACTTACCCTCCTTGGAGACGACGAGGAGTCTCCCACATGGGGCTTGTTAAAGTAATATGCTGGTCAATTTTTCCTATAACCCAAGCATGCTTATCTATGTACGCTTCTCAACTTGGGAAGTTTAATTTATCCAATAAATTAGCTAGAGGCACACACTGTTTAATTCAGCGATCTCCTATGCTTATAAATAACTACAGTATTGGATGAAAAAATAAATGAGCTTATAAAAATATGATGTGTTACATTCACTGTACATTCAAAATCTACATTAGAAATAAGCATAGAAAAAATAAAGTTCATCTTTGGTGATAAATTTATTCCATGTTTTCTGTGTCATGGAAAGATAGAAGTCTCTTAAGTCAATATATAGACCAATAGAAAACATTTTCAGGTTAGAGTTGTTGGCTAAGTAAATACGCTGATTATTTGTCTTTATTAACAATGTCTAGATTTGGAATTATTCTTGTTGGCATCAACTCATTTTCTTTACAGCTCGATCGTATAAGGAGTAATTTTGGAGATATATGTGAGGAAATGGCATTGGTAGATGAGCAAATATCATATATTACTTTTATTACTTTTTCTAAGATATGCTGAGATATTTTTTCTGATGACATATGTCATCTGTGTCGTTTATTTACAGCATGAGAATACAATTTCAGGCAGTTAAATATTGGTGTGCATTTTGGGAGGGTAGTGAGTGATTTTGGCGGACAGGCATTGATTGCATTTGTTTATGGGTAGAGTGACGGAAGATATGGCTGTATCATCATAAAGAAGGACATGCTGTAATAAAACAAACATATATTGCTACATCTGTGGTGACTTCCCTTTGAAGGCTCATTGGCTCGACATGAGTAAATTGTCAGGAAAGCATATCTTTCCTAATTCTAAGAACCATGTCGAGATCAGGACAAAAGATGGACTCCTCACAAACCTGCGTTGAAACCTTGCGATCATGCTCTCAAGGAAAGAATGCTAAGCTTAAGTTTGTTTTCAATGGTTTGGAGCGAACCAAGCAACAATTTTGATAACTGCTAGTTTCAATAAGAAAAACAAACATAACTTTCAATACCCTAATATCCCTCCTGTCATTCGAACACTTGTGCATTGTGATGAAATCCCTTTACCAGAGATTGCAGATGAAGCTATCAGTACATCAACTGGTACTACAGATGATGAATCTGATACAGATTGTGATGAACCTTCTTTGTTTATTCAGCATAAATAAATGATCTAGTCAGAGATTTTTATCTCTCATAAAGAAGTCTCCTGAATTGTTGGCTTCCAGTTTGCAAAGAAACCCTTTTTTGAAGCGTGGCACTAGTGTCTCCTTTCATCGTAGCAGAGAATCAGAGCTGCGTAAATACTTCAATTCTGAGGGTCAACTTGTTTATTGTAGTGATGTTGAATAAAATCTGCTCCCTATGGGACTGCCTGCATACGAGGCAGGTGAGTGTAGCCTATCTATTAACAGTTCTAAAAGGAGGTGAAATGTGTTTTACTAGTCAACGGACACATGTATGGTTCAATGCCAATAGAACACTTAGTAAATATTTAAGAAGAATATGACAGCATAATAATTGTTGCGGAGAGGTTGCAATATATATTTGTCAGAGAGCAAGAGAGAGCTTTACGCGGAGAAAGAGGCCTAGGAGGTATCTCACGGACCAAAGGATCTTCAACCGGCGTCTTTTGGTAAAACTTCGGGGCTATAACGAAACGAGACTAGTCAAACTGGAGCCCGAAACCCAAATCAGCGAGAGGGCGCTAAGCCCTTGCTGATGCGCCTCGAATCAGAGTGGGACCCACTCCAAATGGTAAACAAAATCGCTTCCAGCGAAGCATATATATTTGACATCTCAGAAACAAGCAAACTAGTATTCAACCAGGAGTCGGGCACCGCTCACGCAGTATCCAAGCAGTAATCACGAGGAATTGTTGGAGCCAGCTAAAGTACACAACGCGTCACTTCACAAGCGACTCTCTGTTACCCTCAGGGCTCGCAGGCAAGAAACCAGTTGTTCAGAACTACGGCAGTCAAGGACGTAAGGACTCATTCTTGAATAACGCGCTTTGCTCCGAGCCAGAAAAGGATACTCCCTCGAACAACCACTTGAGGCCCTCTTCCCTTCTTGGAAAAATCGTAAACATATCAAGGCAACAATTGATTATTCCTCGTTAAAGGCTGAGCTACTTGATTCCTATAATATGAACCAAGATTTTTACCCTGTGAAGTTTAGGCAGTGCAAAAGTCAGCCTAAATAAACCTTCAGAGAGTTTGGGTACACATTATAACGAGATCTTAATTTTTGGCTTGACGCATCAAAATTACCCCATGTCTACGATACTATGCTTAATTTTATTCTTAAGGACCAACTTCTGGCATTACTTCCATCAGAAATTAGATCGTTCGTCAAGGACAGAAGATGCATTAGTTTCAACGAGTGCATAGAAGAGGCTGATCTCTATGCAACAAGGCATAATTGCTACCCCAAAGTAGGAAAGAAAGTGAAATCATCTTCTCCCATATCAAGGTAAATATACATAAATTTGGGCCTCACAACAAGGAAAATTTGTCGAGATGACAGGCATTTCCAAGAAAAAGCCTGTTCGAACACTTGAAAACGAGAAGGACATCCTTTTTACTCTAATCTCCCTTCGTCACCTTTCCTCAGGAGGACTATTGTATGTTATTCCTACGAAATCGAGGGTCATGTGAGAACAAGTTGCACTCAAAACTCACACTTGTGGAATAACTATTGCCACCAGGTGCACTAGGTGAGTGACACCCCTTGACAGACGCCGTTTCGACCAGAAACTCCTCTCTCTTCGAACAAACCAGCTCCCACGATCCACTAGGTGAACTTTTTCTTCTTTAAAGGCATCCTTGGGGGCTTTCAAAACGAGATTGGTACGGTAAACGGCTGCCTTATCTCTACCCTCGTTTTAGATAATGGTTGCACGTGTATCGTGGTCTGGGATAAGCTACTCCTATCTGTAGCTCCGGATCGTGATCGGTTCTCCATCGTGCATGATTACCTAGGACGCGCTAATAGGTTCCCAATCATTAAGTTTCATATAGACTGCGCCTACTTCACTGGCTGGGCCGAAGTAGTGGCAGCCCCTGAAGAGCCCCAAATTTTCATCACCCATGGTGGCTCAACCCGTGACCACCCGCCTATAAGCGAAGCAGGATTTGGAAGCAACCTCATCCCTGCAAACCAAAGGTGTTTAAGAATATAGAAATGTCGTTAACGAGAACTTTAATAAGAAACAGAAGGAATGTGAATACCATCGTCGCCTGTGCACTAAGGCCCAAAATAATACGCAAGAGTCCATTAGAGATGGCAAATTAATTTCCTTGATCGTTAAAGATAACCACTTCTACCGCATATGCTTCCAAAGAGAACCCACCAAGTCTAAGTTTTATGTGTTCCGACTCTCATGTGCGACTTATTTTACAAACCACACATGTCAGCCTTTTCTTGGGTCAATTCAGTCACAGAAAGATTGCCCAACGAATTTTTAAGTAATTTTATTGTTCCGGAGCGTGGAATAAAATTCTTCTTTATTGTCACTCTTGCGACATTTGCCAGAAAACTGCCATTAAGGGGCGAGTAAAGCCGGCCTCCTTGCAGAAGAGCCCCTAAAAAATAATAGAGAAACGCTGCTCCGGTGATTATTTAATTAAAACACCAAAGGGGAGGAAGCTTTTCCTTATAAACCTCCTTAAAAATACTATCGGCGCGAAGGAGCTAAGCAAATATTGGCTATGGAAAAAAAATCCGCCATTGAATCAAATGACCCTCTGGACGCCCTAAGTATAGTAAAAATTGCAGGTGTAGAGCAAGATAACCAATATCCCTTGCTCGTACCAGATGTGGAGGAATCCTAGTTTACCAAGCTCAAGAGAAACGACCAGTTATCGTCCGGTAAGAAAAAAACAGCTCACATCTCTCCCAAGACGATTCGGTAACGTCATCTCAGACATTCCAGGTTGTGCTACTTAGTTTGAGCAAGATATTCAATTGACTACCCTAGAGGCTATTAGGTCCATCCCATATCCGTTACTCGTGCATTTAAGAGAAGCTTTAAATACGAAAGTTGATAAGTTGTTAAATTTAAAGATAATCGAGCCGTCAAAATCCGATTACTGTTTCCCGCCGTCATGGTCAACAAACCTGATAATTTCTATAGTATGTGTGTGATTTTAGTAAACTAAACGCCGTTACCTTGTTCGAAGGAGAGCCGATTACCCTTATCGAACAAAATCTCCATCTGTTTGAGAAAGCGAAGTGTATTTCAGAACTGGATTTTTGTAAAGGCAATTACCAGATCTCATTGCGTGAAGAGGTTAAAACATATAGCGGTTTCCCGACCCTAAAAGGGCTACTACAGTTTCTTGGAATCCCATTTGGCTCATCACCGCATGCAGTAACTATAATAGGATGATAAGACGAATTTTAGATGGGCTACCCCACGTAGCATTCTATTTCTATAAAATTTACGTGGTTACAAAGGAAATGTACCAGCACTTGACCGCTCTACATTCGCTGCTGCAAAGTCACAGGGATCATAATTTGACAATTAGTCCAAGCAAATGTTATAGATTATTTATGCTCTCGCATAGAAAATAATCAATTAGCCACTCAGGAGGAAAAGACACAAGTCTTCGTAAAAATGCCGCTGCCCGCAACAAAAATCAGTTAGGTCATTCATGGGCTCCGCCTCCTTTTATCGGCGATTCAATCCCAATTGTGCCACCCTTTCTGCTGCCCTTTGCGAGATTCTGAAGAAGAAGGCCCCAGAAAAACTAGTTTAAACTTCGTTGTTAATTACCAGCTTCAATTAACTTGAGGATAAACTCGCGTCGGCCGCGATATTACAGTTGCCCAATCCCGCCGAACCATTCAGCATCCAGACGGACGCAAGCAACGACGGCATCGTTTGTGTTTTTGTTCAATACGGAATCAATGACGAGAGCTTTTCCATCGCTTACGACAGCCGAAAAGAACTACGCAGTGTTTGAGTAAGAGGATCTCGCTATCATATGGGGAATCAAAGAATTTGACAGGTATTTGATAGGAAAGGAATTCTTAATCGAAACCTATCCCAAACCATTGTCGTACCCCCGAAGGATAAAAACAACAATTGTAGATTGATGTGCTAGAGTTTGTTGATCTAAGAATTCCAGTTTAGGATACACTACATAAAAGCCTTTGAGAATGTTATGGCCAATAGCTTAAGACAAATTCCGGTAGATTCCCTGCCAAGCAAACCTTAAGCCTACTATTGTTTTATATATTTTTTTTTGTTATATATATGTACAAATGAATTTATGTCAGAAACATGTACCCTTTTTATATAAATAAACTTTACAAATATTTTGGATCCAAGGCAGATGTGCACTCTCCTTAAAACTCAGTGTTGATAACCATGACTGTTGTAAATTAGTTTTTTGGGGGGAAAATTATCGATCCATGGAGATTTTTATAGTCTCTCTGGGTATTCGTTTTGTGGGTATTCAGTTTCTATTCTTTTTTTTGTGATTTTTATAGTGTATTCCTTTGCTATTTCTTTTTTTGGTGGCTGTGATGCGAATTTATTTTTTTGGTATTCCTTTTGCATTTGTATAATACGTTCTTTATTTCGTGGCGCAAAGGTTTTGCACCCCCTTTTACATTTCCCGAGATGTCCCTTCTTCTAGAAGTCCTATCTTAAGAGGGGAGGAGATGTCAAAGAGAGAGAGAGACGGAGAGATTCATGCGGACAAAGAGGCCCAGAAGGTATCTCAGGGACGAACGGATTTTCAACCGGCGTCTTTCGTTAAACTTCCGGCACGATAAGAAGCGGGACGAGTCGAACTGGATCCCGGAACCCAAATCAGCGAGAGGGCGCTAAGCCCTTGCCGCCACGATTTGAAGCGGATTGGCACCCTGTGAAGTCGAATATATTCCCAAGCGCGGAAACGAGCAAACTAGTATTCAACCAGGGGACAGGCACTGCTCACGCAGTATCCAGGCTGTAATCGCGGTGATTCATTGTAACCAGCCAAAAGACACAACGCACCACTTCACAAGCGACTCTCTGTTACCTTAAGGACTCACAGAAAGAAACCAGTTGTTCAAAACTACGGCAGTCAAGGACGTAAGGACTCATTTTGGAATAACGCACTTCGCTCAGTTCCCTGCAAGAATACTCCCTACAACAACTAATCGAGGCCTATTACATTTTTTTCTATCACCGTCAAAGAGGCGTGACGCTTTCTAATTTCGAAATTTCACTTCGTCACTTTCTCCCGTTTTCTTTCGGATAAATATTGTGCTACTCATAGCTCGTGCCGAAGCATTCATTGTAAATTACTTTCCTTTTCCTGAACGATTACTTTTTACATAGTCTCTAAATTATTGTTAAATTCTGTTATTTGTTTGTAAAATAGTAAAGCTTATTTTTCTTTCTCTTGTTTGAATTCCAGAACCTAATAAAAAGGCATTGATCTATTTTCTAATTCGGCCAACGGAATAAACGCTCTCGAATATCTCCTTTACTTAAAAGAGACTTTCCCTCCCGCGTCTAGGGACAGCAAAAGAATATCAGTGAGCCTACCTGACCTACCGCACTGTTGATTTAAAAATGGTGAACTTACAGCCCGGCCAGGAGGCAGGTTACACAAAATGGGCCTGTTTTTTTGTGAAATTCGGACAAAGGGGCTACATCAGACCACTGACTGAAAAAATAATGGCCACAAATAACCAGTTTGACGCTTGTTGACAAGAACATCATTAATGATCCTCTGATTGATTGGATAAAAACGCCTTTCCCCCTCTACACATAAAAGTTGGTATGATGAAGCAATTTGTCAAAGCCCTTGATAACAGTAGCGACTGCTCTGCAATATATGTTCAACCTTTCTAAACCTAAGTGACAAGAAGAAATATTTGATGGACCTAAGGTAAGAACACTCCTGAGAGATGCCCAATTTTTTTAAAACAATGAATGTGGCAGAAGCTAGAGCTTGGAACGCTTTCTCTAATGTAGTGAAAACTTCCTTGTGAACAAGAAACTTGCAAACTACAAAGAGTTTTTGGAGGACCTGCTCTTGAGTTGTCAATTACTTGCATGTAGAATAAGTATCAAGTTGCAGTATTTACATAGATACATAGGCGACATTTCAAAGAATCTGGGTGATGTTAATGAAGAGCAAGGTGAACGCTTAAATCAAGATATTTAAGTAATGGAAGGACGAAATCAAGGCTGATGGGACTCCAATATGATGGCAGATTACTGGAGCTTGAAAGGAGATGATCCAAATGCTGTGCATCAGAAAATGTAAAAGAAGAGGAAGTTTGTGCAACTCTAGCTCAACGACAGGTAATAAAATTTTTGTATATCTCTAGGTTTATGTCTATGTCTGATATCTTGTATCTCTAAAAATTGATATGATAGAAAAGAACTGGTGGTATATTTGGAATCAGCACCCCAAATTACTGTCATAAAGAGAGAGAGAGAGAGAGAGAGAGAGAGAGCGCGCACCACGCGATTGGGAGAATCTTCTATGTGCGCCTGACGGAAGCGCTTCTTGCGATAAAGCGCAGGGATGAGCACGCCGTGAGAGCCGAAGGGTCGCGATGGAAGAATCACAAGACTGTGTCAACCGAACTAAGGTTCACTTCTTCCGGCGACGCGTATGATTAACTGGAACACCCCTTCCAACGCGGGAGGTAAGCTGCTTCCGGCGAGCCCGTATGAATTATCAGACGCTGGACTTAGGTATTTAGTATCAGCCACCCTGAACGTGACGCGTAAATCTTGATCAGCTCCTGCACGTCAAAAGCCCGAGGGCAAGAGTTCTATTCAGATTAATTGATAGTCTAGCGATAAGAGACTCTTGTTCTGAATTTCGGCTCTATTCCCGTCTAGGGAAGTTACTCGCTTAATCCATATTCTTGAAGTTAACTGTAGTAATTGTAATTCCCATTTGCAGTCCCTCCCTCTCTCACTAAGCCTATCGCTAATTAGGCTTCACAAACGATTCAGTTGCGATCTAAGTCTCCCGTTCCGTGGACTATTTGTTAGTTTTTCTGTATTGGTAGCAACATCCGAGCGTCCCTTTAAACCATTCCCGTGTACATTTAATCCGATTGGTTACTTATATAATACCACTTCTATTCACTTATATATATTGGTTGTATACTCGTAAAATTTCTTTGGTTTATTCAGTTTTGATATCCCATAACCTCCACGATAGTTAAATATTTCGGCCAACGTTAAAATCGCGCGCTTACATATTTTTGTCATTACCCACGCACATAGCGGCTTAATCTGTTCGGAATTTTCTCGCTTTTCTCAGATCAAGGAATCCGAGCAAAGGTTTGGATCTGACTTGACCTACGACAATTACCTATAAATCAACTAGAAAACCTTATGCCAGAAAAATTGTGTTGATCAGTGTAATCAGGCTTAAAAATTTTGAGATAAAATATAAGTATGTTTAAAGATTGCTTGAATATTGAGTATTTTTCAGAGGAAGTGAAAATAGCCGAAGATAGTCTTGAAACCAGCTCAGCCACCAATAGACATAAATGACTATTTACCTATTTGATACTCATTATTCTAGAAAAGTTCTAGAGAAAATATTTGTGCAAAACTGTAGAATTCCTAGAAAGCAAGGACAAATTCAACAAGCAAAAGGTTGGGTTCCCGATTTTCTTTTCCTTTTTTGAATGGAGAGAGATGTTTGTAATGAAGTTTTGTATTTTGTTGCAAAACAAACGAAATTTCCCAAAATCATCTACCAGGCGAGATATTTTAATAGATTTTGGCCATTATCTGTAAACTGAGATTGCCTTGAAGGTCCTATTTAGTAGTAAGAGCCAAGTAAGTATCGTTCATATTATGAAAGGGAGGGCTTAAATACAAAATGATAGAAGCAGCCGCTAACATGAAGTTGAGAAGCCATTATCGATTTAAAATGAATAGAGGGACAATATTGACGAAAGATTTAAAAAGTTATCAAGGAAAAAAAGTCATTTTGTCCTCTTGTGGTTACTTGCTACTAGAAAATCGAATTTTAATCTCAATTTTCCAAATATTATTGTAACCAATGAGTAAATAATGAAGTTGATATATTTTTTTACTTGCACAATTAATGAAAGGGTGGAAAGCCTCAATTCAAATTTCTCTCCTCATTGTGTGTGTGTGTTTCGAAAGAATATAAAAGTAGTGTTTCGAATATTAAGGGATTTGAAAGCACTATTTCCTACGCTTACATTTTATACAAACTTTTTGTGTTATTCCAAAATTTTCTTCTAGCACCTACTTAAAATTCTGGAAAGATTTCTTTCGATTTTTTGTAGCAATTGATCAATCTGAAAAACAAATAATATATGTCCTCCTACCTTTTGTTAATTTTGCAGAAAAAGAAAGGTCTAACCCCTTTATATAAACAAAGACTACACTGACAAAGATACAGATTGAGACAAATACGAAGGCGAATTTAGTGATTCTCATTCAAAAATAATTTAAATTTATCATGCTAAATATAAGAACATACAGGGTAGTTATAGGCAAACTAGCATCTTTTTGCAAACTTCTTTCTTTCTTCAGTTTAAAGCAAATGTATCTCATTAATACACGGAACTCACACTAGATACGCGGGCTAATGATAAACAACAATGATCTTGGAGAGATACAAGCTACATATCGTCGTTTGAATTCCACGTAAAGCTGTAGCTCTCACAATTAACCGAGTCTACTTTTTTGTCTCCTCGCTGTTTCCTGTTTATCTCCCTCTCATTCCTATCCACCGTGATCACAATGCCTGGACCTTACTTATCTCTGGACAGTGTGGATGTGGATGACTACAAAGGAGTAACCTGCCTCGCCCTCATCTCTCATTCGCCATTCTTTTGATGGCCAAGGGAGCAATGGGAGTCGGTCGGTTTGTTCTTTCTCTTCTACTTCATTATTTATTTCATTTTATTTTAGGTGCAGAAATACCAAAATGGAAGTCTGTGCAGCCTGCCTCAAAACAGACCAAAATACCGCATCTGGATTGAAGGAGATTAGGTTAGTATTAATCTGAGCTGACACCTTCATTTAAAGGACTTCCGGTACGAAATGAATTTGGGCTGTAGCTTGCAGGGACGTTTTGTTTCATATTCAGTTTATTTAAAAATAGGCCGGACAGCAGTATGTTGACGAAATGTGGTAATATTCCAGAAAAAAGTGAGATATGAGAAATATATGTAAGCTAAGGAAGGAAGTTGGCTAAAGAATTTGCAGGAAAATGTATGGGTGAGGATAGATATTTTTCATTTAGCTAATGAAGAATGTCAACTTATCATGTGACACTTTGGTGATAGAAGGAAGTTAGGTTGTGAGAGAAAAGGAGCTTCTCCTTTTCTCTCACAACCTAACTTCCTTCTATTTCTTGAATTGATGTCGAGAAATAGAATAAAAGGGTATTCCAGAACGAATACTGACTATCTGTACAGAGAATAAAGTAAATAACAATGGCCTGCGTTTCAAAACTTTTTAAAGGTCGTAAGTTTTATAACTGATTTATAATAATTTTGCATGCTGAATTTAAGACTATAATTAGTTTTCTTTGGTCAGGTTTGGCTTTATTTTGTCACATCTAGTGATGAGTAATCATACATAACCTATTTTCTTCATCACCTCAGGTCTAGATTTGTATTACAATAAATCGTATTTATAAGAATCACCCAAAGAGGTTTTGTTACATCTGCGGCCATGTTGCTCTTCTATATTGTCAAGCAAAACCACAAATTTGGTTAAAAAGGCATATCATGCTTACTTTGGCCTACAACTAGGCCACCAGGAAAAGCCATTTGCTCCCCATATTTGCTGTCAAACATGTGTGGCAAATATACTGGATTGGCATATTAAGAAAAGGAAGAGTATGCCATATGATGTCCCAATGGTGTGGAAGAAAGGCAAAGATCACGTCACTATCTGCTACTTTTGCATTACAAGTTTAAAAGGCACCGATCGCAAGAACAAGCACCGTGTTCAATACCGCAATATTCCTTCTGCTATAAAACTAGTCCCACATCGCTCGGATCTTCCTGTTCCTGACCCTGATTGAACCATTGGTTCTACCTCTGATTCCAAGGCTAGAGTTACTACTCATACAGCCTACTTTGATGCATACTAGGGAGAAGAGGGCGACCAACTGGTGCCAATTACGCAAGCCAAACTCAACGACCCAACAAGAGACCAAAACCTTTCTAACGAATCTGTTTAGCTGTTGGGTTTACGTCTTCAAGAGAAATGTATACTGGAACTAGGGAAAAAATTTATTGGTATCGGGACCGTGAGAAAGAATATAGAAAATTTTCACGTTTGATGAATCTACTTCACTGGTCTACTGTAACAACATGCTTTATGTGCTTAAGGGACAATCGGGCTGACGACCAGCATTATGTCATACAAGACTAGTCGTCAATTTAAGGATTAGAACTCGGTTTACACTGTGTTCTGTCCCACTTTCAGGTTGAATCAAGCAAGATATTGCTTCCACCCCTGTACATCAAACTGGGTTTAATCAGGAATGTGAAGGAAATTGAGAGGGCAGGTAAGGGGTTTGATTTGCTCATTCATAGGTTTCCAGGAGTCAGCATGGAAAAACTAAAGGTAAATGTATTTGATGGTTTCCAAATAAGGGAGCTAATCAATGACCCCAGTCTTGATAAAGCCTGAATCCTGCTAAACTCTCTGCCTGGTTGTCTCTTAAGTCAGTCATTTCAACTTTCCTTCGCAACCACATAAGTCCTCAGTATGAGAAGGCGGTTGATGTGTTAGTGGAGGATTTACCCAAACCTCTGTGCGCAGGTCAGTAATAATGCACTTTCTTCGGTCCTACCTGGACTATTTTCCCGAGAATTGTGGAAACTTTAGTGAAGAACAGAGTGAGCGCTATCACTATCATATTCGTGTGATGAAGGAAGGCGACCAATGGCGTTGGGATGTCAACCTTTAAGTCGGATTACTACCGGTACCTAAAGATGGATTTGGTGTTTGTCTGGTAGGAATAATCAGAAGTCCCTAAACAGAACATTCATCCATGAATAGTTTTTGTATGTTGTTTTCTTTTTGATGTCAAGAACATTTTGCAAACTTTTGGGGTATAAATTAGTTCAAAATTAACTATTACGTGTATATTCGCCTACAAATAGATCGGAATATAAGAATTTCTGGCATGTTCTTATATCCGAAAAACTTTATCTAATTAGATAGAATGTGCCTCATTTTCGGATTCAGTGCAAAAAATTAGCCGAAAATAGCGCAGACCAGTCTAATCAATAGTCATTTCATATCACTAAAAATTTAACTAAAAATAAAGTTGCTGGTACAGGCGTCACTAATCAACTTCTGGAGGGTTATCTTACTAAGTGTTTCTGAAAGAAAAAAAGGGGAAAAACAGCTGCTTATCTAAGGCGAATAGAGCGAAAAGTGTTTTTTTTAATTTATAAATTTTTAATTAACTAAGAATACGATAGGCATTGAGAACATCCTGAATGAAACAGAGTAGAGTTGACTCGCCAAAATTAGGTAAATTTATAGACATAAATGGCAAAGAATAAGTTATCAATTTTCACATAAAACAATGATATATAATAAACTGAAATTCAATTAGGAAACTTATTTCTCCCCCAAAATAAGAGCTTAGTCACACGTAAAACATTATTTCCCTCGAAAATTTAAAATATTGGTTCTTAAATTAACTGGAGTTGCTACGAGACAAACACGTTAGTTCTGACAAATGCACTGACGCTAAAATATATATACTTGGATTACAAACAGATCTGTCGAAGAGAAACAGTTTTTACTCGTAAGGAATTATTCTTTCCGAAAATGTTAAAAAACTATCAGTTGTTTCTTAAATTAAAAGGAGTTTCCAAGTGAAAAAACAAATTAGTTCCAAAAAGGCACTCACGCCAAGATTTCTAAAACTTAAATGTAATACTCGTCTGTATCCAAGAAAATTTTTCGATCAAAGGTTTTTAGAACACTAACATAGTACTTTCTTACTATTTCTTTAAAGAATAGACTACCTAGGTTCTAGGTCTCGACCTCTCAGAGATTTGGATTAGGCAATGCCAGTACATATTCGCGACGAAGAGTGACCCGCAACCTTGTGAAATTGGCCAGCACCATTGTATTGTCCACTTTAAAGTTCATCTTCCTGAGTGATAAGAGTCTCTTATTTTACTTTTATACAGCAAACTGCCTTATTGAATCCACTGAAACTCTGTTATGTCCTAGCGATTCTTTCTGATAAGGTTCACTAATTCAGGTTGATTGATTTTCTCCCAAGTTTTTCACAGTAAATGACTCTTAATTTCATGAGAGAGATACTGAAATAAGAATTAGCTTTGCTTTTAGAAAACTGATGCAACTAGAGAAACTTTGCTTTCTGCCATTATAAAGAGAGCAGGTTCATTCTCCGTCTCTAATTCTATCCAACTCTGATGGTTTGTTGATTACTTTTTAATTTTATGCAAATAATAATCCTCTAGCTACCTATTCCTTTGCTTACTTTTTCTATTTCATTATATTCCTATATCTTGTCACCAGTTTTTATTAACCTTAATCTTTTTTCTTATTAAATTTTTTATTATATTTTAGTCTTTTACCCCCTAAGCTTTATCTAAACTTGAGTGTGCAGTAATTCTACGTATCTCTTTATTCCTAATGTTCTCTGTTTATACAGGAATCCTCAATTCAACTCAAGCTATCAACACTCGGGAAAACAATTCGAGAGGAATCACATAACATTCGTTTAAGGGTCGTGACTGATATCATTTCTTAACGTTTTAAGACATGAGACTTCTTTTATTAGTATGTAAATTATGACGTTCGACTCTATCTAAATTGCGGGGCTAAAAATATAGTTTACGCAGTTCTAAAATTAAATTTATATCGAGGATTTTCTTAGATTAAGAGAGAGTTTTCTAATTAATAAAACTGTATTAAAAGTTATTTATCTATACAAATACTCTTTTTACATAATGCATATTGAAAGAAAAAACATATTTAGCATGCTAGCAATAGCATTTCTATTAATCACTAACTCTCTATATGTAGTGTGCTCTAATGTACAGTACCTCCAATTTGCTGATCACTTAAAGTAATGTTCCTAAAGCTATAAAGTTTTGGAATCACCAATGAAAAATATGTTTGAATGAAAAACCTTTTAAGCTATTCAATATTTATCTATGTGAATCGGAAACAAGCGGAAATTTATTTTAGATAAAGGAGGTCAAAAGAAAGATATTAAGTCGGGCAGAAAAGAGAATTTAAAGTTGTATTAATTAATTCAATGAACTTTTTACGAACATTCTCGACATTTTAGCTTCTTTTCTTGGCGAAACGGGTCATGTATGGTGGGTGTGGGTTTTGGCCTCTTTTTATATTGGTTGTCAAATCGTCAAAATAGAGGGTGCTCTTGGTTGTTGCATTTCACACCTTAGCAGTATATTGTTAGTCTTTAATAAAAAATATATATATGCCCATTTGAAAAAAAAAGCTAAATTATTATTAACTTCAGAAACAAATTGAGAATTTATAAAAAGGTTCAGTCTTTAATTATTTTCAAAGCATGATAGAAAATTTAATTTTTTTTTAAAATAAGCATTTGAAGAGTGTAAAATAAGGAAACCTTTCAAACCACTTTATATTTAATAAAAATTTTCAAAATAAAGTAGAATTTCATGAATTTTAAAGAATGTTCCAGAGCGTGCAAGAGCACAACCCTGGAAATCTTTAAAACCTTCTGAAATATTACTTTAGAAATATTTATACAGGGATTCACAGATCTGCTATCATATCAGCTCTAGCTACCAAATTGAACATTTCTGATGAGAAATAGCATCCGAAGGCTTTCCAAGGACAGTTATTCAAAGCATGAGCAAATATTTTCGATGTGACAGAAAGCTTGAACCGTGCAAAGCATAATTTGGCATGCCAGTTGAGGACCAAAACTAATCCTGGGCACCTCATATTGCTTGTGAACACTGCAGGGAAAGTTTGAAAACTAAGAAAATTGGTTGTTGTAAAAATTAAAATATTAAATGTCACAGGTATTTAAGCTATTATGTTTGTTTGTAAGACAAAAGAGTAATAAAGTATATTTTTTTTACTTTAACAGGATTGTATAGAGGGGAAAGAATAGCAATAAAGTTTGCCATTTCTTCGCTTTAGCATAAGCCCACTGACGACTCAAGCAACTATGGACCCTTCTAAAGTCGAAGTGGCAAAAAAGTACCTGCTATTGGGATACTGTGAACTACAACCTCATTAATATATCAGAATGGACGAAACAAAGCTAACACGAAGAATGATCCATCACTTAAGCCACAGTGCCCCCAGGACACATACCTTGAAAACGCATGGAAAACAATTGGACCAGAAGTCACTTGAATAGAATACCGAAATCTGAGCACACACTTCAAACCGACGACAATTGCTTACATTAGGTGCCATATACATAAAGGGAAAACAGACGTAATTAAATATTCTAACAAATTCCTAATTCATCTTGCCTTTCTTTCGTCCACCAGCCTCTAATAATAATCCCATGTTATCTTAATCCTGTGACCATTATGAAGTCTCAACCATTTGCCTGTACCTCCACGCGTTTTAAAAAATACTATTTCTTATAAATATGTTTGTATGAATGTCAAAGAAATTGTCTGAGAGCCAAGATGTGTTCATCCAACTCGTTCCAGATCTTCTAGATGGTTCTAAAGTTGACACTCAAGCACTCGGAGACCTTCGCATTGGACTCTCGGCCTAAATACCAAGCAGCACAGCAGGCCTTTTCTAACTTTTGAAGATTTCAACTCACCTATAGTTTTGCATCCTTCCCAGATGAGGCCAAACTTAGGCTAGTTTGAAAGTAAGAAGATATAACTAACGTCAGAAATCACGCAGGCAATAATTCAGTTACTACCGATGAGAAATTATCCATCGCTGCCCCCTATTCCCATCCATCTTAATGATGGCCACGTAGAATCTTTAGAAGTTTTTCAGTTACAACTACTTCGCACCTGCTCTACCCTTTATCATAACATCATATATTCGTCTGAATAACTTTTCTTCTTATCTCTACCCTTCAAACCTATCATATAAGCCCTACTCTCACTCCCGTTCTTATTTTCTTTTCCAAAATCACAGTCTCACTTCCTTCTACTCAAATGTCGCCCATATACTCTCATAAAACTTATAGCCACATTCGACACAAAAGTTTGAAATTTATAAATAATATGACTACTAATAAAATTTAATTCCACTTAAACATTATTGTGCCGTGTCCTATGCGAACCCTCTCATATGATATTAAGTACAATATCGCACAAAGTCGTATTCATACCCCTTAAGAGCACGCATTATCTTTGAGACAGGTTTAAAACGTATACTATCAAACATGTTCCAATGAACATTTATTAATCTTTCTCACTCTAACCGAGAACAACTATTCACTAGCAGGGAAAGAAAACTAGGATAGGATAACATAATACTTTATGCCTTGAGGAATTGTCGAACTCTATACTACTTCGCCCTAATAACTTTATAAAGACACTACCTTAACTACTGTTAACTCCAAGAAATATAAAGAATGAATAACATAAAATTTCAGAAGTAGCCGTTAAACCATTAAAGAAGCTTCAAATTCTTCAAATGGCAAAACAAACAACAAAAAATGCTGTTTATAAAACCTGATTCAAATAAAACAGAAAGCTGATATGAGATAATATAATAAAACTTTTGTGAAAGGGGAATTTTTTAAGTGTACTAATGCCTTGGATTTTTTAGGCTAACAAAAAATGGAGTTTAAAGGCCACATGAACTCTTTGAAATACAAAATTAATAACGTGCGAATATTGCTTCCATTTTAATTTAAACTATGTATCTTTTTAAAAATTACAACGTTTAGTGGAAGTTTAGAATGAAGCAATCAGTCACTAGTCCTTTTCCTTTATGACAATGCACCATACATAGGGCACGTTTGACCATATAAATAATAATCTCTTGTCTGCAGACTGTAGTTGGCCATGTCCGTCGTATTCTACACTGTCTAACTATCATCAGTGGCACCATAGGGGACTGTCCTAAGACACACTCATCTTTGAAAAGAATGGAGTACCTGAAGCATTTGGATAACCTTTATGAGACGTTGGCTGGTAGGAAAGACTGCTTGGCCGAATAATTTTAAAGGATATCAATGACTAAAGAATAGATTTTGAATAAATGAGAATATCAACACAAGTATGTATAAGGTTGGTATATGTAGTTAATTTCTTGCTTTAATCGTTTTATATTTCTTTTGTATTGGAATATGGCGCATTGCTTTCCATTTCGGTCCTCATAAGTTTCAAGCGATTTGGTTTGAACAATTGATGGAAGAACATTTGCCTAAAATCATTAAGTACATTACTAAGCGTTGTCCTCTATGTAAACTGCAGAAGATCTTTGCAGTACAATATTACGAACGTATTCTTCGAGGACAATCAAAATATCCATTTGAAGGCATTCTTATGGTTATGGATTATTATTTCTCCACTGGATATGCGATATATAAATAATACTAAAGATGGAGGAGCAGTAGCGAAGTAATAAAGGGTGATGGTTATAACCTATGTTATGCGAATAGAGGATTGAACTTTAATTTAAATTTACTGCTATTGTTTCAGCTGCTAATCAAGAGAAAGTGACATAAAGCTTATCTATTTAATGTAATACTCTCTCCAAAGTGTTAGTGTGGTTGAGTAAAACGTAATAAATTGAGAAGATAGTGTCCGAAACGCCATGCTCGTTTGCGTTAAGACTGAGCAAAATACTCGTAGTATGTACGAGTGGCGGTCAATAAGTTTTGCAATTCGGATACAAGAAAACGAGATATGAGGAAAATTGTTTTATTATTTTTCAATATTAATTCCCTTCGACTTCAATGCACTTGCGACACTTGACTCTGAGGCTTCGAATTTCCGACAACCAGAAATCTCCCTAGCGCTGTTCAATCCACTCCTGGACGGTGAGCTGGACATCTTCATCGTCCTCAAACCGGCGTCCACGCAGTGCAGCCTTGATCTGGCAGAATAAAAAGTAATCGCTATGGGCCAGATCTGGACTGTAGGGGAAATGGTTGAGCTCCTTGAATCCGCACTCACGCAAGGCAGCTTTTGCAACTTGGGCAACTCTGGCCTTGTAGACTTTGACGAAGTTAAAGTCGATTATGGGGCGTGAGGTTTCCACGGACCAGAGACCTTGGTCATGGCCAAATTGTTGTAGATGATGTTGGTAACACTTCCATGTGATATTCCAAGTTCTCGCTCGATTTCTTCGACCTTCACGCGTCAATTTTCGAGGATAATCCTCTCTACACAGGCCACATTGTCCTCGTTGGTCACGTCTGACGGGCGTCCTGGACGGGGGTCATTTTCAAGGTACTCACCCCCATGGCGGAACTCCCTATTCCAGCGAGCAATGCTTGCATAGGAATAAGCAGTGTCGGTTTACACTGCAACTATGCGTTCATGGATCTCTTTTGCATTCTTGCCTTCCTTGGTCAGAAATTGAATCACTGCACGGTGCTCAACCTTCTCCATTGTTAAAAAAATTGTGACTGACGATCTGCGATCAGCTACTGCTTCTTAAATAGAAGACGCAGGAGCGTGTGGCCGCAAGTCCTGACTTGTCATAACTTGTCCTAACACCCTCACAAACAGCCATTCCCTTTCCTCTGTTTTGCCATACCGATTCGCAAAAGTTATTGACCGCCCCTCGTATATGTCTCCAGTTCAGTCGTTTCTCACAAAGGCACACTAAGTTAGTCCCCAGGAATTCGCATCCATAAAATTTAGAATTGACTTTGAGGAAAGGCATTCAAAACACCTTCCTTAACAAGTTTACAGTTCGGCACTACCTCATAAGCATTGCATTGGCAAACAAATAGACCATATGTTGATTCTTATGTATATGGGGCTCTTTGAGATGATAAAATGTATCTGGAATGGTGTGTCATATCTGGATGATGAGTTTGTACAGTATCACTAGACGGAATCATCGAATAGCGTTAATATACTTTAGGTACCTTTCATCAACACTAATCCTCCGAGCGCTTCCGTCTCTTTAGTAGAATACTTATAGAGCTTGCTTTATACTATGCAGGCGGTTAAGTTGACCAGACAGGGTAAGCTGATCACAATTCGTTAGAATATACCCTCAGAGAATTTGTGTATTGGAAAGTGAGACTCTTCTACCTTTTCTTATCCATAAACGTACACTTCTTTTTAGGACGTGTATTTAAAGGTATATATGCATGTATATTACAATATTTAACTTTTAAGAGTACATATTTAATGTAGTTTCTTAATGCTTTTAATGTTATTTTGTTCTGTTAAGCATGGCGCTGTCATTGCGCGTTATTAAAATTTAGGAAAGAGTTAGGATGTTGTTAGTGTTTAATGTAGTTTAACTTTAGGTGAGAATCACAAAATATTTATGTAACTAAATGATAGGCATCTTAAGGTAACTCGATTTAAGAAGGGAAATAAAATAGAAATTCTTTTATAGAAAATATGTGAAAAGCAGATTTTAGGTCCATGGCTCTAGCTCCACGGAAACGTTCAACTAACAACAGAAAGTCTATTGGATTCTCGAATATTCAGGCATTGACCTTAGTTCGGTAGGATAGGGAAACTTTGCAGTAGATTATTTTAATTGATAGGATGCTTAGTATGGTTTTTTGCTTCAAGAGCGCCAATGAACATGCTAATAAGCTAGAATATGCCACTCCACTATCGTACCGATGCAGAGATATCATACAAAGAAATTCAAAGGTTTTCTTTCATTATTTTCCATTTTTCTTGGTTTGAGAGTATATTCCAAATCAAGGTCGTTTCAACGACATCTAATTTCATGACTCAAGTTACTTTAAGGTTTACATTTGTTCTCTCTTGGTATGAGCCAGGTGGAGCTCTTAAAAATGTACTTTTATTCCGTTTACTATTTTCCTTTAATTCGCCTCTCTACTTTTCTTTCCACTTCATTCTCTTTACTGTGTTTTAAAATATATTCCACGCATAACGGAAGTGCAAGAGGACAAGTGACCAAAATGAAAATATAAAATAAGCATAGAGAGTGCGCCATTCTGTTAAAAATTTCTCAGAGGGTAGAATGCTCCAACGGATGCTCCAACGATATCATTGTATCTCGTTCTAACGAAACGAGCGAAAAAATGAAAAAATACAAAAGCTAGTTTGGCGTTGGTGACAAACATATAAAATGCCAGGATCAAACTTCATCATCTGTTATATTACATTCAATGGAATTTATTGAAAATGCCATTTCTCTCATTTTGCATCCATACAATAATGTGCTATTCATTTTATTTAATAATGTTTTTTATTTTTCTCCCTTTTCTCTACAATATAATACCAAAAGAGTAAATTATAATTATATCATAATTATTATTTTTAAGCAAAGCAGCAACAAATGTTTGTATCTACGCCCCCAAAATGAAAATTAACAATCTCAAAATTGAGGAATGTACAGGTGCAGCCAAAGGTTTTCGGACTCGTGGATATTTATTACTCCTTTGGTATGTCTATGAATACTTTGGGGTAGATTTGCAATAATGTGTCCAATGCATCCTGACAGAAAATTAAAAGTAAAACCTTTCGTATAACATTTATTGGAATATGCATTATGGTGATGCTATTGAAGTAAATAAAATCTTGTATGTGTTACGTTACATTCAAATCAACAGAGATTTGGCTGATTACATTTCTCGGGTGCAGAAGTTTTGAAGATGATTCAAGAAGAAGGTCACATGCTAGACTGACCTAGTTCTGGACGACTCCTGGTTAGTACGGAACGTGGCGACAGGTCTATGCATTGCACGCGGTCTCGGGATCCTAAAAAAGTTGCAGTTCAACTGCAACATTAATTGACAAGGGGCGGTCAGGCTAATGCATTCAATATGAACAGTCCTTTACTGCATTCTCACTCAAGAACTGACATAATGTAAAGCCCACCAAAAGCAACTGATCAACCTCAGCAGAAGTAAAGTTGACTGGCTTTGGCACGTCCTCACCGCAACTGGACAATATATCAGGGTGTACGTGTCTTATTTTCAGACGAGTGCAAGTTCCACTTGTTATCGATCCCAGGCATGTTTAAAATATGCAGGAGGGAAGAAGCCAGTGAGATCGAGACTGCATAATACCCAAAGTAAAACCAATTGGCCGCTCTCAAATTGTGAGATGCTGCATGTTAATTTCAGCTTTAGGTCGCTGCACGGTTTGTGATGGCACCATGAACTCGAATTAGTACAAAGCTTTCTTGAGAGATTAAGGACTGCCCTCGGACCGAAACCTCTCTCAAATGCCCAGAATGTTTATTTTCAGCTGGACAAGTCTCCATTTCATAAGTCTGCCTCTACCATACAGTGATAAATGAAAACAACCTCAAGGTGATGGACTGGCCATCTCATTATGCAGATATGTCTGCACTGATAAAACTCTGAAACAAGCTGTAAGTGGCCGTAAGACGTCATCAAAACTGAAGGAGGCATTACCGAGGACTGGCTAAGTAGCACACGACTCAGCTGTCCCACCCTGGTTGAATGCATACCAATAGGAAAAGAATGCACACCTTACACTCCTCATGGGACTATCGTAACGCTACTGAGTATCCTTCATCAGTTTTGTGTTGCTGTAACTTTCACAGAACTTCAACTTCTTATCAATTACAGTATATGTTACTGATATTACAAGTTCTGGCAAATTTTGTATTTTGTTAACTCTTGTTGATTGTATGCGGCATATATAAGTTATTGCCCTTCACTCATCTTTATTTTACTTTTAATTATATAATGATATCAAATACAAATTTGCGACCCTGTATTTATATAATTTCCTAAAATTTCAATTGTTCGAAAAATTTGGTCCTGACTGTATGTAGCTAGAGTAGCCTAGAGAAGAGAATATTTAGGGCACTCACTTTTTTAATTTAAAAATCTCAAATTTTTCCACTATTTTTAATATAATGTTCTATGTAAAAGGGTCTCTAGTACTCCATTTCAAAGTCAATATTTTATGACTAACTTTACAATTCGTGTATCTGCTCAAATTCTTTGAGGATTCGAATAGAAATCTAAAAAAATGAAAATAAGATCTCGGAAAATCATAATTTCGAATTTAGAACCATATTTAATTAAAACCTTCGGCAAGTCAATGAAAGGGCAAGAGGTTAATTTTCTAAGTGCAGTGAACTATTGAAATTCTTTTGAAGTTTTCAGATCTAATTATTGAGCCCATTCATTTTTATTAAATCAATATCCTCTTTGTTTGAGGAAATTATAAAAATGAATTAATTACGCGAGGAATAAACAAAATACTAGATTAATTAATTCGTAAAATGGTTTAATGTCAATTGAGCAATGTTGGCCAAATGAGAGTTGCGGAATTCACTTATGCAATTAATAGAAGCAAATTGCAAAAAAAAACAAAATGGCAATTCAAGGAAATACAAATTAATATAACTGAGTCAGTAACTAATTGTTCAATCTATCAAAGGCAATCTACATAGAGCAGAATTCTACCATAGTTACTAATTAGGTCTATAATCTTCCAGTCTTGAAAATCCTCTCGATTTTCAAGAGTGGAGAGGTGAGTCGAAAGAAGGTTAGGTGGTGAGAGTAAATAAGAATTCGAAACAGCCATCCGACGAAACCTAGAGCGTTTAGGATCCTCTCTAAAAATTCAAGTCAAGGAAAGGATAATTTCTTCCCTATGTCGTTCATATGGCGACTCCTAACAAGAGCAGAAGTCGCCATAATTAACTCTTAGCCTAATAAAAAACAAACAACGGCAAAAAAAATGAAGACAATACACAAACTAAAAAAAATCAATGAAAACAACACAAAATAACAAGCAACACAAAAGCAAGAAGAAGAAGGAGGCATGCTCCGGCGCTGGAAGGTTGCCAGAAAACAAAGGAAAACAAAAGAAAACCAATAAAAAGCACACCCAAAAGCGATGACCGGGAGCCAATCATTTATTTAACAGCTTGATATTTTACATCGTTTTGACTGCTTTGGGGCCAAATTAAAAAATAGTATTTGTAACTATGAATTGTTTTGTTTAGTAAAAATACATTATTGCATTTTTCGCCCTGGTTAAACAGTGGCTGAAATATAATATTACAGCACATTCATTTTGTATTTAATTTGGTTTCTCTTCATTCTATTTTTCATTGAGCTATGCGTGATATTATTATTTTTCAAGCCTTGTATTATTTACTTATCTACTCTACTAAGCTTATTTTCTTTAGTTTAACCTATATATTGGTCTATATATTTGCCCTCCTCTAGTATTTACAAGTATCACTAGGAGATGTCATCGTGCAAAAATTAGCTTATCAAACCATCGCTAGATTTTAGCTGGGTTGTTTAACTGCCTCTTGGCTCATAGTGTAAGCAGGTATTAAAATAATAAGGCTATTATTTTAGTACATATAATTGACTCAGCTTAAATCCAACTCTTACACATGTATCCTTTTGTATGTTTGTATTTTTATAGATCTTACTTTCTTTGTCAAGATGATAGAAACGAAATAATCGCACATTTACAGATTACTATTTATCAAGAACTATTATGTATTTTTATTTTATCATCGTACACCAATCAAATGCTGAATTAATAATCTTTCGAAATACTAAACAAAATTGCCCACCCACCAAAAGTGTCTTAAACGTCCCAGGGAAAACTTCAAATAACTCAATTCCAAAGTGGTTGAACGCCATGTTGAATCTATACCAGTCAATGACAGAATAATAACTCTCTTCCTTGCCTAAATTACGATATGGCGAATTTTTCAGCAAAGTTTCATGCTGCAACTCATAGGGCCTAGCGATGAGATTCTTAGCCTAGAACGGAGGAGATTCAAGTCACGGGAGGACCTCCACCTTATATGCCTGCCGTTTCTTTCTAGTGGGATGTGCCTTCCCCATATACTATAGCCTTTCCCTTCAGCAATCCATGGATGGTCGGAGTGGAGCGGTGAGGGAGAGCGCTATAACCTACCCGTTGCTTAATCCAATGCCACCACGGGGTACGGTCAGGAGCTGTGAGGATGCCACGGAAGAGAGAGGGCGAGGCAGAGTGAAGAATAGAAATAGCAAAGCTGATAAAAGAGTCGAAGATTTGATGGGTGACCTAGGTGTTTGGTAGACTTACAGATTTACGTGGTTCAGAACCATGGTGAATATTATATCATAGCCTATTAATTATTCTTTTTATTTCCTCTTTCATGCGTAAATGTAAAGTGTTCAGCCCGTAAAGATCGAAGGATAGTAGAAACAGTGTAGGGAGAAGTAAAAATATCTAGTAGTTTGGCAAATGAATGTTAGTTTGAATGGAGTTCATGTGATTTATTCTCTTTCCGTTTTGTAGTACACTTTATTTTTGAAAATGATTCAGCGAGTAGTCTAGGCTATCTTATGTTGTTATTTCATGTGTTTGTATTATATCCGATTTGTTTTTAGACATTCAAGCCGTTATTTTAGGGGATTTTTGTAACAAGGTCGTGGATTATAAATATTTACGTAGCTGGGGAATTTGGATATATTAATTTCACTGTTTTGTTAGTTTCTTCGACTAATTCCTTTTTAACTTTTTCCTATTAATTTCTTTGCTCTTTATTCTATTATTTTTACTAGTGGTTTCAATTTTGCTTATCTGGTATTTCGCGTATACCATGGCTGAGTGTAAAAAACTGCATGCTAGATCTTTCTTTTGTTTTTCCATTTGAGTTTCTTAGCATAGATTATAGTCACACTCGTCATTTTCTTAGGTTGAATAGTTTGGTAACGTGCTTGTTGTTTCGTCTTTTGTGGATCGCTAATCTTAAGAGTTTGATCTCTTTAGTGTATCTGTAACTTTTTTCATCAACGTAAATATCTCCCAGTTTTCCTCCAAACATATGAATGATCTTAAACCTGTTCATAATCGAATTGATTTCTATTTTTTTGTGCTCATTTATCCTTTTTGTCTCTTCTGTAGTATGTTAATCTTACCTGCAGTTCGTTATTCCTGTAAGGGCATAAGACGATTTGCATGAAGTAATTGGCAAACGGGATGTTGAGGCACCCTTTAGTATAACATTTAACTCAACCATCCTCCCTGCGGAAGGACGTTCTCGGGTATAATTTCTCTCCTTGATGATTGTCGATCTCGAAGGATGTGTATCTTTTCTTCACATAATCGAGGAGTAGTCTTTCTAGCTTGTTGTCAAGTCTTAGGTGTCGAATTTTGTATTGCATTTCCCCTTGTCCAAACTTATCAAAATCTTACAATACCTTTCTGTAGACGATATCAATACTGGCCCTTCCTCTTTTTGCATTAGCGAGTTTCTCAGTCCCAACTTTAGGGTCATTTCTGTTCTTGGATTCTTCATGAATCCAAATTGGTATTAGTTTAGGAGTTCATTTGGCTTTACTTGCTCACTCAATCGTTGGTTGATAATTTTCTCGAATACCTTACTGATGAAGTCAAGAAGTGGTATATATTCCTATAGCTCTCAACTTGAGTTGGTGGCTTTACTGATTTGGGTATAAAGATCATTATAGTGACCTTTAAATCATCGACGTAGTAGACTGTATTTATCAAAGCATTTAATACCTTTGCGATACCATCTAAAATCTTATCGGGCTCTTCCTCATAATAATTCTTCTTACTGAAACCAGATATTTCTTGTGTTCTCTGCGTATTGAGAATTTAATTGAGAAAGAAATGAATTAGGAATTTAATTTCAAAATAAATTAATTGGCAATGCCAAGGAAAAACGAGAATGATTCGAACGCGCAGAAAATATATATACAAACTATATTTCTAACGAACTTGAGAGAATGATGCAAATAAATCATTCTACCGCAAAGAAAGAGAAAATAAACGGAATATTTTTTTCTTCGGAAAAAATGAGTTTTCCTAATTGCGGAGAAATCCGAGGAGGTGGAGATCGAACCAAGCACACTAAGGCAGTAAACAACCACTTTGTTCTAGATTACAGCCGCCCATTAAACTACTTGGATACGGGGGAGAATAAAAATACTCTAAATAAACAAGCTTTTAAGGGATGTTTCGCTAGGCCGAAACATACCTGGTCCCAAAAGGCAATATTCACTGATACAAATTTATCAAATATTATTGGCATCTCTGAAGGGATAGGAAAATTACATATTATCTCTCATAAAAACTGTCCTTTTGATCTAATTTCGATATTATGAGCTCGTTCCTCTCATTTGTGTTTTAATCTTCCAGAACTTATATCTGGATGGCTCTTGACCTCGAGAATGTTAGAATTAGTTTAGATTGAATACAATTTTCACTAAACATACACGGAAGATACGATAGTTATAATATAATTTATAAAGTTTTAATTATTTATTTTATAACCGATGAGCTAGAAATAATTTGAATATTTCTAAGTAATAGCTTTGAAAGAGTACTTAAACCTCAAACAATTTAATGAATAGTCACTTTTCATGGCAGAAGGAAAATGAGTAAATACTAACCAAAGTTATTTTAAACTACTACCATGTTTAGCTCTGTTTAAATTTTCCACCTTTTAATTCATTCGGTTCCTGTCCTTCTCTCAAGTTGGTAAGTGTTCATTCATTTATTTTAATTTGTTGCTTTGTTTTCTCATTTTTTTAGAATTCTTGCAGTGCATTTTGTTCTCACGTAAATTTATTAAACTCTAAATTTATTCATTAATACATAGTCTCTTTATTTTCTCAAAAATTTAGCAAATTTAAATTTATTGTTATTCATTAATATTTATATTTCTATCTACAGTCTATGCTTGCTTATTTTTCAATTATATTGTTTTGCTCCATATTAATTAAGCTGAAAATGAACATAGCGAATGTTGGAAACGTTCCAAATTATACATATTCCGAATACTGGTTCTGGCTTTGATTTAAATACTAAAACCTAGGTTTCCGAAGGATGTCCCAATTTCTACATTTATATATATATTTATATAATGTATATATATATATATATATATGTAAAATATGGGAAGTTTTTAATTACGAAGTCAAATCCACAAAATATACATTTAAACGATTTAAATTAATATTATTTATAATTGGTTCCATATTTTGCAGTGACTTATTTCCTTTTTATCTTCAAATATAATGGCCTATATATTATCTTTAACAAAATCTACTGAGTTATATACTTATTACTTAACATGTTTTTTACTCATATAATAAACTACAAAGCATATTCCTTGATTGTCCTATACAATTAACGAGAGAAGGATCGTTCAGAGAGCTTATATTATTATAATGGCTAGAAGAATGTGGCCTACTCACGGTTTTTCCCTGAATTAGAACTTTCCCATCTGTGGCAAATACTAGATTTTATTACGCCTTACCGGCAGCTTGAATATATTGTTTCTTCTCTTATTTGAGCTTATAGGTTATTAAGATCGCTTTCTTCATATGATCTCTTTCTCAAATTCGAGGCCATCTTATTTCTATATCATTTCGCAGATAGTACAATTGATTTGGTTCGCATATCCCAAGTTCTGGCTTACAATTAAATTTTACAGTGGAAGTAGAATCACTTAAGTCTTGTATAAAACACTTTTTTACGATAAAATCAAGGTTAGTTGTGATTTATACACTCGTGCATACAATTTATTGAGAATTTTTAGTCTTTGTTGATGAAAATTCTAAATATTTTTCAATATCTGCCTTACGTAGGGATATTCCCAATATGGTATCTTTAAATTTTTCTTTTGTTTGTCTGACTATGTATAACAATTTACACTTGGTGATATTTAACCATACCAGCTATTTAATTGATTATGTACTTTACGAATTTGTTGCGTAGGGTGGATTGTAAAAGGTGTGTTTTGCAAAACTTTTGAAATTCATTTTCCCACCCTGAATTTGTGTTGAACTTTCAGACTTCTAAATTAATATTTTTAAGTTCTACACCAAATTGTAATTTTGAAAAAAACCCCAAAGGGTCGGAAAATTCTATTTATTGTTTTCAAATTTCAAGTTGTTAGATCAACATTTATGTCCTATACGGGGTATATTATTTCCATAAAACTCTAAAAAATATATTTCCATAAAATTTTACAACCAATACTTCTACTTCCATTTTATTGAATAAAAATAATCTATTAGCTACTCAATAAGTTTTCCTTCCTTTTCTTCCGTTTGTTTCTATGCAACCTGTAGATTTTTATCATCATCACTCTGAAATAGAAGAAATTGCATAATTAATAGTCGAATATTTAAATTTTCGGTATTATTCAATATTCATTTATTCAATGCAGTTAGATTTTTGTAGTGTTATTACCTTTCATTACGAAGTCATTCTCAGTATTAAATAACTGATTTCTAGACTGAATTCTACTCCTTATATAGCCGTCCCGTTTGTCTTCTCCACAAACTGCTAGAGACTTTATGTGACCAGTTTGATGCATCTCTTAACCGTTTGTTTACGTTTTTTTCAGTGCAACCTGTAGATTTTTATCATCATCACTCTGAAATATAACAAATTGAACAATTACCAGTGGAATATTTAAATTTTCACTATTATTCAATATCTATTTATTCAATGCAGTTAGATTTTTGTAGTGTTATTACATTTCATTACGAAGTCATTCTTGGATTTAAATGAGAGTATTTTTTTCCTCTCCACAATTCTACTCTTTATATAGCCATCCCGTTTGTCTTCTCCACAAACTGTTGGTGATGCTTCTGTGACCAGTTTCATGCATCTTTCAACCACTTGTGTGTGAAAAGGAAACTTTGAAATATCCAATTTAGGTTGTTGACTGATAAATTCTTCTAGTTGTTCATCAGAGAGCGTCGTCGTCAATGGAGGTTCGGTCACAACTGTCTGCTGCCAATTAATTAGGTGGATTTAGTCGTCAGCTCAAAGCTTATGTCTGTGATCTTGAAAGTGCGTATTGATTTCCTTTTATAATCTTTTCGTGCTTTCCAAATTCTTCTTCATGAAAGTTCCTGGATATGATTTCTTTCATCTTGCAGCATACAGAGAAGAATAGTTTCCGCATGTGCAAAGTAAAAATTCCTTTGAATCACCGGAGGAACTATATCTTTAATCTGTTTGTTCATTTTTTGCAGTTATTGCACTGTCTTGAAGAGGTTAAGTGCTCCATCTTGCGAAGAAGAGTTAGCTTTCATTTCAAAGCAGCATGGTGCATACACCTTCATGATGAAAAAGACAAGGGATTTCAGCGTGTCAGAAGGGTCAGAAGTCGAAACTTATAATCGAAATATCTGATTTGCCGTTGTAAGCCATCGTGTTAAGTTCCATCCATTGTCTCAACAACAAATATGCTATATTTTCTACCATTGAAATATATAGAATATAATGTCTTATCCAATCTATTATCTTGCTGTATTATAGTGCCTTCTTTGACACGCTCTTTCCTAACCTTTGACCTGTAAACTACTACAGAAGTTTATTTGCCTACAATTGACGATAAGACCATAAGGATTGAACGTCATATTAAAGCTGCAGCTCGATCAGACACACCATTCCGGCCACTTGCCAAAGCAAAGTCGTACAATTTAGATAGAGTATTGGATGTAAGTTGTTGGTTTAATTCTTTGCGCTTCCGGAGGAAGGAAGCGCATAGTCGCTACTTACGCTAGCAGATTCTGTTTCTGTGCTGGAGGAAGGAAGAATCACTTTGATATTATCTGTTGAAGTAGATGTTTGGTTTAAGAGACAATGCTCACGATTTTTTCTAACTACAATCTGAATATTCTTCTTTGAGTGAATTTGATCGATATTACCTATTGCCATTTTCCTAGTTGTTCCTTGGTCTTCCAGAAACGTTTGCTCCAATGGCGGCACCTTCTCTTCTTTCCTACAAGAACAGTTTTCAAAGCTTTCGCATTTACAACACGAAATATCAAACAACTGTTCTGTATTCTTTGTAAAATAGTTAAATTTCTGTTTTAATCATGTCACATTTTTCCTGCTAATATTTCTCATTGAAGCCTGATACATATTTGGAATAATAAATTAAAATTATTTTTCTAACTTCCTCTATTGACACACAAGGGATTGATGCCGTTTTCCAAATAGAAATTAACTTCTCCGCTACGCATGCGATAATTTGTTTAATTGGCGGGTTTTTTTCTATTACGGTTATTTTTATTTTCTTGCTCAAACAAACTATATTATATAACATCTTTATAAATTATGAACACTAGTTTACTAATGGGGAAGGGTGCGCCAAACACTGGTCCTCATATCTCGTTACCTTATATCCGAACTGCAAAACTTTTTGCCTGCCCCTCGTATTGTTTTACATTCTCTTCTGAATGCTCTAATTTCCAAAGTCCTCCCAAAGCAAGCTAGGGAATTATATTGTTTTGGCAATAACATCATAACTATTCAGCCGATTCTTGCGAATTTTCAAATCCTTATGTTGTTTTACATTCCGTTTTGAATAAAGTAATTGTCTGCCTAAGTGTTCCCAAGGTTAGCCCGGCAATTATTTTGTTTTGGTATTAACATCATAACTATTCAGGCGATACTCTGCTAGACTTTACTAGGCTATATTATGCTATAATCGGCTAGGAATGCCTATAATAGGCTATACTAGGTTAAGCTATTATAGGCTTAGCTATACTATGCTAAGCTATGCTAAGATATAATGTACAAGGGTAAGATATATTATGGTAATTTAGGCCATAAAATGCTATAATCGGATAGTATATAGTATCTTAGGCTGCACAATACTAAACTATGCTTGCCTAGGGGAAAATAGGATAGTATAGGCTATACTTGTCTAAGATAGTTAATGCTAGAATACCTTATACTATGCTAGGCTATAATAAGCTATACTATGCTAGACTATGCTAAGCTATACTCCGGTCGTTAGGGCTACACTATGCTATGCTAGGGTAGGCTAAAGTATAATATTTTAGAGAGAGCTATCCTAGGTAATACTATGTTGGGCTACGATAGGTTAGCTAACCAAGCCTATAATAGGCTAAGCTATGCAATTTTATTCTTGTCTAGGGTATGGTATGCTATACTAGTCTAGGCTATAATATGTTGCACTTAGCTATATTATGTTAGGTGTGGTCATGAAGATAAATAAGTGAGGGCACGCGAACTTTTGGTCAGCAGACCTTGTTATTTCGCCAATGTCGTTCCTGTTTAGTTGAGCAATTCTATTTTTACACTCTCTCGATGTCATTTCTCCTCTCTTGAGTTTTATTGTGGGGCGTTTGTGGTAAATCATTTTGTTTGCACACAGACTCCCGGATTGCCAACAACATGAGAGTTTGATTCTAATAAACTTGGTGGCATTTCTTAGTTTGGGTAGAAATTTTCAATATTCAGCGTAATGCTTTGATTGAGCAGTTCACCATTCAACTCCCAACATTTTTTTTTTTTACTATTCCTTTTGGCGATTATCTGTTGATGTATGGCCTGAATAAACTTTGATTTCCCAAGTAAATTCTATACCTTTAGCCATAGCGATGAGCCAGTTTCAGTGCAGCCATTCATATATGACTATGTATTTTTGCCAATAATGAACAAGCTCTTAAGATTTTGTTGTCTTAGATCTAGGAAGTTTCGTATTTTTGCCTCGCGAACACCAAGCTCGATTATGTGATTGCAATTAAAATGTGGTAGATATAATGGTATCTAGAATCGATCTCGCGTCTTGATTGACCCAAGAATTATTAATACGGTTAATTCTTTGAGTTGCCCAGTCATTACGCTGAAAATTTAATTTAGCGAGCCCAAGGATTTCAAGATGTTTGATTATATTTTATTTAAAATTTAATGCAAGTAGTTTAAAGAAGGTTGTAAAAAGGTGATGATGAGATTTTAGTAAAAACGGAAGTTATGTTAGCAAATATTTTTGCAGTGATCCCTCCTTCTAGATGTCTATCATATATTTTTTCTGATGTTTAACAATAACCCTATTTCAATTCACCATATGGTGGGGATTAATAATTTCGGACCGGGTCGTTTGGCAGATTTAATTTTATTTCTGTAGAATCAAACTTCTTCATTGACCGAAAAGGTAATTATTATTTGATTAGGATCTAATACAATTCCGTGGGTCAAACATTGTAATTTCTTCCTAATTTTCTTGGGTTAAAACTGAGACAAAATTATGATTAAGTGTTTCAGGCATAAATTTCGATGTATGATTAGGTCTCCACTAAAACTTTTTAACTGATTAATGATATCTTTGGCTGGATTTGTTTTATTTACTTGTTGGTAAAACATTTGAATTGCCTTTATAATCTCTGGCTAGGAAGGATTCATAAATTATTTTCGATTATCTGAAAACCTTTACGAAACTAAGCTGGAGTTCTTTGCATTCATCCATGTCTTTATACATTAAAATCCCTGATATTATTGTAGAAATTATTTTTAATTAATTAATTTTCAATTTTTTGTTTTACCATTTTTGCAGCTCACTTTAATTACATTTTTCTTGACTTGTAACAGATACATTACTCGCTTGTATAAGAGGTCGTGAAAACTTTAGCCATTATCCTTATCTCGTTATACACGGGTGTTGCATTATTTTTAATCTCACTAAATGAAAGTTGAATTTAGCGAAGTCATCTATCCAAAAATTGGAAATCATACTGGAAATCATATTGAAAAGTGATCATTCTCACCAAGTAATTCAATGTCAATTTTGTTTATCTTTTTTTTTTAATCAAGACATACTTCATTTCGGGGAAGGTGGTCTTCATGAAATATAAGAGTGTTTACTCTGAAATATTAACGTAAAACATAAAATATAGGATTGAACCTATATTTGAACCTCACCATGTTTAGCAATGTAAGAAATGCACCTTCGGGAATATTTAAGGAGAAATCAAGTATTTTTCTGACCTCATTAAAGTGATCATTTCGAAATCTTAAAATTTTTATTGCTGCGTCTGGCTTAGGAATTGACAAACTCGAAATCAATACTGATATACAGAGATGTTTTGATATATAGGATGAGCCATCGATATTAGCAAGTTTTTTATGTCAGTAACTCTTAAAAGGGAGAATATTTTTATATTTAAGTAATATCAATTAAAATGAGTACTGACGATAAAGATAAGTTATAAGCTGCTATTTGTGTTATAAACATAGTGACTACTAAAAACTATGGCTTCAAGTATCTTAGCATAAAATAAAACACACACTAGCATCATATTTCTCACTTCAAAATTACTCAGATTAAGAATATTTTTACATCTCTTTTAATACGATTGCATTTCTCGAAACTCATGCTGTCAACCATTAGGAACTTAATCTTTGCTTTCCCCGTAATCTCTACCGAACCTATTTCTACTTTCAGCACAAGAGCTTGGAAATTGCCATTTAGGCATTCCTCCTTTCCCCATTGATTACACTGGCCTGCGTTTCAAAACATTTTTTCAAAGGTCATAGATTTCCAAATGATTTAGAATCATTTTTGCATGTTGAATCTAAGAATATTATTAGTTTGCTTTGGTCAGGTCTGGTTTCTAAGATATGCTTGATTTATATTATAACGTATATTCCAAAATAGCACTATCATCCAACCGGTTACTACTTCTGTTATATCACATCTAGTGATGAGTAACCACACATAACCTATTTTATTCATCTTTTCAAGTCTAGATTTGCATTACAATGGATTGTAGATGTAAGAATCATCAAACAAGTTTTGTTACATCTGCGGACATATCGCTCTTACAGATCGTCAAGCAAAAATCACGGATTTTGTGAAAAAGTCATATCATGCTTACTTTAGAGTGAAATTAGGGGACCAGGATAAGCCATTTGCTCCCCAAATTTGCTGTAAAACATGAGTAGAAAATTTACGGGATTGGAGCCATAAGAAAAGGAATAGTATACAATTTGGTGTCCCAATGGTGTGGGGGGAAGGCAAAGATCACGTCACTAACTGCTACTTCTGCATGGCAAGTTTAAAAGGCACCAATCGCAAGAACAAGCACCGTGTTCAATACCCCAATTTTCCTTCTGTTATTAAACTACAACCACATCGCTCGGATCTTCCTGTTCTTGACCCTGATTGTACCATTGGTTCTACCTCTGATTCCGAGGCTAGAGTCACTACTTATACAGCCTAATTTGTTGCATACTAGGGAGAAGAGGGCGACCAACTGGTGCTAGTTACGCAAGCCGAACTCAACGACCCAACAAGAGACCGAAACCTTTCCAACGAATCTGCTCAGCTGTTAGGTTCACGTCTTCGAGAGAAATGTATTTAGGAAATTTTTCACGTTCGATAAAGCCTCTTCACTGGTCTACTATAATAACTTTTATTACGAGCTCAACTTGATGGGCCTGAATTATAATGCTATGGAATGGAGCCTTTTCATTGACTGATCTAGCAGAAGTTTCAAGGCAGTTATTCTTAATAGCGGCAATAAGATTTCATCGATCTCTGTTAGACACAGTTGCACTAAAAGAAACCTGCAACAGCATGAACCGTCTGTTGTTTGCTTTCACCTACTAGGAACACAAATGGCTGATCTGTGGAGATCTTAAAGTTTTTCAACTAATCTTATTATCCATGATTTATGTGATTGTGGGACAGTCGGGCTGACGACCAGCATTATTTCAGACAAGACTGGTCGTCAATACAAGGAATAGAACCCGGTTCACACAACGTTCTATCCCACCCTCTGGTTGAACCGAGCAAGATATTGCTTCCGTCCGGGACATCAAACTCTACTTAATGAATAATTTTGTGAAGGCCCTGGACAAGTAGAGGCATTGCTTTCCTCTGTTAAAAGTTTCCCAGATTCAGCATGGAAAAACTAAAGCAGGTGTATTTGATGGTCCTTAAATAAGGAAGCTCATTAAGGACACCAGTTCTGATGTAGCACTGAATACTGCTGATCTATTTGCCTGGTTGTCCCTTAAGTCACTCATTGCAAACCTTCTTAGCAACTACAGAAGTCCTCAGTATGAGAAAGTCCTAATGGAGAATTTCTGAAAACTTCGTGCACGCATTGCAGTGAAAATGCACTTCCTTCCGTCCTACCTGGCCTATTTTCCAGAGAGTTGTGGACTTCAATGAGGAACAGGGTGTGCGCTTTCTACAAGATATCCGTGTGATGGAGGAACGTTACCAAGGGCGTTTGTTTGTCAAATTTTCGGCTGACTACTGCTGTGGGCTCAAAAGAGATTTGGTGTCTACTAAGCGCAATCGAAAGGCCCTGAAGAGACCATTCATCCAGGAGTATCTTTGTTGTATATTGAACTCTTCTTGGTATCAATTAGAATACTGTAAACATTTTGTATATAAATCAGTTAGAGATTTATTAATGTGTGTACATCCGCCTACAAGTAAATCCGAATATAGGAATTTATGGCATGTGCTTATATCTCAAAAACTTGATCTGATTAGATAAAATGAACATGATTTTCGGATTCAGCGCGAAAAACTGGCCTAAAATCAGATATTATGTGTTAGACCTTGAAAACAGCGCAGACCAGTGTTATTGAACTTCTCACATCGCTGAATTATAGGCATCTGATTTTCCACCACTCGAACAGATTCATAAATTTTCATCCTGAAGACATTTCTCTTCTGCACTTTCATGCTCCCCATCTCCACTAGCTCCTAATTCAAAACAGAATCACGTTTAAGGTTTTCTCACACACATATATATTGTCGTAGGTTGACCGTGAAGAGGGCACGCCGGAGAAAATCGTGATGCAGATCCCGGTGCGAGGGTTAAATATAAAAAATCGAGTGCAGTTGGCCTAAATAATCAATTCTTAGAGGTTCTGGGGTAAAGAAACTAATGGTAGGATAATATATATATTTACCATATACAAAGAAAATATTAATACAGAAGTAAATTAATGACAATAAATAAAATGAGATCAGGGGTACCAAATTGGGGAATTGGGGGGGTTAAAAATGATTCAACGGGTACGAGAGTCAGAGAGAGGATTCAGGCTGATTACTTTCAGAGAGAATGGGAGACTGCAATCATCAGGGATACTCACTTAAAGCCTAACTGGAGGCTTGAATACGGCGAGTAAACGGAGCGTTGCAAAGTTGAACTTGCAAGATTCTTTCTTCTTTAACCTCGTTGCGAAATGAGTGAGGGAGTACTCTAGTCGTTGAACAAAGTTGATAACCGAGGGATAGATGCCTGTCCGTGTCTATCGTCTGTCGGCGGAAATAGTGGCCTTCGGTACGCGCAAGGCCGGATAGAAATGATGCGTCACGTTCGTATCTAGAAGCCGTTGGGAGGCGAAGCAGGGTGTACGAGACTGTAGGTACGTAGCTGCTACCCGATACGGAGCTGTATGATACTGCTTTCTCAAAGCTTTTCTTGAATTATTTATACTGCTTCAGCGGAAGCCGTTCGCCAGTGGCTCCCAAAAGAGGGACGGGTATCTCATTATACTTGGCACGCCATTGGGGGGAGAATAGTCTCTGCGTTCTCACAGCCTTGTGCAGGGGTCTTTGGAATTATCAATTAATCCACCTTATGAGATTGATTGCCCATTAGCACATTATTTCCTTAAGTGTGACATTTATTGAGAGCATTATTGGCAACTCCGCTCAAACCAAACCTAACAGAGTCTCACAAACATACTACTAAGGAAATTTTGGAGTTCGTTCCTAAAACATCCTATAGTCCACTCAAATTTCTAGCCGTTCAATGATATTTCTACCAATCAACTTTATATTCTGTACGAGAGTGACTTTAATTCTCGGATATAATTTCACAAAAATGGTAGTCCTCCGATCAAACAGAAACAGTCACTTACCTTGAAGCAAAGATGTGAAATTCTGGAAATGTTGAGCTTTTATCGTCGTTTCATCTCTCGCTGTATGCATGATAAAATAACTTAAAGTCTTTTTTTGACCTGGCGTAGTCGTAAGAATAGAGCTCTCCTCTTACATTTTTATACCAAGAAACCAAGCCACTTAAGAACATAAAAGAAGCCTTGCCTGTGCAAATCCGTCTACCTAATGTGGATTCTTCGGCTGAAGTCTCTAATCTCACGTCGAATGAATCGGATAACGGCGTGGTTCCGATCATAGAAAAACATAGAAAGAAGCAAAGAGATATATCTTATTTTTCTAAAAAATCTTTATAGCAACTAAGAGCAGTTTTAACAATTTAGGACACTAAACTTTCAAAATGATCCTATCAATCATTTCCGTCACTAGTTGGAAGGGTGAGTTTTTTAAACTTAAAGGAACAATCTTGCGCTTGTATCCCTGCTCCATGCTACCTCCAATGGTCAATTGGTCATCAATGTTGTCAATTGGACTATACTTAATGAGAATCAGTGTAATTCTTGATTTTAAGAGGATAATAATGTTTATTACGCCTTATCACATCTAGTTGTAGCTAATCCCTGAATACTCTCTTATTTGTATTACTTTGCAAGTAAAAATGGCATATTTAATAATTAGAGAGTTAACTGGCCTCTTTGAAGTGATTATCATATTTATTGCGTTGTATAAACGGAGAATCAACAGCCTTATGTCAGTGTGGCTCATTGGACGGAGTTTTGATTGCACAATAGGATATATCCTGCCCATAGCGACGACAAACAAGCACAAAACACACGGAGTTTTTTCGTATACAGAGTAGTAAAAGAGTACAACAGCCTTGCTCGTGTCGTTAGACGCACTCTTAAGTTTTACTTAATTTTTAGGGCTGGTAATGAGTGGACAGTCGCCATTGATCGGGAGAATCTGGCACACCTAATCCAGGGGGTTGTGTTAGGCAAAATTTGAATATATAAATGTCGAAAAGTCATGTACTTACCAGGCCTAGAAACAATCATATGTATGTCTCCTTTGTCCCTGGGAAGAGACTTTCAGATGGGAAGTCTGTCAGGGACTCAGAGCAGCACCATGGCTTCCTGCTAGTGAAAAAAACGGTCAGAAGTCAATCTTAAACTCGAAATTCTATCCCAAAACAGGGCCCAAAATATTCTGCACATTAGCGAAAAGAGATATTTCCAATGTATGAGAAGTCACCCATCCTTTCTATTTGGGTAATTATCATACCTGTTGAAAAGTATGTGATTTCGAGCCTGTTGTGTCAAACGTTCATCGGTATTCAAGCGAACGCCTTAACTGATTGGGGCGCCAACCATATCCAAGGTATTTTTAGCATTGACTTGATAAACGTTTAACAGTAGGGTTCGAATTCCATTAATTTTCCACAAGTTCGATAATTTTGTTTAATATTCTGCATGAATATATGAGAGAGAGTTTTTTAAGCACTTTACCAATGCAAGGATCTGTATCAAGAACCGAGGCAAAAGAATATTAGTCTCAATTAATAATAGTATATTTTAGTATTCTCTTTTCATCGAGAGCTTAACGTAAGGACCAGTTTTCTTTCTAGTTTGAAAACTTTCTATAAAAATGGAAAATTCGTCAATGTGTTAACGATATGCTGTAATTTGATAATATTAAGTTCTTATCCGCAATATCAGATAATCCATACCTGTGCACTAATAAATTAGGTAATAAATTATTCGTCAATAAAATTTTGGCTGTGTCCAATGCATAAAGATTCTCTTATGCTGAAAATACTCACTATTCTTAGTAAAATATTGTGGTTTGTACTTACTACATGACGATAGTAATTAAAGTGTTGCAGATATTACACTTTACTGATGTTTGGATAGAAGCAATATAACAAATTACTCTTTGGAAATTAATATATTTATATTAGAGTATAAGAGAAAAAAATTTGGATGAGAAACGAAAGGGAAAGAGCGTCGGACAGAACTGATGGATATATTTCTGAAACTTTCCTGTGAGGATAATTACAAACTAGAACCGAAGGTTGGAATAAAATTGATCTTTAGGTTAAGATGACTGTGAAAAGAGAATACTAGAATTGGCCAGGATTAAATAACACTCCCATAAGGTCTCTTTTCCGGGCTCGTGATGCAGATCTTTGCTGGGGTAGAATAGGTAACAAATTTTTTCATGTGTCTATGCAGATTAAGTTTTGTATTTTCCAATAGCGTGCTTAATCGAGAAGTCTTGAACGACTGCTTGACTGCCCTAGAGTAAAAAAGAGGTTCGGAATTCAGCTGTAATATGCATGCGAATATCGGGTGTATTATGGTTAGGTGAAGACAAATGTTCGAGTGAGTAATCCAACGGAGGGGTTATTGGTTACATATGTGACAGCTGAAGGTATTCTACCGTGAATACTTCTTATATCTTAACTTCAAAGTATATAAATATTTTGTTTTATTTTGACAGCTTTTGGCCGCTGCCAGGTGGGTTAAAGCTACCTATATTATAATTAATCATTTTTTGAGATAAAGTTTTAAAAAAATAAACAGAATAATAAATAAAAAGAAAAACCACAAAAAACATAAATAACAGACAAAAACCAACTAAAAGTCTACATAGTAGCAAGGCACGCTCAGGTGCCGATGTAAATAATGCCTCCTTCAGCAACCTGACTTGGCAGCCCAAAATTTAATAGTTAGATATTAGAAAGCAAGCTGACCTACTCTAAAATATTAATCATATTACAGCCAGTTGTGCGTGAGTCTTTGTCAACTAGGTAGGGGGAGGGGCTTTTACTCATAAAGTTCCCTCAGACTAAGATATTGAGAGAGTATGTGTCTTAAAGTTTAGAACAATATCTAATTTGAAAAAGAGGTGCAGTGAAATTCTCAAGCCAGCCATGCCCTATTCCGCGAAAGTCTGATTTATGCGCACCAAAAATAACGTGGATTTTGAACTTATCGGAAGCTATATCCATGGAAAGTGTCATCAGGCATCATTGAAACCCCTCCAGGCAGTGTGGGTAGCGAGGAGTGATACGTCGGTGTGGTTACTCACTCTGTGCCAACAGCCTGCCTGCATATTACTACGCTTGCTTCTAGCAACCGCTAATTTTCCAGAAGTCAGCAGAAAATACCTGCGTAATGGGTACTGCAACAAGGAGCAGAAGAAAGCACTTATCGCCGTCTGTAAGTCGTTATGAAATAAAAAACCTCTAGTGCTGGCACGGCATGGCATGGCATGGCACGGAATTTTTCCTACCGATCGAAATATTGAACAGCAAATGGAAGGGCTCTGCTTGCTCCCACCACTGGCAAAGAGCGTAGAAGCAAACTGATCACTTAGAATTAAAAACATCTGTGTACCTGGTACGTCCCCATTTTGTGCCGATGTCTACTCCAATATATACGAACAAGATACCTCCGATAGTGGAGATGATTTAGGAGCAGATACAAACTGATAAACATTCAAAGATCGTATTATCCAGGGTTGCCTCTTGAATAAAACCTGAAACCAAATGCTTTAAAACATGATTGGTGTCATGTTTCGGCAGATACACTGTCGAGATCATCCAAAGAATAAATGCAAACAGGTGAGTACAGGATAAGACATTGGACTGGCGTGCACTAGTCCATAATGAACTCCATAAAGAGTAAATGAGTGTTATCTCCCGCTCGCAAAATCTGGATATGTATATTGGACATTTGCAAACCATCCAATGTCACTCATTGAAAGAAAGGGGAGCTTTAAAACAGGAGGATGGTGGTAACCCTATCAGCAAATGACGAGCTGAATATCACCTGAGTGTAGAAGGTTCATGACAGTCGTAAAATCATCATAATTTTGCGAATATGCAGCTTTAAGTGATACGTCGTTCAATTTCACGAAAAATAAATCGGGGGGATTCTTGGGCTGCCAAGCGAGTAACATTCTTCAAACAGCCCACGTTGAGGTGATGTCATGATAATTGACTAAAGTGCATCACCTTTATTCTTGCACAAAGAAAACCAAAACATTTAAAATTTGGCTTACAGAAAGGCACGGGTTAGAGTCTGTCAGGGCGTGTGCTACACTTGAGTTAACTAAACCACTCCATAGTGATCGAGAAATAATCTACTCAGTGTGTGGGAAGAAGAGCGACCGCAGGACTGAGGTGAAACCGTTGAGGCTCACGTCATTGATATTCGCCAGGTAAAGCTTCACTCACATGGATGTCGAAGAATGGTGTACACAAAATCTACTAGACTAGAGCAATGTCCCTTCATAAAACTACATAAACGTAAAAATGAAACGTAAATTGGTCCTCGGCCGTCGAAAGTCACGAAGGGTTAAATTCTTAAACAACGCCTGTAGCGATTATGCTCATATCGTTTCTTGTTAAGGGACGTCTCAGGAGGTACAAAATAGACAGACCTTCGTACTATACACGTCAAGAGTAGGGTTATGAGAGTGGCGGATAAGAACTAATCAATCGACCTAAACACCACATATGAGACAGAAAATCTTAAATTTCCTAGACCTTAGGCCAAACTGACTGATCCCAAGCGAAAACATTTAGGCCTCTATGATGCCTATGGGCCGGAAAAAGATAACTGGATATGGAAGGGATGACTTCAATTAATTTTGTCGATAATCTCAAAACCAAAGTCAGGGTGTGCATCAGGAAAGCAAAGTGACAAATCTAATTCGGAAAATAGATGGGTTACTGGATGACATGTGAATTCCTTCAAATTAATAACACAAATCTCTAACATTTAGATAAAATCTGAAATGGTTAATCCCATGAGATTTCTCATTTAGTCCTCCCTGAATATATGTTTACCCTTCAAATTTCAAAGAATAAAATTGTTACTTGGCAAAAAAGTTACGATGCGACTGAACATCGCCTTATGGAACCCTTTTATAAATGGGATCTAGATAGAGAAACAAAGGGAGCGATCAGAGAATACCACCTAACCAGTCGTGAAAAAGGATAGGTTCCATATGAATGGATATATGGAGATCGACAGAAACAAAGGGATAATAAAAAGGGGAAAATTCCACACCGATATGCTGACCTTGATTTCTTGATGGTGGTCTCGCAAATTTCATATACTTCAAGAGTGATGGAATGGGATAACGTCCCAAATGAAGCTGCCTTTTTCCTCATTCAAGTCACTTACAGTAATTCGCATGTGTACACGCGCATTAAGATGAGGATAGACTCTGCCCTGGTCAAATTTAAAATGCTTCCAAAAAAAGATAGCACCATGGGATCCAGCTACCTCGGCCCTGACCAAGAAGATAGAGTAAAGCCCCCTACCCCATGCACTCCGCCTGTAAAGGGGTTCGAAGTAGGGGTGGGAGATGCCTCGTCTATCGAGCCAGACTTTCTTTGTTAATGTCTTGAAGGTCTCGACAGCGCCAGCGGCAAATTCTGCATTTAATAGCTTGAGATGTATTTCTCACTGTTCTATAACCACGCTCTTGAGGGTTTCTCTGCGTAATGGGCATTTGGAGATCAAAGCTTTACTTGCATGGTACTAGGCCCTTGGAGAAACTATTTCAAGGTTAGTATCCGAGGACGTTGCCGATGTCGGTGTCCCCCTCAAGGATTGTTTCATATGACTGAACTCTTCCTACTGGCTTGGTGTATTAAGCGTCTGCAAACGTGAAAGAACGTGTCAACAACAGCTGCAGGATATATGACAGGTAGTCTCTCCCGAGAGTTACCAACTGCTCCCCTGAGTTCTTAAAGTTAAAACGCAGCAGTTATATTTCTTGTTGTAAGGAAAGAATTTTAACCTCTAAGTCTTTTTACATTAGACTCCTTGCTACTCTCAAACGATCCATATAACTTAACTAATATTAGCACGTCATTCCATTCTAGACAGTTTTGCCGGACTCAAAACATCCACAATTTTGAGAGAGTAACAGTTAAAAGAAAAATGTTTTTTGCAGCTCTATAGTGAGATAAAAAGTAAATGCCAAATATCTATAATTAGGTATATATATATATTAATGGAAAAATAAATAGGATTAGTTTTGTAAGCAAACCTGACCGATTTCCATTGATAAATTGTGTTGGTATGAGTCGCTACATTCAGCTCACCGATTTCGATAATCCGCTTAAATTAAAGGGGATTATCGCGGAATAAAAATAATAGGATGATTTGATAAGGGTAATTTTTCATCTCTTATCTACTAAATTCAAACAATGGGGATGGCAAAAGATTAGTATAGAACAATGATAATCAAACAAGGTAAAAGAATTAAAATGAATAAAACTGATAATTAATGAGCTAATAAACAAATTGCATAGCACATTTTCAAATTTGAAAATGTTAAGATAACGAAAGCACTAGCTCCAATCAATCAATCTTTCTTTTTCTCTACGTTGTACAACCAAATATTTATACTTATTCACGGGTTACTTCTCATGATTTTTACGCATATATATATATATATATATATATATATATATATATATATATATATATATATATATATATATATATATATATATATATATATATATATATATATATATATATATATATATATATATATATATATATATATATATATATATATATATATATATATATATATATATATATATATATATATATATATATATATATATATATATATATATATATATATTTTATATATATATATATATATATATATATATATATATATATAAATATATATATATATATATATATATATATATATATATATATATATATATATATTTATATATATATATATATATATATATATATATATATATATATATATTATGCTGACTTTTAATATTTTGTTAATTAATCATTCGCAATTTCCTCTAAACCTGAGTAATTTTGTGAAAAGATAATGTCATTTTCGTTAGCTCTTGTACTTATAATAATACTCTAGACATTCCTTCCTCGTCTCTTTAGCAAGATCTTTTTTATACATTAATTCGTAGCTAAATTATAAGCATCCACGAGGCTGTTGCAATGTATAACCAATCGATATTTTTACTTATCCTGAATTAGAAGTTGCTTCGATCATTCATGTGTCATAAATCTCGCGTTAATAAGCAATAATATTTTCAGTATTGGAAAAATAAAGCTTCCACATCATTCAACTCTTCTGGCATCATCAGAAATTAGAGTATACATTCAACGACCTCAATTCAGCCTTGCTGTCCTCTATCCACGGTGGAGAAATCCTTTTACAGATCAGATAAGGAGAGCAGAACTGAGCTAGGTATTTCAGTTTAGGATGCACTATTCATTTGAACAAATGAACTAATAATTACCATTGTTGTTTCCTTAAGGGCAGTTTGCATTAATTTATGTACGTTTGTAATACTCGCAAGAAAAAAACGAACAATATTAAACAAGTCTTAAGTAATAACATTATGCTTAACTACATTATACGTTATTCGACGCAAACTATTCTCTGTTCTTGTAGAAGAACTCCAACCAGAGTGTGCCATCCCCAATGTGCATAAACTTAAATTTCACTAGATTAACAGAATCTGGAACCACTCGTTGTTTTTGGTCGAGGTGGCTGCCATTCAACCAATTTTCCTTCCAATTGCCTACTCATTTTTTATTTTTTATTTCCTGCACCTTGTTCACTTGTTTAAGATGGATTACCTTGTCAACAACCTATCTGAAATCTAAGTACACTTCCACTACTTTCTGAGTTCTAACCTACTCGCTCACTATGCAGTGTGAGAAGTCGAGCAAATTCCTAAGGCACGGGTGCTTTCAGCGAAATCCGTTTTAGGAGTCATTTTAATCTTGTTCCCTATCTTAAATACCCTCTAAGACTCTCCCTTCTAGAGAGTTCAGATATATAGGTCAATAATTAACCACAAAACCGCGCAGCCAGTTCTTTGGATTGAAGTCACGTCTGCCGGCCTATCAGGCGGGCTACGTGACTGATATGCAGAAAAAGATAAAAGAGAAGGCTGAGAGAGAGAGAGAGAGTGCAAGAGTAGAGCGGAGGGTAAATAGAAAGAGAGCTCACGTTCACGCACCCAGCGACATGCTAAAGTGTATGCGTACACTCAAAAACAATATATACCGTTATTATTACTTGCAAGTAAAATGTAGCAGAAACTTTTGGCAATAAAAGAATAGGTAGCAACCACACCAATGTAGTGCATGAAGGATAGAAGGAGAAAAATATGATAATGGCACATAGGAGGAATGAAATATAAAAGAAAGAGACTGAAGAAGAGAACAAGGATCAGGAGAAGAAGGTATATGTTAAGAATGCTAAGTTCAGATCATAATATAATAATAGTATTTTTGTTCATGCTTCTTTTGAGTATTCATCCTAATAAATCAGAAGAAGAAAAGGAAATGAGAGTTAAGAAATTGTTCATATCACATTTATCATTGGAAAGAGAGAGAGAGGCAACAGACACCTGGTCGACCATTTTTGCCTGCGCTAATGGTGGTGAGAAATTATAAAATGTTGTGGTGGCCTGAAGCCCGACATCGCAGAAAGCCGCGACAAGTTTGAGAGCCCAAAAAGTCCCATCGGCAGTGGGACAAAGTTTCGCCTCGCCGGCTTAAGAACCTTCCCGCCATCGTGATAAAAGGCGAGACTACTCTCCCCTGCCGATGTGTTAGACCATGGAGCCACAGGTAATGAAAATTCACCGCAGATACTTTAGCAATTCTCGGTCCTCTTCCTCTTTTTCGGCGTCGAGGGTGGGAAGTGAAACCGCTTCTCTTCACCGCCGGAAATTACCCCAAGGTCACACGAACTAGATTTAGCCTTGTCCTTCTCTGAAATTGGGAAGTTTTTGGCCGAAAATCGGTCATCACCCGAGGAAGGAGGTCCCTTCTCTTCTACTTTTTCTCTGTGGCGAATGCTACCTCAGTAGGATTTCTGACACGGGCGCACTCAGGCTCGCTGTTGTCTCTGACTGAATCTAAGATCGCTCCGGGAGGGAACCATATCATCATGGGCTGGGGCACCTCCGGGACCATCTCCACTTCAAGTATGGTCTCCAATGAACAAACTTGCCCAAAGAGTCGTCTATCTCGACCTGGGAATAAATGGGCCTAATCACCAATTTTTGTTTCAATAGGTATATAAACAATGATGGCCAAATATCGTGCAAATTAATTAATATTTAGGGGTACTCCTGAAACGTTTAACATTTACCTTAATATTTATGAGAGAAAAACAATGCTTTTTAAATAGTTTTTGGTTAAAAGCTAGATCTCGCAAGAACTTTGTGTCATAATGGTTGTTCAAATTATAAAAACGTTTTGTTCTTGTAAATTTTTTCCTTAACCGAAATGAGAAATCGCATCAAAAATGAAAAAAGGAGAAAATATTCATTAATGCATTAGTATGAAGTCAAGAATATTTTGTCTTTTTTTTAAATAAATGCAATGCGTATATTTTTCTTAAGTATTTGTTAATGCAAATAGTAGCTGTGTTTATTAACATGCTATTTGAACGGTTACAATTGATTGTTAAATTGTAAGAGTTCAGCCATAGCAAATTGAATGGCTGCAACATTCAGTTAATTTGCTATGTTACCAGGATACGGGACGTGGACATACTCTTACTTGTATCCCACCAACCTCTTTCCCTAACCACCACCCATTGAAAGAGAATGATTATTTGATACCTAGCAGGCCGGCTCACGGCGGCCTGTAACTGAGTAGCTGTTATACTATTACTGCCACTCATTGATGCTTGAGCAAGGTTTTTTTCCGGCTGTCAGGGAACTTGAGTCTGTGCTCAAAAACTACCTCTAACCAAAAACTGAGTCTCATCTTCATCTCGTGTTAAATGGCAATTGTATTCTTGAATAATCGGATCCCTCGTTCTGCATTGTCATTGACAACATTGAGGTTAGAAACGACAGACGAGGCTGTCTTAAAATCAATGTTGCTCTCCTAAGTTTCTGGGTCAGAGCGTAAGAAGAGATGTGGCAGTCCCAGCATTGTGTAAAGGGATACTGAGTTCTTGCTACAGAAATCTTCTAGCTTGGATGATGAAACAGACTCCTCTTTCGAATTGATCCGCTTTAGGGGTTTCTTTGTACCTTCTTTATTTGATATAGCTTTAACCATGACGATCTTTGTATTTGTTGAGACCAGAAGATCAAACAAAGCCATTGCGACTATTTCCTCTGACAAATACTAGAGGTGTTGACTCTGTAACCAGCCATAGCTTTCAGCATCTCAAGGTCTTGATGTGGAGCCACTGCTGCCAAAGGATCCCGTGTACAACGAAGATGCAGATCTCAAGAAGTCATTTCTTTTCACGACTAGTTAACTTGAACTGTGTTCGCAGCATTCACACTTTCAATGAGTAAATTGCTTTACTTATCCATCTGGCATGGTGCATTGATCCAGGAGTTAACAAAAGAAGCCCTTATGGAGGAGTGCTTCTCAGGAAGATAAGAGAAAACTCTACCAATTTACGGTTGTCATTTCAAAGAATCAGATTCTTATTTTTGAGACCATCTTCAAAGAAAGCTGTTAGGTTTTCTTTACTATTAATCAGAAACTGTTCCACCTCCGGACTTTCGGCTCTGGTGCTTATTGTACCTGGACCATGATCAATGGTGTGCCAATGTTTTTTAAACCTCTTGAAAGAAGTACTTCAGGGCCAGATGTTGGACCCATTAAGGCAGTGAACGCTGCTTCAAGGACGAGCTCAAAAACATCGTGGTGGCAGGCCAGATGCAAGAGATCTTCCTTTAACTGCTGTTGCAGGATGACACAGGTTCCGGGAAACTTCCCTGTAGTGGTTGCTGTGGTGTCGAATCACATCTCTACAATCTGATCTTCCAGGCCCCAGTCTTTCAATGCTAATAAGACCTGTTCCACTCCTGAGCTTGGCAACCACAATATCTGACTGGTACCAATACCGGTTATCAGAACTGGAAGCCTCTCCACATGCTGATTTCCAGTGAGATCTTTCATCAACTTCCCCTTCCAGTGCACGATAGGTGGAACATCTTGTAGCTTGTCTTTAAGTCTTTGTGTAGCATGGGATTGGGTACGATGTTCTATTCTCTTCCGCTAAGAGGAGCTCTAATTTATGTTTAACTCTTTAACATTATAACCTAAGCTGGAAGATGTCTCTGCAAGAATGAAGGTTGCAGCTCTTGATGACGTTTTAGTCCGGTCAAGGGCAGCAACTAATAATGTCGGCGTCACAATATTCCCAACGCGTGTGCTCTTAGACGGAGGCGGAACTGGCACAACAGCTTTCAAAGGCATGCCGACCCCCTGCTCTTGATCACTCTCTGTGTCATTAGACTCATTACCTGATGAGGACGAAATGGTGAAAACCGTTTTGCTCATTAACGCCTCCGTTTTAACTGTTGCTCGCTGACGACGACGCTCTGACGCAATGGAACCTGCTTCCGCCTTTTTTCCCTTCTGCACCAATATTTTGTCAACTGATCCAAGGACGCCTCGCCGACAGTCTTTCCTTTCTGCGAGGAGAAAATCCTTATCCTCTTGGATCTGCATAATCATTATAGCATTTTGATGGGCGATGTCAAATAGAGTGTCGAGACGTGCTTGAAAATTCACTTTCCTTTGCCGTATGTGCTGCAGTTGTCATTCTTGAGTGTTTTTGGAGCGCTTTCGAGTTAGAAAACACTTTTTCTATTTTTTTTATTACATGTTGCTTTGCCTGTACTGGAATATTCGCTTCTGCCCAAAACTCAAGAACGGCCTCGCAGGTGGCTTTTGACGATGTCCGACTTTCCTTTTTTAAGTTTAAATGCCAATGAAAAAAGTATGCCATCACTAGTCTCGTCTTAGGAAGCTTTGCTCCGCCAATCATGAGTTCGCTGTGACCTATCAAATAAAACTCGGTTTTGCTTCTAGTATAGCTCGCCATCTGCAAAAAGATACACGGAAAAATCATAAAGATAGTAACTATTTCAATTTGAACAGGTTTAAATACTTTTAAACAGAAGATAAACAACTAAATTAGAAATTTACAACGTAATAGTGAACATACACGTGCATAGAAATATACACCGTGATATTAAATAAGTGCATAGACTTACTGGGGGTATCAGAGAACGCACCGTAGCACAACGACACACCAATAAAGGCTGAGAGCAGACTACCCTCGCTAGCCGCAGTGCAGCCGCCTCTACCCTATTCCCTTGTCTTACCGTTCCCAAGTGCTAGGGAGGGCTGGGGTAAGAGAATGGTGCGTTCATAAGCATCAAATGGCTTCAATGGTGGGTTCAAGAGGATGGTTTCAATAATGCGTTCACAACTGTCCTCTTTGGGTGTGTTTTTGTATAGACGATTCCCTTAAATAGTCTAAGTCAAATATTAAGGAAAATGGTCCATTGTTCAACGTTGCAGGGGCACCCCTAAATATTTTTTTAATTACAGCAAATTTTACAAGGAGTGTTTCTGTGGGTATTGAAACAACTCTGGGTGGTTAGAGCTTTTATTATTCCAACTTTAATTTCACACCCCTATACCTGAGAAACACCCTAGTGTACCATCTCACTAAAGTTAAGAGGTATTTTATTATGTCAGACATAGTGACTTAAAGCTCTGGGAAACAATTCACTGTGCATAGCCACGGGGGCTTTACTTTAACCCTCAGAAGCGATTGGCAAATTAGAGCCAATCCTTGGTACGTAACTGTGGCACACTGAATACTTCGCTCCATGCTAACGTATCGCTCTACTATGCGCCCCTCTAAATTAAATTCCATATCACACCAAATATCACTCAAAACAACTTCAGCCATAACATTCGGAGTTCAATTTACTCACAAACATTGCCGAGTATCACCGAAAACAAAAAAGTATGCCGTATCCTTTCAAGAATTTATACATCAGATGTAATATATTCCAGATACTATTTCCCCTATGCCTCGAGATTTATCATCCCCTGAAACCACCTCGAGTACGATGCAAAACAAGGGAATAAAATAAAAAAATCTAAACTTTCTTGACATATTCGTTCAATATGCATGAAAATTGGCGTCTGAAATGTCTTAAATTCATTTCATGGAACAACGGATAAAAAAGTGATGAAGAAAGGGATGTGTATTTAAGGAAAGGATAGAGAATGCTAGTTCATACCTCTCAGTTTACGGGTAAAAATTCTTAACGTATTTACCGTATGTATGGCAACACTATCCACGTATATTGTAGTCTGCTTATCATGATGTTACTCACTTATCAGGAGGTGCATATATGACCATAGGGGTTCACGCACATTAAACATAAAAAAAAACAAATATTTATCCGGATGGTGAGTATACTGGCCAACATTGGGTTTTGAAAAATAGTGAGATTTCTTTCAGCGGTGTATCAGCCCAAGGAACAAGCAAGGTTCCTTCGCCAGGTTTGCGTATAAATTTTCGTAATGTCTTCTTGCCTTGTATTTTAAACCTGATGAAGGAATCTTGTCCTGAAAATTTTGTTTCTTTGATATTCAATAAATGATTCTGTTTACCATTGAGGACAGAAAAAAAAGGTACACATAAAAAGTATAAAAAAATACAATATTGTAAACAATGTGCAAAAGAGTTAAAAAGAACAAACAACAAGAAACAACACTGACTTGTGTGTACCTGAGTGTAAGAATATCCAAGCCTTAATCCTTGTTCAATGTCACTCAAAGAATTGTAGTCGTAGTTGGCACGCTTGGCAGCGACGAGAACTTCATTGTAGGGATCATACTTGTAGCCAGGTGTGGTAAGGTTGATCTTGCAGGACATGAGGCCACAAAGAGTAGAGTTATCCATGTTCATTCTATTTCCAGTCGCTGAATGCTATTGTCAAGTTATTTTTTCCAATCAGCATGGCCATTTTACATTCTGACTTGGTCAGTAGATCAGCAATTTTCTGTCTTCTAATGAAAAATGAGTCCATTTTGGGCATTCCTCTCTGTCCTTACATAACTACTTTATTTTTATCAGTGGTAGCATGTTTATTAAAAAAAATTTCCCGCCATGCTCGAACCTAAAAACAACATTGCACGCCTTGCAATACGGATGGTTGGTACTATACCGGCTGGCTGTAACCCAAGGGAAGTTCTGAGTCCACCACGCTGTTTTGAATTTAGAAGAATATCTCCTTAATCAATTTTTCTTCTCTTCGAAGGAGTGTCGCAGTCAGGTGTCATTTTTTTCCGTCCACGTCTGTGCAAAAGCTGAACTGAGAAACTAACCGCGAACTTAACCACCAGCAAGTGACTTCTTCGTCGTTTTTTTTATTTTTGGCATTATCGACGCTACTTGGCGTATCACTGCCTCCAGCGAGTGTCAGAGTCACGTTACTGGTTTGATAAATAGCGCAGGCAGGCAAGGGTTACCAGATACTGTGAGAAATATTCCCCACAATCTTACATTTTTTCCTAAATTGTAAATTCAGGAGATTAGCTAGAGAAATTACTAAGCGGGAGCATCGCGGGAAAGATGCTCCCGGTAGTCTCCCGCGTGAATCGAGACAGTCAGCAAGTATAGATGAGACGAGTTAGGTTAATAAATCTTTCACAGAACAGGTTTTGCAATGCAAAACTGTAGAAATAACACTACCTGACACTTCAATGCATTGTATCTGTCAAATAAAAAGCTGCTTTTCTCAAAAAGCTACTCGTAGGGAGGATCGCCTTATGAGACAAATATCGATATAGGACAAGTTTTAGACACCAGCCCATATTATTTGTCAAATTTCTGAGAAAATGAACCATAATGGTCCTCAGGAGACTGTATCTCTTCGCTTGAGAAAGCTTGGGCTTATGCCACACTCCTTTTGTAAGAAACCAATAATAAGTAAAAAGCATGAAGTGGCTAGTATTGTGCAATACTTAGAAGTACGAAAAAGTATTTTTCAGCTAAAAAAGAAATATAAACTGTTTCAATCTAATTGTAAGCAGCATGCCATGCTTTGTACAAGTGGGATATTGAATCCCATATGCACAAAAAGATGGTCAAGTTTAGAAGTAGCAGCGACATGGTGTAGGTCATGTTTCCAAATGCTGGGGTCTGCCAAAACGGGGGTTTACGTGGCAAATAAACAGTGCAGCCTAAACTACATGCAGAGTAATTTCCCGTGCCTTGCGGCAGTTCTTCGATGGCAAACATATTGACGTGATGAACTGGCGTGCGCAGAGACCTAAATTAAATCCGATAGAAAACATATGGAAGATACTGGGTGAGAATGTTATAGCTGTGAAACCGATGAAAGTTGAAGATCTCCCTGCAATAATTGAAGAAGAATGAAATATAATTACGCCTGAACAATGCAACAAATTGGTGAAGTCCTTTTGCCGAAGATGTACTCAAGACATTTTAAACAAGATCCATAATGCTTCTTGTTAATATATTCTTCACTTTATTATAAAATATTTTGGGGGTTTTGTAGATATGGCCACATTTATGTTCTACTTTTGTATCTATCCTTTCTACAAATATAAATTACTTTTTTATTTCTTTCATGAAATTAAACTTGCAATCTATAAGATAAAAACTTCCAAGAATTTTATATCCAATTTTCGTGAAAATTAAATTATTATTTTTTAGAAAATGTAGATTTTAGTATTTTATTCTTTAGTTTTTACCTACGATATCTTTCTAAATTCATAAATTAATTTCGTGGGTCGACGCTGGACACGATCCGAAATTACAATGACAATGTGCATTTATGGAGAACAGGTATGTGCTGTAAATTCAAATGTGTTCTTTATATCTATAAATAGATTGATATCTTTGAAAATTAATATCATTCAATTTACATGAAAAATATCTAACTATATATCCTAGAATCCAATTAGTTTTCTGTGAGGCTACAGTGCATTATTTAGAAAATTATATCTAGATCTTTGGAGATTTTAACACCAAAATACATTTTCATCTCCATTTAATTTTAAATTTCACCGCCCAAATTCCATCTAGGAATTTTTTTTAACAGTTTACTTCTCTCGTTAAGTTTGGATTACTAATGCAAAGTTTTAATTTAAGTTGTAGGATGAATGAAAGAACATAGGGCGATAAAATCATTTCTTTAATACTTTATGTTTGTTAATTTCACCCATCTTCTGTTACTAGAAAGGCAAATTCATTACTAGGCTAAGCACTTAATATTTTAATATTAAGAAAATTCGAATTATGTTATTGAAAGTAATGGGGAATTTTCCCTGTTACTATAAGGAATAATGCATAACTTACAGTTTATTCCGTTGGAATTCATGTCGGACAATTTAAATAGTAATATTGGCTATTTAGATTTTTGGAGTAAACACTATATGCACATTAAGAAACATCTGACCTTGTCCCATGACTTGTGAGGGAAAGACTGTTTGTGAAGCTAACAGTCAATAACTCTTTCTTCGAAAGGACTTTCTCAGACCTGTGGCTAATTCTTTAATGGGAGCAGAACCTTATCTTCATCGGCTTCACCTTACTGCCAATATATTTACCGAGATTACTGTACATCTGGACAAACTAAATTTATATATGACGAAGCACTTCTACAGTTTAAATATTGCCCTAATTGATGTTTATTTAAAAATGATCTGAATAACAGTCACCCAAGAACAGGAAAAAGTTAGACCTATATTGTACCGTCACTTTCTCTATGACACATACCTCCTTTTCAAATCTGAGTAGTTATGGGATTATTGATAGGACTTTAAACCCAATTATTTTGCAAGTCAACCTTTACTAGTAAAGTGCTCAACTTCTTCAGTTTTCACGATTTTTCCTATAAATTCATTGCCTTAAAAACACTAATTTTCTTGGTCGTTTACGGTTTTATGATCATATCTCAGTTGTGAAATCTGGCTTCATCTGTTTGAACTGGCATTTTTTCTGTTCCAAAGATTTCCCGCTACAATTAACCCACAATATGTAGCAGATAATATATAGTCAACTCTGATAAATAGTGATAATGACAACTCAATAGATCACAAAAAATAAGTTGAACGATTGCACAAAGGCTTATGTTAAAATGCAATTTTCCCTTTATATCTATATAAGAAAAGAAATTACTAGCACCTCTAACGGGGAAAAACTGCCCTACAACCTATTCTCCTACATCTCCATACTGGCATATCATTTCCTCGCCATTTCTTAATGGTTATGAAAACTGGTGGGTCACATTTTGGGCAACTACCCTTTTCTCGTAGTTAACCGTTCTTAATCAGGTAGCTAGATAGAGCATTTTATTTGAAGGCAATTAAGTGAATAAGTCCCTTAGTTTTATTATGTTTTGGTTTGCTTTCGTTACTCAAAAATATGACCAAACACTTAGTAACATGCGTGCTGATCTAAATTCTCCAGGCCAAATTGGGCTTGTGTACGGCTTTCAGATTTTTAAGTCTCCGGGCAAAATTCACTTTGTGCAGGGTTGCCAAATATGAAATATTATTAGGTAGGAATCACACTTAAAATGAAATATGAAAAGTTATAAATCAAATTTGGGTAAAATCACGCTAAAGCGCCACCGCAGGATTGCAAGACTTAAACGAAATATATAATTAGCAGTTTATATGGCAGGTAAATTTTAATCGCAATAAGTTCAAATGGATGCGCCTGGCTCACCAACCGGAAAATTTATTCTAAATTAGTAAGTGACCGATTAGAAATCCTTTCGGTAAAACGAGATCTCGGTCTATTAAATTTAAATTTTAGCAACACTGCTTGTCGTAGAATTCTTTCTGATAAAATCCCTACTTACCTGACACCACTTTTATTTAGTGTCGTAGAATGCCCCTCCTTTTTGTTCTATCTCTAAGAGTGCTAAGAGTGTCTAATATATATTGATATTATAAGAATATCTTAAAGAACAGAGCCGTTACCAAACACGTAAGGATATAAAAGAAACGCCCACTAATTCACAAAATAAACTTATTTTTTATCTTTAACCATTGAATACACAACCTTTATATATTAACTACAGCAATACTCTAAATATTATTATAAACAAGAATTAATTAAATTAGTTTACCCTCCAAAATTTGGTTAACGTTTTCTCTACACAAAACAAAAATATAAGAATTAGGCTTACGGACTCATGTGGAGTTTAAAGGGCCTCAGAAATGTTATTGACTCACGACGCGAGCCGTGTGTCCAGTTGTAGATGGGCGAAATTCCACGGTCATTTTGGCGAGGGTAGCAGCTGGGGGATCCACACGTTCTTCCAGGGGGGGAAGGGTTATTCAAGGACGAGAACCAATACGGTGCTTTATGCAACACCTAGGCAGTCGTGGTCTCTCTAGAGAGTGAGTCGAACTTGTTTCTTAAATCAAGTTAACTTGGAGTGCGGTGTGATCACCGAGGAACGAGCTCGAGGAGGAGCTTTTCTATTTCGTTACTTATTTCCTTATGGACGAGGACTGAACTCGGGGAGGGTCTTCTTCACGGGTGAGGATAACAGAGGGGGATTTCTCTGGCGAGAATAATTTTAACTTGGTTCCTTACCAAGTTAACTTAAGAGTTCGGTGTGGCCACCGAATAACGGGCTCAAGGGGAAGCCTTTTCCTTCTTCTTCTTAATTCCTCAAGGACGAGGAATACCCCTGGTGTTTAAGGTGCACCAGGATATGAGGAGTCTCTCTGGCGAGAGTAAGTTGAACTTACCAAAGTTAACTTATCGTTTGGTTTGATAACCAGGGACTTAGCTCAAGGATGAGCTTCTTCTTAGCCCCTTAAGGTAGGTAGCCCTGCCTCTCTTGCAGGGTACTTCTTGGTCTGGCGAGCAAGAAACTCTACCTCTCCAGTCTCGGTAGCTCGGTTGTGGATCCGAGGACTTCGTCACCTAGAGACTGACGTATACTACCTCCTTCTTCTTTTCTTAATTCCTCAAGGACGAGGAATACCCGTGGTGTTTAAGGTGCACCAGGATATGAGGAGTCTCTCTGGCGAGAGTAAGTCGAACTTACCAAAGTTCACTTATCGTTTGGTTTGATAACCAAAGGATGAGCTTTTTCTTAGCCCCTTAAGGTAGGTAGCCCTGCCTCTCTTGTAGGGTACTTCTTGGTCTGGCGAGCCAAGTACACTACCTCTCCAGTCTCGGTAGCTCGGTTTTGGATCCGAAGACTTCGTCACCTAGAGACTGACGTATACTACCTCGATTTTTCTCAGAGTTCCTCATTTATACCTCGCACCCCCACTGAGGGAGTGGTAAGGGGAAGAGGGGCTTGAGGACGGCCCCAGGAGAGTTCTTTTTCCAAACGGTCTTTCCCACGAAGTCAAACATCGGCTCCTCATTAGGCTTCGAGATTGGGAGAAACACGTCTCCAATTTCTTATTTGACGTGAAACTGGATCTCACTCTCCTGGGGGAGATCTTACATTTTGACCTTTAGGGTCTTTCGTGGCAGGGAGTTGTGCCACGTTGTGGTTACGCTTTTAACTCGCCGATGCCTGGGGCGGATGTCCTTGCGGTAACCGCCTTGGGACTGCATCACGAGTGAACGGGGTGGGTGGGGGGAGTGACCATTCCCCTACACACCTCCCACCGAAGAACTTAATGGAGAGCGGGGGATGCTCCCGGGAACTCAAAACACCTTACTCAACCTAGTCGAGCTTATCAAAGTTGTATTTCTTTGAGCCCTCTCTTACATTAAGTTTCCTTACACATGAGCGCCCACGCGCGCGTTTACACAGGCAATGTGTCGAGCTAGACCTACTCGCAATACAATTTTACATAGAAAATTAAAAAACCTTAATTCATCGATTACCCACAAAAAAACAAAACAAAACAAGCTACTTCCTTACCTTTCTAAGTTTTTGAGAACTTAAATCCTACAGATAAATATTAACACGAACAACAAATGAAAACATGGTTTCACCCTCATTAGGTACTGAAATAACCCTCAATGGTTTTTCGTCTCCACCTATAGGGCAGCTGTACATTATCGGCTCCTTTGATGTAGCTGATCCTAAAATGGTGCTCTGTGACCATTATTCTACCACGCCTGAGTCGGCCGTTCTGGTTATTGAGTCTACCCAAGTATGGTACTAAATGGTAGTGGTATTTCAACCTACTCGAATTACCCTTCTTATGGTACTTGACTACCTTTAAACTGAACATTATGGCTAGAGCGGCCTGTTGTAGGGGGGCATAATTGATGGGAGCGTAGGTACCATAGCTCTCCTTTAACCAGGTACACGGGAAGATCGTGTCTGGGTTCGATCTTTGGGGATCGAGAAAACTTTTCCCGGCGAGGTCGTTAATGGGCGTGGCGCTCACTACCACTTCTCGATTTAGCGGTTTCTCCGTGGACGTTCCGTTCGGGGAGGAGACTACTAGGGGTAGGGAATACTCATCCGTGTCTACCATTTGATTAGTCTTACCTGGGTGTATCGCAATCGCACCTCTTTCCTCCTTCCTTGTCAACTCCTTTGACTCGATTCTCTTTGCCGGTAGTTCCTCAGGTACACCTGCTCGTACCTCTACTCTACCTTCTTCTTCTTCCCTGATGACCCCATTTGGCTGGGTTCTCCTCGTAGGTTTTTCCTTAGGTACTCCTGCTGGTACCTCATTCCTACTTCCTATTTCTTCCATCGTTACCCCATTTGGCTGGGTTTCCCTCGATGGTCCTTTCTTAGGTCCAGGCCGGGCTACAACTTCCTCGGCCTCTATGAGATTCTCGATAGGTGCTCTTTCGAGTGCGAGCAATCTTTCCTTTTCTTCTCTCTCTTCTCTTTCAGCTTGAGCACGTTCTTTTTCCCTCTTCATTCTCCTTTCCTCAGCCTCTTGCTCTGCTTTCGCTATTTCATTTTCCCGTCGGGTTCTTCTTTCTTTATCTTCCAGGTTTATCTTTAGTCTTTTTTCTTCATCTTCCATTTCTATCCTTATTCTGAATTGCTGTGCTTCTCTTTTCAACAGTATTATTTTTTCGCTTGTTTTACTTCCTCTCAGCATTCTTCTTTCCTCTATTTCTATTTTCGACTGTATTCGGGATTCTTCACTTTTCCGGTTCATCCGTATTTCTATATTTTCCCTTTTTCTATCAAACTCTATTATTTCTTCTTCTTCTTCTCTTTGTATTCTCAATTCTTCAAGGATGTAGGCATCCATATCCTTGCCTTCAAATCCCAGAATTTTGGCTTGTTGGTAAAATCTTTTGACTGGATCCATTTCGTGTTGGTCCGTCGATTTTTCCTTTCTGTATTCTCAGGTAATTATGCCACCACTCACCAGGTATCGCTCAGCATAACTTACCCTTAATCCCAATACTATATTGATTGAAATACCACTCCGAAAACAAATTTACCACTTAACCTCCCAATTATCCTTGAGATTGTTACCACCCCTAACTCTACAATTTTCCTCTCGTCAATTATTCTCTTATTCCTGATATTCCTTTACGTGTTGGCTCTTTCTAAATTAAACACTGCTGGGTTCTTTCTAATAACAACCTACAAAACCTGACACCACTTTATTTATGTCGTAGAATTCTTTCTGATAAAAACCCTACTTACCTGACACCACTTTTATTTAGTGTCGTAGAATGCCCCTCCTTTTTGTTCTATCTCTAAGAGTGCTAAGAGTGTCTAATATATATTGATATTATAAGAATATCTTAAAGAACAGAGCCGTTACCAAACACGTAAGGATATAAAAGAAACGCCAACTAATTCACAAAATAAACTTATTTTTTATCTTTAAACATTGAATACACAACCTTTATACATTAACTACAGCAATACTCTAAATATTATTATAAACAAGAATTAAGTAAATTAGTTAAACCCTCCAAAATTTAGTTAACGTTTTCTCTACACAAAACAATAATATAAGAATTAGGCTTACGGACTCATGTGGAGTTTAAAGGGCCTCAGAAATGTTATTGACTCACGACGCGAGCCGTGTGTCCAGTTGTAGATGGGCGAAATTCCACGGTCATTTTGGCGAGGGTAGCAGCTGGGGGGTCCACACGTTCTTCCAGAAGGGGAAGGGTTCTTCAAGGACGAGAACCAATACGGTGCTTTATGCAACACCTAGGCAGTCGTGGTCTCTCTGGCGAGAGTGAGTCGAACTTGTTTCTTAAATCAAGTTAACTTGGAGTGCGGTGCGATCACCGAGTAACGAGCTCGAGGAGGAGCTTTCTCCTTCGTTACTTATTTCCCTATGGGCTCAAAACGAACAATGGCTGTTCTAGGTTGTTCTCTTCACTCGGGGAGGGTCTTCTTCACGGGCGAGGATAACAGAGGGGGATTTCTCTGGCGAGAATAATTTGAACTTGGTTCCTTACCAAGTTAACTTAATAGTTCAGTGTAGCCACCGAATAACGGCCTTGAGGGGAAGCCTTTTCCTTCTTCTTCTTAATTCCTTAAGGACGAGGAATACCTCTGGTGTTTAAGGTGCACCAGGATATGAGGAGTCTCTCTGGCGAGAGTAAGTTGAACTTACCAAAGTTAACTTATCGTTTGGTTTGATAACCAGGGACTTAGCTCAAGGATGAGCTTCTTCTTAGCCCCTTAAGGTAGGTAGCCCTGCCTCTCTTGCAGGGTACTTCTTGGTCTGGCGAGCCAAGTACTCTACCTCACCAGTCTCGGTAGCTCGGTTGTGGATCCGAGGACTTCGTCACCTAGAGACTGACGTATACTACCTCCTTCTTCTTTTCTTAATTCCTCAAGGACGAGGAATACCCGTGGTGTTTAAGGTGCATCAGGATATGAGGAGTCTCTCTGGCGAGAGTAAGTCGAACTTACCAAAGTTCACTTATCGTTTGATTTGATAACCAGGGACTTAGCTCAAGGATGAGCTTTTTCTTAGCCCCTTAAGGTAGGTAGCCCTGCCTCTCTTGCAGGGTACTTCTTGGTCTGGCGAGCCAAGTACACTACCTCTCCAGTCTCGGTAGCTCGGTTTTGGATCCGAAGACTTCGTCACCTAGAGACTGACGTATACTACCTCGATTTTTCTCAGAGTTCCTCATTTATACCTCGCACCCCCACTGGGGGAGTGGTAAGAGGAGAGGGGCTTGAGGACGGCCCCAGGAGAGTTCTTTTTCCAAACGGTCTTTCCCACGAAGTCAAACATCCGTTCCTCATTAGGCTTCGAGATTGGGAGAAACACGTCTCCAATTTCTTATTTGACGTGAAACTGGATCTCACTCTCCTGGGGGAGATCTTACATTTTGACCTTTAGGGTCTTTCGTGGCAGGGAGTTGTGCCACGTTGTGGTTACGCTTTTGACTCGCCGATGCCTGGGGCGGATCTCCTTGCGGTAACCGCCTTGGGACTGCATCACGAGTGAACGGGGTGGGTGGGGGGAGTGACCATTCCCCTACAGTGTTGCTGCTAAATAGAAAAAAAGGAAAAAAACTCTCGGTTGTATTGGAGAAATTTTAAATATAAGATAAAGAAATATTAGTTCCTTTGTTCAAATGAATAGTGCATCCTAAACTGAAATACCTAGCTCAGTTCTGCTCTCCTTATCTTTTAAAGGATTTCTCCACATTGGATAGAGGACAGCAAAAGGTGATTAAACTCATTTTCTGAGATACGAAACCCTATAAAGACAGACTTAAAGAATTGAAATGGATTTCGCTTCACACCCAATTGATCAAAGTTTTCCAATTTCTAAATGGTTGCTATAATATAAAAAATGAATCACCTTATGAAAGTGTTGAAATGATTACGCGAATAAATGGTGATAATTGGAAATTAAAGCCATATCTGGTGAATACACTAGGGAAATTTTCACTTATAAAATTGTTTCAGCATATAACTCTCCTTCAGTCAATTTAGTTAAAATCACGTCAATTAACATATATTAAAATAAATTGGACGACCACCGACTTAATTATTAAGACACCCTGTATAACATTCGTATATGGTGATGTCTTTAATCTAATAATCACCTAAAGACCACTTTTCCTTCTACACTTTCTCTATGTTTAGGCATAGAGTGGACCTAAGCATTTTACTGATTCAATAATTCTTAGGCTTCTTTTATTCAGTTTGCCTTTGCTGGTGGTCTAGTTGAGGCCTGAACTTTGTATTTCGCAGGGATCGGCGATCACTTGTAACATTTGTTAGCTTTTTTCATCCTTGTTCTATGTTTGGGTTGTGTAGTCTCTTCTTTCACCTCCAATGTGGGAATGATGTATGTGGTTTCCTTCCTTCATTCGCTTCCGTTATTGTCAGTTCCCTATTGAGCGGACTCCTCTGTTTCTAATTATTTAGTTTTTTTTATTGTTTTTTTTTATTAAACATATATTAAATGCATCTGATGAGTTCATATAATTCCTGTGAAGTAAGGCTTGCCAGATCAGCGTGTATATTACACGTCAAAATCCTAAACATTTCGGATTATTCAGCACTTTCTCCTTATGGACGTCGTTTTCTTGGCTCTCGGGCAACGTCTAAGATTCTGTCGAGTGGAGCCTGTGATCCTCATTCTTGACAAGTACGTCAGCTTATGTGTCAAATTTGTTTTTTTCTTTTCTCTTAATCTTTTTTTTTTCCGGCCAGTGTCCTTCCTATGCACATTTGGGAAATATCTCATTACCTTTGTTCGTGCATTTCACAGTGTGTATGCTTACACCTTATAAGTGATGAAATAGATTAGTATGTTGGGAATTTCTTTCCTTTTAGTATTCTCGTAAGGAGTTCCCATGTTAAAGACGAGTAGGCCTTTGTCGCAATCTCGGTGGTCTCAAAGGATATTTTGAACATACATATATGCAGTTTTATTGAATTTTATTAGTTTCTCTCTCTCTGCCAGTTTTTGTTTTTTTCAATTTTTTCTCTATGTTGTTGGATGTGTGGATTCCCGTCCATGACTCTCACGGCAGGTTACGCTTCGATTTACAGCTATTTTTCTGAGTTTTTGCTCCTAACACTATTTTTTCAAGGGATTTCACCTTTTTCGATAATATGCAGTTGATTTCGTAATCCTGGACGGATAGTGCGATTAACTCATTTTTTAAGGCAATGATTTGGATGAGGGCAACAAATTATTTCCTAAAAGGGCCTCGCATAGTTTTGTATAAGGAGGCAGGGCGTGATCCTACAGATCCCCCGGTGGCACTCGCGTGTTGATGGTTGATGTTCGTTATCTCTTTACCCTTGCGAGGGAAATGGAAAGATGAGGTATTTTTAATTCATTTATTATTTGTTCCTCGTGGATTCTAGGTAAACTCACCCGCGTTATTTTTATCGTGATGTATTACAATGTAAAATTAATTGTTTGATTAAATGATTAGATAAAGGCCATTTCCCTCGCTTAACACTATTCCCGTTAATCTCCTTTGCCAAGATGATGGTGGGTTAAGATGAAAGCTAGATAAAGTCAGCTGGGCCTCTCTCGATGTATGTCTCTTAGTGGACTTGAATATTGCTGTTGGATGATTTAGAAACGTTTGGTGAATATAAAAAGAAACACAGCTAGATAGAAATAAAGAAAGAGCAAAAGATATAAATGCATTATTAAATAACAAAAGAAAGCTGAAAAGATTAAGAACCAAAAAGGAGGGGAAAACGGCACTTGTCAAAGGTCAAAAATAGACTACAGATAGTTGATATATAGGTCATTTGTAATCCCTAGTAGCTGATAATAATCACTCTATTTCAGCTTAAGCACAATATTACGTGCACATAGCATCAAAGTACACAAACAAGGTCGGATGAACAAAGTTCGCGTGTTCTCACTTATTCTGATTTATGACCTTACGAGCTTCAAAACTTTTAATAATTACCCGACTAACTTTGGAAGGACCTTTGCAATTATATCATTTAAATGAAAGTCGAAAAACTAGATAAAGGTTTTAAATTTAGTAAGAATCGGCCAAATAGATACAATATTATTACCAAAACAATAAAAGTAAAACGGGAACTGACCGACCCTCAACCGAACGACGTAGTAAGATATAGAGTCGCACGCAGCTAAAAACGTAAAATGCTTATTAAAAGTGTGACCCTTTTTTGATAGTATCAATTATTATATTTTTAAATTTCAGCTTATAAAGTATCAACTGCATCTATTTTACTATTTATAGAAAATCATTGCATTAACAAACTTGAGCATACTTATAGGTTCAAAACCTTTACCCATATGATACAACTCATTAAAGTACTCTGGGTATCTTCTTTCAATCTCTTTGCTCTAATGCCCCTTCCCATTTTTACTGTCAATTTCCTCTCAGCTAAATTTACCTAGAATTTTTCAATTTTTTACTTCTTTCAAAACAGTTTTCTCTTCTTAGCTGAATGTATATTCACCTTTCTTTCTTCTTCTTTATTACTTCCTTTTAACTCTGCCTGTGCAGTTATTCCACCACTCTTTTTGCATTATTGTCTGCATTAATTTCATCTCTAGACCCATCTTATCTTCACTATCATGCATCTGCAACAAAACCATTTATTTCCTATTGTTGAATATTTCACTTCCTTTTTCCTTCCACTTAACTCTTCACGGTCTCTTTCCAGAAATAGCAAGCCGACGTCCAGCTATTCCACTGCCCTTCTATGAATTTCTTAGATTTTTTTACATTGGGCATTGCTCTTATAATGATGGTTATTTTCTATGTCATATTTCCATTATTTTCACACCTATTTTACTCCCTCTCAACTAATAGAGTTTTGCCTTTGGAAGAGATGTTCCCAAGGTATTTTTTAACCTATCCTATGAAAGTTAGGAAAGTATACTCGATGTTTTCCCAGTTACATTGGATCCAAATCCGTCTTAACTCTTACGTAACGCTTGATAATTTTGTGAATTACTAAAAATGCTTCCTATCTTTACGTTTTTAATTAATATTTGTTGCTATTACTATTTATATTAATTTTCTCATACTATAGTGTTTTTTCTCTACAATAGATAGCTAAAATGCCTAGAGGATGCATAATATCTCCCAGACAGTTTATGTTATATATGTACCCGGGTCAGTTAGATTAAGATAATACAAGTGATAGTTGAATGAACATGTGAAGAAGCTTTATGAGCTGTACTCTAGATATAAAGTGTTGTGTTATGTGTACGATTTCCTTTCTGCCTGGGTGAAAGGCAAACGGCCTGGCCTCATGTCTGGCATACGAAAGGTCTGGAGGGAGATAAAGGATCATTCAACGGATTGCTACTTCTGCTTAACATTTATTAATAGTGGTCGGTATTCAATGTGTTTTCTTTCCTGGCTTTTAATATATTTTCAAGAGATGTAGCAATTAAAAGATCCAAATTCCTACTATGTTGTACTCCCACTATATATGCAAGTAATATCCAGTTTTAGTCTGATTTTATTTTATTTCACTGCAGGTCGTAACGGGAAAAGCAAGAAATTTATCATGTATCCAGATCAATCATTTTGCCACCACTGCATATAAAAATAGGGTTAATCAAGGTATTTATCAAAACACTGCATCATATCAAGCCATGTTTCCAGTATATAAAAGCGATCTTCCCTAAAATAAGTGATGCTAAGATTAAAAAAGACCTATTCATAGCCCTTCAGATTCGTAAACATAAGGCTGATGAGAACTTTGAGGCAACAATGGATGAAACTGAGCTAGCCCCCTACACATACATTCAAAGATATATGCAAAAGACTTCTGGGAAAGCTACTAGGGGCAGAGCGAAAGGGTATAGTGCAGAGCTTAATCAAGTGCTCCCAAAGTTCCCGGATGCCTTATGTCACTGAAGATACACTTCATCTGTCCTTCTTCACAAAGAATGCAGGAGATGTGATTTATGAACATAAAGAAATATTCCATCATACTTTAGCGTTAATGGAAAACAGGTATAATGTAAAATAGAGCCCTGCTATGCTGGTTGACTTCTGGTGGATATTAAAGCGTGACAAACTACAGAAATCTTACAAACGAAGAGGTAAATACTAAAATGTATGTTAATGCTAACAAACATGCTGATTCATTATATATTCATGAATTAATTAAAATAGACACATTTAATCTAACTTTGAGCAGAAATAAATCTATGTTATCGTGGGAATCGATATCAATTGCATAATTATTAACTCGGTAATTTACAAGAAAATGTTAGGTGATGGGGAAATTTTTGTTATCAAATTGGAATTCAGCACACTCAACCTCCTATAATATATATATATATATATATATATATATATATATATATATATATATATATATGAGATCTATGGGATATTTTTTGAACATAAATTTGTTGTACAGTGTAATAAGTCAAAGAATCAGAATGATGCACGTTGTGAATAACGGAATTAAGTAACAGTCATTAGGATTTCTCCAAATTTAGGTGAATTTTGGCAGCTCAACATGTTGAGAACCCATTGTATTAGACTACAACGCAAAAATTCTGCTCCTATTGAAGAAATTGTTTCAAGAAATGAAGAAACCAACATATTTTCCGATGGAAGGATTATACAACTCAGGGGATTTTTTGAGACCATCTTCGAATAAAGTACATAACATCATATACAAACAGCTTTGGGCAGCCACCCAATAAAGTTTTGGATTACTCCAGTGGAACAATAAATACAGGCTAGTGTATTTATGAGATTTTTATCTTCTCACCCCCTAAAATTGTTTTATAGCGACATAAAATGTTTTCAAAGCGTTTTGTTGAAGTCTATGGATAGTGGCTTTTCAAGAACTTAATGTTGTTTTACGAAGACCCATAAAAATGCTTCTTAGGGTTGTTTATTTTCTCTATATTCGTTGTATTTTTTGTAATAAACAGTAATTGAAAGAAAGTGTTTTATTTAAAATTCCCAAAACGCGGTGAAATTCTCCCGGGGTTTGTGTTCGTGTGAAAAACGAGAGCGTTTGTGTTCCAGGGTTAATAGCCTTATTCTTTTGCGGAGACCTATGATTTGGAATTAATCTTATCCTAATTTGGCTATCAATTTTTCCACATTAAAAACAGTAATTTGCAAGAATTTACGATTTTTTTTTGTTCCTATGACCCAATTTTAGTCTAATATCAGATATTTGTGCCTTAACACCGCGCAAATATAAAGCAATATACTCGTATTTTGTAAGTTGATGCTTTTTGACAAATTTACAAGAAACGGGTTTACCTACTCCCTCGCCATAAAAGGTATGTGCGTTGTAGGACGGGAACACGTGACGGACCATCTCGCAAAATTGGAGCAGTTTTTCTTAATAATAACACGTGACTAAAAATAAAATGCAGGTCTCTACATTAAGCTAACTGCAAAACGGAGCCGATGGTGTAGAGATGACTGTTGCGCCTGATACAAGTCGAACCTGGAGGAGCAGCAAAACCTTCTGCAGACAGTGCCTTGACAGCAACTGGTGCTATCTCTCATATCGTTTTTTGTACCTCTTTTAAACCTCTAGCTCATTCACTTCCATCATAGCTCAAACGAAATATTTACTTTCTTTTAAAAGCTATTACCCAAATGTAACGCTATGCATAATTTTGGAGGAAAGGGCTACGTTTTATGGGTTAGTTTAGTTATGATAATATATTTAATACAAAAGTAATTTTTCTCTATTGGATCACAAGAAGAATATGGACTTTAATTCAAGTCTCTGTACACACCTGAAACACTGTGAGGTCCACATATTTGTTAGGTGTTGATAGCACCAGGTGCATTAGCTGAATGCATTTCTATATTTCAGAGCAAGGCATTTTTCCTGCCTATAGTCTTATAATTTCGAAATTCTAGCAAAATTTAAAACTGGAAAGATAAAGGACGGTCTAATATTTAGCAACATATGACATGCCGTCAATAACTTTGCCTTAGCATTTATTTCCTTTAAAGATACATGGCTAGAAAAAGTTCTAAAGGAGGCATTACTAGAGAAAGAAACTTACCTGGCTATAAAATTTTAATAGCGTCAAATTTCAAGAAAAACGTGAAGACATTTATTTTTTGAATAAAGGAAGCACTAGTTTCGATAAAGAAATACTCATATCAAATTTATATTAAGTCAGGGATAAATAGCAATGAAATATATATTATCGTGTACATAGGCCAGAAACAAATTGATAGCACGATATTATGCTTTCACCCTAAAATACACAAGAAGTAAGTTTATCGAAGTGACTTCAATTCTTCGAACTTAGATTTGCTAAATTAAAGAGCAGACATTGCAGTAAATTGACATCTAGTAATAAGTGATAACAATCTGCATTAAATACTAAACAAACCGAAGGGAAGAGAAAATATAGACAAATTTATAGAAAAATGCACGTTGCCGAAACATTTCAAATCAATAAATGATCACAATAGAATTCAATTTAATTTAAATATACCTAAATTTTAAACACAAAGTCTCTCATCTCAGCATAAAATATTAAATCTTATAATTTTGATGGTTTTTCCATTATTTAAAACTTTTAAATTAGGATAGAATTTTGAAATTTGTAAACGCCCAGGTCATTTTTAGTGAATGTCATTTTTCAAGAGAATTAACAAAATAGTGTCTTATAACGGATAGAGGAGCAATTAATTATAAATAATGAGATTAAAAAAGCCATAAAGGAAGGGACCCGATTTTATCAATTTTTGACAAAAATGTATTGTAGAGACTTAAAACTGATGCCTCTATCATTCTCGTCTTTTCGAAAGCATACATAGTGAGAAGAGAAGAATAAACTATAAAGTGAAACTATCGTTCTTGTAAAAGTACAAGCCAGGGTGATTTTATGTATATATAAATAATTGCAAGTCAACTAGAGAGTTTAACAAACAATCATTAGGCCAAGTATGCCAATAGGGACGATTTGGCTTCGTGGTGAAGATATTATACAATCTGTTTGCGAATATCTTTACCCTCGAATATATAAATATATTACTAACAATAAAGATTTTGACGAAGCCGCAACCCTGAAATAATGACATAACCATAACTCAAAACGAAGTTAGTTTTTAAGTAAAAGAAAATTATATGCACCAGTTTCTGAAAAATCTAATTCACCTTAAAGAAATAGGAAGTTTTAAAACCATTTTTATAATGTAGCAAATTAGGCACGTAATATGGCGAAACTTGCTAAAACTGTAGTCATAAGAGTCTGTCATTAATGAAAAGAGTTCATCCTGGTCATCACTCACTAGCAAGGCTCTACGAGATTCTTTTCTCGAATATTTACTTTTTAATACGAGGGGCGGTCAATAAGTTTTGCGAATCAGGAGGGCAAAACAGAAGAAGGGGGATGGCTATTTGTGGCGGTGTTAGGACAAGTTATGACAAGTAGGGACTTGCAGCCGCACGCTCCTGCCTCGTCAATTTGAGAAGCAGTAGCCCATCGAAGATTGTCAGTCACAAATTTTCCACACTAAAGAAGGTTGAGCACCGCGCAAGGAAGGCAAGAATGCAAAAGAGATCCTGAACGCATGGTTGCAATTTACATCGACACCGCCCCTTCTCATGCAACTATTGCTCGCTAAAATAGGGATTCTTGCCATGGCCGTGAGTTCCTTGAAGATGACTCACGTCTAGGACAACGTCAAACGTGACCAACGAGGAAAATGTGGTCCATGTGGAGAGGATGATCCTCGAAGATTGCCGTGGAATGTCTAAGAAATCGAGCGAGAACTTGGACTATCACATGGAAGTGTTATCAACATCATCCACGCCATTTGGCCATCACCAAGGTCTCTGCCCGTTGGGTCCATAGAAACCTCACGCCCCATGATCGACTTTAACGTCGTCAAAGTCCACAAGGCCCATGTTGCACAAGCTGCCCTGCGCGAGTGCGGATTCGAGGAGCTCAACCCTTCTCCCTACAGTCCAGTTCTGGCCCCTAGAGACTAGATTTTATTCCACCAGCTCAAGGCTCAACTGCGTGGACGCCGGTTTGGGGACGATGAAGATGTCCAGCTCGCCGTCCAGAAGTGGATTGAACAGCAGTCGGGAGATTTCTGGTTGTCGGGAATTCGAAGCCTCAGAGACAAGTGACGCAAGTGCATTGAAGTTGAGGGTAGTTATATTGAAAAATAATAAAACAATTTTCCTCATATCTCGTTTCCTTATATCCGAATTGCAAAACTTATTGACCGCCCCTCGTATATAGCAGTGATATTGACCGCAATCTATAGTTTTAAATTCAAAATTTGCTAAAGGTACGAAACTTACTACTAGGGCAAAATATCATAGGGACTGTGATGTTGAAAATTGCATAGCATTAATATCTTTGGAGATAATTTGAATTTTGTATATAAAACTTTATTTAACATATTCACATTGACAAAGAATAATAAGCTGAAAATATTTTGTCCTTGTGTTTATTTTTAAACATAAGAAAACGTTATTATAAGAGATAACCTACTAAAAGTGCACTGAAGAACGTTCTTTGTTACTGCGAACATCTTGATCTTTACGCACCGGTGTCCATATATCGTCCCCTATCATAGCAGTGTCCCATCTTCCTTGGTATCTTTTCTCTATTACTGCAATGTCCTGATGGACCCGCTCACCATGCTCCTCACTCACTTCTCCCAAATTTTCGCGAAACAAATACAAATGTGAATGCAAAAAGTACACGTTTAGTCCCATTCTACATCCTAAATTCTTATAACTTTCTAAAAGTTTTGCTACTAGCTGTTTTTAGTTTAGGTCTTTATTTTTATTAAGGAATCCATTGACTATATTTCGAAATACACATCACGCATCACATTCGACATCACTCATTGCATTCTCAAGTTGTACTGCCTTCAACATTTTCTTTACCTCCAGTCCAGTAAATATACCACCATTAACTTTGGCCTCTGATAGCTTCGGAAAGAGAAGACCAATCTCTTAAAATGATTTTCCAGCATCATCTAATGTTTTCACAACCTGTTTGATCAACCTAAGCTTTATATAAAGTGGAGGTTCCAAAGTTTTGCCACGCTCTACAAAAGACTGTCTAATAACATTTAGATTTCTTGGTGCCAGTCACCTCAAGGGGGCCACTCAATCTACTGGTAATGTTCCCTATCAGCTCAACTGTTCTCTAGGCAAAGAAAGCAAGAATAATTGGTTTAGCCTCTCTGTAGGCTGAGTAAATCCAATTTGGAACAAGTGGATGGCTACTCATTCTTGGCTCAAACGTTTTATCCATTTCTTCATTGTCACAACCTTCCGACTCTCCTGAGAAGACCTCCATCATAACCACTACCTAAAATTTATATTTAAAAATAGATCCATTTAATAGCTGGAGCATAAATGTGTAACGCATGTGCAATCACATTACAAGAAACCTTAGCTAGATTTAATGAATATTTTAGTATTGATTCTGTTACAAAGAATATAGCATACAATTTATAATTTTATAGGATTTACTTACATTTGCTGGTGGCCGTGAAACCAATAAGGTATCATCATGTAGAACAGGTGCAATAGAGGATAAAATGTTTGGATATGAAAGGGATTTTCTTTCCTTAACTTTTTTGTACTTTGATATGTGAATCATGCAATAATAGCAATATAGTAATAATCGTGATGATTTTTTGACTCTCGCCATTCTCTCGGCACAGTTAATAGCTTCTCCTTTCTTGCATCTCTCTAAATTTGATCAAACATTGGTTTTGTTTGTCACCCATACACATTCCAAACTACAGTCTCTAAGTAATCCAGTACTTTGTACCTTTCACAATTTTATGTGATACATGCTTAGGTCCAACATAGGATCCACACACAAAGCAGAACGAATCTGATTAATTTTTGCATACTCTTGTAGCCATAATCAAAAAGGTTAATATTAATCATATAAAGCTGAAAAGAAAATAAATAAATTAGTGCCAAATATAAGTGTGCTTTACCCGTACCCCATGCATTTCTTAATATTACCATAATTTATTATATCTTTCAAAGGACCATGGTAGAGAAAAAGTATGGATATATTTGAAATCAGCGGAAAATTTAGTATTTAACACTTAAACAAATAAGAGAAACAAATATTTGGTAAAAATTTGTTACCCAGGGATAAAAGAAATCTATTTAGATAAATAAGTTCTCTCTCAATTGCTACGAATGTTAAATTAAGCGCAAGAGTCTTGCCAAGTGGAGGCGTCGCTTCTAGCTTTATCAAAGCTAGAAGAAAAAATTCGCAATTTTCTAAGATAAAAAGATTAAGATGTAATTAAATGATAAGAAAAATTCTATTAGACATTTAGAAATTATGAAGCTTTTTATGAAGGCGAGATACTGGTTTGAGAAAAGCTTTTTCATTTAAAGCCTTGCAATTTATTCTCGATATCTCCGCTCCATGAGATATGATCCCAAGTAATTGCTCATAACCTGACAATCGGGTGCCATGTTGATTGATTACTTTAGACGAAATGCATTTCACCACGTGTGAAGGTGGCACCAATGAGGTGCCATGCTGGTTAATTGAAAATATTATCATCTCTTTTAAAATTGATGGCATGATGCAGATGCGAGTTAGCCATAAACTAAAACTAAGTTCAAGGACTTCGCTAACTGCCTTAATTTCCGCAATGCAATTTAAAGAGCGAAAGCTTTTCAAAATTCAAAAAATACTTTATTGAAGTTTCTGCCATCACCTTGGGAATTTTTTCAATATATTATTAAATGAAGGAAATAGTGTCCTATGTAAAATTGGAAACTTACATGATTACGCAGATCAAAAGAACATATGTAGAGTGGATGTCTGGAGTGTTGGCGGGTTCGAAAGCAGGCGATTTATGATCACAGCTTAAGCTGCCCCTGTTCGATTAAGGTCGGCCGAGCTGATGAAACCTCAAGTCCAGTAAAGTCAGAAAGGCGGAGTTGTTGGAATCCTGTCACCGCCACGATGATTCTTAATTTCCCACCCACCCTTATTATAATAAGTATAGATAAGATTTCACCTTTGTTGAGGGTACGAAGCCGGCCTTTAAACGAAACTACGTTTTAATTCTTGGAAAGGAAGCTACTTTTGTAGGAAGAGCGGTGTAGGCGGATTATAAGCTCTGAGTGAACTGAGTTATTTTACGGTTACTCTTAGCCATGTAGATTAAATCTGTGTTCATATTTCACACAGGAATCACTCCTCGCAACAAAGGCTTCTTTCTTTTCCCTTAGACTCGTTGCCTCCAAACAGGTATGCTTTAGTGCAGGTGATGTCATGTCCTCTCATTCTTCAGCTATTCACTTGGACTATGAATCTCTAACTAATTTTTATTATTGGTACCAAGAAAGTTCCACCAACGAAAACTTCACCACGAATATATTATCCAAGCAAAATACCCCATCCCCTCACTCACAGAAAATTCCACCCCTAAAATTTGGGGAATAAAGAAAAAAAAACGGTTAAAACTTTATTAGTTATAACTAATACACACATCGGAAACAGTTTCAGATTTGATTTTCTCCCTAAGAATTAATTACCTGTAACCATGGTCTAGGAATTTATTATAAGTGAAAAAGGGGCTAAAATCTTTGTGAACTTAATTATTTCTTCGAAAAACACAACATTAATATAATTTTGCAAAAAAAAAGACTTATTGGAGATGTTAACACTTTTACACAACTGTAAAGCGCGCATTTATGAAATTTTAATTAAGATTTGCCTGTAATCATTTATTCTGAATAAAATTTTGGAACCTTCGAGATCCTCTCTTGCAAAATCTACCATATTCCTATAATGCAAAAGAATATTTTTGTATTGCACTCCGGTCATCATTAACAAGCATGCATCTGTATTTATAGAAGACTTGTTCTCCATTGAAAAAGAGGAAAGCTTTACTCAAACAAAGATTATTCATATTTACCGTGATGATCAAAGCACGAGAAACAGAAATATATAAACATTAATGACAAGCTTAATCGCTTTGTGGAGTGGGCAGACGAAATGATATTTAGCAAGTTTGAAAATTTACAAGTATCAAGATACGCATCAAATTTCCTTTATCATCATTACTGTTTTGTATAACGATTTTTAACATTTTAAAGAAATTTTCATAAGAGTTTGCATTGTAAGGGAATTTAAATGATTTCGCAAAAGGATTAGAATGGAATCGTGTGTGAACCCACATGGTGAAGAAAAATATTTTTATTATATATCTTTTATAATTTTTTCTCGAAATTATGTAGTATGTTTCAATATAAGAAAATTAAATGATTATGACGTTTAAATTTAAAAATGCAATAGATCCATCTTCATTAATATAAGCCAAATACATAATTCGTTTATTTTTAATACAAATTGGTCAAATTTGTACTGCATATTAGATTTTTGTATTATCTGTTTACGATATACCGATTTAAAATGCGTAATACCATTTTCATTTGTATTTGGAATTAACACTCTGCATGCGAACAGAAGCAATTTAAATTTTATTACAGCCTAGTTAGGGGCGTTTATTGAGTGCCTCTGTGAGCGTATTTTTTCGTTTTCTAAATTTGCTTTCAAATGTAAGTCCATTGAGCCCATAATCAATAGAAATCGCACTCATTTCCATTGTTTATAGAAATGACTTGCCTTTATGTTCCAACGAAGTATCAATTTAAAATCGTCCGCAGGATCCATATCTACATTGTCAAAAGATAAATGACTTAAAGGACGAAGAAAGCTGAAATTCTTTTTCTTTTAATAGGTTTAAGTTGTTATGACACCCTTTTTAGCGGAATATTGTATTAAAATTTCTGCTGAAAGATAGAAGGGTAGTTTAAATTTAATTTGGGCTTTTTGTTTCGCTGACTTACAAGATTTCGAGCCTCCTTTCAAAAAGGACTGACTACATATTTCCCCTTTTACCACAAGCTCCTAAAAAAACATTCTACTACTACTTTCATCTCATCAATATCATTTTATCTACAGTCAATCTCTAGATGTATATAAACTGAATGTACAATCCTCTTATATTTTAACCCTATCTAACGTCTATCTTAGAATATCACTGCTCCCCAATCACTCTATAAGTCTCTCCCTCTCAACCTTGTAATCCTCAAATTCCACTCTTACCTGTTGTATTGTCTTTCTCTCTCTGTCTCACTATGCAACAATGAGAGATATGATCTCCGCAATTCGATATAAAGTTTATTTTCTACCCCTTAACATCAATGATCAATTTCGTCACTTTTCTCTTTGGAGACGTTGCTGCCTGCCATTTGTTAAAAGGCTTCTCTCTCAGTGCACCATATCACTAGTTTGAGGTAGAAATTTTTCTGAAGGTTGTTTTGGTATTAGTGTTTTGGATCAAGCCAATGACAAATGATTATCCAAACATTTTACTAAATCTATTTATTCAGATTAACAACGTTTCGAGTTTGTGCACTCATCTTCCGGTTCATTAACAAAGTTAAAAAGCTTTAGATTACTTGCAAGAATGGATTTAATAAATAATTATACTACAAAGTTACTTTATAAACAAAGGTTTTGATAACTATAGTGAAGAACACACCATAACACTAAGCGGTGAAATATTTAACTGACGAATATTTGAACAAAATTTTGAGTATGGTTTGTTAGGTTGTGGTTTTTACAGAACATGAAGAGAATCTGCCGAACCATCTGAATTATGAGTTGGTTTTAAAGATTTATTATATATTTATTCTGCGATTTTGATTGATGGCAGACATTTTTTTATGGCTATGACTTTAAAGGTTTCTATGTATTGTTATTAAGGTTTCACAATTTATTATTTGATAGATTATAGTGGAATATTCTTTTTTCGAAAGAATATATACGAGGAATAAAGAGTTCCCAATGATCGCACAGTCCTGCGGATATATGAAGCCGAGGAACAACCTGGAGAAATAACATTGTAGACACCATTACTGCGCAAACAATCAGGTACTCGATCCTTGACAGGGCAAAAATTTGAATTGATTTATCAGCTAATTGGACAATAATACGACTATTTTACAACTCTCTTCCGCGATTATATTAGTAGGAGTAAGAGTTGCAGAGCAAATGTAATTGTCCTATGCTTTTGTGATTATAACAGGTAATATAGGGGATATTTATTGCTAAAAAACTAGGGTTATATAGGTTTATTTATTTATAAAAATACAAAACTGACTGCGGCATTAGAGCTAGACTTATTTTAAATGGGATGGAGTGAGTGGCCTAAAGGTTGTAAATTTTCGAGAGGTATTTATATAGCCCAAGCAGCCACGACAAGTTAAGCAATAATAAGGACACAACTCTCTTTTACCACCATATGTAGCCCAATGAATATGGACTACTTGTGGAGTGAGGTTAAACAAGATAAACTAATTTAAAATAACTCTCCTTGAAGCTGGCTTTTTTATCAGGACCTTTTCTTTGCCTAATTATTAGTTCAAATTTGAATCAGGTTTCGAAAGAGGAAGAAGAAACAATTGTAGGTGACTGTTCATTTTATATTACGCGGCCATAGAATCTCCGATTTTAGTAAACGAACTCCAATTTCAATATAAGATTTAAGCATTTTAATAAAATGAAAATTTAGTGATTGTCCAACAATATTTCTGAAAATAAGTTTTGTCAGCTGTAAGAAATATATTTTAGATATAAGGCAAATTTCAAATAATACAAAAGTTAAACAAGGACATTCATTGTCACAAACTTTATGAGAAATCAGGCAATTGGTAGATGGATATTATTAATCTTACGCTTAGATCGGAGATATCGAAGTATTAGAAGAAAGATGAAAGACGCTATATTTTTCTAGGAGTAATATAGTATATGTGTCAGCCTTCTGGCTTCCATAGTACATTATTACTTTCCAAGAGCCAAATTTTTCCATACATAACATTATTTTATGGATATAAATAATCGAGAGCAGATGTGTTTTTATATTAGGCTAGTCTACTAAACTCGGATACTACTAGGTACGTGTACGCATTAGCCTAACCAAAAGATTATATTTCGACTTGCCGTTCTCGTAATTGGAAAGTACCAGTAACCCACCCAAAACGGGAACCTTATTTTCTGAGGAATCTCTTATGAGTTTAGTAGGATATAAATGGCATAATACATTTTGAATTTCTTAACTCATATGAGAGTATCACCACACTATAATAAAGAGGAGAGCATGAATGAACAGAAGAATAGTACTCTTTTATTGAGGCAACGCGTGACCATCTTATAACAAGAGACGATAGAAAAGTTTAATAATTTCCTTTTGGGGCTAAGGAGTCATCTTCTAAATTCACCCTACTTAGCTTCTTCATCAGATTGATCTCTTTTTAGGAGTTTTAGGAGTATAGTGAAGATATCAATGTCCTAAGAGGTTGAATTATCCTTAAACCCCGTTTTAAAATTAAATTCCAACGATTTTTACAAACATAGTATTAAAAGTTATTAGAAAGTAGAGAATAGGGATAGAAACTGGTGAAATATATGTTTGTTAATAAATAAATAAATTAAAAATTATTTAAATATAAATACCCTGAGAGTTCTCTCATTTCTATCCATAAATTACTGATAAACATGAAAACGAATCGATCCTTGCAGGTGGAGGAAGGTGAAAACGTGGATGATCCCTACCATCGGTGCCTGGAGACAGCGTATCTGGGGCAGAAGTACACGCTGAGGGTTGTTGTTAAAGAGTAAGAAAAAGAGGTTCTTGTCTCAAAGTAGTCACTGCCTGGGACGTTACTTGAGTAACTGATTTGGAGAGGGGCACTTGCCCTTTTTTCCGCTCGATCAATCGCAAGCTAAGAAATAAGTAACGCGTAGTAAGAGTGGGTTGCCCTATGGGATAATTGTCTGAATCCGCGGTCTAGATGCCCTCGTCCATCAAGAGGGTAGTGAGTTCTCGCAGCGTGGGCATAGTAGTGTTCCTGGCGATCCGCAAGGATTCCAGGAGTAGACCTTGTATGTATGTACATATACGAAGGTCGAGAAAATCATTAGGAGAACGTCTGGGGTGATGCTGTTGCGAATGCTAAAGACCGAATAGGACTCCAACCCTGTGAGTTTCCTTAAATAAGGCAAAGGCCTAACGACCAAGCAATTCGTGGTGAATTTTCTTGTATTCATTTTCTCCTGGCGTACCAGTTTCACTATATTACTGCTTTTTTCTCATTTATTTAGATTTCTTTCGCTGATTTTTTAGGTGTTTTAAAAATTATCACTGATAAGTCTTTGATAAAGGTGTTCTAGTTACAAATATAGAGTAATGGATTATTTGTAAATAACGTCATTTTGATACCTTAATTTCAGCTAAATATTTATTTTAGTCCTCATATTTTGTTTAAAACTGCGTATATTGCCTTGATGCATGTGGAATCATTACGCTACTAATCTCTATCACAATGTTGAAGCTAAGTAGTAAAACCATTTCAAAATCGAAAACCAAACACTATTAAAAGAATGAACACTAAGTTTTAATAGAGACAAATTATTTTGCGGAGTTTATACCAATGGCTACTGATTATAATTGAACCTATGAAAATGGCAGGGATGTTGTTATTTTCAGCTGTAGGCTCTACCACACTAATACAGAAAGCAGAGAGTGTGTTCCACCTTAAGTCTGCATTTAGAACTTACTGCATATAGGAATTAGACAAGCTACCATGAGAGGATATACAAGTAACTTTATTGGAGATGGGACTGAGCCAGGGTTAGAATGACGAACCAAGCAGTACTGCGAAACAAAAGCATTAGCTCGGATGGTTATGAAAGGGAGTGCTCCAAAGGATCTGGGCTAAATGAGACTGAAGTAAGGAATTTCTCTTAATCACACCAGCTGATTCATGACATATAGTGAATCGGTAGGCTGAAATTAGCCGTCTTTCATACCTTTCATTGGATCAACCAAAGATAGCATTGCCACTAATTAATTTATCAAGCTATTTTGTCTATCATTTATTAATTAAAAGAAGAAAACCATCAGTTTTAATATTTATACTCTCACTTTTCAAATTATGTTTTATCTGATTTTTTAAAGTACTTGTAGTTCGCCGAGTTTAGTTTCAACGAGAAAGAAAAGAGAAAAAATATTAGAGAAAGAATTGCAATGAAAATTGAGTTTTAAAAGTCCCTATTGAAATACCCTAGTGTAAAAGCATTAACATTTTAGGAATGTCCATTTGATTTTGCGTGGTTATAAATACATATACTGATGTAGTGAAGCTAACAATTAATACTACAACTCTTTCCTCCAAATCGCCAGAACAAATCTCTTTAGTCTCAAAAAATGTAAAAATTTGTAGCATTCACATATTTTTTCTCTTCATTCAAACACTTAAAAATGTCGCGCCTCTTCCAAAACGAATATTTTAATAAGATTGTGGGGATAGTTTTAATTACAGACTTTTCAGTTCCTTAAATGAATTTTTTCGCCATTTTTGTCAAAGAATTTTCTATGGTTTACTGAAGTTTTTACTTCAGTTTAAATATCATTTCAATTTACTTTAAACCAAATCGACCAAGATGAAATAAAATGTTATCATATGTAAATAAAAAAAAGATTTACTATACCAGAAATACTGAGAGAGAGAAAGGATCACTTTAAAAGAAGTTTCTGTTGTGCTTAGAGTGGACGTTCTGAAAATACAGAGTGGTTGGCAATATATGTATTAAAAGAATAATTCCAAAGGATTTCTTCTCAACAGAATAATATAATCTATTAGTGATAAATTTGAAGTCATTTCTAAGTATCTCCCTTAAGATCCACAGTATTTGGACCGAATGATGTATATTACCGCTTACACCAATAAGCGGTAACGAGAGTGAACAAGAAGTTCGATGGGGGAATATTTTCTCGTCCTTTAGTTCCAGAATGAGGTCTTTGCTATATGCGATAAGACTGTCGAGTTTGCGGACAAATTTGAGTTGCTTTCACTCAGGAACGTTTGCAAACTATATGGAAACCTTTGTATAAGATCTTATCGAGAAGAAGCGAATTGGATGTTTCATGTTTTACAGATTAAAATGTCCGATGTAATCCAATGAAAAGGACGAGGGTAAATTCGCTAAAAATAATACAAGACCATAGCACTCATTTTATAGTTTGCGCTAGGCAAGCCACATATGTTCTCATCAATTCTCTCCCTGGAAGCAGTACGAGTAGAGTCTAAGATTGTCACAAGGTTAAAGATTTGATGAGTGAAGGGATATAAAGGGAAACGGGAAAATACCCTGTCATTCATCTTTCGCTTAAACATCATGGGCACTAAATTGATCTTTACTCTCTACTCGTGTTTGATACGCATACTTGCTTCACGATTGTTCACAAGAGTGTGGTTAAGCCTTGGTTGACAATTCGGGAGAAGGAGTTTTGCACATCGTAGAAAATTAATCAAGAGATTCAGAGGGTACACTTTTTACCCTTGTCATTGAATTTTAATCAGTTCGGGTTCAATATTACGAGTTTTACGGGGTGTGGCATTCACTTCAGTTTATTAGACTACCATAAAAGATATAGATAGCTTTATTACACTTAACACAAAAAAAATGTTTTCCCGTAAACGAGAACGGGGACTTTTGCTAATATTTAGTTGCTGCTTCGTTATTTAGCCCACTTGCAGTACATCTATTTAACTCGTATTGAAATACAATATTGCAGTAGACACGATTATCACAATGGATGCATGAATCATCTCCAAATATGAATTGCTTTATTCGAGCATTTCTAGAATATATTCTGTCAATTGTAAATGTAATGCATATACATAGGAAGAATTACAGAGTGTAACACGACTATAGTCTTTGCAGAGCAACTGTTATTTTGTTTTTGCTTGTGTCTAAAATACAGGAAAAAATACTGTTATTTATTTCGAAATCTGCTTTTTTGTCTAAGATAATGATATTTATATAAAATTTACCTATTCCCTGTGGAGAGAAATGGCAATTTGAAATTTCATTTGCATAAAGTAGAAACAAAACGACATGATACAAAAATAGCATATATTTATTCTAGGATTACATAAGTGAGACAATTAAAATATTAGAAATGTGTAGTTTTCGGTGATATACGCTTATACTGTAAATTACTTTAAGGAATCAGCCCGCAAATATAGTTTCCATCAGATTGTAATTATACGATACTTAATAGCGGCATTTAAGGTCCACTCCTGGTGAAAGCACCCGCAAAGCTCCTCGGAGTACGCTCCCATGTTCTCCTTAAATTTTCAAGATGAGCGTCAAGAATATGGACTTTCAGGGACATCATGCAACCTAACTTGCCATGTTTTTTTCAAAAGCTCTACATAGTTTTCGGCTTTGCGATTACCTAGGAAATCCAGGACGACTACGATAACGCTGTTCTACGGTGTTTTATCTGTCCTAATGAACTTCTCGGAAAACTCCTTGCACTCCGTGATATTTTTATTTGTGAACATTACGAAGACCCCTGCGTCCATCTTTGCTACAGATAGCTTATGAAAAAAATCTTTTAGATACTTGAAAGCTGCAGACCTCTTATCTAGAGCTCTGACAAATTCTTTCATAAAGCCAAATTTCAAATGCAGAGGAGGAAGCAATACTCTTCGGGCGTCAAAAAAGGCTCATATTTTACGTTGTTTGTCCCCACACTAAGCTCGGTCCGTTAGGGCCAATCCTGCTAATAGAAGTGTTCAAAGGTGTCCCTGCTGTCCCAACAGAAAATATAACAAGGAAATTTGGTAAAGCCGCCTTGAAGGCTCATCAAGAATGCCACCTTTTTGATGTCTCTGATAACCTCCCAACCGTACACTTCATATTTCTCTGCATCTAGCAAGATTTTGACATTGCTGTATTCCTATTTGAGCTGGACCGAGTGATCACAGGGAAGATATGGATACATGTTCCTGTTATGAAGCATTAATGCTTCGATGCTCCTCGACGATCTGTCAATGAAAGGCACTACTCGTTGGGGTTTACAGGTGATTACAATTAACTCAAACACACCGATGACATTGTAACAAAAACAAATCTCATCTTGACATGGAAAAAAGCTTGAAATACACTGCTGACGCTTTCTCTGACGTGATATTTGTACACTGTCATCTAACAAATTCCACTGCTTGAGTTTCGAAGTTATAAGTAAGGTATTGGACTATGTGAGACCAAGATCTTTGACAAGGTTTTTGAGATCTATTTGGTTGGGGTAGTATGGGTTTGTCTCTTTAGTTGCTCCTCTGTAATCTGGATCAAGGACTTCATCCTCTTGTGAACTGCTTTTCCTTTCTAAAACCTGCTGCTCTTTTTTGCCGAAATGAGTATCGGGAGTTCAGAACTGTTTGACACTGGCGCAATAGATGACTCAAGTGCCCGGATACATGATAACAGGCACATGTTTGCCTACTCGACGGTTGGAAGTGTTCACCATGCAGAAGAAACCAATGCTTGAGTGGTCATTTAGTTCCTTCCAAGTTCGTGGGATAGCAAAATTCATAACTCTCTTTTCTCCTCTGTACCATCCTGCTCCAAAATAACATATAAACATAAGTATAAATATACAAATACTTATGCCCTAGGGTTATTATAATTGTTAAAAAATCCATTATCCAAATTAACAAAACACATTATATATATATATATATATATATATATATATATATTACCTTTCAGATTTCTTTGGCAGAGCTCGCAGGGAAAATTAGGTGCCTAAGGCTTGTCTTCATCTTCAACTGGCATGTGAAAGTATGCGTTGTAGGCCTCACAAATTTTAGCAGATCTCTCTACAAAATACTTTTTCGCTCTTGTCTAAATTCGCCCCAGACATAGCAAAATGTGTCTGTCGGATTCTCAAACTTCTTCATGCCATGTGTGACGAATGCTTCTATTAATGACGAGTGACAATATCTGCGCTGTGAAGCCTGGAGTTAAAATGATCTGTTGAGTAGACATTTTTTGTATTTATACATTCATCCACGTTGCCCGAATGTTCTAGAAATTCGTCAAGCATAAACACTTCTCCAAAGCTATCAAAAGCTCTGAATTTTATTTTTCACTAGGTCGCAAAAAACAAAATATAAGGGAAAAATAGCTATTACTACTGTATTTCTTGTTCTATCATTTTTAAATACAGTATATCATGTTTATACAAAATAACTGAAAAAAACCATAACCCTTGAAACTTATGAAATATTTTTACTATTTGCTTAAGAGAGTCCTATTTACCATAAATCTGCTAATTTAAAAATTAAATGTCCTTTCCACAGAAGCAAAGTTTTGGGGTTAAAATTGACTTTTTTTTTTAATAGAGTCAAAACCATTTGGGAAATATCACTTTTAAGCTAGTTAAATTTTGTTACACAGTGTTCTTGATTATGTGAATTTTAGAACTTATTTTTTGAGATTCACTCCTAAATATTTGAACTGTTCTAAAGCTGATTCCCATTTGGAATCAAGACGTACTTTCACTCTTTCGTAAAGCAGAAAAAGTGAATTTGACCCTATTCTACAACATCTATATTAAAATGGTGTAAGGTGTGTTTGGTTAACCTACGACATCAATATTAATCTGGTGTAAGGTGTGCGGGGTGAACCTATGACATCTATATTAATCTGGTATCAGGATAATGGGGTTAATATTGCTCAATCAATTAATTGAAATTTGATTAATCTATTGATTAACCTTGTTTAAATGGTTAATTGTTGCGTAATCTTGGTTCCGGTAGTGGAGTTTAAAAGATGAGAAATAACAATTGCATACCTATTTGCGAACTGTATTTGTTATCGTTCCCATTTATTTTTTTTGTGAAATGATTGTCGAGTGACCGAACTTAACTATTAATTTTATTTCCCCACGGAATTTATTTTTGTCCTTCTAGGTCTCATTAAGTCCCATAAGTTGAAGGTATAGTAAAATAGTATTATTCTTCGTATTGCTGTGCTCTCCACACAATTAAAGTAAAATCTCGACCGCAAAAGCTCTCTCTCATACGAGTGATTCCCTCGTTGTTGTTCGTGTGTTCGTTGGTTAACAAAACCATTCGCACTTTCGTTCGTGCATTAAGGAACCCATAATTCCTCCATACTCGTGCCCTGCGTTAATTGTACTCTTGTTGTCGTGATCATCACGGAAACCAGCAATCATGTCGGCCTTTGAAATTTTTAAGGCCTAAGGAGAGTTACTCAAACTCAGTGGGAAAGATTTGATGGACTACATCCACAGAGAAGAAAAAACATAAAGAACGGGAAGAAGAGATATAGAAGAAAGAGAAAAGGAACGAGATGAAAGAATCAAAAGCGAAGAAAAGGAACGAGAAGAAAGAAGAGAAAGCGAAGAAAAGGAACGAGAAGAGAGAGAGAGAATTCGCTCTCACGAATTGGAAATGAGCAGAGCGACGAAAAAGAGGGACTCAATAAACTACTCGAGTGTTAGGCTAGACGCACTGCAGTCTGTCCCCATAAAACTCTTGCTTTTATAGAATTCGAAGACTTCAGGTCGTATCTCAACCAATTCGAGAAGGTCTTCAAGGTGAGCTAGTGGGACCTCGAGGCGGACGACGTAACACAATTATTGCCCCTGCTAGGTTCTTAAATCCGAGATATTTTTGTCTCCCTTCCATCAGAGACAACAAATGATTACTCATTGCTTAAAGCCGAGTTTCTCGCAGCTTAAAACATGACCCCGGATTTCTATCTCGCTAGATTTAGACACTGTCGCATTTAGCCTGAACTGACCTTTCAACAGTTTCGCTACTCTCTATAGATTCATTTTCATTTTTGGATTGAGGCGTCTAAGTTCCCTCATGAATACGACGTGCTGGTCGATTTCAACCTCAAGGACCAAATTCTTGGGTCGTTCCCTCGGAAATCAGATCCTTCGTGAATTGACTGAGGCACCACACTCTTAAGCAATGCATTAAAGAGACAGACGTCTACGCGACTAGTGACAACTGCTTTCTGAGAAAGTCGGAAAAAATCAGAACCCATATCCCCTAAATCAAAAACCAGCGAAAAAAAAATGTTCTTAATAATGAGAGTGAGCTCTTGAAGGTGACTGGGCCTGCTAAACTCGAACCCCTCTTTTTTTAGACCACCGTGTGTTAAGACCCATTTTCCTACCACCCTGCTTCGTCGTTACCCAGGAGGACCATCGTGTGCTATTCCTGTGGAGTTTTTGACCACGTGAGCTCCAACTGCCATCAAAACTCGCAGTTTAGAAGTACCCTTCCTTCCCACCAGGTCCCCCATTTCAGTGCCACTTATACGCCCGCACCGTCTTGAAATGAAGCCCCCTGTTCTTCGAACCAGACGAATACTACTGGCCACCAGGTGAACTTTTTGTTCAATAAAAGTACACCTAGGCCCCTCCAATTTGAAAATGGAGCCATGAATGGGTGCCGAATCTCCACCTTCGTTGGTGATACAGGGTGCATCTAGATTGCTGTATGCGATGCACTACTCCCTACACTGGCTACGGAACACGCTAAGTTAGCCCTAGTAGACGATTACTTGCGGCGCGCCAATAAATTTCCCATTGTTCACTGCTACATTGAATGTATCTATTTTACCGGTTGAGCTGAAGTTTGATCTGTCCTAATTGGTCAGTGCCCCCAGGTTTATTGCACCCCCCCCGTGGCTCAAACCCGTTACCACCCATTTCGCGCAAAGAAGGAAGTGAAAGCCCCTACATCTTTGGAACCCCCGTGTACTACCAAATTCTAAAGTGCAATGACCCGTTACTTTGCCAAAAACCAGAGGGAATGTGAATCCCTTAGTCTATTGTGGTTCAAAGGCCAGAATATGACCCGCGAAACAGTCAGAGGGTATAAGGTGATTTGTTTCCTCATCAAGGACGATCTCCTCTATCGGGTGTGCACCGAGGAAAAAGACACCGAGTCCTGCACACTATGTGTACCCTGTTCCCACATCCCTCCAATCCTGTAAGCGGCTCATGCTAACCTTTTTGATGGTCATCTTAGTCACACAAAGACCACTCAGCAGATCTTAAAATACTTTTAATGGCCTGCCGGAACCGAATATATTCTTCGATATTATCGTTCATGCGACATTTGCCAAAAGAAAGCCATAAAAGGACGCGTCACACCTGCGCTCTTGCAGAAAGGACCTTAAATCTCTAAACCCTTCTACAGAGTAATTATGGACCTAATTGGACAGATGCCGCACTCCCGTCGGGCGAAGGCCATAGTTACGTTTAACACTGGCCTACATTGCCACTCGATTTTCAGAGGCCGTGCCCCTTAAGAAAATCTATAGCATCTCCTGCGCCGAAGCCCTTATTTCCATCTTTTCCCGTTTGCGGCTTTCTAAAATAATACTCTCGGATCGTCGTCATCAATTCACCGCCAAATTAATGAATTACATTGGTAAATTATTGATAATCAAACCTGGATTACCAATCCCTTTCCCCCGAGGGGAAATGGAATGTGCGAAAGGCTAAATGTAAGACTCAAGGGCATTCTCAGGAAGTTGTGAGGAGATGAGCCCACTGAATGTCACTGGTTCCTCCCGGTAGCCCGCTTCAATTCCCCATCGTACGTTAGGTTTCGCCTCCTTTGAACTTTTATATGGTAGAAACGTCAGAGGCACCCTGACTATCTAAAGGAAACTTATTCCAATCAGAAAATGGATAAAAATATCCGGACTTCTTATTCCAACCTACTTGATTTAAGAAAGAGGCTGGAAAAGTGCGCTGAAATTGTATTACAGAACGCTGATATCAATTTTGCCAAAGGGAATTTAACCTAGGAGAAGAAATTTTACTTCTCCTCCCCACGAACAACAACAAACTGTTGAGCCAGTCGAGAAGCATGGCCCCGTCGATTACCTTATTAAAAACCCCTCGGGTAGAAAGCTCTTTCATTTTAATATTCTCAAGCGGTACCACTGGGGCGCGATCATCAACCAGATATGTAGTTGCACTCGACAAAGAGTCTCCCATGGAATCTAGCTCCCCCTTAGATCCCTTTTGCGTAATCCAAGTTGCCTGCAACGATCAAGGCAAGGAATACCCTTTGCATGTCTTTCCCTTCTTTAATAACTCTCTGCCTGCGGAAATTAATATATGCGACTAGTTATCACCTCGTCAAAAGGACCAACTGCAAGCGATCATGAGTCGTTTTAATGACGTCATCGCCGAGATCTACGGTTGTGCTACCCCCTTTGAGCACAATATACAGCAAACCACATTGGAACCCATCCGTTACAAACCCTACCTCCTGCCTATATACCTCAGGGAAGCATTTAATAATGAAGCGGATAAACTTCTAAGGTTGCAGATCAACAAACCATCGAAGTCGAGCTACTGTTCCCCGGTTGTTATGGCAAAGAATGCCGATGGTTCTTATCGGATGTGCATGTATTATATAAAGCTATATTCGGTTACCGTATTTAATCTTGAACCTATCCCCAACATAGATGAGAACCTCCACCTTTCTAAGAAAGCCAAGTCATCTCCGAGTTGGATTTATGTAAGGCATATTAAGAGATCTACTTGAAGGAAGGAGTAAAGAAATTAACTGCTTTTCCCACCAAGAAGGGCCTTATGAAGTTAAGTTCTGGGGGCTCCCTTTCGGTCTCGTAACGGTTTACATCAATTTTAACCAGAAGAGGAGGATGATTGTAGAAGGCTTACCCAACGTCGACTCCTATTTCGATAATATTTATGTGGCCACCGAAGATTGGGATCAACAATTAACAATCCTTCCAACCCTTCTGAATCGACTCAGGGAACACAACTCGACAATTGGACCAGGCAAGTGTCACTTCGCTTTTGGCACTATCGATTACATCGACTTCCATATCGGGAATAATCGTTTAGACTCCGAGCAAGAAAAGATTCGGGACATCGTGGACATGCCGTTTCACACTAATAAAAAGCAGATGCAATCCTTCATAGGCTCTACATCGTTTTATCTTCGCTTCATACCCAACTTTTCGATTGATTTTTTATCTCTCTCTGCGACTTATTAAAGAAGCAGGCCCTGGAATGCCTCGGGTAGACGCTACTTCCAACCATCAGCTTCAGCAAACTCCAAGAGAAGTTGGCATCCAGCCCTATCCTCCGCCTCACTAACTCGTAAAAAAACTGTTTAACAATCGCACCGACGCGTGTAATGACGGCATAAGTTGTGTCCTCCTTCAATATGAGGATAACGGCAAAAGCTTTCCCATTGCTTACGCAATCAGAAAATTGCTCGCGCATGAAAAAATTACGCTGTATATGAGAAAAAGGCACTCACTATCATCTGGGTAATTTGTATCTTTAGAATCTATTTATTAGGCAAAGAATTTGTAGTGAAAATGGACCACAAATTCCTATAATACCTACGTAACGTCAAGAACAATAACAGTCGCTTGTTCGTGGAGTTTGTTCTTCCAGGAATGTAAATTCCGCATTTTGTACTTAAAAGGCAGCGATAACTGTATGGCTGATAGTTTAACTAGGAATATGTTAAATCCTTATCCAAACTTATTCCGAGCCATTTCATTTTTTTAATCCATGTATTAATTTTATTCATGAAATATATTTGTATAATGAATCTTATAATAAGAAAACGAAGATCTTTTATGTATATATATATATTTTGTTTGTTAGTTTATATGTGTACAATGAATACCTTTTATATCCTTAATTGTTTTTTTCTGTTTCGTTTTGTATAATCGTAGGATAACTCCTCCTCGAGCCAGTGAGCCCCACTTAATGGTATCATAGAGAAAATTTCCTTTGAAAACCATGCAGTAGCATGGTTTTGTACGTGTATGGTATAACCCCCCTCCCTCCTCACACACAAACACTAGCTCCACTATTTAGGTACTTTGGCTCCATTTTAAAAATGTGTCTTAGGTACTTTAAACTTCAGCCACTATTGTCAAGCGACTTTAAGTTATATTCCTACCACACTAATAATTCTTCGATGTCACTTCTTCCCCAGAAATTACATCTGGCGATGAAGGAGTGTCATAAATCATATATATATATATATATATATATATATATATATATATATATATATATATATATATATAGAGAGAGAGAGAGAGAGAGAGAGAGAGAGAGAGAGAGAGAGGAAGAGAAAGGCCTAGTAAACTTGGGCGAGTATTTTCATTTGCGCTAATGGAGGTGCGAAATTATGAGACGCCGTGGGACACTTCGATGACTTGAAATGCCGCCTTCACAGAAACATCCGATAAGTGTAAGATCCCAGAAGGTCCCATCTGAAGTCGGACAAACTCTGCCTGGCCAGCTTAAGAACCTTCTCGCCCTTGCGCTAAAAGGGAGAGTTTATTCTCGTCTAACGATGCGTCTGACCCTAGAAATCTCCCATTCGGAGAGAGAGGGGTAAAACTCATTCGAGCCCTATAAATCCTCCGGCGCTAGTTTTTAAAGGAAGTATCCACCGTCCTGCCTACCCCTGTCGGTACCCGCTATTCGCGTCCTGTTTGACTCTGCACAATTCTCTTAGTATCCTTCAAACTCTCGTTAATTCACGTAGGTCTACCTAGACCCACTTCCCCAGCTCGTCGAACGATGCGCGCTCAATCTCGATTCGTGTTACTCGAAAGCAAGATTTAAGTTTGTGGGGGTCGAACCATTTAAAACATTAGAATGAAAAATTCTACAGGTCACACATTGAACCTTCCCGGTATGCATTGTTCTCTTTCGTAAATAGGAAGACTGACTTCCAATTATGTATTTCTCTTTCGTAAATGTGAAGATGGAATTCCCGCTTTGTATTATTTCTCTTTCGTAAATTCGAAGATGGACTTCCCGCTTCGTATTATTATTTATCGTAAATTGGAAAATAGACTTCCGGGTTTGTAGTATTCTCTCCTTTGTAAATTCGAAGTTAAACTTTTAAGTAAGTAGTATTTTTCCGAAACCGTTGCCTGACAGCGGCGTCGTTGAATCGATGCTACTTGGAAGCTTCTGTTTTTAATCCTTGTAAGACCTCGTAGGGAAGAGTTCACGCCATCTAGTTCCCTTATCTTAACCTTTACCTCATTTACCGAGAATACATATTAGGGAGCGTAGCTGGATCCATGATCTGATTGAGCGCTTAAAAATTCGAAATAAAATGAAATGAAAAGAGAAGTGGGAGACAAATACCAGATCTGCCGACCCTCCTCCCTCCCCTCCCCCCCTTGGCCTTCATGGAGCGGCCAAAAAGGGATGGGGTAGGCCCGGTTCTCCTTTATAGACCCCCATAGCCACACTGTCTAGAGCCAAAGTAGGCTCAAAGCACTATGACTACCGCGGATAGGAGTAAGAGGGAGAGGAAAAAGAAAATTTTGGGATAGGCCAGCGAAGAAAATAGTAGGAGACAAAAAGTTGACTTATATAGTATTCTGACCTACAGCTTAACGTAAAATCCGAACAACGATTTGTCACTTTTCTCTAACTATAACTTTGCAGTTTATCAGGAATCCTGTCTGAAGTATCTACTGTGAGTACTGTGTGCGAATGTGACAGTAAAAAGAATACACGTTGAAGGCTGAATGAAGTAAGAGGTTTAAAAAGAGATGCTAGTCTGCCCGGAGGTCAGGCTTATCTCTGTCTATTATAAGTAGTTCTAGATGGCGTGATAAAGACCAAAAAATGCTATTTGCGTACGTGTCCCGCATTGATGTTTATATATATATATATATATATATATATATATATATATATATATATATATATATATATATGTATCTATTTTTAATATGTCAAAGTAGCATTTGTAATCATGAGGCGTTTAAACCGTTATTGGTAATTATTCTTACTAAAAACTGATGTAGGTTTCTATCTCTCTATCTCTTCTTTCGTATCCCTATCCTAGATATAATTGAATATATGCTATTCTCTGGTGATGCTTCGGTTATTTAATTACTCTTTGTCGTACTTGAGTATTATTCTCTTTCTCTAGGTGTAGATTTCGTTTTCGTCCTCTTCTCCTCCTTCTACTATCCTTGGGAAACCTGGGAATAATCTGTGTGATCTCCATCTTTCTTTTGGGGCAATTTGGTTGGTTAATTCAACTCCTCTTTCATTCTGTGTCTTTTCTACGACTTTCTTTGCTTTTTTTGCAATTATTCTCTTAATTGGCTTTATCTTTGCCTCCCTGCAGAGGTCTCGTAGTCTTCTTCTCTCTCCTCTTCTAGTCTTTGTTTTTAATTGTATAGCTTTGTTGTGGACTATTTGTAGTCTTAATTGGTTACTTTTCGAGATAGTGTATATCACTATTTTTAGATAAATAATCGCAGACTGTACTATGCTTGATAAATTTTCCTATTGTTTTTCCTGCTTAGCTTAACTAACTTCTATAGTAATGCGAGGCCACCTTTCCCTCCACTTATACTCTTAGTTACGTGCTTTTTTTAATCTGATTTTGTAATGGTTAGTCCAAGCACCTTACATTCTTTATCGTATCTGTAGCGCTGTCCTTCTACATACGGGTACCATTTTAATTTTATCCTTGTTGGTTTGAAGTTTCCATTTTTCTTCATATATATTAATGCTTCTTATCTCTTCTGCAGTAATCCTAGCTTGCATTGGTCTGTTCCTGTAGCGGCAATCTACGATCTGGTTGCTGTCGTGGCAAATTCGTATGTTCAAGCAGCCCTCATATCGTGTTGGTGGTATATCTGCTGTGTAGATTGAATAGAGAGACAGACAGAGAGATAGCTGCCTTCGGAAAATGAATTTCAGCCGTGTTTACATGCAAACGGTTTGAGCATTATTAACTTTTAAATATGTCGTGACGCTGATTGCGCAATTATTGTAGTGCTTATGTCTAAAATCTGAATGGTCGATTTGTTAATGCTAAGGTATGTTATTCAAAAAATGAACATAAGTATGACAATTAAATGTATTTTTTTTAATCCTGATTGATTGAATTTTGTAGAATTATGAGTAGATAGAATGACTATTTATATACGTGTATTTTTGTGGAAAAAGAGAGTTGGCAATCAATATTATCCTAGAAGAAAGAAATGTCCCTACTGTTCACCATTTCGAGGCTTGTTCCCGCTATTTACCAAGGAGTAAAGAATCCAGCTGAATATTTCCCTGTATACTAAGGAAGTGTTTCATCACTTAAATCAGCCTACCTAACAACGAAAGAGAAATCGTTATCAAGCCTGTATAACTGGTGATCATACAACAAAATGGATTCACAAAGCGGGGCAACAAGCTGCTCAGTTTTTTTCCACTACAAGAAGTGTATCTTGCGAAAGAAATCTCCATCAAACCTTCAATGTTTAATGAAGCAGCATTCACAGGATGGTTGAAAATTGTGGAGGCTCAATTTCACATCTCAAGTGTCTACCATATTCTGGTTGCGTTGCTTCCAGAAACGGTCGATCCTCTCCCATCTGCACTTCCCTCCTCGCGTAATTAGTCGCTCTTAAGAACAGAAATAATAAGACTCTTTGAGAGAACGAAACCTGAGCTCTTCGAGAAGTAAATTGCGTCTTCTATGCAGACCGGACGACCTTCGGTGAATTTCGAAGAGCTACGGAAGACAGCTCTGCAAGTTGGAGTGAGGGAGGACTTGGTGAGACACAGGTTCATCGATTCTTTACATCCAAACATCACTCACATCATCACCATGCAAATACACTCAACTCTTGCCCAATTGGAGAAACTGGCTTATGAACTCATGGCCTTTTACAAGGTAGAGTGCTATAATATAAATAACAGTGAAACTAGTAATAATTGTCCGCTCCCTTAGTGTCAACCAGCCGGTAAATGATGTAGAAATTAAAAATTCGCGTTCTTAGCCGGTCGGCATCTATCCTAGAGGTGATCAAACTAGGTTTGTGCATAATAATTATGATAGTGATAATACTTATTCAAAAGGTGTAGCGTTTAGGTTACGCATCTTCTTTGGTAATCAAAACCCAGTGGTGTGCCGTTCCCCCTTATATTTGAGGTCAAGTGCGAAGTACTGTAAACCGAGGTGCAGTTGTCCAAAGCGAGGTGAGAACCTTCAAATGTTGCAATCGTCAACCGTTGTGCCGACCTCTTATCAATGTCGGTGCCCATATTAATGAGAAGAATTGCAAATATCTGATAGACACTTTCGCGAGCGTGTCCTTATTTTCATTTAATATAGTGCAATGAAATGTGATGCGCAAATCATGTGTTAACATCGCGACGGCTAATGGAGGGAAGATAAGAGTGCATGAAGAAGTCTAACTGGAAATAGGCATTCCTACCCTGCGACGACAATTTAAATGGACGTTCATAGTTGTAGATATTACGTCGCTATTATTAGGAGACGACTTTATTGTTCATTTTGACCTCTTGGTGTCCTATTTGATAACCAAAATAGCCTAGTTTCTAAATTAAAGCAGCAAGGCAAACCAGTGATCTCGTTAATCATTAATGACCTCTCCAATCTACCACCTAATTGAAGGACAGTTCTCTGCAAATATGAGACTATATATAACCCAAAGTGTGTTAATAGTAGTTCACCGACTGATTCCTTTGTTCACACCATTGAGATTAGTAGCGCGCCACCAAATTTCACCCGCCTAAGGCCACCTCCATTGGAGAAACTCTAAATTGCCAAAGCAATTTTGAGACTGTTAAAAGGTGTGGTGTGGCGGTTGAAATCTTCATGGTCTTCACCCATTAACATCGTGTAGAAAAAGACCCCATGCCAAGGATTCAAAGGATGGTAGACCATCTTCATGGCAAGACTAGCACCAGATTCCAATGAATCCAGCGGACATTGAGAAGACTGCTGTCTCAACTCCCATTGGGCTGTGCGAATTATTAATGCTACTTTTAGTCTAAAGAATGCTAGTTGCATCTTCTAACGCCATTTGGACAATTTATTTCTTGGCTTGGCCGTTTTTTTTTTGTGTATATCAACGATATTTTTATATTTTCAGAAAATATAGACGAGCATGTGTAGCATATGGAAAAGTGCGAGATCATGAAGGAAGAAATCGATTTCTTGGGCCACCATGTCTCGGCTGCAGGACTGTGACCTCCAGCTAGGAAGGTCTCTGAGATAACCGAGATGCCCTTACCAACTAATTTCAAAGAACTTCGTCGATATTCTGGCATGTTAGGTTTTTACAGACTGTCGTAGAATTTATTAAAGTCTTGTCCAATAATTATTCTAGTCCTTGATCTGGACACACCGCTTTTGTTTAAGTCGGTGAAATTGAGACCCTATGACTCAATCTCCGATTATTATATATATAGGCTTTAATTCCTATTGAACGTGCGAAAGCTGGTTAGAGGCTGGTTGTGCCGCGGCCAGGATTCTTATTATAAAAGTCCCACTTGTTACTGGGGGGAGGTTTGTGATTGTTGAATTCTAAGAGTGAATAAACAGGTTGAATAAATTAGCCGGAGGGATTCTCAATTAGTGTCTTGCCAAGGGTACGTCAAAAAGGAGGAGCCACAAATAAACACACGTACAAAAATAAAATATACTTTACACCAAAATAATAATTAGTAGCAATAGTTAAACGGGCATTTAGGTAAATAAGGACTAAATATTAAACCGGATTAGTCTGGGTTGACACCAATTATAAATAATAATATCAGAGATTGACTCACTTAAATATCTTTAAAAAAGGAGGGGAAGATAAAAATGACGTTAAGCGTCTAGATTTATAATGACTCAATGGGAGTATCAATCACTGTTAATTAAATAGGCAATTTAAGAATAGAGGGACACTGGGTTTACAGATTACCATTAATTGTGATGGATTGGAGAGACGACTACTCAGGTCCAGACGGAGTGGTTTGAGGGGCGTTAACACGAGTTCTCGGGGAGAGGGAGGATAAGACGACGGGTTCGGGGCTGCTGACTGCAGTTCCTGTTAGTTTACTCCTAACTGGATGTGACACTCACAAATAGTATCTTGCAGTAACTATTTGGATGTTCCTTTTTCTTTTTCAAGTCAAGTTGAGCGACAGAGCGTATTCTTCTAGTCACAGACTCTGCGGGGCGGGATTTGCCTCAGGAACACTTTGAAACAGGGACCAAGTTAACTCAGCGGTGCGATGGCAGTCAATAGATTACGGCAACGACTCTCGTTCAACGTAAGGGTTACGCGAGTAGGTTTGGAACACTTCTGCAGAGGGACGAACGTCGTTGTCATTTATACTCCGGACTGGGGGAAATCGAGAGAGAGATTCCAGTTACGACAATTCGCTTACGCAGAGCCTTTTGGACAATCTCCATAGTATCATAAAGAAGGCAAATAGAATTTTAGGCTTCTCTGTGAGATAGGCCTTCTTTCGTCAGACTTCCTGTCGCCTGTTGGGAAAGTTTGGCACGGATAACGACTTAGGTCGAGGGGAAGGCGGAGGAGGGCGGTAGAATGTTGGGGGAGGGTGAAGGGGAGAGGAGACGAAGGTCAACTCAACGACAAATTTCTTTCGTTCCCACGATTGTCTGGCGGCATGCGAGTATGTACGTTCCATACCCTCACACAGACGTATGATGCCTAATTTTGCTTCGATTGTTGCCTTTCTGACTGAACTCGCACGGCTTCAACCTAATGTTTATCAACTCGTCTGGAATGACGCTGCACTGGAAGCTTTGGTTGCTACTAAGGAGGCACTGGCAAACTCTGTTTAGTTACGCCACCCATGACCCGATGACTTTCCGTACCAATTAGCGATGCACAGCTTCCAATTTGCAGTTTGTGCTGCGCTCCATCAGATAGTGGATGGCTTTCCCCAGCCCGTGTAATTTTTCTCCGTAATGTTGAATAAAACAACAAACGTACTTGACCTTTGACACGGAACTACTGGTTGCGTATCTTGTTGTGGTTCAATTCAAGCACGGACCACAAGCCCCTAGTCTTTGCCTTCTCATCGGCACTACGTGCAAAAGCGGACAGGCAACAACGAAACTGGACCGCAATCGTCGAGTATGTCAATGACATAACTTACGTACCTGGTGAGGACACTGTGGTTGCTGACTGCCTATCTCGGAATGTCAATTGGGTTTAGGTAGACTTATTTTATCTCCGTTCTTTGGCAACAGCACAAGAGCATTACAAAGAAGTGAAGTCATCTCGATCAAAACTTAAGGCATTTCCTTTTCCTTGTGATTCCCAACTCTGGTGTGAGGTAAAATCTAAATACCCATGACCGTTTATTCCTTGACCCTGCAGTTCAGCTATTTTCAAGCAACTTCATATTATGTATATCACATCCAGGGATAAGGCATCACTTCGGTTGGTGAAAGCCGCGAATTTCTGGCTCAATATGGAGAGAGATATAAGTACGTTCGTGGACTCGTTAATGCCTCTTCTGCCAAGCTACTAAAGTAAATGGCCACATTAAGTACCTAGTCCTGCCTATTAGTATCGAAGAATTATCTCCCCACTTTTTTAGGAAATTATTCTTCAAATGTTGGTCTTTTAACATTAACTCCGATAGAATACTTCTTTGTCAAAGTATTTAATGACTTAAGCAAGCCTGTCTGATACCACTTAGGAAGAGAAATAATTCCTCTATTGGCTGAGTAGACTTCGGATTCGTTTAAATGAGTCTAAATACTGAATTAGGAGAGTACCACAGCGTTTAATCAGTTCTAAGGAAAGAGCAAGGTCAACATGTAAGGATCCAGTGAAACACGAAGAATTAACCAATATATATATATCTTTTAATTTATCAATTAACTCAAATATTTACAAGAAATTCTCTAAGTTTAATATGGTTTGCATCAATCGAATATTGGCCTACTCCTGACGAGAGCTATGATCAAACAAAGTAGGCTTTACGTAAACAAACCAATTGCTAGATAGCTAATTTCTGGATGCCTTTAAGTTACAGAGTTAAGCCACCATTTACTCTCCACTAAACTAACTAAAAATATGACAAAAGTCACGAAATACTATATCTCCATTAGCTAGCTTGGGACATTCCAGATCTATTGAAATTTACAATAAACAGTATTTTAGTTTTTTCCATGTCTCCGAAACAAGCTAAATAGGCTTAATAGAGTGATAGCAGCCGCCTTTGAGCGAAACGAATCCTCTAAATTGAATTGCTTTTAGTATTTAATATAAAAATTAGTTGAACAAATCTACCAGAGGTATTACTAGATGTAATGAATATTCTATTGGGGAAACAGGAAGAAAATAAAAGTTCAAATGTTACTCATGCAACGTTATTCTCCCTTAGATCAGCAAAGGAGCAAATTTTAATGCGAAAAATTACTAATACGAACAAAATGAAGCAGTGAGTGACTACCTCCAACGCGTAAATAAATCAAGTTTTTGTCATGCGCTTGCCAATGCAAACCGTGCGTATATCAGTCGGCATTGTGGACGTGTAACTTCCTCAGCCACAGCTAAAAACAGCTGGTGGTATGCATGCAATGAACTCATCAGCCCCTATTACCCCTTCGTCCGCAAACATCCATTGTTCTTTGGGCTCCCTATACCTATCAAATTTCCAAAAACTCCGACGACAAATATTGCTTAATCTCTTTATAAAAAAACGAATGAGAGATAAGTTGGCGGACTTCATCCTTGCGTTCAAATGGCTTGACCATAGATTAAAATCAAGCAGGAGCCATACCGGACGGCGTTATCAATCCCTGAATTCGTTTTGCCCAAGAGCTAGTCACAAAGGACGTTTAACTTTTCAAATCAGCTACAGAAGATAATTTATCCCCTGTCAAATTACCTTCTCTTCCATTCTGTAAGCACCAAATGACTACATGCATGCTTTTTTATCCAAATACTTTTTCAAATTATATATTTTACTCATCTAGTTCTTTTACAATGCTCTATCTAAAGTAGCGTTATTCAAACAAGACTGGAAAAATGGGTCTAATCACAAAACACTTTAAAACACATAGAGGCCTACACCAATAGGATACGGTTAAAATTCACACATGTTTATACATGCGTAACTTCAAATAGCGATAAGTGATATAACATTAGACATGTTCAATAGACAGCGAGAGGCTTCATACCAAACACGAAAAAAAAGTAAATGCATCCAAAATCTATAGCGGTCCACGCATGCGTTCGAGCTAGTGAGGTGCTTAAATTTCAGCCTTGTTTCGGTGAACTGAATCTACATATAGTTGGACCCTCCATGACCCCCAGAAAAGGCTTAGGACTCTGCTCTAGAGAGATTGAAAAGAAAATGGAAGAGAAGAATAAGTTCTTATCTCTTTGTTGTGATTAGTTTATCAGTTAAAGTCAGAAACTCATCTTCAACATCACCGAAAAGGGAAGTAAATTGGTGAGAACAGGAATGAAAATGGTGTTCCCGTTTTTAATATCCGTTTATTGAATGCGTAAGAATGTTATTCGTATCTAAGGTCTAGCACGACAGAAAAATCTTTCATTAATTCCGTCATTTATTAATTGATTTAGCTCTCGATGCTTGACGATCGTATCTATTATAAAGGAATTAAATAGTTTTGCAACGACCGAAGTAAGAGAGAAGGGGATATAATTTCAAGGATCAGTGTTAAACCTTTTTTTGGGGAAAATTAGTGTCACATTTGTCTCTTTTAGCTCCTTAGTAACTGTTTTCTTGTTATTAGACTTTTTAATAATTGTATATCGGGGTTTTAAAAGTTTGTTATATTTCTACAAGTTTGATTTGGTAGATTTTATTAAGACATGGTGCGTTATAAATTATTATTTTGTCGAAATAAACAAAAAAGTTCATTTTGGATTATTTCAATATGCGATACAGTAGTGCATTTAGCGAAGTTTATCGAAACGGTAGGATGCACTTACCAAAGATAGGATATAAACTATTAGTTATGATTCTTGCGGCTATTGTATGTTTTCGAAATTTCATACAATCGTTACGTTCCCTTATGCACTTTTTAAATTCACTAATGTTAGTCATTATAAATAACAATGTTCTTTCGAACTTTAAAATTTAAAGCAAATTAAAATGTTTTACGCATGAGCGTAAAAGATTAAAATTACAAAAATAAAAGACCTGGATGAGATGAGAACAATTGACAACACTTTAGAAATTTTAGTATGGAGTTATAAGAAAAGAGAGTACCCTAGGAGACCTTACGGTCCATTCAAAGAGGGTACCTTTGGACTAGCAATCGAGCGGGCACATGGCTGCTGAATTGTTTTGCGTCCCTAAACGGCCACTTTTGAAGACTTTGTCTAGTCTTGACTTAAACTGGTCCACAGATTCACTGCTTACAACTTCCACTGGAAGTGCGTTCCACTTACCGCAGATACTGTAGGTGAAAAAGTTTCCACACAGATTGCGGTTGTAACGCTTCAGTTCAAGTTTGAAGCCGTGATTGCGCGTTCTGTTTTCACTCAGTGTTAAAATATCCGGTAGTTAACATTGTCGAACCCTCGAAGTATTTTGAAAACTTCGATAAGCTGACCACGCAGTCTATGGGTTTCCAGCGAGAACAGATCTAATTCCCTCAGTCTATCCTCATAACTTTTATGTCGCATAGAGGGAATCAGTTTGGTTGCCATAGCTTGTACGCGTTCCAACTTTGCGATTTCCTTTTGAAAAGAAGGACTCCAAAATTGGACGGCATACTCCAGATGTGGTCGAACGAGGGAGTTGTACAGACAAAGTACTATCTCCTTGTTACGGTATCCAAACTGGTGCTTTATGTAGCCTAACATCCTTTGGGCTTTCTTCTCTGCCACAATGCACTGTTTCGAGAACTTGAGGTCGCTTGTGATAGTTACACCCAAGTCCTTCTTAGTCTCACTCAATTCAAGAGCAGTGCCCTTATAGATATAGTGTGATTGGGGGTTTCTGTGGCCGATATACATTACTTTGCATTTCCCCACGTCAAAAGGGATTTGCCACGTGTCCCACCACTCCATAATCTTCCCAAGATCTTCCTGCAGGCGGGCAGTATTTCCATCCTTTGCAACGTTCATACCAAGCTTGGTATCCTCGGCAAATTTGGAAATCTTGGCAACCATGTCACCGTGTATGTCGTTGACGTAGATGATGAATAATAGTGGTTTCAGGAGAGAACCATGAGGAACCCCTCTAGTAAGGGGCACCCACTCAGAAACCTGTCTATCCACCACCATCCGTTGCCGTCTGCCACTTAGCCAGTTCTCGATCCACCCGGTTGACTCTTCTGTCTATGCATAGCGCTCGCACTTTCCGGAGAAGGCGGCGGTGTGGTATCTTATCAAAGGCTTTCTGAAAGTCTAAGTACACCGCATCCACCGCCTTGTCCCGATCGTGCTCACTGAACACGAAGTGTAAGAATTCCACAAGGTTCGTCAGGCATGACCGATGCCTTCGGAAGCAGTTCAGGGAACTCCACAGTAGCAGGTTTGACTCTAAATACGACGTCATTTTGTCTACCATGATGCTTTCCATGAGTTTACCGACTATCGAAGTCAGACTGATAGGTCGGTAGTTTGACAGATTGCTGAGGTCTCCTTTCTTGAAGATCGGAGTCACTTCCGCCTCACACTAGTCTCTAGGAACGCATCCATTCCGGATTGACATGTTAAAGATGGCGCACATATGTCGTGATACTTCATCGCGCACTTCCTTAAACACCTTGGATAGAAACCCGTCCGGTCCAGGGGACTTATTCTTCTTTAGGTCAGCGATCTTTTTCTTTATTTCTCCTTCTTTGAAGTCCATTGCCTCCAGCTTTTCCCACGAGTAGGAATCCGTGGGCTGGGAGATGGGACCACACTCTTCAGTAAACACTGAAGAGAGGTATTCATTATGAAGGTTAGCATTTTCTGCATCTGAGTGAGTTAATGCACCCTCCTCGTCCACTAAGGGCCCAATCCTACGATGGATTAGTTTACGGCTATTTACCCAGCCGAAGAACTCCTTGGGATTCTCCTTGCAGAGTCTCTCTACTCGTAGTTCCTCAGTACGCTTAGCCGCCCTTCTGCTAGACCTCACTCTCCTGGCTAGCCTCCGGTATTCGTGAAAGTCACCCGAGATCTTCAAATGCCGGTACACAGTTCTCTCCTCCCAAAGTAGTTGGCTGATTTCTCGATTAAACCACTTTGGTTGAACAGAAGACCGATGGGGGCATTTCAGAGGGATGAAACGCGATTGAAGACTTATGAATGTGGTTTTGCAACTATTCTACGAGTCTTCAACAGCATTGCATACTTCTAGCCTCGCGTCACTCAGTCCAGCACAAAGACTTGCAAAGTCTGCTCTTCTCCTTCAAGTTTCCTTGATTGACTGGCAACAGAACTTACCTTCGGGATCTTGACGCTAAATCTAAATAGATGGTGTTCACTGCCACCGAGCTCTTCACCTACAGAGAGATCCTCAACGATATCATCCTCAGAGGTGAAGACCAAGTTGAGGATATTGTCGGTTCTTTTACCCATTGAGTGAGGAACTCGTTGTTGGCGAACTCCATGAGTAGTGCGCTCTCGCCACAGGCTGTTCTGGTTTCCCAGTCAATTTGTCTGTTGCAGTCGCCCATAAGGATGCACACTCTGCATTGAACAAGCTCACCCAGCAGCTGGTACAGTTCCCTGTCCTGCTCAATGGGTTGGAAAGGGGGTCTGTAAAGCAGCAGGGTCCTGTATCTGACAGGACTGATCTCTAGGTCAACGCCTAGGATTTCGTGGTCGGATATAACGATGAATTTCGTAGATTCGATTGGATCCTTGACATACAACATTACACCACCACCCTCTCTGTCTGGCCTATCTTTGTAGAATATTAGGTAGCCAGGAACCGTGAATTCGCCTTGAAACTAGTCTCTTTACTCTTTAGAGTATGACAACATCTACTGGTTCGGAACTAGGACAGCGCAACATCTCCCGAAGACCTAAATATTTCCCTTATGTTCCTTTAAGGCCTATTTTTGCCTCGTATATGGTTTCATCTTATAAAATGGCTAATTTATTTCTAAGAACTATGTCAAAGTACGTTAATAGCCAGTATTCACTGATAAATAGCTACACATTTGTGACATAGCTAAAAAAAATTAACCTATCGCAGGACAAACTTTTTGTAAGTTATGACGTGAGCTCTCCTCTCTTCACGAATGTAGTTGCGTCCTGAACCTTCGATCAAGGGACTACGGCTAACCAAGTTACAATCAACAAAATTAAGTTACTATGTTGTTCAAACCATCCCAATTCCTGATCTCACTATTCCTGACCACACCCTGACGTCTATACACACCACTAAACTTCTGGGAGTCATGATCGACGACCAACTTGAATGAACCCCAAACATCCAGGCTGCCTAAAAAGCAGCGACTTACAAATTATTTATGCTTAGACACCTCAAATCCCTCGGCCTAACAAATTTAAAACTAATAAACATATACACAACCTCCATCAGATCCCAGCTGGTTTATGCCTCGCCCGCGTGGTCATGCAGCCTCATCCAGACCCAGAAAAACAAGCTAGAAAAAGTGCAGAAATGGGGACTAAAAATTATCTTGGGTCACCGGAACTCAGGTTACCAGCAAGCTGTTCACGCCTTCAAGCATCGCAAACCTTCACTTCTACACCCTAACGCAGTTCTCACACAACCTCCTGTCTAACGAACAGCACTGTAACCTAAAACCTTCACCTAACACTCGCTCCCGCCACAACCTCCGAGCTACAAATATATTAGTTCATATAAGAGCTAGAACAAATTGATACGCAAACAGTCCAGTCCCATCAATGGTGAAATTAATTAATCGACATTAAGCTGCCCCCGCCCCCCCCCCTTGGTCACCCCCATTTGCCTTGACTCACCTTCCTGAGCCCCGCTTGTAAAATGCATGTACCAATGTAAATATACTTGCTTATGAAATAAATACTTTAAAGTTAGTTGTTAGTCATTAGGAATTTATCGTTACATTGTACATATATTTTTGAAACATTTAATGTTAATTATCATTAAGCAAACCTCATATTTTAACATATTCTTATAAATATTATACCCTAACTATATATGCATCTACTATGTATTTCCAGCCGCTTGGCTGTACTAATATAATAAACCGTTAATTATTATTATATCTTGAACTGTATGTTCGAATTCTCTGAGTAATTTTCAAAAAGACCTACCATTGTTTTAAATATCTTTTAGAATTAGTTTCCAAGCAATCTCTCTTTGTTTTTAATTACCTTATTTACTATCAAAAGGATAGTGATGCTATCGGCTTTCCTATCAGGCCTTTGGCTGCGGATTGTTTCATATCACTCATAGAAGATAAAAAAATACGCCAATGTCAAAAAGAATGCCAAACACTTTCTTTATCGCCGTTTTGCAGACTATTGTTTTAGTGGTTTTGATGACAACTCTCAAGCAGATAAATTCTTGCATTAATATATTATTTCACTTCATCCAAACAGAAAATTCACTATATGAGTTGAAACAAATTCATCCCTCCCATATTTGGACATATTTATTATGAAAACACCGGGCGGAATTTCCACTTTAATTTATCCGAGACATATGTTCCGAAGATGAGGTTACTTATGCTGAAAGATTTTCGTAAGCATCATGCAAATGAACTTGAATTTTGGAAAGTGGATCGAGTGGACCTTAGAGATTTAATATGAACTTTTTATTTTTAGCTTTTAAAAGTGAAGAACATCAAGTGCGTCGCCAATCTTAGCAGACTGTGAATCTCACTGTTCCTTTGATGTAATGCCGGATATTTCCTTGGAATCCCTCTCATATTCAAGTTATCGGTTTCTAATGGCAAATCAATAAGTCAGATAAATATTAATCAGAGATATTTTATGTATTTACTAAACAAACGGTAATCTAAAGAAAAAAAATATTGACTGTCCTTTTGTCGCCATTAAATTTCATGCATATCTCTTTATCGATAAAAAACATTATTTAATTAAGTCTGAATTTAATTTCTCGACGAAAAAGGGACAAATAAAATTTAAACAAGGTACTTATGAGGTGCGGTCAATAAGTTTTGCGAATCAGTAGGGCAAAACAGAGGAAGGGGAATGGCTGTTTGTGGGGGTGTTATGACAACTTATGACAAGTCAGGACCTGCAGCCGCACGCTCCTGCCTCGTATATTTAAGGAGCAGTAGCTGATCGCAGATCGAGATCGTCACTCACGAATTTTTCAAAAATGATGAAGGTTGAGCACCGCGCAGTGATAAAATTTTGACCAAGGAAGGTAAGAATGCCAAAGAGATCCATGAACGCATGGTTGCAGTGTACACCGACACCACCCCTTCCTATGCAACCATTGCCCGCTGGAATAGGGAGTTCCGCCATGGTCTTGAGTCCCTTGAAGATGACCGCCGTCCAGGACGCCCGTTAGATGTGACCAACGAGGACAATGTGGCCCGTGTGAAGATGATGATCCTCGAAATTCGACGGGTCAAGGTCGAAGAAATCGAGCGAGAACCTGGAATATAACATGGAAGTGTTATCAACATCATCCACGACAAATTGGCCATGACCAAGGTCTCTGCCCGTTGGGTACCTAGAAACCTCACGCCCCATGATCGACTCCAACGTCATCAAAGTCCACAAGGCCAGAGTTGCACAAGTTTCCCTGCACGAGTGTGGATTCAAGGAGCTCAACCCTCCCCTCTACAGTTCAGATCTGGCCCCTAGCGACTAGGCTGCACTGCGTGGACGCCGGTTTGGGGACGCTGAAGATGTCCAGCTCGCCGTCCACGAGATGATTGAACAGCAGTCGGGAGATTTCTGGTTGTCGGGAATTCGAAGCCTCAGGGACAACTGGCGCAAGTGAATTGAAGTCGAGGGTAGTTATCTTGAAAAATAATAAAACAATTTACCTCATATCTCGTTTCCTTATATCCGAATTGCAAAACCTATTGAGCGACCCTCGTATCTTGTGGTCGCCAAAAAAAACGGGAAGCAACTTTAAATTCAAATTTCTTAGATAATTCAGTTGCTATTACACACTCGGATCAAATATCATAGTAAAAGTGGATAAGTATCTTTTACAAAAAAAATTACAATTATGAAGTTATTTAATCGTGTAATTACTAAAAATGAGATTGTAAAAGTGTAGTATTAAAATTTTGTTTTTATTTGGTCAATTACCTTCTACTGATTTAAAAAGCTGGCTTTGAAATAAACCAATAATTGTATTATCAAAGATCTACAAGAAATAAGGAAATCTCTTTGATACGAATTCTGAAAGAATATAATGATTGTAATTGGTGAAAAAAATACCGTTGATCTTTGGAAAAAATCTCGAAAATGGCAGCAGCATCGAACGCAGTTACGAAATGGAGTGGTAGCCTTAAGTCTACTAGAGATCTCCACTTTAACGAATCAAAGAAATGTGCATCTATTAGCCGTTAATGCCATCGAATCATTCGTATGGTGATCATGAATTAGAAGAAAGGGTATTCCATGGTTAGAAAATTTAAAAGGGCTCAACCATCGAGAGTGTCTTCGATCTGCTTGGGAAAGTCGTCCACAAGATTCTAAGTTTATTGCAAAAGGTACGTGAAAATGAAGAGACATTTTTTTTAAACTAATTGTTTCAAATATAAAATGTCTTAACTTAACTTTCACTATATTACTTATTAGTCAATAGAAAAATATTAACTCCTTATTCAAATATCTTTTTAACTTGGTTATAATCAACCTATTGTTTAATTATAACTATTGGAAAAACCTAGTAATTCAGGAGTGAGGATAAAAGTAGAGATAAGAAACATTACTATTTTCTTTGGTAAACTTTTGATAGGCAACATACTATATCGACCCCGCTTATTACTCTGTGGAGACACTTACCTTTCAAGAAGCTCACAAAAAACAAAGCCCTTAAGCCAAACAAAATATGGCATACAGTTTGAGTGGCCAAGGATTGTTCGTAGAGACTCCTGACGAGCCCCCATCAGATTGTGCTACGTCCCGCAAGTGTATCCGATTAGGAAGCCACAGAAAGTTTATTGAAACCATCGAGGCATTCAGAGATAAGTCAAGTGAAAACTCGTGGGAATGTTACAAAGTTTTAAACTTACTTCCACCTTCTCACTTTTTCCATGAAACCCGAAGGCCAAATATGATCAAGGCCATGTAGTCAGAGTACGGAAAAGAAATCACCGAGACTGGTACTCTCTTGTGCAGACAGCATAGTCTCTCAATCAACCGCGGTAGGCTGCCGTAATCACTACATATCCTATAAATCAGCAGAAGACGTTTAGAGGTCTTCTCGACTCACAGTACCCATGCCTCAAGGATGAATCTTTCATGCCTCAGATGTAGAGATTCCAATCTGTCAATGACAATTAGCACACCACCTGAATCGAATGGGTCTCAATAAAAGCTCGCAAGTATGTTGAACATGCACGACTAGATCGGTCGTGAATTCTGATACAGCACCCTGGAAATCCATCTAATTTACAACAAATTAAATACATCAGCGTGTTTGGTGTGACTGCATTCCTGGTGCAAGAAATGTGAACGCAATACTTCGGGTCGTGTTGAAGCTTATGAGTAGTAAGCAGAGAAGTGGCACCATATGCTCTACGATGGTATCGTATTTTATGGCCCTTAATATGAGATGTGTAGGGCAGTGGACTTAGTGAGGGCCATTGACTACTGAAAAAGACGCTGGACTCAAAAGGGACAAGTATATAATGCACTTCGGATGAGGTTAAGCCGCTAGCACCTCACATGCCAAGGTATTGATAAATAGGCAAAAAAAATATTCCAATGAGCGAGATTAAAATATTTCCTTTACTAATGGGATAATTTATGAAAATCCACTTAAAAATGCAACGGCAAACATGATATAGTAAAATGGCTCTATATGGTTTAGGATTTGACGTTTACCGGGACAAATTCACTAAATATTCAAACGAGTTTTGCAATAAGGTTTTCAGGCTGTTTATGGATGTATGCTAAGGCAATCGGGAAAATGCTAGAATTTTTAGTTTTAATTAGTTGTAAGTTTAAAAATTAATATTATTCTTGTTATTTGAGAGAAGTCGTTGTATGTATACGTGAAATTAAATACGAAATTTGTCTCATCTATATGTATAATTTATTCCTAAATTGATATTTAACGGAATAAAAGAATTTAGAATAGAATTTATATATCGAAACTCAGAAGTGAGTTCGCAATTTAATATTTAAGATCTAGCTATTAGTCGATTTATATTAGTACATTTACAAGTAAATTCAGCCTTAAGCCTTTATACTAAAATTCAAATTTGATTCATTCAAATATTGAAAATAAGAGAAGATAAAAACATTCGGTAAAATGTCCTATTTATCCCCAAAGTCTCTTCATACAATAAGTTTTGCAATTCGGATATAATGAAACGAGATATGAGGAAAAGGGTTTTATTATTTTTCAATATAACTAACTTCAACTTTAATGCAGTTGCGCCACTTGTCCCTGAGGCTTTGAATTACCGACAACGAGAAATCTCCCGACTGCTATTTAATCCACCTCTGGACGGCGAGCGGGACATCTTCATCGTCCCGAAACTAGCGTCGACGAAGTGCAGGCTTGAGCTAGCGGAATTAAAAGTAGTTGCTGGGGGCTAGATCTGGACTATTGGGGGATGGTTGAGCTAATCGAATCCGCACTCGCGCAGGGCAGCTTGTGCAACTCTGGCCTTATGGACTTTGACGACGTTGAAGTCGATCATGGGGCGTAAGGTTTTTAGGGACCCAACAGGCAGAGACCTTGGCCATGGGCAAATTGTCGTGGATGATGTAGATAACACTTCCATGTGATATTCGAGTTCTCGCCTGATTTCTTCGACCTTCACCCGTCGATTTTCGAGGATCATTTTCTCCAAACGGGCCACATTGTTCTCGTTGGTCACTTCTGACGGGCGTGCTGGACGGGGGTCATCTGCAAGGGACTCACGACCATGGCGGAACTGCCTATTCCAGCGAGCAATGGTTGTATAGGAAGAGGCGGTGTCGTTGTACACTGTAACCATGCGTTCATGGATCTCTTTTGCATTCTTGCCTTCCTTGGTCAAAAATTTGTTCACTGCACGGTGTTTAACCTTCTCCATTGTTGAAAAAATAGTTAATGACGATCTGCGATCAGCTACTGCTTCTTAAATAGACGAGGCAGGAGCGTGCGGCTGCAGGCCCTGACTGGTCATAAGTTGTCCTAACAACCACACAAACAGTTATCCCCCTTCCTCTGTTTTGCACTACCGATTCGCAAAACTTATTGACCGACTCTCGTAGTATATGATTATATATACCAAACCGCGAATGTATTAAAAGACAAATATTAAAAGAAAACAAAATGAATGTTCTAAAAACCGCTGATTTCTTGCTAATTTTAAATATATGAATCTTAATAAAATTGTCTATATATAGACGAGAGAAATGTGAGTGTCTCTTGTGATTAAGAATAATCTTGGATTATTCGAAGGTAATATTGATTTTACATAGAGTATATTTAAAAAATCACTTCATAATGATATCAAATGGGGATATGTTACTAACTATTTAGTACTCTACAACACAAGCGTATTATTTATTTATTTGTCATAAAAAGCTGTTGATTTCATTTTTACTTCTTCTCTTTTCATTCTTTTCACCCCTACAGACGCCAATAAATTTACATTACGTCCCATTAAACCATTCTTTAGATTTGTTTGCCTATTTGCGTCTAAAATTGATTAGCCAAATTTTAAGGTAGCCAGTGACAAACATTATTAATTAACTCTGTACATCCGTTTCTTATCAGCATTCTATGCTCATGTTGTTATATATGGATTAAGCCCATGAATCCACCATGAATAAACCTTATATACTGGATTGTGAGTTTTCTAAACACTCAAAGTGAGCATTCGCTTCATATAAAAGAATTTGTGAATTCGATCTCTTTCCTCAGGAAACTATGCACTCACCTAGTATGCATGTCTCTATAATATGCACCTTTAGGCAAATGTATAAAGCACCGGTCATTGATTTATATATTCAATATATTTAATTAAACTTTAAAATTTATCATATTTTTCAAAAATATGATTGATAATAATGTGTATTTTGCTAATATCTTAATATTTGGTTAATATGTTAGAATTACTTAGTTCTTTACTAAATTATGTTTAATTAAAAAGATATGTTTACGAAAATCAGAACTTAACCAATATTTATTGTTTCGGCTTAAAAAATAACTTTCCTGTATTCAATCTCATTCTACATTATTAATATGACTAAAGCTATAAATTACCGAAGCATATAGTACACAAATTAAACTTAAAAATAGGCAAGAGTTATCTAGCGCAGGTAGAAGTCGCTAAAGAATTAAAATCTTCAAGATTTGCTCTGCAAACGACTATAAAATGATCTCATGAAATAAAAAGCTTTATATTAAGGAGGAGAAGTGATAGAATGCGCCGTATATGTAACTCTAAAGAATAAATCTATTATTCGAGCTTCATTACCGAATCCCAGAAAAATTCTTCCGAACTTCTTGAGTAGTTCATTAAGGTAGTCCATTTAAAAAATCAGCAAAAGTAATTTAAGGGAGACTTAAATATCAAGAATTAAAAACATGCAAGGCAAGAAAAAAGCCATGACTATCTGAGATCAAAAGAAAAATGTTTTCAGTGGTCCAAAGATTACAAAATATTGATAAATGAACAATAGTCTAAAGTTATCTAGTCAAAAATGCTTATCATGTATAAGAAACACTATTGTATAGTTGTTTTACCTGTATTTTTAATTGTATTTCAAATATATCTTGAAAGAAAATAATGAAAAAATTATTTGTTTTGTATCAATTTGGCTGATTTTCAGCATTTCTGTGTCTACTGTAGTGAGAAGAAGAGTTTAAGAGGCATTTTACTATGCTCATTAAGTCCAAAACATAAAGGATTAATGATGTTCTATCATGCTACTGGTATGTATATTTCCATTAAAGTAAGTGGAGATTTTGAGGGGCCAAGAAAGACTGAAATCCACAACATATATCACTAAGTTGTTATAAATTTTAAGTCCATTTCTCAGGAAATGCATGCCACAACAACACTATGGAGTGGCCTCCGTAGAGCTCGGAGGTAAATCTAATGGGAAATTATAGGGAGTGCCTGTAAAAACAATATATACTGCATGAAGAATTAGAGGCTTAGTAGAGAAGGTGGCGTCAGAAAAATATTAAAATAATTAAAATTAGAAAAATATATATTATATATATATATATATATATATAAAATTAATTTATTTACCAAATATGCATAATTACATTATATGAATGAGTCTATGTGGTTTGTTATACATTGAAAAGGGTGTATGTAGGCAATATATAACCTTAAGTCTTAATCTTAGGTCATAGGATATAAGGTTACTTAGCCTCTGCCTCTCAACTGTTGGCGTACTACCTGCTCGTGGTCGCCCTGCCTTGAACGGAAGGCACGTCCAACGCCTAATTGCCGGGCGATATAACCCGGCCAAACTCACTGCCTTGTGGAAGCCCTTGGGAGGGTCAAGGCTTCCGGAGTAAACCTGGAGATCAAATCTTAACGGTGCTCGTGCATTTGGCGATAGTCCAAGAAGGGCACTTTTTCGGCATAGCACTGCAACTTAATCCTGCTCCAGTCATCCTGGATAATTTTCATGCCACTGGACTCGGCAAGGGAAAGTGAAGATGGTGGTTTGAAACATCATCGTGCAAGTTACCACACCATAAATACAAGGACCCCATATCTTCGATGCCTGTGGAAGAGGCTGTGCCAACCTTCGCAGACTCCGCAGCCATCAACGATATTACCAAAGACGATAATCATCAACCAAACATCATCAAAATCATTCATGTATGGAGTGACCTCGTCATCGGCAACGATGGACAACATTAAGCAAGCAAATGTAGGCCATGACTAAGATATAGAAAGAGATTTGTATATAATTTAAATATTGGTTGATTACTTTAAATTATTTAACAAACGATGAAACTCAATCAAATAGTATCTACAGTCATGGCCAAAATTTTGAGACTAATAGATATTCGTATTTTTACTTTTTTTTAAATTTACATAATAGGCATAATTGCAATAATATGTAAATCATCGCATGTTTATTAAAATTTTAGTATTTAAAAACTAATAAGAAACCTGCACTTCTCCGCTGAATCCCAGATCTTGCTCGAGTCCTGCTTCTCTATACGGTTTTCAGTCCCTGAAACTTTGCTATTCAATCAAAAGGGCAAAATGCTAAAAAATATGCCTTGAATGAATGACACTGTGTAATATAATCCATTTTGTAATATATTTCTCAAAATAAAGGTTTGAATCTTTTTCAATTACAATAATGGTTCTTAACAAAGGAAAGGGAACAAAGATGGTTGCTCCACACCAAAGGGGTTTGAAATGCAAGGAGATAGTTTCTAAGGGTATTGCATCAAAGGGCACCATATTTAAGATCATTAATAAAGGGCAAAGACTCATTAAACTCCTGTGAATTATTATTCTGGACACCCAAACAACAGCTCTAAATAAATATGAAGATCTTCATCTGGTAAGATCCCCGCTTAAGGATCGGATTACCTCTAGTGCCAAGCTTATCCATGATTGAAAAGAAGCAAGTATGAACGATTCAGCGCGCACAGTGAGGGAGAGACTTTATGAAAAGATCTCAAGTCAAGAAAAGATCAAAGGAAGCCTCATCTTAACCAGAAGAATGTTACGGATAGGCCCTACTTTTGTAAGAAAAAAAAGGAATGGATTTGTGAATAACTTGGCAAACTGATATTCACTGGTAAAGCTCCCATTCTCTTGTTAGGAAGTTCTGAAAGATTTCTCGTCAGGAGAAGAAAAGGAAAACGTTTTCAAGTCTTAGGACGTGCATACGGTGAAGCATCTGGTCACTCTTCCTATTTTGAGCTGCTTTATATTGAAGGAAATCGAACACTAACAAGTTTGCCTAAGCCCACTGCCATAAACTCCAAATAGTACCAAAACATACTTCACCAGTCCCATTTCCCAAAAGATCTTTGCAATTTTGAGATTATAACTATTTTTTAGCAAGATCGTGCACATTGTCACAAAGCAAAATCAATAACGAGGTTCTTGGACTAATATGATATCGAACCTTTAGGACCTTGACCCGGAAAATCGCTAGATTTAACCGAATAGGGAATTTGTGCGCGATAATCAAACTTGTGGTTGATAAACAGAATCTATTTAGTTGAAATCTTTTTACAAGTGTTTATTAATAAAAGTGGGGAAGTATCATTTAAAATATCATTAGAAATTTGATGTTCAGCATTCCAAAACAAATTGAAGTAATCTTAAACAATATGAGATATTTAAAATATTTAATGTGAACATCATTAGAATCTATTGATTAATAAATAGCGTTTAGGGTTTAATTTATTTTATATTTCACCTTTGAATTATGATATAAACATAGTTATACAAAATGCAACCTTATTAACTTTAGATGAAAATATATAGTAGTCTCAAAACATTTGCACATAGCTGTACAAAATAGATGATTCAATAATGTCAACCGGTAATAGAAGCACAACTAAGTATCTTGTCAGGAAAAGCGTAACGAAGAAATTAAAGCATGGCTTCATGCAGGCCTTCGATGTCTGGATCGATTATGTCGCAACCAAATTCCGAAAGCCGGAGTATCTCCGCAATGTGTCCTTCGAGGCCCCACTGCTGAAAAACGTCAATAAGCATGTTTTTACTGTCAAAAATTTATCTTAAGAAAATATCTTTACAATGAATGCTATTTAAATTACGGACGCCTCCTGCACCTCGAGGAATCATCATAACTAGCGAATGTCAAGAAAACCTTCAGAACCAAACAATTAACCTAGATCATGCAAATGAATGTCGCTGCTTCCGACGGAAGAAAGATGTGTTCCCCCCTTCATCTCACTCTACCTTTTATCTTAGCTCAAACCAAGCCACCCAGGGCAACTACATATTACCAAAGAAGAGGCTAAAAACCCCAAGACCAACAATAGGGACGTTCTACAAAATCAACTTCGCTCAATTCTGAGGGGAAAATTTTCTTCCTCCGTTCAAAAACGAAATTGGCTGAACTACGCCAGGTGGCTCAATGGGGAAAGGGCCACCAACAGACCCCCACCTCAGCATCGACGTTTTCAGACCTGACATCAGGGATGAACTCAGACTTGTTCACGTTGAATTGCATCTTCCATCTTTGCAAAAACTTGATTACTCTATCCTAGTTATTTTTAAGTTTACTTTTCATTCACTAACTCGATAATTTAAGAAGGGGATTTTTTGAGTATTTGAATAATAATTTCATCTTAATTTGTTATGACTTATGTAAGTATATTTTAAATTTTTATCATGGCCATTTCTATGAATTTTTTTAGAGTTTAAAAATACAAAAGGGTTAAGTTCCGAAAAAAATAAGATAATCCAATGCTTTAGTAAGTTTTAAAGGAAAATGAATTACAATTGAGGAAGTTCATAAAATGATTAAAATTTATTCAAGGCTGCTTTTTTATTTTATCTTCTATAAATTTATTTTAAGCAACGTGATTTTGTGAAAGGGGTGAAATTTAGTTTAGAGTTACTTTTTAAAATTATTATAATAGTACCCGTATAATCTACTCCTACTATCTCAAAGGAGTTTAGCATCCTCCACTCGTTCTCTCGGTAATGGGGGAGATTTAGGATAGGGATAAGATACTCCCTCCAACCTTATGCACAAAAACATTTATTTATTACGTTTTTGGCCGTTTTTCTGCCTTTGGGGATACAAAGATTTTCTCTTAATTTAGATAGAGTTTCCTGAACTCCTGCATGCATGCTATGTTCGTGTGCATTATTAATGAGTAGATCTGTTATATGATGTTTGATGGAGAGAAGAACATGAAAACTTGGATGGTATGGCAATTAGGCTTTACTGATTCTACCTCTACATCGTATTACACCTTCATTTTTGAAAAGATTAAACTCTTTAACTAAATGAGGGGGTTTACTTAATTTGGTATTTTTAAAAAAATCACAAATTTCCTCAAATTAATATTTTTGAAAATTTTCCAAATAATACTGCTGTGGATTAAATTTAAACTTATCGCCACTGGTCTAGGTTAATAAACGTGAAAACTAGTTTAGTTACATTCATCATTTATTCCAACTATCGATTCTGTTGTGATCGAGAATATATTACATTGGCTCGGGTTTCACGGCTAACAATGGTTTCGCTGAATCGACATCTGGCTCATACTTTTGGTGAGGGGATTTATCTTCATTATTTAGCCACTCCTGACCTCGGAGCCAAAATCCGGAGTCTTTAACTTTATTTCTCGCGTCAAGATCTCCACTGGGTTACTCTCTGTAGGTAGATATTTATAGATACATTTGGGATCTGTACTACCCTATTTTTTACATAAACTATTTTACAATTTTTATTTTATACCCACTGTAAATACACTTGGCTGTCCGATTAAATATCACTACTTTGTATCTTAATATCGTTCAATACTTCTTTCAAATATTTACTTAATTTCATCGCCAAATACATGGCCGTTAGTTCTAATTGTGGTTTGGTCTTTTCTTTCATAGGTGAGATGCGGGATTTAAAGATTATTAAGATCGGATCGGATCTATAACTTGTAGCATACGCTACGGCTCTGTACGCTTCTTTTTGCGAAGCATCACAAAATATGTCAAAGTCATAGGATTCTCCACTGTTCAATACCGCTCTTGGATATTTATAGTATCCAACTCCTTCGCTGCTAAGCTTAGTTCCTCCCATTTATTTTTAATTTCCATGGGAAGATCTTCATCCCACCCCAACTTCAAACTTTAAGTTTCCTGGACTAGCAGTTTTATGGGACAAATAAACGGGTAAACCAACCCAAAGGAATCGAATACTCTACTCATATTACGTAAGAGCGTTTTCTTACTCGTGACCACAGGCCATTTAACGTTACTTACTGAAATACTATCCTTATTATAATTCCAATTTATTCTTAATATTTTTTAATTTCCATCCTCATCATTGCCTATTACATTGTTAACTGTGTCAAGTTAGTTGTCCAGCGTTGTAACGGCATATTAGCTTCTTGCAACAACGCGTTAGTAACTCGTTGATACAGCGCCGACTTTATGCGCCCCGCTATAATACTATTTTTTTCACTTGATTATTCAAATGATGACTCAATGTCATTTGTAGTGGTAATGGTGAACTAGTAACTCCGAACAATACTGATTTAATTCTATAAGTATCCATTGGGTTATTTCTTTCTAAAGGATCACTCAGCCAAAGTAATCTCGTAAAATTATGATCCTCTTTTTGCAACCCTATTCATTTGTCCGGAATCTAATCAGAACGTCCATTAATTTATAAGTTATAGTGGGTCCGGTGTATAGACAATCGTTTAGATTAGTACCATTTTTTAGTTTTGCACTACAGTTGAATACTACTCTTAATGGAGTAGTTTTACTATCCAAAATTGCGGGTAGGTGGATAAGTAATGCGTGATTTTAGTTACTTTAGCATTAGTAACCTTTTCTATAAATCCTTTCTTTACCTGCTCTTTAATAAAATTATCATACTTTTTGATAATGTTATCGTTTTTCAAACTTGCTCTTAGCCTGTTTTCAGCTTTGTAATTGCTTCATAGGTTTTGGTGGTCAGGTTTCCAGGGCAGTTTAACCCAATACTTTCCCTCTTTGAATTGTACCGTCTTCTTGTATTGATCTATCACTGCCTGTTCTTCAGAACTAATTGTTTCAGGTTTAATCCCTATTTTATCCAACCTAAACAAATTTGACAGATCAGCACAATTATTGGACGGTAGTACACCTATATTGGTCACTAAAGCTATAAGTGCTTTCTTAGTAACGGATACGTATTTATTAGGGATTTTTTACATACAATACTAAACCTCCCCTTATTCTTAAGAAAGTCATACCTTCCAGTTTAAACATGCCCTCTACCAATTTGTTACACTGATCTGCTCCTCCTAATAAATCCACATCTGTTATCAATTCTCTTAAATATGGATCAGACAGGTGTGGATCAGGTGTGTTAAACAATTACTTAATCCATCAATCTTGATGTTTCGGGGCAATCTATCTAACACTATCACTTGCAATCTTACAATCTTAATAGTCAACCCAGATATTCTTAACTCCACCAATTCCCTCAGTTGTAAATTCAATTTTGATGCCAGATTTGCACTGATAAAGGTACGCTGTGAACCCCGGTCATACAGTACTTTAACTGCATATTTTAGCCCCTTGGACTTCCTGGAGCATTTCCCCACTGGAAACGGGGTCGATATTTCAACATTTGAGGACTTCACAGCACAAAATCTCTGTTCAATGGTTGTTCAATCTTGGAGCGATGTAATGGCTTATATATCATTAATATTTATGAGACGTAAACCAAAATAACTAATTTATTATCATACGGCTTTGCACGCCTTATGAACCAGAACTTGACCACTTGCAGAATCTTAAGTAGACATTGGACATATAAAGTGAGGAATATAGAAAAAGAGGGTTTTAGTAGGAGAAATATTAGGGAAAATGTCGAATATTATAGAAAGGCGAAAATGAAAAGTGTGAAAGACAGATTCCTGGTGAAAGGGCATCTCTGGCTTTCTTTGCGTTTTTAATATAATTTATGATAAATATATTTATATACATGCATATTATATATGTATGTAGAAGGCATTTAAACCTTTGTAGTAGCAGTTTTTTTTGCTCTCTACTTGATTATTTAAAGATTTGCATCTTCTTGCCTTGGTATTTTACACCCAGAATTTGATGGTTATTTTGTATTTTTTTTTTTTTTTTTAATTTATTGTCGAGTTATTCGCACAAAATTTATGGGGAAGTTTAGAAAAAAATATTAGCAATTGCTAATATATTGACTAATATCGCTTGGCTTTGTTTGCGATTTGTGTTGTGTAGTGGGGTTTAAGTGAACCTTGGGGCAACGTCATTGTCAATCAGAAGTCTACTACTTTTAAAGGGTATTGCTCGTCCTATGTTGTCAAAGTCTATGTGCTCGAGTACAAACTCGAGAGGTAGGTGCCGGCGCACTTTGTCCCAGATTTTAGTTGCTCTCAGGTAAAGCTCCACGTTTATGAGAGGCATCCCCAGTTCACCATGGAGTTCACTCTGCCTTCTCATCTCTCTCTTTCAGGTTCTTGTTATGATGTAGACCGCCTTATTCTAAACCCTTTGCAGTTTAAGGACTCTGGTCTTGGAAACTGCATTTATAGGGATCGGGGGATACAGGAGTTTTGAACGAATGCTTGCGTTGTAGATCTTAAGTTTGTTGGAGGTGCTCAGGTTTATGAACTTGAAAAGTTCCCTCAAGTCCCCCCGTGCATTCGTTGTAGTTTTTGATACATGACTCCCATACCAACCAGTCGTGATACGGAGTTCCAGAACCGTGCCCTCCGTGCGGTATAGGATGCGTGCACTCTCCACACGCATGTCTGCGAGTGTCCGTCGGAATAGTAGAATTACACGAAACTTTTGGGCATTGGTGGATATCTTGCATTTTCTCGCGAAAGAGTTGATATTTTCGATTTTAACCGCCATACTCTGTGCCTTGAAATTCGCATTCCGATAAGGCGTCGTACATATCATTGTTATGACGTTCGCAAATTAAACTTACAAGGGACCTTCTGTCAGAAGTCGGGGAAGGTTAATGGTGTATATGTTGTAGAGCAGGGGACTTATGCACCCGCCTTGAGGCACCCCCGCCTCGAACTCGAACTCAGGGCCATTATAACCCTTGATACTCATAAACGCCCTCCTCTCCATTTCGTAATCACACAGGATCCTGACAAGTATGGGATTGAGGCCAAGTTGTAAGATTTTATATTGCAGGCCTCTCCTCCATACTTTGTCAAAGGCCTTTGTGACGTCGCGTAGCACCAGATTTACGTGGCGTCTTTCAGATTTTACTTTTGCTAACTTCTTGGTAATCACGGCTAGCGCCGTGTCCGTTCCTCGCTTCATTCGGAGGCCACGTTGTTGATTGTTATGAGAATTATTATTCTCGAGGAACGTATTTACCCTGTTGGCCAATATCTTTTCCAAGACTTTCCCTGCAAATTCTAAGAGAGATATAGGTCTGAAGTTAGCTGGACTGTCCGGTGGCTTACCGGCTTTGGAAATGAATATCATTTTCTCTACCTTCCAGTGGTCAGGGAAGTAACAAACATTTAGGCACGCGTTCATGGTATTCATGAACGCCAATAAAATGTTAGGCGGGGCTCGAATCAAATTCTCCCTTGTCAGTCCTGAACGCCCTGGTGCTCGCTGACGAAAGGACCTTAAGGTCTTTGAGAGCTCCTCGCGAGTAATTCTACCGCTAGGGTCCTTCCATTTCCCTCCATTTCCCCAAGGGTGAGGATGGTTTCTGTGTATCTGATCATTCAGGTCGTTGATAATTCCTTCTTTGAAGTCTAAATCGAAGTCATCATTCTCTTTCGGGGATATCGTAAATATAGATGCCCCAAAGAGTCTGAATTCCTCTTCGATTCTTTCCACGTCAGTAATTTCAGTATTTTTACTTCTAAGTTTAATGGTCTTTAGTAGCTGTCCGCCTCTTATTCGTTTAACAGTCTGCCAGAATGTACGTGAGTCGGTTTCTATGTTTAGTCTCTGGATTAAATTGTTCCAAAGTACATTCTGTTGGCCCCTAATAAGAGTCATTAATTCGTCACGAATGTGTCGTCTTTTTCTGTGTGTAGCGATGTTGGGGCCAGTGAGGTTCACTTAATTTATCCGTTCCCGATATTCCCTCGCTAGGGATTTCATTCTTGAGGTCCATGAAAGGGCAGGAAGAGTTTTATACTTAACTCGGGGGATGGCTTCCTTGTCGGCTTTTAATAAATTCTCATTAATTTTATCTAACTCCTCGTCAATTTCCTCTAGGGTGGCATTAGTTAAGGGTTCAGGGTTGTAACTTTCAAGGAGTTGTTTATACTTATCTCAGTTGGCTCGAGAGTAACTCTTTCGTTTTGGGATAGAGATTTGAATGGGGAAGGTTCAAACTTTAATAACGATAGCTTGGTGGTCACTGGGAATTGGGAAACCAGGCTCAATGAAGTAGTTGTTTGGGAACATCTTGCTTGTGAGTACTATATCTGGTTTGGTGGCTGATCTGTGTGTGATGTATGTGGGGAACTCTGGTCCAATTATTGTCATGAGCTGTCTTTCAACAAGTGTCTTAAGATTCCTGCCTGCTGAGTTGGTCGACGTATAATCTGAAGCAGCACCGCTTGCATTGAGGTCACCGGAAAAGAGAACGGTTCTGCCGTGACCACATAGCTGCAGGAAGTTGGGAAAATGCAAATACCCCCTTCCTTGCGTGCTGGTACCCTATTGCCAGGACCAAGGGTCCCACTGCCGTACGGACCTCCACAGCGAGGTAAGATTCGTCGAGTCCACTTATTGATTTAAGGTCAAGACTTCTTTTCACAGCTATAGCACAACCGTCGTAAAGTTCTCCGCGTGAGTTTCGGTTAAAACTTCGTAGGGGAAAATATTTAGTCTGTTTGTGTCATTTATTCCATATTCTGAAATAAATATAACGTCTGGGTCGCATTGTCTTAATACATTATCGTATACTGTCTGTTTATTCGTCCAGCCCTCAGAGTTAAAATGTTGTATTTTAAAGTCTCCATTGTCTAGTTCACTAAGGGTTCTTAAGTGTGATTATGTTGTTTTTTGGACTTATTCTCTTACGAGCTTAGGTTCTTGTAAAGTGTTAGGTGGCGTGATGGTTTTTCCTGCACATTTTCTTCTGAATTCACCGTCAGTAAGGGTGTTGAAGGTTTCCGGTGCCAGCTTGATCAAGCCTTGGAGTAGAGCCTCCTCGACTTGTTTCTCGCTGAAGTCGTCCAAGGTGAATTTACGTTTGTATCTTCCGGCTATTACACCTTCCGAAACATCAGAGACATCCATATCGTTAAAAAAAGTGGGGACCTTTAGGCAGCGAATACCTTCAAGATAATTTTCCTTGAATGATAAGCGTGCCTAGATTCCCTCTTACAAGAAGAGGACGATCTCGGGCGTCTCTGAGGCTGTGAGGTTTTCCGTGAGCGGGGCGAACTTGTTCACCCCCCCTCGGTTCTCACAGTCTCAGTCTCCGTAGCCTTATTTTCAACCTGTGTCTGTGTGTATGAGTGTTTGAGTTCGTCTTCTGTGAAGTTTGCGGTTTGTTTTGTTTATCTGTGCGTGCTTTTGCAGCCTGGATCCTGGGGTCCCTAGAGGGAGCTGGGGTTGTGGAACTACTGGGATTTGGGAGCTTCTGGCAGCTAGTCTCGCACTGGGGTTTGAGACTAACCTTCTGTATATCTTCTGACCGTGGGTTTGGGGGAAACCACATTTTTTTAACACCCTTTTGCGTCAGCATCCTATTAATTTCATCTGCAAAGCACCCCGGAGAGGAGAGATTGGCAATATTAGCATAATATATGCAACACATAATTTTTTTCGAGTTCTCATTCTTCAACGTGGAGTAATGTAGGGTTCCCTTGGATTCCGCTACAGCAGCTTTAGCAACCTTGGCGTAGGTGGTATTTGCTTTTAATTCCTCTTCTTGTTTCTTTTGATTAGCCTTTTTCTTCAAGATTTGCTTTTTAATCGGGCAAGCCATGAAGAGCGTCTTATGTTCTCTAGCGCAATTCAAACACTTCATGGAGGTGCTCTTACAGCTCCTCCAAGAATGCGTGGCCGACGCACAAATAGAACATAAAATCACATTTTCCCTGGGGCAGTTAGCCGTGGTGTGCTCCTCATACTTATAGCATTTAAAGCACATCTGGAAGTCGATAAACTCCTCCCGTTCGATCTGCTCAGGGCAGATAAGAACGTTAAGGAGAAGCATACCTCCCTCCGTGGCCTTTATTGCCATTGCCGAATCACAAAACACAATCTTGAAGACATGCGTATAATCATTAAATTTCAGCACTTCCGCTACCTTTGCCCATGTGTGTTTTTTTTCTACTTCAGCATGAATTTCTTTGATGCTGTGACTCCTCCCACGGATCAAGGCGGCGAAGGATAATGCAGCGGTGAGTCTTTATCTGTGGTGGTGTGTGTGGCTTGAAGTTAATCTGCTTTAGGCATTCGGCCGCTTTTTGAGAGGTGAGGACTTCACAGTCACTCTCCTTTTTGCAGATAGCTGAGTATCCATTGAACGTGTCTATAAGTCGTACTAGGGTCACTCCTAGTTCCCCATGTTTCTTAGAGAAGACCTCCCCCCGGTCTGGCTTGGGGCCATCGGAGAGGGTTCTAAGGGGTATCCGCTGGGTCTCCCTCATTTACCTCTCCATATCCTCATATAAAGGACTGGAGAAAATAAACTTAACCGAAGGACTCAAACTGATTGTTTGTGTTTGGAAATGTGAATGTGTTTAGTTTGTAAGAGATTTTTTACCAGTTAAGAGAGGAGAGCAGAATTGGTTTGAAGGAAGAGTCGCCGTCTAAAATAAAAAACCGTGCAATTAGCACTTTACCTTCTTTGCAGGCGCTTTTCAAGAGCCTGCAGGTTTATTTATCCACCCCAAAGGGAGTTCGATGAATAGTTTGGAGGGGGAAGGAGGAAAGAACGCTCACACCCCGCTACTGGCACACGAAGCGAGTGAAAAAAATTCAGTCTTTGTTATCACAATTCCCAAAATGAATTTTTCTACCTAAACTGCGAGAAAAACTCGAACGCGAGATTCATCAACGCGCGCTATAACGCTCTCTTAAAACTTTAGGTGAAAACAAATTTTGCTGTATATAATCTTTACGGAGTAGTGAGAAGTCAGACTAACTCAGCAAACCAAAGCAGTCATCTTAAGTAGATATTTAACTGGGTCCGTATTTACGTCTTGAGAAAGAGTCGTAGTAGCAGAAAGAAAAAACAACTTCTCGGTACACCAGGAGGTGTGCTAGGTGGCAACTCGAAACGAAACAGTTTCGCAAAACGCAATGACAACCACTTATTAAAAGTTAATTAACCAAAATCATTATTTCTACTGCTCCCAACTTACTTTAATATAACAAGTATACTAAATTAAAAGGAATATCTATTTAGGATCACACTTTCGTTTTCGGGAGTGAAATTTTATGACATAGTGTGAACGCTATTCTCAAGTGTTTCACCAACCTGTATATTGTCAACGACTTTTCTTCATTTGTAAAAACTAGATCTAAAATATCGTGTTGGTATGTCTGCTCATCTACCTTTTCATTCAGTAAGTTATCTTTTTTAAATTATAGAAGGAGATTTTCTGCTATATCCACCATTTCATTTAGAAAATCAACGTCTGGACAATTTAATCCATCTCATATACTCGTTAACGTTTGCTGATTATTGCCAAAAGCGTTTCAAAAAGGATAACATTGTATTCTTGTATTTGCTTTGTGGCCTATATACCACAATGAATTTTATTTGATTATATTTAGCGAAAGCTTGATGGATAAAATTTCACACCATTCTGGCGCAACCCTTTTATCCGGAATAAATTAATGAAGTACACACACTTCGATACTAGACACACCTTTGTCTTTTGAGCCAGGCAGTGTTTGGCATACACCAATTTTGATTCAAGAATTGCGGGCTTTTCACATCCAGTTGCGGAAGATTACTAAAGTTCAATATCTTACAGAAATAGCTTGAATATCGCTACTTCTACCTACCCTTCTTCTTTTGCGAACCTCTTTTTTAAAAGTACAGGAGAGGCTGAAGTAAGATCGGAGTCTTGATCAAACTTTTCATATAGCTTTCAGGTTAGAAAGAGTATTGACCCCATTATAAAAAATGTGATTAGCTGCGTTAGTGTAGCGGTCGTTCCTAGTCAGTTTTCCATTCAATTACTTCATTATCTCTGTTTTTCTGCTAAGTTCGGTTCTTGGACTTCGCCCTCTTTGTATAGAGTTTCACTCTAAATTTTTTTTGCCCCTGATCGATATATAATTTTATTAGTACACCCAGGACACAGCAGGCCACATCTCATCTCCAAGTCGTGTAATGTAGGCCTGTTCGAAATATTATATCCATGTACATCATAGAACTGTATATCAAAGACATTGCTAACGAGACGAGAATGTGTTATTCTAGAGTATTTTTGTACGTAGATCATGAAATTGACATTTCTTTTTTTTTAAAAGAGCTCCAATTTTTTGTCAATTACGAAAAAATCTCAATGATATATATATAATAGCTTAAAGTATAGAAAATAACTTAGAAAATTTAATAAAAGTGGTTATAGATATTGGAATAAGCTTTATTTAAATGTTTATGTGAATAAATTTTATAGAATTATATTAGAAATCATCAATATTGTGTAAAGACTATCCAAACCTCACATCTATTGCGTGTATCGTCTAACTTATCTACCAGAGGAGTCCTTAAAAAGTCAATTAAAATCGCCAAGTTTAATTTTCCCTGGTATTTTTTTCATTAGCGATGTCCTGGTGAAATTTTCACAATACTCATCTTTGATTTCTGCTGCATTTTGTGGAAAAAAGAACAGATGCAAATTACGGAACTCAATTAATTATTCTCTTCACAAGTGTTTTATCGTTGACACTTCTGTATTTTTCGTACCTCCTATTACACAAACACTTTAAAGCTTTGCCAGGCCTTTAATAATATCTCATTCATAATAGTTTCAAATATATTCTTTGCCATGAGATGCTTTCCTTTATTTTCGCTTCACTAACTTCGATAATTCGCCTGTGAGATTTACAAAATTTGAATGATATTGCATCAAGACTTTGAAAAATATTTTTTTTACTAAAGCTAGGTTCCCGAATAATGTTTTGTGAGCTAACTATTGACTTAGTCCAACCTTGCCAATGAGAGAGGGCGTAATTTTTCTTTTCGAGCATGACTGTCCCCTTTGCAAAAAACACATAAACCTAGTAATACTCGACTGGAGAACATTTAATATTGATAATACTTTTAATTATTCACACATTTATCATTGGTGCTTGTTATACGTAATAATTTCAAGGGTCAAAGCAATGCTTCCTTTAAAATAACATTGACAAAAGGAAATAAGGAAAAATATTTTCGGTTGTGCTAAAGACCAGATTTTGTGCTATAAAGCGACGCATCGCTAAAAATTCTCGACTTTGGCATACAAACCAGCTCGACTAAAGTACCTTCCTCTCACAAACTTCTACACCTTGTTCGGCGACGGCAGAATGGTTTTCCTTGGGGGCAACCGCAATGCCAGAGGCCGAACGGCTAGCCATGGTAACACGAATGAAAGAGGCCATAATTAGAAATGATTATGCGAAGGAAAAACATCCAGCCTACAGGTACAGATTTTCCAAACTATTTCACCGTAAGGTCAGCAAAAAGCCCGACATAGTCATGAAAAGCGATGACCTTCCCTTAATTACCATAATGAGCCAGGCCCAACAGTCCCCAGTGACCAAATAGCGATCTTGACGACCATTTCTCTCGTGTCAATACAGCTCCCAATCCCTCTTCGAAAAAGCTACACTTAGGCCAACTGAGAACGCTACAAGGAAATCCTTGCTAGATTTGAACCAGAGGACCTAAACGGAGCAAGGCTAGAGAGGACCGATAAGGAGCTGGAGACAATAACTGCCCACATCATCGAAACAGATCGCGAGAGTGTACCGATGAAGAGGTACAAATCTCTCCCACAACCAAGATGGACCGAAGAAATGAGATATATCGCTAGAGTGCACAGGGAGGTGTACGATGAAATCAGGAGAGAAGGTACAAATCGGAAAAGAACCAGGCTGCTACGAAGTCTGTGTAAAGAACTTAAGCAGGCTATTAACCAGCAACAGGCTGAAATCTGTGACAGCTTGATTGAAAAAGTTGACAGCGAGGTGCGACCCGATGTGATCTGGCGACTTGTGAACAAGTTAAAAGGTTTTATAAGTAGAGAAAAGACCCGCATTAAGAAGAGCGATGACTAGTTGGAATACCCAGCGGTATTGGAAGAAAGATTCCGCATATTCTGTAAGAATATCTTCAAGAAAACACAAAAAAAAATATGGAATTCGACAGGGAATTTGACGGCCAACTGATTGAAGATTTTAATCAGATTGTGCATCGCACGCTCCCACATGCCTATGTCGATGAAGGGAGGATTTTGGTAGACCATGGCCTCCCAACTACACCTGAAATGGTCATGGCAGTCATAAAAACCTTCAAATCAAAGACACCAGGCTGGACGGGCATCACCAAAAATAACTTGGTGCATGCTCCCCGGTAGATCATTCAGGGAATCACGAACATCAACAATGCTTCTCTTAATACTGGCTACTTCCTCGACGGTTTAAAGATAGATAAAATCATCTTTATACCTAAAGGGACTAAGCCTTATCAACTGGTGGACTACAGTCCAATATCCCTCCTGGAGATTATAGGCAAAATCTACGAGAATCTTCTAGCCAAAAGGTTACAAGACCACTGCCTGAGCTGGAATCCCACAGCCCTCAGCAATACGGGTTGCGCAAGAGAAGGGGGCAGCTGTACAGCTGAGAGGAAATACGTAGACGTGGTGATGCAAGATGAACAAAAGGCTTTCGATAAAGTTTGGCTAAGAGGCCTACAATAAAAAATCTTAGGCCTCCAGCTGATACAATCCTGGAAAGAGTCCTCTGCGACTACATTATGTGCAGAAAAGCCCAAATTTCGATCGAGGGCTACAGATGATCTGAGTTTAAACTTAAGGCGGGTGTTCCACAAGGTGGCTGTCTGAATCCGCTGCTATACCTTTTATACACACTGGACTTACCTGATCCGGTAGGGAAGGAAGTGATGTACCTGCAGTTTTTAGGCGACATCACACAAATCATCCCCAGTTACTACAAACATGCTGGATAGCAAGTAAGGCAGACAGCCATCGAAATTGATAACATTAATTGATACGAACGAAAGTATAAAATCAAGACCAACCTACGAAAGTTCCAAATCCTTCCAATTAACCGCCGAAAACGTGTAAATGTCTTGGTGAACGGCAAACTATACCCATACGGAAATTAAGACAAAGTCCTAGGATTCCACTTTACATCCAAAGGATACAAAGTGCACATTAGCAACAGAATCTCCCTAGCCAAAATACAGCTCCGAAAACTGTATAGATTGAAAAATCTCAGTTCCAAAAGTCTTCAAAAGCTATACACTGCTCTGGTGTGCTCAACCTTAGTGTACCTGACAGTGGCTGGGAGTTCCACCTCTCTTAGACAAATTCAGAGAGTGCAGAAGAAAGCAGCGTGGCTTATAACTGGAGCACGAAAGATGGACTAGATTCAGCAAACAGAACTGCACGCAAAAGCAGGTCTGACCCCACTAAATAGGGAACTCCAAAGGCTAGGGTGAAACACCAGGGACAAGATAAAAAACGAAATACTCGCGAACATGAACCTTGACCTAGAAATTCCGAGAGCAGTTAGGGGACGGGTCACCAGGCAAGCCCTGTTCCCGAGTAAAAGAAACTGCTCCCGAAACAACCATGTCGGAATATATACGTTAACAGGTAAAGCACAAACACCTAAGTCAAATAAAAAACAAAACAAACAAACAGAAGAAAAAGAGGTGAAGTGCCCAGTATTAAAACAAAATATATAGAAATGAAATAAAAACCTAAACCCCGGCAGAATAAGTAATAAACTGTTAACTGTTACGAAGAATATATATATAGCAGATAAAAAACTTGAAAGGCTTGAATGCCACAATGGAGGAAAAATACGAGTTTATTTATCAATTTATTCAATTAAAAAAAACTAAATAAAAAAAACTATATAAAATAAAATAAATAAGAGGAAAAAATGAAAACCAAACTAAGAGAAAATACCTGAGAGATGCCATCTACACCAGGGCAAAACTCGACTTCTTTTTATCTTTATATACCTACAACACATTTCCTAATTATTACATCAATTTCAATTTTCTCGACTTGCTAAGATCGTAAGGCGAATCCCTCAGTCAAAGAAATATCTGAATGTGAATTGCAAAACCAATAAATTTTTAACGATCAAAATTGTTTTAAAAATCGTCTGATCAATTTCAAATTATTCTTTTACGAAAGTCATTATAATTTTTTTTCCTCTAAGTCTTTATGAGAAAAGAAAACTCCGTTGTTTTCTCAAACCAAATTATTTAGCTCAGCTTGAATCATTGGTTTGGGTGAGGAATCTATCTTTGAAGATTCATATAAATAATATTTTGAAAGGTGGTATTTTGTTCGAATAAATGAGGTACTGGAATCAAAGCAGATCGAAGAATTAGATAAACCATAAATGACAAACACTTCGTAGATTTATCTTGGAATAAAAATAAATCATGGTGGCACTTCTGTTTCCATATTTAGCAGTGTAAAAAAAAATCAGTGCGTCATCTTTTGTAGTCATAAATCTTCCCCAAAGCTCATTGTGCTAAAGTGTGAAATTCCTCTCTATGCTTCCACTTGTTTAGTCATTTATTCTCCTACCTTGACCACAATAGTTTCATGACCGCAATCCATGCATTTGGAACCATTACTATTCCTATTGTGACCTCCTTTCTTTTCTTCCCCTCCACCCTCTCACCATCTTTACCAAGTTGCAGCCGTGATTTTCTCCAGCTAGGGCATTTCTCTTATGAAATGCTCCTGCTCCCCGAAATGCATTATCTACCCATTCGACCATTTATGGCCATTAAATTCCTTCAAACTACCTATAAGATATTGAAGCCGCCGTCCTCTCTTAGCTGGTTCCTTTCCCAACCATTCACGCCCCGTGAGAGTCCAACATTCTAATTCTGCCTCATGCTTGTAGCCACACCATATTAGGCTGGGCTGTATGAGTGATAGTAATTTCTCGATTTTCCACCACGACCATTCGGAGTGATATGACTGCTTAAATGTGCGTCTCTCCCTCTTCTGTTGCCTTTAAGCTCACCATAAAAATCAATATCTTCTCTTAAAGCTTTTCATTGTTATTGGAGTGGCAATTTGATAAAATGACGTATTAATATTAATGGAATTTAGACCAAAATAGAAATTTCAGATAAGATAAATGAAGGGTCGTAAAGATTTCATTTGTATATTCAGGTGAATTTAACAGTGAACTATGGAGAAGTAAATAACAATAATTTATATATACCCGTCAAAGAACCGCTATTAATTGTGCATAACAAAACTCCAGTTCTGCTTCGTCTAACTCTTCCCGTTTAGGATATTGTTACCAGTTAATATTGAAACCAAAATTAGTAATAAAATTTATGTTTCGAAAATGGCTTAAAATAAAATATTAATATATCTGAAGAATCTCAAAATAAGAGTATTTTCCTATAGTGGTTTAAACTAGAAATTATATATACAGAAATTAATGAGATTATCTACTTTCTGAGTGATTTAAAACGCTGAGATAACCTAATAATCAGCAAGATGTTATTTTTAAGACTGAAAAAATAGATACATATCAATATTTTTAAATTTCCTATAAGAAAACTCAACTTTAATTCACTCCAACGAAATAAGTATGACGCCAATAATAATAACCACTAATCTTTGTGATGAATAACCATGTATTATCCTTTATTATACATGATATTAAAATTTACATCGGAAAAGAGCTTAACTATTACTTTTTCAACCTACGATTAGGGTTTACTAATGAACAAATGCAATTTGGCAACTGATAGATAAGAGTTTCATATAGCCCCTTTATGGATGTACTTGTAGCTGGGCCTAATTAAGTTTTTTTAATTAAATTTCATATTTTTTCTCTTCTTTCTTCATTTTTCTCTTTAGAATGGACCATATATTTTCTATTTTCTACATATCTGGACTATCTTCGAGCCATAGTGTTGGGTTGAGGAATAAGTTCTTGCGGTTTTATCCAATTTATTCATTACCATTAACAATTTTAGAAAAACTTCCTTTTTAATTGATAACAATATGCAATTTGATCAATAATGTATTCTCCATTGTTATTTACGACTTCTTCCCAATGTTCAACTAGTTTACTGATGCCTCTGCAATAGAAATCTCTGCATTTTGACTCGAAGAATTCGTCTAACCAATATCTTAATTCCAAATCAATATTGAACGAAACGCCGCGCAAATTGTTGGAGAGCGATCAAAAGAGATGGAAATCCGAGTGAGCCAAGTCTGGCGAATATGGTGGATGCGGCAGGATTTAACAATTAAGCGTTTGGATAGCGTCTCTTGCCTTTTTGGCAATATGAGGACGAGTATTGTCTGTTGCAAAAGGACTCCATAACGTCGATGAGGTCGCTTTTCGGCGAGTCGATACATTTGTTGAACGTAGAGTTATGCATTGACAATCTCGTTGTTTGCAAGGAGCTCATAAATAATGATGCCTTCAAAATCCCACCACACACACAGAATCGTCTTTTGTAGATGAAGTCCTTGCTTTAATCGCGGAAGTGTTTTTTTTATTGGGGCTAAGCCATTGTTTTCGATGGTTCATATTGACATGAACAAACCACTTTTCGTTGCCAGTGATGATGCGGTGAAGAGATCTCTCCTTATATCCACGAGTAGCCTTGTGACGAGCAAACAAACCTGCGGCAATCGTAGAGCGTTGAAGTTTGTTGCTTTTGATCAAAGCGTGCGGAACCCATGCACCGTGTTTTTGAACTTTCTTCATCGAATGAAGGTAATTCACTACAGTTTTCTGATCACACGCCAATTATACACCTAATTCTTTAGTCGATTGACGAGGATTTTCATGAAGAAGGTCGCTCAATCGATCTTAATCCAACTTAATGGGGCGACCAGAACGTTCTTCGTCATTAAGATTGAAATGAACGTGTTTGAAACGTGAAAACCACCATTGAGCTGTCCTTTCTGATAAACCATTTTCTCCGTACACAGCACAAATATCACGACGAGCTTTGGCTGCGGTGGTATTGTTCCTGTCTCGATTGAAAATGAATAACAAAAATTGTCGAAAATGTGCCTTTCTTGCAACTTTACATTCCATTTCGAGTGTACAGAACCAAAATTAAATTAACACAACTTTTAAATACACCGCAATGACTTATTACTCAACTTCAAGACGTATCCTAAACAAAAGCCTAATAGTCTACGCTGTTAAGAGACGTAGCCTAACCTTTTCAAATTTTGCTCTCATTATTTATTATTGTTTCTAAATATGTGCACAAATCACGTGAACAAAACGTAAATCAACACAACATTAAAAAAAAACGCAAGAACTTATTCCTCAACCTAATATGTTGATGTCATTGAAAACATTTGTGACTATCTAAACTTCATGCAAATTAACCGAGTCCTGCATAAGGCTCATTACATATTTGAGCCAGCATCCATGATACCAGTATTTATTTCTATTGTTCTTGACGTAATAAATCTGTGTGAGTGTTGGACGTGTATTGATGAAAACAAAAACTGCTCTGCATAAGCGTTAGGTGGGTAGGTAAAGTTTCTGCTACGCTACTAGCTAACTGAGCTAACGTATATCATAAGCTAGATATAGCCGTTTAATGCTTACCCCCTTTGTACATAGATTGTTAATAGATTATGGCTAGGACATTGACATTATGTGAAAAGAGATCAGTATACCGGATGGACTCGTTGAAACGAGTATTTAGTTATCTCCTGAGAAATATATATCGCGTTAATTTGAATGTTATAAATCTACTCTACCTAAATCGCTATAGTAAAAATATTGAAGCAAAAGAGTTTAGAATGATTTGATTGGAGGCAAGATTACTATAATATATTGAAACCGAAAGGTCGATTTAATGCATCAAAATTGATCTCTGTGTTAGCGAGTACACACCACACGAAATTGAAAGATAGCAGTGTTGACCTGAGGTAAGTGAAATTATAAAGTTTAGAGACAGAATGAAGAACTGTGCTTATATTCACATATTTAAGTTCCTTTTCAAGCAAACGGAGAATAACAAGAGGGCAAAGGAAAAAGGATTAATGATTATACACAAGCAGTTAACATACAATGATTCTTGGAAAATATTAAATGTTTCCTATGTGTTTCATTAAATACTACGGTACTAAAATCTGTAGAATATGGTCAGAATATTGTGCAAAAAATCAATCTTGTCCCAAATATAAAAAAATGGAATTGCGGATTCCCACAGCCTACTAAACCATTAGTTGTTATTAAAAAGAGCTATCATCAAGGGAGAGAAGATGTAAAAAGTGATAGAGGAAGGAGGAAAAAGTAAAGGCTACATACGCAAAGGTTGCTAAGGTGGCGCTGAGAGAAACCAGCCTGCACAAAATGTAATAGAACAATAGCATATACTTAGCTTACATTGCTTGCGCGCATATTTTATGCTCAGGTTATTTACACTGCATAACCAGTTCGCAATCAAACAAAACTTAATAAAATATTATCACGCCAAAATAAAACAACCTCAAATAATCCTGATAGAACTGAACAAAAAGACAAAATATTCTCTTTCATCAACCAAGAAATCCGGACAATAAACAAGTCAAGACATCAATAGCCGTACCGAGGAAAATAGCTACCATACAACGGTAAAATATCAACATTAAAAATTAGGTCTAGAGTGGAGTGATTTAAAATGGGTGATTCACTCGAACCAGTGAACAATTAACGCACTAGTAAAATGAATGAGAACAATGATCGACGACGCATGGAAAATTATCCAGAGAGATGCATTCAAAAGAAAGTATACGGAAGAACCAAATCATCCACCAAACGACACGTACCAAGATCAAAAATTATCACCTTTAAATATTTCTTTTCTTAAAAAATCAGAAACTAGGAAACTAGTATGACAAATGAATAAGTAATGTTAGATAAGTACTTATTTTTTTCTGATTTTAATTTATTTGATTTATTACCTTTTTGATGCAATGTTTACTACATATATCCATCCTATGAAGGGAGCAAGAACACAAAAACCTTCTAATCGCCAGATATGTAGATCCGTCTTATATTCATTATATTATTTGATCTTATCGAGAAAGATTTATATATTCGCGTATTGTTCTTTCAATCGTAAGGACTAAAACAATGACTAGAATTGCGCGTAAGCCGCATATAATGTTCGGTAATTCAAAGTGGTTGAGTTTGCTTCAAATAAGATCTATTCCTATAATTTGAATTCCAGAAGTTCTGCAACAGATTTAGTCAGATTCATGTCCCTTACAAGATCACTAAGCTTTTTGATGATTGGAGAAGTAATGTTGTTCACGGGAACATGTTGCTGCTTCTTTTTCCTACCTTCATCATAATCCGACGTTCTTCGTCAAGTGGCACTCGTGCAAGAGAGGATGTGATGTTTGGATAGTCAAGTTTCTTCTTATTTCGTGATCATTTATAAGTAGTTACGTACACCATACATAAATAGATGTTGTTTATTTGACTGTAGTTTCTAGGAACATACTATAATGGCAAACGGCATCCACTTCCTGCCGCCGAACATTCATTCCTCTAGTGTACGAGTATGTTTGAAACTTCTACAAATTAAATGAGGAGTACATGGCTTATCTTGCTCTCTGATAGGTGTGCAAAAGTACCTTTGATATGAGACATTATATTTAGTAGTCCTCAAAATAACTAAATTTAATGATTTTAGACCAGTCAGCTGATATCTTGTGGTATCTAAAGGCCATTATTATACTCTCTCAAAAAATAAAACAGAAAATTTAATGTAATATAGGTGAGGAGGCGAAATATGACACGCCCAATCATGTTAGATGGAAATATGCAAGAACATGGAAAAATCAAGTGAAACAATATATTTTCTTTAATGATCGACTTCGATGTCAATGTTAACATTCTTCTCAAACTACTGTTAAAGTTATAGCTGTGTTGCCTGAAGATATTTTCCAATTCGTTTTCAAAAACTCATTTTTGTTCCTTGTTCGCCTTTAACTTTAGTTTTTCATTTAATTGATATCTTTTTAATCGTTTAATTAACCTCAATCAAGAATACTAATAGTGCCTCTATATTGATATCTGATACTGCCACATTCTATCTTTATTGCTGATGTTCTACCTATAATATTTTCCTTTAATTTTTCCATTTATTAGTCTACTTCCATGCTCTATTCACCTCTACGGTCCTCCTCTATTTACTGTGCGGCGCATTTTTGTATTTTCTATGTAATAATTTTATTTCTTTTGAGGCTCCTTCATGTTGCATTTACATTGCAAGGTTGTTTCTTCCACTACTTCGTTGTATGTGCTGGTCATTACTTCCTTTATTTGGGCCAGTTTCTCATATATATATTTCCAGATAAGTTGTATGTGCTGGTCATTACTTCCTTTATTTGGGCCAGTTTCTCATATATATATTTCTAGATAAGTTTGTTTGAGGTTATTAGGGATAAAATATTTTAGTATTTAAACCAAATTGGACAAATTTGATTTCTTTTAGAGTTTTATCTCCCTTCGGGATATTGAATTATCTTTATTATCTGCGCAAATAGTGATTCTCTTGTTCACGCCAATTATTCTTAATATTACTCGTTTCGAAGGTAAAGAGTATCCTCGAAAGGTAATTAGTGAGTCCTACTGTGTATAAAGGCTTTGATTGAATTATTTCTTGTCTTTGTAGTGAAAACAAAGTTACTTAAAATTAAAACCGAATAAAATAGTAAAAGACTCAATTTTTTCCATGGAAAAATAGCTTTAATGTAATATAGGCGAGGAGGCCTAAGATACATTGAATGAAAAGAAAATAGGTTCGAATTAGAGGAGAAAATCACCCGACAAAACAAAATGGCAAACACATAAAGTTAGCTCTGAGTATAATTGGACTGTGTACAATTTTCCGCCTCTTATTTGCGCATGGTAAATGTGTCCTTATATTTGAATGATACGTTAAATTGGATTAAAACTGATGGTTCACTGTAATACCCATATTCCGGCCATTCACTTTCACAGAAATTCATCTTCATTAATATCTGTATAAAACACATCTCAACTTTATCACGAGTTACCCAGGTAGTTGTTGACCCTTTTACTATTTTAATTTACTTGTGAGAACCTCAAGTATAACAAAGTCCACTTGTCTTCCTATCCCTTTTTGCCCTTTAGCCACTAAAGATATTCAGCAGGGCCTAAGACCTAATGTGGAATTAAAGCCAAGTTTTAACTTGAGTCTAGAGAGAACCATAACCAATGTGGTTTCTTCTTTACGCACTGATGTGCCAGATAGGCTCCTAAAATTAAAAAAAAAAAATACGCACTGATATTGGTGGTGTTACCTCTCAGGTAAAAAATTGGCGCTAAATTGCCAAAGAATAAAATTAATGAATATAAGTTAAATGAAACAGTTTATGGCTTTTCTTGGATGATTTTTTAAAAATAATTATGTGAAAAAGGAAATGTCCCCGCGATAAACAACCACCAAGTTTAAAACATAACTAGTTAGCAACAGAACGCTATTTATAAAGATATGAAGGTAACGCGTTGCGGCATTCCAGCGTTCGAAGAAGGTACGCCTCCCCGGCACAGGAGCATGCGACCTCCAACAGAAAATGTAAAATAAAAGGGAGGAGGCCAGTTTCCTCCTAAAAGTAATATGATCTACAATTCTGTGTACAAGAACACGTCCCGAGTATAAGGTACAAGTGATAGTGACCAAACCATCCCAATAACAGAAGAGTTAACATGTAGGAAGATGACCCAGAGTAGCATATTCCCAAAAATGTGCCGAACTGTCGGGGAGACAACGCAGTCGTCCTAATTACGGGCATACGAGCAAACCATCAAATGGCGGTATTCGATGTGTGGAAGGGTTGCCTAGGCCTCGTGGACTATTTGGCGACCTCTTAAATATCCAGGAACATAGCAGAGGAAAATATTAAAATCCACCTGGCTCGCGACAACCGTGTCGTCACGGATACCAAAAATACAGGGTGTGGAGTTTCCAATACTACGAGAGTAATCTGGGTACTTTGTGATTCGCTACAGATCATAATCTGTTCTCTGTATAGGGAACGATGCATATCTACCTTAACGGGCTTTTTATAGCTCGGCCGTGAATTCAAAGGCAGTGCTTTATATAACCACGCTGACTTCGAACAGAGGGCGTGAAAACTGACTCCCGACTAGACTTAAAGCCATCCGCTACGACTGGCACCATTCCAGTGTGAAAGGACGTTTGATCCCCAAATGCCTAACGCAATACACCCGGTACGGTAGAAGCCTTGGGAGCAGAAGAGTGGCGAGAAAGAGTCAAAGGTTTACACTCCAGGATGACCGTCTGGAAAGAAACAGAGGTGCCACTAATAGGAGAGATACAGTGTTGTCTCGAATGAGTTTCATCGCCCTAGGACCTAGTGGCTGAGAGTAGGCCTGCCTTTTCTTGGTGGAATAGGCACCGTCAAGATGGGCTGTTGATGCAGTGAGAGCCGTTGACGATTGAGAGAGGCTCTAGGCTCACGCATACAAACGAAAATGCATTGTGCGCGGGCCAGAATGAGTGGCATTTCACCAGTATCGACAGGTAGTCTTTTAAAAGCGGACGTGTAGAAGTCACCGTTGGCCAAGTGGAGATGGACGTAATGGATAGAATCCACTTTCCGCAAAACAAGCTCGGCTGCGGATGCGTGTAACTCGTATTCAGAGTCAAGATTCAAACAAACAATGAGGGCTCCGCGTTCGAAGCTGCCCCTCCCAGTTAAGGTATCGAGGCGGAGGGAGGAAAAGACTCGCATGGCGAGCCGAACCTCCCCGATAAGTCCTCGAAGAAGACAGTGCCTTCAGCGCATTGTTCGGCCAATTGTGTTTGGAGTTCTGCCTCCCGGAAGCATACGGCTATTACCGTGAGGTTCTTCTCTTCGAAGAGGGTTCACGCATCTCCTCCGAGGTAGGCCTAGAGGGCATATTCCTTCAATGGAATTGCCTGCACTCCGGGCCAACTGGGAGGAGCTACTGAGGCTCGTCTCCGCACGTACTCCGTTAGCAATCTTTTTGCGGAAGACCATGCTGGGCGCGTACCCCCTGCCCACCGTCCCGGGGTATAAGGGTTTTGCGACCCCACCACTAGGGAAGCGGCGCCTAGGAGGATGCACCATTTTCACCTGGCATAATGACTCCGTTCTTCTGTTTGCTCTAGATAACTCCTCTCAGGCAGTAGTTGAAAGTATGTAGAACGTTAAACCGCGTACATTTCACCGTCAGCTGACTTCGACGCGGAGGACGTCCACCGCATCGTGGCACGGTGGCCGAGGTACTTTCTCTTGCTGTGATAAACTACTCTATTAATTCAGGGGTCAAGTCCTTGCTGAGCTGATCGACGAGCTGAAGATGGGTGTCATAAATTTGGATGAGTTTAAACATCACTGCCCTATAACCACTTCAGTTTTCTGCCTCGATCGATTTTTATGCTCTTCTTATGAACAGCCTGATTTAGAGCTAGCGTAGTCCATGACGTCCTTGGTAGTGATCATTTTACTATTCACATATCATTTTCCGGGCCGCTGACGCCTAAGAGCCCATCGCCATACGGCTTGTTGCGCGCGTGGTGGTCCACATTTCAGGAAATGACTAATTTCTTCGTCTAAGTCTCGGAGTTTAAGTCAGTAGATGAGGCCGTTGATTTCTTCTCGGGTAACCTCATCACCTAGGGCTTTACTAGTATTTCTAGAACTTCGAGCCGTTTTGCACGCGGACCACCTCCGTGGTTGTTAGCCGAGTGTGCAGCGGTCCTCCAACAGAAAGGTTCTGCCTAGATGCGCTATAAGCGCCGGCCGAACGACTTCACTGCGGGTGAATTTCATCGAGCTAGGGCTAGGTTCCCTTATATTTTGAAGACGCCCGCAGTTCTTCTTGTCGGGCATGCGTTTCTTTACTTAACGGGCAGACCCTTCTATCAGAGGTGTGAAATCACTCCCATCTCCAGGAAAATGTGATTGCAATCTCTGAGCCCGCGGCCGTGGCTGAATCTTTCGCGACCGCTTTCTCCGCATTCTCTAGCCATGATGCTGTTTCGCCAGCATTAAATTCGCCTCGTGATGTCGTGGCAGGCCACCGACTGGACTTTACCCCCAGAGGCCCTCGCGTTTTATTCTAGCTTGCTGCGCGGACACCTCCCCTTGCTTGTCGATGTCCCGTACGCCATGACTCGCTACCTGGTTGAGCGAGGCATAGACTTTTTTTTAGATTTGTTCAACATGACCTGGGTAGACGGTATGCTTCCAGATTCTTGATGAATCGATACTGTGCTCACTTTCCTAAAACTGGGGAGAGGGCACTCTCCCTCCGCCGGTTTCCGCTTAATCTCTCTAACCTGCTGCCTGTGCGATTTAATGGAGTAATTGTAAAATGATAGATTAGTTTTTTATGCAGAGTGGACGCCATCTGTATTCTGCACATTGCAGATTCGGCGAGTTCTCCTCCACATCGGATGCTCTAATACGACTGAAAAATGATGTGTGCGGGGCTTTTCTTCGTAGACACCACTACGCCACGGTATTTTTCAATCTTAAAAAAGCAAATGATACCGCATGGCGATAAAGTTTCATGGAAACTCTCCACATGCTCAGGGCGAGAGGATGCCTCCCAATCTTGATATCTGTATTTTTGCGAGACCGTTGATTCAGCTTAAACGTGTGGGGAGCCCTTCCGGCCCAATGGAGCAGGAAGAGGGTGTCCCACAGGAGAGTGTCCTCAGTGTCACACTCTTTACCCTGATCATCAATGGCCTCACCTCGGTGCTTCTAAAAGATGTTCTAGCTACGCTATACGTGGACGACCTTTCGATCTCTTTTGGTGCACATAGATGCACACTCTGGACCGTCCACTCCAAAGAGCATTGTACCACGTCTCTCGCTATTCCAAAGCAGATAAGCTTTGGTTTCCTTGGCTAAGACTAAGGTAGTGCACAACTGTGGGCATTCACACCCCCACCCTGACCCAGACTTGTTTCTCAATGAGATGTGCCTGTAAGTTGCGGACAAGCACAGTTTCCTTGGTGTTGTATTTGACTGATTTCTCACCTGAGAGGCTAATTTGCAGGCTTAAGGTCTCTTGTACCCGCTCCATTGATATTCTTCATTCCATGAGGTTAAGCCTTAAGGACCTGATAGGGCTACTGCCTTACCTTCATACTGATCCGTTATTCGTTCGAAGCTCGACTACGGATGCGAGTTTTATGCATCTGCAGCTCAGCGTGTATTGCGGAAAGGGTGACCTGTGCCTTCCGCCCTTCCTCCATTGAAAGCCTATTTGTAGATGGAGGGAAATGCCACTCGCTCTGCACCGTGCACAGTTTATTTTTGGCCTGTAAATGCCAGCCCAGCGCCTCATTCAGGTGCCAAGAGCTCTCACTGCATCCTCAGCTGATTGCAACGGTGCCTATACCACCGAAAGACGCAAGTCATACACTAAACACTTTGGATTTAGGGAGATGAAACTCCTTCGAAAGTTTGGTAAACTCTCGGGCTGGTGGCACTCTTGGTTCTGCCCAGGACGCCACTCTAGGGGGTGCCACCTCTAACTTTTTGTTGGCATGGCTCTGCTTACAAAGATTCTACAGCGCAAAGAGTATTGAGTTCGGCCTTTTGGGAGCACACGTGTCATGCTGGAACCGTCTCAGTGTATATAATAGGCTTCAAGTCTCAAGGGGGAGATTTCCACGCCGTATCCCCCTCTGCTTGAAGTCAGCGGGGCTCTGCCATGCGCTGCGTCTGTTTCACGGACGAGTTGGTTGCAATAAACCGCTCGGCATGGGAAATAGCGCGAAGTACCCGATTCGGATACTGGATTGTTATTTATTGTGACTGACACCTCGCCCTGTGCTCGAGGAATTGGAATATCCACATACCTTGATTCGCGATATCTGCGACTGCATGGTTTTGGCTAACCGGGCGAATGTCGAGATTGTCTAGCTCTTGGTCCCTGGACATATAGGAATTGCAGAGAGTGAGTGGGCCGATTAAGGAATAGAGAGTGCACAAGGTCTAGTCGACCACACCAGCGTTTGTTCTTTCTCACACCGATTACATAGCAGGAATACGGGCAGCTCTCCATGCTGCATTGCAAATAAGATGGGAGACGGTCGAGGAGAACTTTAAGTTGCGTGTCATTGCGCCGCGACTGTTCCTACGGACTTAACCCCTCTCCAAATGCTGTGAGCCTTCAGGTTGCTTTTTGTCGTCTCTAAATTGGACACACTTGCGAGAGGTACATCCATTTGATGGAGCGATTGCCAGCGCATAATTTCGAAGACTACCTTTTACCCCAGACTGTTATGCATATCCTTGTTAAATGTCCCAGTCTGGGCGATCCTCACCTAGTTGCCTGTCCCGGTACCAAGAGGAGCGGGGGCGCTATCGCTTGTCCCTTGTACTTTAGACGGGTTCTTACACACTGACTTGTGGAATTTACGACTTTTTGAGGATGCCATCATCCTCCAATTTATTTGACTGTTTGTTGTGGGTGGCATGCTCTTGCGCCGGAGGAGGCATGGACCTACCGCCAAAACTGGAGCTCGCTTCATTCTTGTTACATTTTTCCTTTGTTTTCTCTTTTGTCTTTAGCCTATGATAATTTTATTCTTGTTATTTGTTTTTAATATATCTTAGTTGTAGGTTGTAGTGATTACGGTGACTTATGCTCTAGAAGGCAGTCGACAGATGAGCTGCTAAAAAAACAAAGAAACAGACATCAGGTTTAAAAACACGAATATTGACTATAAGTGGCAGCTTTCTATCTATAAAATTGTTCTTAGCAGTGCAAATGCATATTTGGCGTATCCGATCCTTCTTGTTATCTCTTTCTTGCATCGGGCGTTAGTTGCTACCAGGGTGATCCTAGAAAATTAAAGGAGTTGTCCTGTTCAATTGGTATGCTTCCATGTCGCAGTTGACAACTATTAATTATAAGTGGTACAAATGAAAATTTCGTATCAGGCAGATATAAGGGAAAAAAGAAGAATAAATAAATAAAATGTCAGAAATTTTCTCTTCTAACGCATGTGTAGAAGTGCACTTTTCCTCTTCGCTTCTGACTTTTCTCTCACTAAATTCCTCTCAACCGTATTTGCCAAAGCTTTAGGGAATATGAAGTTCTGTTCTATTTTCCCTTAAGTATGATCGATCGATTGGTCTCAGCTATAATAGAACACTGCATGAGTCATATGTACATATGTAAATAAGAGTGTACCGTAGTTTTAGGAATAGTAAACAACAGAATTTTAATTAAAAAAATGTTTATAATTGTCTTTCAGCCTTCCCATACTCACAATAAAGTTAACATCATAATTCGAGCGATTTAATTGCAGTCGCGGCAAAAAAATCGTAACATTCATACGATGTGGTTAATAAAAAACCAAATATTTCACTTACATGTATTTTATTCTGATTATATCCTTAAACTTAATAATTTGACATACTGCCTTTGTTCTTTAACACCATATGAAGTCTTTTGGGCATTAATTCTGCCAGTAGGAGGCGTTCATATGGATCCATAACCCCTTTAGTGCCTCCTGCAGGTCTTTGATGTTGGTTGGTTTGGATGCTTTTACCGTATTTTTCGTAACATTCCAGGCATTCTCGATATTGTTTAGATACGGCAAATTACCTGGCCAGTCTACAAGGAACTTTTTAACCGCTTTTGACTTGTGTGCAGGGGCCCCATCCTGCATGAAATAATTGCATTCATAAATACTCTAGAAATAAAGCAAATGTACCGGGGATCGAACCGTGACACATCTCTTGGCTGAAGCACTTTCTTGGACTTCCCTTTGACCAGACTGAATGTACTTTCGTCGCTAAACATTACCTTTGTCTATTCCTCTGAGGTCGAGTCCTTTTATTTCTTGCAAAATTCAAGGCGCTTTTACTTCATAGCATTAATGAGAAGGGGTTTTTGTTTGCGCGTCGTGCGGCTACAGCCGCTATTGAAGGGTTTATCCACCACCATGTTTTAAAAGCTTATCCGTCCTTACTGTCGTCTTTCTTGGTGCTCCACAACCTATTATCCTTAGGGGGTCGTGCCTGGTGGTAATCTAACCGCCACGTCCAGGACATGATAAAGGGCTTGTCTAGACATCTTCAGCTCGGTGGCTACACGAATCACAGACATGCGATTATCTAAAATGGCGAAAGCACGAGATCTTTTCTACATGCTAAGCTCGGTACGTCCCATTATGTTCAAATTTAATGGAATTATATGGCGGAAAAGATAGGGTTACAGTCAGGATCAGCGCTAGCGAGAGCAGCGTAATATAAAACCTTTTTACACAAGCACTCGTCGTGCACTGAGACACGCCTGGGTGGCAGCATGTAGCTAGAGACGCCAGAAGGTATCTGCATCAACACAAGCTCTGTCCACTCTATCTATGGTGGAACAGCAAATAAAATCGTAAGACGCGAATTCTCTGTTACAATTTTTATTGCTGATGATGTATTACGCTTTTTTATAGCCGCGACTATAGACAAATGGTTAATTTAGTAGTATCTGACATTTTATTTAATCAATCATTAAACTTTTTGTACTAGTTTGGATTAAAATAAATATATATATATATATATATATATATATATATATATATATATATATATATATATATATATATAGAGAGAGAGAGAGAGAGAGAGAGAGAGAGAGAGAGAAAGAGAGAGAGAGAGAGATTTAGGTAGGAGACCATGTTGTATGCATACAGTTATAAAAGTCAACAGCTGCGGCAGCGTTATTGATTTTGAATTGCAATTCAATTAAATATATATATATATATATATATATATATATATATATATATATATATATAAGTTTATCTCTCTTAAAATAAGCATAATATTAAGGAGGAAAAAAAAAGTTGCAAATTATGTACAAAAGAAAAGCTTGAATGGGTTAAAACACAAATTAAAATACAAAGAAAAATACAAATTACAGGATTAAAGGTCATAAAACAGAGAATAGGAAAATTTCAACAAATGAAAAGCGTAGCCCTCAATACCAGGGCAAACCTTACAAACTCTCTTCACCCATAATCTATCATCTCATCTTCGACCCTAATCTTTTTCCTAACTATTATTCACCTAGCAAGAAATTATAAGAGTTCCCCGGTACATTTGCTATATTTCTAGAGTATTTATGAATGCAATTATTTCATGCAGGAAGGGGCCCCTGCACACAAGTCAAAAGCGGTTAAAAACTCTCATAACAGGATCTTCAAGGAGAGAGAAAATAGCCACAAAGGACATATTTTTTTTCCAGACGCTTTCGACCGAGGTGGGTCAGCTTCAGGGAAATATGGTAGGAACTCTTATAATTTCTTGCTAGGTGAATAATAGTTAGGAAAAAGATTAGGGTCGAAGATGAGATGATAGATTATGGGTGAAGAGAGTTTGTAAGGTTTGCCCTGGTATTGAGGGCTACGCTTTTCATTTGTTGAAATTTTCCTATTCTCTGTTTTATGACCTTTAATCCTGTAATTTGTATTTTTCTTTGTATTTTAATTTGTGTTTTAACCCATTCAAGCTTTTCTTTTGTACATAATTTGCAACTTTTTTTTTCCTCCTTAATATTATGCTTATTTTAAGAGAGATAAACTTATATATATATATATATATATATATATATATATATATTTTTTCAGAGTAATAGTAATTGAAGTTGTTCAAGAGTCTAATTCTATATACACATTTAATTATCTTGCATTCTACACATTCATACATGTTTGTGAATGGATTTGTTAATGTATCGTGTATGTAATTGTTTGTTCGGTGTGGTTTATTATGTGAACCACAGTGCCAACTGCTCATCAGAGCATTTTCTCGAGCTAGGAAATCGCCTCTTTCTGCTCACTTTATCTCTTGTGTTCGCTTGAGTTTTTAGATCCTCCACTAGTTCAGTCACCGTTTCATTCAAGATCTTTTCCCAACTTTCTTTGGCCAAACTTTGGGTCACCAGATTGATAGGTCCCAGAGCGGCTCTTCGGTGGAGTTGTCTTTGGGGAATTCGGTCTCGCTTTCTATTTTTGTTTATGTAGAGAGACGCTTTGTTCTGAACATTCACCGTAGACTCATCGTACGAAACGGATCTCTTCTCAAGCTCTTCCAAAAAGTTTATCACAGCTAAAGGCGGGAAAGGAAGGGGAGGTCATGCCAAAAACGTGAACTTGCCACACTTTTTCCCCACGGGGACTCCAAAAATAGAAGGTGATTTACCGGACCATACATAGTCGACTCATACCTAGCTAATCCCCCCGCGGCCCCCTTATCGGGGCAAGGGAGCAGAAATTAACTAAACTGCCATTCATCTAGTCTCGCTCCAACTATGTCGGTCTACTTTGATAGACCTAATTGGAGACTTAAAGGAAAGCAGGTTTGAGGATTAGCCCATGGTGGAACTCTACGGAAGAGACCACCGGGTTACGAGGCGATGCTGAGAACTTTGGGGAAGATTCGTTCTAATCTCTAAGGGTAGTCCTAGAAAAGCTCCTTAACGAAAGGTTTATCAACCATCTTAACATAAACCTTTCGTTAATGAGCTTTTCTAGGACTTTGCCTAGAATTTAAGGAGGAAAAAAAAGTTGCAAGTTATGTACAAAAGAAAAGCTTGAACCTGGAAATAAAACCTTGCAAAATATTCTGCAGCTATCTAGATGAGAGGAAAGCGATTTCGAAGATAAGCAGCAAGATGGCGATGCAATCAACCTGCAAACGGTTTTTCCACAAGGACAAGCGATAGGAAAAGCCCAAAAGACATCGCCCTAAGAACAGGTATAGAAATTAAAAAACTAAATGATTACGAGATAAGGAATAAAATAAAAAATAACATGGATAAGTGCAAACTAATTCCCATGAACAGATAGAAAAAAGCTACTGTACACGTAGATGGAGAGGCATATCCTTTCTAAACAGAAGGACGTGTCCTCGGACTAAAATTAACAACGACAGGTTATACAAGTCACCTACCACAAAAAATCATAAAAGCAAAATCAACCTTATTAGCATATTACAGATTCAGACAACTTTCAACCCAAAATAAAAGAAAACTATACCTGGCCCTACTTCAAACTAAGCTCCTATACCCAATTGTACCATTGAATACACTAAGTAACTCCCAAATCAAGAAGATCCAAAGAGTCCAAAATCAAGCCACTAGATCCATAACAAACACAGGAAGACTAGATTACATACCAGCAGAAGAACTCCACCGCAGATCTACTATAGAACCCATAAACATAGTCATACAGAAAAGAGCAAGAAAGCTGTGGGAAAAGATTAAAAATACGATTCCACTGAATATAATAAACCAAACCATCGTACAAGAAGACCAAATCCATCTTACACAATATAAACAACGCTTCGACGGTAGCCTGAGAAAAACGTTAATAAACGTCAATTCAATCTATAGGTAATAAACTATAGTACAACATCTAGAAAAGACAACCTCTCGTAGAATAGGCTCTCGACGATATACCATATATAACTATTGGTTGAGGAAATTATTCTAATATTTCGAGTGCGTGGTAATCTGATTGACTGAGGTTATTTATCTTCAATATGCTTAAGAAGTGGAACTGAGCTCAATTATAATAATATGGCTATCATTAATAAAATAGAGTTTTATTAATTAAACTATCAACAACACAAAAAAAAAGAAAATGTTTACATAAACGGAGAATGGAAAGGGTCGTGGGAATATCTGACTAATCCGAGGATTAAGATTATGGAGTTTTAAAAAGGTAAACAAATAAAAATTAAAGGGCGGGGATGGTTCGCTAAACCATTTAAAGCACAGGGTAGCGTTGACAAAAGGTTAGATGATTAAAGGTAATTCTCAGCTTACGTAATTACAAAGTTGTTGTGCAGAGGAAGACGTTGCGAAGAAATCTTCGATCCACAAGCGATTTCCAGCAGAAGGGTTCTTTGGCGGGTTATCCTTAGCGAAGGGGAAGGACTGTCTTCGAAGAGTGAGAGCGAGGTGGGGCTTGGAGGTACGAGCGATCTTTGTGACAGCAAATCGGGGATGTTCTAGATGAACAATGGAGGTTATTGTTGAAACCAAGCGTTCTCTTGAAGAACGTTAAAAAAGGGGGGAATTAAATTATCTTGGGAATGAGAACCGTTTCTTGACGAACGGGCTTAAAAAACAATGGCTGTTCTAACGTTGTTTTCTTTCTGAACAACAGGGGGGGTCGAAACCGTCTCTTGTCAACGGGCTCAAAGAACAATGGCTGTTCTAACGTTGTTCTCTTTCTGAACAACAGGGGGGCCTTGTGAACTCGGCCTCTCGAAGGCACGAACCTTGGCACTCAAGGGGTATTGTCCTCTTCTGCACAATAATGGTGGATCTCGAGGTAGAGAGTGCCTATGGTGCTCAAGGGAGAACGAAGAGGCGTGATGCCTCGCGAAGATAATCTGGAAATGATCTGAACTGCTTTAATCGGGAAAGCTATGATATAAATAGTCAAAGCCATCCCCTTGGCGTAGGGGGCAATTGAGTGGGAGGCTTCGGGAGAATGCGCCGGTCGACCCTGGGAAAATACCTTATCTGCCCATAAGCCTTACTCAATCTGGCGAGATCAACGTATGGAGGCGAAACGGGGCAATGAACCTCCTTGATTAAATATTGGCTATGGTGGGCGATAACGAGCTCTGCTTCCTCTCGCAGATGCACGTGGGTAGCAATGTGTTTCTAAACATGTGATAGCGGCTGAATTTAAGCGGCCTCAGACCGTTCTATCACACAACCGAATGCGACTAAAAAAGTATACAACTCAAATGAGCTACCCTATGAGATAATAAAAGTAATTACTGACAAAAATATATATATACACATAAATCTATTTATATAATAGCATTAAAAAAAAATTAATTTAAAAAAAAATAAAATGAAACAAACGCTCTATTGAGCAAAATAAAATAAATGATCCACGCTTAAAATAATAATGTATCAAAAATAAAAACAAAAAAACAAAACGAAAGCTTTAGCAAGGCAACCCAGCACAAATCTCTATCATCTTCACATATCATCCTACAAACATTAACACACACACACAACATTTTAATTTCTATCTATCCTATCTCTCTCTACCCATTCTAACTTTATTTATTTTATCTTATCTTATCTTTTATCTAGATTTTAGTCGAATTCATTATGTCTGGTCGTGGCCAATGAGGAAAAGTTAAGAGGAGGTTCTGAGAACTTCTCCAGCCAGACAAGTTATTTTACGTTTGTGTGGGCAAGCAAGCAGTATTAACCGAAGAAAGATCAAGCTCTATAAAAAGAAAGGGAGAGCTAAGCAAGGGGCTCCATGGAGCAGGCCCCTCAAGAAACTAGACGGGTTCCCCTTCGTACCCTACGGGGGGGAACCAAACCGAATAGGCTGACGGTCATTAATACAATCTACGGAAAGATCAACGTCTCCCTTCTACGACTCATTGAAAGGCCCTCAGGCTACGCGAGCATTTGCGAAAACATGCAGGACATGAAGAACTTAGTTTCAGAAGAGGGTAAAAAACATTTACAAAAAATAGGACTGGAAGCGATCATCTCCTACGAGATACTCGTACAACGTACAATAATACTACTATGGCTTGACCCCGTCTTTACGGAGAACTCCTGTGAGGAAATCAAGGCCGAGCTATCAGACAAACAAAAATGGGTCAATATAACAAGAATAGAAAAAATTCAGCAAGGCCAACACAATAGTCAAGATCGTATTCTCGAACATTGAGATGGCGCACCGAGCAAAAACGATGGATTGTTAGGGTTCTAACTCAGGGTAGCCCCCGAACAAATCGAAACCGAGAAATATATCCCCATCGAGAGCTGCTTGAAATGCTACGTGGTCGAGCAGCACCAAACGAAAGAATGACCAGCGAAGGAGATGGTGTGTTCCAACTGCGCCGGACTCGAACACGGTTGGAAAGAATGTATGTAGAGATGAAAGAACAAAATGCATCAACTGTGGTAGCGAACACAAAGCAATGGCTATGAAATGCCCCATCCGGAAACAAGCAATCCAAGAAAAGAAAGAGAAACAGAAAAATGAAAAATATGCAAAGTCAAAGTCATACCTTGATGCAGCCACAACAAGGTACACCACGGAATCTGGTTATGCCAAAGGAAGGGACCGGAATTATGGCAATGATAATGTTCGCCCACCTGGCAAACCTGTCTCGCCCCGGCACGTTTGCAGATGAGCTAAATCCGCTTCTGTAAATGAACGGAGTAAAAAAGAAGCTATGGTTCCCGCCGACCCCTGCCTCCAACGAAATTCTTAAAATACAGCTCACAGGAGAACAGCCAGAAGAAAAGAAAAAGGAAACGAAAGAAAAAGGAATCGACAGAATGAGAAGAAAGACCAAAAACGAAAACCCAAAGAAGTCCACATAAAATAAAAATCAGAGTAAAAAGAAGAAAAAGGAAACAGAAGAAAGTGAAAACTCAACCACAGAAGAAGAGGATGAGGACGAAGAAATATTAAAATACCCAGGAGTTCCCTCACAGAAAAGAAGGAGATATTGGAGATGGGGTACTTCTTTAACGCAGAAGAAGTGTCTATCAAGGTCTTCGGGTCACCAATAAACAGACCGCCGAAAGGGAAAATTGTGAAACTCACAGAAGGCATAAGAATGGGCACATTCAAATGGACTCACTAAGGACCCTACTCCCCGAAGGAAATAGCAGGACTTCTGGAGGAAGGCACATTCTATATTCCGGATTGGTGCCTCTATACAGTAAAGCTGAATGTTTTCAAGGTAATTAAGAACGGACAAAAGACCTCACACCTAACCAAATATGTGAATGAAAAAAAGTGAATAATTAACAAAAAGTGTAAATATCGAACGAAGGGAATAAATCATAGTGAAAATATGATAAAAGAATAAATTAAAGTGAAAATAAATTACCAGTGAAATAATATAAAGAGAATATATAATTAAAATTAAGTGTATAAAATTTAGGTTTTAACAGAAATAATTATAATTAGAATGTGTTAAAATAAAGTGTACATAATAACGGTACTAATATGAAATATAAATTAAAATTGTTAAACGTTAAAAACTGTGAAATACTAGAAAGTGTAGAAATAAATCAAAAAGACATGAATAGATTAATGAACGTAAATTCGGTATGAATATAAAGTTAAATAAATATAAACTAAAGCGAAAATTAACTACCAATTGAGAATTAATATAAATACAATAAGAAAAAATAAAAAATAAAATATTAAAGTGTAAAAATTTTGGATACTAAAGTGAAATAATATAAATAGAATGTTAAAAGTTAAAATTGTAATAATAAGTAAATCACTCAAGAATAATAATTTTTAAATGTTCAAATAAAATATCACACAAAAATTATTATTTTAAATGTATAAATAAGAAATGAGATATAACAAAATAAATAACGGAAAAATTTCATGTGATAATTTGTTTATAAATGAAATATATACAATAACTATATAAACATAATAAAAAAAAGATAGATGACCTCCACAATTCCTGGAGTTTTCGTTCTTCTTACTTTTCCATGCAAACTTACCCTTCTCTACTCTCCTTTTTTAGTGTCTATATTCAACACTATGATCTAATTGTTTTTGCTTATATGTAATTATATGTTAAAATACTCCAATCTGTAAACTCTGCTCTTTAATAAATCTTGCAAATCTTATATGTAGATTTTAGGTAAAGGAGGTAATGGCAAAGAGAGGTCGGGGAACGGCACATGAAAAAATTTTTAGAAAGGAAAATTATGCCTTACAAAACCGTATATAACGGGGAGGGTGAGATTTTATATCTATGTTTTAGCTAAAGGGGGGGGCAAGGATAAATGGAAGATGGGGAACGGGTAAACTATGCGCTACAAACTGAATTAAGTGTCGGTGCGTGCTTCTTCTAATGGCGCTCAACTCGGCGACGTCGAGATGTTGGGAGTACGGTGTCTGGCTAGAGTTGCACATTGATTGCCAGTTTGCTTGCTTGTATACTTATATATATATATATATATATATATATATATATATATATATATATATATATATATATATATATATATATATATGGATCGTTTTTTAATCAACACATCCTTTGTAATATGTGTTTTGCTTTTCGACTTAATATTTTGTTTATTGCTGTGTTACCACACTAAATGGGGTTTAAAAAACTCTTTACTTTTTATGAAGATAAATTTTCCATGTTATTTATGTTTTACTTTCAATATTTTTAATTACTAACTGCTTACTTATTAGATAATCGTTTTTCTTAAAAAAACTTTTGTAATTTTAATTACGTACATACATTCAATTTTAAAACAAACTTGTTTTGTAAGTGCAAACAGATATTTAAACATTATTTCAAAGGTAATAAATACTAATTAAGTCCACAAAGTTGTTACAGTAAGTATTCTTCTTTGTATTGCATGTAACTATGTTAAGAAAGTTTTAATTTCACTGCTATAAATCAGATATTTATAGCTATGCTAGCTCATTCACGATGTGAAAAGTAACCACACTCTACTCTTTGATTAGATTTTCTGTAAAAACTGACATATTTCTAGAAGAATTTTTCCTTTTAATTTAAAGAGATTCCTTTAAATTTTAATACACAATGCAAAAAGCAAGAAATGCTCAATATAGTAGGTAATACTTCAAGCCTTTTCTCATTTTCTTTTTATTAGGTCAAGATTTCACGAAGAAAACTCCAATAAAATTACTCTTAAATAATTCAATAAAACAAAAAATATTATTTTCTCGCAAATTTAAGACAAATATTGCGCAGTTCTGAAAAATAAGCCCTGTATATTGGATTTCTAAAATGTAAATAAAACTATTTCAGATTATTTCATTAATATTGATCACTATAGTATCAGAGGAGAAATACTCAATAGCGAATAAAAAGAATATTATAAAAAAAATCATTAATATGTTCTTAATATGTGCCTTCTATTTGTTCATATCTGAGTTGAATATATTTTCTTTTATTTAAATATGTACACCAATTTTATCTCACCTGATACTTTGAAGCAAGTAAAGGAGGATAGATCGAAGAGGCAAAAGTCCTGGGATAAGTACCTATTAAAACTTTCTCATAAATATTCTTCTGTGAATTGCATCTAACCGTGTTTAAGAACGTTTTAATTCCTCTACTATAAAGGTGATATTTCATGTTGTGATAGCTAATTCACGATAAGAAACGTAACTTCTACTTTTTTATTGTTTTATGTAGTAACTGACAAATTTATTGACTAATTTACCCCTGTAATTTCAATAGATTCCCTTTAATTTTCAATACAGAATGGAAGAAGCAAGAAATTCTCAATATAGGACATAATTCTTTAAGCCTATTCTTATTACTTTTCATTAGGCCCACATTTCACAAAGAAAATTCCAATATAAATACTCGTAAATTATTCCACGTAGCTTTTATGAAATTTGAATATAAGGAATTAAGTTTAAATGGCAAATAAATATTCAATGAAACAAAGCAATGCTATGACAATATTACACAATTCTAAATTATACGCCGATTATAGTGGATTTCTAGAATTGAAATAATTTTATTTCATTATTATTTATCTCTTTTAGCATTAGACGAGAAATACTCTATAATGAATAAAAAGAGTCTTATAAAAAAATCCTAAACGTGCTGCTAATATGTGCAATCTATTTGATCATTTCTAGATTGAATATATTTTCTTTTATTTAAATATGTACACCAATTTTATGTTACATAATACTTCAAAGCAACTAAAGGAGGATATATTAAAGAGGCAAAAGTGCTGGGATAAGTACGTAGTATCCAGTATTGCTCATTCTATAGGGGTTAAGTGTAACAATTCAACGTAGCATTGATTTCACAAATGGCCAAACGAATTCCGGGCAGTTCTCGCTATTTTAAGGTATATTGAAATAGTGAGCGACTTGTTCTGGGCAAAATATCCCATCAATGCTCAATTGGGCTGATATAGGTTCAATAGGTAGTTGCAACTATTCGTCGGAACTATCCATAATGATCCTTTAGCCAATTCTTGGGCATGATGAAAAGGTGCATTTCTACGGGGATATCCTACTGTTTTTTGGTACAAGACGTCTTTAGCTGTCTCCAACTAAGTGAACGTTGTCTTCACCGATCAATTTTGTGTTTTGATGACCAGGAGGGGATCTTGAAACGATTTTAAGGATACTTGAAGGCAATAAGTACGATCCAAAGGCGATTTGAGGGAGCAATGAGGCGAGGGTCAAATCAAATGCAGTTCTTTCGGGGTGAGAGGCTCTGATTGACATTTGTTAGATTTAAGAAAAGCAGCTGTATGTTGGATATATAGTCCAGGGAGTTGATTAGCGATAGTTTAATGCGTAGGTGCAAGGATATTGTAAGTATAAGCCCTTTTAGCGAGCCGACTCAGGCATCAAGGTTCTAAATATAAAAGCTGGTACTGTTGCGTGTGTGACTTTGCCGTAAATATGCTAGGATGCCGCTGCTGGATCCTGATGTGTTGGAGACCACTCCAAATAAGATTAAGCCAATCGATTCTCCTACAAAATGATATCCTGATGCAGGAAAATGGAACCGAAAATGAAAACCTTTAAATACTAAACTTGTTTATTTATCAAATCTTTAACATTAATCAAAAGAATAGTAAATATTAGACCTTCAACATAAAAACAAATTTGAAGGCCGCCCTCATCAATGAGATACAGGCCATAGCACCGCACAACTCTTTCATGCAAGATCAGTAGAATACTTAGAATCTAATTATACACATTTAAATGAGTTATTTAAAAAAATATATATTTAATAATAAACGTGTACCTCGCTTAATTCGAATAATATTTAGTTATTATTAAAGAAAAATAATTATAATAATATGTGCATTTTCTTATGAGTTCCATTTTCCTGGCTAACTAAGTACAAGCATTTAATATACCTTTTCTTACCACCATCATAGCTAAAAGATCTATAGAATCACTTAAGGCATGCTATGACATTTTCGCAGCCAGCACGCCACATAGATGAGAGGTATGTAGCCAAAAGCACCTAAGTAAATTAGTTCGCAAAGGGATGTATATTTGGTTTTATTATTAATCCTTTGAACATTAAATTTAAAAATCAAAGAGTAGAATTTGTGAACCTTATGATATATATGTTTTACCTTGTATACGAACATTCATGCAATGGAATTATATGTATATATTTTATAAGATGAACTGAATATCCCTCGCCAAAACTGCAAATTATAAAATCATCCTTATACCTCTTCGCTGTTGAACATACTACCCCACTAGGTTTTTGATATTAAACAAACCTACATCTAAAGTTTCTGGAGGGGGAGGATCTTAAAATTATCCAATATCTTCCTTACATTATTATTTCTTCGTTTTCTTACTAAATTCGTTACATTTGATTTTTTAAATGATTTCTTGATCTTATAATATGTTATTTACAGGAGAGGATGTTTAATTGTTGCAATGGTTCTCTTTTTGTGTTCGACTACAAACAGATTCACTTTTGAGAATACGGTTCACAACGGAACCTGACCTAATATTTTGTAACTTAGGAAGTACCCGTATTTCTCGTTCATGAAACGAAATTGATTGCTAACATCAATCAAGAACAATCTATAACATAAATGATGGAAGCAATCATAACCCGACAATCGTTTTCGAGTTTCATTCAACTTGGCAACTAACCTTGGTCCCGACTCGCAATTGTGATTAATTATTTAGGAGAAAAAGTTAATTTTATTATTGCATTCTCCCGGAAACCTTTTATGTGGATTATGCAAAAATGAAGAAGAACTGTGCTCTCATCCTTTCGATGAGCTTGCATCAAAGGAGCGGATCTTGGCTATGTGGTCTTCAGATCAAAATTGAGATGGATAAGATTAAGTAAGGCTAAAAGACAGACTGCATTGCGCCAGGTCGAGAAGAAACTGTTCTCAATTTAGATCCACTTATAGAGTTGGAGGATGAAGTGATCTATCGATAAGTGTAGGCATTGGGAGAGGTATTAGGATTTTCTATCAACCCTAGGAGCGTTGGAGCGACACGGAGTGAGACGAAAATTCACTATCTAATAAGGACATTGATATTGAGACGACGTAGCATACTGAACTCTAAGAAGTCTCTCCCCCATCAGAGAAGAACGACTCATTATCCATGAACATATTAGGGAGGCGTCCGTACCTTGCAGGAAGAGCGGCGTCCTCTTTAATATATAAGTTAGCACCGCTCTTACCTCGTTCACCTGTAACATTTGCTGTAGAATACTTTTGTAGTGGCATTGGAGACTATAATGACTCATCGTTATGTGCTTCCTTTTACTCGGAAGACCAGTGGGAAACGTTCGGAGGCTGGAATTTGCCTAAAGAAAAAGATTTATGCGAATATTAGAGAGGTGAAGGAGAATAAGAGAAAACACAAGATTAGAAGGTTTGTTATTTTCTGACGTTTCGCTCATTTGGAGTTTCCACAAAGTAACAAGAATCTAAGTCAATAAATTAACGATTTATTCAAGAGTAAATATATATATTATATTTTACATATCTTTAAAATAAATAGACAATAGTGGGGAAAGAATATGAAATTAATCGAAAAGAATGTCATGAGGGATAAGATTCATTTGAACACAATTATTTTTTTTATTGTCAAGATATAAATGATTTTCATTCTTAAAATTATGCTCCCCGATATCATTTTTAACTTCTGTAACTTAATAATAACGTAGTTTTTTTTATTTTTCTTAAATGTGTTATTATTTTGCTAAATTTGACTAGTTAGCTAATAGCATGGGTATATCTGCACGGGCTCGCGCATACGTCCTTTGGCTGATTAGCCAATAGCATTTTCTGTTATATATGGTGTATTTCAGATGATTCGCGGATGTCCGTATATTCAGTTTATATGATAAAAGGGGGTACGATGTCCGTACTAGGTCGCATTACAAACTAATACGAGAGGTATTTGATAACGATTATCAGTCATTAAAAAATATATTGGGCTCATGGTTTAATACCGCGAGATATTACATGCTCTACAAGCCGTAGTATTTGTAAGTTTAGACAGGATCAGAATTTATTTTACTGTGTTATAATTGCAAATGACCGAAAGGCCGTAAAACCTCATGCACATTTTCCGTTAGTGCATTTTGTTGACTCTGTTATTGGAGTTCATACTCAAAACATTGAAATAGTTTGGCAGGATGTCAAAACCTGGGTACTTAGGGCGGATTAGGTGCATTATTTCGCCCGTTGTTTATTTAATAAGGCACACACCCTTAAACAACGCCTGTACCAGTTTCTTCTAGAGGTGGCAGATCTAGATGGGCAGGAACTTTAAGACAAATGAGGTGAGTTTTTTTCCAAATTTCGGTCTGATTTTATTTGGTTATGTAAGGTTAGGTTAGGTTAGGTCTAGTTCTGTATCTTTTAAGTGCTTTTGAAAATTAGTTTTTCTTTTGCAGTTTTGTGTGTACTTTTCAGATATGAAACTTTTTTTCTGGAAATAATTACTTTTCCTATCATAGACATTCATTCAACATATGCGTTTCCGGGGGAATACAGAGAGTGGCAGATCCGAAAAGTACATAAAACTGCCTAACAAAAACCCATTTTTAAATGTATTAGAAAATATGTGTTATAACGAATCTTTACCGTTAGATGTAAAATTGCGAGAAAATGCGGAAATCAGCTTGCTTATAATATATAATATTAATTTTTGATATACATTATAAATGTAAACCTAAATTATTTATAATTTATTGGTTTATAGTTAATTATTCACATATTTTATGTTGTCTTAATTTTGATGTATTAAAGAGTAAAAATTTTTATTTATGATTTCTATATAGTTCCCATATATTCAAAAATCACTATATTAGTCTAGTTGCTTGATATTCGATCACATTATTTTGTTCACTTTACATTAGATATTAAGTCATTTTTTTTATTAAAATCACTTTTATTCACATTATTCAAATCACTTAAATTTAGTTATTTAGTCACTTTTATTTTAATGACTTCTATTTGTTTTACCCTAGGTATTTTATTATTAATTAATAGATTTTAATCCTTTTGCTCAATTAGCTGTTTATTCACTTTTATTATTTTAATCCCTTCTATTCATTTTAAATCACTTTTGCGCTTTAATTTATTAATATTTGTGACGTTTTCCCGGCCAACTTTTGATTGTTTTGTACATAGAATTGTTCATGGTATAAACGCATGATTCTAATATAAACATTCCACCCTCCAACAACAGTCCTTTTACTTCTTTTAGAGAATATGGTCCACTTGTACTCCCCTTTAAGGATTCTTTGGGACAGTTGTTCCAAGTCTCCTTTTGGGGGCCTTTAGACGGGTTAACCTGAGACCATCAGGGGCCATATCTTCTCCATTGAAGAATTATCTCGAAACAGGATTTCCGTCTTATCCGTAATGAGAACTCCTGGTTGTTTTAGAACTTATTCATCTGCCTCCTCTTCTGTGTTCTTTTATTCCTTCTCTCTCTGTTGTTGTACCGTTTTTTTTTTCCTATTTGTCTTTTTTCTTATTTTTTTTAGAGTTCTGTGGTTTCTTCTTCTTCTCTATTCATTTTTTATGGTTTGCTTGTTGATTCTTCCTTATTCTTATATCTTTGTTCATGGACGTCGAAAAATTAGATGTTGAGTACTTCTTGCGAGGCAGGGTTAGGTGGGAACTACAGATTCCTTTATTACCCCATTAATATACCGAAGGCGATTGAGCTCTACTGCAAATTTGCGGTGGTTAGCTATGTTTGCCAAAGGAGCTTAAATGACTATATCCACTATCTCCTTGTCTTCACTTGGCATTACCAGCTTCAGAGTACTGGTTCCTGTGATTAGTTCTTGGCTCCGCCGCTTTAACGTAATTTCTTGATCTTACCTCCTTTTCTTGTTTATTTTTTTCTCTCTTTGAGCGGATTGCTTCTTTGTCGTCTGGACATCTCATTGTCAGAGACCTATGGTCCCCTTCGGATTCTCCGCTACAAGCATCTTTGGAAATGGAGCAGATGAAGCATGCAACGTCGGTCGCTGTACAGTCTCTTGTCGGGTACTTCTCGACAGCCAATATTTTGAAGCAGCATTCGAGGTGGAAAATTTCCTCTGCCCTATTCTGCTCTGGGGATATTTGTAGGTAGAAACAGAGGAGTGTCTCGTTCTTAGCTCTCTGGATATCTTGACTTTTTGGCCTCTTCAGAGACAGCCTTTTTACGTCCTGCATCGTGACGAATATAACTGCGTTGTTTTTCGGGGTCTCAATTAGTCAGATGAGCACGATGTTTGGAACACCGTAGATGGTTTCCATCACTGTCATCCTTGTTGGTTTTGTATCCAACACCCCGGAGTGTGCTGAGAGGGACCCACTTGTTGTCATGTGTGGCCGGCTCCATGGGGCACCTTTGGACAGTGTTTCTTCCTCTTGTGTTGATTCTTTTCTTACTTCTTATGTTAAAAAATGCCTCACGTTTGCTAGTGTAACAGTGATGAATTTTCTAGCGTGTTTATCTTAAGGGCTTCCCCTTTTCCACGACCAGATATGATGATAGCTCAGAATCAAAACGCAAAAATTACCTACTTGACAAGAAATGGCACGGAAAAAGCCTGCTTATATATTCGCTACGTACTGAACATTACTCTGCCCAGTGTCCGTGCTCGTAGTTGATTTTTCAGTTAAAATGATTCCAGACCAGTGTATGAGTCAGTCTGTAGGCGCAAAGTTGCTTCACTGCATATTTTCACGGTAATGGATGCAAATAAAATGGCAAGACAAATTACTGGGCTAGGTTTAGCTTATGCGGAATAAACCGTAGTTGGTGTTCATACATTTTGAAGTTGCTGTGAACGCTGCTTCCAATGCCTTCCTTCTACATCTGTTTGATGCACGTGCGACTGCTCTGCCTTTCCTCCAATTAATGCAGTGGTCAGAATCTTAAAGGTGCTCGGTGAAAGCGTTGGTCAACTGCCATGCCCGGATCTTCTGCCTGTGTTCTCATACTTTGGTATTAACGCCCCTGTGGGTCTCACCAAAGTAAGCCAGGCGTAGGAGATACAAGGCTCTCATTATACTATGAATTTCCCATTGATTTACTTCGTTGGTTTTGAGAGATAGATGTATCCGACTTTACAACCAGCTTAAAGGGTGGACTCTGGTACATAGTTATAGACCTCTTCCAACTGCGATGAAGAGAGGGCTAGTAGAGGCTGAAATCAAATTTGTCTTAGGTCTCTGCTGCTGCAGCATGATGGCCAATTTTAATGGCCTTTCTCCTTGCCCTCCTAATGTAAGCAACAGGGTACTCTAACAAAAGGGAGTAGTCTTGTATGTACTTCTCCCCCTGGGTGATGAAATCTTTGCTGTAAATACTCTGTCCACGAAGGAAGAACCCAATGACAATGCAAATTATGGTCCAAGAGTCGTCGGCGACATATTGTGGAAAATTGATCTTTTTTGTTTGTCTTCCTGTAGAGGGATAATTTAACTAAAACCATCGTCAAGCCTATCTAATTTTGCGTCTAGTAATAAAAGAGGGAGAGGACGAGACTTTTCAATGCATAAAATTCAAATTACATATGAGTGACTAAGATTTAAGATTCTCTGTCTAATGGAAACCAATAAACAAATACGATTTCGTACGCCACCAGTCCGTCCACGAATCTCGAACCATAATAGCTATCGTCATCGTGTTCTTCCTACACGCACGCAGAATTTGCATCCAAACTGGAGTAGATGTATGAGAATACATACCCTTCCATGAGGATACAAGAGTAGGCGAAAAGTAGGGTCGTTTATTTAATATTCTGAGAAATTGTGCGTCACAGGCGCTGGAAGATTAAATTGCTAGTTATATCACAAGAAGGCGATCGTGAAAAAGAATATAGATGAAGTAGAGATTGTATTGTCGTTTCAGGAAAGCCAAATAGCACCTTATCAAAGTTAAAAAAGAGAGGAAATAACGTTTAACTGATTCGACGAGAAATATAGCTAATACCTCTCTTTTCTTTAGATGTGTCAGGAGCAAAGGAGAGGTAATTAATGTAAATTGAAATGATAGAGGTCTAATGGCCACTCAGGCTCAGTTATTTGACTCAGAACCATTTGGCTTGATAAAAAATGGAAAGATAAATATGTGCTGCCTTTCTTGTGCTCAAGTAAGTCCCAGAAATCGAAATGAGTTACAATAGTAGAGATGAAGGGAATAACAGTAGATAAAGTGTCAGAAATCAAAATGAGCTACAGTATTAAAGAACAAAAAAAGGAAAGAAGTCAAGGTTTTGAAGTGAGAGCAAAATTAAGATGACCATAAGAAAGACCAGATGCTACAGAGCTTCTAGACAGTTTAATATGACGTACAGTGAGACTTGCATCCGTTCGAAGAATTGATGCATGGGATAAAATTGAAACGTCTTAAGAGATGGGAAAAGCAATTAAAGGGGATATTAAGAGTTATAGACAAGTATGGAAACCTATAGAAATCAAGAAAGGTCAAAACAAATGAAGAAGGTCAGCAGTTTAGGGCGACTTCTGATTTGAAGGGTCTGTCTGAAACCCATTTGAATAGAATCTTGATGAATAGAGTTCTGCCAGGTTTGGGAGCTTAAGTTTGATGGGAGCAGCTCAGGTGGAAGGGCCTTAGCTTAAGAACCCTACTGGCAATTAGGGTGGAATATACATCTGCCAGGCTTATCTAGATTAGTCAGGAATGTAGAGTACCATGTCTCTGTATCTCTTACTCGAATTGAATCAAATCATCGGATAGTCGCGTGAGATGCTGTGTTCTCTCCCGAAAAGTTCTAAAACTGGATATCTGCTTTACAGAAAAAGATTTGTGAGTTAGAACCAATGATTAGGAACATTACCACTATTTTTGTGCAGGTTGTGCTAAATAATTGAACCCCCTGTTATTTAAAACCTTTTTTGGGACTAGCACATAGTGATGGACGTCAAGAATTCACCTTTGATAGTCATCTAAATCACATTAGAAGTGAGGTAGGACCAGGGAGCTAAGGCTCAGTAACAGTTTATGGATGGTGACCTTTTTCAACTGACCTTTATCTGCATTCTCAGAATCTTTGTGAATAACAAGAGATGAAGAACGACTAGGATGTCCTTCAACGCCATCTCCCGAAGGCCCTTAGCAAAACACGTAACTTGGTAGCAGGGGAGGCGTATTTTGTTGATGACGGTAAAAGCGCACCCTATTTTCTTTTACTAAAGACAATTAAAGAGCCTGTATCCCTAGTAGAATGGACTTTGGGTAACATCCTACCTCTTTGGGAAGATTTGTAAGGTACAGCATGGAAAAGAGGTTCATGAGTAAATAAAACTGTCTTTAGAACCATAAAACATTTATTGACGTATGCGAGATCAATGATGTGGTCTAACCAGGGGGTGAGTATACAACGTGAGATAGGAGGTTAGGGTTTGTTTCCAGATATTTGGGTTTGAGGAATTTCGATGATGTAGAAATAGTTGCTTGGGCTTGAAAATAGTGGTGTTAAGATGGCGAATATTTTGGGAATGAGGCAGGGTAGGCGGGTATAGTTGATGGGGCTTGAAGAAGTTGAGAACAATGAAAGAGGCAAAGTGTCTTGGTGTCGTAGGTTAGCCGAGCTCATATATATATATATATATATATATATATATATATATATATATATATATATATATATATATATTTATATATTTATTTGTTTTATTAATTTTTAATAAACCAAATAAACTTTGATGATGACGGTAAAAGCGCACCCTATTTTCTTTTACTAAAGACAATTAAAGAGCCTGTATCCCTAGTAGAATGGACTTTGGGTAACATCCTACCTCTTTGGGAAGATTTGTAAGGTACAGCATGGAAAAGAGGTTCATGAGTAAATAAAACTGTCTTTAGAACCATAAAACATTTATTGACGTATGCGAGATCAATGATGTGGTCTAACCAGGGGGTGAGTATACAACGTGAGATAGGAGGTTAGGGTTTGTTTCCAGATATTTGGGTTTGAGGAATTTCGATGATGTAGAAATAGTTGCTTGGGCTTGAAAATAGTGGTGTTAAGATGGCGAATATTTTGGGAATGAGGCAGGGTAGGCGGGTATAGTTGATGGGGCTTGAAGAAGTTGAGAACAATGAAAGAGGCAAAGTGTCTTGGTGTCGTAGGTTAGCCGAGCTCATATATATATATATATATATATATATATATATATATATATATATATATATATATATATATTTATATATTTATTTGTTTTATTAATTTTTAATAAACCAAATAAACTTTGATGATGACGGTAAAAGCGCACCCTATTTTCTTTTACTAAAGACAATTAAAGAGCCTGTATCCCTAGTAGAATGGACTTTGGGTAACATCCTACCTCTTTGGGAAGATTTGTAAGGTACAGCATGGAAAAGAGGTTCATGAGTAAATAAAACTGTCTTTAGAACCATAAAACATTTATTGACGTATGCGAGATCAATGATGTGGTCTAACCAGGGGGTGAGTATACAACGTGAGATAGGAGGTTAGGGTTTGTTTCCAGATATTTGGGTTTGAGGAATTTCGATGATGTAGAAATAGTTGCTTGGGCTTGAAAATAGTGGTGTTAAGATGGCGAATATTTTGGGAATGAGGCAGGGTAGGCGGGTATAGTTGATGGGGCTTGAAGAAGTTGAGAACAATGAAAGAGGCAAAGTGTCTTGGTGTCGTAGGTTAGCCGAGCTCATATATATATATATATATATATATATATATATATATATATATATATATATATATATATATATATTTATATATTTATTTGTTTTATTAATTTTTAATAAACCAAATAAACTTTGATGATGACGGTAAAAGCGCACCCTATTTTCTTTTACTAAAGACAATTAAAGAGCCTGTATCCCTAGTAGAATGGACTTTGGGTAACATCCTACCTCTTTGGGAAGATTTGTAAGGTACAGCATGGAAAAGAGGTTCATGAGTAAATAAAACTGTCTTTAGAACCATAAAACATTTATTGACGTATGCGAGATCAATGATGTGGTCTAACCAGGGGGTGAGTATACAACGTGAGATAGGAGGTTAGGGTTTGTTTCCAGATATTTGGGTTTGAGGAATTTCGATGATGTAGAAATAGTTGCTTGGGCTTGAAAATAGTGGTGTTAAGATGGCGAATATTTTGGGAATGAGGCAGGGTAGGCGGGTATAGTTGGTGGGGCTTGAAGAAGTTGAGAACAATGAAAGAGGCAAAGTGTCTTGGTGTCGTAGGTTAGCCGAGCTCATATATATATATATATATATATATATATATATATATATATATATATATATATATTTATATATTTATTTGTTTTATTAATTTTTAATAAACCAAATAAACTTTGACATGAGGCGTAGGTTCATGCTTCGGTGATCACTTGAGGATCGGGCACTAAGAGTGCTAATCTTTATTTTTTTATTTTAGTAAATGAATAAACGGGGTCTCTTTCTTGACTTTATTAAATATTGCCACTTCAACTCGTTCGGAGATAATTAAAACAGTGCATTTACTAATGATAAATAGACTTTAATGAACATAAACCATCTCACTAAATAACATAAAACAAATACAGATCTAATACACTTAAAAAAAAAAAAGGGATTACTGGGTGAGCTCTCGCAGCTCGGTTCGAGGTAAAAGTTTCCGGGCGGAACAATTTTAAAGGTCATATCGTTGTCTTTGGCCAGACATCCACTAAAATAATTATTGCGCACGGGGACATAAACAACAGGAATATTCTGTACTCACATAAGGTAATGGAGATTAAATACTCGCGACCAGTTAGACTATCGTCGGAGATTTTTGATCGGAGTTGGTTGTTTGTTCACTAGATAGCGTTTGTCGACTTGCCTGGCGAGTTGACGGGTGACGTCACGAGGGATCTTGGGTAGGGGAGACTTCAAGCTAAAACTTAGCCCTTCTACTTTGCTTCCGGACGAGATGAAATCATTGTCTTCTTTTTATTTTTTCTATCTAGTTGGGGTTTGTCCAACTCAGATAGAGTAAGATTTAGAGTCCTCAAACTTGCTAGATTGATACTTAATTTCTTGGGGGCTCGAGCAGCACCGAGCTTCCTTAGTACGATCTGGTTTCGTACAAGGACTGCAAAGTTCTCCTTAACTTGCGGAAAACTTTCTACCGGTGATTTTTCTGTTTCCTTCTCAAACTCGAAAAATCTCTCAACCGGTGACTTACTTGTCTCTTTCGTTAGAACGAACAAAAAGCCTCGTTTACTCGCGTCAACCTGTTATATACACAAAGTACTCCCGCGGGGTTGGGGAGGTGGAGGGGAGGACTCGCAAGGTGAGACCTCAGGTTGGTCTCCCGTGCTTGGCGTCTTGTGGCTCGGAGCGAGGGTAATACGACATCTGAAGTTTGCACTTTTGAATGGATTGTTTATAGGTGCACCCTCAAAGGGCCTGCCTTTTAAGCTGAGTTCGTTAATCAGTCTCGTATCATTTACCCTTTTGCCCATTCTCCTATGTTACCGGAGAACATCGGAGGGGCAAAGCTGAACCCAGATGTCTTTTGTTATTATTTCATTCGCTTCGATACATATATATATACATACGTATATATATATATATATATATATATATATATATATATATATATATATATATATATATATATATATATATATATACTAAACTCTTATTATTCCTCTACACTTGGCATGAGGGAAACTAGGGTTAGAAGTAGATATGATTGCTTACGTCAGGGTAGCTGGCACTACAGCAACTGGGAAAGCCGACTTGGGATCCGTTAATGAGCGAATATTTAAGTATAAATGTATGATTTGGCATCGGCAGTCAAGAATAGTAAGGAAGGCAAGAGCTAAACATCTAGCCAGAGACCACCATTCGATTTGGGCCAATGGAGGTCCGTTGTGATTGGTTGGCATCACTCAAGAAACCTGGTTTCGCCCTTGAACAAGCCTACAATTCATGAAGTGTCAGTGCAGACTTTGGCAAAAAAATAATGAAAAGTATCATGTGAAGAGTAATCAGGAAAATGTGGAGAGAAGAATGGAGCCATATTAAGCGCTCCATAACTAGATCATGATTGTGTATGGAAATTAATCGTATGGAAAATGTAGATAGGTTTTATTAATAAAATGTACCAAGACTTGGAAGTATATACCAAATAATCATTATAATATGCTTAAATGGAGTCTCTAGTGCATAAAATTCTTAATGTTTCATACTTGATTCCTGGGACAGAAAACTCTCATATAAACCAAAGTAAAATTAGAAACGTGGTACGATCGTTGAAACTATAGAGGATATTTACTTTATTATCGTAATTAAACACTATTTCAAAATAGGTTTAGCCCTATAAATGGGTCAAAGTTTTGTAAAGTTTGATTTTCCACATAAGTTCGCTGTCACCCACTCGTAATCGTACTGTGCGCACGTGCATATCGGCGCTCCCGGGCAGCCTAGGTTAGGCTGTTTAACCTATCTACATTTCTACCGGCCATTACTGAGGATTTTACTTGATGATATTGTAATGAATATCTGTGCACTTTTAACAGTAATTTGGTTAGGGAGCATAGCCGTGTGTAATGCCCAATAATAAATAGTACTAGGATAAGTCAAGTAAGCCCAGTGACCACTCTGTAATTAGATACAGGTCACGGCAACTGTATGAACTGAAACATGGATATGGCAAGCCAATGTTTGAAACCATACAAAAGCTTAAAGAATACAACATCTTTCACGCCAAAGGCACCAGAGCAGGACAAAATAAACCATGGAAAACTATTGTTATGAATACCCACAGAAAGCCCACCAAACCAACCCCTTAAAAGCCAAACAAACGCATAGAGGTACCTCGGTTGTAGTAAAATCTACCCTGGTTCTTACTATCAAATTTAACCTGCCCAATTAATAAACTAGATGAATTAAATTGTGGTGCCAACCAAGAACTGTTAGATGTCATTGAAATAACAGTAGCATAGCAGTTGACACCAGAAACCTGCCGTCTCATTTACTATAACTTGTTCCATGCACTAAGGATAGGCAGACGTGGCGGTGGTGTGGCGCTGTATTGCCGAAAATCCCTCCGCGCTGCTCCGCTCATGTTAAACGTACCGGAGGGCATTGAGTTACTGTGAGTTCGTGCTACGCAGGTCTATCACTTCTGCAATATCGCATTCATTCTGTATTGCTTGGTTTATCCCCCTCCCACACACAAAAACCACGAGCCCCCACCTAGGACCTCCTCTTACAACACTTTGCAGACACCACAGGTAACATGCGGGTGAAGTTTCCTTTCGCCAAACTAGTTATCTGTGGCCATTTTAATGAGCTGAAAACCACCGACCTGCCAAACAAACTAAACATTTGACAAGTTGTCAATCTTCCCACCCATGGCTAAAATACCCTAGATCTCATCTTAACTGATATGCAGCATCACTCCATGGCTTCCCGAACCCATAGCCGCCTGCGGAAAATGTCCACACACCTCAATTCTCAGGTTACCCTCACCAACCACATTACACCACCAGCAACAAGCAATTAAAAAGTATCGAACCTTGATAAAATGTGACATCTATTTTTACCGCGGAAAAATAGATACTTCCCTATTATGACAGCAAGTATTTCTACTTACATTTATCGAGAGACAAATTTTTTATTAAAGGATTTTCTATGTATCATTTTTATATTTTGGAATAAATATCATCACTCTACCTTGTATCAAAGATGATGCTTTGGTTTTCTTGTGAGAGCAAGATATACTGCCAGCTAGGCGACTACGTTAAAAAATGTGTCGAAATGAAGCTGCCATTTGCCTAGTGTATTTGCTGGTTGAGGGAAGTCCACTTGTTGAGAGCACATTAACCTGCGTACCGGAAATCAGTTGATATATAGTTGTCTTAACTTTAATAACATTATTGATATTTTGTGAATAAAGTATTTTTTCTAGTTTTGGTTTAATAACCTAAGCTTAACCAAATCCTCTAGCAGAAAAATGGCTTTCAATATTAGGAAAATAAAAAAAATTGTCGATATTGTATATACAGAGGACGATATTAAGGTATTGGGTTGAGGGTTGAAACAAAAAGTGTGTATTAAGTATATTTTACTTTTTATAGCGCTCGAATGTAAATTGACGACTAAATACAAAGCTGGTTAAGAAAATAAAGTCATTCACAATATTCATAAAAAGGCGGAATGAGAGTCAGAAAAACAGAATAATCGTGCGACAAAATCAAACACAAACTTGAGTGATTGAGACGTATAGGTAAGAGAGTATATGGATTTAAAGCTTATTTACACTTTATATGTACACTTTATAATATGCATTTAATGATACCGTTAATTCTTTCCCATAATATCCCAGCCTCCCACCAATATATCTTTAGGAGGCAGTATGTTTAAATGTTTAAACTTAGTGTGCAGGTAGGATATTTAATACTCCTGAAGGGTATCTAATGACAACGCCATATTATTTGGCGCACGTTTCAGGTGAGGAAACTGCTAAGCAGACTAGCTCAAGTTTCCTTGAGGTATTCCTAGTTAAAGGGTATGTATTTTAACCAAATTAGTTTATGTTAAGTTTAGGTAGAGAAATTGAGAACATCCTACCCGGAGAAAATTCGAGTAAAGAACTTGTTTAATTGTGAAAACTGGGAGAATAGTGTTCAAATAATAGCATACGAAATGGATATTCAATTATTTTTATCATTTCATCTTTAAAAAGTTAGTAAACTGTAGACGATGCCTTAACGTAGCAATGGTAAAAATGAAGATCGTAAAAAGAATGGAAAATATTCCTAAATCACAAAAACCATGAATTCCATTTTGTGAAAACTGAGAAGCTACTTTTTCTCATCAAAATCTTGAATTTTTACGAATTAGGATACCCAAATATTTGAAGATCACTATGTACATGATTAAAAGGAACAGAATAATAAATAAGGATAAGTATGATAAAGACTGTAATGGTATGAACCGTGCAAAATTATTAGCTTTACAAAGACAGGTGTCTGTTTCGCAAAGGAACGAACAAAATATCTCTTGCGGGTTCTAAGAAATCCAATCTCAGGGAACTCGTTTCGTTCTTTGTAAGAGAGAGAATTTCCAAATAGTTTCGCGACCTAATTGCTGCCTAACGCTTTAGTTTATAACTGTTCATCACTTCCTAACATTTTTATTTTCCTCATCCTGCCCACTTACGTTTATATTTCTTTTGTACAGAAGGATCTGGAAGAGATGCCCCGGACGACTTTCAAAATTATTCCCCTCCCCCCCCGAGTCAAAAAATTAAAAATTGCTGCTAGGCCTGATTTATTTGCCGGTCCCCCTACCTCTCTTAAGCCAGGTAAGCAGCCCCATGAAGGCCACCACGCGTCCTGAGTGGGTCCACAGGACTCTAATATAAGAAAAGTTTTCTGTGGTGTGAGATATAAGCAATCAAAGAATAGGTGTTCGAAGTTCTCTAGACTTTGGTTGCATCTTCCGGGTCTGAAAATCAGATGAGGTCCTTTTATAATATCCCAATAATTCACGCAATAGTTACGACTGAGGAATAAAAGCCCTCATAACGAAAGAATTTAGGTGGTAAAACGCATACCAAATTATTTATTTTTCACACATTTCTTATCTATTATCGATTTATAACAGATTCACATGAAGGATCAGATTAACTCTTGTCCCATCCTTGAATGGGTCTCGAACAACTTTCTAAAACTCAAAAATTACTATACAGAGGTAAAATTGGTATGCATCCTCGCGAATGTGGCAGACTTGCTAAATTTGGCTCTTGATTCTAACTTTGGCGCCTCCCATATCTTTTTTTGGATACAGTTTAAAAATCGCATGTTGTAAAATTTTGTAAATCATCTATCTGCTTTTTCTGTAAACTGAGGGACATCCGTTCTCACTCTGACCAAAACCAATTTGATATTTTCATTTCTACCTTCATCACATACCTCTTTGCCTAATGAAACTCTCTTCTGGCTGGATCACAGCCTTTTCTCCTGAGTCATCTCCAACTAATTTAAAACTTTTCAACTCGTTTTCCTCTCCACAAGAGATATTCCTCGCGTGCACCTCCCATGCTCGAAAACTGCACTGGTTTTGTAGTAGTTTTTTTACGTATATGACGTTAAATGCCAATAATTTAGCTCTTCAATGTCCTTATGTTAGCCACTTACATCTCTACCATTTTTCCCTGCCCACTAGTAATAGTATGTATTCGCGCATGCTTTAAAGACTCGATTCTTCTCTTAAGTTTTATGATATTTGAAGACTTAACATCCCCCTGCACCCTTTGTTGGATCTATACAGATGCAAAAAAGAGAGTAGTAGATTTAAAAGATGTGCAAAGGGCAACCAGAGGGAGAGCACCAGTTTACCGTGAAGTACTAGTGATGGGAGGGCGTCCTGCTCATCAGGGCTTCAGTTGTAGCAACTCATCGCTTCTATTCTCATTAGGATTTTAGGGCATGGGTAACAGTCCAAGCCATTCCAATAAGGACCTATATATTTGCACTGACATGAGAAGTAATTTACTCTTGAAGCAAAAGGGACATTTCAAATCCCTCTAATGGACTATTCTTTTATTCTTAGTTTGCCTTCTTTATTTCAGTGATACACTTTTAATGAATTACTTCATCAATGCCATTCGTTCTCAGAATTTTTTAACCCAAACTTCCTTTCTTTAAGCTAATTTTCAACTGATTATCGACTAGAAATTTATTATCAATTGGCATTTCTTTTAGAATTAAAGAGATTTTCACTTCATTAACGCAAAAGAAAAGGTCACCTTGATGACTAATGCTGATAGTGCTAAGATGATGTCATTGAATAATTAATTACTCACAGTGAAGTATAGAACAGGAACGCAAGGGAGCAATTCGTACGTCACCTTTTAATCTTTAACTGCTTTTGAAGAAAATATGTTATGTATCGGGTCTACTGCAAAGCCAATTACACTGGTCTGCGTTGTTTTCAAGGTCAAATATATAATAACTTATTTTGGTTCAGTTTTTTGCACTGAATCTGAAAATCATGCTCATTTTACCCAATCAGGTCAGGTTTTTGAAATATTAACACATACCAAATACTCGTATATTTTCAAATATTTGTTGTAAATGAAACACAATAGCAAATATTGCACCAATTTACTCACAGAAGGTTCACAAAATATTTTTAATAGATAGCATGAATAGTACAATGCAAAGAATAAGCTAATCATGGATGAATGGTCTCTTCAGTGACCTAAGATTGTGTCGAGCAGACACCACATCCCTCTTAAGGCACCAACAGTAGTCAGCCAGAAAGTTCACAACCCATTGGCCTCGATAGCGTTTCTCCATGACACGGATGTCTTGGTGAAAGCGCTCACCCTGTTCTTCACTGAAGTCTCTGCAATTTTATGGAAAATAGTCCAGATGGGGACGAAGATAGTGTATTTTCACTATCATACGCTCACCAAGTTTGCGGAAATTCTCCATTAAGTCATCAACATTCTTCTGATACTCAAGACTTCTGTGGTTACCAAGGAAGTTTGCATTGACTAACTTAAGGGACAGCCAGGCAGAGAGTTCAGTAGGATTTAATGAATCATCAAACTAGAGTCTTTTATGAGTTCTCTTATCTGAGGACAATCAAATATACCTACCTTAAGCTTCTCCATGCGTATTCGTTTGAACTTGTGGTGGATGAGGGCAAATCCTCCACCTTCCATGTCCAGTGCTTTTACAAAGTCTTCATTAGGCCGAGTTTGCTGTGTAGGGGTGTAAGTAACACCTTGCTCGGTTCAACCAGAAAGTGGGACAGAAGATTGTGTGACCCAAGATCTAATCCTTGTCTTGATGGCCACTCTTGTCTGACATAATGCTGGTCATCAGCCCCACTATCATACAAGCACAAAAAACATGGATACATTGTGTACCTACCTCGCAGTCCTAGGATGAGACCAACAACTTTAAGATCCCCACAAATCAACCATTTATGTTCCTGGTAATTTAGAGCAGACGACAGAAGTTCCATGCTGTTGAGGTATTCTTTCATTTCAGCCGAGTGTCCAACAGGGATTGATGAAACCTTATTTCCGTTATTCAGAAGAACTGCCATAAGCCTTTTATTAGACGATTCAATAAAAAGTCTTCATTCCATGGCAACATGCTTCATACCCATTAATTTCATCATTTCAGCAATATTGTTACAGTAGATCAGTGAAGACGCTTAATCAAACATAAAGAATTTTCTGAATTCGTTCTCGCTTTCCCGATACCAATAGAACGGTGTTCCTGGGGCAAGTAGATGTTTTTCTCAAACACGAAAACCAAGCAGTTGGGCAGACTCCTTAGATAGGTGCAGGTCTCGTGTCAAGTCGTTGAGTTCGGTTTGGGTAAATGGCACCGATCGGTCGTTCTCTTCTGGCACGTATGCACCACACTCACCTGTATCAGTCATGTCAGTAGATTCGGAATCAGAACTAGATTCCATGATGACATCCGGCTCAGGAACAGGAACATCAGGTGCATGGGGGATTGGCTTTATGGCAGAAGGAACATCAGGGTATTCAACATGGTGCTTGTTCTTGCGATTGATGCCTTTTAAATTTGTCATGCAGAAGTAGCAGTCGGTAACGTGATCTTTTCCTTCCCTCCACACCATTGGGACACCAAATGGCATACTCTTTCTTTCCCAATTCCTCCAATCCCATAAGTTCTCCACACATGTTTTGCAGCAGATATGGAGAGTAAATGCCATATCTTGGTCCCCTAGTTTGACTCCAAAATAACGTAATAAGCCTTCTTCACAAAATCCGTGATTTTCGCTTGACGGTCTGGAAGAACTACGTGTCTGCAGATGAAACAAAATTTGTTAGGATGGTTCTTACACTTCAGATCCATCGTAGTGCACAACTAGACCTGAAAAAAGAAAGAATAACTATTTATTTAAGGTCAGCCGAATGAGCTTTTTTAGGCACGCCTGAGTTTAGCTGTCTAAATTTATTTTATTTTATAAAGCTTTCCTCTTTCACATATTGTTTGATCTTTCAAGACTCGGAAAAGATAGTGAAAGATTTAAAAAAGATGCAAAAACCATGCGAAACTAAGAATGTAAATTTCCTGAAGGAAGTAGAAATAAAATTCCGAGCTCTTTCATGTGGTATGTGTAATAACGGTGAAAACACTCGAAATATTTTTTTCCTACTTTATTATTCAACATTTAAGGTCGTAATTACTCTATATTATTTATCAAGCGTATCTGGATATTCAATTTTATTAAAAGTACTGTCATTCGATGCCTGAGGGACTCGATTTCAGTCATCCCATAAAGAATGCGGTATTATTTCGCTCGCGAAACGTTAGGCTTAAAGATGAACCTCGTTCAGGAAGACCAGTAGAATGTGCTCAAAATCTTTTAAAAATAACAGTTAAAAAAATCCGATTGCAACTGTTGCACAATTGCCTGAAAATCTAAATTAAACTCATTCGACTGTATACAAGGTTTCACGATTCGGGCAATGGATCGTTCACGACCTGTCAGAGGCACAATGGCAACAAATTACAACATCCGTCTATTCTATCTATCCTTTCTTGAGTTAAAGGTGAAGCATTTTTGAGCAGGATTGTTATATGAGACGAAAAGTGGATTATTAACAATACTGTTAAAGGTACTATAAAATGGAATATTTTTAAAGGTTTCCTCCGCCGAATGATCTCTTGTTTTAGGGTGAAATGAAAGCCAATATTCATTTGTAAATTCTCACATCAAATCAAACTGTCTCCAGCAGAAGATTAGCAATTTTGCGAAACAATCAATGAGTCATCTACATACTCACCCTAGTTTTTCCTATAAGATTACTATTTTTTTAGTAATTTAGCAAATACCCTAAGGAGAATAAAAATTTAACAATAAAAAAGGCGAAAACTTCAAATAACTTTGGTCAATCAAAATCAACAGATTTTTATAAAACTTTGAAATTTTGTAGAAAGATGGAGACTTGTGTGAGAAACTGGGCCATAAAATAATTATTAACATAAAAAAATACCGCATTATGAGAAGACATAATACATGCAAACAACTCTATATGACTTTCATTTTTTTCTGGACATCAAATGACTAGTTTTTTGATGAAGAAAGTGAAAATATTTTACTAATTGTATATATAGAGCGTCAAAAGCTACATATAAATATCTCACATTACCACATAATTAAACAAGACTTTGGGGACAAAATTGCGACGCATGGATTAAAATTTAAGTTCCTGCAATTCATTACAATATTCCAGATAGTCATTGTTTAATAAGTATAATAAAATCACTCTCGCTGATATACATATATGCGAGATTAGTCTATATGGAGAATTCTACAAGGACAAGTTTGCCAATTGAATTATTAAATAATGTGCAGGCAACCAACACATAAATTTGAAAAGGAACCAATAGAATTTCTTTTCTGATATGAAGTAAAATTGTTAAAGTGCGAAATAATAACATACAAAGTTAGTATGAGAACATGATTGTATACAAAGTATTGTGCGATAAATATCATTTATAAAAGAAAACCACAAATAATTAGTCATAAAAAAGATACTCAGAGTATTATTGCTTCAAATTTTTACTTTGGGAACTTGTTTACAAACCTAACGTTTGCTAAATAATAAGAAAATAATTGTTAGATTTCACTAGATCACTTATTCGTCTTGGAAGAAAATAATATATGAAAATGGACCTCTGCTAAATTAGTATTTAATGCTATCTTTAGGGTATTAAATAAATCATATACTTGACACTAATGAGTTTATTAAATTGCCTAACTCATGCATAGCTTTATATATTTATTAAGTAGATTAACAGAAATTCACTATCCACAGTAATACAGGAATAATATCGGCGTTTATTGATAAAACAATCTTTGTATACAATCATATAGGCGATCTTTCACTCACCCCAAATATCTTCAGGAACATGATCGAATTAAGGAAAGGCTCAGCCGGGTTATATATTGAGTTCTTAATTAGCTCATATTGCCCCTCAAATGTTACTGCTCTCTTGTATTTTATTATATTTCTTAGTCTGCAAATATGTCAAGATCTTTTCTAGCAATTCAGCCTACTTCTCGGGGAGGTATGTCAAAATGGTTTGTATCAAAGCATATTATACATTTTTTCATTTTGGTGAGCTAAACCCTATCAGTCTCCTTAGCAAGACTAGACATATCAAGTCATTCTTCTTTTTTCTTGGGTCTACACGCAAAATCTTGTTGCATTTATTTGCAAACCAAATAGTTTTTCTACACCTATTTATGTCACACCTAACACTAAATTTCGGTTAAGGAGTGGCTATTTAATATATTATATTTGATGAAAGATTATGTGCTTCGGAATACATACAAACAAGGTCCTGTCGTTATTAGTCACCGTTGGCAACTCTGAATTTCGCAGATATATTTTACCTAGCGTCTGATCTCTCTTCATTATATCATAATAGACTAAGTTGTGCATCGTTTCTAAGGGAAATAATACTATGTTTAAATTATTTTACATCCTTCCTGTAGTGTAGAAACATTTTGAAACTTTTTTCACAACAGGGCTGCCATATTGTTCCCAATACTTCCCTTTTCCAGGCTAACTTTATATAATAATTTTATATTTTAGTCGACAACACAAAAATATTACCATTAATATTTATCTATTTTTTGTTTCTAACTTATAATTAAATTTTTAACATTGGTATTAAAAATATTGTTATTATCATTATTATTATTATTATTATCATTATTTGGATGACTGCCTAGCGGCAAGCATCCAAAACTATTCGAGGAGTTATAAACCATATAAATAATTATTTCATGATTAACTTTCGTTTGTCAGAATGATTTTTAAAAATGTTAGTAATAAATTGGGAAACTGAACATTTCCTTCGTGGCTCATATATGTATATTTAATGCCATTCACTCGTATTTCTCTTTTAATTTTTTTTCAAGGATATTTATGTTTTCAATTTCCAGCGCCGTTGTTTTGGCTTGGTGTTTTAAGTGTGTCTACCCAGTATTATAATTTCTGTGGTGCCTTTTTCATATTATAAATTTAGTATTCCTAGGTTTAGCTTGATGCCATCTTGCACTCAGTTGGAATGTTAGGCCATTGTATCCATTTATTTTTATCTAAGTTGACATATTTCGCACAAGGTTACAGGTAAGACATTCGAAGTTGGTATTCATTCTAATATGGATTATTTTGTTTGTTTCAATCCATAATTTAACGAATGAATTCTCGATATCACCAGGAATAATATCGCAGTACATTGTTTGATTTGGATTTAATAATTTATGTTATTATTGTTAAGGCCATCGTGGTGTCACAATTTTTCGAAAGCTGAAGTAGTGAAAATAATATCCTTGGTTCTTACTCAGCAATTCCATCATTTCTTCGTGGAGTTTTCCGATGAAGTAAACACCTAGATGACTCTATAACACTTTGCATAGGAGGTTTTCGATGCTTTCGAAATAAAATATCTTGACTTCAGTTAATCAGTCTTGATAAAAACCCATATTAAGGTACGTAGTTAATACGTTCGTAAGGGGAAGGGGTTGTTTTACGAGGGAAATGCAGTCTATACCTCTTTCCTTGTTATTATGGTTCCAATGTCAATGTATCCGGTCCTTTCTCCGCTTCTCTTTAATCAAGTTGCATCCTGTCTTTGTTATTCATTATGTTGGTTATATCAAAGCCAACCTTTTGTTCCGGCGTTAGTGATGATATCTCTTCCAAGTGTCCTCGAAGTCTTGGTTCAATTGAGGGAATATCCTCTATAATGTTTCCTTCTTCATCTTTCAGTTTTATATTTTCTTATATGTGGCGTCTTTTTATTCCGTTGACTGTCTGCTATGAATTGTGCGAACATTTTTTCTTTTCCTGTTTCCGTATCAGTTCATTCCATTCTTCATCCTGTTTTGCTTCTTTTACCTTGTTTATTTCTCTTTTATTCCGTGCAAATCACTAAATACCTGTTAGTTTTTTCCTTGCTTCCTTATTTGTAAGTATAATTGTTCGATTTTTATTGTTTTCACTTTTCCTATTCCTCTTCACCATCTAGATTTATATTATCTACATTTTAGGTTCTTTTCATCTACCTTTATTAATTTGTGGGTAATTTTATGCAGTTTTTTTATCATATTTTGTTTACCCCTTTTTATTGGTATGAGGATAAATGACCTTAGGTTTTCATTGTATTTATCCCAATTATCTTTGGAAGAGTTTTTTTCTTTTAAGAAGAGGCCCTTTGATGGGATCTTTTTTATGCCCACTATTATTTCGTTAAGATCGGCAGAATGACAATGAAATTAAATGAAAGAAGGAAAGGAAGAGTCAGAACAAAGCAGAGCGAGCCACTATGCAGCCTTCCTAGAGGAGTATTTGGAGGGAGAAGAGGGTTGAGGGACCCAACGCGCCTCTCTTTTCTTACTTCAAGCGTAATTGGCTCAGAGTAGAGGAGAAGGATGTGTAAGATGAACCTGAAAGAGTAAAGATTGTGAATCAGGAAAGATAGAAATCGGTATAAAAGTTATTTCAGGCTGCATTCATTGGAGATATAGATTAACTCGCTTCTGAGCCCAGGTGAGTATTATTAATTTATCAGCTTTATATATTTGTTTCTTTAATTATGGGAGGCTGAGCCATTATGTTGTGTGTGTTCGTGCTTATACTAGTGAGGATTACAAAGGTACAAATTTTCATTATAATTGTAGTATACATATCCTTCTTTGCGAATTTTTTATGTTTTTACAGTAATTTTCTTCGCTTTTTTTTCATAATTTTATTTTGAGGCTCGATTTTCTTAGTGTCTATAAGCGCTTTAGTTACACATTTCATCTCCTCGGTTATTCGTTATGATGTTGACGTCCTTGTTTCGAATCCTTTGGCTTTTCAACTGAATCAACTATAAATATTTATGCACAAATTTATATTATTGGATTGGTTCTTGGCTATTTAATTATTACTGCATAACTGCCGCTCTCATTTTTATTAATTTCCGTAGTAGAGCTTCAATATTTTCACACCATGCATTGATTACCACCTATTACTATAGTAATGAAGCGAAAATAAATGCTTTTCTAAACCACAACCACTTAAACTCTCTTTTCACCATATTCATTGATAATGTCTCGCATATCAATGGCTTTATATACTCCAAAATCTAATATATATACATATATATATATATATATATTTATATATATTAGGCTGGATCTTGTCCGTTTGATTCTGGACTTTGAAGTCACGGTTAATAATCTCCTTGATGTTTTTTTCAGCTATTTTATAGGCCGATGACATTTGATTTTTATAAAATAGTTTAATGTTATTTAATGCTTCCTGGTTAATTTCCGTTTTATCCGTGTCTCTATAAAACGTAAAAAGTTAAAAATCTGCTTATGAGAAATATCATCTCCCAAGACTCCTCGAACCTGAAGTCTACCAACATAGTTTACGATTGTAACTGGCTGCCTGAAGACAGCAAGGTTCATCATTACTCAAAATATGTTGGCATAAAAACAACCACCCTGTCGAAACGTTTAACCTTCCACCTGCAAAAAGAATCGTCCAAAAATCATATGCAGAGCATACATAATATCATCGTAACAAGGAATATATTGGTTGAGAAACCACAATAAATATAAAAAGAAGGAAATAAAGCTAGGCTCAACATCTTAATCATTGGACATTGGAGATAATCAATATAGAATGTATAGATTTGTAGAGCGAAAGTGAGAAAGTATAGTGAGGAAGGGGTTTTGAAAAAGATAGTAAAGATAAGTTTAGTATGAGTTTGAAAGGTTTTTGTGCCGTGTTGTAAGGGTAGGTCAAGCAAAGAGTAGACAGTCGAGAGCAATAACACAGTTGGGGCAGGTATTTAAAGATCCCTGGTCTTAGGGTACCGATGCCAGTGTTAATCTCGTGTTTAATTACTTTTTTCGGTCGAAATTGGTTGTCATTCAAACCTTTGTAGCAACTAGAAAATACTCGTTTCTACGCTGTCGAGTTTCGGAAAAATGTTCTCAGAATTGGGCTCGCAATGTAGCGTAGGTGTTGTGATGAAAAGTGTTTATGCTCTGTCAACTTTTGCTTCTTAGTGGGAATAAGCAGGAGTCTTCCCCTTGCTGGATCTCTTCTTACGGAATTCTACATCCGTAAGAACAACATAATTGTCACAAGAGAATTCCACAAGGTTGCGGAAGAGAGCCTGCTCTACCAGATCTTCAGGTATGTCAGCCTCGTATTCCCATTTGTATTGTCCGGCCCTGAGACTATCAATAATATCCTTTGGGTCCGCCTCTTCTGGAAACTGGTTCCCTTTGGCATCATATACTATGAGGTTTAACATCCTCGAGTAGTACATGTACCTCACATCCCGCTTCTTTGAATATGAGGATCTACTCGGTCGATGTGACTGCGAGGACTTTTGGGGGGCGGGGCGAAGGCTCCACCTTCTTAGGCCTCACAGCAGCAGATTCCTTCTTCTCGACTTGCGATTCTGCCGGAGTACTTGGCGGTGCATCTGAGTCGGGTTTTGCTTTCTACCAGGCAGCCATAGCTTCAACTCGAAGATCCCGTTAAACTGCATTTCTCACGTCCGGAGCAATTTGGCCCGTCTTGTCGCTCTGAGTTTGCAGCTGGACACTTAGTACTTCCTTCGACGGTGGGTTTTCGGGTAACCGCATTTTTTCCATGCCTTTATTCACGACCATGGTGTTTAGTTCTTTTGCGAAGGTGCCAGACTTTGTCAAGTTTGCAATGTGTGCATAAATATGCAACACATTATTTTTTTTACTTTTCGTTCTCTATATGCAGGTAACTAGGTGCTGTAGCCACACTAATCTCTGCCACCGTGGTGTTATCAACCTTCGCTTAGTTGCCATTTGTTTTCCTTTCTTCCTCATTTTTGCCCTTGTCCTTTATAATCCTTATGTGTTCTTTCTTTGTAGGGTATATCATCGCCATGGCCCTGTGTGGCCCATCATAATTGAGGCATTTCTGGAACGAACTTTTATATTTACGCCAGGAGTGGTCTTGGTAGGCGCATACAGATCAAACTGTAATTGTATAGTTGGGGCAAGTGGCAGTGGTATGTTCGTTGTACTTGTAGCACTTGAAGCACATTTGCTGGTCAACGAACTTCGGACACCTTTGACCAGTGGTGATTTCAAAGAATATTGTACATTATCTGATCGGTAGAGTCACTTCCAACCCAGGGGTCTAGGTGGAGGCAGATTACACTCCTGTGTGATCGTATTTATGGCGGTGTTTGTGGTTTCAAGTATTTCTTCGGCATGCTGGGAGGTGAGGGCTTCGATGTCCGCCTCCTTCGCAAAGATAGCTGCGTAGCCATTGGGCGAGTCAATTGCCGTACGAGGGTAATATAGAGTTCACTGTACATTCGTTCGAAGACTTTATTCCTGTCCAGTTTCAGCCGGCCAGGCAAGGTCCTCAGAGCAATATGCCGAGTCACTCTTCTCTCTCCGTCAAAAACTTTACCCGGGGTCGTAATTTGGGAGGGAATGTGAGTTTGTAGGTGTGTGTAACTGTGCGTGTGTGTATGTAATTTAGTGATTCGTCGTGAAAAATAATGAAGAATGATATATGAATAAGGTGGAATAATTGTCCACTTCACTTCTAGGCAGCGTAGAGCTAACCTTCTTCCTTTCCCTCAACTAGCTTTCAAAAAGGCAAGCCAATGAGAAAATAGCCACTTCCGAAAGTATCACTGCTTGTCGAAAATCAGGTCATTCACAACAAAGCGGTGTATCGAAACAATCATCCTCATTCGAATTAAAATCCAGTCAAAATTTTAAAAAAATTTACTGTACCGATACACGAGTATAAGCAAGAATAATCAAAGCCACAAGCTCAGTCCATCCTAATCTTGGACTTGGACATGGACATAACAAGTTTGAAAATATATATGGTATTGTAGGAGAATTAATGGTGAAAAGTTTAAATGAAGATAGATATAGAGACCAGAGGTTAGATCCCTGGTGAAAGAGTATTTCAGTGTATTTATTTCGTTGTTTATTACTTTATTTTAATATTCTTTTGAGTATGGCTTCGAAGCCTTTAAAGTTGTTTTACTTATATATATTTCATGTTTCTTAGTGTCATTATTTGTTTGCTATACTTCGTTGTTTGTTTCCATTTTTTTTATGTTTCTAATGCATTTATTGGTTATCCTTTTCGTTGTTCTCATCTTCTTTTATTGTTGTTTTTCTCTCTTTATACATATACATGTGTACATACACGTGTGCATGTATGTATATATGTATATTTCTAGTTAAGAGTTGAGCTGGGTTGAGTGTAGCTTTCAAGACTTTTAAGTTGGCTTTAGCTGTGAACTATGTCAAATTCTTTTTACGTGATCTTCTAAATATTGTCTTTTTTACTATTGTCCTCTTAATGTTATCTCGCAGTGTATATTAGGTATTGATCGTTCCTAGCAGCTATTCTACTGCTGGTAAATCTTTTCCTAACTTGTGGTTGGTTTTGATTAGGGATCTCAAAGTGATTTCTTAGGGAATCTGGTTCTGTGATATTTTCTACAGCACTCCATATTTTCTGTGCTCTCGTTCCATGGTCGCAATTAATTGCCATTAATTTGATTTCCACATAGAGCTCTTGCTGTCGCGTTTTTATATTCCTCTAGTATTTGTTGTTATTAGTGTTGCTTTGCTTTGCATTGTTTGTAGTTTATTGAGCCAAGACTTTGGTACTGCTATCACTGGCATAAGTGGTTACATAATCTTGGTTCGTATGCAGGCAGTGTAGATCTTTTTCTTGTTTTTTGTGCTTAGGTTTATAAACCTGTAAAATTCGTTGAGATCTTTTTGGGTTTGTGCTGTGATGCTTATGAGTTGATCAGAGTATCCGTATTTATTACTTTTATTCGTAACACTTTGCTTGATGGTTTGTATACGTATCTTTTGTCACCAATTCGTATAAAAGCTGTCTTGTTTCTTTTAATCACGATAATGCTGAATTTGTTGGGGTGTGTTGCGATATTCCAGTGATCCTCGTACGCGTTGATATTTTAGATCTCTTAAGCAGTCATTTTAGCCATAAGTTTTTTATTCTTGTAAGGGTACACTACTATCTGTGACACGTCTTAGACTTCCCAAGCCTAGGGCCTGGGAAGTCTTTGGTGAAAATCGAGTATATGAGTGGATTGAGACACCCACCCTGGGGCACTCTCTCTTCCAGTATAAATTCTGGGCCTTTGACCTCTCCCATTGTGATGAAGACGCTACGGTCAAACGACATAGTCTCAAATTATCTTCTCCAGTATTGGGTTTAGCCGTAGTCTGAGAATCTTTTATTTTAGGCACCGGTGCCATACTTTATCAAACGCCTTCCTTACATCTCTCAACACTACCAGCATATTTCTTCCCCTCCTCTATATTTGCCAGTTTCTCTGTGATCATTGCTAGTGCCGTGTCAATATCCCACTGCCTCCTAAACCTATGTTGTTGTTGGTTATGTAGTTCGTTTTCTTAAAGGTAGGTCTGCAATATGCCATTAATGATCTTTTCCATAATCTTCACGCCAAACCCAAGCATAGAGATTGGTCGATAGTCAGCCGGAGAGGTTGGGTTCTTTCCCGTTTTGGAATGAATATCATTTTAGATAATTTCCATTCGTCGAGATAGTACCATGTGTTAAGGGCCGCATTCATCACATTTAATAGCCCTTGTATAAAGTTAGGTGGGGCATTAGGTGGGGCATTAAAAATTCGGTGTAGCCTGGTGCTCGTTGTTTAAATCCTTTAAGTGTTTGCCTTTAATTCCTGGCTAATTTTTCTTTCATAGCTTGTCATGGGTCTCTATCCAATAGCGTTGTTAAAAAGGTATGTGCATTCTATTACATCGTTTAGTTTGTCAGTGATTTCATTGCCGAACTCGGTGTCGATTTTTTCTTCTTCTTCCTAGTTAATCCTGAAGATGTTATTGCCGTACTCTTTAAATTCAGTTTCCAGTATGTATGGACGGTGATATCATCCCCTCTATGATTTTTTATTTTCATCTCACTTATTGAGGATTTAAACCGATACCTTTTTACCGTTTACCAGAAGGTCGTCAGATTCATCTCCTCATCAAGTTTTTCGATGATTCGATCCCATATTTTCTGATTATTGTTGAATGATGAAGTGTTGTAGGTTGTCTCGTGTTTCCCGTAGAATCAGGTGTAGTTCTGTATTGGGTCCCCATCTGTTTATATCTTCAACTATTCTTCTGTATTCTTTTTGCATGTTAATCATTTCTGATGTCCAAGTGAGTGCTGACAAAGTTTGGTGTTTAGGTTTGGTGGTGCTTCATCCAATTGGCCTGGTACATAGTCTTTACAAGCGACTTTGTACATTCCCTAGTCGGTGCTCCCGTAAGTTTTTCTGTTTATGATTTCGGTTTGTAAGGGGCTGGTTTATATGGTAATTACTATTGCTTCACGGTCACCTTGGATTACTGGTCCTAGGTGAATATGGTAGTTAAAGGTAAACTCAGTGTTTACTAGCACGGTGATAGGTTTTTTCGCGACTCTTACTGAGTAGTAGGTCGGAAATTCCGGACTTATGCGTGCTGCAACGTTCCAGTCCAGCAGCAATTCCAGATTTCTCTCTGCATTGTTGCTACTGGTGTATTCAGAGTCTCACATCGATCATTTATGTCTCCTGCAATTATTACTTGTTTGTGAGGAAAAGGTGCAATTAGTTGTGGATTGGTAGGTATCCTCTTCTTGGGGGTTGGTATTCTGTAGCAATTGTTAACGGTCCTATGGTAGTATGTACTTTAACTGGCAATTATGATTTGTCAAGAGGAGGAAGGATTTTGTATGTAATTCTTTTGCGAATTGCCAGTGTGGAGCCATCGTAAGATTTGTTTGTGTGGCTAGTTGTGTGTATATCATATTGAAATATTTTGATGTTACTGTTAGTTGTATTTATCCTGTGTTCATATATCAGGATTATGTTTGGCTCTGATTTTTGTATAATATATTATAATATAGTATTTTTAAGTTTTTGTTTAAATTAGCCATGTTTATATTGCTTGTTGTTCCCTTTGTTGTTGTAGCTCTTTTCATACGTTGTTGCTCTCTTTTGTCTTTAGTCTTCCCTCTTCTCTTGTTTTGAGATAATATTCTGTTTTGACGACAGCGGCATTTTCCGTTTCTTTTTTTTGTTGAATTCGCTATGGGATACTGTATAGTAAATCTTCGGGGTGCATTTAACTCTGCCTTGGTACAGAGCTTCATCTACTTAATTTTTGGGCATTTAATCTTCGTAGTCCCATTTAATTTTATCCTGTAATGATTCAATCTGTAATAAGCTCTGATTGTTGTTCAGTGTGAAAGGATCTATTGCCTGTAGCGTATATTCTCAGGTTGATTCTTTTTGCATTGAATTCCTGTTGCTTTCTTGGGGTTAAGGTTGGTGATATCTTTCTATGTTGGCTGTGAGATCATTTACATTCCCTTGTCTTACGTTCTTTATTCTTTTCTATGGCCAGTGCTTATTCGGTATCAATTTGTTCGTATTCTTCTTGTTGTTCTATATCTTTCTTCTTTGTTTCTTAATTTTTCCATCGGGTCTCTTGCACGGCAAGTCTTAGGACGAAAATTCTTGGTCTCATTTTGTTGCACACTCGTCTGTCCTTGAGTCGGTTCTATAAGTTGTATTTATATAACTTCCCCAGATGAGGCACTATCCGAGAACCACATCAGCGGCATCCCATTATTCAGCAGCATCATGTTTAATTCTGTTCTGAATATTTATGGCCTCGACATATTAATAATATGTGCATAATATATGCACTCCAATATCTTTATCTTTTTCTGATTCTCGACTTGTAGGAAGGTTCCTTCTTTGGACGCTTCTGTGATGGTAGCTTCTACAACCTGGGCCTAGCTTGCATTTTTATTTTCTCTTCTGCTTGCTTCTTTTCTTTATTATTCTTTTTTATTATGTTTCTCTTCGCTGAATATGACATTGCTAGTGTTCGGTGATTACCACCACAATTTATGCATTTTTTTTGGCTCACTACTATAGCTGCCCCAGTTATCTTTTTCTTACCTGCATTCCGAGCATCACTAGTTATCCTGGGGACACGCCCTTGTACCTCAGTAAACTCCTCCCGTTTTATTTGCTCAGATGTTATTCTTACGTTGAACGTTAGGAACCTGTTCTCTGTGGCTTTTTGGGCCATCCTAGTGTCTCTAAAGACAAACTTACATAGATCAGTATATGTTTTAGCTTCACCACTTCAACCACCGATGTCCATTTATGGTTGTTTTCTATTTCACTCTTTATAACATTGGTTTCATGTAAACCCCCCCATGGATCAAGGTGTCTGCTTATTACGGCCTTATATGTAAGTATCTGGGGTATGATTCTGGGGGTCAGACCTATGCTCCTTAGTAGGTTCATTACCTTCTCTAATGTCATTGCTTCTACATCCTTTTCGTTTTGGCATATTTTCTTATATCTTTGGAAGTTGCCTATAAGACTTGCTAGAACTATATTGTCTATAAGCCTTACTAGAGCTATATTTATTTCACCGTAAATTATTTGCTATTTCCTGAGGAAGGCTACCATTTTTGAAGCCGTGCCTTCTATGGTGTGTGTGAGGGGGGGGGGTGTAGGGTGGTTCTATAGGTGTTTATAGAAGCGTTTTTTTGGCGGTTAGAGATATTATATACTATTATTCATATATGTGTTTTTGCTAGGGAGCTTTGAAGGTTAGGAGATGAAGAGGTGTAGGGGAGGAAATAATATTATGCCAGTTTCACGTATCTTAGTTCTGTTCCAGTTGCGATGGCTTTTCGTGTACTCTTTGTTTAGCACTTGTTTATTTATTATATTAGTTTTGGGCTAAGTTACCAATTAATTTTATTTTTTTGCACTTAAATCTACTTAATACAGTTCGCTTCTCGACCTCATTTGTTTATTTATTATGTTTGCTTCCACTTAGAATGAGTTATTACTAGAATATATTTGCATTTGGGTTTTCTTGAGTTGTTAGCTAAACGCTTATATATTTGCTAGAATAATTCAATTGCATTTAATGTTAATTCATGACTTTGTGGTATAGAGCTTAATGGCCCCCTTCCGAAATTGCGTGGATCGTTGGCACTGTTTGTAACATATGATTTATCGAGTGATTGTTACAGCATCGTACTGTTTATTATGCAAGCGTCTCACTGTTTTCTTCACAAATTTATTGCTCTCTTTATTAATTGCACTTATTGCTAATTTATGCTTTTCGTGGGACTTATCAAATTCCGTCGAGCTTTGTCACTGTTTGTGACGTATGAGCTATCGACGGATTGTTAACACAATCTTACTGTCTTTTATGTAAACTTCTTAATGTTTAGTGTGTGAATTTGACACTTTTAAGTCACTTCCAATTTGGTCAAGAGTCAGGGCTCTGAATTCGGAGGTGAATCAAAATTTCAACATTACCGTACCTCTTCTTCAACTTCACGTATGTTTTTATGAGAGGAATTTATCCAGCAATTAATAAAGTCAGTCCATCTTAATCAACGAAAAAAGGCCACTCTTCAACACTAGGGCTACGAGCTGGAATCTAACATTAAAATTGTTTTCAAAATTACACTCGCCGGATTGGCCCGTTTCTCTTAATAACACGTTCAAGCGAGGAGGAACAAATAACTCCTAAAAAGTATTTTTTTCATTCGATTCCATTCCGATTCCACCATAATTCATCGGTAAAGGAGGAAATAATACCTAAAGACACTCTGAAGATGATCGCATAGGTCGAAAACTTAGATATTAAAGTTTGTTTTTAACAAACGCATTTAGTTAAAAAAATGAAATGGATGTAGGAGAAGTTATCTAGCATCTACAAGATGGACTAAAGAAGACAATAACAAAAACGGAAAGTTTCAAAAGAAAGTTAATCATGGTATTTAACAAAATCTGCATCCAAGAAAGACTGGTACCCATTTACACACACACACACATACAAACACATATATATATATATATATATATATATATATATATATATATATATATATATATATATTATATTCCTATTCCTGTAAAGGAGATTTATTAGTCATTTGTTTTTTTAGGGATCTATTGGAATAAATTTGCTTTCGAGAGGCCAAGTCCTACTTCCCATGAGAGAGAGAGAATGTTTACGCTCCAAGTAGAAGCAAAATGAAAATACCCACTTGGATAATTCAATGGCACAGGAAGTGAATCCTATTTAGATTGTTTTATTTGTGTCAATTTTCCAACAGAACAAGAGATCGGATGAACACAGACCTGGCACAATTCTATCGGATGTTCCACTGAATAGTTCCGGCCGATACCATTCTCCTCCCCAGGACCACAACATCAAATAGAAGTCTGGAAGTAAGAGTTAGAAGGCTGTTGCAGAGAGAGAGAGAGAGACAGACAGATCATGGACGAACTTCAGGGGTGATAACAAAGCGAGACGAGTCAAACTGGAACCGGGGACCCAAATCAGCGAGACGGCACTAAGCTTTTACTCGACTGAGTGGGACCCACTTCTAACGGCAAACGAAATCGCTTCCGGCGATGCCATATATATTTCTAAGCACGGAAACGAGCAAATTAGTATTTAAAAAGGCGACAAGAACTACTAACGCAGTATCCAAGAAGTAATCACGAGTATTCATTGGAACCAGCCAAAGGACACAATGCGTCCCTTCATAAGCGACTCCCTGTTACACAAAAGACTCGCAGTCAAAAAACCAGTTGTTCAGCACTACGGCAGTTAAGGACATAAGGACTAATTCTGGAATTGGCGCTTCGCTCCGTGCCATGCAAATATACTCCCTTGGACAGCCACCAGAGGCCCCTTCCCCCTTCTTGGAAATCGTACGCCTATTCTTTTTTTCTCTATCACCGTCGAAGAGGCGTGATGCTTTCCGGCTACGATGCTCCACCTCCTCATCTCGTCTAGTTTTCTTTCGGGTACATATTGGGCTACTAATAGTAAATTAACTTCCCTTGCTAAACGATTAGTTTTCCTATTTTCTACCAATTATTGTTAAATTCTGTTATTTGTTTGTATAATAGTTTTTTGGGGTTACTTTTGTTTAAATCACAGAATCACATAAAAAGCCATTGATCTATTTTCCATGTCGGTCAACGGAATAAACGCACTCAAATATCCCCTAGGAAAATTTACCTGAACAACAAGAGCTGGATCCATAAATAGATATTTTTTTCGTGAGATAAATTACACAGATGCAAAGTGTTTGAAATAATCACTCGTAATGAGAATTCTAGAAGAAACTTACCCTCCTTTGGGTGGACAACATGAATAATCAGGAAGAGAGATGAATGATAATTTTTTAAGACGGAATATAAGAACTCTGGGGTTTGGGAAATGTTAAAAAATATAATAAAACTATAGATACAGAGATTTCCAATATAAATATAAAATTTCGCTATTATGATAAAGGCAGGGCTACAAATGATATCAAAAGCCATTAAATTCGATTGGATTCTCTCTCAAATCTAAGTAAATGCCAAAATGATTTTTGAGGATTTTTTATTGGTTTTGTACTTTCTATAAAATAAAATATTTGTGACGGCGGGAAAAAAGAACATTGTGATTCAAATATCTTTTTTTTTAATTTTAGAAGTAGGCGAATTTTTTAGGAAAAGATTTAAGATATATAATTTTAACTTGGGTGCAGGTTTCGGGAGTAACTAATTTGCATTTCTAAAGGGTTGCACCTTATACAGGGTGCGGCAGAACCGATTGAGCAGTTTTGAGAAGTCAATGATCGGGAAAGGATGGTAGAGGGAGAGGCGCGTGGTTTCGCTCTACTTCGTAGACATCCCCATTTCAATAGCAAACATGGTGTGAAGGGGAGCACATCGTGGCTTTGCCGTGCGCGCGTATTTTGAGAACAATCAATCTGTGATTGCGACGCAAAGAGCTTTTCGGCGACAGTTCAATATTCCGCGCAACGATGCTGGTTTTCAGGCGAACACAATTTGGTCCTGGGTTAGGCAGTTGGCTCCAACTAGCAGCACACTAAGAAGAGATACACATGGCTGACGCAAGTCCATCAGAACACAAGAAAATGTAAGGATGATGAGATCAGCAATCGTGCAGTCGCCGAGACGTTCTGCTCGAAAGCATGCTATTGCTTTGGGAATTTCCTCCTGCAGTTAGAGGAGGATTCTGCATATGGATTTGAATTTCCATCCCTACAAAATAATGATGACTCAAGAATTTAACCAACCAGACTTTGAAAACGGCCCAAATCTTTGGGAAAACATGCTTGAACAAATCGCTTCCCAGGCAGCTTTATTCAGTAGCGACGAGGCACATTTTTACCTCTGTAGGGCTGTGAATAAGCAAAATTTCCGTTACTGGGCTAAAAAACCCCCCCGAAATATTGTGGAAATACCGCTACATTCCTCTAAACTAATGGTGTGGTGTGCCATATCACACTTTGGCATGATAGACCCGTACTTCTTTGAGGAGGAAGGAATGACCGTCACAATTCCGAGAGTTACGTCTCAATGTTGCACATTTTTCGCAGCCCAGAATGAAGGAGATTGTTGAAGATGAGAGATTTGGGGACGTGTTGTTCCAGCAGAATGGGGCTACAGATCCCACAGCCCAAAATTCACTCATTGTTTTGAGACGAATGTTTTGCGTACGTCTGGTGTCTCTGAGGGGTGATTTAGGGTAGCCTGCGCAGGCACCTGATTTGAGCATTTGTGACTTTTTTCTTTGGAGATATCTGAAAAAAAAGATGCTTAAACGTCACCCTAACACCCTCCTACAGCTAAGGGAGCGGATTATTGAAGAAGTTAACGCCATACCCCGCCTATGTGCGAACGTGCTGTACGAAACTTCAGAGATCGACTCCAACAGTATGTTGCTGTTAACGGCCGCCATCTTCATGACTTTATTTTCAGAACCTAGGGAATATAAATGGTATGTACTACTAACCTTAAGTATGAAAACATTATTTCTCTATATGCCCCTTTTGCTTTTTTAAAAATCCTTAAAGCTACTCAATCAGTTCTGCCACACCCTTTATAACACGGGTCAAAATAAGGGTGGGTGTGAAAAAGAAAAAAAGCTATATATTAAACAGTAAAATGCTTTCAATAATCCTTAATATATGTTACGTTATAAATGCACACAAATACATACAAAATAGACATACCTAGATGAATAAACATAAATATATATGCAGAGCTATAGGAAATAATAATTTTGTCAAAAGCCTTCTGCGCATTACTTTATACTTTTTTCACTCGTTCACACACATACCTCTTTTTTCGGGTGGTACATAAGGTACAAGTCTTTAAGAGTTTCTGTTATTATTCTTAGACTGATCATGGAAACCAATTACTTCCGGAACCAGGTCATACCTACAAATTATCTTTGTTAAAACTTGTGTCCTAAAAACTCCGTCTCTTTCCTCATTTTAATGCTCGATAGCGATGAAAAAATATTTATCTTTTAGTCTATTCTAAGACAGAATAGAATTACTAACACTATTTGTTCTACTTGGTCAGAGAAAATACTTGTGGGTCAGAATAGTCTTTTGAGATAACTTAAAGATCTAAGCTGTTAAATAATTATTTCAGACATACTAGGGCGAATGGGTTTCAGACAGCAGCTTCCGAGGTGGACTTGTTTGTGCCAGATGGATCGCATCGAAACGAAATAGGATCTGCAGGGTTCGGCCGAGTAATAGCTACTTATCTACGCTTTTTTGTCATAACAATGACGAAAGATTGTAGTGCCTATGTTCATAATTCAGTCGCATTATAAAATTCTACTATAAATATGTACCAAATCTAGTTTTGAAAATCTAATGCGAAAGTGAAGTTTTGACACAAACGCGGTTAGTTTAAGAAACTATTGATGAATTGTAGTTAATAGTTGCAGTTGAATAGTTTGTTTCTATTGGGGTTACAGAAACATGGATCAAAAGTTGTAAAATAGATCTTATTTAGAATTCAACTTAGCAGAATTCAAAACGTTTAACAGAGATGTCATAATTAAGCTTGTGGCATAAATAAACAATATCAATTTTAAAGGAAAGCATCCGAAACCTAACAATCGCGCAAATTATTTAACCATCGTTCAAATGTGACTCGTCTCACTCTCGGACAACCAACTGCCACCTCGCGCTCGCCCATTGGCCACACAGCGCCAAGACGACCCAAAATCGGGCAAACTTTAAACCCAAACCTTTACTCTAGTTTCAGAAATATCAAAATAAAGGTGCGTTCGCTTTCCATAGTGCGTGTCCCATTTTCCTAAAGTTTCTTTGTGTATATTTAGCAATTTTGGACTTTTACATATTATTTTAGATATTGTTGTACCCTTTAAAAGTGTTTTTTGTATAACTTTAACTTTTTAAGGGTAATTTTTTGGGTGATTGTTGATTAAAAGACCTTTCTTGAAGGGCTAAGATTTTTGTGTATTAATTTTCGCTTCATTTATACCTTTTAAGGTAATTTCATGTGTATTATTAAGTCCCTTCCTGAAGGTGCTATTGCTTCCTTTAGTTAGTTTGAGATTATTATTCCTAATTTTTTTTGTAGGCAATTCATCTTCGTCATTAACCGAACTCTAACTCAAGAAATTGGGCTAAGACAGCAGTCGAAAACTACAATCTCAGCAAAGCGTAGAACTGCGCCAAATTATTCAGTCAGTCATTCACCGTCAGGGAAATTTGCCACTTTCTTTGGAGCTTAGCCTCAGTTTAATTTTCCCATTATTTTTGGTTTATTCTCCTTTTATGATTTAACGTTAGCAAATTGCTTAATTTACTTTATTGAATTTTTCCTATCGTAAATTACTTAAATTACCTTAGTTTAATTTTTGTCCTCACGATCGAAAGGTGGGTGGTAATAGCTCACTTACGTCAATATTAATATCATGTTTGATATTTAGCTTTAGACTTCGTAATAAATAATTATATAATGAGTGCTGTCGTTGCCTATAAACTATTAAGCCAAACGGAATAGCCCTATATTGTTTGTGAAAAAGTTTCTAGGCTAATTTTCCCCCAAAATAACGGTTATATACGGTGGCTTAATTTCTCTTAAGTTGATATTTTCAATGAAAAGGATGAAAATACACCCTATGATGGGACTATCCAGGCATGGAAAAGATAGTGGGGAATTTGAATCGGGGTAAAAGGTGACGCAAGAAAGAGAACCAATTTCTCATTGGGCAATGTTGCAGGGTAGCCGGGTTAATCCTACAGGTTTCAGTTGTAACAGAGGGATTACACGTTACACACCAAAACCCTAGCGGGGATCGAAGGAATGATAGAATGGTGATCGACTGACATTGTGTTAAATAAAATTTTCTTATTATTTTCTAAGCCGTCCAAATTTTCACATTTCTATTAATAACAAAGTAGGAGAAAAGCGCAACTGTGCCAGGGGACAAATGACGCCAGTTTTGATTAATAATTATGGAATTTTATTATTAGTCGCAGATTAGGTGACCAGAGTATTAATAGAGTAAATTCGAGAACTTCTTTCACTGAAGTGAATTATGATTCGGTTCAAAGTGATTCTTCCTGAGGTTTTCCAAAATGAAACACCAGATTAAAGTTTCAATTTGTAAGGAAAATAAAAAGGGTAATTATAATTACTGAATAAAATCTCACAGATTGCTTATCAGACTTTCTTCTGGTAGATGCCTAGGAGGGAAGACAGTAAAAACAAAACAAAACATTAAACACTGAAATCATAAAATCAAAATAGAAAAGGCAAAAGGTACAAACAGTATTCGAGGGTGGTCCGCTTTCTTAAAAGCCTAAGCATGTCTCACCAGGCCAAAAGTTAAAATAATTTGGAAGAGGCCAGCCTCCTCCAATATGTCATTTATTGAATATGCAGGAGTGTATGACCCTGTCTTAAATCTAATGAACAAGGTGTGTCGAACCCATTCGTCTCATTATCGAGGTAGATAGCATGCATGAAGATTCCCCATTCCTTAACATACGAGGAGCGGTCAATAAGTTTTGCGAATCGGTAGGGCGAAACAGAGGAAGGGGGATGGCTGTTTGTGGGGGTGTTCGGACAAGTTATGACCAGTCAGGACCTGCAGCCGCACGCTCCAGCTTCGTCTGTTTAAGAAGCAGTAGATAATCGCAGATTGTTAGTCACAAAATTTTCAACGATGGAGAAGGTTGAGCACCGCGCAGTGATCAAATTGATGACCAAGGAAGGCAAGAATGCAAAAGAGAGCCATGAACGCATGGTGGCAGTTTACACTGTCACCGCCCCTTCCTATGCAAACATTGCTCGCTGGAATAGGGATTTCCGCCAGGTCGTGAGTCCCTTGAAGATGACCCAGGTCTAGGACGCCGTCAGACGTGACCAACGAGGACAATTTTCCGCCGGTGTGGAGAGGATGATCCTCGAAAATCGACGGGTAAAGGTCCAAGAAATCGAGTGAGAACTTGGAATATCACATGGAAGTGCTCTCAACATCATCCACGACAATTTGGGTCCCTGAAAACCTCACGAAACCTCACGCTTCATGATCGACTTCAACTTCATCAAAGTTCGGAGGAGCTGCTGCTCCTGTAAAACCAAGATCCGTCGGGATTCGCGTCACGCATAGTGACAGGTGATAAAACGTGTGTCCATCACTGGGATCCCGAGACCAAGCTCGAAAGCATGGGTTGGAAGCACAGGCACTCACCGAGACCCATCAAGTTTCGGACCCAACCCTCAGCCGGGAAGATCATGGCAACCATCTTCTGGGATTGTTAGGGAAGGTGGATAGTAAACTATGCGCCTCGTGGAAGGACCATCACAGGCCAATATTAAGCCAAGGAACTGGCTGGGTTGAAGAAGTGCATCCATCAGAAGCGGCACGGCAAGTTGACATGCGGTGTCCTGCTCCTTCACGAAAATGCCCCTGTCCAGAAGGCCAGATTTGCACAAGCTTCTCTGCGTGATTGCGGATTTGAAGAGCTCAATCATCTTCCCTACAATCCAGATCTGGCCATTAGCGACTACATTTTATCCTGCCAGCTCAAGACTGCACTGCGAGGATGCCGGTTTAGGGACGATGAAGAATTTCAGCCTGCCATCCAGGAGTGGATTGAACAGCAGTCGGGAGATTTCTGGTTGTCGGGAATTCGAGGCCTCATGGACAAATGCCGCAAGTGCATTGAAGTCGAGGGTAGTTATATTGAAAAATAATAAAACACTTTTTCTCATATCTCGTTTCCTTATATCCGAATTGAAAAACTCATTGACCGCCCTTCGTATATATACTAATGTGATGCATAGTCTGTGAAAACAAGCGGCGAAACAGTAAGGCTTAGGGCAGTGCTAGATTAAATGGCGCTGTTTCCCGAGAGTGTGAGTGGTTTGGAGACAAAATTTCATGGCACAATGGCACGCGATTTTAAATTCCATCGACAATCTCCAATATTTTTTAATATGCTGCGTGAAGAACTTTCTTAATTTCTACCATATGTGACACTTGAAAAGAGAAAAAATGCTTGTCCAAAAGTCTAAACCCTGTACATAAATAGACATACTCAAGAAGCTCCGTTCCTACATTCTATACAAGTTCAGTAGCGCAGCAGAAGACACTCTTGAAATCCTTTTGCTGGGAGAAGCTGTTTATTCATTGATACTGCGAACTGGTGAAAGCGGACGGTCATATAGCTCAAAGACAGCCAGCACGCTCTGTGATTGGATCCATCTATGTAGACAAGCACGGCTATAGTGTGACACGACCTATCTTCCAATAAATGAAGACAATTTAACCCGCCGATATGTTAGCTTTGGGAGCAAATGCGTAACGACAAATGTTCAGAGCTACCTTTAGCTCTTAAAGAGTTTTCTTGCCTTAAACACAAAATACTTAAAATACGTTTGGCGTCTCGTGTTGGCATAGGCACAGCAGAGATCTCCCATGGAAAAATGATATTTGTTGTCTACCCAGGGGATACGTTGGACTCACGAATACAAGTGCATAATGCAATATGTATGCCGTTAAGCCAGCGATATTTCCTAACCATTGCGAATATGGATCTCTACATTGGACATGCCGTAGGTCCCGGTCGCAAAACGCATAACAGTGTGGTGGATCGATCCCATCTTCTGCAATTCACGCCCATGTCGGTAACAAGCGGGTACCGCAGCAGAAGTGCCTCGCCCTAGGTTAAAACGGAGAAAATCGTAACCCGTGCGCTTCGACATAGTAAGAGATGCAGTTCAGGCCAGCGGTGATAAAGGTGTCAGAGAAGGAACCAACCGTCTCATTATCTGAACTAAACTCCTAGACTGAGAGAGGAAATTCCGTTTTTTCTTTATATGCGAACAACCATTCCAGTTACATGGATCATCTCAAGTAGCAGTGACCCGGTAAAAGATAATCACAAATATGCCAGAAGAGCAAAAGATAGATCGAGACAAAAAATTGTAGCTGTCCTCGGAGTCAAAGTGAATTCATCTATATTTTAGACACAGATCTCCATTACTGTGATAATGTTCTCTACGCCCTGGCCGCTTGGATTGGTCTTATAGTACGCACAAAGAAGAAACTTAGCGCTGGTTGCCGTTGGGGTGAAGCCCATCGACGAGTTGAAATTGTTTGTTCTGAAAATTTTAAAAATAACAATCGCAACCAAAATTTCATAAAGTGGAAAAAGATGGTTGGTGGGCTATATCTAGTCTACAACCACTTCCGTCAATCTTGTGTCAGATTTTCTTACTTTTCAGGGGCTCCAAATCTGGGTGCTTAAAAGATGGTCGAAATGAAGACCATTTTTTAATGAAATTCATCATTGGTGATTCTTTCTTTTTTTAAAAAAACGAACTAAACATTCTATATTCATAACTAGTTACTCAGAACACCGCCATTTTTTATTTTTTTTGTTAAAAAAAATTCCTAGGTTGAAATATATTCTTATCTATAAACTAAAATCAAAACATTAAGCCATGACTATATCATATCTCGAAATTTTAAACACCTCAAACTATCAATTTAAACTTGAGTAAATTGCTTCCAAAATTATAATGTAATGGAAGGAAAAGTACTACAAGACTTTTAAATAATCTTTAGCCAAACGCCCTTTACCCAAACAGTATAGGCTGTAGGTGACATCCTAACAGCTCCTCTTGTTAGCATGAGTATCGCCGCTTTGGCCTGTTTTATGATAATTTTGGCACGTTTCATTTTCAGGTTCATTATTGATTACCAACTCTACATAAAAGGTAGTCGAACAAATCCTTGAACTTCACCTGGGGGACGAAATAAAAAAAATGGAGGTTTTCATCTGAGGCAAAGCATAATACGTGGAAGGGTTTACTGCGTGAATCAGGCAATGAGAATGTCTCGCCATTATATTATGTTTAAAAGAGTCACAACCTAATTTGAGTAACTTTGTGAAAGAATCGAGAGTTTTGCGACTTTTGTTATAATACTAAGCTCATTCACAATGAACTAAGCCTTCAAATTATCTGACTTACTTATAATAATATGGTAACCCTTCCTTAAGTTTAAAGAGATAGAGATAGAAAAACATGAAAGAGGACTAAAACTTTGATACCATTAGACTTGAGTTGATTTTGTTGCCACTAATTCCAGCCTAAACAATAAAAGTTAAGATCCAAGACAAGAGAGAATCTACGATCTGAGAGTTGAAAACTCACTTCTGTAATTTAATTAAAGCAGGGTTAAGACTAAGATTCTTTAGCATGCAAAAGTTTAAAAAATCCTGGCCGGGTTCAAGGGCTGGCCATGATGATTAAAAAAAATTTCCGCTTAAAATTATAAATGTCCTTTTCTCGTGAATATAATAAAAAAAAACCCTGTTTCTTGTCTCATTCTTCCTTTACGTCAAATTTTTATTTCTCTTGTACAGCCGTGTCATATGTCTGCAATACAAGATATCCGCAATTTTCTTATTGTCTCCAAGAGTTTATATGGTCTCGGTAAAGGATTCTCCCTCTCTATAGTTTCGTAGGCTTGGTTATCTGATCAGCGAGCTTCCTTAGGATAAGGAATATATATATATATATATATATATATATATATATATATATATATATATATATATATATATATATATATATATATATATATATATAGCTGGAAAAAGTAATTTCATCTACTCATAATACTAAAAAAAATTCAACCAATCAGGATTAAGATTGATTTGATTTAATGTATAAAGAGTGAAAAAGTGTACAAGATAAATATAGGTAAATAGATGTTGAAGTTTATTTACCTTGGTGTAAAAGGCATCTCTAAGGTACTTTCTTTTTCATATATTGTCTTGTCTCTTCTTGTGCACCGTCAATATTTTCTTCGGGTGCTAGTTTGGCCGCAATGTGACCTTTCCTTTTCTATATAGTTTTCCAAGCTGTAATTCGGTTAGAGAGATTCTGTTCTTTATGTGCGTTCTGAACCTTTTTGGCGTGATGCACAGACCTAGGACTTTGCCTTCGTTGGTTTACGGGTACACTTCTTCGTTTACTAAGACATGTTCAAGTTTCTAGCGGTTTATCGGAAGGATTTGGAACTTTCGGCGGTTGGTCTTGATTTTCTACTTTCATTTGTATCGATTGATGTTTTCGATTTCGGTAGCTGTCTGGCTTGCTTGAACTCAAGGATTTTTGTGGGTACTGGTGATGATTTGGGTGATGTCATCTGCAAACTTTAGATACATAATATCCTCCCCAACAGGAGCAGGTAGTCCAATGTGTACACATTGTACATCAATGGACTCAGACAGCTACCTTGTGGAACACCTGACTCAAGTTCAAATTTGAGTCTATCGTAGTCCTTAATCGTGATTTTGGCTTTCCTTTCCATGACGTAGTCAAGAAGGAACCTCTCCAGGATCGGTTTTAGCTTGAAGCCTAAGATGTTGAATTGGAGACCCTTTCAGCCAAACCTTGTAGAAGGTCTTTTTGGACATCTTGCAACACCACCTCTACGTATTTTCCTTTATCTTTACAGCGGGAGAGTTTTTCAGTGAAGAGAGCAAGGGCTGTAGCACTCCCACTTTACCTACGAAACCCGTGTTGCTGAGAGTTGTGAGCTTATATCTCTGTTAGCTGGTATTGTAGCCTATTAGCTATAAGATACTCGTAGACTTTTCTTATGAACTCGAGAGGGATATTTGCCCGTAATCTACCAGTTGATCGGGAGGTTTCTTCCTTTTAGGTATAAAAATGATTTTGGCCACTTTTAGACCGCCATGGAAGTAACCCATATTCAGGGAAGTGTTATAGATATTCGCGATTTCTCGATGATCTGACTTACTTATAATGATATCGTTACCCTTCCTTAAGTTGAAAGAAATAAAGATACAAAACATGAAAGAGGACTAAAACTTTAATACCTTAAACTTTAGTTGATTTTGTGGCCACTAATTCCAGCCTAAACAATGAAAGTTGAGATCCAAGACAAGAGAGAATCTACGATCTGCCCGTCCATCCTGGTGCCTTGTGTTGAAAGGTTTTTAAAATTTTCATAACCTCTTCTGAGGTGCGTTCGATGTATTCGTTGACTAAGATCTTAAATCAGCTGGCCTTCGACCTTCTGGTCGAAATCCCCATTGTCCTCAGGTGTAACTGTGAAGACTTCCTTCCAGAACGTGCGAAAACTCTCTCCCAAAACCGACGGATCCTCCAAGTAGTTATTTCTGCCTTAATGCGGGTTTTTTCTTTACTTGGTAGGCTCTTTAGTTTTCTCAATAATCGCCAGAACTTGTCGGGTCTTATCTCGCTGTTTACTTGTTCAATCAGGCTGTCCTAGATCACAGCTTGTTGCTGGTTTATGACCTTCTAGAGTTCTTGACTCAGGCAAAGTAGCAGCAAGCTTCCTACCCGATTTGTAACTTCTCTTCTGGTTTCTTAGGACACTTCCCTGTGCACCCTAGCGATTTCACTCATTTCCTTAATCCACCTAGGCTGTGAAAGAGTTTTATACCTTTTCATTGGTATGCACTTGCGATCCGACTCGATGAGGTCTACAGTTATCTTCTCCAGTTCCTCATCGATCTCCTCCAGTAATCCTTCGCTTAGGTCCGCTGGTTCGTAACTGGCAAGGATTTCCCTGTTACGGTCCCAGTTGGCAGAAGCGTAATTTTTGCAGATTGGGATTGGAAGCTGGATCGGCACAAGTGTGATGGTCGTCAAGATCGCTATGTGGTAGCTGGATACGGTTGGCATCGGGTCGATATGGTAAATAAAAGGGAAGCCATCACTTCACATGATTATGTCGGGCTTTGTGGCTGCCCGAGAGGTGATACAAATCAGAAAGTGCGGTCCTATCCTCTGGATGATTTTTCAAAGCATAATCATTTCCAAGTTGTGATATCTGTTATTTGTGTTCCCATAGCCAACCGTTCGGCATCTGGCGTTGAGGTCGCCCCAAGGAATGCCATTCTGCCGTGGCCGAAAAAGGTGTAGAGGTTCGTGAGGGGAGGTTCAATCGTCGAGGTGGATGGTATGTCGCCGCGATTACGAGATTTCCCACTTGTTGTGAAACTTTACCGCCACAAAGGACTCGTCCAGTTCTGGAAGGTGTCTGAATGAAAGATTTTTTCTCATGGAAACGGCAGCACCATCGAACCCCTTCTAAGAATGTTTTTTTGTAACTACTCTGTAGCTAGGTATCTTTAATTGGCTTTTAGTTGTATCGATACCGTGCTCCGTGATTAGTATGATGTCGGAGTCAAGAACGCGGAATATGTTTCCGTATGCCACGGATTTTCCCTACCATCCATTCACTTTAAGCTTCAATATCTTCAACTTGTTTTTCGGGTTTTAAATTCTCTGTTCTGGCTTTTGTGTGTCTTAGTGTTTGCGAGTAGTAGATTTACGCTTCCCGTGGCTCTTCTTTTTGAACTCTGCTGGGGAGAGTTCTATAAATATTTCTAGGTAGAGGGCGACGTTCTGGTTGTACATGGCCTCCTCAACCGATTCTTCTTCGCATTGAGCGTCGAAGGCCCATTTAGAGTATTTTTTCTTTATTCCCACGCAAATTTTGTTTTGGTCCAAGTCCTTCGGGAAGGGGACTTGTTCGGTCGCGTAGATGTAGAGGTTAATTTGGTCAGCATCTACTTTTTTATTTGTTCCTCCTTTTCCTTTTTTACAGCGTACTTCCTTTTTTGTGTTCTCTGAGTCCGGGGTCTCAGAAGATTCTTTTTTTTCTTTTTCCTCATCCTTTGGCTTTGGGTTGGTCGAGTGTGCTGCTTTTGCGACCCCCTCACTCTCTTTTTTGGCCTTGATCCTTGGATATGGCCGTCTGTCTTCATTATTACTTTCCCTTTGTGTCTCCTGGCTTTTACCAGTCATTTGTTTGGGGATCATTTGCAATTGGATTACGTCTCCTGATGGTGGATTATCCGGAAACCACATTTTGCTCACTCTGTTTTTAGCGAGCATCTACTGTAGTTGAGCTTCTTTGCAAATGTTCCCGGGTTTGTAAGGTTTCTGACATGTGCATATAGGATGCATGTCAGAATTTTCGTAGAATTCTAATTTTCTAGCCCTAGGTAGGTTTTCCTTGGCCTCCGTCTCTGTAAGAACTGCCTTTGCTGCTTGTACATTTGTGGTATTTTGTCTTCTAGTCTGTTCTTCTTTCTTTTGTTAAACCTTCTTCTTGATTTGTTCCTTTTTTTAGAGGTCAGGCCATAGCCATGGAGCAGTGTCCTTGTCCGCAGTTGGCACACTTCTCCTTCGGACTACTACAATTCTTCCAATGGTACGCCCCCTCACCGCACCTTGGGCAGATCTCCTGTGGTTTGGGGCAATCCTTTGTCGCGTGGCTTACTATCTTGTAACAGCGGAAGCAGAATTGTATGGGAGTAAACTCTTCCCATTTTATCTGCTCCCCGTTGATTTCAGCATTGAATAATAGGAGTCCATATTCTCTAGCCTTTTGGGCCATCGTTGTGCCGTAAAAATAATATGGAATACGTGTTGATATTTTATTTTTTGTTTCATAATTCAAATATCTCTATTAGCTTTGCCCATGGTTGGTTTTTCACTATTTCCTGCTTTATTTGATCCTTGGAGTGTTGCTTAATCCAAGGATCTAGTCTCCTGCATACGACGCTCCTGTGCTTCTGTATCTGCAGCGGGATTGCTGGTGGAGGCCTATTTAATGGAGTGTCTCCACTCCCTCTTTCTTTGTAATTACCTCAACATCTTTTTATTTTTTGCAGATCACCACATAACCTGGGGAAACTTCGAGAAGACGAAGCATTGCAATCTTCAGTTTCCCGAAGACCACTATAAAGACCTTCTCCTGTCGGCTGGGCCTGCTGTTTTCAAAGATGGTGCGCTGTGGGATCCGAGTGGTTCACTTGGCCTCTATTTTTCCCTCTGGGGGGATGACCCCCTGGTTTAAATTTCCCCTTGTAGTTTAACTGAGGATTTAACTTCTTGGTAATTATTTAAAGAATTCTTCCTTATTGTCGATTTCTAGTTTTTTATGATGGGACCTCTCCCCCCCCCCCCGCCTCCGCATTGCAAGAGAGCTTCAACGAACATGAACTGCGGGATGGAATGGATAAATGATGATCGGTGAACCCGGGGAGGCACCTCAGACGGGTAAAATGTAAAGGATTTAATGATGGGTGGTAATCGAATCCACTATCACCACCCGTTGTGCCGCTTTGTCTGGAGTTTGGTTATCAATGCCGCTTTCAACTTACACAGGGACGGTTGCAATTTCCCCTGTCGTCTTGGCTGGAAACTAGCCTTAGAGATTAGAGCGAACTCTTCCATTAAAGCTTTCAGCATCGCTTGGTAACGGGTGTTCTCTTCCGTAGAGCTCGACAGTGGGATAATCCTCAAACCTGCTTTCTTTTAAGTCTCCAATTATGTCTATCTAAGTGGATCCAAATAGTTGTGGCTGCGTACAAAATAGATCTTTTTGTCCCTTGGGGAATAGGTAAAAATCGATGACGTTTCCTTGAGGTGAATTCCCTCGCCTTTTTCTCCTTTACCGATGGTGAACTTTTTCGGAGAACTTAAGATACTTCATTTTTTCTATCTAGTCAGGATTGAGATACATTTAATCGTTATACTTATGTTCAGAAATAACAGCCTTAGCGTTGATGAGGGTATATACACTCTTTGAAAATATTGGGCTAGTAGTAGATAAAAGTGGGTGAACATTTTAAAGTCGGGAGGGGGTATTTTGCCCTAGTAGGAGGGCATCTCAATCTTTTTACTTTTAGAATTTTTTTTGTCTTAATTATTTTAAGTAATGTTTTCTATGTATATTGTTAATTTTCGTGTTAAGAGCGTGTTATTCTTATTGTTAGTGTTTCTATTGCTATTTTACTTATTTTTTAGTTAAATTCTTGAGCATTCAAGCCTTTGATAGCTTTTGGCTCAGCAATTTCCCTGTGATGTTCTGATGGTTTGTTTTATTTTTACTCTATTTTTGTTTTGTTTAGACTGTGCTGATTTTATGGGTACCTGTTATGTGTATATTAATTTATGTAATGTCTCCTTGTGCACTGAGTTTAGTACTTGGGAACCGCTTACGACGTGTGAATTTCTCCTATAGTCATAGAGGAATGTTCAGTTTTCCGCCTGTTCCCTGTAGTTCCGGAATGACATCATTTGTAAAAGTTAATCAGACCCTTCTACCCAATTTCTGAGTGAATATGTTAATGGGGTCCAGATTCTTTCCTGTGTGGAGTTCCTTCTGTCGGCGTTGGTCTCGTCTTCTGACTTTATTGATCAGTAGGGATGTAGAGTTCTGTATTCGCTGCATTTTTCTCATTGAGGTCTTGTTTGCCGCTTGAGTTACTACTTCGGGATAGATGAGCTTAGCCCAGGCACACATCAGGTATATCTTCCTTATGTTGGGCGAGCTAAGATATCTAAACCTGTATAGCTTAGAGATTTCTCTCCTTGCCAGGTTCCGCCTCGTCGCGTAGTGTCTCGCGTATCCGTGGTGGGAGAAATTTAGACCCAGGACAGTGCCTTCGGAAAAGTAGCCGTATCTTCTCCCATCTATAATTATGGGGCCCTTTAACGTGTGGCTCAGTGGAACGATCTTGACCTTGTCCCTATTAGTTCTGATCTTCGAGCGTCTCTCGTACTGGTTGATGTTGTCGATTTCCGCTATGGTTCGCTCCGCCTGATCCCTCGTCTTTTTCACCTGGCACGAGACTATCTGGGTGACATCATCTGCAAATTGCAGATACATCGTGTCCCTGTGCACCGGTGTTAAGAGGTCGATGGTAAAGACCAAGTAAAAGAGAGGGCTCAGGCAACTTCCTTGCGAAACACCCGTCTTCAGTTTAAATTCGGGTCCTCTGTATTCTTCGATCATGAGACATGCCCTTCTGTCCATGACAAAGTCACAAAAGATCTTTTCCAGGATTGGGGCTAGCTGGAGGTTCAGAATATTGTATTGTAGTCCTTCTAGCCAAACTTTATCGAAGGCCTTCTGCACGTGCCTCAACACGATGTCTACATAGAACCTATTGGCGTGGCAATAGGTGATTTTTTCCGTCAGGAGCGCCAAGGCTGTATCGGTGTCCCTTTTTTGGCAGAACCCATGTTGTTGGGGGTTGTGCGCTCCAAACTCGTTCAGTTGAGCTTGTAGCTTGTTTGCTAGGATCTATTCAAATATCTTGCTGAGCATCTCCAGAAGAGAGATAGGGCGATCGTTTGCAACCTTATCCGGGGGCTTATTTCCTTTCGGAATGAAGATGATCTTAGCTAGCCCTTACCCGTCAGGAAAGTAACCTATATTCAGGGCGGCATTCATGGTATTAACTGGTCTCTGAATGATTTGCCTTGGGGCATTCACAAGGTTGTTTTTTGTGATCCCAGACCAGCCTGGTGCCCTTTGCTTGAAGGACCTTATGGTCTTAATGGACTCTTCGAAGGTTATTGGGCATCCGTGGCCAACTATCTCTCTTTCTTGAGATACTTGCAAGTGGGTTCTATGAATCACTATGCCGAGGTCCTCGAGCAGTTGGGCTTCCAAGTCCTGTTCGAAGTCGTCGTTCTCCTCAGGAGTAATAGCGACAATCTTTTTCCAGTGCGTCCTGAATCTTTTTTCCTCTCCATCTTTTATTTTTGTTCTGTCTTTGGTGGGCAGTCAGCTAAGTATTCTGATTGTATTCCAAAAACTTACTCGACTGAACTCCCTGTCAAACCTACCTATGATGTCATACCAGACTTCTTTCTATTTTTCTGTAATTGTGTGTTTTAGTTTCTCGCTCAGTTGTCTCATTCTGGCTGTCCTTTCCATATTCGGGCCTGTTCTGCCTCTTTCTTCAAGGATTTTCCTATGTTCCCGAGCGTTATCCCTCATCTCGTCCGTCCATTTTATAGGAGATCCTGGGGACGCATCTCTCGTCAGCTTAAAAAAGGAGATTAGTGATGGTGTTTATCTCCTCGTCCACCTCTTCGAATGTGGCGTCTTCCAGGTCGCTGGTTGGTATTCGCCGAGCATCTCTCTATATAACTCCTAGTTAGCTTTCGCATAACTCTTTCTAAGTGGGACTGGCATGAGAATCGGTGCCAGCGAGATTGTTGTTAGGATTGGAATATGGTCGCTTGGTATTACAGGTCCGGGCACGTTGCTGATGTTAAAGGGGCTTAGCTTTAACAAATTGAGTAATCGGCCCTTAGACATAAGCACTGCAATAATTCTCCAATTAGCGACATGAAAGATATGAAAAGTTAATAACGCTCACTAACCGAGTACACTGAGATTTTTGTTCCTTTATTTACAAAATATAATACTGCGGAGTTTACCTTTCCATTTACAAAAAAAAGAACACTCAACAGGAAGTCCATCTTTCTATTTACGAAACAGATGAATACAAAAGAGGTTAAAACAAAGCAGGAAGTTCATCTTCCCATTTGCGAAAGAGATTAATAGAAAGCGGGAAGTCTATCTTGCCATTTGTAAGGTTCAATGTGTCAACCGTTTAAATAACTTAAACGAATGTTTACTTGGTTTGTCCCCACAGTAATACAGCCCGAGAAAACGGAGTGTTTAGTACATAGTTAATATCTACGCCTTACAATTATAAACAAATATAAATTTATACAAATATATTTTAATATGATATGGTTTACTGTGAAGCAATTATTGAATTTAGTAAGACTTCAAAATCCTCATCTTTGAGGTATTTTTGAGTCATATTCAGTTATATAATATGATTCAGCACCAAAAAAGTTCGTCCCAACAACGCCGAGTGTGTTTAATACTTAAATAATATCTAGGCTTTACAATTATAACAAATATATATAACCAAACATTTTAATATGATATGTCATACTCAAAAATAATGGTATGAGGGATTTCTCGCAAATTTTGCCCGTCTCCCGGAACAAGTATAAACGCTTGATTTACTACCATTATCCTGGGTATTTAAAACAGATTCCATGTAACTGTAATTTCTGCCACTACCTTTCGATAATACTTCCTCATTTTGATTCGGGGTATCTAATTCTAAATGACTATTAACAATAAGTTGATAGTTTGATGGTCGCGAACAGTTTATATCTATCTCATTAAATATATTAGGCAGTATAGTTGGTTTCAGGTTGTCTATAGACACTGTATTCGGATGGCCATCCGGGAATTCTAACTTTAAACTTTGTTGTCGCGTTTTATAACACAGAAAGGGCATGCATAAGGCGCTTCTAATGGCTTCCAAACGTGATCATCACATTTTTGGTACTGAGTGCAGGTGGCCTCTGAAACTTGTGTGAAATTAATCTTCGAAATAGTCTTCGCTAGTTCAGAGATTGAAATTTGAATCGGCTTTGGATAAAGAAGAGGCGACCAAGGGATGTGGGTAAGGAAGGATCCTCCATGTGACCGATGTAAAGGGTGCAAAATCAGAATAATTATTCAAGGACCGGAAACCCAGAAGAACGATTGGTAGGGCAATCAACCAACCTTGTCGGCGAGCTTATATAGAGCATATTCAAAGTCCTACGCGACCTTTATACAATACTGTTAGTGGTAGCTCTGTGCGCCTTAGTTCGTAAGCGATGGAAAACACGAGGGCTAATAATTCTTTGAAGAGTTAAGACTCAAATTGCGCTCATCTATCGGTGATGACGTATAAGGGAACGCCAAACCTGGATATATAGCCGCCAAAGAAGGCTAAAGCAAGGGTTACAATACTGATGTCAGCAATCAGTATTGCTTCAATCCACCTGGTAGCTCTGTCTATGCATGATAGCAGGTATTGGTTATGAGTGGAGTATGACTGCTAAGGCAGGGTACACGGGGGGAGTGGACCAACTATATCAATGTGAACCGTCTCAAATCTCGAAGTGGGCATACTAATAGGCAGGACCAGGCACGTAGTCTGGCCATTTACTTTAGCAGATTGGCAGGAGAGGCATACACGAGTCCACGAACGTATATCTCTGGCGATATTGGGCCAAAAGTACCTCGCTTTCACCAACCAAGGCGATGTCTTAATCCCAGGATGTCAAATATTATGAAGTTGCTTGAAAATAGCTGATCGGCATGGTGAAGGATCTACCGGTCGTATGTATTTAAATGTTACATCACCCTAGACTTTGGAATAACCGGAAAAGGGAAATGCCTTCAGTCCAGATCGAGACGACTTCATTTCTTCGTCATGCTCTTGTGCTGCTGCCAAAGAACGGGGATCAAATAAGTTCACCTGGACTGAATTATCATTCCGAGATAGAAAACCAGCAACCACATTGTCCTCATCTCGTACATAAACTATGTCATTGACATACTCCAAGAATGCGATCTAGTTCCGTTGTTTCCTGTCTGTTTTTGCACGTAGTGGTGAAAAGAAGCCAGGTACTAGGGACTTGTGGTCCGTGCATAAAGTCACTTGGCAACCTTTGATAATATGCCTAAAGTGAAGCACAGCAAGATACGCAACCAGGAGTTCCCTGTCATAAGTGAAGTACGCTTGCTGTGTTTTACTTAACTTCTCGGAGAAGAATGACACTGTCTGGGGAGACCCATACACCATCTGATGAAGTCCAGCACCAACTGCGAATTGGGAGCTGTCCACAATAAATTGGTATGGAGATTCATTGTGTAATGGGTAACCTAACTTAACGGAGTCCGCCAGAGCCTCCATAGTAGCCTCAAATGCTTACCGTGCAGGGTCATTCCAGACAAGTTTGCGAGCCTTAGGTTGACGCCGTGCGATTTCACTCAGAGAGGCAGCCATCGCAGCAAAATTAAGCATCATACGTGTGTAGAAACCTAACATGCCCAAATATCGACGAAGCTCTTTAAAATCAGTTGGTAAGGTCATTTCGGTGATCTCGGAGACCTTCCTAGCTGGAGGGCTCAGTCCTGCAGCTGAAAAATGGTGGGCCAAGTAATCGATTTCTTTCTTCATAAACTCTTCCATAGAAATTCGAAGGTCGTTTTCTCCTAATATTGAGAAAACTTGATCTTCATGCTCCATATGCTCGTCTATATCTTTTGAAAATATTAAAATATCGTCGAAATATACGAAAACGAACGCCAAGCCTCGAAATAAATTGTCCATGTGGCTTTGAAAGGTGCAACTTGTACTCTTTGGACTAAACAGTAGACTTACAAATTTCACAGCCCAAAGGGAGTTGAGACATCAGTCTTCTCAATATACACTGGATTGTTTAGAATCAGGTGGTAGGCTCGGACTAAATCCAGGCGAGAGAAAACTTTCTTGCTATGAAGATGGTCTACCATGCTCTGAATCCTTGGCAGGGATATCTGTCCGGTTTTGTTATCGCATTGAGAGATCGAAATCTCCCAAAACTCTATACTCCACTGCGGTCTTCTTCTGCTCCATGTGATTGTGTGAAGACCATGAAGATTTAAACGGCCGCACCACACTTCTTTCAACAATGTCTCGAAAGTTGCTTTTGCAATTTGTAGTTTCTCCATCGGAACTGGCTTCGGGCGGGGGAAAGTTGGTGAGTCTCTACCCGTCTCAATGGTGTGAACAACAGAATTAGCCGTTGGGGAACTAATTTTAACACACTTCGGGTTATATAGAGTCTCATATTTGCGGAGAACTGTCCTGCAATTAGGTGGGAGATGCGGGGTGTCATTAATAATTTACGAGATCACTGGTTTGCTTGACTGATTCAGCTTAGAAAATAGGCTGCCGATCTTGTTTTCCAAGTGGGTTAAGGATCACGGTCTAGACGATAGCTACATTTGAAGGTTCTCACCTCGCTTTGGACAACTGCACCACGGTTTACAGTACTTCGCACTCAACTAAAGTATAAGTGTGAACGGCACACCACTGGGTTTTGATTATGCACAAACCTAGTTTGATCACTTCTAGGATAGACGCCGACCGGCTATGAACGCAAATTTTCAAATTTCACATCATTTACCGGCTAGTTGACACTAAGAGCACTTGTCTCAGGGAGCGTACATTATTATTACTAATTTCACTGTTATTTATATTAAAGTACTGTGACTTGTAAAAGGCCATGAGTTCATAAGCCAGTTTCTCCAATTGGGCAAGAGTTAAGTCTATTTGCATGGCGATGATGGGGGTGATGTTTGGATATAAAGAAGCGATGAACTTGTGTCTCACCAAGTTCTCCCGTACTCCAACTTGCAAAGCTATCTTCCGTAGCTCTTCGAGATTCACCGAAGGTCTTCCGGTCTGCAGAGAAGACGCAATTAACTTTTCGAAGAGCTCAGGTTTCGTTCTCTCAAAAAGTCTCATGATTTCTGTTCGTAGGAGCGAGTAATTCTGCGAGGAGAGAAGTGCAGATGGGAGACGATCGACCGTCTCGGCAATCAACGCCGCCAGAATATGGTAAAATATATATAATATATATATATATATATATATATATATATATATATATATATATATATATATATATATATATATATATATATATATATATATATATATATATATATATATATATATATATATATATATATATATATATATGTATATATCTCTCAAAGTAGCGAAAGAATGATGAAAATGAATCCATTAAACCACATTGAAAGACAAAACGGAATAATTTCTCCTTGCAGTAATATTTTTATTACCTTTTTTCGAAAAATCCGTGCAAGGAAGCGATTCGAACCAGTCACACTGAGGCAGAAAGCACCGCTTTGATCACAGTTAAAAGTTTGCCGTAGGTACACTACGCTACGCAGAGAACCAAAAAATTCTTTCAATAGAAAAGCTTTTAAGGAACACTTTCGCAAGTTCGAACGGAGACTATAAAAGAAATAGAAAATTAATTGGAAATTCAAAGAATAGATGAGGAATAGTTAAACGCGTGGCAAATATACAAATGTATATATCTCTCAAAGTAGCACGAGAGAAGGATAAAAAGGAATCCATTAAACCACATTGAAAGAGAAAACGGAATAATTTTTCCTTGCAGTAATATTTTTATTACCTTTTTCGAAAAATCCGTGCAGGGAAATGATTTGAACCAGGCACACTGAGGCAGCGAGCACCCCTTTGATCACAATTAAAAGTATGCCGTTAGTACACTACGCTACGCAGAGAACCAAAAAATTCTCGGAATAAAATAGCTTTGAAGGAACACTTTTGCAAGCTCGAACGGTTCTATGAAAGAAATAGAAAATTAATTGGAAATTCAAAGAATAAATGAGGAATAGTTAAACGCGTGGCAGATATACAAATGTATATATCTCTCAAAGTAGCACGAGAGAATAATGAAAATGAATCCATTAAACCACATTAAAAGAGAAAACGGAATAATTTTTCTTGAAGTAATATTTTTATTACATTTTTTCGAAAAATCCGTGCAGGGAAGCGATTAGAAACAGTCACACTGAGGCAGCTAGCACCGCTTTGATCACAGTTAAAAGTATGCCGTTAGTACCCTACGCTACGCAGAGAAACAAAAAATTCCCTGAATAGAATAGCTTTTAAGGAACACTTTCGTAAGCTCGAACTGTGATCAAAGCGGTGCTTGCTGCCTCAGTGTGACTGGTTTGAATCGCTTCCCTGCACGGATTTTTCGAAAAAAGGTAATAAAATAGTACTGCAAGGAAAAATTATTCCGTTTTCTCTTTCAATATGGTTTAATGGATTCATATATATATATATATATATATATATATATATATATATATATATATATATATATATATATATATATATATATATATATATATATATATATATATATATATATTTATATATATGTATATATATATATATATATATATATATATATATATATATATATATATATATATATATATATATATATATATATATATATATATATATGCTAGGTAATGGAAAAAGTACGAATTTCTTAATCAGCTATAAAAGTCTCCTGGATATTTCGCCAAACCTATTCTGGAGCACCCCCTACTATGATGGTTCAAAGTGCCGCTACAATAGCCGCAATTCTAGTTTTCTTTTACAGTTCAAACATCACCTCTTTGTAATAAAAGACTTCTTGAAATTTCTCTTATTACAGAAATAAATAGTTCCCATTCGTAGAGGTTCTGCTCCTCAAAGAATGTTAAGGAATTCAAGGAGATTTTTGAAGTTAATCAATGATTTCTTACCATTGCGTCTATCTAAACTCAGAGAATTAATTCTATTATTTACTTATATATATATATATATATATATATATATATATATATATATATATATATATATATATATATATATATATATATCAAACATACTGCTAGAGAGAGAAAATGGAATATTTTTTTCTCCGGAAATAGTAATTTCCTACTTCGAAAAAATTCCGTGCTAAGGTGTCAGGAAGCGAGGAACCGCTTTGATCTCAATTAAAGTTTGCCTTTAACCATTTTCTACGCAGAAGAAAAAAAAAGCTTCCGAAGTAACAAACTTTTAAGGCACTTTTCACAAGCTTGATCAAGTCTTTTAAGGAGAGAGCAATTAATTGGGAATTCAGAAAGAAAGGATAAATTGAGTTAAGCGCCGGCGAATATACACTGATTTTATTTTATCATTTTTTCGTATATACATTACATGCACCCCTTCTCCTATGGGGAGACTTTCGCTTCACTTTGCTTGGACCAGCCCTCTGGGGCGTTGGCCTTCGGCCTATTTGAACTTTCAAATCGATTGTGATCAATTCTACCCCGCTAACCTCCATGTTCTCCTACCCTCTCTTCTTCTTTTTCTCTACCCCTATCACATCACCTACTCCTCTCCCTATCCAATTCCCTCACCTATCCACATTCTGCCTCCTCTTTCTCCTCCCAATCGTCCTAAATCCCGGTTCTTCTCCCCTCATCCTCACTCCCTTAATCTCCCCCCTAAAGGGAAAGGATGAAGGTGGAAAGGTCATTTCTATACTAAGATATAATAAAATTAAAAGGTTTGCACTGCCACTCGGCTCCCCCCAAATTATCCCCCTACCCACCCCTCCCCACACAATTTCCCTATCGCCCTCGCCCCTCTCCTCCTTATAGGGAGAAAGACTGAAGGAGAGAGGGAGAGAAATAGGATGAAATAGAAAGGGAGAGGGAGGGAATACAGGAGAGAGTAAAAGTTTGATAGTGAGATGGTGGGAGAGAGTGATAGACAGAGGAATATAGAATTTGGGAAGAAGGAGAGGGAGGAGGAGTAGAAAGGGAGAGGGTGTAGGAAGGGATGGAGGCACGGGAGAAGGAGCGTTAGGTAGAAATAGAGGGCGTAAATGGATGGAGGAGATGTAACGGGGGACGAAGGGGAAATAATGAGGGCCGAGAGGGAGAGGAAGAAGGAGAGGGCTAAAGAATGCACTGGAAATTCATACGTTTCCTTGTCCACTTTTTCAAAAAAAGAGATGCCTTAAATGTAAAGCGGAAAACATGACCATGGCCTTAAACTGCCCCAATCACCGAGACATCATCGAAAGCGTGGATAAAGAAGAGAAGAAAGCTAAGGTGATGACCGACGCGAACACCGCAGGTTCAGAAGTAAATTCTGAACCTGCACAGATGAATATCACAGGAGATCTAAGTGCAAATATACTGATCTGCATTACCCACGCAAATGTGGCTAATGCCAGGAAGTCTGGCTGTTACAACCAGGTACTTAATGCACTCTTAAAAGCCAACAATCTCCCTTCACTGATCATACCGCCAGACCCTCAATGCTGCAAAGTATTCAAGGAATCATTCATAAGAAACAACAATGTCGAATCTGGACTAGAGGAGATCGTCGGAGCTTTCTCTTCGGAGGAATCCGAAGAGGATGATGAAGAAGAAAAATAACAGGCTGAAAATGATGGGGGATCCTCCTCTTTGGCAATGACGAGGGCCCCTGCACCCGTACATGAGCTACCAAGAGCAGGTACAAAACCTCTCCTCCCCGAAGAAGCAAAACCCTGGGCACATTAATACAGCCCAGCCAGCCCGCCAAGAAGAAGAGGAATAAGAAAAAGCATAGGTAAAACAAATCACCATGTTACAGAACGCACTGAACATATTTGAAATTTAATATCAACGGCTGGATGACGAAAAGGACTCTTTACCATAATATATTCAGGGATCGACGCGCGAGGGCACGAATGAAAATCTGGAACTACAATGTATTGATCACGAATTATTCGTAGGGTCGGGTGGAAGGTGCCACTATTGCAATAAAGATAGGGATTAAATACAAGCAAATAAGAAATCTAGAAGAATCCTACCTCGCGATTGAGGCCGAACTTGACATAGAAAAGTTCATCCTTGCTACTGGATATCAACCGCCAAGGAGAGACGCGTTACCAATTCACACTCTCACTAGCTTATTTTGCAAAAGGACCCCCACTATATTAATGGGGGATCTGACGCCAAAAGCAGAGAATCCGGTTCATGACCTTCAACGGTATAGAAAGAAGCGTGGACCTATTGTTGGACAGAAATATTATCCAGCGAAAAGGTTCCGACTTCCCTACTTTTGTCAAAGCAGAAATTGCCACAAAACCAGACATCTGTCTGGCAAATAGTCATCTGCCGTTCAATTACTAAATAGGACCACTCTAGATACAATGTAGTGACCATACAGGGATTCTACTCACTATCAACAAGAACCCTATACAAGTTCCAGCTGTAGTCAGAAAGAACTACAAAAGAGCAGACTGGACAGGGTACGCGCGAATTCTTAAGGCCTACAATCTGCCAAACTTGGTCGAAGCAACTATCGAGGAGATTGACAAGGCATTCGACAACATCCCTAATCATCTCATCAATGCAGATAGGGCTTGTATCCCTAAATCCGAGTATAGGACCATCACTACCTACAGATGGAACGAATAGATGAAGGATTTATCCCATCAGCTGAAATTATTGTATGAAATAAACGTCAGGAATGCAGCAGTTCACTCAATTCAACGAAGTAAATAAATAAGAGACAAACTAAACCAGTTGTTCCTCTAATAACAATGGAGAAGATGAGAGGATGCGATCTATTTCCTGGATTTCGAAGCAACTCACAAAGAAGATTGGAACATCGAAACGGAAGAATGAAGAAATGAAGAGATATTCCGAAGTTATTGGGAAAAGATCTTCAGTATAACTGAGAAGGAAAACGAAGACTATGACATAGAGTTTGAAAGCAACATCATAGACGAGCTTAACAAACAAGTCCATAAGTCGCACCCTCACCACCAGATGGATAGACAGTGCGACGGAGACGCCGAGATTACGGAAGAAGAACTACACGGTACGCTCCGCTCATTCCACAAAAAGCCCCGGGACTAGGGGACAATCGGGGCTTACAAAGTTAAACTTTGAAAAGGCACCAGCCAATGTCATGGAAGGGATAAGAAGGATATATAATGCCTGTCTGGACAAGAGATACTTTCCAGATGCTTGTAAAAAGGCTAAGATGCTTTTCTTGCCTAAGCAGGGAAAAGACCCAACGTTGAAGAAGAGCTACCGGCCAATTTCACTTCTTGAATTTGGCAGAAAGCTTTCGAGAAGATCCTCAACCGAAGACTGGTGTCTCACTTGGAGGAAAACTCCCTCTTCAACCCAGATCAATTCCGTTTTAGGAGGAAGGGATGTACGGAGATGGCTATTAATTTCATTACGGAAAAGCTAGCCCAAGCAAAACGGGAAAGAAGTTACGTGGACATTGTTTGTCGAGATGTATCAAAATGCGTTTGGTAATGTGTTGCAACGGGGAATGAGGTAGAGATCTTACGACTGGGCTTAAGTTAAAACTTGAAAAGAACTCTTTGTAACTATGTCATGGAGAGAGGAGCGTACATCAGTTTACGGTGCACGGATGGACCAAAGTTTCCCTTCGCTGCGGGCCTCCCACAGAAGGAGTGCCTGTCCCTTACTCTCTACTTGATATACACCGCTAATTTCCTAGCTCATGTAAGCCCCTCCTGCCCCAACATTCAATTTGCCGACGATTTAGCCTAGATAATCACTTCTCTTTTGAGAAATGCGCCTTGGCAAGCTCCTATGACAGCAGCAGAAAATGAAAACCTCAACACCTACGAGGACCGCTGGAACATCCGCACGAACCAGGAAAAGTTCAAAGTAGTCCTTCTAGGCAGGAGACTACTTTAGGACGTCAGGATAGGGGACAGAAGTTATCCCTACACCACGGAGAGCAATGTAATTGAAATGAAGATTACTTCACCTGCTTACAAGAACCACGTGCAAGGCCACTGTGCAGTCAAAACTCTATACAGATTCAGAAAGAAATCTTCGTGAAAGCAATAAGAAAAAGATCCCCTAAGCAATTGTAAATTCGACACTGCTATACCCTGCTTCCGCCCTCTCATGCGATTCTAAAACACAGAGGAGGAAACTAAAAGTGGTGCAAAATAAATGTATGTATCTAATTGCAGGTACATGCAGACGAGAAAGAAGACGTCAGGAAGTGCTGCACCAAGAGGCGAATATAAGTCACATTAGCGTTGTCACAGAAGAACCAACAAGGAATATGCAGGAACAGGTTGATCGAGAATTGGACGATAATATCGTCCAAATGATCAAACAGAACAGAAGAGGCATAAGACGCGCCAGATTTCCGAGCTCCGCTGGGCTTTTAGCTGACGGAGCAGAAGTGCCGTTCTACGCATTCCAATAAGAATGTTTTTACCCAGAACAAAAAAAAAGCAACCAAGAAAAAGATTACCTAATTATGAATCCCTCCGATTTCTACAAGAATTCACCGATGTAGACCCCAAAATACCGAAGAAGACATCCAAGAAAAAAACCCAAAAGATACGATTTACACTCACTACAAGATATACAAAATACAAAAAAAATAAGCACAACACTAAAGTAATTAAAATAATTTATGACTACAACATCAAATGCGCATATCATATCCAACAACATTAATTTTTTTAAGATAAATGGCTTGAACGCCATATTATATAAACTATCTAAAAGATAACAAAGGAACCACAAGCAAAAATATATTTAAAGGCGATAGGCCTGATCACCAGGCTCTTAGCATCTCTTTGCGCCCTACCACACTTCTTTCTCTTTTTACCTCCTGTCTATTTTTCGCTATCTGTACCCTAATCCTTTCTTTATCCCCCTACCCACACCTAAACACTTATCCCAATTAAATTGAATTGACTGACTATTTGTCGCAGCTATTTAGTTCTCTGGCAAAGTAGGTAAAGAAAAATGGAAGTTTGAAAACTTGCTTCTTTTAACAGCGGTCAACTCGGCGTCTGCGAGTTGACCACCGTTAAAAGAAGCATGCACTGCACACGCCACAGGGTAGGTGGCATCTCACCAGCATCAACAATTAGGGTCTCAATGACCGAACGAGCGGAAGGCACTGGTTCCCAGGTGGAGACCGGTGTCGCATGTTGGATTGAGTTCACCTTCCGCAATAAACGTTCCGTTTAGGATAAGCAAAATCGACAACCATATTCAATCATCGATCAAACAAAGGAGCCGTAGAAAAGCACTGGGGAGGCGCTATCAGCATCTCAAGTTGCTTAAAGTCACGGGATGAATTATCTCCATTGCGCAGGTACAAGAAAGCCTAAAGGAGCCAATATGTGCTCCTAAGTTGAGGGGTTGATCCACCACTTTCAGACACACCCCATTTGGGAACAAGTTCGGGTCGGGGTGGAGCCTTGAATGATGGCAAAATTGCACCACGTTCTTTTTGCCAAGGAGAACCTTTTGGATTGGACGCTCCATAGTTGGCATCTGAGCCGCACTAAAAGAGATCAAAAGGTTGTCTTCGATGAGCGTCGTGAAAATATCTCCCGGCTGCAGCAGGGGCATGCTATTGATGCTCATTGCAAAGAGTGTGACACTGAGGATACTTTTTTACGGAAAACACTCTTTCCCGAGCCTGGGCACGGAATCGACGACCTTGAATAACCAAGACAAATATTGGGATGTGTCCTTTCGCGCCCATCGTCGGTAGAGTCCCCATTAGGCCCTATCACCATGCGATATTATAGGCCTTCTCTAGATCAAAATACACCAAAGCGTAGTGCTCTCTACGAAGGAAAGCCTCGCAGACATTATTTTTCAGTCGAAGCAGAGCATCTGACTTGGAGTAGAACTAGCGTAAGACACACTGGGCGCACGACAGGCAACATCCGCTATCCAGCAAAAACGATAATCTAAATTTACCAAATTATCGACCAGTTGCACACTCAGGAAGTTAGAGAGGTTGGGCAGAGTCCAGCGGTGGTATAATGATATCTCTCCTGTTTTAGAGAACCAAGCATATTAGCTATTCGCTAGGACTCTTGGAGGATACTCTCTGTACATAATCTGATGAACAAATCTAACAGAAAGGCCATGCCTCGCTCATCTAAGTGTAAAGGCATGGCAAACATAATATTGTTTTAGCAAGAGACGGTATCGGTGCACGGAGTGAGAGAGGAACGCAATTCACTTAATGTAAACATGTCATTGATGAGTTGTCCGCCTCTTGAAGAAACTTCTTTAACGATATCACGAAATGATTTGAATGCTGATGGATTAGCATTACGGATAGAAAATGGGAGCAAACGGGTGCAAAAGACCCCACTACGGAATTGAAGTATGCGAATGTAATCACTTTTTTTATAAAAAGGAAGGGGGTCCTGCGTGAATTTTTGTGACACACTTCTACCCCTCTGTTAGAGTGGTCTTTCCGTTAAATATGGACACGTATACCAGCTATGGAAAAGTGGCGGGCGTGCATCGAATCATACTAGACCCTAACCGAGGCTTGACGAAAATAACTGACAGTGATTTCTTTCGGGTTACGCTTATAGCGCATGTCGGAATAACGCATCTGTTTGAAGGCTCTCTCACACATGGCTGACCCATACGGAAGCGTTTGGAATGCAAAACGGCCAATTATTCAATGAATAGTAGTTAGGCCCACGGCAACGATCTTACCAAAAAATTCACCGGCCTCCTCCACCGAGCTTAACACCTCCAGTGCGATAGTAAAATCTAGCATTTTCTAAAATGCGGAAAACCGCGCCTGCAACAAGCATCACAAGGATGTCTTTCAAGCGGTAGCGGTCCCAAAAGTGATATTTGAATAAGAAGTGATGAAACCAGGGTCGCATCATCTGGAAAAACGGAAGGAGAAGAGCTTTTAAAGATTCTCCCAGTTGGCCCGGAGTCCTCGGCAATTTCATTAAAGGAATAGGCAGTCCAGGCCTAGCTTGGAGGAGTTGCGGTTGCCCTCCAAGAAAAGAAGACCCTATGGGAGTTCTGCTTCCCTCCCGGATGCATAACTCTGGAACCTTTTGGCCGAACATGGTGCTGAAAGCGCTCGCGCGTTCGATAACTTCTTGGGAGAGGTTGGACTCGTCGTGCGAGTCTAATTCTCCCTCCGTGATTTCCCGTTACAAGCCACTAAGCCTACCCCTAGGTGAGGCGTATTAGCCGAAGCTTCTTTGATGATGTTCTTTTACGGGAGTATATTTACCAATCACGAAAAATCAACTTCAGGGGTGTTGCCTACTGTGTTTCTAATGACTTGGTGGAGGCCTATAACCTATTAACCTTACCAGAAACAGTCCTGCTGGGGAAAAGGATGTAGCACAGGTTTTGCACTTGCGTGGTCTGAGCCATTTGAGCCAGGGAAGTACCCAGGGTGAGTAGTATCCGCAGAAGGGCTCCGAATGGGCGCAGAAACTACTGTGCTCGTAGACATGGATTGGCCAGTGACAGAGTGTGCCTTTTTATAATTAAAGCATAAGACGTCCCCGGCATCTCCAACCACGCCAGGACCAAGTATTTAATTTAACCTCGCGAAATCAGTGACCTTAGCTAGTTACATCGGCAAGGATTTCCTTCTCCAGGAGAGAGGCAGCAAAATGCTTTGAAGAAACGGTGTGTAGCTCTCCACAATTGACACAATAAGCACAACTGATATGGAATTATCATGTGCGGCCTTGGAGACACTTACCTAGACTTAGAGTAAACTCGATTTTGCACGTGTACAGGAACTATTCTTATGGCCTAAGTGATGGCATTAGTAGCACCTTCGAGGCAGTGGTACGAAATCTTTAACGTTGTAGCCACACTAAGTGGCAGGCACTGTTTGAGCTAACCTGTTGTGGTCGAATGTGACGAAGGGTGTATGGGTGGGTCTCGAGGCCCCTCCGTTGTGTATCATAACACGGGTGACTTTGATCGCTCCATAGTCTGCCAGTTCCAACGTGATGTCACCTATTTAGTAGTTTACGAGTTCTCTTGCGTAGAACATTCCTTTATCGAAGTTCCTTTTAGATTGCGGCGTCATACTCATCAACAGACCATTAAGTATGCGAAGTGTACTAATCATGGCTGCCTCGGAGGAACTCGACGCATTCGCCAGAAGGCTTCTCACCACAAAATATGACACTTTCGGTTCTCTACCATTCAAACTAGATAGTGCTCTCCTTTGTTTACCCATGTTGCCGTTGGCCAAATTTGTGTCATCATTTGAGCGAATAACCAGAAAGCGTTTAAAGCCAGCGGGTTTCAAAGCGCCAGGTATTAAATGAATCAACGGCACCGACTTAATCAAGGCTGCGCTCACCGCACTTGCTCATTTGGTGTTGGTTTGGGACCACAAATCCGAAAGCCCCATGGGGCCGGAGGTTTCAATCTTGGACTAGTTGCTGGGCGAAATGGCAAGCAGAGTAAGTTATCATTTAATCGTGTTAGTTTTCTTCATGCTCTTTTTTCAACACGTTTCCGACCTAACCTCCAGCTGCCTTCTCAATCTGTAGTGCCATGATGAAATTTTTGGTCATTTATAAGGAGGTAATTTGTTGCCTATGACTGAAATCACCTTCATTTTTTCCATTTGTTCAATTGATAAATTGAAGATTGGACTCGTTTCTCTCTACCTCCTGATTGAGTCCCTTAGCTTGATGGACTGGCCTCATAATTTACTTCACCGTGATGGATAATGCCCTAGCTGTCAGAGGGGCATCGGCCAGAGGATGAAGTCCCTGCTATCCTTGTGAGTCCTTATGAACCCGTGACCTCTCAGGAGAAGCTTGGAAAGGGGCCAACTCATGTTCGATGTTTTGCATAGGACATGTGTTCGAAACTATGGAAATTTTGCCGTCTGGGGCTGGGTCTTCTCTGACGTTGATGGGCTTTGCCAACCCGGTCCGCCATTTAGGCAAATTTTTTTGTGGAACTTTAGACATCAAAGAGGGTGCCGGCGTAGCCAAGCAACATTTATGTGTACTGAAGGAAGATAAGTAGAGTCAACGTTCTAGCACACCCCATAGGTAATACTTGCCTTAGCCAGAGGGCTTTCGGTCCCCGCGGGCAGGTAGGAATCTCACAGTTTAAACTGCCATTCGACTAAGTCTCATAAGAGAACGAAAATACGCCGGGAAGCCAGAAGCTCTGTAGATAGCAAAGTATGTGTCGAAAGAAGATGGAGGGTAGGGTGCAAAGTGCAAGAAGAAAAAGTTGAGTGGTGAGCCGTAATGATAATTAAAAATAGTACCTATAATAAATAATATTAATAACTTATACTAATAAAAATTAATCTAATAAAAAATAATGATAAATAATAATAGTATATCATAATAAATATTAATAGTAATATAAAAATCATAATAAATAATAAGAAAATTAATGAACTAAATATTAATAATAATAACAAAATTCTTCCTACGAGAGAAGCTTGCAGTTCGCTGTAGTCGCTAACAGCCCTTTAGGTTGTTGGCCTCAGGCCTATTTGGCTATTGAATGTGTCTTTTTAACTCCCTTGATTACTTTTTTTACTATTTGTTTAGAGGGACTTTGAAGTCTTTTTAAAGTAAAAGGGTAACAAGCAAACACCTATGAATACAATAAATACTTTATATGTTAATTATTAAACCTACATCCGAAAAAAATTCATTCATTCTGAATTTATTTCTTCGAACAGATTCTTTCTTTTAATAATTTTTAATTCTTCAATTTTTCTTCTTTTCCTTCTTCTTCATCTTCTTCTTCTTATTATTATTATTAATATTATTTTTAATTTTAGTCTTTTTCTCCTCCTCCTCCTCCTTCTCTTAATCTTCTCCTTCTGCTCCTATTAATTCTCTTACGTCTCTTCCTTTTTGTCTCCCTCTTCTTTTCTCCTTTTCCTCATGTCTTCTCCTTTTCTTTACTACTCTTTCTTATCCATCTCCTACTTATTTCCTTCTTCACTGTTCCTCTTTCTTGTTCTCATCCTTCTTCATTTTATTTTCATCTCCTGCTATTCAATCTTTTCTTCTCTTCCTCCTATTTATTCTATGATTCTCCTCCTCTACTTCTCCTCCTCCCCTACTTCTTCTTTTCCCCTACTTCTACTCCTCCCCTACTTGTCCTCTTCCCCTACTTCTCTTTTCCTTCTTCTTCTTTTCATGCTCTAGCTATTATTTTTCTTCTGATTCTCATCCTTTTCTTAAACTTCCCCTTTTACTCCTCCTCTTCTTTTTTTTTACTTCCTTTCTTCTTTTTCCTCTAATCATCCTCACCTTCCTTCTCTTCATATTCTTCTACTTGTATTCTCGTTCTTCTCCTCCTGCAGTTCTTTCTATTTAACCCATCCCAAAATTCCAGTTCTCAAAATATATTGTTAGGGGCAAAAGGAGCGGCTACTCCACTCCTCATTTAGCTCCTCTCATTTTTAGTTGCCAGTAGATATTTCCTCGTGATAAAGATTAAAATTCAAAATCTAATTTCCAAATAACTTCGATGAAACTCTCGAATATACCAAAAATAAAATCAATAAAAAAAGAAGCCATGCTTATATTTTTATATAGTTTCTGACTTTACCAATAATAATAACAATCAATGTCTTCGCTACTATGATTAAAGTTTAAAATCTAAAAAAATGCAGCCATGGTTAAATTTTTTTTAATTTTCTGAACTTAGCCAATTACAATCATTTTAAAAAGGAACACTAAACTAAATTTCCTTCCTTTTAAAATATCGCGTTGCTCAAATATAGTTATAGAAGAATAGAAGAAGATATATAAAAATAAATTTGAGCAACTTCACCATTTGTAATTCTTTGGGTTTTAAAAAATTCACAAAATTTCGATACTTATATTTATTTCTGAACTTCACCATTTTTTTTTTTGATATTATAAAAGGATTATTAGAAATAACTTTGATAAAAAACATAAGTCATAAGCAAACTAAGATAAAATTATTATTTAAATACTCCAAAAAAATCCTCTTCTTAAATTATAGAGTTAGTGATGATGTTGTTGATGATGATAATATCTTGATTTTCGAAAACTGCAAAAACATAGTAGTTTGTTCTCCGTCGATTTGGGCGATGACATCACTTCATGCCCTGACCAAGAATAAGTTGGCCATAGAGAGTAGCTTGCACAAAATAGACTTAAAACGGGAAAGATGGGGGCATTCCTCAGCACACGATCTTGGCACTGCATACTTGGGCGGGTAGCAAGGTGGTCCAAGACGACCAGGTGGCCAGGCGACAAGGCTAGATCCCTATTTTCTAAGACGTTTTTCTGATTCTGCTAAAGCTGGTCCTAGCAGTTCTATTGTCAATCACAGCATCAATACTCAGTGCTTGTGAGAGATAAGGGACAATTAGGTAAATTTATAGAATCTCTGTAGATTCTAAATTTCACTCTTATGTTTCACTATTGGTAGTGTTTTCCTGGTCGAAGCTTGTACATGGCGTTCGCGACATGACTCTTTTTAAACCACACTCGTTCTTAATGTCTCAATCCTCTCATACACATGGAACTATTTCTGAACTAATTCCATCATCCTTCCCAATAAATGACCCAACCCCCGCTACTTCTCACCAACTCTTGATCAAGTTTTGATTCTTCTCTCACCGAACCTTCATCATCTTCAGCTCTCTCCTAAAATTATAAAAACCGATAACAAGAGGTCTTGTCATTAGCTGTAGAGTCTTCATCATGACCCTCATCTCTTATTCCAGGATCCTCTCTTGCAACAAAAATGTCAATGTTGCCACCCTACGCACCTCCATTGAACAATAATGCCCTAATTTATTCTTAGCCATTATTTGAAATTTCAAGTAACAGAGAAGAATGCAAAATTAAAGTTTGCGCTTTCCATGTCCGTGTTGCTCAGACTACAAGCCTCCGTAGCTGTTGCTTTTTACCCTCCCCCTCCAAACTTCTTCAAAGAAAGCCCTGGTTTTAACGCCGCGTTCATTCTTCTTCTTATTCTGTTTCTCACTAATATTTTTAATATTTGCAATTAGCTAAGAATGATGTCATTTAAATTTAAACACGTTCGTTTTTCTTCACCCTATCATATACAAATCAAACTACAAGCTAAAGGAGTTAAAAAGCTACCCCTAAATCTTTCACCTCCCCTTTCTAGATAAGCTGTCTTCCTGCAATGCTCATGAAACATTCAGTTTGGTTTTACGGCAAGACAGACTGAAACAACTTTACTAATTGTTACGAACCCACTTTGTTTAGAGGTCGACGCTAATCAACCTTTTATGCTGGCATTCCAAACCTCTCGACAGTATTTGACACTGATGATCAAACTGTTCTCCTTCACTAACACCTTAATTTTTTAAACCTTTGGAAATAAGTTTAACCTTTTCGGCTCATGTAGTAAATGATATATCTCGGCCAGCGAAAGAGCATTTCGGCCTTTTCCAATGGTCTATTATTGCTTCCCTTCTGTTTTGCATCTATATATATTCCTTCGAAATAATTTATCGTCATCTTGCTCTATCATTTCTTTTCTTCTCCCTTAACACCAACATACATATCTAGCTTTCCCCCATCTTAGTTTACTGAGATAGTCAGAATTCTACTAATCTCTTATGTAGGGGAATTAGACTAATTTAATTAATTCTTGTTTATGATAATATTCAGAATATTGCTGTAGTAAATGTTTAGATGGTGTGTATTCAATGGTTAAAGTTAAAATATAAGTTTATTTGGGGATTATTGGGCGTTTCTCTTATATATCATTACGTGTTTCGGAACGGCTCTGTTCGTTAAGATATTCAGATATCAAAATATATTACACACTCTTAGCACTCTTAGAATAGAACAAAAAGGGGGGGCATTCTACCACATAAATAAAAGTGGTGTCAGGTTTTTAGGTTGTTATTAGAAAGAACCCAGCAGTGTCAAATTAAGAAAGAGCTAACACGTAAAGGAATATCAGGAATAAGAAAATAATTGACGAGAGGAAAATTGGAAGAGGTAGGGGTGGTAAAAATCTAAAGGTAATTGGTAGGTTAAGTGGTAAATGTGTTGTCGGAGTGGTATTTCAATCAGCATAGTAGTGGGATTGAGGGTAAGTCATGCTGAAGCGCTACCTGGTGAGTGGTAGCATAATTACCTGATAATACAGAGAGGAAAAATCGAGGGACCAAAACAAAATGGATCCGGTCAAAAGATTTTACCAACAAGCCCAAAGTCTGGGACTTGAATGCACAGAAATGCATGACTACGTCATGGCAGAACTAAGAATAGATTGTGAAGAAGAAGAAAGAGTTTTGGATATAGAAGAAGAAAAAGAATTAATAAAGTTGGATAGAGAAACAGAGGATATAATAAGAGAGGAAAAAAGAGAATGTGAATTAATGGAAATACGGAGGAACCGAAAAAGTGAAGAATCCCAAATACAGCGGACAATAGAAACAGAGGAAAGAAGAATGCTGAGAGGAGGTAAAACAAGCGAAAGAATAATACTGTTGAAAAGAGAAGCACAGCAATACAGAATAAGGTTAGAAAGGGAAGATGAGGAAAGGAGACTAAAGATAAAGCTGGAAGATGAAGAAAGAAGAACTCGACGGGAAAACGAAATAGCGAAAGCAGAAAAAGAAGCCGGGGGAAGGATAATGAAGAGGTAAAAAAAGTCGAAAGAGAGGAGAATAAAGATTAAAAAAGAAATAGATGAAAGAAGAATACAGAGGGAAAAAGAACTTGCTCAAGCTGAAAGAGAAGAGAGAGAACAAAAGGAAAGATTGCTCGCACTCTAAAGAGCACCTATCGAGAATCTGATAGAGGCCGAGGAAGTTGGAGCTCGGCCTTGACCTAAGAAAAGACCATCGAGGGAAACTCAGCCAAATGGGGTAACGATGGAAGAAGTAGAAAGTAATTATGAGGTAACAAAATGTGTACCTAAGGAGAGAGAAGAAAAGGAAAGATTGCTCGCACTCGAAAGAGCACCTATCGAGAATTTCATAGAGGCGTAGGAGGTTGTAGCCCGGCCTTGACCTAAGAAAAGACCATCGAGGGAAACCCAGCCAAATGGGGTAACGATGGAAGAAGTAGAAAGTAATTATGAGGTAACAGAATGTGTACCTAAGGAAGCACCTACGAATAGAACCCAGCCAAATGGGGTTATCAGGGAAGAAGTAGAAGGTAGAGTAGAGGTACGAGCAGGTGTACCTAAGGAACTACCTACTAAGAGAAGTGAGTTAAATGAGTTGACAAGGAAGGAGGAAAGAGGTGCTATTGCGATACACCCAGGTAAGACTAATCAAATGGTAGACGCGGATGAGTATTCCCTACCCTTAGTAGTCTCCTCCCCGAACGGAACGTCCGCGGAGTTACAGCTGAATCGCCAAGTCATAGTGAGCGCCAAGCACATTAACGACCTCGCAGGGAAAAGTTTTCTCGATCCCCAAAGATCGAACCTAGACACGATCTTCCCGTGTACCTGGTTAAATGAGAGCTATGGGACCCACGCACCCATCAATTATGCCCTGCTGCAACAGGCCGCTCTAGCCATAATGTTTAATTTAAAGGTAGTCAAGTACCATAAGAAGGGTAAGTCGAGTAGGTTGAAATACCGCCACCATTTAGTAACATACTGGGGTAGACTCAATAACCCGAACGGCCGACTCAGGCGCGGTAAAGTATTGGTATTAGAGCACCATTTTAGTATTAGCTACATCAAAGGAGCCGATAAAGTACAGCTGCTCTATAGGTGGAGACGAAATACCATTGAGGGTTATTTTAGTACCTAATAAGCGTGAAACCATGTTTTCATTTGTTGAATGTGTTAAAATTTATTGGTAGGATTTAAGTTCTCAAAAACTTAGAAATGTAAGGAAGTAGCTTTTTCTGTTGTTTTTTTTGTGGGTAATCGACGAATTAAGGTGTTTTAATTTTTTATGTAAAATTGTATTGCGAGTAGGTCTAGTTCGACACATTGCCTGTGTAAACGCACGCGAGGGCGCTAATGTGTAAGGAAACTTAATGTATAATAGGGCTCAAGAAATACAACTTTGCTAATCTCGACTAGGTTGAGTAAGTTGTTTTGAGTTCCCTGGCTCCCCCCTCATTAAATTCTTCCTCCCCCTCCCCCCGTTCACTCTTGGTGCAGTCACATGGCGGTTACCGCAAAGGCATCTACCCCAGGCATCGTTGGGCCAAGAGCGTGACCACAGCGTCGCTGAACTCGGTGCCGTAAAAGAGCTAAAGGTCAAAATGTAAGATCTCCCCCAGGAGAGTGAGATCCAGTTTCACGTCAAATAAGAAATTAGAGACGTGTTTCTCCCAATCTCGAAGGCTAACGAGGAGCCGATGTTTGACCTTGTGGGAAAAACCGTTGGCCAAAAGAACTCTCCTGGGGACGTCCTCAAGCCCCTGCCCTCCTTTCCACTCCCCCAGTGTGGTGACGAGGTATAAATGAGAAACACTGAGGAAAATCGAGGTAGTATACGTAAGGCTCAAGGTGACGAAGTCTTCGGATCAAACCGAACTAGCGAGACTGGAGAGATAGTGTACTTGGCTCGACAGACCAAGAAGTACCCTGCAAAAGAGGCAGGGCTACCTACCTAAGAAGTAGCTCATCCTCGAGCTAGTCCCGGGATATCAAACCAAACGATAAGTTAGCTTTGTTAAGATCAACTTACTCTTGCCAGAGAGACTCCTCATATCCTGGTGCACCTTAAACGCCAGGGGTATTCCTCGTCCTTGACGAATTAAGAAAAGAAGAAGAAAAGGCTCCCTCCTGAGCCCATTACTTGGTGGCCACACCGAACTCCTAAGTTAACTTGGTAAGAAACCAAGTTCAAAGTATTCTCGCAAGCGAAATCTCCTTTCCGTTATACTCACCCTTGAAGAAGACTGGAACTAAGAAGAAGCTCCTTGGTTAGCAAACCATCCCTTAAGTAACTTATTCTCGTCAGAGAAACCCCGTATCATCGATCCTCGCCCTTGAAGAAGACCCTCCTCGAGTTCAGTCCTCGTCCATAAGGAAATAAGTAACGAAGGAGAGTGAGATCCAGTTTCACGTCAAATAAGAAATTAGAGACGTGTTTCTCCCAATCTCGAAGGCTAACGAGGAGCCGATGTTTGACCTTGTGGGAAAAACCGTTGGCCAAAAGAACTCTCCTGGGGACGTCCTCAAGCCCCTGCCCTCCTTTCCACTCCCCCAGTGTGGTGACGAGGTATAAATGAGAAACACTGAGGAAAATCGAGGTAGTATACGTAAGGCTCAAGGTGACGAAGTTTTCGGATCAAACCGAACTAGCGAGACTGGAGAGGTAGTGTACTTGGCTCGACAGACCAAGAAGTACCCTGCAAAAGAGGCAGGGCTACCTACCTAAGAAGTAGCTCATCCTCGAGCTAGTCCTGGGATATCAAACCAAACGATAAGTTAGCTTTGTTAAGATCAACTTACTCTTGCCAGAGAGACTCCTCATATCCTGGTGCACCTTAAACGCCAGGGGTATTCCTCGTCCTTGACGAATTAAGAAAAGAAGAAGAAAAGGCTCCCTCCTGAGCCCGTTACTTGGTGGCCACACCGAACTCCTAAGTTAACTTGGTAAGAAACCAAGTTCAAAGTATTCTCGCCAGCGAAATCTCCTTTCCGTTATACTCACCCTTGAAGAAGACTGGAACTAAGAAGAAGCTCCTTGGTTAGCAAACCATCCCTTAAGTAACTTATTCTCGTCAGAGAAACCCCGTATCATCGATCCTCGCCCTTGAAGAAGACCCTCCCCAAGTTCAGTCCTCGTCCATAAGGAAATAAGTAACGAAGGGGAGTGAGATCCAGTTTCACGTCAAATAAGAAATTAGAGACGTGTTTCTCCCAATCTCGAAGGCTAACGAGGAGCCGATGTTTGACCTTGTGGGAAAAACCGTTGGCCAAAAGAACTCTCCTGGGGACGTCCTCAAGCTCCTGCCCTCCTTTCCACTCCCCCAGTGTGGTGACGAGGTATAAATGAGAAACACTGAGGAAAATCGAGGTAGTATACGTAAGGCTCAAGGTGACGAAGTTTTCGGATCAAACCGAACTAGCGAGACTGGAGAGGTAGTGTACTTGGCTCGACAGACCAAGAAGTACCCTGCAAAAGAGGCAGGGCTACCTACCTAAGAAGTAGCTCATCCTCGAGCTAGTCCCGGGATATCAAACCAAACGATAAGTTAGCTTTGTTAAGATCAACTTACTCTTGCCAGAGAGACTCCTCATATCCTGGTGCACCTTAAACGCCAGGGGTATTCCTCGTCCTTGACGAATTAAGAAAAGAAGAAGAAAAGGCTCCCTCCTGAGCCCGTTACTTGGTGGCCACACCGAACTCCTAAGTTAACTTGGTAAGAAACCAAGTTCAAAGTATTCTCGCCAGCGAAATCTCCTTTCCATTATACTCACCCTTGAAGAAGACTGGAACTAAGAAGAAGCTCCTTGGTTAGCAAACCATCCCTTAAGTAACTTATTCTCGTCAGAGAAACCCCGTATCATCGATCCTCGCCCTTGAAGAAGACCCTCCCCGAGTTCAGTCCTCGTCCATAAGGAAATAAGTAACGAAGGGGAGTGAGATCCAGTTTCACGTCAAATAAGAAATTAGAGACGTGTTTCTCCCAATCTCGAAGGCTAACGAGGAGCCGATGTTTGACCTTGTGGGAAAAACCGTTGGCCAAAAGAACTCTCCTGGGGACGTCCTCAAGCTCCTGCCCTCCTTTCCACTCCCCCAGTGTGGTGACGAGGTATAAATGAGAAACACTGAGGAAAATCGAGGTAGTATACGTAAGGCTCAAGGTGACGAAGTCTTCGGATCAAACCGAACTAGCGAGACTGGAGAGGTAGTGTACTTGGCTCGACAGACCAAGAAGTACCCTGCAAAAGAGGCAGGGCTACCTACCTAAGAAGTAGCTCATCCTCGAGCTAGTCCCGGGATATCAAACCAAACGATAAGTTAGCTTTGTTAAGATCAACTTACTCTTGCCAGAGAGACTCCTCATATCCTGGTGCACCTTAAACGCCAGGGGTATTCCTCGTCCTTGACGAATTAAGAAAAGAAGAAGAAAAGGCTCCCTCGTGAGCCCGTTACTTGGTGGCCACACCGAACTCCTAAGTTAACTTGGTAAGAAACCAAGTTCAAAGTATTCTCGCCAGTGAAATCTCCTTTCCGTTATACTCACCCTTGAAGAAGACTGGAACTAAGAAGAAGCTCCTTGGTTAGCAAACCATCCCTTAAGTAACTTATTCTCGTCAGAGAAACCCCGTCTCATCGATCCTGGCCCTTGAAGAAGACCCTCCCCGAGTTCAGTCCTCGTCCATAAGGAAATAAGTAACGAAGGAAAAAAGCACCTCCTCGAGCTAGTTACTCGGTGGCCACACCGCACTCCAAGTTAACTTGATTTAAGAACCAAGTTCGACTCACTTTCTTCAGAGAGACCACGACTGCCTAGGTGTTTCATAAAGCACCGCATTTGTTCTCGTACTTGAAGAACCCTCCCCCCGGAAGAACGTGTGGATCCCCTAGCTGCCACCCTCCCTAAAACAACCGTGTGATTTTTTCCCAGCTACATCTGGCAAGACGGCACGCGTCGTGAGTCAATAACATTTCTGAGGCCCTTTAAACTCCAGATGAGTCTGTAAGCCTTATTCTTATATTATTGCTGTGTGTAGAGAAATTAAATAATTTTTGTGGGTAAACTAATTTAATGAATTCTCTTTTATGATAATATTCAGAGTATTGCTGTAGTAAATGTTTAGATGGTGTGTATTCAATGGTTAAAGTTAAAATATAAGTTTATTTTGGGAATTAGTGTTGTTTCTTTTATATCCTTACGTGTTTTGGACGGCTCTGTTCGTTAAGATATTTTGATATCGAAATATATTAGACACTCTTAGCACACTTAGAATAGAACAAAAAGTGAGGCATTCTACGACATCTTATAATCCCATCATTGAATGGGCCTCGAACAACTTTCTAAAACTCAATTATGACTAAACAGAGGTAAAACTGGTAGGCACTCTTGCGAATGTGACAGTCTGCATAACGTTTGCTTTTAATTCTTACCTTGGTGCCTACTATGTCTTTTTTCCGATACAGTTTAAAATCAGAGGTGACATTAAAGAGTCCCTTATCTCTGAAATTGCATGTTGTAAAATTTTGGTAATCCTCTCTCTGCTTCGTCGTATTTGTTTGTGCCGCATGGGTGATTGTGCTTTTTCTACATGTGCCCCCAAATAGGAAGTGATCTGCTTGTTGCGTTATGATTGTAGAGGAATAATAAGAAATTAGTATATATATATATATATATATATATATATATATATATATATATATATATATTTATATATATATTTATATAGTCTAAGGAAATAATAACTAAAGAAATCTGGGTTTAGCTGTGCCCCTTCGATGTTCTCCGGTAACATAGGAGAACGGGCAAAAGCGTAAGTGATACGAGACTGATTCCTGACCTCAGCTCAAAAGGCAGGCACTTCGAGGGTGTACTTATAAACAACCCAGTCAAAAGTGCAAACTGCCGATCTCGTATTACCCCCTCTCCGAGCCCACCAGACGCAAAAGGACGGCAGACCAACCCGAGGTCCCACCTTGCGACCCCCCCCCCCATCCACCTCCCCACCCACCTCAGCGGAAGTAAGTTGGGTATATAACCTGAGGACCCGTGTAAACGTGGCTTTTTGTTTGTTCCCACTGGAGAGACAAGAAAGTCACCGGTTGACAGAAGATTTTTCGAGTTCGACAAGAAGACTCAAAAATCACCGGTACAAAGTTATTGCAAGTTAAGGAGAATTTGCAGTCCTTGTACAATACCAGATTGTACCAAGGAAGCTCGGTGCCGTTCGAGCCCCAAGATTAGTGAGTATCAACCGACCCAGAGTGAGGACTCCAAATCTGATTCTATCTGAGTTTGACAACTCCAAACTAGATAGATTTCTCATCCAAAATCGAAATTATATAAGCGAGACACAAATCGCTAGGAAAAAATATAATCATATCCCAAGATTAGAAACCGTTGCAAGGTCATAAACGTACGAGAACCCACCCTCCTCATCGGCGTCTTTGTTTTGATTCTCTTACGCCAACTCGAAATTCCTCGTGACGTCACCCGTCAACTCGCCTGGCAGGTCAACGAGCGCCATCTAGCGATCAAAAACCCCGAAGATATTCTTACGGGAAACTGGTATTAATCTCCATTACCTTATGTAAGTAAAGAACAATCTTGTTATTTATGTCCCCGTGCTTAAAAATTAGTTTATTGGATGTCTGACTCAGGACAAAACTATTAACTTAAAAATTGTTCCTCCCGTAAATATTTATCCCAAGAGCTAGTCCTGTAATCCCATTTTCTTTTTTATACGTGTGTTAGATATTTGTGTTTTAATGTTAATTAGTGAGGTGGGTTATGTTGATTAAAGTCTATTTTTTTCTTTAGTAAATGCACTGTTTTAATTATCCCCGAACGAGTTGAAGTGGCAATATTTGATAAAACTAAGAAAGAAACCCAGTTTATTCATTCAATAGAATAAAAATCAAGTTTAACACTCTTAGAGCCCGATCCTCAAGCGATCACCGAGGCACGAACTTACGCCTCCATTTAAAGTTATTTGGTTTATTAAAAGTTAATAAAACAAATAAATATATATTAGCTCGGCATTCTACGACAATGATCAACCCTCACCCCTCTCTTGATGCATTCACATGTGATTTAAATATTCACTTCTTCTCTTAAGCTTTATGATATTTTAAGATTTAACATCCCCCTGCACCCTTTGTTGGATCTATACGGTCGCGAAAAAGAGAGTAGTAGATTTAAAAGATGTATGAAAGACAACTGGAGAGAGAGCACCAGTTTAACGTGGAGTACTGTTGCTGGAAGGGCTTCCTGCTGCTAAGGGCCTCGCTTTCATTCTTATTAGGATTTTAAGGCATGGGGTAACAGACTTCGCTATTCCTATAAGGAACCATATATTTGCACTGACATGTGAATTAATTTACTCTTGACGCAAAAACAACATTACAAATCGCTCTAATGGACTATACGTTTGTTCTTTTGTTTCCTTCATTATTTCAGTGATACACTTTTAATGAAGTACTTCATCAATGCCATTCGTTCTTAGAATTTTTTTATCCAAACTTCCTTTCTTTGAGCTAATGTTCAAACGATATTGACTAGAAATTTATTATCAATTGGTATTCCTTTTATAAATAAAGAGATTTCCACTTCATTAACGCTAAAGAAAAGCTCACCTTGATGACTAATGCTGATAGTGCTAAGATGATTTCATTGAATAATTAATTACCCACAGGAACGCAAGAGAGCGAATTCGTACGTCACCTTTTAATCTTTAAGGGTATTTGGAAGAAAATATGTGATGTATCGTGTCTACTGCCAGTCCAATTATTGATCTTAATGGAAAGGAATCCATTTTCCCTCCCTATTTTTCATTGGGCCACCGAGTTCCAAGAATTTATTATTTGGACTATTTATTTCATGTCCGCCAAAGTGAATAATCCTTAACACTCTCACTTTAGCAAGGAGCCTTAGAAAGTTCATTAGACCAATTAGACAGTACGCTCTATCTCCTTTAATGTGAGAAGGAAGACGAATTTAATTCTCTCTCTAACTAGCCAGAGAATAGCGTTACCAGCAGCTGTTCGACACCTAAAAGCAATATTCTTTATTTGTGGGACATAGATGAACTTCGAGGCAAGACCGACTGAAAAATCAGTTTTATTCCTAATTATTCTCATTCTTTACATTTAAAAACTAGAAAATTTATTATTTTTTACGTAATTCTAAGCCGAATGAGAATTTTTAGAGAAGACTAAGTTTACTATCTAAAGTTTTTTTATTTAAGAAAGTTTCCCTCTTTCGCACTTTGTTTGATCTCTCCAGACGTGGAAAAGATAGTGGGAGATTTAAAAAGATCCGAAAGATGATGCCGACAAAGGATGTAATTTTCCTGTAGATGGAAGTGTTAAAATACTAAGTTCTTTCACTGGCCTGTGTACTACCGGCAAAAGCCCACTAAATCTTTTTTCTTTTTTCTTACGCTAATTTAAATATTTAAAGTTCTATTACTCTATATTTTTCATTAGACGTATCTGGAAATTCAACTTAATTGAAAGGACTATTATTCGATGACTGAGAGACTCAATTTCGGTCAACCCATGAAGAATGTGGTAATTTTTCACTCGGGAAACGTTAGTCACGAAGATAAACTAGGTTCAGGACGATCAGTAGAATATCATAAAGATCTTTTAAAAAAATACAGTGGAGGAATATATCATTGCAAATGTTAAAAAATTACCTGAAAATCTATATTTAACTCCTTGTATTGTGTATCGTCATTTAAAGAAGACAGCCAAGGTTTCACGATTCGGAAAATGGATTTCTTACGAACTGTCAGATGTACAATTCAAGAAAGATTCAACATTTGTTCATCTATCATTTCTTGACTAAAAAGTAAAGCATTTTTGAGCAGGATTGTTAGATGAGATGAAAAGTGAATTATATACAATACTTAAATTTTAAAATAATATAAAACAATATAAAACTTTCTAAATAATGAAGTAGTCGTGAAGGTCTCTTCCACGGAATAATCTCTTGTGTTTTTAATGAGAAACAAAAGGCATATCACACTATCTTCAAATAGATTACCATGCTAAGTAGAAGGTTAGCAATTTCAGACAGCAACCAATGAGTCATCTTGTATACTCACCAGAGTTTTTCCTATCAGATTACTATCTTTTGAAAAGTTTTGCGAATAACCTAAAGAAAGTGAAAATGCCCTCAATAAAAGAGGCTCATAACTTTGTTAAATCAAAATCAAATGACTTTTATAAAATATTGAAATTTTTTAGAAAGATGGAGACTTGTGGTAGAACCTGGTAGTAATTATATTACTTATTAAATTAATAAATAAATAATTATTTAAATAAAAAAGCTGCAAATACATACTTTATTTCTCGCCATAAAATAATGATTAACATGAAAAAAAACGCCGCTTTATGGGAAGACATAATACATGCAACCAACTCTAAATGAGTTTGATATCTCACTGAAAATCTATGAACTAGTTTTCTGATGAAGAAATTGCTAAATATTTTAGGAAGTCTTTATATAGAGCTTCAAAGGCTACATCTACATATCTAGAATTCCCCACTAAATAAACCAAGATTTTTCATTATATTCCAGATAGTCTTTGTTTATTAAGTATAAGAAATCACTCTCGCAGTTGTATATGAAAACTTTTAAAATATAACGTTCTGCAGCTTATGAGAATCAATTTAGAGAGTTGGAATATGAGATGTAGACTCCCAGCACATATTTCTCTCCCTATCGAGATTTTGCTGGAAATCCGTCGCTACTAGAATTTTTCGCCATTCTCGAAAGACGTTATTTATTTCAAAATATATCGCCATAGTATAAACGAATGTATTCCTAGCCATTATACGCCAATGATTTATATGCGTTAACGCGACGATTTCTGGCTAACCCTCCTTATATTTTTCCCCAATTCACTTCCTAGGAACGAAGCTGCAAAACAAAACCATTATTTAACAGACTATTGCAGAAAATGAAAATAATTTATGTTTGCTCAGTGAATCTTTCTTTGATTAAAATATCATTTATTTATTTAAAGAATAAATATGACATTAATAAAATAATATAACATGAATTGTAGAAAATGATAAGAATGGAATAATATGACAAGAATAAGAATATATTTCAAGAAAGGAATAAAATGATATGAAGATGCGAAAATCACATGAATGAAATAAAGGTCCTGTAGAAGGTACGCTTTACTTGCAAAGCAAACATGAATGACATAGTTCACACTAAATAATGAAATTTTCCTTATCTCGACCGATAATGTAGCCTAAAGTCATGACCAAAAGCTTCTTAAACTAATATATATATATATATATATATATATATTTATATTTTTAATTCGTTCTAAAAAAATACGTGAGAATAATGATTATTCTAATATTTAAATTATTGCAGATTTGTTAAAATGTCATTAATTAAAAAATTAAAAGAAATAACAAAAATTCCTTCGCTGAATCCAAAATCGAGATCTGGTCCTTTGCTTCTGGGATGGGTATTGAAGTCTCTGGAGCTTTGCTATTTGATCAAAAGAGGAAAAATAAGACAAATATTGCTTGAATGAATGATGCTATGCAATTATATTTTATTTAGTAGATTTGTATTGCTTAAACATTAGTTGAATCTTTTTCAATTACAGAAATGTTTCTTTCCGAATAAAAACTTGCCAAAATTGAGCTGAAATAAGGAGATAGCTGCTTTGGAATCATTAATAACTTTAAAAAGATTACTTAAACACGTGAAAAGAAGTTTTATAGACGACTAAACTGTCTAAATGAACGCAAAAATCACCTCCTGGTGATTCCTACAGTGCCAAGATCATTCCCAATTAGAAATGATCAGATGTGAACGCTCATCCACCACCAGTGAGGAAGAGACTTTTCGTCAAAGGGTACAAAGTGATTACCCCTCACCTAAACAGAAGAATCATTTAGATAGGCCCAACATTTGGGTGAAATATAAAGAATGGACTGTTGAAGACTGGGACAAAGTAATGGTTTCTGAGGATGCTTCATTCTGCTTGTTTAAGCTTATATAAGATCCCACGTTAGCTGCATCAAATGGTGCGCTTTTAGAAGACCTAACCTGATGTCAGAATCAAGTAACCGTACATTTTCCCTGTCTGGAACTTCTTCACATATGTATCGAAGGACTGGCGTACTAACAAATTTGTCTAAGACCACTGCTTTGAACTTAATGGGTTTCGAAAACTTGTTTCATCAGCACTTCTTCCCAACAGTTCAGGAACAATTTGGTAATGATACCTGCATTTTTTTGCATGATAGCTTACCATGTCACAAAGCAAAAGCAATAAAAAACTTTATAACTGCAAATAACATAACTTGTGGCGTTAACTATGAATTTGTGACCGATAATTATAAACAAACTGACGGCTGGTAAACAATAGCAATACAATTGTTTGAAAATGCTGATGTATGATAAAGCCCTAATTTTACATAATTAAGCCTTTTTGCCCCAGTGGATAATAAGGCATTCGTTAGCCTGGAGGATCTGCAAGCCTAAACTAATATGATGGAAGTTGGAAATTTTGCTAACTTGGTTAATAAAAGATCCTTCGCTAGCCTACTAGACGATGCAGACTAGCCTAGTGTATATTATAATATATTAGTTTCTTTGATAGCCTGGTAAATAATGAAGCCATAATGAAGCCATTTTCATGTAAAGTGAAAAAACACTTTTTAATAAAGTATATTTTTAAATTTCGTTTTTGAAAAAAGTAAAAAAATATATCTTAACTGTTACAACTTATTAAAAGAAGTGTCATGTATTTTTTCAAGAAATTAATAATTACTAAAAGAAGTATTTTTAATATTAGGCTATTAAAATGGTTCGTATGTATCAGTTTACTTCCTTATAGTGATAGCGGTTTCCCTAAAATTTCTTTTAAAAGTAGGCTAAGTTGCTGACCTATTGCGCAATTTTCAAAGCTTTAATGATTATAATTGATTTTATTAATTAATTTGTGCCTACATCGTAGAAAATCTGGCGCTATTTTAATTTCGTTTTAGTGCATTGAATCACAAAAAAAATCTCTGAGTTTTAGAAGTATACAAAATGAGATAGAAATAATGTGTAATGGACCTTGGTCCATAATTAACAAATTCATTATTCAGCCGGGAAGTCAGAAAGAAGTTATTGTCTGGCAAACAGTGCCTTTTCGAACCGAGTATTTATAATTTTAGATTCATAAGTGTTTCATTTATTACGAACATAATGTGAAATCATTATCAATCTGGAGCTAACAATTGTTTCATCTAGTAGCGACACCACTGGCATATACACAGAGTGAATCCGGGAGAAGCTGATTTTCATCAGTAAGACAATCATCAGAGTCTGCGCTTAGGATATTTTCAAACGCCGTAATCTAATTCTCATTTGTTTTATCACTAAAAACGCTGTTACTTTACTTTTGCTGAAATTCAACCTCTTCAACCATATTGTATTGGAAACTTTGTGTTGCAATAAAGATGTTACGAGAATGCTTGTAGTGACTAGAAGGTAATACTAGTATTGAGAATAATCATATTTCGTTGAAAAAAATATTTGATAATAAGAAAAAATAGAGGAAAAACATGGAAAAATTCCTATTGTTGCATAAAAGAAATTGTGATAGGTTCACTAATATCCTTCTCAGTCGAAAAATGGATTGTTTATACGGAGTATTCTACACAAAGAAGATTGCCGATTGAATGGGTAAATATTTTGCAGGGCAACCAACCCAGAAATTCGAAAATGACAATTAAATTTCTTATTCAATATTTCTTATCTAATTACAAAGAGTAAAGTAAGAAATAATACTATACAAATTTATCATAAAAACGATTGTATACAAAGCATTGTGCGATTACTATCCTTTATAGAAGAAAAACATAAATAATTAATCATAAGAAAAAGAAAGATACTAAAAGTATTAGTGCTCCAAATTGTTATTTTCCAAACTTGTTTACAAATTTAAAGTTTTGCCCTATAAGGAGAAAACAATTGCCATGATCTCACTAAAAAACTTATTCGTCTTTAAAGAAAATAATATATGAAATAGAAGTTCTGCTAAAATATTATTTAGTGCCATTTTTATTTGGCAAGGCAAAGTGTAAGTGTATGATATATCATATACTTTACACTGAGTTGATCACAATGCGAATAATTTAGTACAGTACACTACAGTACATTATAGTACATTAAATTGAATAAACTGAATTCTCTACTTACACAAATACAGGAATAATATCCGTGTTTATTCACAAAACAAAACTCTTTATACAATCATGTATGTTTTGAGTACAACATAGATGCACAGTTTCTCTTCAGAAACACAACCAATAATTTAGGAAAAACACCATAACTCGGTTATAATTTCTCTAAAATTTAATTTCAATATATTGACCCACTTAACGCAGTTATTTTCTAGTAGATTTATCTTCGAGAGAGGTAAAAAAAGTATATTAGGCTTCTTGGAGAAATGAGAGAAAAGCCACTCAAAATCAGGAGGTTCAATTTGAGAAATAAAATAGAAAGCCACTCAAAATCAGGAGGTTCACTTTGAGAAATAAAATAGGAAGCCAGTCAAAATCAGGAGGTTCACTTTGAGAAATAAAATAGAAAGCCAGTCAAAATCAGGAGGTTCACTTTGAGAAATAAAATAGAAAGCCAGTTAAAATCATAAGGTTTTCTTGGAGATAGAAAAAGAAAGACGATTTAAAATGAGATCTGATTCGAGGAAAGAGAGGCAAAGCTACTAAAAATCCCAAAATTACCTTGGAGAAGGGAGAGCAAAAGCTACTAATAATCGGGAGATTTCCTTGGAGAAAGGAGAAGAAAACCAGTCAAATCAGGTATCTTTCAAAAAAAGATAGGAAATGCCCTCCAAACAGAATGGTTATATAAAGAAAGGAGAGGAAAAGCAACATAAACTCAAGAGGTTTTCTTGGCAAAATGAGAGGAAAATAAAATAAAATAGGAAGTTGACTAGAAAACGGAGAGGAAAAGAGATTTAAAATCATAATGTTTTCTTGGATAAAGAAGGATATTAGGTTAGAGAAATGAAAGTATAATCTATTGGGGTCGTGGGAGAAAGTAGAAGAAAATCAACTCAAAATCAGGGTGTTTCTTAGGAGAAAGGAGGAAAAGGCAGTTTTTTAACAATATCTCTTTTAAAAACATAGGGCATTATTTAGGAAAAAACGAGCCAACACAGTTGTCTTTTCTAGAAAGTTTAATTTCAATATATTGTTCCACTTAGGCAGATGATTTTTACAAGATTTGCCTTGAGAAAGGGAAAGAAAATATATTAAGTTTCTTGGAGAAAAGAAAGGAAAAGCCACTCAAAATTTAGAAGAACACTTGTCGAAAGGTAATCAAAAGGCAATCAAAATCATGAGGTTTCGTTGGAGAAAGGAGAGGAAAAAACAACTGAATATTTCTTGGGAAAAAGAAGAGGAAAAGGGATTTAAAATGAGATTTGATTCGAGAAAAGATACTAAAAATCAAGAAATTTCCTTCGAGAAAGGAGAGAAAAGACACTAAAAATCATAACCTTTCTCTGGCCAATAAAATACTGGATGTTTCTTTGAAGCAAGGAGAAGAAAAGTCAAATAGAATCAATAGGTTTTATTAGAGAAATTATAAAAAGACGAATTTGACTAGGAGAAAGGAGAAGAAAAGAGACTCAAAACAAGAAGTTTCCTGGAGAAAGGAGGAAAAAGGCACTAAAATCATCCTATTTTGTTGAAGAAATAAACGTAAATTCTTCTTGGTTTGTTGGAGAAAGGAGAGTAATAGCAACTGCAATCATTAACTTTCTTGTGTAAAGTGAGAGGAATTCCACTTTTATCGAACAGTCAAATATTAGGATAAAATGCCCTAAGCTGGTTGTAATTCTTCGAGAATTTAATTTCAATATATGAATTGTCGCAATTAAGGGAACTGTTTTTTAGGAATTTCCTTGAAGAAATAGAAAGAAAGTTCATTAGGTTTCTTGTAGAAAAGGAAGGAAAAGCCATTCAAAAACAGGAGGTTTAGTTGGAGAAAGGAAATGAAAAGTCTATGAAAATCATGAGGATATCTTGAAGAAATAAGACGAAAAGACAATCAAAAACTGGATGTTTCTCTTAAAAAAATAAAAGGAAGGCCATTAAAATATTATTTCATTTGACAAAGGAGTGGATAAGATGCTAAAACCTGAAGATTTCCTTGGAGAAAGAAGAGGAAAAACACTCAAAGTCAGGTTTCTTTCGAGAAAGGATAGGAAAATATATTCAAAGTCATGAGGTTTCTCTGAAGAAATTAGAGGTAAAGCCAATTAAGAGAGGGATGTTTGTTTAAAGAATGGAGAGGAAAAGCCACATGAAATCAAGGAAAATGAGAACCAACGGCAATAAAAAGAGGAAATTGATTAAGAGAAAAGAGAGGAAACGAAACTCAAAACCAAAGGATTTTCTTGGAGAAAGGAAGGGCAAAAGCAAATATAAATTAGGATATTTCGTTGAAGAAATGAAAGGAAAATCAATTTGGTTTCTTGGCGACAGGAGAAGAAATGCAACTTAAAATCAGAGGCTTTCTGTGAAAAAAGGAAAGGAAAGTCACCTCAAAATTAGGATGTTCCGTTGGGGAAAGTAGAGGAAAAGCCACTCAAATACCGGAGGTTTAATTAGCCGATCTTGCACTCATCTCAAATTCCTTCAAAGGAGTGACTATTTAATATATTATTATTATTATTATTATTTGATGAAAGAGTGGGTGCTTGGGAATATATATAAATATATATATATATATATATATAGTCGTGGTTGGCAAACCTGAATTCCACTTAAATAGTTTGCCTGGCGTTAAGTCTCTCTTATTTCTATAGTAATACACTAAGTTACCCATAGTCTCTGAAAGAAACATTACCATGATTGAATTATTTTACGTCCTTGCAGTAGTGTCGAAAGATTTGGAAACGTTTTCAAAACAGGGCTGCCATATTTTCCCAAATTTTTGCCTTTACCAACTTAAGTAACTATATATTAATTTAAATCTTAATTATCGATAACACAAAAATATCAGCATTAACCTTTGGTTATTTTTTGTTCTTAACTTATAATTAAACTTTCAAACTAAATATTAATAATTATTTGCATTTCGAGAAATCCCAAACCAAACGCTCGGATTAGCTCCGTTCAAGATATTGTACGGACGAAACGTCCGCGGGCCGATTAGCATCGTAAAATAATTATGGTCAAACCTCAAGCTTTATGAGGAGATTAAGTCCCCCTACGCTTATTTGCTTGGATTTGCGTACTCTCCTAGAAAATTGTGCAGACTTCGCATTTAAGTATTCTGAGGTGAATTTGGAAAAATACAGAACGTATTTTGACATCAAATCCAAATCACAGAAATTCGAAGCAGGCGTCAAAGTACTACTTCTGTTGCCCTCTGAATCTAATAAGTTCGTATTTCAGTGGAAAGGGCCTCTTTCAGTAGTAGAATCCTGATGGTTGGTCGAGTACTTAAATTAGACTGCCTTAGGTAATAAAGTGTACCACGGCACCTTGTTAAAAAAGTACAACCGACGCGCGTGCATTAATAATGTGTCCGCTTTAAACCAAGAACTCGTCATAGAGGCAACTTACGTGGTCGGACTGCTTTGCCTTGTTTAAACGGTCTGCGTGGAGGCAGACGACAAATACCCCTTACCGTGTCTCTCTTCTCTACAATCGCACTCAGCCCCCAAGTTTGATTTCAACCCCCGTCTCCGACCCATCGAGAAGGCTCAATTGCCAAGCCTACCCAGGGAATTCTCGGACGTAGTCACCGAAACCCCAAGTTGTTTAACCCAATTCACTCATGATATTGTCTTTAAAACGCAGGAACTAGTAAGAACTAAGCCTTACCCTATTTCCATTTATTTACGCGCGCGTTTAACGCCAAAGTAGAAAATTTGCTCAGGTAGGGGATCATCGAGCCATCCTCATCTGACTTTTGTGCCTCAATTGTGATGGTCAAAAAGACCGATCAATCATGTAGAATTTGCGTAGATTGTCGGAAATTAAATTCAGTCCCCAGTTCGAGGCCAAAACCATACCTTTGATTGCTCAAAACTTACATCTTTCAGAAGATCCAAAATTTACCTGCGAAATTGATCATTGTAAGGCCTACCATCAGATTCCGCTCTCCGAATCTTGCTACAGAGAGAGGCTTATTGCAGTTTATCGGTCTTCTCTGTGGTTTAGTAACTGCGTGTAGAAGTTACAATCGAATGATGCGTCGAAATGTAGACGGACTAGTCAGTGCAACCTTTTATTTTAACAACGTGTACGTTGCCATCCGTACATGGGACCAGAACGGACAGTCCATTCGCGTTTTTCAATTCCTTTGCGCGCAAACGAACTCACAATAGGCTCGTCGAAGTGTCATTTCGCATATGATACCATTAAACATCTTGGTTTTAAGATCGGAAATAACCAGATTGTCCCCAAGAAGACAAGGTTAAAGCCATAGCTGAAATGCCGCTTCCCTGGACGAAGAAGCAGCTGCGGTCCTTTCTGGGTTCTGCTTCATTCTGCTTCAGGCGCTTTGTTCCCAATTTCACCACTGTACCGTCACCCCTTAATAATACATATGTTAAAGTAAACGGGAGCCGATCCAGTCAGTTGGATTCCCCCGAGGTGTCTAGATTTAAACAGCTGAAGGAGAAGCTGATATCTGCTTCTATTTTGACAGTCCCAAATCCGAACAAAAAGTTTGGGATTCGTACTGATGCCTCTCGTGATCATGCCGTCATGCAGTATGAAAACGATGGAAGTGGATAGCCCGTTGCGTATGCAAGCAAAAACCTGTCTGCCCGTGAGAAGGCTTACGCCACCATTGAAATTGAGGTTTAGCTATAGTATGGTCAATTCGACATTTTAGAATGTACCTTATAGGAACCGAATTGGTAATTGAGAGTTACCATAAGCCATTTTCGTACCTTCGTAATTTCAAGAGTCAAAATTGATGACTAAAGCGATGGAGTCTGTTGCTCATGGTATATCAATTCCATATCGTGTATATCAAGGGTCCCTCAAAATTTTTAGTGGATAATTTAAGCAGAAATCCTGTAGAAGACCCTATTGCCATAAATTAAAGATACTATTAGCGTATCTCCTTGTAAATATGTTTTCTGATTTGTTTTATATATAGGATAATTGTTTGAAGTGATGTATAATTATTCTCTGTTTATAGCGTCTTTATTAATGGTTCATTTTTTTCTTTTATTTAGATAATCAATGTGTTGTATGGCTTAATTTTAATTTTGGTTGTTTTTTTTATTGTACCTATGCAAATAGTCTGAAATAATTATTATCATTTGCTAACCCCGCTCATATTCGAATTTTGTTTGTATCTTGTTTCACTAATTCAATTTTTATAGCATCTCCTCCTTGAAGAGAAATTAGTTCGAGATATTTTTTTTCGCAACCGACTTTTGGAAAAAAATGTCTTCCTGAAAAGGGAGGATTGTGGAAGAATACGGATCTCCTTCCGCCTTCCCTCGCTTTGATTTCACCAGTTCGCCTTTGACCACCTTCCCCAAGCAATTCACGCGAGGGCGAAACGCCATTGTAGCAAACGAATTTAGTCGGCCTCACGTCTCGTTCGCAGTGCTGCATTTATCTGCCTTATATACTTCGAAAATTATAACAATAGAAAGACCATTAAGGGGGCATCGCAACTTCCTGCTATTGGCCCTTATCGCGAACAAGGGCAATTAAGGGAGCCTGTTGGCGATGAATCTCTCTCCCTGTCTAGATAATTTCGGAGTATATATTCAATACTTCAGAGTTCACAGGCAGATTGTGATTGAAGCCGCCGTTCAGTACGTTAGCGGTTAACATCTTTGTTAGTAGAGCGGGAATCGACTACATTCTTGTCTAGAAAAGAATTGAGTGAGATTCGAAGAGCCAAGGAAGAGCTAGTCATCACTAGGTGTTATTCGGGAAGATAATTTTAGGCATGCTTCAACACTTCTCACCACGTCTTCGGATTTTAAGGATCAGAAAAGCAATCTCCCCGAGCATCCTCCGTTTGCCTATTGAGGAATAAGAAGCCCTATCTTCAATTTAAAGAAGTTGGTTTGAGCGTCTCGTGAGACGCCCACAAGTTCAAGTTCGAACTTACGTCCCTGTTCCTACTCGCCGCATATCGATGTAAAAGGGATTTAAACCCCTCTTCATCACGCTGCTCCAACCTTTACCACGACTAACCTCAAGGATACCCTTTGTTCTGGAACTTGCATAATTTTAAGATCATTACTTAATTAATTATCTCACGATTCAAACTTAATTGATAGTGTCAATATAACTTTCCCTATATGTATATGTAATCTTTATTCCTATTAAAGTATATTTTTGTAGTCGTGTTTAAATATTCCTTGGCCTAGCAACCCTGTATTTAAAGCATTCTTAGAGCCATCCCGAGATGAAGTCTTAATTTCGGTCGGCCAGTAGGCCAGTGTGCAAATAACAGCGTACACTTGGTCATACCACTACAGGCTAACTTATAAAATGTGGCTGACCAGAAGAGAGTGTTGGGGAAAACTACACACCTGTCTTGTTCCTTTAATGAAGTTCGCAAACAAAAATGCAAGAGCCTCAAATTACATTATATAACGTACACAAATGACTTAAACAGTGCTGTAAATGAACAACAGAGTTAAGGTAACCCATGTATATTAAATATACACACACACAATATATATATATATAATAATAATAATAATAATAAAAAATATATAAATAAGTAAATACATAAAAATTCAAATAATCAATAAATGAATAAAAAAGTAAATAGATAAAAAAATTCTCGCCATTACAGGGCATATTTATCTTCCTGCCATTTACATAGGTTTGTCTAGTCTTCTTTTTCTCAGACTTCGCTTTCCAAATACATATAATTTCCTTCATTTTTGGTGTCCAGCAGATTGCCATATCTGTTATTTATGTCTTTTATACGTTTTTCCAGTATCTCTCTCTCTCTCTCTCTCATGCTCATTTTTAAATATGCATGTATGTGTGACAAAGGCCTCTCTCAACTTTCACCATCTAGTTCTTTCTGCTACATGTATATGTGTCTGTGTTTTATATTCCTTATCTAAATGGCCCACTTCATACCTCACTTCTTTTGTTGGTACCATTTATAATCTCATATTAAAAGCCATTACGACTTTATTGGAAAACTCATCTTCATCCCTTACCCTAAAAACTTCTCCCTTGTTAGTTTCGATGTTTGTTCTCTCTTTACTAAAGTGCCCATAAATGACCAATTTCCCTTCCTTAGTGATACATTGCGTAACTTTGATATTCCCTTACTAGTTAATATTTTCATTGAACTCATCTCTATGTGGACTCAAAACTGTAAGTTTTTTTTAATGGTAAATATTACCTTCAAAGGTTTTGTCTGGCTATGGGAAATTGCTTATCCGCTGTTCTTTCCAACATATATATGTAATTTTGAAACTACATTACTCCCCACCATTATCGATTTTCTCTTTGTTTGCAACAAATAATATAGATGATATTATTTGTTTGTGGCCTTCTTCTAAGGATGCTTATAGTTTTCTTACTGAACATAATTCTCTGGTTCCTTCTATTAAATTTACCCTTGAACTCAAACAAAATGGTGTCCTCCCTTTGTAAAATCTACTTATTCATAGCACTATAACCGGATTTAAATTTTCCGTCTATCGTAAGCCTACCAACGCCGGTTTTTATATTCATTTTTACTCAGATCATAATGATCAAGACAAACGGTTTGTATTTATTTCAATGTTTCTCCGGGGGTTGCAGGTCACTAGCCCGGAAGTCTTGGATCGTGAGAATTCTAAGATCTTTGAAATTGGTAAAAATATTTGCTACCCTCATAAATTTCTGGCAGGATGCCTAGATTTGGCAAAAATTCCTTCTATAGAACGCAAATCCCTCCCGCATACAATTTTAAGACCTTGCTTGCTTCCCCGCCTTTAGAATAAGTTAAATATTTCTATTATTTTCAAATATCAGTCTAACATGTATAAAATGTTGATTTATACTAATAATATTATTAGGGGGGGAGGGAGTTATTCTGTTGATTGTTCAGTTTGCCCTAAGCAATACTTTGGGTAAACCGCAACATAAATACAATATTAGGAGAGTGAGAATGCAGCAGCGCTTTCTTGTCCATTTATCGGAAAACGGTAACCCTATTAATTGGAATTCGACTAAATTTATTTACAAATCTAATGACTTTATTCAAAGAAATATTGTTGAATGCTCATTAATTAATTCCTCGCCTAATTTTAATATATTCCCTGGTCTTTTTAAACTAGATCCTCTTATTAAAATAACTTATTTATAAGGAAATTGTCCATTTTAAATCGGAGCCTATTGCTTAATTAATTTAGTTATGTCTGACTTGTTTATTTTTATGTATTAACAATCGGCTATGTATGTACTTAGTTGCTCATATAAATGTCTGCATTCTTTGCGCACAGGTTGGAATTTTCCGAAAGTAAACCTCATCTATTTGGTTTTATACTGCACATCCGTTTTTTAAATCATTGTTTTATTTTGGGTCCTTTCGCTGTACATGAGCGGGGCATTGCTCTTCTGTTTCACATATAAATATACCACATTTGTAAAAGTTTTTCGTCATTCCTTGATAATGAACTGAACAAGTACGAAATTACTTGAATTTCCCCTTTCATTTTCATGTGGGATTATTTGCATTTATTGCTCTACTTACGCGCTGCTTTGTGAGTTTCTCATATATATATATATATATATATATATATATATATATATATATATATATATATATATATCCAAAGCGGCATGACCTTTCCGGATGACAATAATATAAAAGGAAAAAAGCCAGACAGAAGAAGTCGTGGGAAAGTGTGGCAAATTTATCCTTATTCATTCCTTTAAATTCATTATAATATTGATTTAAGAGCCATTTCCGCAATATCTGGATGCCGGCAATAAGCAAACATCATTTGTAAACTCATTCAAACCTGACCTTTAAAGGAATATTTCATTGACCTAACATATAAATTATTATTTTAGTCAAGCAAGAACTTGATTATTATTTTTTTATTTCCATATATCATTCAGGTATTTTCAGATACAATGTTCCAAATGAGACCACCGGAAACATGTTTCCATATATTTTTAATCGAATTATTCTCTAGAATTGGTCCTTTGTTGAGTGCAGGAAAAATTGCGTTAATTTGTATTACCATTCAGCAAACAGATTTTACTAAAAGGAGAATTTGCCTTCCGCCATGGCTAGAAAGCTTCAAAATGATTAAATGAATTATTAAAACCATATTGACATTCCGACATAGCGAACAGATATTTACTCGATTCTGTTTGCCTCAATTCAGTTTATAATAAAGGATCGTGATAGGAGAAGTATATATTTTTATCATTTTTTAAAGAAACATTGCTTATATGCACTGATAAGAGATAGGATTAGAACTGTACTCTGAACTGAAACGATCATTCTTCAATGAGTCGACACTTTCCCATCTCGGCCACTATCCACATCCCAATATTGATGTTTTAAGTAGCCTTATAAGAATTGTGTAATAGTCCCTGGGTAATAAAGATGGAGTAATACGATCGAATAATAATAATAAACGATGGTAATTCTACCGCAGAATATCTCCTACGATTCTCAATAAAATTTACCTTCCTCTATTCTATCGGCATATCTGAAGTGCCGATTACTATTTATATGGCGTGCAATACAATGACCTCATAGATATTATCATTTGAAGGTAGTATTTTCCAAGGCATATAGCGATTATTTGTCGCTTCTGTAGCAATTATAACTTTGGGAGACTAGTATAAATGATGCGAAAATGCCCTTAGGATTTACCCCTGTTTAAGTGCTTACCTCTGTTCGTATGACACTGATTTATTCAATGAGGACATTCCAATACCTCCTACTCACTATTTATCACTACAGTTCTTCCTAACCAAATCACAACCCTTATCTGATGCAGTTTAAATTAATTAAACGGAGTCAAGCTCCTTTTTGTCTTTGATCACAAAAACACCCAAAGTCATTCGTGTTTTCTCAACCCGCCAGCCGAGGTCACTTACCAATAATGTTCTTGTAATCAATTTATATATTTTAATGTCCAAATGTCAGGTATATAGTTTTCATTTTTTTGTATTTCCTGTCACACATGTGGGCATAACTTGTTTGTACATATCTTGAAAAAAACAACTTTACATTACGCAATCAATTTAAGTAATACTCATCGCTATTAATATTTCAATTGCTACTCTCAACTCGGTATATAATTTTCTCCTTTGCTTTTAAATATATCCATCTACTGTTTCTGTGCCTAGAATTACACCTGAGTTATATCTACATAATTATTTATATGTAAAAATGCCAATTAAACAATATATATATTCTCGCTTTATTTGATTCCTAGGAATATTTTCAGGGCTTCCTTGTCTAAATTATTTATTCCCGACGCCTGCTTTTTTATTTTCTTATTGTGCACCTTATCACGAACCTCGTTTTAGGTGAACACAATACCAACAAATCAATTGAATAATTCTATATATAAACCTGGTTAAAAAATGAGTTATCTCGGCCTACTCATTGATCATTACTCTAATTCTATAACGTCATAAGTCTGGGGGAAAAGGAGATATATGGCACTAATCTAGAAATAGATTTTACCTACCATGATGTTTTTTTAACCACGATGTAGAAAGTTATGAGTAGTAAGTTATTTATACATGTTTAGTTATAATGTGTCGAATTACCAAATGTGGCAAAGGTTATACTCCAGCATATTGCTAAAATAGACTTCTTGTTTGGTTTCTTTTTGGCTAGAAAATCACATTAGCCGACGGCCCAGACTATAGAATCAAAGCTCTCGCTCTTAATCTCCCAAGCGGTCAGAGGGAACAGAGGTCACCTGCTGGTGGGGAGCGATTAACAGCAACTCTGTTTCATCTGCATCACTACCATTTATAATGCATCATATATACTAAAAAACACTTAAACTTGTTCAATTGTTACAAAACGAACTCTGATATCACAGCACCAACAACATTAAGTTCCAAAATTCCATTATCATCGTCTTTACTAAATATACTTTCAGACTTCTCATAAACACCCTGTCAAAACCTACACTCAACAACTATCAAGTCCCTCACAGCCACAAATGTAAGGACAAAAATAAAAAATAAAAATTAAATTTAACGCTTTAGTGTTAAATTTTTGAAGGATTCAAGATTGAAGTAGTAAATGCCAGGAATTTTCTTGTGACGGGTAATAAACCTCAATAGCTGTGCGTCTTTCCTCAAACCTGATTTTTTATGATGTAGTCCGAAATTATAAATTCTGTTTAGAATATACTTGAAGTAACAATCTTAATAAATTTAATTTTCTAAATCATTCTTTTTATAAGAAAGGCACACTCATAATGATATTGAAGACGTTAATTTTTGAGAATAATTTATTCCTCTTAGTAACAAGTAGATGCGGTGCCCCGTCCTGTTGTTTCAACTTTTAATGGTCTTAAGAAAGATTTGCTCTGGATTTATATCAAGCAATATAAATAAGTAATAAAATCTAAGCATATTAGATGATACGAGGGGCGGTCAATAAGTTTTATAATTCGGATATAAGGAAACGAGATATTTTTCAAGATAACTACCCTCGACTTCACTGCAATTGTGCCACTTGCCCTTCAGGCGTCGAATTTCCGACAACCAGAAATCTCCCGACTGCTGTTCAATCCACTCCTGGACGGCCAGCTGGACATCTTCATTGACCCCAAACCGGCGTCCAGCCAGTGCAGCCTTGAGCTGGCGAAATGAAAAGTAGTCGCTAGGGGCCAGATATGGACTGTAGGGGGGGATGGTTGAGCTCCTCGAATCGGCACTCGCACAGGGCAGCTTGTGCAACTCTGGCCTTGGGGACTTTGACGACGTTGAAGTCAGTCATGGGGCATGAGTTTTCTAGGGACCCAACGGGCAGAGACCTTGGCCATGGCCAAATTGTCGTGGGTGATGTCGATTTTCGAGGATCATCCTCTCCACACGGACCAAATTGTCCTCGTTGGTCACGTCTAACGGGTGTCGTGGACTGGGATCATCTTCAAGGGACTCACAAACATGGCGGAACTCCCTATTCCAGCAAGCAATGGTTGCATTGGAAGGGGCGGTGTCGGTGTACACTGCAACCATGCGTTCATGGATCTCTTTTGCATTCTTGCCTTCCTTGGTAAAAAATTTGATCACTGCGCGGTGCTCAACCTTCTCCATTGTTGAGAAATTTGTTACTGATGATCTGCGATCAGCTACTGCTTCTTAAATAGACGAAAAAGGAGCGTGCGGCTGCAGGCCATGACTTGTCCTAACTTGTCCTAACACCCCCATAAACAGCCACCCCCCTTCCTCTGTTTTGCTTTACCGATTCGCAAAATTTATTGACCGCCCCTCGTATATAGGGATTATAGGTCGACATAGCTCAATGTTCAAAATAACTAGTATAGGATGAATAAAAGCAGAAAGAATCGAAAGAAGCAAGGAAGGAAATATATGAACACAAGATTAGTAATATAACGTAACCTACCTTAACTTAATCTAAGCTATACTAACTTAGCCTATTCGAAATAAGAATTACTGAGGAAAATTACAGGCGTAGTAAAAAAGGTGTAGATTTTCCATAAAAATAGCCATATAGTAGTAGGTATAAGTGCAGATAAGGAGGCGGAACAGCATCATAATGTTTAAGATGGTGCACATAATGCTGATGAGCAGCTCTATGGTAGGAATAAAGGGAAAGCATAGGCGGAAGAAGAGAATATGGTAGTAACAAAAGGGGTATATTTATACAGGAGGAATTTCCCCATGGTAGTAAGAGAAGGTGCACTTTGGACCGAGGAACAGTCTCACGTTACCATAATGTCTCGTGTTAGCATAATACTGAGAAACGGATTCGTGTTTTTTAAAAAAGTGCAAACGGTATTGAGAATCATCTCCCTGTTCGTTGCAAAATGTTGCAGATAAAGGTCAGGAACAGCCAAACAGTAAAACGTCGGTTCCACATAATGCTATGGAACGGCATCTAGGTACGAACAAAAGTGCACAAAGCGCTGAAGAACAGCCACATGATGGTAGAGAAAGGTGAACATCCGCCTGAAGAAAGGCCTAAGGGTAGTAAAAAATGGTTCACATAGATGGAGAAACAGCCCCATGCTAGTAACAAAAGGTGCACATAGTGCAGTTCAACAGCAAAATGTAGTTATAAAAGGAACAAATTGTGGAGTAGAACAGCTCTATGCTAGTAAGAAAAGGTTCACATAAAGCTAAGGAACAAGCCAGTGTAGTAATACTAGTTGCGAATATTGTTGAAGCCCAGCCTCATGGTTATAAGATGTCAGAGCCAGCAAAGACAGTGTGGTACAATTCTCGACCAGCTCTCCCTCAAACGATGCCAATGCATTTAAGCATCTAAGCGGTTCTTAAACATGTTTATGGTTGTTGATTTAACAACGATCTCAATGCAACTTGTTCCACGAGTAAACCACCTTGTTTGAGAAAGAATTATCTGCTATATCTGTTTCAAATCTTCGTTTCTTAATTTTGTTCCCATGGCTTCGGGTTCTTGAGGAAGCGTCCAACTCAAAAAGAATTTCAATTTTTACTTTATCAAAATTGTTTAGTATCTTAAAGACTTGTATGAATTCTACGCTTAACCTTCTCGTCTCAAGTGATTGCAGGTTGAGTGTTTTAAGTCTGTATTCATAGGAGAGACTTAGAAAAAGTGAATATAGATCTTAGAAAGAGCTCCACGGTACTAACCAACGATTCAGATACTGCAGAGGAACAGCCTTATGGTAGTTTTAAAAAGTGATTATATACATGAGGAACAGCCCCATGATAGAATCCAAAGATGCACATAGGGCTAAGAAACAACCCAATTTCAGTAGGACTAGTAACAAAGTGCATATATTGCTTAGCAACAGTCTCAGGCTAGTAACAAACCTGCACCTAGACCTGAAAAACAACTTCATGTTAGTAGCAAAATTGGCACATAGTGGTAAGCAACATCATGGTAGTAGCAAATAAACACAAAGTGTCTATGCAAAGAATCATCATAGTAACAAAACTTTCACAAAGTGCTGATGAATAGCCACATGTTCCTAACTAAAGAGCACAAGATGATGAAATAAATCGTATTTTCATCTATCTAAGTTAGCATAAAGCCTTATGCAACTCGACGACAGGCCATAGGTCAGAAATTAAAATAAAATAACCTGAACGGGAAAAGCAGAACTGAGTGGCCGCGCTGAACGAAGGATTACAAGTGGTCATCGAACGATGAGTTATGAGTATAACTTAAACGAGCTCACATACAAGGAATGATGTGAGAGATTCTGCATGTAATTCATTACGAGCATAAATATCTATAGTCTAAATGTCCAATTAGAAATATTGCAATATTGACCAAAACTAGATAGAAAAATACCAAAATTTTATTTAATTCAATCGAATGGTTTTGTCCAAGATTCATTTGATAGAGAACTGGCTATAATGTGAGAAATGTAATACTTATTTATCTTAAAGAATGATATAAAACTAAAGAGCGATATCATTTTTCCGCAAATTTACTCATAAAATTTCATAACTCATGTATGGCAAAACGGTTCTACGTGTAATAGTGACTGCCAGTGATTGTTTTACAGATTTAGCACGATCCCGAGACGAAGTATGGTCGATAAATCTTTAACAAAGACGGTTGCCAAAAGAAAGAACGAAATAATGAAACTCTGAAATTTAAACATATGATCAAATCCTGTGGTTTCATGCGATATAAACTTCATGAAGATACCGGGACACGCCAGATGAACTAAAAACATCGGTTACTTTTGAAAAACGTATTCTTGTCCGTTTACCAGGCAAGGTAAGCGCTACGGCATACGCGAACCTGTCCTGGGGACAAATGAGCCCTTTTCTTCCAAAATTAGAGTACGACAGCTTCATCTCATGCCGGATAATGATATTGCCACGCAGCAAAGACGGTGTATTATTTCTTGGCTGCTGAAAGCACAATTATAACCCAAAGAAAAACCTGTGAGAAGTTTATGTCCCAACAACTAACGAATTTTAAAGATCTCTGGCAAAGATTGGAAGAAAAAGGGCAAAAAATCATAGCTATCTAATGTGGCAAATACTGTGGCTGAAGTTTAGACCATGGTCCTGCAACAAACTCTTTCTTAGTATTTTGTTCAATTGACAATAAAATAATTATGGTGTTCTTGCTTAGGTCCAAAATTATAGTTATCATTCTATAGCTTGAAAGATTTATTTCTTCAAATACATAACTTTTACACACGTTCAGACGCAAAATAAAAAGAATATTCTCTATTTGGTTTCATAGGAGATTCCATTGTTTACACTTGCCTTATCCGAAATATTCTTGAAAGCTTTATCATGTTGGGTTCCTCGACAAATATCTGGATCATTAGGGGATTTGATGTTTCATTTTGAGCGACTTATTCCTTTGGGTACTTAATCTCATGATTGAGCACAGCGCTTTTGTTATCATGGAAATTTCCACATTTCATCCTATGAAATTTATCCTTCATCAAGCTTGTTCAAAAACCTCTTAACATATAATACATCATTCCTGACGCATAGTTAGAATCTGGGAATTTTCCTAATATATTTACTTTAAACTCCATAAGGTTTTAAATCTCTAACTTTGATTCAGTTTTACACTTGCTAACGATATACAGCATTGGAAAGTACTTTGTTGGCTAAATTATTTAGTCTTATCATCCATGCTTTTTTCGCCCCAATTCTTTTCATCTAACCTATCGTTAATCTATCTCTACACACTTTGCTAAAATTGCAGCTTAATAATTTTTAAAATATATTTTCCTTTGAAATTTGAAAAAAAACTTTAATTGAATAAATGCAATATACATTTTAAAGCACTGGAAACTAGGTTTAAATTTATGTGTTGCGAACATTTTTATATGTAATACATTTATTATCTCAAGTGATACGCTTAATTAAAATTATTGGGGTACAAATTTTGTCCCTAAATAGGCCAAATACTCCTTCTGATCTAATTATTGTAGTTGTGAGAAGTTAGGTATATTATTCTTCTGCAGCTTATATCTCTAATATGTGCGTAAAACATGATTGTAGTTATTAATTCTTAATGACTTCTTCGTTAAAACTGGCCGTTTATTTGGCTATTAGCTGACACAAATCTTTAAAAACACAAAATTGTTCTAGTAAAAACATTCTGAGTAAAAAAAGGTAAGTTTTAACCTGATAATAGAGCGGAAATATTGATAAAATATGTATAATGGTCTAAAGACTGATCGAGTAGTGAACACTTGAAAAATTGTAGCAACTCAAAGAGGTACACAAATATAAGCAAGAAATATGTAGTAGAGATGTGAACCATTCGGTTTCAGTAGGTGTCCGCAGCTTGCGAATAGTTTTAGGTGCTAATCTAGGATGCAAAGAACCCTGGCCACATCGTCCAATATATGCTAAATTGTGCTCATTTGGGCTAAACGGGGTGACCACATCACTCACAGAAACTGCACAGAATGATGTTCGAACAAATTCTGCGTGATGCCACTGTGAATTGTTCTCCTGGAATACTTCGTCGATGTTAAGTTACCTGAATTTCTTTAATAAATGCAAATGGGTGTCCAGAAGTTAAACTAACCTCTCACCGGTGAATCACGTGTTTTTTGCGAACCATGAGACTCAAACTCAAGTCATTATATAAAGATTATATAAAGGTTAACATATCTTCTGCACAGCAACCTTTGGATGAGTCATAAAAGTGCTGAAATCATTGTAGCATATTTTATTCAGAAGCCGTTGGCATTAGTTGTGAGAGGGGGGAAAAGCAGTTTAGAAGTTTATATCCTATCATTTTCGCTGTATTGGAGTTTTAGGCTTGATGTAAGTAAAGGAGCATTTACTCCTTTCCACATTTTACCTCATACCTTTCATTAAAAGATTTCACGCAAGAGCACGATATATTAACTGTTACACCTGGTATTTGAAGGACCTGTAGTCCCTGCAAGCGCTTGTCCACCTGAGGATGTCACCTGTAGCATAAGAATACATAGTACAGTTTGCATTTATATTACCTTGTGCCTTTACCGTCCAATTACCTAGAGGGAAGGCAAAAACATTCGTGGTAGTGATGCTATCACACCGGTCAACATTTGCACCTTTTTAGCAACTTTAAATCCCATTACACTGTTCTGCTAAAAAGTATTAACGACTTGATTGTTCCATCATGCCTCTCACCAGGGAGCCTTTATAATTTCAAAGAGCAAGAACATTTCACACACGCATGTTGTAACAGAACAGAATGAGAATGGAGGGATACTGGGTGTTGGGGGGGTGCGTGATACTATAATTGATTTCTGCACCATGAACCTATCACTTCGTAAATTAGGCTGGCATTTCTCATTTTACAGTTATTTTATTTTTAAATCCTTCTCCATATGATGAAAGAGATTCAATGCCTTATTTGCTGTCAAGACAATTGGCACCTGCCTTTTTCTCTGTAAAAAAACAGATCTGTTACTGTTGAAAACTAGTGAAACTTAATAAGTTATTTATTCCCCTGCCACTAGGTTGGGAGCTGCTGTTTGTGGAGTTTTTTCTGAAAATGCTTCTATCAAAATGAGTGTCAAATGGATATCTTCCGGGTGAAGTGGCCATGAGTCTGAGTGATATGAAAACTATCATTAACGCACTCTCAGAGATGACCATTGAACTGTTTTCTTTAATGATCGCATCTCAGCCCCTGATAATTTGACGTACAATCCCATTTTCCCTTGCTCATCTTAGTCATCACTGCTGCTTGGTTCTTTCTACATAGAATGCAAAATGGTCAATCTGATACTCTATGCTCTCCCCTTTCCTTGGGGATATCAAGTATGCCTTGAATGCCCATCTATTCTCTCTACGCCTTCCTTATTCGAAAGAACGGCACTCTGTTAAGGCCCATCTCGTTCAGAAGAACAACAAAATCATCACCGCTTAATGTGATCATTAAAATATGATGAAAGGGACGAAAAAAAATAGTGAAACATAATAGAAAGAAGAATGACACATACTATATTAACAAAACCCTTTAATGATGAAAACTAGAAGGAAGAGAATACCTCATACAAATCAAAGAGCAAGCGGCTATATGTACAGATTTTACGCTATCAGGAGCCAAAATTTAAACTTACTTGTATACCCAGCTTAACGAACAGTACCATTGAGATTCAAGCCTATCATAAAAAAATATATGTTTCTATAATTTCCATGTGATATGGATACTAACCTATGCACAGTGAGATGATTTTAATCCTGAGAAAGCGTTAAATGATCTTGGTTTAGGGACTCTGCCTAGATTTTCGATAAAGTGCCAAATTTTGAGTGTTTTCTTATCAAATGAGAATCAAAAACTATAAACCTCTTTCTTTAATTAAAAGTATATTATTCTTCGCTTAAAAAATGCCATATAACTTTTTTTAATTGAGGTTGTCAAGAACTCAATGATTATATAGGACGCTTATTATAAATGATTGTTAGTGTTGTTTGAAGTATTCTATATTTTCTTTGAGCAGTTGAATAATAACTGTAATAATTCTTATACAATTTAACCTGTAATAATACCTAGTCATTTTTTAAGTTGTAATGTGTAGGCCTTTTTCATGTCTAGGCTTTTTGAAAAAAAAGGTAATAGCACAACATTACTAATAACACCATTACAAATGTCTATGGAAAATTGTTAATTATACGCAAATAGTTCCGAAAATTTCGTTCCGAAAATTTCGTTTCGACAATTTCGGAGTAAAACTAACTCCCAGACTAGAGGTCACTACTCTTTGTTTAATAATGATACACATAGTGCCCTTCTTTACTCATAGAACAGTGAATCAAATCTAATATCGATGAGAAAAGTCCAGGAAACCCTTTTTGTAGTTATAATAAAAGAGAACTAGGTAAACAACGACGTTTGCGTGCGAATATGGCTTCATCTCTTTTGGCTTGCAACGTCTGTAAACCATTTTTCTACAGATTTATTAGAGGAGCTAAGAGTTCTGTCTTTTAACAATAATACGTAAGAAAACAGTGATTTGAGTGCAAACAAAAACCAATTTTCTCTCCCAGACATACAATTTAAAAGAGAAGTGCCGTAAAATGAGGTCACTTAAAAATTCACATTTCCCTCAGTCAGTTGATTTACTTTCTACAGGATAACCGTCTTAAAATATCTGTTAAATAGGCACACATATAATCGACGTTTAAAAAAAATGAACGTTGCAGGTTTAAGGCCTTAATGAACATTTCACCAATCACGTTTCGAATCGACTGAGTGCCAAAACGAACGAAGGCATTATTTGCATATTTACCCATGGGCAAAAATATAATACACCCATCATATATTTATATATTTAAAAAAAAAGAATTAAACTATTTCACATATATCATTATTCAGGGATATGTATCGGGTATTGTAAAAACCTTTTACGCTCGTTACGATGCTATCAACAAAGGACGCAATGATTGTTTTGACAAGGTTATAACAGATTTTTATTGTATTTACATTGCAATATTTATCAACGTGGCCACCCTCTGCGGCTGTCATCTGCTCCTGGCGAGACCTGGAGGCCCCGCATACGTTGCAGAGGAATATATTCCTCATGCTCGTCGATGTTTTTGTGGTAGACCTTGCAGGTCTTATCCTAGACATGCCCCACACATTCAAGAGGAATGTAGTCGGGCAACTGCGGGGGGGAAAATTCCTTTGACCCAAAGCGAATGTTTGACCCCAACATCTCTTGCACTGTTTTCGCCTGCTGAAAGAAGTAGTCCGCCTGCTTCATAAATAATCCTTCTCACCCAGGGCATGGCTTTCGTGTCCAATGACATTCTAATCCACGGTGATGATCATCATCAAGGGGCCAGGTGCTTTGCTTTGTCGTGGACACATAGCAGACCTGCGAGACATCATAGCCAAAACTTACCACGCGCTGTTCTTCAATGTTTCTTCCAGTTAGTGAGAAGGCAACGTAAGTGCTCCCGACGTTAATCTGGCATTCGGTCGGTGAGCAGAGATCTTTTCACGTACCTTAAGCACTTGCCACCCTCCTCTTTGACAGCGCTGGACACCGTCGTCATCGAAATATGTATTCTTTTTCTTCGTATGCGAAGTCCTTTTGAGCTCTGGATAAATTTCGAAAGCCTTTCTCACAGCCAAACAGTTGACAACTTGATGTCTGCCTGAACGAGATCGAGCTTTGAGGTCTCTCCCCTTCTTGAGTCTTCCCACGCTTCTGTAGACGGTATTCAGGCTGAGATTGGGCTAATTAGCAATGTGGGACTTGTTGCGGCCGCAAGCAGCAGAGCAGATATTTCGATTCTCTTCTTTCCATTTCGTCACACCTGCAGACAATAGAAACGACCTTTTAATGACACGTGCTCGAAAAGTAGAATTTTAGGTTTTTTAAAGGAACTTATTTCTATCAAATACGTACACATCTATAAAGATAAACAAAGTGAAAGTAACAAAACTTGTGGAAAAGCCGATCAGATAGAAGAACATCTTTTGAACTTCAGGTTTAAAAGTATTTCCCAAAGCAGTTATAAAAATACCTAATGATCACTAGTTTAAAGGATCCACGACGAGAAAGAATTCATGGAAATATGTTGTAACATTAAAAAATTCCTGCATTTTTCCAAAGCTCACCAAAAGTGGATTCATGAATAATTGTCTTAATTTATCAGCTCAGAAGAAAGTAATTATGTGGTATATGAAGAATAATTTCAGATTGTTGTATTATAGTAATTCTATTTATATATAGCTTCGATGGAATGTACTTAAAAATGTAACCTTTTGTAAAAAGTTGGCAGAATTTCATAATTTTTGTGGCTACCTTCATGTAACGAAAGGTTTAAGATTATGTGGTACCACTTGTGAAGTATTAAGGTGGCTGAATCATGATATGTTGCTACATGTATTCATTAGGGGCAGGTGGAATTATTTTATCGCAAGGAAGGATAAAATGCTCAACATATACTACAATTTTGTATCAGGTTAGCGTCACCTAGCAGGAAGTTATATTCCGCAACATGAAGAAATAAATTCATAATTCAGTTGTGTATAATACCACAAGCCTTGCATGAAACCACACAAATAATTAGACTCCAGACTTACAACTAATAAAATTACAATATAAAACAGAACTGTATGAAATTTGTTAAATGTGTTGAAACCCATGTGTGGGGAAATTCCACGTGGAATTTCTTTTCCAGCACGGAAGTGACGTCCATGCGCTGGAGAAGATTTAGAATTTTGTCAGGCTTAAATTGCTAAGCCTTCCCCTTCCATCCACAGGCGGTAGTTTCGAACCGCGTCCACCACGGACCACCTTTAACTGGTTTAGAATACGCACGGCGTGAAGATTCAAGGCCATTTGAGATTAGCACTGGTTTCCCCAAGCCCTGCGGGGGAGCCTCGGATATATATGGATCGTCTTCCAGGTGGAAGACACAAAGTTGAGGAGTCTCACCCGGACCCAAGAAGATTCCCCTAATTCCAAGTCAGGTACTAACAACAAAGCAAAGTGACGGCTGAACTTTTTGTGTGTTGGAATTAGCCCGAGGCAGTGAGGTAATTCCATTTCACGTTCGCCACCGAGCGATTTTTCCGACTCCACTCATCAACTCTTGTCGAAGCCCTCCGCGTTCCCTCCTTGTTTTCGGGTGGTGGAAATACTCTACCCTGGACCAGATGTTACCGCCCCCCCCCCTCCAGTTTTGGAAAACCGACATCAGGCAAACTTCCCGCTCATAAGCTCCGAGCGCCCTCGCCCTAACGTTTATTGCCTGCAGAAGACATCCGTGAAGCCTTACAATGACGTCTCACCCGGAATCCTCCGTAAGCAACCCCCTACCCCCTTCAGCAAGCCATTTGAGTTAATGCCCCCTTTTTGAATAGTCTCCTTCTGTAACGCATTAATTTCTAACTTCACAGTCTGATGTGTAATTCCGCAATTTTCCCCTCGTTCACCGATGTAATATTGCCCATTAATTCTCTTATTTTATGTAAATAAAATTATATTTTTGTTTATGCCTCTTTAAATAACCTAGAGCTTTGCCATTGCCCAAATTTTACCTGACCTCGTTGCACTCCATTATCGCTGTTCCGCGTGTCGAAACTCGTGGCGTTCCATCCCTTGTCGGTTCGCCTTTAAGTTATTGTTCCCTCCCCCATAGATATAATATGGTGTTGATACCACGACATATATATTTATTAATATACATATTATATAATTTTGGTGTCAGGTGTGAGGTTTTTACGAACTTGTGTCATTTTAATTTTGACATTAGCATTTCCCTCGTTATTCACGTCTATCCCTTTTATTTTAATTTTGGTATTGTACTGGCAGAAGGTAAGTTCAAGTTAATTAAAGAGCAGTGGAACGTAATCTATTTAGATTTTGTGTTGGACCCCATGTAATTATTTTTAATATTATGTTTGAATTTTGGACACTCTCCTGGTTATTAATACAAAAGAGTTAAGGTCGTTAGTGTCCTAATTCCGGTAGGACCATTTTAATTTTTTTTCCGCTTAGACACAGCAGAGGTAGGTAGCTGTATCATAATTTTTTTTTGTGAACAAGTCCTATACGAATATTCAAGTATTCGTTTCGCGTGGGTAGTGTCCTAGCTCGTTTGCGTGTCAGTGTTTCCTCAGTTAACTGAGTATCAATGTCATCCTTCCAAAAATTCAAGAGTCAGGGTGAAATGTTAGGTATTTTGGGCAAAGACCTGCTAAATTATGTACAGGAAGAAGAGAGGCACGAACGGGCAGAGCGAAGGAAAATGAAGATGGAGAAGAACAAAATGGAGATGGAGAAAAACAAAATGGAGATGGAGGAGAACAAACTGAAAATGGAGATGGAAGAGGAACTAAAAAAACAGAGATTGAAAACAAACTGAAAATGAAGATGGAGAAGTACAAAATGGAGATGGATAAGAACAAAATGGAGATGGAGAAGAACAAAATCAAGATGGACAAGAACAACATGGAGATGGAAGAACGTGATCAAATTAAGCAGCATGAGCTGGAAATGAGCCGAAATCAAATAGATTCTCAGTCCATCGGTTCCTGGGCTGAAATTCCCCAAACTCCTTTTGTCAACCTTCCTACTTTAAATGATGGAGAGGACTTTGGGTCATTTTTGACCCATTTTGAGAGAATCTTTCAGATGAATACATGGGATCTTGAAAATTATGACGTCGCTCGCTTACTTCCCCTCCTAAATGCCAAGATAAGGGATATCTTCGTCTCCCTATACCCATAAGCAAATTTGGACTATTCCACGTTAAAGTCCGAATTGTAAGCTGCTGTTCATATGAATTGAGAATTCTACGGCTCCCGATTCCACCAGGAAAGGATCCGCCCTTGCCAAACATTTCGACAACACCGGTACATCCTCTAAAGACACCTTCAGTGAGGCTGGCCGCGGGCAAGATTCCCCAGGTCTACGAGTCCCTTCTGGATTTCTTCCTTAGGGATCAGCTTTTAGCTGCCGTGGCTCCCAAAATTCACGCCTTCATTAAAGATAAACGTTGAGCCACTTTCAAGGAGGGCTTGGAAGAGGCCAATGTCTACGCGGGTAGTCACAATTTATACCTTAAGGATGTTAAAAAGGCCCCCTAAAACTAAATTTTATTGTCCTAAGACCCCCTAAATTGGTCCCAGGAGTAACAAAAGTTCCTAGTTCCTCAAAGCTAAGAAACTTCCATCCATCAGAACACCGAGACGTTAAGCCTCTAGTTTCTTCTTCTCCCTCGGTTGGGCCGTAACAAAGAACCCGATCGTCTGCTACACCTGCGGAGTTCCCGGTCATTACCGCACGAACTGTCAGTCGTACCAAGTTCACCAAATCTGGGCCCTCTCTGATCCTCTTGCGTCGCCTCAGGAGACTCCTGATCCTCCCTTGCCCGCTAAAGACCCGGTTCATCAGGTAAACTTTCTGTTTTATGTAAATAAAATTATATTTTTGTTTATGCCTCTTTAAATAACCTAGAGCTTTGCCATTGCCCAAATTTTACCTGACCTCGTTGCACTCCATTATCGCTGTTCCGCGTGTCGAAACTCGTGGCGTTCCATCCCTTGTCGGTTCGCCTTTAAGTTATTGTTCCCTCCCCCATAGATATAATATGGTGTTGATACCACGACATATATATTTATTAATATACATATTATATAATTTTGGTGTCAGGTGTGAGGTTTTTACGAACTTGTGTCATTTTAATTTCGACATTAGCATTTCCCTCGTTATTCACGTCTATCCCTTTTATTTTAATTTTGGTATTGTACTGGCAGAAGGTAAGTTCAAGTTAATTAAAGAGCAGTGGAACGTAATCTATTTAGATTTTGTGTTGGACCCCATGTAATTATTTTTAATATTATGTTTGAATTTTGGACACTCTCCTGGTTATTAATCCAAAAGAGTTAAGGTCTTTAGTGTCCTAATTCCGGTAGGACCATTTTAATTTTTTTTCCGCTTAGACACAGCAGAGGTAGGTAGCTGTATCATAATTCTTTTTTGTGAACAAGTCCTATACGAATATTCAAGTATTCGTTTCGCGTGGGTAGTGTCCTAGCTCGTTTGCGTGTCAGTGTTTCCTCAGTTAACTGAGTATCAATGTCATCCTTCCAAAAATTCAAGAGTCAGGGTGAAATGTTAGGTATTTTGGGCAAAGACCTGCTAAATTATGTACAGGAAGAAGAGAGGCACGAACGGGCAGAGCGAAGGAAAATGAAGATGGAGAAGAACAAAATGGAGATGGAGAAAAACAAAATGGAGATGGAGGAGAACAAACTGAAAATGGAGATGGAAGAGGAACTAAAAAAACAGAGATTGAAAACAAACTGAAAATGAAGATGGAGAAGTACAAAATGGAGATGGATAAGAACAAAATGGAGATGGAGAAGAACAAAATCAAGATGGACAAGAACAACATGGAGATGGAAGAACGTGATCAAATTAAGCAGCATGAGCTGGAAATGAGCCGAAATCAAATAGATTCTCAGTCCATCGGTTCCTGGGCTGAAATTCCCCATACTCCTTTTGTCAACCTTCCTACTTTAAATGATGGAGAGGACTTTGGGTCATTTTTGACCCATTTTGAGAGAATCTTTCAGATGAATACATGGGATCTTGAAAATTATGACGTCGCTCGCTTACTTCCCCTCCTAAATGCCAAGATAAGGGATATCTTCGTCTCCCTATACCCATAAGCAAATTTGGACTATTCCACGTTAAAGTCCGAATTGTAAGCTGCTGTTCATATGAATTGAGAATTCTACGGCTCCCGATTCCACCAGGAAAGGATCCGCCCTTGCCAAACATTTCGACAACACCGGTACATCCTCTAAAGACACCTTCAGTGAGGCTGGCCGCGGGCAAGATTCCCCAGGTCTACGAGTCCCTCCTGGATTTCTTCCTTAGGGATCAGCTTTTAGCTGCCGTGGCTCCCAAAATTCACGCCTTCATTAAAGATAAACGTTGAGCCACTTTCAAGGAGGGCTTGGAAGAGGCCAATGTCTACGCGGGTAGTCACAATTTATACCTTAAGGATGTTAAAAAGGCCCCCTAAAACTAAATTTTATTGTCCTAAGACCCCCTAAATTGGTCCCAAGAGTAACAAAAGTTCCTAGTTCCTCAAAGCTAAGAAACTTCCATCCATCAGAACACCGAGACGTTAAGCCTCTAGTTTCTTCTTCTCCCTCGGTTGGGCCGTAACAAAGAACCCGATCGTCTGCTACACCTGCGGAGTTCCCGGTCATTACCGCACGAACTGTCAGTCGTACCAAGTTCACCAAATCTGGGCCCTCTCTGATCCTCTTGCGTCGCCTCAGGAGACTCCTGATCCTCCCTTGCCCGCTAAAGACCCGGTTTATCAGGTAAACTTTCTGTTTGATGAGAAAAACCCTGGTGAATTGAAGTTCGAGATCGGAACTGTAAAGGATCGCAGAGTATACACCCTCGTCCGTGACACCTAAGCCCTCTGGAGCGACAAGTTTGCTGGTGCCCAGAAGGAGTGCGCAACTCTCCTCTTCCTTTGGGAGAAAACTAAAACTCTGGAGAGTGAGTCCACTCGAGGTAACAAACGAGTGTCGTATCTCGTGAAGAAGGACTTATTGAGAGGTATAAGACCTACTTTTACCTTAAGGCACAAGAACGAAAATTTAAGCCAGGCGTGCAGGGGCTGGTACTACTTACCACGGAAAGCACTAAACTCCTTAGCCAGTGGAAGGGACCCTACCCCGTCCTCGAGGCTAGAAAAGCCGTGGATTACCTTATACGTACTCCTGCGGGAGCAAAGGTTTTCCATGTGAATTGTATATATTATCTCATTAATGTTTTTAATTATGATTTTTTGGGAGGGGCCAACAAGTAATTTAGTCATTAGTCCCATATTAATGCCTCCATTTAATTGCCTCTTTTTGGGGGGTTTCACTGAAATGTCGCCAATGTTCTCCTGTGATTTTTTTTGTTTAAAATTGTACTAGTTAAATTCACTCTAGAATTTACCCGTTTAAGGCTTATGTCTGTGAATTCCCAACTGAGCTCAGATTAACGTTTTTTGGTGTGTACACCTATCGTAGCAGGTCAGAAATTCCCTAGACCCTTGATAATTCTAGTTCGACGGGTGGGATGATCCTTTCCTACGCGACTGCTCTGTAAAGTATCATCTTTCGGATGGGAGATGTGTGGGGGAATTCCACGTGTAATTGCTTTTCCAGCACGGAAGTGATGTCCATGTGCTTGAGAAAATTGTATAATTTGATTAGGCTTTAAATTGGTAAGCCCCTCTCCCATCCCCAAGCGGTAGCCTCGACCTGCGTCCACCACGGACTACCTTTACGCGGGTTAGAATCACCTTGGCGTAAAAATTCAAGGCCATTCGAGAGTAGAACTGTTTCCCCCACCCCTGCGTGGAGAGGCTCGGATATACATCACTCGTCTTCCAAGTGGTGGACACAGAGTTGAGAAGTCTCGCCCGGACCCAAGAAGATTCCGCTAGTTCCAATTCAGGTGCTAACAACAAAGCAAACTGACGGCTGAACTTTTTGTGTGTTGGAATTAGCCCGAGCCAGTGAAGTAATTCCATTTCACGTTCGCCACCGAGCGATTTTTCCGACTTCACTTATCAACTCCTGTCGAAGCCCTCCGCGTTTCCTCCTCGTTTACGGGGGGCCGAAATACTCTCCCCTGGACCAGAAATTACCCCCCCAACCCCTTTTTGGAAAACCGTCAGCTCGTCAACTTCCCTTTAAGTTATTGGTCCATCGCCTATAGATATAATATGGTATTGATATAATGTAATGTCATACCACGACACCATGCTTTGAACAATTATATCTTTAATTAAAGCATATGGGGTTCAAACTAAATATTTAAATAATGAAAATGAATAAATATATAATATATGCATATGTAAGTGTTCAATTCATTTACAAAAAATGTTTAATCCCGTTTTAGGAAGGATTACAATGGGTTATATAAACCTTTGGCTAAGAGGGTTTGTTTCTATAGAAAGCAAATGATTTCTAAACATTTAACAGTTAATGAAGCTTATTGTTGTTAAGAATATAAATCTGCTTTTTCTTGTTTATAAAATCAACAATTTTATTAAATATATAACATATAATTAAAATTCTAGTTTTATGAAACCTATTGACCATTAATTAACGGCAAAATTTAAATTCTATGTAATACATTACAAAATATTTCAAACGATTGTCATCTCATAAATATCTACACCGCGTGTTTGTAAATTGAAAATAAGAAGCACTTCTTATGCAGCCAATAAATTAGATCGAAGTAATTAGATAGATGTCTCAAAGCTCTGATAAGCTGTCTTGAAGCCTGAATTAAGGAAATGTTGGCAATTTTGGCGATTACATCGCGACTTCGTTACACTAATTCATCTTCCCACCAGACAGGCGCTACCTTCATCGTGAAAATCTCTGGATGAAAAAATGGATCAGTAAATTATTAAATTGCCCGCATTTTAAATCTGTTCTACCTTAATTCTCTCGTTGATTGATCGCCTATATGTTTATTAAATTCAATTTTATTTGCCTGTATACATTCAAACACTAGGAGGATTTATTTTTAGTTTCCGATGTTATTATTACTTCTCTTAGCATAAGATGTACATATATTTGTTTGTTTTTTTGCAGAACTGATCATTTAAATCGTCCTAAAATATTTAAACTGAAAATTTTCATGTATGGCCGTTCAAGTTATTCCATTTTTGACTCTGTGCCATTATCATCACGTTGTTTGTGAAAGTTTTTAAAGACTCCTTCGAATCGAATATTAAAAATATATTTTTATTCTCGGTTTCATCATCTTAACCCTTTAACAAAGTCTATTTTTATCTATTTTTTCAACAACTTTTAATAGATTCAAAGCTTTAGATAGCGGACAGTGTTTCAAACTTAGTTGCTCGAGTTGGGAAAAGGTCAATGAAGCAGAAATAATTATCAATTATCTTCCAATTACCTTACTAACATAAGAGAGAGAGAGAGAGAGAGAGAGTGAGAATGAATCGAGTAATAATACATAATAATTATCATTTGTAATTTATTTCACTTACTAAAATTTATTTCTTTATAAATTTTTTATATCTTTCTCTTCTGTAAGTATAGCCAATTTGTACTTGATTGCGAAGATTGCTCTATATTTCTCATTTTTGTTACTTTAAAGTGGAAACCAACCGGAGAACTAATCGCTAAAAGTTTGTAATAGTATCTTTGAAGAAGGTAGTGATGATATGGAAAAGTAACTGTGAAAGCGATATATACCCGCAGACCCTCACTCGGGAAAAAGGGCAGGTACTGCACACATTCATTTTGTATGTCAGCTGTATCATATTGCCCGTCCTAGAGCTAGTACTTTGATTGTGTGGTATATACTTCTTTTACCAATGGAACATCAGAATCTACGATAAATTCTAATCTTCTCTAGTATATGATACGTTTTTAAATGAAAACTGGTATTAAGAGACCGTATAATGTACACTTTGGGGCTCCTTGGATATAGATTCCCTCCTACTTTTTACTGAGGGTGACAAAGATAAAGAAAGAAACAGATGTTTTCTCTTCTATATTGAGTAAGAAAATGGCTTTCATCTTTTTTTACTTCTCTAGGTACCGAATTTCTATTTTAGACAAAGATATTTATAGCGATTATTACATAGTATTGTTACAAAAATAAAGTAAAAAGTTGTCATTCTTGCAATCTTTATAGCAAATTATTGAAAAAGAATGTGGTGAATCTAGCTTAAAGGGCTACGGTTTTTATTATTATAAATTGCTTAAACGTGGTAAGTTGAGATGAAGTGAAACTGTATAAGGGTGAGCTTTGGCTGCAAGCAATGGAGAGAGTAGATTTTTGTGACTTGGACTCCCCTCTTCACGGAAGATTCAAAGTTTTGCCACACCTCTTTTTTACTTTGCCTTTCTATAAAACTACTCGTTTTTTAACCCAAGCCCTGCCACGTTCCATCATTTGATAAAAGCTAATCTTGGGAAATATCAATAAAATCGTGCTTTAAAAGTCATACCTAACATTCATCTTTTGGCTCCTTCATTTTTAATTTATTCTGTTTGTATATTATTAGCATTAAAGCTTATAGATAATATTAATTTCGTAAGCTTATTTTGTGTTTTATCGCAGTTCGTAACATTTTAATTGAGCATTCATTTATACAAGTTTTGGCAAACGAGATTTGTGTCAGATGGATTAAGTTGAAGAGATATTGATTCAGTGATGATTTTAACTTTATTTCTTTTTAAATTTACTTGTTTTGATAAGAACAGAAGCGATTAATTCAAAAATACCAAATTATTTTCTCATAACGAACGCTAAATAGTTGTATGTAAGCTTAATGTGTATTCACAATCAAAAGACTAAAATCGTGTCAAATATCCAGAAGATTAAATTAATGAGAATAAAACATTTATTGACTATGATAAGAAAAACGATAAGAATAAATATGGTTCTGCTGTTCTATGGGCCAAGGATGCCAAAATAATTTATTTTGAGTTGCTTTGCAGCGTATAAATAAATGACCTTGAATTGAATACCCTGCCTTTACATTCCCGTATTAAAACAATCAAAGGCAATCTATTTAAGTTTAGAGGCTATGCTGTTGATAAAAACCTATTTTCTGGTCGAAGATACGAGCTATGCTGTGGAGAAAGTAATCACTGCAAAAAATCACTATAATTTAATAAATATTTAAATTGATTTCCCAATATGACTTTTTTTTCTTGGGGAATTTTCTGTATTATTTCCTATAAACAATCAGCAATAATTTGGAAGAATAATTTTGATGGAAATTCATTATTCCTATACTGGTCATTTGGAAGAGAAGTGACTTATCATAAAAAGAATATATATTTTTAAAAATAAACAATTTTTACTGCAAATGACTGAAAAGTACCATGGGGGTTCAAGTCGTTCTTTCTTATTGCTAAAATTTGTACCAATGTGTTCCTAGCTACCTTCGCCACCTTTATGACTATGATTTCGGACTTTTAGTGTTTGCTCTCAAAGCAATTTTATTCTTTATCGTTTTTTCAAATGATCTTTTTTATTTCTTTCTTTCTATACCAGAGCAATCTTTGTTTTGGATTTTTCCAATTTAATGTTAGAGTTGCCAACAAGAAAACAGTCCTGTTAAAATAAATACAAACTAAGGTGGGCACAGAAAGTTTGTCAAAGTAAGTGTCTGAAGGAACCATGAAGAACGAGGAGGGGATTATGTATGATAGATATGTAGTTCAAGATCTTACTACATGCTTCAAGGCTGGGGAGACATCTAATCCTCCAGATATCAGCCCAACTCTTGTCCTTCAGCGAAAAAAACAAATATACTCTCGTTTCTGTAATCAGTGAATATGAGTTGCTTTTCGAATTCAAATGTGTTTCTTCTTTCATTCTCTACTCCCTTCGGATTGCACTCGTACTTTTATCGCAACCATTCCAGTGAAAATCAAAATATTTTCTAGAAATGTAGAGAATTAAATTAATAGAAATCATGTGATTCTCTGGCAATGTAAAAGAATTCAGAAAAAAATATCATAAAGGATTAAGAATGCGACTGTAGCAAAAGCAATCCGCGTTAACTTACAGATACTATAGATTTGTAAGAGTAATTGATATGCTAATATTTCTTCTAAAATCTATTTGGCCTTAAAATTACCAATTGGTTAAGCTTACGGAAATATGAGGGGGACTGAATTGCTAAATGTAGGTAGTTATTTGATTTTGCATGATTGATACCTCAAACAGATTTTCTCCGCGAGCATAACTACTTAAGGTTCAGGGTTTTGCTTTATTCACATATATCTATTGCTGTAAACATTTTTAGTTAGTTACTAATTTAAGTTGATTCAGCATATATTCTTTCAAATTAACATCGTTCTTTAATAGACTTTTTTAAGAAATTTAGCGCAAATATGCCTCGAAATGACTAGGTTTTAAACAAGTAATTTAAATTAGTCAATCAATCGAGTGTCATTCTTTGGAATAGATTTATGATTTACACTTTTAAATGTTAATTTTCTAAGATTATCTACAATTTTCAAACATTTACTTCTCGTAAGTTTATTTGCTAATAAAAAGTTTTAACTCGTTTTCACAATATTGCCTTCCCACAGAAAAGTGACAGAGATCCTATTCCACAATTTCATTTACCATCGGAAAATGGAATATACGAAAACCACTATTCTGCTGCTGTTTTCTTATTGACATTAATATTTCACCCTCTGTCGAAGCAACGCTCAAAACGTGTTGCATTTATTGGATACAAAATAGAATATCTCTTTTTTTTTAACTGTTGCATAACTATTGCAGACGCTTAATAGTGTTGGCATACATTCGTGCATTCAAATATCCACAAAGGTGGAGGAGTGGGATATCTAATTATGAATAAAATAAATGATATATTAAAAATATAAAAAAATGAAACGGATTCTGCGTTTGTGGAAGTTTCAAAAAGAGTTTGAGGGTAGCGAAATTCCTTTGATAGATGAGAAAAAGCTTGAAAGCAAAGAAATGATGAGTAAAAGAATTGAGAGGCATAAAAATTCTAAACATGGGCGTTCCCTTCAGGGGATTAAGGAGAGATAATTATCTTAACTGTAGGATTTAACTTGGCTTGATCTATATAATCTAAATAATAGGCAAAAGTTTCTTGAATCTTCCATTAGATAATATTTAAGATTAACCCATACAAAAGAAGAATAGGCAGGTAAGTATTCAATATACGAACCCTCAAAATTTCTTGATAAAATTACACAGGACAAAAGATAAGACCTCAATTATATTAGGCCATGTATTATCTTGTAATTTTACCAGTTTTCTCTTACTTATGTAATCCATTATTTTATCTTTTCCTATTCACTTTTTATGCTGCTTTTAGTATATATATATATATATATATATCTAACAAAAGTTCACATAATTTTGACCTTTGAATGACTATATTCTTAATGAATACTCCCCAAAACCTGCTTTACACAAATACCATGTTATATATCACCACTGATTTACTAGTGCTGATGTATTTGGCGTCAGCTACTAATATGAGGAAAGATAAGGCTGCGGCAAAGGTGTTTTTTGCTCCCTTTTGCTCTTCGCATTTCTGAATTTCGTCGAGTAAGCCATTATTGAAGGAGACTAGTAAGGGTTTAAGTGTAAGCAATATATTTTCACCTTCATTGCATGATTCGAACGGCAAAAGTATGAAAAGTAATTATTATTCTCATTTTCCATATACTTACGGATGTATCATGCGTTGTTACTGAAGGAATCTGTGACTTTGTTAAACAGAGTTTCTTTTTTTTAAATTGCATTACCTTTCCAATTCTCTATTGATGTTGCTAGATAGTGAATTTATTTATTTGTAATTGAGTATTTTTACCTCACTTTCTCTAATGTGATTGATTCAGTGGAATTAATGCATATGCATTTACAAATAATAATTATAATAATAATAGGTATATATAATGCACCCGTCAGGGCTGTTAGCCCTCCTAGAGCGCAGGTTGTGTAGAGAGTTTAGAGAAAGTTTACTGGAGAGAGAAGGTGATCGAGAGCTTTGAGAATGAAATTAATCGTCGGGCAAACGAAGACACTCACACAACAACCTATCCCTGAAGCCATTTAGTAAGAAAAACAAAGACACGAGAATGGAAAAGAAGAAAGAAAGAATAAAAAAATGAAGCAAATACAGGTGAGAAATAAAGAAAGAGCTAAAGAAAGAAATAGCTAAAGAAATAAAGAATAAAGAAGAGGTAGGGAAATAAATAGAGATTTATAAGAGGTGGATGGTTGTGGTAGTTGGGGTAAAACGTTCGTCATAAATATTTATGGCCTCTAAGTTGATGGGGAATTCATTTGTCTGCAAATGAATAGTCAATAGATATATAGGTAAGGATAAATAGAGTAAGACAGGTAACGGAAAAAGAAAGAGAGAAACAGAGATGATAGATAGGGAAAGAAAGGGAGCACACAGAGAAAAAAAACAGTAACCGACAGATTTTAGATAGAAGGAGAAAGAAGCAAAGTTATCCAAACAAGAGAAAAAAGGGCAGGGAGGGAGTGAACTGTAGGAAAGAGAGAAACAGAGAGGTGACAAATAGAGAGAACAAGTAGGCACAGATAGTTAAAGAAGAGAAAGGTTGGATGAATGAAGAGACAGGAAACGGACTCAGAGAGAGAGTATAAGTTATTGATTTATATAGAGAGACTAGATTCAAATAAAAAAGAGAAAGAGTGGGTGAAAGAATAGATACATGGAACATAAAGAGAGAGAAAAAAGAGAGTTAATAGAATGGAAGGAAAAAGATAAAAAGGGAGGAGGTAGATAGAGAGAGAAAGAGAGCGGAATTGTATAAAAAAGAGAAAGGAGGGGTGATATAAGATAGGAAATGGAAGGAGAGAAAAAAGAAAGATATAATTATTAGAGACAGAAGGAGAGGAAAAATAGATAAAGAAGAGAAAGAGATAGAGAGAGATTTTAGATAGAAGTAGAAAGAAGCAAAGTTATCCAAACAAGAGAAAAAAGGGCAGGGAGGGAGTGAACTGTAGGAGAGAGAGAAACAGATAGGTGACAAATAGAGAGAACAAGTAGGCACAGATAGTTAAAGAAGAGAAAGGTTGGATGAATGAAGAGACAGGAAACGGACTCAGAGAGAGAGTATAAGTTATTGATTTATATAGAGAGACTAGATTCAAATAAAAAAGAGAAAGAGTGGGTGAAAGAATAGATACATGGAACATAAAGAGAGAGAAAAAAGAGAGTTAATAGAATGGAAGGAAAAAGATAAAAAGGGAGGAGGTAGATAGAGAGAGAAAGAGAGCGGAATTGTATAAAAAAGAGAAAGGAGGGGTGATATAAGATAGGAAATGGAAGGAGAGAAAAAAGAAAGATATAATTATTAGAGACAGAAGGAGAGGAAAAATAGATAAAGAAGAGAAAGAGATAGAGAGAGATTTTAGATAGAAGTAGAAAGAAGCAAAGTTATCCAAACAAGAGAAAAAAGGGCAGGGAGGGAGTGAACTGTAGGAGAGAGAGAAACAGATAGGTGACAAATAGAGAGAACAAGTAGGCACAGATAGTTAAAGAAGAGAAAGGTTGGATGAATGAAGAGACAGGAAACGGACTCAGAGAGAGAGTATAAGTTATTGATTTATATAGAGAGACTAGATTCAAATAAAAAAGAAAAGATTGGGTGAAAGAATAGATACATGGAACATAAAGCGAGAGAAAAAAAGAGAGCTAATAGAATGGAAGGAAAGAGATAAAAAGGGAGGAGGTAGATAGAAAGAGAAAGAGAGCGGAATTGTATAAAAAAGAAAAAGGAGGGGTGATATAAGAGAAGAAATGGAAGGAGAGAAAAAAGAAAGATATAATTATTAGAGACAGAAGGAGAGGAAAAATAGATAAAGAAGAGAAAGAGATAGTAAAAGAAGAGACACAAAAAACGGAAAGAAAGAGAGATACAGAGAGATGATAGGTAGAGGGAGAAATGTGTGGAGCGATAGGAAAAAAACAAAAAAATCTGAGACGTGATGTGAGAGGGACAAGGGAAATAGAGCTTTGAATTAAGACTTAGAGGAGATAGATAGATATATCAATAGACAAACATAAGAAGGGAGCAAGAAGGAAAGAGACACTAATACATATATAGAGACAAGATGTGAGAAAAAGAAGGAGAGAGAGAGAGAGAGTACGAGAGAAGGCAAGAAAGGACATGATGTGAAATACCCCAGGGTCCATATAATATGATGTAAAGGACTTAGCTGCAAGTTTGCTTTAATCGTGAAGCCAGTAGGGCCCGCTGTAAGGCTAGACTATACTCTTGACATGATTCGCTGTGATTATTGTTCGAGCGCAATGGTAATTGACTTCACCAATATAAGAATGTCAGGAATATTGCAGTGAATTTCTTAAAATGAAACTGCAACACAAGTAAAATCATTTTCAGAATAAATGAAGAAGGGAAATGACACTAAATAGTAAAAAATAAGGCCAGTAGGAAAACGTAAGTCCTAACACCCATAATATGGTACGCAAAGAAAAAGGACACCCGATTCCAATTGCACCCATGAGACACTCCAACTTAGGAATTAGCCATCAACCAGTGTTTAATTTGCATCGATTTGAATTTGGTACAAACTCATCAAAATTCGAAAATAAAGAATTGGAGTAGAATTTTATCTGTTCCATTATTCTTATTTTTTTAAATGACAATTCTCTGAGTAAAAAGTTAATATCATCACAGCGTATTTTTGTCATATAATAAATATATGAATGTGGATTCTGTAAATGCTTAAAAGGACTTGCTGATACTGAATGTTTTTCCCCTTACATCTTGATAATTATTTTGATATATCCAATTTGAGTCATAAAACGTTTCAAATGTAATAGGCATAATCTTTGATTTTTATAATTTTAAATGAATATTAAAACAACAAAAATTCAGCTAGGATAAAATAGCTTCTCCTAATTTTGGGGGTGACAAATAATAGATTTCTAGATAACCTACAGGGTCTTTTTTTTTTTCTTTTTAATATATATATATATGTATATGTCAAATAAGGTAAGGTAGCGTACGTGTAACTATAAGGATAAAACCACAGTAATAGGACTAATTTTATTTGCAAAACTAGGTTTCGACGGAAAAATCCGTCATCGTCAGTCGCTGGTGAACAAGTGAAATACAGAAGATGCTTAACGTACAAACACACTAATCAGTGGCACTAAGGTGGAAGATGCGAGAATGTAGTGGCATTTTCGAGAAACGGAAGTATGAATTTCTTGCTTATTAAGGTATTAGTATTGAATTGGCCGTCAGAAGTATTAAAATTGTGAATTTATATTGAACGTTGATGTATATAATTGTGAGAATTATAAACTATTTTATCATTATCAATATCAATTTGATGGTTTTCATTGGACATCTGTAAAAAGGTGAAATTTTTACGTTAAGCAACTTCTGTATTTAACTTGTTGACCAGCGGCCGACGATGACTGATGTTTGCGTCGAAACCTGGTTTCGAAATTAAAATTAGTCCTATTTCTGTGGTGTTATCCCTACATATATGTATGTATTTAGCTACCCTCACAAAACAACCTAACTTTTAAACAATAGCATATGTTCCTCAATTCCGGGCAAGAACAAAAGCTTAGAGACTAATATATTTTAACATAAAAATAATTACTAGAACTAATCAATTGTTCCATTTTTTACTATGTTTATATCATATAATTAAGCTGAAATTTAAACTTAAAAAAAACAAACCCAAGTAGTAATAAATACGTTAATTAATTCGGAGAGTCAATATTGCCACTGACGTCTCATGTGCTTAAGGGCTGCTTCCACCCCTATTAGCTTTCTGGAGAACAAATTTGCGATGATATCTTTAATAATATTGCTAGATTTCTGTTTAATGAGGAACCAAAAATCCTCACAATTATATGGCTTCGGTTTAGCAGACGTCAGTTTGATTATTGCCCACAAATTCTCTATTGGCTTCAATTCAGGCCAATCTTTGGAACAACCTAAAGGTTCAATGATCTTTTTAGCCAATAAGTTTATTTTTCATTTTGCTTTGTGGAAATGTGTGCCATTATGGTGAACTATACAGTCATCGTTCAAAAATTGGTCCTGAACGGTTGAGGAAAGGTGCTGATACAGCTTGTTTGATGCTATTTTGGTATAATGGCAGTAATCTTGGGAAAAATCGTTATTACTCCAGTTATCCCTTAGATAAGAACAGCCCTCGACATGTATAGTTTCAAGATAGTTCACTTGTGGCATAACACAGGACTCTTGAAAGCACTCCGTTTTCTATTCTAATGAGGAATCGCCCAGAAGCTCCAAACAAACGGAAGTGAGCTTCATCAGAGATCATTACTCTGTTTCCTTGCTCACAGGTCAATTCTTTAGAATTCCTTAAGAAATGGATCCTAACCCTACTGTTCTTATTGGTAAGATGTGTATTATATTCCGCCTTAATTCTGTTGAGACAATTGCGGAAAACTCCTAGCCGCAATGTGTATGCTGAAGCGTTAACACCTGCTTAATTATAATTATTACAAGCCTTAGCACTGATCGAATTAGCAAGGAAACTTTCTTTGCAAAGAACGCAAATGAAGAGACACTCTTGTTTACTTGAAAGCTTAATGAGTTTTATTAACTAGTCTGAGATAAATTAGTCACTTTTGGGGAAAAAATATCCGCAATAATTTTGTATGATATTAAGAATTTTATTAATCAAAGGAGATTTTTATTTTCACCAAGTTTAAAGATTGCCGCTAATAGTCTTTGTGATCTCGATTAAATTCAAAAGTTGTTGCATGCATTTTAAGATTTTCCAAAGCATTTAAAATTGAAGAGTTGGATCAGCCGTTCTTAGTCCTTTCTAGTCATCAAAAACTTAATACCATAATCCACTCTTAATGCACTTTCTGTTTTAAGGCAGATAGGTCTCTCTTGGGAGGGGCTTTCCTATACACCGTTAGGCAAAAAAACATTTCATTGAAAAAAAAATATAAATACATAGAGGCGCGGATACAGGGGAAACTGAGGTGGCTGAATCCCGCTTCCAATGTGGGTTAAGCCTTACTTGTAATCTGCTATGTAGAAACAGTTTAGTAGTTATATAAAAGACATAGAAAGACACTTTTAAACCATTGCAATAGAATGTATCTTATATAATACCTGCCTTAATAAAACTTATATCTCAAAAAACAATTAAATTTATTATTATTCCTTAGCTGACGTCCAAAAACTACAATTCCAAATTTTGTAATGTGAGATAAAAATTTCGAATTTGAGACTTAAGGCTAAATTCCGTGTGATATACTGTTATTTATTATAAATACAATGTAAGATAACCATTTATCATTTTCAATTTATTTTTTTTCAGACTCCTCAAAGGGAGGAAATCTGGTTAGCACATACTATAATTTTATCCTTGATCAGTCACTGACAAGTTAGGCCAAGAAAAATCTAACCCAAAATTTGAACCGAGGAATAGATATGTAGGTTATTCATGCAGAAGTAAAGTTTTTAAGGCTAAAATTGAACTTAAACAATCGACAGCGTAATTAAGATAAAACAATAGCAACACTAATGAAAAAATAAATAGTAGTGATTCCTAAACGGATTTGTTGAAGCCAACTGTTTTCTTAATCTCTTTTTTTTTCCTATGCAAATCCGTTAATTATCTTTCTTTGTGCTAAACAGAGAAGAAAACTTCAATCTATTAGAGAACTCTTGCTCAAATAGAATGACTTAGTAATTGTGCTTGGCAATGAAAAAAGTATATTAGTATTGTATAAAGATCATTTGTAATGTCATATCTTCTATAAATCATCTTTCTTCTCAAACTTTATTTCAGTCCAAAACTATGACATTTTCCAAACGTTTGAGTAAACTTTGTACCTTTTTGCTTAACCGGTTCTTCTATTATCTCTAATAAATTTTTAAAATAAGTTCAATATTTGATATTCTATCTTTTCCCTCTACTCAAGTAAATAAAAAATATTTTTTGATTATGCACTTTTTCCTTTTACTATTGAAATATTTATGGTGTGCAGGTAAACGATCATATGAATGTTAATATTAACTTAACTTAATCCTTCTTCTCTTTAGACAGTTCATTTAAAAATACGTGCCTATAGTCTTGCCTCTTTTAACAATAAATCTATAGAGTAGTTGTTCAAACATCATCTCAATTATGTACACTCGTAATTATATTTTCATTTTTTAAAAACCGTTCACTTTGATCTAATTTATATAGCTGATTTTCAATGCATGCAATCATCAAGTTTTTACTTCTATCCAACGCAGAAGACAAAATTCTTGTATTGATTCCGTCATCTTCTGCACTATTTTTTTATCAACGATAACATTATATCTAGTAATTTTCTATTTTTAAATTTTCCAATATAGGGTATTTATAATTCAGTCTTGCCTGTATCTTTGGTTATTAGTCCTATATACACTTTATGTAGACGAACTAGAGTTGTGAGATAAAAAAGAAACGAAAATTTACCTTATTACTGTGGGCAATGTTATTAAGACATTTCGTATCTTTATTGCTTGGTTTTAAAAAGAATTTTTTAATCCAATATAAAAAATGATTAAATTTACGTTAGGAAATGGTAAACATTTCTAAGGAGCTTTATTCTATATTCTCCCATTTTAAGCGTACGGTAATTTATAATCTCTTTATTTAATGTTTTTAATGAAGAACTAATTTGGATTTAAAATATATTCTCAGAATTACTTATTTTACTCATCCAAAAATCCTCATGCTTCTTATTAAGCAATCTATATCTTGCCTAACAACTTTGAATAGATTAAAACAAAAAACCCCTGCCAGCCTTTTTAACAGTATAGTCTGCGAGCACTATATCGCATTATACTCGTACTTAAAGGAATATTAGTGTACGCATCACATCCCTGGGGTCATAATCGGACAAAAGACATGGATTTACGTGTATTCGTTCATCAATTTCCCACTGAAAGCTTTAAATTATTAAGTGTTACAACTAGACATTTAAAATAAAAAGCAATTGATAGGGAAGGTTTGGCAAATTTTATCTAATGCATTTTACGTTTAAAATGGTCTCTTCGCAAGATTACAAATAAAAACAATAAATAGATTTGATGTAATCAGAGCTAGAACTTTGAATAAAATTATTTTGTCCTCTATACCTTAAACATAAAACTTCAAATCTATTTTAACTTAAAAATATTTTAAGGTAACAGTTCTAAGAAATATCGTCTTTTCTATTGTGGTCATTTTGTTTTATAAGCATTTCTATAGTTTTATTAATTTTTATATGGTATTAAGTGCAGAGTACTCTCACGAGTGGAAATAATTATGTTAAATTTATTTGTCGTAATGTAATAAAGGATAAAATTTGAAAAAATTATTAAAATTCCCATGCAGAATAAAGTTGTTAAAATTATTTCGAAAAACACATTTAGAAGTTCAAGAAGAGCTACTTCCTGCTGCATGGATAGTTAATCAGAATGTTTCCTTATTTGGCAATTCGAACTCCATACTCTCCATAGATTTTTAATTCCTACTAATTTCACCATTATCCACACTCAACTATTTCTATATACTAACTTTAAGAAGATATCTACGCTGGTATTTACTATTTGCCAAATATTATTTTAAAATGTATAAAATATTAAAAAGAGTAAGAAATCCTTGTCAATCAGTCGAGTAATTTTGTTAGTAGCTCCAGAGAATGGCTAAGATAAATGCAAATACATATAAAAATAAATTAGAGAGGTATGGAAATACGTCCAGCAAAATCAAATTAAATATTATACAACCCCACAAAAAACCTTCGAACTAAATTACATTCATTATAAAACATTTGCACTAAATGGCAGGAATATTTTTCACATCTGTAGGAAAAGAAAAATTTAAGCAGATTTGAACGAACCATAACTATCCTTAGCACCTTTACCTTCGTGAGAATAGAACATTTCAATAAAGTGAAGAAAGAAAATTTTTGAATCAGAAGTTATTGGGAATTTTCTACCTTTATAACGAAAAAGACGAAGTTCAGAAGAAGATATTCTCACATTTTTCTTAATTATAACGCTTACTTACGAAATAAGATTGGTACCCTTACTCTTTCCCTACCAAATGATGAGAAAAATTTAGGTACTTTTGTATTGGTTTCCAATTATATTACTTCAATTTTAGAAAACCTGAAATTATACATTCCATACATGAAACAACTGATTTTAATTAATAAAAATACTACATAAATGACCATGTAAGTGGATTTGCTTACATTGAGAAAACAAGAAGGTTCAGCAGAGTTTAGTGAGCTCATTTTATTAACCCTTAGCAATTCCTCTATCTCTCATCATACCTTACATCTTTCCTGCATTTTATTTCCATTTAACTTTCATAATTTGTTTACCAAAATAAAAAGACGCATGTGATATCTTAGAATGCCTGTGTTCCAAAAATAGAAAAGCTTCCAAAAAAGGCTGAAAGTAAAGAATAGGAATAAACCTATTGTAGTAAGGTGACCATTTCTCGATCTACATAGTAGTAAATATCTAGAATTTACCAACACCGAATCAACATCGGCAACTAGGAGGAAAAAGGACTATAGGGTAAGAGCCCAAAAGTGGTGCTGGTAGGAATTAAGATTAGTTACAGAAGTGAATAAAAGAGTTAAGAGAAGTTTTGACGTTTATTTATGAAAGATGCGAATGGTATTTGAGGAAGGCTTTTGGTATATTAATAAATCAAATATATTTCAGCAAAGATAAATATAATTGAAGGAACATTTGTGCAATTAGACTCGATAGTGTTATTCATCAAATTTTTTAGATGAAACCACTTTCGTCATTGATGAACGCTTGAATGCAGAACCGAAACCTTGGACTCAAAAACCCTATATTGTGCTCACTCATTACCTGTAAAATGGGTGACTTCATTCAGTGAAGCTCTCCTCTTATGAGGATGTCAATTTTTTTAGGATTTAAATCTAGCGAGTTGGGAAGCCACATATTGGGTGTTAAACGATCGTGAACTTGTTTTACAATCATTATCGTGTTACTAGGACTTTGTGAGAAGGTGCTGAGTGTTACTAAAACACGTATGGTATTCCATTGCTTATTCATCTATCCATGGTGTGATAACAATTTTCAGAACCTTTATGTATCTAATAGCACTAATTCTAGTTCTATGTGGAAAAAAGTGGGTTTGCATGAAACGAAATTCGCTAATCAGCACTCATATAACCATCAAAGTTGCTGAAACTTTAGTATGCATCACTCATGGTACTTCAAAAAGATATAAGCATGGCGATCTGTCATTTTGGCTGTTAGGCTATTTATTGTTGTCAAAGCTTTTCTCGTCAGAGAATAACTAAAGCATACGAAATCATTATGCTTCCAAGCATAGCCACTATTACTGCATGTCATTTTATTTCTTGAGTTATCAGGTTATTAAAAAAGAGTTTTCTGCCAAAAAATTATAATTTAATAAATTTACAATAAAATAAGCTTAAACGAACTGCCTTAAAATACCCCTTGATTCCTGTATTATCTGTAAGAAATAGAACTTCATGATGATTCTTAATCAAAATGAGCGCCATCAAATTTTAGATCGTAAAGGAATTGGAACAGTGATACAGGCTCAGCAGACAAAAACAAAGTTTTAAATATTTTAGAAGAAGTTGAAGTAATAAACATGGGATCGAGCTAGTCACTAGGAAAAGAGAGCGTGGATAGCAATAAACAAACTATTTTGTGATCAGAGTGATGAAGAAATATGGCTTAGATTAGTGAATATCAGATAGAATTTGCATACAGAGAATACTAAAATTGATTTAGGAAATAATAAATATTAAAGTTAAAGCCTATAATATGTTTAAAAGCGACTAAAATTTAAAGCGGGGACCTAGGCAGCTTAAAAAACTCAATAGTTTAGAACCAGCCACCACCCATGGAGTAGCTACCAAAAGCTTCTAGCAAGCAGAACCAGACACATTTGATGGATTCTCTACCAAAATCACCTCAACTTGTCACAATTGTATATTAAGAGATTTTTAAAATTGATATTTTGAGTTTGAAAATTTATAAGTCTCTTCAAGTGAGGCTAAGGAGAAGGAGAGAAGTTCGCATATTACCAGTATATAAAGGCAATGATTAACTAAGTTAACAGAAAAGCTTGCAATGAAAACCTTATTGCCAACCTTAAGAGAGGCAACCATGAAATCAGCAGCTGAAGATATGCTAACCAAGATTTATTTTTCCTAAAGTTAGGCAATACTGACTTTTTTTACCAGAAAAAATGCTACCCTAAATTTGTCCCCGTAGGTGTCTCTTATTTGTAAAGCGAGTTCAGATTGTTTTAGTTTAGTGATTTTAGTAAAAGATAAAGAGTTCCGAAGTTTCGTATTTGAGGACTAGTGCTTATGATTTACCAGTTTTATTAGACAATTAATACCTTAATTTTTCGTATACTACATTTGTTAGATTTAAAATTTTAGGGATAAATTAGAGACAACAAACCCCACTCAGCCTTTGTTAGGGGTCATTACCTAGAATTGAGCTTTATAGGGAGGCAGTATCTAGGAATGATATGTTAGCAAGGTCAATAATTGGTTAGGTTAGGTAAGGCTTAGTTCAAATAATCTACCTAAACCTATCTTAACGTAGCCTTATCTAACCTAACTAATTTAACCTAAACCTAACCTAACCTATCTAAACTTAACCTAACCTAATCTAACCTAACCTATATGTGAAGATCGATTCGGTTTGAGACGACTAGAAAAATTCTGCTATAATATTTCTCATTTCTACCCCTTGGATTAATATTTTACTTTTTTATTTTAATTGTGTTTGTTTAATTTTATTGTGCAATTTTTGTTCTTTAATGAAAGATTGTTTTCCGATTATTTTGTTAATTTTACCAATTTGTTTCTTGGGAGTCATTAGTCTGATTGATATTTTAGGGGGGTCATCTCCTTGGATTTAATTCCTTTGGGCTCATTTATTAGTAATGATTTTCTAGGGGTCGTTTGTCTAGGATTGATTCCATTTTTATAGACGCTGTACATGCGTATGGTGTGGCGAAGGATGATTTGTTTTGTTAAAGATATAAAGTTGTTACATGATTATAAATTTTCTTAGCTGAAATCGAACTCATAACGTAGTCAAGGTCTGTGAGCTTCGGTTAGAGAGCTTAACCTACAATTCAGGATAAGCCACCTGAACCTTTTTCACCTCAAGATAAGGATAAGGTACTCTACGAAAGATTGGGTGACCTATATTCATGTAATTCGAACATTATTTTGTAAAAAGGAGCAGAACAAAAATAGATGCTGAAGAACTACTATACGCACCTACGTTCTCCTAGATATATAAATCCTGATATGAAAATAGAAACTTAAATATGGAAGATAAGCATAAAATAAATCTCGCCGGTTTAATTTAGACGGAGAATTCGGGAAAGAACGTTGTATCCAACGGTTTTGAATGTTTCTAAGATATAGGAAATAGTAGAATATAAGGAAGACCAGTATGAATAGAATAAATCTGTTTTTTTATGCATATTTTTATCGATTATTTGAAATAATGATTGTAAGAGAAATAGTTTGATGTAAGCTTATCACCATCTATAAAAAATAAACAGAATAGGCCAAGATTTTAGAGTTCCTTACTTTTATAAGTATATAAAGTAAGCCGGCTATTACTTTTATAAGGTTATAAAACTTTCCTACCTACCATGTTTAGAAGAAAACAATTAATAAATATTAAAGGGTAAAAAAAACAGGTTTCGAACTCATTTTTCAAACAATTAGTGAGGAAAATATACAAAAATGATTTTCTACTCTAAAGATAGAATAAAGAATTTGTTTTTTAGAAGTATTAAACTTTACCATTCGATTTAATGAGTTTAACAAATAAATAATCTAAATAATCAAGACACTACTCTAACTTTTATTCCTTACTTTTACACTTGGAATAAGTTTTGTGTTGTATTGAGGAAAAATAAAGTTTAGCCCCTGAAGCAAGCGAGTCGTGAATAAAAAAAAATAATCAAACATTAGATGAACTTTTTGAGTTTGTTCTTTAGAAAAATTAAATTTCACCGTCAGAGTTAATGAGTTTAACAAATAAATAATTGATATAATCAAGCCATTAATCTAACTTTCATTGCTCACTTTTACACTTGGAATAAATTTTGTATTGTATTGAGTGAAAAAAGGAAATTTAGATCCTGAAGCAAGCTAGTCATTAATAAAAAAATTATCAAACATTAGATGAACTTTAGACTTCTGTTCTGAACGCAATTAGATTTGGGTTGGCAGTGACAGAGGATCAGAGTAGCTGAGGTGGTTTATATCGCATAAGTATTGAAAGGAATATATTTCTTCAATCTTAGATCTAGGAATTTTCGATATAATAATTTTGTTAGATAAAGCTGCGGATATGTACTTATGCATAACCGACATTATTTAGTAACGAGAGAAGTTTTACATAGGTATAAGTTGGGATTCAATAAATTTATTTAAATAAAGAGAACAAAGCTATTATGGGTTCGAAGCAAAATCCGCATTTTCCTACAAAAAGTAACGAATGAAGGTTGAACAAATCGCTAAATGTAAAATATGACTTATAATAGCCAATAATAATTATAAACCTTTAGAAAAACATATTAAATATCATTAGATGGAACTTCTCATATATACCGGTGAATGAAATAGTCGTATTAATAGTTTTAGCAGAGGTATAGTCTGCAAATAAAATATAGTGAATCATATGTTTTATGGAGAAAATGTTGAATGGAGGAGATTTACTAAGCATCGTTTATGTCAAAAGGCGCTAATTGTTCATTTTAGATTAGCAATAAACTCTTTTATAGAAGGCTAATAGATTTTCGGGGAAAATTATGAGTTTTACTTGAAATATAATACTCAAACGTTTTTAAATATTATGCCAAAGAAAAGGAATTCGGGGAAAGAGAAATGTTAACTATAATCTTGTAAGAAAACTAAAAATAGTTAACGAATTAAACAAGAAAATTTAATAAAACAAACAAAATTAATAATTACGTATTTTTATTCTAGTAAAGATTTTCCAGCTGTATTTATATATATTTGACAAATCCCTAGAAAATTCTCAAACGGAAAAAGACTTTCTTAGTTTTTCTTGACTACGTGAAAGAGATTTAGTGAATAAGTTCAACGTTAAATATTGAAATTGATTTCAAATATAATTTTAAATATTTTATCCTGCAAAAGACTACAAGATTGTGTTATTCATTTTCAAAATCACGGGTGAAATTGTAATAGATAGTATTATAATTTATGCTACAAATTTCAATAGATAGACTTCTACATATTTGGATTGTTTGCTTTGTTTTGGAAAAGATTTAAAGATTTTGGATAAAAAACTATGCGATTAAAAGGAAATCATATTCTTTGTGTTAAAAGTATGCAGAATATTTAAAATAAAATAAATCACGTTTGTCTCATAATTTTGCTTGACATGAATTATATATTTCTAGAACCAAAAGATTTAAATTTTTCATTTATTTATTTTTCTCTTGAATGTCGATTAATACGCTTTTTTTCGTTCTTAACCTCCTATGTAATACAACCATTACTTTAATTTAAGTTATTTTGAAATTTTCTATTCAACATATTTTACAGATGAGAATAGAAACATTGTTTTTAAGAATTGTATGATAGAAGAAAGAAAATATAATCATATTATGTAGAATGATATTGGAAACTATTGATAGCTCCAGAAAGAGCCAACCAGGAAGTTAAATTTGCAAAAGGATTAGAACAAAGTGTCAGTCGTTTAACATTTCTAAAATAGATTATGTGTTAAATCTAAAATTTATATGAATTATTTTGGGTATGATTAAGAGCTCACAAACTACATTAACACACGCAACACTAGATAAAATTAAACTAATTCAGAGCTATTTTCTATTTTCTTTACATTCTATTAAATGATTTTGGTATTAGAGGATAAATCTGCTTGGATTCTGCTCTTATTCTCCCCTAACACGTGTTTTGCTTATCTAAGTTATGTAATATATTTTTATTATGGTGCCTGCAAAGTTATTCATAGGATATCCCAATAACCAATAGAATATGACCGGATAATATTTTAACTATTCTTACAGAACTAATCGCCAAAATTCCTACTAGATTATAATTGTTTTTCCTTAAATTCCTCCATTGTCCATACCTCCTTGACCTTTAGCCTAAAGCTACTTTTTATATCAATTACCTTATAATAACTAAATAAACAGCACTCATTTTTAATTCAATGATAATAGGGATAAGCTTCCGCAAAGTAGCAGATCAAGTACGATAAAATAATTGTTTTTAATTTTAAATACCAACTAGTTTCCCTCTGCCTATTGTCCTAAGTTAATTACAACTTCGCAAAACATTTGATTACATTTAAACGATAAAACTTACTCTCGTAGGAAACTTTGCATAAAAATATATGTCAGAAGATCAAAAGGGAGTATCATGGAGTAAGAAATTTGGCTAAGAACTCTAGTAGCCCGTCAACAAATCTCAAGACATTTGTATGTATAGCTCAAAAAAGGAAAAGTTCACAGTCAAATCTAAGAAGAATAATGTCGATAAAATGAAACGAATTTACATTACTAAATTATTATCTCCCATCCGTAATTAAGAATTGCCTTTGTCAGATATGCAATTGGTTGGATAATGAATTAAAAATAAAGATCAGAAGGAAAATCACTGCTGAGATTGAAAGAACAATGGTGTCGGGCATCCTTTGGGAAGAAATTTCCAGATCGTATTTTATTATTTTCACACCAACTAGCCTTTATACGTTACTGGGTATGCCAATGAAAGAGATGTTTAATTACTGATTTCTAAATTGTTCTATAACTGAATCATGTTTTAGTGAATAAAAACCTATTCATATTCTACCAAATTCATATAAAAGGTTTTATCAAATGCATTTTACTCTCCTATCAAGATTGAATAGCGTAAAAATGTAAATAAGTACAATTTTTACTTTCTAAATTTGCTATATCCGTGTCTGGCAGAAGTGGAGCGTTTATGTGGAAGAATGAGAGAGAGAAGGAATCCCATTCCCCCTAACTTCCCTGGTTCGCCGTTGCCTGCTCTAAATTCGTCTGCACTATAAACTGCGAAAATTAGAACAATGAAAAGACTATTAAGTGGGCATCGCGTCTTCGCGCATAGAACCTTATCGCGACCCAAGGAAATTAAGGAAGTTTGTTGGCGATGAATCTCTCTCCCCGTTTAGATAATTTTGGGGTATATATTCGAGAGTTCAGAATTCCAAGGTCGATTGTGTCTGAAGCCGCCTTCCAGTACGTTAGGGTAACGCCTTCGTTAGTCGATAGGTCTTCGAGTATATTCTCGACCAGATAAGAATTGAGTGATTGTCAGAGAGCCAAGAAAGAGATGGCGCGCTTCATCCCTTCTTGCTACGTCTTCGGATTTTAAGGATCGGAAAAGCCATCCCCAACATACACTCCGTTTGCCTTTTAGGTTAACGTCTTCGTTAGTCGAGAGGTAATCGAGTACATTCTCGACCAGAAAATAATTAGGTGATTGTCGGAAATCCAAGGAAGAGCTAGTCGTCACTCAGTGTTGTTCGTGGAAATAGTTAGGCGCGCTTCAACCCTTCTCATCCGGTCTTCGGATTTTAAGGATCTTGAAAACCATCTCAGAAGCACCTTCCGTTTGCATCTTAAAAATGAGAGGCAACCCCACTCCCACTTGAGTCTCCCAAAGTTAAAGGTAAAAGGAATTTAACCACCGCTTCTTCACGCTCCCCTCATCTTCACCGGGTCTGAGCTCAAGGATCCCCTTTGCTCTAGAAATTGCATAATTGTCAAATCATTACTTAATTAATTATCCCATGGTTCAAACTTAATTGATAATGTTAATCAACTTAGCAGTGAACCATCAATATTTAATTGCATTGCCATTTAACTTGGCCTATATGTATCTGTAATCTTTAGCCCTATTAAAGTATGTTTTTGGAGCCGTGTTTGAATATTCCTTGGACTAATAACTGTGTATTTAAAGCACTCTTAGAACCATTCCCAAGCGGAGCCTTAATTTCGGTGTGCGAGTAAGCCAGTGTGCGTAAAACGGCGTACACCCGGTCATACCACGACATAAAACTGGCGTAAGGTTTTTGGGTTTGTAAACTATTCCACGCTGCCTGATCTTTTGCTATTTCCTTAAAGTTCATTATTCCCACTCTCTAGAGATGCAAGTGTCAAAATTATTCAAGCAAAAATAATAATACAATTTTAGGAGGGTTAATAGGCAATTATATATATTTTTTTAGGTAAGCGTATTTACGTCAGTCAAGATACCACTAATTAAATGGCAAGGATAACCACCAACTTTGGGTTTTGCTGTGGTAAAATTACCAAAAGACTCAGTCCTGAGTCAGGTTCCCTCGATAGTTATTTTTTTTATGTCATGCATAATTAATTGGAACCTTTAGTAAATCTTTTGGGGGATAATTGTTAATTACAAGTAGGTTAGATTTGTTAGGAAGAGCCTCACTCGTTCAGGTAAGCTGTCTCGTGTGCCGAAAGACGAACGCAGCATATTCAGGATATATTCGTTCGATCGTTTTCATAAGTAGGGACAGATCCTAGGACTATCAGGAAAGGATTTAATCGCTTACGTTCAAGAGGAAGAGCGAAACATACGAGCAAAAAGGAAAGAACAAGCAGAGAAAGAAGGAGAAGGAAGAGAAAGAGAAGCAGATGAAAGACAGAGAGAAGCAGAAGAGAAGAAAAAATACGGCAGCACTCGGTAGAATTAAGCAGGGATCATGTCGAAATGACTTATGTGGGATCACGTAACCATCAGCCACAACCATCCTCGTTAAAAATCCCTGCGTATAAAGATGGAGAAGATTTTTGTTCTTATCTGACCTACTTTGAAAATATTTTGGAAATCAAAAATTGGGATATAAAACCAGATGGTGTTGCCCGTCTACTTCCCCTCTAAAACACTCCTCGGCCTGAAATCTTGATTTGTCTACCTTCGGAAACAACCCTGGATTATTAAACCTTAAAAGCAGAGCTCCTCATTTAAGGCCTTCGTAACAAATAGAAGAGTCCCTTCGTTTAAAGAGTGTGTAGAGGAAGTCGACCTTCACGCTTCAAGCTACGACCTATATCCCAAACAGATTAAGAAGTGTCACGCTCCATCCCCCAAACATAAGTTTGGGCCTAATAAGTTCCATGCTAAGAATAATGGTAGCTTCGTGAAGATTCAGGCGCCCTATAAGCCCAAGCCTCACCCTCAGCGTTAAAAAAGACGTATAGCCTCCAACATTCCCTTTCGCACCGTCTCGCTACTCACGTAAACCCATCGTATGCTTTACGTGTTGAACCCCTGGTCACCTTAGTTATAACTGCGCCAAGAAATCGCAGCTAAGGACCACCCATAATCAACAGGTCCATCAGGTAACCGATTCTCTTCCCCATAATTCTTCTGCCTCGGTATCGCACTCACCACCTGGTCCCTCTCACTCGGAAAAACAGGTAAATTTCCTGTTCAATAAGAGCTCTCCCGGTGGGCTCAAGTTTGAGAATGGCACAATAAAGGGGTGCCGAGTGTCAACCCTTGCAATAGACACGGGTTGCATATGCATAGTAGTCTCAGACAAGCTGTTTCCTCTGGTAAGTTCCTAGCATAAGAAATTTGCGATCGTTCACGATGTTTTAAGTCATGCCACTAAGTTCCCTGTGGTAAACTGCTACATACAGTGTCAGTATTTCACAGGATGGGCCAATGTAGTCACTGCCCTGATAAAGTTTTGCTTTGTTCTTATCAGAAAGAGCGCGCAGCTCTCCGTAAAACCCATCGTGCGACCAGTAATCACCAGGGCCCAAACTGCGAAAGATACCGTTACCTCGGTACATTTAACGTCCTGGTCAACCCCGTACGTCCAGTTATCCAGCAAGGATCAGTTTGATAAAGCTCATAAGAATTGTTCTTCTTTGCAACTCCTTTGGGAGAAGGCAAAAAAAAGGAGCCCGAAACCGTTCAAGGAAATAGAAGAATTGACTACATATAAAAATATTCGTTGCTACATGGATCTTTTGTAGGACCAGATAACGCCCCGTTCACTACCCTGTGTGTATCCAGGATGTATGTACATCAAGTTCTGCACATGGCTCACGATAGATTAATGACTTGGAATTTCAGTCATAATAAGAGGGCCCAGCGCGTATTCAAATATTTCTTTTGACCAGGCGCGGCCAAAGAAATATCTGAAGGTCCCTGCCAAATGTCGTGTTTACCTTGCTCCCTTACAGAAGACCTCAATCGTATCTGAACCATTCTTTAGGGTCGCAATCAATTTTATAGCTTCTTTCCTTCCCTTTTATAATGAAGGACATTCCTATATTTTTACCCTCATAGATTGTCCCACTCGTTTCCAGGATGTGGTCCCCTTGAAGAACATTGATCGTATTTCGTGTGTACAAGGCGTTTATTTCTATTTTTCCTCCGAGTAGAAATCCCGTAGGAAATATTATCGGACAGAGGCCGTCAATTCACTTCGGAATTTATGGAGTATGTTGAAAAGCTCCTGCTGGTCAAACCCCTGTGCTCACCCCCTTATCATGCCCCTTCAAGTGGGATGTGCGAGAAATTAAACGGGACTATCAAATCAGTTCTCAAGAAATTGTGCCACGCCCAACCGCGAGAATGTCACCATTACCTAACTGTGGCTTTATTTCCGTATCGGGAAATCCTACACCGAACGCTCGGATTTGCCCCGTTCAAGCTATTGTATGGACTCCGTGGGCCGATGGCCATCCTAAAAGTATTATGGTCAAACTTTAAGCTTAATGAGGAGGTTGAGTCCTGCAACCTTTTTTTGTTGGATTTGCGCACTCACTTAGAAAATTGTGCAGACCTCGCCTTTAAGAATTCTCAAGTGAATTTGGAAAAGTACAAAACGTATTTTGACATCAAATCCAAAGCAGGCGAGGAAGTACTATTTCCGTTGCACTCTGAGTCTAATAAGCTTCTATCTGAGTGGAAAGGACCTTTTTCCAATAGTAGAACCCCGGAGACCGGTCGACTACTTAATTCAGAACCCATCTGGTAATAAAGAGTACCACGTAAACCTGTTAAAAAGCTACCGGTTTTCCGGAGCAACAAGAAGCTGCGGTCATTTCTGGGTTCTGCTTCATTTTACAGGGGCTTACTTCCAAATTTTGGCACTATAGCTTTAATCAGCTAAGAGAGAAACTGATCGCTGGAATTCATACTGATGCCTCTCATCATGGTATTATAGATGGTCCCCTCATGTAGTATGAAAACGATGGAAGTGGATATCCCGTTGCGTATGCGAGCAGGGTGCTGTTTGAGGCGTTAGCTATAGTATGGTTGATTCGACATATTAGAATGTACCTTATAGAACCGAATTCGTAATTGAGAGTGACCATAAGCCATTGTCGTACCGTCGTAATTTCAAGAGTCAAAATGGACGACTAATACGTTGGAGTCTGTTGCTCATGGAATATCAATTCCGTTTTGCGGATAGTTTAAGTACAAATCCTCTAGAAGACCCTATTGCCATAAATTAAAGATACCATTACCGTATTTCTTTATAAATATGTTTTCTGATTTATTTTATATATAGGTTAATTGTTTGAAGCGTTGTATAATTATTCTCTGTTGTAGTGTGTCTTTAGTAATGGTTCAATTTTTCTTTTATTTAGATACTTAATATGTTGTATGGCTTAATTTTGGGTTTATTTTTCTTTTGTACCTGTGTGCATAATCTGAATTACTTATTATTAGTTGCTAACCCCGCTCATATCAGAATTTTGTTTATATCTCGTTGCACTAATTCAATTTTTATAGCATCTCCCCATTGAAGAAAAATGAGTTCGAGGAGTGTGGATGGATGAGAGAGAAGGAATTTCCTTTGCCCTGACTTAGCCAGTTCGCCGTTGACCGCTTTAAGTTTTTCTGCCCTATATACGGCGAAAATTAGAACAATGGAATGATTATTAATTGGACAGCGCGACTTCGCGCTTAGAACCTTATCGTGGCCGCAGGCAATTAAGAACGTCTGTTTGCGATGAATCTCTCTCCTTGTCTAGAAAATTTCGGAGTATATTTTCGACAGTTCAGAATTCACAGGTGGATTGTGTCTGAAACCGCCGTCTAGTAGTTTAGGCATAAGGTCTTCGTTAGTCAGGAAGAAATTGACTACATTCTTGACCAGATAAGAATTGAGTGATTGTCAGAGAGCCAAGGAAGAGATGGCGCGCTTCAACCCTTCTCGCCACCTCTTCGGATTTTAAGGATCGGAAGAACCATTCTTAAGATACACTCCGTTTGTCTCTTAAGGATATGAGCCCCTCCTCCGTTCAATCTCCTGAATTTGAGCGTCTCGTGAGAGGCCTACAAGTTCAAGGTCGAACTTACCTACCTGGTCCTACTCGCTGCACATGAAGGTAAAAGGGATTTAACCCCCGCTTTGTAACGCTCCTCTCGCCTTTACCCCGTCGAACCTCAAGTATTCCCTTTACTTTAGAACTTGAATAATTATAAAATAATTACTTAATTAATTACCGCTCGGTTCAAACTTATTTGATAGTGTTAATTATTAGAGCAGAAAACCGTCAATATTTAAGTTCATTGCCATTTAACGTGCCCTATAAGTAATCTTTAGTCCTATTAAAGTATATTTTTGTAGCCGTGTTTGAATATTCCTTGGCCTAGCAACTGTTCATTTAATACACTCTTAAAGCCATCTCCAAGTGAAGCCTTACTTTCGGTCGTCCATTAGGCCAGTGTGCTTATAACTGCGTATACTCGTGCAGACCACGATAGTGTATATTAGCTTGAAGCATTAGAATATACCATTGGAATCCTATATTCGCGACAGATATTATAAACAGACACTATTCTATCAGATGTCAAGACACTCATCTTTCTCCATTATCATGTCAAATGTAATGCCCTTCCTACTAGGATGCTACACTTTTCCTTTATCATACATACCAACAACCTTTAAACCTTCTTTACTGTCGGGTCCTATTCCTCGCTTTTTGATATGATTTAATCTGTTAGATGGTATGATTTGTTATAATCTAGTTATGCTTGAATTTTCGAACACGTACACTCTTCTTTGCACTATTTTTAATTTAGTTTTCTGGTTTATCGTTAGGTCCTTTGCTCTCTGATAATTAAATGAGGTTTGTTTTTGAGCAGTTTCACTGATATTTATTTGAATAGTTTTTAAATAAATTTCTAATATTTTTCTTATGTTCTGTTTTGAGATTTTTTAAAATTTTCCTGAGTTAAGTATAATTATGAAACTAACCGACATTTTAAGCTTCGACAGCGATATGGAATTCTGTGTAACTTATGTAGCCTTGAGAGACGCAAAATCAATCTGCAGAATCAATGTGTATTTAATAAAGGTATACCAGGATCTTTAAATGAGCTTTCATTTAAAAGAACAACATTGGAAAGGAAATTAATAAAATTAATTTCTAAAGATAAAACATTTGATCGTTAGGTTTTATTAAAATATAACATGCAAATACAATATATCCACAATAAAGGAATCGGGAGAATGCTTCAGACAGAATTCTAAAAATGGAAACGGTTTAACGAAAAATATCATTGCAAATTTAAACCTATATTCTGTTGACAATTCAGAGAAATTTCTGGCTTAGAATCCGATTCTCAAGCGTCATTATACGATCCGAATACGTTAACGGTTGTTTTTCGCTAATTATTTGAATTGACATAATCTAACTGCTTAAACTTGGGGATTCTACATTTGTGCTAGTAGAAAGAAATTAGTCAAAAGAATTAAGTGAATGAAAGATTAATTAATAGAAATGTAAATTTGTAATGGATCCAAACTCACCAGAGACAGAGATAGAGAAATTATTTATATACTCGTAAAACGCATAGCGGATTATATATTCTGGATCATTAGTTTAATTACATATAGCAGTTTAGTCAGAATTCGAAGAGTGTAGATTTTGCATCATAAAATAGCTTGAAAATTTGTTTGTACATTATATGATACGTGGTGCGAGGAAAAACAGTAAAAATACATTTACTCCAATTTAATATCTAAAAAACTGGACCAAATATAATCATATACATGCATTAAGATAGACATTCATTTAACCTGGTATTTTTTCAGATGACTCCTTTAACTGATTGTTTTTATAAAATAAATTCTTTCGTTTTTTCATATCAGGTTATGATTTACTAGAACTTTCTAAAATACTCGTAAGTCATGTTTTCGAATTGAATGCATATTAGACAATAGAGAAACGAATGAAACACCCTGAATTTGAAATAAAGCTTGTTATTGAATTTCGAGAAGCAAAGAAGACATGAATAAATACACAACCAAATTATCATCACGCGCAATGCAATATAAAAAAAAACGAAAATAAGAGTGAAAATATCTAAGATTATGGCAAAAATACATCTACCCTTAATGTGATAACAAAGCTTAGAGTTAATAAATATACGAATATGAAGCAGTTATGTCTATACTAGATGTAAACTCTCTTTGTGAAAAGAGCACTTTCAACATGATTACAAATTTTTCGAACCTAAATAGAACTATTAGCCCATAAATTTAATGTAACAATGAAGAAATAATCTTTTTAACAGGAATGAAAGAAAATCTTCATTTATCAGATAGAAAATGAAGTTAGACTGTAAAGATCTTTGATGGATTTAATATTAATAATTGCAAGAGCGAGCAAAAATTCCGATCTACACACCTAATGGAATGTATGTAGATAGAATTAAAAGAAAATGATTTGACATTCAACGAAGAAGGAAGTCTTCTCTTTTTCATTCTCCTCTTCTTTGTCATTGATTTTTCAACTCACATAATTAAATAAAACGACGACTTTCACCTCCGAGACAGATAAAATTCTTCCTTAAAGTAAGATACTGCCATCGAAACTTTCCTCTTATTAGATTAAGTGAGACGGAAGTATCAATCTGTAGATTAGTAATCAGTAGCCACCTTCCTTATTCAGTGATCGAGCTAACACTGACTACGGCGTATCCCCGGTGCTTCCACTTAAAGTTGGAGCGTTCTTCTTCTGTCTTCTTCGTTTCTTCACTCTCAGTATATAGTAACGGAGAGTATAGGGAAAGGAATGACAGCTGAGGAAGAAGGAGGTGAGCTGATATATTAATAATTAATTTATCTAAAAGATACAATTCGTAAAGATTAAACTCAAAAACATTGACTATGACCTATTATACCTTTACAGCTGTCCCAAATATCTAGAATAATACTACATATCTAAACAACCATTTCCAAGAGCACCACCCACACAATACCCATAAGTACTTATCTACCGTGAGTTCAACGCACATCACTCATCTTGGCTCAAACTACAATCAACGGACAACATAGGTACAGTTATCTTAAACCAATTTAACTATCACCAAATTCAGCAACAATGTTCATCTATTCAAGCAACTAGCTGAACTACGCATAAGTGTACCTTATAAGACCTAACATTTTGCACTCTTTAATTACACGCCAGAACCACTTGAAACAGGAGAGCAGATCTTTTCTAAGACCACGACCTCACTATTATAACATTCTAAGCGACCTATGACCGCTCTAATTTAATCAAAATTACATAATTACACAATTTCAATATCTACCCTAACTTAACCTAAATAAAGCACTTAGACATGAAAAACAATCAACACCAATTGCACAAAATGCATACCCATTCCATAAAAAAACAACCTGAGCAAACGTGCATTACGACCAATCCAACACCTATACACAAATAACCCGTCTAATCTCACAACAACAAACGGAAAATTGAAAAATATAAAAGCACAATAATTTAAAATCTAACTCAATGTAACTCTGTCAAAAGCTTTAAATATATATATATGACAATCAATCCAGACCCACACACCAGGTAAAGATCACTCGCCACAACCACAAATCCTTATTAAAATCAAACTGTAGCTTAGTGATGAAAAACTAATAGTGCTCAACGGATGACAGGTACTTTAGGCAGTGGACCTAATTTAGGCCTCGATTTAATGGGTTCTGACTCCTTATAATTTCGCACGAAGTTTATGCGTTATGCAGGGCTTACCGAAGGTGGCTTAGTAATAGGGGTAAATACAGGAATTGAAATGGATGCGGCAAAGAAAATATAACTTTATTCTTAAATTGGACTACTAACGGGGCAAGCAAAAACGTCGCCAATTCTATGCAGTAAAAGGATAAGCTTTCTGTTTAAAGCGAAGTATCGAGTATAAAAGAAGCAGAACTTAAGCGAGTAAAATGGATTCCGTGTACCTCCTAAGGGAATGAATTGAGTAAATTAATAATGAATGATGAATAATCAATGAACCATGAGAGTCTGCCTCTCTCTCTCTCTCTCTATATATATATATATATATATATATATATATATATAAGAGAAAATAAGAACTGGACGCGAAAGAGCAAATGAGACAAGAAACCGGAGTTTTTTCAAAGACAAAAGAGAGGGACATTAGAAGAATCCAGAATCAAAGGGAGCAGAGGGTGGCACAGTGAAGGCGATTCTTTACCGAGAAGACAGAAATAAGACCAGGAAAAAAAGTGTTGAATTCCTTGCCGGGACCCGAACACTGGTCTGCTGATTGCCGATCAGATGCTTTACCGCTAAGCTACCAGGCACAGTAACTATATTTCGCCCAAAGCGTTACCACATCAAACCCAGTATCTCCCTAAGCTAGCAACTTCCAAGGAATTTTTATACCACATGCTCTTACCCGTCTCACAATTTAAAGGCTCACTGTCCATGTCACATACAAAGAAAGCAACTACAGGATCTGTGGGTGACAATACAACCATCACAGGGCTATGCCATTTATATTTTCTGTCTTTCAAATAAAATTTTAAGACAGAAAGAAAGATGCAGAAACCTGCTCATTCGCGTCCAATTCTTATTTTCTCTTGTACTATATGTATTTATAGTCAGCTACACCAGGTTTCTGCATCTTTCTTTCTGTCTTAAAATTTTACTTGAAAGACAGAAAATAAAAATGGCATAGCCCTGTGGTGGTTGTATTATCACCCGCAGATTCTGTAGTTGCTTTCTTTGTATATATATATATATATATATATAAATTTAGAAATTGGAACATCCTTCGGATGTCGAAGAATAACTTTGTCGAGGTATACTTTTCTCGAAGTATTCTATTGTCGAAGAATGCTCCTCTGTTGTTTTAAAGAAGCGCCGTCTTCAAAACGTAAGGATATAGTGAAACTCCCAAGAATTATCCACAAATAAACATATATTTTAAATTTAAAAATTAACTACAAAAAAAAACAGTATACACATTTATATCCACCTACTAAGCTAACTGAGCTAAACAGGTTGGCAACTGGGCCTATTACAATATCTCTTCATGACAAAAATAAACAAATAGGCTCCACGTTAACAAACCAATTTCCGATTAGTTATTTTATCGCGACTCTTGTAGATTAGCGTTAAACATCATATTAAATTAGACTCTTTATTAGTAAATACAACGGGGTTCACGCACAATTGTTTCTACGTCCGTTAAATCGTGAAACGTATTAAACTCATACCAACGCAATACGAATATAATTTTTTTTATAACTTACATGAGAGAAGGGATCAGGGGTTGTCTGATGTCACTGGAGGGCTTTTCTCGCACTTCGGAAAGTTGGAGTGGCCGATGGCAGAATTTCCTTGAGATAGGAATGAGGTAAGTGAGGGGAGGGGAGCGATGTCAACTTCTTATTGCAACTTTTCCTCCTGTTACTTTTAAAAGACGTAGAGAGTTGTAGTGCTCTCTAGCTCAAAGAGTCCACTTCTGCATACTCTTGAAGCCTATTTGTGCCCTATTCTTTAACGCCGGGCGCCCAACTAGTTTTTATTTATACGAGGGGATTTCTACTGTACTTAACAAATGGAACCTCGTTGGGGCTTGGTTCTTCTCCTCTCTCTTACGGAGTTTGCGCTGTGAGAGTCACTCGAGTGTGAGCGAGTTTTCTTTTCTCCAGTCAGACTTCTTCTAAGTCTGTTAAGGAGTCTTCAGTATGGCACCGATACAAAACTTAACCTTCAATATTAATTTGGCAATGGGGGAAAGGGATCGATCTTTTCGAATGGATCCTTTATCGTCTCTCTTCGAATAATCTTGACTGGCTGAATGATCGATCTTAGCGACCTGATCCTTATCGTCTCCCACCTAATATTAATCCCTTCTCTTTGCTTTAGGGACTTATTCTAGGCAGACGACCGCCCCATCTAAGGGGAAAGGGGTGAGGCCGCAGAGGGGAGAGCGAGTGGTGAGGTCGCATCTGGGAGAACGAGGAGTGAGGAGGTTGGCACTAAGGTGCCCAAGTTGGTTTGTTAATTAGCGAGACCACCAACCGTCACCATCCTTGGCGTGCCTTTTGAAGAGCACTGCTATTTGGTGATATAACCACGGGCCTACTGATCTCGTAGGTAATTGTATCTTTAGAGCGCCATTTAACGGCCTTTGGTGGTTACCATAATACAGATGGTCGCACTAATTACCTATGCGGCGGGGAGATTAAACGAAGTAGGCAGTTAGACTGTTATTCACCAGCTACCATTCCCACGAGTCTCCTCATATGGCTCGATTCTCTGGCTTTCTCTACAAGGGGGGAAGACTTTAATGTATACATCCGTCTGGCCCTCCGGGAGGCTTTATTATGCAATTCCTCTACAATATATATATATATTTTTTTTACTTCTCCAAGATGCGTGACCTTGACTTGTTCGTGGGTCGGACCCAGTTATTTGGTTTGCTCGTTATTTTCACGCCTTGGGCGGAGTTTCCGACTACTTTGTGTACCTGTTGTGCCATGAGATTTCTCAGAGATTTAGCTTTTATAGGGAATTGCTTGTTGCAGGTCTTTGTGAAATTTCTCTGATTAGAGCCTATATTTGTTCAGCTGCTGATAAATGTTCCCATAAAGCCTATGTTCTTTTGAGTGTGACCCTCGTATTTGCTTATCAGGGCTCCTGTGATATTTGTGTTTCCACGGGACTCTAAAGACCGCTCACCTCTATTTGTACAGTTTAGCATATATATAGTTTGATTTAATAATTCCCTTTGACACTTTCTTTATTAAAATTGGGATGTTATTTCCTTAATTTACACTCACACATACAAATTTTTAGGATTGGTTAAATCCACAGAGCGTCCATTTGTAGAGTTCTTTGCTGGGCCTATTACATCCTGCTATTTGATGCCATAGGCCTACCTATTTTATAGAACAAGCTCTACAGGTCTCCCCTGCCAGTAATGGAGTCACTGAAAAATAATGTATTATAAATCTATGAGTAGATACATATTAAATAAATATTTCAGGGCATCGGTATTCATAAGCACATACATTTGCACTCAATAAAACGGGCCTATTCATTGTAAATGTCTGCCATATAATACACAATAATATATATTTTATTTTATGTACAAGTGGGTCTCATCCTTTTTCAACAGCTATACAAATGCCATAATTATGACACATTAAATATACTTAGTTCGACACGGAAGAAAGCTATAGAGTAACGAGGCCTGTTCATACTTAGGCCTCTTAGTCTTTCATTATAAATCTCTCAAGTATCATGATCTCAACCACTAACAATCATCTAATATCGTGTACCGCAGTAAGTCAAGAATGATTCTATCCACGTCTTCTAGGCTTGTCACGGGGGAAACCTTGCAAGGGGTCGTGGGGGAGGTGAAGGGAGAGAGATTGCGTGCAAGCATTGGTGTGTGCGAAAGATAAGGTTGGACATGCGGAAAATTGGCAAAATTTTATTTCGAGAGATTTATTTAAATTTGTAGAAAGAGAGAGGTTTGTTAATTTGTTCGCAAATAGTAGATATAGTAAAGAACAACTAGGTAAGAGAGATATATGGTGTAAAGAATAGAGTGGAAGAGATTATGATTGTGTAAAAGATTGAAATGCCGTGTAAAAATTGGCATATTTATAGAAAAATAATGTACGAGACAGAAAGAGCAGACCAAGGAGCAATTGGTTGATATTGCATATAATAGGTTTACATGAAATATTTGAGTGTGAATGGTTGAGAACTTCTTCCGAACGATTAGATGAAAACAAATGGAGGATGAAACAAGTGCTCAAAAGAAAATTATATACCTTTGAAATTGACTATCCTTTTTCTCTAAAATTATTTTCAGTCTTTAGTATATGAATTTAACGCCTACGGGGCCATTATTGTGAAAGAACAATTATGTTAAACACAAGGTTAAATGCAAAGTTACACGAATTAATGTTTATGAATTACTTGTAGGTAAAATACTGATAAAATATGATATAATTGTGCAATTTATGAGTCAGAATAAAAAATAATTATAAAAGGACAATTACACATATCAAAATAATATCAATAAACATCAAAAACATCTGACAAATTAATAGGTAAGAGAAATAATTATAGATAGTTTGGTTTTATTATTTATTAATAAGATTGAAGTTGGAAGATCGTATTTAGAATTGACAGAGGGTGACAAGTCTAGTAGATATTTAATTTAGATGCCTGTTATTTAATAAAATTTGCTCAAAATTCCTAAGGTGGCTGCTATACAGACCAGAACAAATGCTCTTAGTTTGTTATAAAGGAATTCATTTTGCATTTAAAAATGTTAGCTCTAATGGACGTAACTTTGCTATTGGAGAGAGGCTTACTTATTCTTAAGTTTATATAAAGGTGATCACGCACTCACTTATGAAGCAAAGAGTGCTACTTCCTATAAATATTCAAATGAAACATAAAGAGCAAGTAAATTTGTACACAATATAAGTAAAAAAAATAACCCTAGTAACAGCCTAGATATGAAAGTTATTACCAATTATCAGAAAATAAAAGACGATTATTCGAAATGTAATTTGTTGAAAGAACTTTAATAGAATATTCCCGTAACGTCTAAATGTTTCTTGGTTTGAGGGACCAAGAGCTAGGCAAACAAAATAATTCACAGCCTAAGTGACATTTAAGGATTAGTCTTTGGTGGGAAAACGTTATTTAAACAAGGAAGGGGAAACATATGCAGCACGGCGATCTCTTGACTGTTTGTAGAGAAACTGTTGTGTATTTTCGAGGCTGCAAATAACGGAACAAAGCTTTCTGAGGGATACAGAATCCGTCAGCAGAAAGAAAGTAGAAGCAACTTGAGAGGAAATAAGAGAAAAGTTAGGTTAACATATATCTTAGACAACGGAGACCACTGTTTCCAGCAAAGGCTAGGTTACTTATTTTTGACTACCTTTCTGATTCTCAGCCCCATCTCGAAAGTGCTAGCCAGATAGAACTGATTTCAAATCAACTGCTAGCTTTCATTTTACTTCACCACTGTTTTCATCGGTGGAGCTCTTCCGCGTCTTGTGTCCGGCTTATGTCAGTGTCGGCTGCACCATATCGCTCACTACGTAATATTCAGTAGCCTTCCAAACTTAGAATAACTTTGGTTATTTATAGCGTGTAAAAGAGTACGCTAATTGCCCCTGAAGAATTGAAAAGTCCACATCGCGGTTTCAAACAAACCGTGAATTCGTAGCTACTGTGATTCGAAACAATGTCGTATTTTGTTTCTTGGAAATACGGAAGAGCTGAGAACGAGCTTATGGATGCCTCGAAGGTATCAAGTTATTTTATGTCTTCTACGAAATGGACACGCTCGTTGAACCTTTCCTCAAGGAACGCTTTCACTACTTGTCTAATCAATACTACTTGGATCAGATTTGTACATAATACCAAAAACAGTACCGGGATCAACTGGTCGCTTTTCAATGTTCCACGTGCTTGAGCTGGGCCTTTTTGCCACTGCTGGTGGCAGAATCAAAGTTTGGGAGGATGGGGGTCTTCTTCATTATTTTTAAATTTTAAGGTTTTGATTCTTTGCTTGTTTCCCTAGAAGATCTGAGCTTCTCCGTAGGCCCCCATTTTATGATTTTTTGTTTTAATTTTAGTTAATTTTGTTGGTGATATTTTTTGTTTAAAATATTCTAATGTTTTAAATTTACTTCCAATGTATTTTCTTTCCTTAAACGTTTTGTCGGTCGCCAGATGATATTTTAAAACGGAAAAAAGGACATTTGTGGCTTACTATATCTGTTTTTCTATAATATAGTCGAGAATAGATCGTTCTGAGCTTCATTTGACGCTGAGTGGAAATTAAAAATTCAATCTCACTTCCTCTTTACACTTGTTTTGTCAGATCAATGATGCTCTTTCTTCCCTATCCTTTAAAGTTTTACTAGTTCTCATTACAATATTCCTTTATATAGATTCCACCACGAATAGGGTAGACTCGGATTATTGCCGTAACCTGTTTTATTAGGTTTAAAATAATAATTATGAAAAACTTACTTTGGATGTCCGCCAAAAAGAAGTTGACTCTACTGCAGTTTGTATAATTTGACAATAAATATATACTACTTATCAGAATGAAATATTAGAATATAAATTCTTTATGTTACCATTATATCCTTGGTAAAATGATTATGCTTCATCTCCTAGTTTGGCAGATATTCAGGTTCGCCAAATATTTTTCTCGCTATTCATTAAATATTTACCTTTAAATTCATGAGACCTAATAATATTTTAACTAAACTATTTAATCGGATGAAGTGCATTTAGCCGTAAATTAAACGGTGCCTGGCAACTATGCCATCCGTGCAACATATTTCAGCATCAAGAACAGCTGACTCTTAGGCAGAGACATTCCTCAAGAATGTTTCTTTGCACAAAATCCCCCACTAGGTATGCACTTGCTGTAACATTTATCCACAGGGTTACAAGTTTCTTACACACTGAATTTTTTTATGACTCAGTGCGTTATTTTATCTTAAATAACTGTCTTTAACAAATCAATGCCTGGTCAAATCTAGCTTTTGCAGGTAACATAGTGCTCATCATGCCTCCATTTACTGCTGATATTTGAGGTTCACGGAATGTGACATAAAGCGGTTACATTTGACGAATGGAAAACCAATTGGATGAATTACAAGATTATAGCTGAATGGCAAAATAATTATCAATATCGTTAGGATATTATTTTTTATTATTTCTTATAACCTCCTACAATAAATATTTACTTACTAATTAAGAATTTAAAGATTTTTAAAAGTTTTTCATACACTAGAATGCCAAGAAATAGTTGTAATTCTTCCAACCTTCTTTATTTTGCTATTTGAAGATATCTCAGGCCATTCCTAGAATATATGAATGAGATTGGAATTTCTTCACTGCTCCAAACTCGTTTTAAATGTCTGGTAAATAGTTAATGTTTATTAGTTTTTCCTTTCTTATATTTTCCTGGGCTCGGTTCCATATTTGTTTTTCTTTTATCTAGCAGGAGATTTATTGTATTATATAGTTCTTTCCTCTCAAAGTATATTTATATGCAGTTAAATCGCCTGTTTACTCAAACCTTTTGTAACATTGCTATTAATATATTATTTGATATTTCTACATTTGTGTCTACAGGCATTAAATGAAAGCTAATGATTTTAATGGCAATTAATAAATAATAACCAAATTTTTAACTTAGGAATTGAAATATTTTAATAATTAGATAATTTAACTACATGAAAAACATTCCCTATTACATTTTTATTTTAAAAATTATTCATAAATCGCCGGAACCAAACGCTTGTATGTGTCTTATAAGGGCGGGAAATCTGACCTTGATTCCATTCCTTCCACCCTGCGAAGAGTAAACAATTTAGGATATTTGATATTTTTTTTATTATTATGAAATCATTACTATTATTTTTATTAGAAACTAATCGATAAGAATGGGCAAGTTGAGTAACAATGAGGAGAAAATGCAGATAAAGTAAATCCAGAGATATGGTAATAACACTTTGTGAACAACTTTTCTTAACTAACGCATCAAAAGATAATTTAATCCTAAGAAAAGAGAGCTTGAATTAGGTTTATAGGCTTTTTTGGTGCAAATGTGAAAGGTATCCGTATGTTAGGTATGCATATCTGGTGTTTAGTAGGGGCGCTCCTTTGTGCTCATTGTAAAAGAATGAAGTCAGAATATAAAATAAGCAACGACAAAAACATCCCATTGACGCGATGGGAAAATTTGGCTTTGGAAAGTTATGGTTGACTTCTTAATTTATAGATATAATGGTTGGAAAGGACTGTAAGTTTGTAGTTGCCTTGATTGGCAACGACCCTCTTTGTGGAAACATGGTTTGGATTTATGTATTCATCACATTTTCAACTTATTTTATTGGGAAAATATGATTAGTTACTTTTTTTTAAATATTGGATGCTCAAATAAAGATTGATACTTTTAAAAAAACTGGAAAATACAAAGCTCCAAATGACACTTTCTTTCTTTAAAGCAAGTTCTGGCTATATACTACAGTAAAATTACTTTAATCGACCAAATAAAAGTTTTAGGAGCTAAAAAATAACATAAAAATTCTGACCATATTTATTTATTTTAAAGCTCGTCTCGATATGCCACAGACGAGCCTCAGGAGGGAACTATTGCAATATGTAGGTTTAGGCTCCGGAATACTGCGAATTTTCAATAAACCACGGATTTTTTTCTTTTATTATTCAGAGTTTTTTATAGCGTATAAAGTAGTATTCTAGAAGGTTTGGAAGGATGCTGAGTAGTTTACTTAAAACGAAATCATTCAACATTAATTCACACATTATTTGATACAATTAATATTGTCCTCATGGAAAATCAATCTTTACTCAGTTCACATCACATGCGAAGCAGCGAATTCTGTCGCTTGGGTGAACGCCCTGCTAAAACTTCCACTTGGATAAATCGTAGTTCTTGGCTGCCCCAGTGTCTACCAATACTGTAGAATCTAGTGCCTACCAGGTCTAATGCCTACATTAAGATTAACTGATTTGCGTATTTCTTAACTACATATTTACTTCCTCTGTTTTTCAATAGTTTCTTTACAGAAGTTTTTTCACATATTTTTCCTGAACCTACGTTACAAGGAAAGAAAGTACCCTAGGAGCGAAAGGTGAACAAGAAAAGGTTCAAAGCTTCATTGTGCATGAAGTTGAGTGACTTCCATGTTTCCACGCTAAGCTGGTGAACAGTGCTGTTTACGTGGCAACCAGAAGAATTCTTTGGCTTTCCCTTGATTTCGCCTTTACTCTTTACATCTCAGATTGAGCAAGAGGAAAGGCGGTTGAAATTTCTATTTATTGGAACTTGTGCACTGAATGTTTAGGTATTCAAGAATGTGATAACAAACATACATTCTTGGAAAATAATGGTACAATAATTTACTACTGATTTTCCTTTCACTTCTTGAGTTTTTTGTTCTCGCTTTTTTTCTTTCCCATCATAGGACCGAAAGTTCTATACGAGAAAAGTGGACATTAATTCGTCTAAATGCCCTCTCTCACCTATACACGATCAACAGGACTTTGGACTTCACTTTAATGTGATTGGCTAAATATTTGATTTGGTTTGAAAAAAGGAGAATATTTGCACTGATTTACTCATTATATAGTTTACTAATACATAATTAATCTTCCTCTGATATATATTCCAGCTAAGTATATGAGTAATTAATACATTTCATTTCCCATAACTACTCTATTTTTTTAGCATTTGCTGAACAGTGAATGTGAAAATTTTTATGAAGAAGGTAAAATAAGATGAAGTGAGCTGTATGATATAATAATCACTAATGGAATAAGTTTCTCTATTTGATATGATACAGGTAAACATTTATTGCAGCAACACTATATTACTCATACATATCCCTACATTTTATTCTAAACACAAACAAATAGAAAATAACAGTTGTTACTTAAAGACAAAAATCGTGTTATACAGTGAATAATCTACTGGCATAAATTAAGTTTCAGCTCAAAAGAGCCAATATGTCGTTTTATTTAAAATATTTAAAAAAAAGTACTGTTCAACGAATACAAATAACTTCCATCTATTTCATTTCACACTCTCTCCCCTCAAACAATAATTCGAGAAGAGTATATTGCTAGATAATGGTCTTAAATACTACGAATATGAGTAGGAAGTAGGCAGAGAGATTAAAAGGATTGTTTTTCTTAAAGGGTATTTAAGGAAAAAGATTAGCCTTCTCTTGGAAAGCCAACTCTTGGGTAGCATATTGTGAAGAAGATGTCTTTAGTTAAAGCAGACGAATTATTGAGACCTTATCTCAAACCAATTAGTAATAAAATAATTGTCAAAGCAACCCATCTTGATTGAGCCACCTATATAAATCGTTAAACTGGGGTCTCAATGTTTCTAATACTAAATTTAAAGCAAGTGTGTTCGCGAAAATAAGAGAGCAAAGCTCTCTCCTTTTAAATAAGATACTGACCTTTAGAGTTCCCAGTAGTTCTTCTGTAACTCGTAGGAAACCTAAGATTGATAACTACAGACATATTTTCTAGAAATTAATAAGTTTTTAAAGCTCTTTGTCAGGAACTCACATATTCAGCAGTTCAAGAAGCATCTGGATACTTTTTCAAAAGACCAAGGAGATGGCAACACGATGAGATAGAAGATTTTATTTTGCCCCTTAATCATTTATATGAAAAAAGCAAATTATATTTCAATCTAAAATTCTTTTATATAACTTAGTTGTAAAAATTGATTCAGATTAAAATTTTATATTTCACTAAATGCTACAATTCCATTACTAGTCTTCTAAACTTATATCTGTTTCATGAGCTTAGAGAAACTTATTTCTTGTTTTTAGTAATTAATAAATCATAAAAAATCGCAAAAATAATTGTAGCACTCTGTAATTGATGGAAATTTATTGTTTTAATCAACTATTTTTACATATGTAAATAAATTTCTGTGGTGGTATAAAAAGGATTTAGAAAGCGAAAATTCGTTTCTTTTTATTACAACGTATTTTCAACATAATTTGCTGCGAGATTTACTCTTTCACGCATAAAAATGTTTTCATCCTGAAACGTCCTTGACGATGAGATTTGGATACAGAGAAACTTTCAGGAATTCATTATAATTCTTTGATCCTATTTTCTCAAAGAATTTACTTAATAATAAAGATACTTTTATGAACAATGGGAAAATGCTTTTAAGCATAGAACAGTCCTATTTTTTTTAGGAAAGTTTTTGACAACTCTAAAATCTTAGCCAGTTAGCTTACAAGCACTGCTCATTAGTATTTAGGTAGAGTAATAGAAGAGAATTTCATTGTAGACGAGAGGAAAAGGATACAGAGTAAAATACTTATTGATTTAGGATGGAAACCTTTGAAATAGTAAGAAATAAATTAACAGTAAAAATGGTCCTATATTTTCATTTTTAAATATATGAACATGCATTTCAAAACCCCTCAGACGTTCTCCAACACGTTGTATGTAAAATGAAACCACAAAAACAATTTTCTCATTTGAATTGATTTTTGTACAATTCTGAACGTTTCTGAATGCTGGCGTTTAATTATTTTAAGTAAAAACATTCGCACAAATAATATGGTTGGTGCATCATGAATTTATATTTTCAATGGAAATGATTTAAAAAAACCTCGCTTGAGAAGGGTTAATAATGATCCAGAAAACACGTCATATATTTTTCTTTATTGAGAGTGAAAAGTAAAGTTATGGCCAAGGAGGCTGTTGTAAAGTTGATGCTAGCCGAATATTGACTCTGTGTTGACGCGCGAAAGGAGCAAGCCAGCAATTGGGATGTAGATCCCAGTGCGAGGGGTAAATAATCAAAATCGAGTGCAGTTTGCCTGAATAATCAATTATTAGAGGTTCTGGGTTTACCGTTTTCTGAGCACGCACGGTAAAGTTAGCCGCCCGTAACTTGGTAGTAGAGCATCTTGTCTCCTCAGGTTGCTTTTTGCTCTTTTGATTGGGCCTTAGCGACTTCTTTTCGTTCTTTGCGATTCTTCAGTCATGAACTCCTTGAATTCTAAAGAATGTAAGGTTTTAGGGACGAGGGCATATTCAAATCTTTTACCACTTGTGAACGTGTAACCACGGGTTGGGCCACAGAATTGGGGAGATACATAAGCTCTGGACTTCACTTTCTTATTCATTGTTCCACCAACATCAAATTAAACTCTATTAAAACCTTTCTTTCTCGCGCTTACAATCTCTCCACATCATAACTCAATTTCCTCACTAACTATTTCCAACAAAACGGATATCCTTCAAACTTATACGACTGAACTCTTCTAAATTTTATCAATAAAATATTTACACCGAAAGATCCCTCATACAACGTCCCTAAAGAAAAGGATTTTGTACCTTTCCCATATATAGGACCCCTCAATTCACTAATCTGGGCCAAACTCTCCAAATTTCTTAAAAATTCATTTCCTGCAACACATTTTATACCAAATTTCAAAACACACGCAAAGTACAACATCTTTTCAGTATTAAAGAAAAAAAACAACGCTGCGTCGATCCTACATCATATATGAATTAAACGGCTAGAGATATAATTCAGAGGTGTATTTAGGATTGACAAGGCGCACACGACATACCGGTATTTGCGTACATTTTGGCATCAGCATTAGAACTGGAGCCTCACTCACTACTCCCGAGTTTTTCTCTACCCGAATACACTGCGAAAACAGACATCCACACCATAAACCAAACTTAAATAATTTTTCAATTAAAGACATAGAAAACAATGAAAACCAACTACGTACACTGAAATCTCTTTATATTAGATTTAAAACCACACTTTAAACTCTGACACAAGCTCATTTCCACTTTTGCTACAACTATAATCACCCGCGAATTACTCACGCCAAATCCACTACCCCCAAAACAACAACTATCTTTCAAATATTTTTATTATCCCCGTCCTTTTTACAATGAAGACCCCCCAAACTCATTAATCTCAGTTTTATTTAAAAACAAAAACATATTTTCTATTCTCTAATAGTTAAACGCCCTGCCTTTTTGTAATTTGAATACTACTACCTCTGCTGCTTCCCATTTCCCATTAAGTTAATTTATAAATATCTGATAACTTATCTAAAAAATTTTTATGTTTGTATATATTTATAATCTCACATCCTTGAGAATGGGTTCCTACCCGAAACGTCAGTACCATGACGTTATAATATAATAATGAACTTCCTAAATTTAGTCTGCTGATTTATCCTAAACATACGTATACGTCTGTCAACGCGCAACCCCTCTGCTTTCTTAAGAGATATATATATATATATATATATATATATATATATATATATATATATATATATATATATATATATATATATATATATATATATATATATATATATATATATATATATATATATATATATATATAGTAAGCCTCTACATATTATTTTACCACTCTTTGGGGGGGATTCCAAACTCCCACTCCAATCATAGAAAAATTTGTTATTGGAAATAATATTTATACATTTGCATCTATATATTTTACATATACACTCGACTAATATTTACCGATGTGTATACTTTTAGAAAGCAACGCGAATGGAAAACAGAAAGGAAAAATTAAAGATTATGCAACAGTTAAACGTACTCATACAGGCGAATTAGAATCAGAAATTAATCAACAAATAGCTCGTGACGGGACCGTACGGGAATGTGCCAGCTCCGATAATGTTAGTCAAGGTATGCGCCCTCACCTTAATGTACTGAAGAAATACCAGGTCCAACACCACATGCCAAGAGGAATAACGATCGTTATAGTGTTACTTAAGCTTGGAAGCTCTTTATTGAGGATTCTATGCTTCTTTACATAAAGAAATATACCTAAGCGGAAGCTGAGCGAGTACCTCAGAATAAAACAAGTTCCCTATCCCGTTCTGAACTACATGCCTTTATTGCTATTTTATATGCACGCGGAGTTAGCCACTCACGAAATATCGATCTTTACTCTCTACGTTCTGAACCCTCCCATTTTGCCGACGAACCATGTCTCGTAATCGCTTCTGTGAAATTATGAGATTTCTAGATTTGATTATAAGTCAACATGATCGCAACGCTTGCAGGCGGATAGATTTGCCTTTTTTTCTGAAACATGGAATAAATTCATAAAAAATTGATTATGTGTTATAAGTTATGATCCAATATAACGATCGATGAGCAACTTTTCCCAAGCAAAGTTAGATGCCGATTTACACAGTTCATGTCATCAAAGTGAATCGAAGTACATGCTAAATAGCTTCCATTATTTAGGCAATGATGAATTTCGTCCCGAAAACATACTTTTTTCGCAGTAAGTCGCATTAAAACTCATTGAGCTATATCGAAATACTATAAGAAACGTAAAAACTGATAATTTCTTTACATCCTTGAATTTAGCAAGGACACTTCAGATAGAAGGAACTAGCCTTGTTGGAACAATGAATAGGGCGACCAGAGAAATTCCAGATTTAATGAAGAAGACCTGCCAGCTGCTATATGACACATCATTTCTAAAAAGCTTTGATAAATCTCTTACAGTATATCAGGGAAAGAAAAAGAAAAATGTTCTGCTAATGAGTAGTATCCATACGAGGGTAAGAATTGAGAGCAATGAGAAGAAAACACCTGAAACAGTGTCTTATTACAATAAGACAAAATGTGGCTTAGACGTTCTAGATCAAATGGCGCGAAAATACTCAGGCATCGTCAAGGTGGTGGCCAATTCACACTTTTTATAACGTTCTTGATATTGCATGTATCAATGCTGTAATCACGGATCGAAATGTTACTAGCCAAAGGATTTCGCGGATGAAGTTTATGCAAAAGCTGGCGGAAGAACTAAGTGAGGATTATGTAAAAAATAACCGATCTACAAAGCAGCTTTAGGATTATAGCGATGACTCTGAAATAGAAATAGCCGGTAATTGACGCCTAAAGTGTCAAGTTCGTCAACAAAGTAAGGAGAATAAGACTAAATTAAGGTGTAGAAAATGAAAAAATATGGTTTACAGGAAGTGTACTGCAAATGTAAATTATGTGTATACTCTTTTCTAATATATATCATAATAAAACTTGGTTTGTATGTTTAGATACAACTTATTTCATAGCAATTTTACGAAAATATGGTTTAAAAGCTCAAAGCTGTTTTTTCATTTATGTTATTCTGACAAAAATATTTTGGATGATAAAAATATATTTATTTTCTTTTGTTGAATCAAATTAACATATTCTTAATTAAATTATTAATTATTATATGAAAAACTTGTAAAATGGTCATTTTGACCAACTTGGGGCTGTAAGGAAAAAACCTCAGTGGCCGTTCTAGTGTTAAGGCCTACAGGGGTATTCTTATTAAACAAGAAGTTTAACTGGTGGCCGCCAGGACTTGAGGTGTAGACGTAGCACAGATTTGGTGTACATGGTAAGAAGAGTTATTCTGAAACTGACAGTTCTAAGCGTAGTTCGTTTTTACGTGGCATCCCCACACTACAATAAAAACAAATCATGGGTCTCCTGTGAAAAGATGACGAAAGGGGGTCTAAAGAGAAGGGTTTTACATCCCGGTGTTCGGACCTATTTCGACGGCCCAATTACCTTGCCAAGCTTGTTTCCATTTTTGCAGGATGAATTTAACTTTGTTTGGCTTAGGTTTTGGGGAAAGGGTGAGCATTTTCTTCTCTTCTTTTGGATAAAGGTTGTGGATTGCTAAATAAATGTCGGCTTCTTCTGTGCACTCCTTAAATTTCCGGCTCCGCCGGTCTTTTACAAAAGATCTGACTTTAACAGGAAGTGCAGCCAACAACTGGTCACTCAGGAAGAAGTCAACGAGGGCATCATAGTCATGCGATATTTTAGAAGCATCGAGCCAAAAGTTGAGGTGAGGCTGGAGGGTGTACCAAAACTGACGGTATGTTTGGCATGGCTGAAGGCTCACATTTCTGAATTCGGATCAATAAAAGTCTGGGGTCATGTTATATGCCGCCAGTCACTCCGATTCTAAGGTTGAATAATTAATTGTTGCTTTCTAGGAGAGTGATATGAATATATCTCGAAGTTAGGAATTGAGCAAAGGCAATAATTGAGACACTCCATCTGCCTCAATGTCCCAATGGTTGATTTCGAAGATTTTCTTAAAGTGGATTAAGAAGGATCTGAAATTCTCGCCTTCCTTGAAAACAGAAAGCTTAACAGATGCGGTATGGGGAGCTTCGGACCTCGAGCTGATGGATAGCGTCTGATTCTGGTCCTACTCATTTCAAGTTCAAAAGGCGGATTGTTTCCCTATATTCTTCTTTTTTCTCTTCTCTTTCTCTTTGATATTCTCGTTCCTTTTCTATCACTTCTCTTGTCTTTGTCTTCTCCCTACTCTTTCGATCCTTTTCTCTTCTTGAATATAAGCTAAGAGGTCCTTACCGCTGAGCCCAAGAGAGACTCCTTGCAAATTAAACGTGTTAAATAATGAGGACATTTAATCGCGCTCTGTTGTCTGAACTTCTGACAAAGGAATATAATATAGAAGTCGTATGGCGCTCTACACAACTGACACCAGAATATAATGTCGTAGAGTCGAGCGTCGATGCTAGAGGAGGAATTACTCTGCGTTAACGCGCGAAGGGAGCACACCAGAAATTGCGTTATAGATCCCAGTGCGAAGGTTAAATAATCAAAATCGAGTGCGATTGGCCTAAATGATTGTAGAAAAATAACTTTACTATATACAAAGAAAATATTATTAGCAAAAGTAAATAAACGACAATAAATAAGATTAGACCCTGGGGGGACGAGAGTCCGAGAGAGAGGATGTACAGTGGTTTATTCCAGGTAAAGGGGAAAGAATGCGAATGAAGGGGAAAGTCACGTAAAGCCTAATTGACTAGAGGCTTTGGATACGACGAGTAAGCAAGGCGATGAAATGTTCCACTCCCTAAATTCTTTTTTATTTAACCTTGCTGAGAAATGAACGAGAGTACTACACTTCTCCGGTCGTCGATATCTAAGTGATAGATGCCTGTCCGTGTCTATTGTCTGTCGGGCAGGAATTCTGGCCTTAAGTACGAGCAAGGTTGGGTAGAGGTGACGCGTCATGTTCGTAGCTGGAAGCCGTTGGGAGGCGAACCAATACAGGGTTGTATGATACTAATTGCTCAAAGCTTTTACCGAAGTATTTATCCTACCTCAGCGAAAGCGGATAACCGGAGGCTGCAAAGGGGAGACGTGGATCTCATTAGACTTGGCTCCTCAGGGGGGGGGGGATATACTCGGCGGGAACCTCAGCTTCGCGCAAAGATCCTTGAGGCCGTACAATTGATGAGAATAGGGAAGAAAGAAAATCAAAAGGGATCACGCGGTTGGGCGAAATTATCGCTGCTCCCATGGGGCTGTCTGGCCGTGCAAGTGCATCTTCTTCAGGCGCCACAGGTAGACGTCGGGTTTTAGGGGTGGGGTAACCTTCTCTCTCTGAAGGAGACTAATATATATTTTTTTTTAAATGTACCTCAATAGAAATTATTATTTATAATTTTATATTATTTCAGCTTTATTAAAAAGTAAGAATTTAAAAAATAATAATTAATAAAATGCTTTCCTTCATTGAATCTAAAATCGCATCTTGTTCTTTTCCTCTAGGAGGTGAGTTTCACTTACTGGAGTTTTGCTATTCGACCAAAAGAATAAAATTATTATAATTATTGGTTAGATGAATGATGATGTGAGATTTTAATTTATTTCATGTTGGAATCTTTTTCAATTCAACATATAATTCTTTCTGAAGACAAGTGTTCACCCATTGTTGCTTTGCAGTATAGTGACCTCAGATGCAAGTATATATGTATTTGATAAGGGTAATGCGTCAAGGTTTATCTTCTTTAGGATTATAAATAGCAAATGTGAAGAAGTCGTTTGGACGCCCAAGAGCATTAAATGAATGCCAAGATCGCCTTCAGGTAAGATTTTATATCAATCATCAGGCAGCCACCAAGGTTAGGTAACCTCACGATTGAGGAGCATCAGGTGTGAACGCCTTATCTCGCACAGAGGCGGAGAATAGTCGAATAATGTCTCATGTTGAGAGGGCCTGAGCAGAAACCTCATCTCAACATGAAGTAGGCTCAACTTTTATAAGAAAAATAAAGAATGGACTGTTAATACTAGAGCAAAGTAATATTATATGAGAAAGCTGCTCCGTTAGTTTGTAGCTTCTAAAAAATCCTTCATTATGAAGAGAATTGGAAAGTGCATTTAGGAGTTCTGTGAGGAGCCCACCGTGAAACATCAGGATTATCTACAACAGTTAACAACCAGTTTGGCGATGATATCTGAATTTTTTAGCATATAGGCTCACTTTCTCATAAAGCAAAAACAATAAAAAATCTCTCAGTTAAAAATTACTTTGGGGATCTCGACCGGGAATTTGCCAGATTTGAACCCAAAAGAGAATTTGTGTGCTTGATCAAACTGGCGATTTTAATACAGAATCCATCTAATTATAATCAGTTGCTGGTGGTAATTGAATACAAATTGAGGAATATCATTTAAGATATTTCGAATTTGGTTTCAGCATTTATAAACGATTTGAAACAGTCTTGAATAACAAGAGACATCATTATAAATATTGACTGCACGCATCAAATGACTGTATTTATTTAAAAATGCTTTACGGCGCTAATTTTTTATATTTCTTCTTCATTTATGATATAAATATACTAAAACAAAATGCCATGTTCGATTAATTCTACTAATTTTCTTACATGAAAAAATATAATAGCCTCAAAACCTTGTGCCTTGACTGTAGTATTCGTGTAAATAAACTGAAATTTGAAAGATTATTGTTGCAGTATGATACATTAGCCATCATGAATCCACTGTCAACTAAAACTGAGAAAAAGAGTCAAACGCGTTACGATTTAGAGTAAATATTCTGCAAAACAGTAATTGAAAGATCAATAAACTTTTAGCTATCAAGTTTCCTTTTGTAATAATAAACGGAGGATAAATTGGGGATAAACTCTTCGACAGGGAATTAATTTCTAACAAGACCGAAACCAAGTAAGTTAATAGTGTATGGAAAGCTAGGTAATCGTAACATGGTTTAATTAGGGTAGTATTATATGGTCAGATTAATGGTTGTAAAGATTACAAAAGTTAAGTAAAACTGTAGAATTCAAGTATTAATCCCTAATTATTCCTAATTACATTTATTTGAATATTCATTTGAGTTAATTGTGAAACCATGTCCTCAAAATTACATTTTCAGTTAGCAAAAATCTGAAATAGTAAAAAAAATTTATAAAGTTCAGAGCACTTATGGTTTGCATATATTCAAGACTAAAACTAAGCAAAATACACATTAGTAGATATTTTCGAGGAGAAATTATCCTCTATTTAAGCATCTATCTCAAATATCTTAGCCTCTATCAATACAAATATTTCAACTATCTTAGTCTTTATCGCAATAACTAAAACTCATATAAAGCCTTGTACCTGAGTAAATGTAGGGATTGTAACGGCACCCCTAGTCTCTTTGAGGAAAAGTTGTGATGTTGGTTGGGGTGTGAAATGAAGAAATGAGTATTTTTTGAAAGCATGGGTGTGTGCAAGAGAGAGGAAAAGAGAAAAATGTGGAGGTTTTGTTACCTGCGGCCAAGCGGCACGTCTTGGCGTCATTTTATTTTCAAAATGAGTAAAATTCAATGGTACCCATTAAGAGCCATGAAAAGACCTGTATGACCATATGATATATGCTTATTTATCAGGAGATTTCAAATCTCCCTTCAAATTTGGCGCTGAAAGGCGCCATCTAGTCACATAAATCTCAGCAAGCCATTTAAAGCTAATTTAAAGTGATTTAAACCAAGGGAAACCATCAATGCAGTAACTATTTATCATCTTATAATCACAAAACGCCATAGGTCATTGGAGGGTCTCTTCCTATTGTTTTTTTCTAAAGTCTCTCTGGTGACTGCCTGATTAAAACAATATATTCAAAATACCAAAAAAATAAACAAAAATACCCCCCATAAATAAAAACAAGTGTAAGATGGAAGCAAACTAATGCGTCGGCTGGAGAGCCGCATACTTCCGGCCCTGGAAATGCGCCAAACATCAAAGGGAAAAATATATATATATATATCAGTCTTGACTCCCGCCCTCGGGCTGTTAGGGCTTAGCCCGAGGATAAATTTAGTAAAGCGAACCTGTATTTGCAAGCTGATTTTATTTCTGCCAACACTGACTTAAAATAAGTAATTACAACCAATAATTCGGGCTCATTTATTGAGCCTGGTCGCACTTCATATATTTTCGTGCAGCGTCTGGCGGTCGTCTTAGAGGTTCCTTGTGTCAAAAAATATCATTCGTAGCAGACGTTCTCTCAACATCGTTTACACGCGCTTGACTTGGGCTCAGAAGTTATAGCCGAGTTTTATCTATAATAGTAAAAATTAAAACTAATTAAAATTCAATGTTTTCTTCAAACAATAGATTTCTAAAGAGATAGGATATAAATTTCAATCTATGAAAGGGTTCCGTTGTACGATATTTTTTAAAGTAACGAAAATTCATCCGGCAACTCGGGCTAATACGAACGAGCCTGGTAGGTGTAAAAGACTAACTGTCATTTTGTGTTAAAACTACAGTACAGACTCGTATCTCCATCGGAAAAGCATTTTGAACGACTTGGACAGGAAGAAGGAGCTGCACAAAAGGATATTTTAGGAATTCGGTATTAAACCAAGACGACTGGAGTTCATGTATAAATGAAGTGAGTAATTTTTATATTAAAGCTATATTTCAGTCTTATTGTTGAAATATCAGTGCACATATAAGTCTGCCATGCGCATTACGTTTCCTACCTTCTTTTTATACATGTGTCATATGCGAAATTTGGGATAAGCCTGAGTGACGCTGATGACCTGGAGTCCCCTCTGGTGTATATATATATATATATATATATATATATATATATATATATATATATATATATATATTTGTAGAACAGGTGTGGCTTAGCCACTCTTCCTTAGATGAAAAGCTTGTGCTTCGCATGTGGGAATGTCAGTCTTAACCCCCTACAGAGTTTTGGTTTTGGTTTAAAATGGTTCCAGTACATAGCACTTAATAATTAACAATATTCTTTATTTTTCACATCGTTGCTTACTTTCTATGGCTGAAGACAAGAAAAACTTTTAGAGAAATTCTTTTGAAATACGAAAAAAACAATCCTCACGATTCTTTTATTTCATCTATATTTTCTCGAATATTTCCAAGTGGCTTTACTTGTTTTAGGAGAGCCAGTATTATTTCTTCTATAAAAGCTTCGAATATACGAAATACCTTGCCATGCTTAATTTTGTTTTATATGTTTTATGAGCCTCAACATTTGTAATTCTTTTTGCTTTACAAAATTCCAAAATATTCGAAAATCATATTTATTTTGTAAGTACTACATCATTTCTTATTAAAAATAATGTCAAAACTTTTTTGCGATGACTATATCCATATCACTCAAGACGGTAGATGCTCAATTATCCATAGGAAAAATGGAAAGATGAAAGAGCAGGTTCGAACCGCATCAAGTATTTCAATTTATTTGACCTGTAAAATAGTTTATATTATCTCTCTCATTAGAGACACACGGATTAAGTGGGATCAGAACCAACTTGATCAACAACGTAAGGCAGCAGCCGAGAATGTGACTAGAATTAAGACAAGATCTGAAGATTAATCACAGGCTATGTAGATAAAATCAGAAACGGTTTTTCCTCTTTGCTAAGCCGTAGTCATATATTTTGCTTACTTTTTGTTTGATGTATTCCGTCGCAGACGATGATGACCTTGTACCATGCTGAAGTAGAAAAATGTAGGTAGAACAGGTTTTTTCTTATTCTGCGAGGGCGTTCTAGCAAAATATGAGTAGTTCAGTGCATGTGTAACACGTTTAATGCCACTCTGGACAGTCAGCGGCAATTGGTTCTATGTTGGTGGGCTCAATGTATTATTTCTTTAGCGAAGTTTCGATATGGTCTTTGAAGCGTTTACGAAGGCCTCCAGCATGTCGTCTGCCCCGAGTAAGCTCTGCATACAGGACCTTACGGGGAAGTTTGTTCTCAGGCATGCGAATGGTATGTCCGACCCGCGCAGTTGACGTTGCATGGGGATGGACTCAACAGGGACAATTTGTGCTCGTCTACGAATTTCGACATGAGGTAACTTATGCCATCACTTAAACCATAAAATTTGATGTAGGCAGTTGGTATTGAAGGCCTCAAGTTTTTATTTTAATTGGCGCCGTATGGAACTCATGATTTACTGGTGGTGAGGCTCCTGTTAACCAACGAGCGCATTTTGCCCATTTAAATAGGCGCAATATATGTCATTTTCGTTTTGTTGTAAATTTTAAAGTTTGCCTTTAAATAATTTCTTCTATGAGTACAGGATCATAGAAAGCGATAAAATTTCATATGGCAACAACAACTATCGAATTCCTATGTAAACCTACTATTTATCCTGAAGTAAAATTACCAGTCTTGCTGAACAGTTAGAAAATGTGTACCAGAAGGTAAGTTTCATGTTATAACTATTACTATGAAGACTAATTTAATACTATTTACGGTTAATACTGTACCCAAGTGATTAATTAATGATATAGAGACCTAAACACTGCCTGTAGTTTTAATAATATAATTTTGTTGCTGATTGAATAGAGGACAATATTTAAGTTTATACCAGGTACTCTCATTTTCACAGTGTCTTTTGTTCCATTGTGTATTATGTCGTAGAATGGACTCTCGACGATATACCATATATAACTATTCGTTGAGGGAACTTCTTTAATTATCTTTAGAGTGCGTGGATGTCTGGCGGGCCGATATTATGTATCTTCGATATGCTTAAGAAGTGGAACTGAGCTCAAGGATAATAATATTGCTATCATTAATAAAATAGAGTTTTATTAATAATAACTATCAACAATACACAAAACGGAAAATATTGACATAAACAAAGGATGGAAAGGGTCGTGGAGACGCGGCTAATCCGAGGATTAAAAGATTGAAAAAGGTAAAACAAATAAAAAGTTAAAGAGATGGGATGGTTCGCTAAACCATTTGAAGCAAAGGATAGAATTGACAAAAGGGTTAAATACTCAAAGGTAACGTTCGGCTTACGTAACTTTATACTAGTGGTGCAGAGGAAGTCGACGTGAAGGAATTTTCGGTCCGCTGGCGAGTTCCAGCCGAAGGGGGGGAATAGAAGGATCCTGACGTGGCGTCTTGGGAAGGAGAACCGTTTCTCGACGAACGGCTTGAAGAACAATGGCTGTTCTACGTTGTTCTCTTCTGAACAACAGGGGGGGTGAGAACCGTCTCTTGTCCACGGGCTCAAGAACAATGACTGTTCTAATGTTGTTCTCTTCTGAACAACAAGGGGGAAGGGTGAGAACCGTTTCTTGGCGAACAGCTCAAAAGAACAATGGCTGTTCTGCGTTGTTCTCTTCTGAACAACAAGGGGGAAGGGTGAGAACCGTTTCTTGGCGAACGAGCTCAAAAGAACAATGAATGGCTGTTCTGCGTTGTTCTCTTCTGAATAACAGGGGAAGGGGTAAGAACCGTTTCTTGTCAACGGGCTCGAACGAACAATGGCTGTTCTAACGTTGTTCTCATTCTGAACAACAAGGGGGAAGCCTTGGGGACTTGGCGTCACGAAAGGCTCGAACCTTGGCACTCAAGGAATATCGTCCTTCTTCTGGACAACTGTTGTAAATCTCGAGGTCGAGGTCCCTTGCCGCACAAAGTGAGAGAGGGTCCTGGTGATGTTTCGCGACGAAAATCTAGATCTCCAATCTGATCTTAGTGGTAAAGTTTCCATCTAAATAGTCGAGACACTCCCTTGGCGTGGGACAATGAAGTGGGAGCTTCGAGGGAATGCACAGCCGAGCTTGGGAACAATGCCTTATCTGCCCATAGGCCTAACTCAATCTGGCGAGGTCAGCGTATGGGGGCGAACGGGGGGAAGATAAACCTTCTTGTTTAAACATTGACTCAGGTGGCGGCGATAAGGCGCCAAGCTGTAAAGCGAAGATGCACGTGGGAGCATCGTGGTTTTAAATAATATGTGATAGGGGTTGAAATTAGCGCGGCCTCAACCCGTTCTATCCTATATTACTTAGACCTAATACTCATATCTGTTATGCTAGGGTAAATATACGGTTTTATTTTATATATAAATTTTCTTTATTGTTAAATTAACAATACACTATTTTTCGGTAGGCTTATTGTGAATGTAGAAGATGCTGTTACCTATCAGCACACATTGTCCGATGATCATGATAATAACTTGACAGGAATTGATGTAGCCTTGGAACTTCCTGATGATGGCATGGACTCCAAAGTAGATAGCCCAGCCGAAGATCTTGTCGATATTGGGCAAGAAAATATAAAGCTTTTGGGAGCGAATGTTTTGGCAAATCTCCACATATTGAATTTAACAATAGAAATACTTGTGTAAAGCCATCTTCATCATGTAGCTCTCCAATAATTTTTGGTTAGTGAATTTCAATCCAGTTAGAAGTTAAAGTTTGTACTGTAGTTCAACTGTAATTAATAATTGTATGCATAATAATCTGTAGGCCTCTATATACTGTAAATATAATTAAAAGAGTAAATATTAAGGTTTTGTTTTGTTTTTGAAGACATTCATGGTAGAGAAAGCGAAAGAGAAATGCAACCTGTAACAAAACCCTGAGGTCTAAAAAGCTTACTTAGACATGGAACATCTCCAATTTTGAAAAAAATATATGCAACTCTGGTATTAAAACCAGTACCACATAATCCAGTTATTTTGAATAAATGGTGTAATGAAGGACTCCTATCCATTGAGGTCTTCAAAGTGTTTTGTAACAATAAGCTAATGGATCTTATTAAATCAGAGACAAGCATATATAACCAACAGAAATTTGGAAAAGATTTGTCAGCTTCTGTTGTGAAACTTTATAAAGTCTTGGGTATTCTACTGTTATCCGGATATAATAAAGTGAGCACATTTTCCAATTCATAATAATGATTTAGCTGTTTGACAATTATTTTTTATATTGAAATATTGCTCATAGCCATTTGTATTTACTGGTGCCAAACTGCTGGCTCTTCTGATCGAGACAGGGAGATAATCGATTCCTCGCTGTCATTCAATGTTGTATTAGTGTGAATAGATTTGAGGAAATTATTCAAAGCCTACATTTCGTGGAGATAATCTTTTTTTAATTTAGACCATTATTTGAGCACTTTAACAAAGTTTTTTAGACGTTTGTCACCCTCTTCCGATGTCATGGGCAATTGATGAAACAATGGAGCCTTATTATGGACGACACGGACTTAAACAGTATATTCGAGAAAAGACTGTAAGGTTTAGGTATAAGATATGGTGCCTCTGTTCTAATGAGTGTTTTCCTTAAAATTCAACCTATATGAAGGAAAAGATAGTGGTCGCGAAACAGGTAAAAGTGTTGGTAAAACTGTAGTAAAACATTGGCATTGAAACTAGTTCCAAAAGGGAGTGATGGGTACATATGGAGATAACTTTTTTACCACCCTGCCTCTGCTTAAATTATTCCGGGAAGAAGATATAAATCTCATACGTACGATTCATAATGATAGGATTAGAGGTGTCCCTCTTTCTGATAAGAAAAAAAGCAGAGAGCGGTAAAGCAGAAGTGGTAATTGATCAAAAGAAAAATATTGTAGTTTGCCATTGGCAAGACAATAGTGATGTAACTGTTGCTACAAATAGAAACGATGCTATTTCTATTAATATGGGTAAATGCAAGCGATGGTCCTAAATATCAAGTAAAATAGTAGTTTTATCACAACCAATGATAATACAACAGTAAAATCAAGGTTGGAGACGAGTAAACCTGTTTGATCAATTTCGATCAATTAATTTTTTTTATTTATTTATTTATTTATTCCATATTAATCCAATGTACAGTAAAAACGTATTACATTTTAAATCTTAATGCCAAGTTACTATAAGTACTTATACATACAGGATTATTTATGGGCCCAAAATAAGTCAGTGACTTTTAGGGCAGAAACTTAAGACTAAGCATAAAATTATCAGGACTAAAAATCCCTTCATGTTTATACAAATATAAACAACTTACTCTTTATTTGAGAACCTAACCATTGTAATAATTGCAAATAACGAATAATTATATAATTTAAATTTAGAGATAAATTAAAAAACTATTTTATTTCCAGCGATTCCTGTCAAGAGGTTTTTAGTTAAAATAGTCAACAATCTTATATAAATAATAACATAATTATAATGTATAAATCAAAGTAGTAGTACACAGTATAATAGTGTACGGTAACAAATAAATACACAATAACAAAACCTGAATAGAAATTTAGTAAGCCGAAATTATATTGTTTTTAAGAGCTTTTTTGAATTGAGCTAAATTGGTTTGGGATTTAATATTGTCGTCCAAGCCATTCCATATTTTGATATATTTGTACAGAAAGCTACATTGTGATTTAGATTTTGAATACAAGGGTGAAATAAATTTTGTTCTATTGCGAGTTTGGTGATTATGGGTATTATCAGCTGTTTGTAACATATTAAATATATAGCTATTATAGGAACACTTTATTGTTTTGTAAAGGAATAAGGATGTTTGAAAAACAAAGAGATCATTTAATTTTAGAATTCTGGATTCCTTAAAATAACGATTAGTGTGCTCATTGTAGTCAAGTTGATAGGTGACTCGAATTGCTTTTTTCTGTAATATGACTAATTTATTGAGATAATTTTGATATTTTCCATACCAACTCTCTATGCCATATGTCAAGTAAGGTTGCACCATTGTCATATATAAAGAGTGGAGAATAGATTTAGGAAGAAACTTATTTAATTTATATAATATTCCAATCGATTTTGATAGTTTTGTTGAGATATGCGTAATATATTGTTTAAAACTCAGATTTTTGTCAATAAAGATGCCTAGGAATTTGATATGAGTAGTTTCATAGATTATTCCGTCGCCCATTTTAATATGGGGCAATTCAATAGATTTTTTGTAAGAGAAAAAAATATATTTGGTTTTATCTACATTTATTGATAGTTTATTAACATTAAGCCACCTGAAGACATTTTCGAATTCTTTATTTATTGTAGATGCAATGTTGCTCGGTTTGTCATATGGCAAGGGAGTTGATAAGGCACTATTATCCGCGAATAATATAAATTTAAACAGAGAAGATGATTTAACAATATCTTTAATATAGATTAAAAATAACAGTGGCCCCAGCACGGGGCCTTGTGGCACCCCAGTTGTAATATTAAGGTGGGATGAGTCATGACCATTGACGGAGACAAATTGCTTTCTTTCAGTTAAATATGATTTGAACCAATTTTGACAGTTGCCTCTAATTCCGTACATAGCTAATTTTGACAGTAGAATATTATGGTTGACACAATCGAAAGCTTTTTTAAAATCGAGAAGAATTGAGAATACAATGTGGCCCTTTTCAATGTTATCATATAAATATTGAAGGGGGTTAATTATCGCGTGAATCGTTGATTTCTGACGTCTAAAACCATATTGGTGTTTATACAACAGTGAATTAGATCCTAGAAATTTATAAAGTTTATTGAATGCTATTTTTTCAAATATTTTACTGAACATTGTAAGACATGAAATAGGGCGGTAATTGCTGACGTTTGTGAGGTCTCCGGCCTTTGGGAACGGTGTTACCTCGAACAACTTTTAATACACTTTGGAATATACCCTGCGTCAATGATTTATTAATTATTGATGCTAAAATTGGAGCAACTATATAAGAGATCTATTTTAAAATTTTAGTGGAGATTGAATTAATACCTGATTTTTTATTTTTTAGTGAACTAATGATTTTTTTTATATCGGCTACGCCTACAGAAGAAAAGAACAAGGAATTTGGTACATAAATCTCCTTTAAATATGAAAGAAAAGATTTATGGATATTTTGCAGGGGTTTGAGATTTTTTTACCTACGTTGACAAAAAATTTATTGAATTCATTCGCTTTTTCCTTATTGTCATCAACTGGTTTACCGTCAATGATAATTTGTTTAATTTGGTTTGTTTCTTTAGTAATTTCAGGTTTTATCACAAAATTGATTAATTTCCAAGTTTGTTTTATATTGTTTTTCGTTTGATTAAATCGTTCATGGTAATAATTTTTTTGGGCTATTTTAATCTGGTTAGTAACTTGATTCCGAAAATTTTTATATGTTTTTTGGGGAATTTGACTAAGCTTATAAAGAGAAAAGTATTTTTGACGTTTCTTGATGCTATTTATAATTGCGTTTATTATCCAAGGTTTTTTTTTGTGTTTATATGATATGGTTTTAGATACTAGAGGAAAATTAAGTTTAAAAGCATCGTCTAGCCTTGAAATTAACTTCGGTAGCAGAATCGATGTCATTTATATAGGAAATTTTATATAGATTCTGATTTTGTTCATAGTTTTAGAAGTTTGATAAGGTATTTTTGTTAATTATGCGGTAGGTTATTGTACGGTTTTGATGAATATTGTTCGAGTTCAAAAAAGATTTTTGGATCATGAGTATAGGAAGATGGTCCAAAGGAGAATACCGGAAGTGTAATTTTCGGGGTGAACTCTGAAAATATTGTCAATTAGTGTTGCTGAGTTTTGGGTTATTCTTGTCGGTTTTGTTATAATTGAAAGTAAGGAATGAGAATAAAAAGTATTGAGGAAGGACTGAGTTGATGCGTGGTTTTCAAAGTTTAATAGATCAAAGTTAAAATCTCCTGTAATTATTATGTCGTCATGGTTTGTAACATTGAAGTAATTGATTAATTTAGTAATCTTATCCATAAACATCTTTGGGTCACCAGAAGGGGGTCTATATACGGTTCCAATGATTATTGTTTTACCATTTGATTTTACTTCGATAAAAAAAGTTTCTATATAGTTATAGGAAATACTAATTTCGTCAACTTTTTTAGTATTGAGTCTGTCAGATATATACACGCTTATACCTCCTCCTATCTTGTTTACGTCGCGTAGTGAATGAAAAGAGCTATAGTTTGGGACACTGATAAGGTGTATATTATTATTTGTTAGCCAGCTCTCGGTAAATGCCAAAACGGAAAATATATAATTAAGCGTTGACAAAAAATATTGAAAATTCATCAAAGTTTGCGTGCAAAGATCGAATGTTAAGATTTAAAATGGACAGGTCTGTTTTTTCAAATGAAACTGTAGTGTTAAATTTATCACAATCGTAGTATTGGTTTCTTACGTTATTTTCTTTAAAATTTGGATATAATTCATCAAAATGGTTTATGTCTGGATCGATATTATTCAAGTGATCGAGTTGTTCAAACATAAAGGAATTTAAAAATTAAAGGTTAAATATTGAAATTACTTATAAAATATCTATAAACAGTTAAAATACTGTTTTTATGATAACTTTAATAAGAGAAAAAGGAATAAAGTATGTAATACAATTGAAATAAATGTAAGTGAATGCTAGGTCAAAACATGGTTTGTTTGTTTTTGTTGTTTTCATCAAAAACAATAATATCGCCGAATGAATTATTACTGATCGTTCCAGAGATTCTCAGAATTAAAGTCTGCAAGGGTCGAATTGAGGTGTTCCGACAAAAATTTTGGAGGGCAGCTCGGGTATTGATAACTATACGTAGGTCACGGCCACCAGAGGGTGATGGCAGGAAGACGTTAATGAATCCATCTCTAGGAGTACAGCCTGCGATCTTTGTGGAGAATTTCTTTTTAGCTTGGCGGAGGACGAAAAAGATTTCGTTGCGATTTGGAGTCAGTTGTTCGTTTACATAGAATGAAGGTTTGAATTCTTTGCATGCTGAGAAGATATCACGCTTCAGATCACTTCTGCGCAACTTCACAATTATGTTTCTTTTGTTGGGACCTTGTACTTTACGTTTGGGACCTAGACGATGAGCAACAGAGATGTCAGCTCCTTGCATTTGTATGTGGCAGTTATCTTTAATAAGTTTGCGGATGATGTTGCACTAGTTTTCATTATTGGTAGCTTCAGGTATATTGCCGGAGAATATAATCGTATCTCGTCTTTCATAAGCGTCGGAAGAATCAACCTTTTCTTCTAATTTTTCGATTTTTGATCTTATTTGTTCGTTAGATTTTTCGAGAGAGATGATTTTTTGTTCTTGTTTGGCAAAAGATGATTCAAAAAACTTAAAGAGAACGTTCATAATGTCTTTGGCATCAACTGATAGCGTAGATGAGGAAATATGGGTCTGCAGTTCATTAAAATTAACTGGTTCGATTAATTCGGTTGTTTCTCTTGTAATTGGAGTATTTTTTTTCTTTGTCTGCCTTCCTGAGAGTAGGAAGAGCCATTCTTTCTAAGGATAAATGGAGAAATCTGACAACAGTGTTTATGTACTATGAGAGTTTGTTTAATTACTGGGAGAAACAGTAATGTTTAATTGTTAAAATTTTTACTTTGAAGGTTGTTAGGTTTTGACTGGTGAGTGATTGTTTTAATTTATTAATTCAAAGAGTGAAGAGATTAGGTAAACAAGATGGACGTGGCAGCGCTGCATTTCTAATCACTCAGTTGAGTTTAGGCCTAATGGCTTTCAAACAGACTCAGTGGGAACATGGGAATTTTCGACGTAATGTGGTAATATTACTTTATATGTCCAAATAAATTAACTTACATACGTAGATTTATATTTTTTAGTATTCAATGCAGTTTAAAAACACTAGTATTTACTTTTATTCGATAAATCAGCAATATCACTGTTTGTTGATGAAAACAGATTGATAAAAGAGAGTGTTGTTATAGGTATTGTGCAACTGGCCCTGGCAGAAGTTTTTATCTAAGGAAAGTCAGATAGTCCTCTGGTTCAAAAATAATTCTTTAAAATTTTCAGGTGGTTCTTTACCATCATCAGGCAGTTCTTCTTGGGTTGGGCTGAGATATTTTCGCTTGCGCCTCTTGTACGAAAAGAATCGAAGTTCTTCTTTCAGGTCAGCCTCATTGTGTCCACCCCCACACTTATGTTTCGGAACAAAGCCAGTATTCTTTTTCTCAGGTCTTCCATCAACTCCCACTGCATTTGCTGGATAAATAACGGCGTACGGACGCAGTCAAAACGAGAACTGTGTCATTTTCCACTGGCAACGGCTTTGTAGTCTCTTGGCAGCTATCCTTGGCAAGTCACACATTCTTTCAGTTATTCACAGAGCATTAAGCTACAGTTATGATAACTGCATTTTGTACTGGGCAAGAATAATCATGATGCATGTAATACTTTGCTAATAATTAGATGGCTTCAATTCCTCATTGTTATTATTTTTTTTAGTTTATCTTGTAGATGGTAAACAACTTCTCCTACGTCCATCTCGTTTTAAATGAAATGTATTTGGTAAAAGCCAAACTTGACTTTAATTGCTGAGCTTTCAATCTATGCAATCATATTTAGAGTGTTCTTACTCCTTTATCGGTGAAGAATGGTGGAGTCAGAATTAAAAGAAAACAGATTTTAGGGAATATTTATCCCTCCTTGCTACAAACGTTATGTCAAGGGAACGGGCCACTCCGTGGTGAGCGGAATTTTAAAACAACTTTAATGTTCGATTCCAGCCTTTAGCCTGGATATTGATTGTTTACCTTTCTTCATTAATTAGGATGGCTTATATGGTGTTCAGTCTGGCTTTACTTCCCTCTTTTCTTTGGACCGTCGTGATATCAACCAATATATACCTGGTTATGCCGATTTTAGGCACAGTCTCCATCATATGATTTTTTGGGGGGAGGGGGGCATAATGCAGGTGCATTGTCAAATGCCTCAAAAGTGTGGTAGTAGTCATACCAACATATTTTGAGTTGTCATGAAGCTTTCAGTCTTAATTCTGGCAGGTAAACTCGTAAATTATGTCGTAAATTTCAGGATCGAGGAGTTTTGGCAGATTTTGTTTTTCATAATGAGATTATTTGCTTTTGTCCTTTCATAATATATAACTTTGATGATACGGTTAACAATCTCTTTGATGTTTTTTTCGTCTATTTTGTAGGCCGATGACATCTGATTTCTACAATACAGTGTGATGTTATTTACTGCTTCCTGGTTACTTTCCGTTTTATCCGTGTCTTTGAATTACCTTATTAAAAATGATTGAAGTTGTTTTTCAATAATGTTGTTCGAACAACCGTTGTTCACACGGTTTTTTTTAATGCCGGAGGTCTCTTGATGGAACAGTTCCCAGGTGGAGCAGCATTTGTATGCTAGGAGAATATATGAGCCGATTACACTTTTTTTTGTACCTTTCAGGATATTCACTACCCGCGTTTAGGCATCCCCTCTTGTCTTTAGCTTTTCTGTACACATTTGTGACATAATTCCCAATTATATTTTATACCTCTACGTCCATAAAAGCTAGTTTATTGTTCAGGCTCAATTCATAAGTAAATTTTAAAACACTTCTCCTCAAAATGCTGTTTGATGTTCTTAAGATGTTTTTCATTTTGGACGTGGATGTATATCTCATCTAGATATCGGGAGTATGTATGTGGCTAATAAGCTTTCTTCAAGTTGACTCATATAGTAATTGGCAGATATCGGTCCTAGGGGTGATTCCATAGCTATTCGATCGACTTGTGTGTATAGATTTCCGTCCGGTTCCCTGATGTGCATGAACGCAGATTTTAACTTTTCCTGCTGATTTGAGTTTGAGACCTGTTCTTGGCAAATTCTGGCTTACTGAGTTTAAAAATAGCAATAGTTTTCTTCTATCGCGTAAAGCTTTTTATTTATGGACTGGTCCATATTGGTCTCACTTATAGTAGCAGGCTATCTTACGACCAAGTGAACGGAAGTGAAGGCATTTGGTATTCTTCTTTTTTATTTTATATATGTATTTAGTCTTCTCTTTATGCTCATATAGCTATATAAAGCGATTGTGTATAATATACTTTTTTAAGATTTGTTTTATAAAATAAAATTCAGTAGTATGGCCTCATTATGAAGGAAATGTTTAAATTCCCCTGTCTCGTCTTGCTATATATGCGGTTATTTTACTGCACCAACTGAAAGAATGAATATTAGTAGCTTTGTGAAAAGAGCATACTTGGCTTACTTTAAGATTAATTTAGGCGATTAGGATAAATCGTGGGCCCCGCATAATGTTTTAAGCCATGTGTCAAAAATCTACGCCAATCGACAAAGAGAATAATGAAACAACTAGGATTTGACATTCCTATGGTGTGGAGGAAGCCAAAAATACATATAAACGATTTATACTTTAGTCTCACAAAGACTACTGGTTTTAGCAGGAAAACGCGACAAAAAATAAGTTACCTAACTCTTGATATAGCAATTTCGTCCAGTGCTTCATTCAGATGAACTTACTGTACCTGCATACAAGGAACTAACTTCACTGGACAATAAGGCTGTTAACTACAAGGATTTACAAGAGACATTACTTGATGGCTTTCATTGTTTAGGCTGCAACATGAGCATAAAGGTTTATTTCTTCAAGAGCCGTTTGGATGAATTTCCTACTAATCTTGGCAAAGTGAGTGATGAACACGGAGAACATTTTCAGCAGATATCAAGATTATGGAGGAATGATATCACAAACATAAGGGCAAACTACTGCTGGAGTATCCAACAAGACTTTGTAGACACCAAATACTCCAGACACTCTCATAAGTGAAAGTTTCTTTCATGAATGTATATGTATGTGTACGATTGCTGTTTTTTTCTTCATTATATTACAAGAATAACCTGTACGTATTTAGTAATAGGTGATATTATCTTACAATGCATTTATCCTTTCAAATTCTGTTGACGTTTTAAGATAGGGTTTGAATAAATACATGCACTACGTCGTAAAATAGGAATATGCTGTAGAATGAAAATCTGATGTGTTATAAAGAAGTAGATGCCATATTTAAAATTACCACATCAAAATTAGTTAAAAAGAACCACAAGACATAAGTTAGCCAAAGATGTGTTGAACAGTGTAATTTATCAATGTAACTGATTTCGATTTTACGGTACAGAACATTGTCATATTAGAATACATCCAGCCTCAGGCGAAGAAATAAATTTTTGGAGTAATAATAGATTGAATAAAGAAAGACTGACGCAAATTTATTAATTTTCCCTGAAAGACCCCCATCAAAGCAGCCAACTTATGTAATTATTCAAAATAATAAACCGGTTCAGACTTATAAATTATGTAGCATTGTTTGAACTAACTAACTGTGGGATAGTAAATATTTTTATTATGAAATAACATAAGCTTGGAATGGTTTGTCTCGGAATTTCATTGAAAGCACTCCCACAAATATGTTTAAGAAAAATACAACTAAATATTACTTTAAAATATGACCTTGAAGGAATAAGAGTTGCGAAACTATTTTTGTTTTCATATCCTGTCATACATTTCAGGATGCGGACGGTATTCGTTCGCAATTTTCACACCATAGGCAACTCACGGAAAATTAATTTTTTAAATAATTAATTAATTTTGATAGCTTTCTACTTACCTTAAAACTATAATTAATTTATTGCTACACATTTTGATATGTTTCTTTTGTCAAATGGAAAAACATTAATACTGCTACTCAATGAGCCTTTGACCCGGCGCTCATGTGGACTTCATATAAACTATGGGTAATTAATTATCCTGTGTTTTCCAATATTTCGCAGATATTCAATTTGTGCATTTAATGAATTTGAAATATAAAATATTAAATTATTTTAAGATTCACATAATATTACTAGACCTCATAACACCCACAAACTAGGATCAGCCAAAGTATTCTGAAATAACTATAAAAACCTATGAGAAACAGCTCTTTAAATATATATGTTATAAGATTTTCATTAAGTTATACTAGTAAATTTAGGTATTTAATCAATAAAGACTATTTTACTCCGTATACACTGTATAAAAATAGTAGGAGACATCTAAAAGAGGGGAAACTTTTATCGTAGAGACATTTCTTTACCTGGAACAAGAACATACACGAGAACAACCTCACCGCTTGGTAAGTTTCAATTTTAGCAACAATTTTTGAGGTTGGTGGGGGACGAAAACAAAATTATTTGGGTTGATCAGTGATATTAAAACATATTTAGAGGCGATACAAATAGTCGTTATGAATATCTATTTTTCAAAAGGGGACTTTAAAATAGGTATGATATTTCTCGCTTCCGCTGCACCATGAGGCATCAATTCGTTAGAACAGAGAAATGGTGAAACAGTCAACTGATGAATTCAGGAATATAATTCTGTTTTATCACATTCTATGAAAATTTGTTTATTCTTAATTTAAATGTAAAAGTCTCTCTCTGACTGATTACATCACTTAAACTCCTCTATAAGCAATGGTTGGATAGTTTCGCCACGGGTTATAACTTCTCTTTACATCATTTGGTTACTTATGGTGATTTAATTTTTGAGGCTTTTGTTAAAACGACTATTCCCTTAATCAGGAATTTTAAGCAATTATATATTAGAATATTTATAATGTATACGGTAATCAATCTAATGACTACAAGCAGTATTTTGATAGTGGGGTAATTTTTAGACTTGTTTATAGGCTTGAAGTCTTATCCATATCTATTATATTTGACAGCTGAGATATGAACCGAGAATGATCAAACTTGACCTGTAATACAAATACAAGTTTTCAGCTTCCTTAAATTATATACAGTTTTAGTTTGTATATAAGTATATAAAACATAACATGATTGGCAGAGAAAGGACCATTACACAGTTGAACGAGTCATGTCTTAGGTTAAATTCATCAAAGTGTTCCTTCTATGGGTGAAAGTATACTGATCAAAACAAGAAAATTGAGAGACAAGGCTTTGCTGTGCTGTCTCCATCTTGTTAATTCAGTTATGTGTATAACATGTTATTTCCCAATTTATTCCTTGTTTTATCTGATTATTGAAAGATTGAGTGTTTACTTTCAGATTGTAATTAAATTGAATAGAAGAAAAGCATGTGAGATAGTATAAATTAGCGTGTCTGTGCCTCCCGATAGATCTTTTCCTCTTCCCTGGATTCTAAGAGAAAGGGGAGAGGGGAGAGAGTGGTGAGGGGAAAAAAACTCTCACCTTCCCATTCTTGATGTTAAGGACCAGCGAGATTAAAATCTCAATGGATCTGCCCAAAGAGACTCTAAGCGTGCGAATTTGGCCATCGCTGGTGAAGTCTATCAAATTCGAGACAGCAAAATTGGTGCGAGTCCAACAAGTCTAAGTTAACGTTATTATGGAAAGTTTATCAGTAACGGTTTGATGTGCAATGTGAATGTCATATATTTTGACCAAAGAAAACGGAAACCGGTGCATTTAGCATAATATCAAGCCTCAGCAAGTTCGTAGATATTTTGTTGGGAAGGATTACTATTAAATGATCTGTCACAGGCTTGGCAAAAGAAATCTGGGAACCTAACAATGTAGGAATATGCCCTTATACCAGGTCTTATTGAAGAATGCTTATAGAAAGTACATCCCTTACTTACATATGTCTCAAAGCATGCCGTAATAAATATTGACCAGGAATAGGCTCGGTAAACTCACAAGAGATATTAGATTTCCGCAAATACCTCACCCACATACAGGTCAAAGAATGGTTCGCAACCTCTGTAGGAGAACTCTAGTTGACTGCATTCGTGACCAATAGAAGTGATTGGAAAGCTGGTGAAGCCGCAACTGAGATGGAGGCGTGGAAAATGTTGTTTCTTAGGATGTTGTCACGGACAACACTGAGCTTGATATCTTATTCGGCCCTTCGTGAGAACTGGAATGGAGTCTTGCTAGAACTTACCACGTATTTTTTTGACACGAATCCACAGCTCTGTAAAAAGAGTCATCCTATTTATTAAAGACAGTAAAGCAAGCCATTCAGAGTGGTGAGCGGCTTCCTAAATGATGTTTATTAATCTGGTCCTCACACATTGAAATACAAAAAATGTATCGTATTGCGGGTGATTATAGCGATAATTATTTGCGTATCGCATGCATCTATGGGACTTTTTAGACTAAACTGAGCACTACATAAGTGACGGTATATAAACGAGTCAGATGTTTAAGAAATAAAAGCCAAATCCATGACAATTAAGGTGCCAGAGGCATCAAGAGCCTTAACTACAGAGATAAAATCATCGACTAATATAGAGATATTCGCCCTTTCCTCGAATGTAGAACACACTGATCGATTAAACTATCACTGAAGCGCCCTCTCTTAGGAGCCGGCAATCTGTCAAATGATATTTGAATAGAAAATTGGTCACTTTTATGAAGGTCATCTATTACTTCCTATTCAAATTCCACAGGCCTATAAATTTCTATACTACGCCTAGTTAAAGACTACTGATGGAAAAAGGCTTCTCTGTGCATGAGAATCTTCTTAGTCAGTTTGTAATACACTTCCATCGCCTGAGTGGTGGTATTGTTTAGCAAAGAAATAACAGAGACGACAAATATTGTCTAACTTGCATATTTGCCTGCTTGCCCGTTGACACCGGGCAGTGAGAAACTGGAAATCACCCACCATTTTGTCTTAATGGTAGGTTTCTAATAGTCAACTTAAGAAGAAAACCCTCAGACACTCATTCCATATATCCTGGCCTCAACTGCAATTCAATTAAACGAAATTATATTTAGATCTACTTCGAAGTTGACGAGGTCCACTTCAGAGAGAGGATCCGTTTAGAGGCAGAGCGCCTAGGGTTATTCGCTGTAGAACTCACCCAAGTCGCTTTCGTCTTGGGAGTCTTATTAAATCAACTTTGATTCTCTACCTAAGCCGTCAATTCCAGTAGCGATTTATTCGGATAGAGCGGCATTTATTAGGATATGCGCAGTTCAGATGTGCTTTTTTATTGCTACCATCCTTTAGGCGTTTAAAATTCGAATTCTGGAGGCTTAAAATCACTTCACCCTTAATGGTTTTACCTTCGTGACACGTAACTCGGTGGAGGACTTTGCCACTAGTTTCACTAAGAAACAGTCACCCGCTAAATTTGCCCAGAGCAAAACTCTAGAAATTTTGGATGCCACCTTGATTTGGTTGGCATTTGATTAGTGTTGAAATATGCTGTCATATTCCAAATGGAAGCTGGAACCTGGTAAAGCTGAAAGAATCTGTGAGGGCCCATCTCTTTTCGTTGAGAGTAAAAAGTTGCAAATGCTCGCGTAGACCTGGGAAAACTATCTTTTGTCAACTGCTAAAAAACTCTGTGACTAACATACAACACCTCGTTTTAGAAAATATAGGAATTGCTAGTATTCACGATCTTGGCCGAGAAAGAAAAAAATGGAGCATACAAAGCCTGAGATCAAGTTAAACAAATTTGGGGCTGACCCTTCTGGGCTCGCAGGCGTGATTTACTATATGGCCAAACTGTTGGTGTGTAAATATCAACGATATGAAACATTATAGAGGGGTCATTACTAAGTAGATAAGAAGTTGTTTGCTGATTCATATAGATTGAAGAAGATATTAAACAGAAAATCCATTTACTCGAAGAAAAAGTAAAGTAAAACCATTTCATTTTCAAGATTTTCGAAATTTTTAAAATCTATTCTTGACTATCGGGCATCAAGCATCATTTTTTTAATGGCGTGGTAAACCCCAAAGGCCCGTATTGCGAGAACAAATAGGAGTGGGCACATAGGGTGCCAGTTGACCCGGTTTTTTACACTCTGGAATCCTCATAAGGATCACACTAACTTTTCTCCCTACAGCTAGCGCTTCAAATATGACATACACATACATATAAGATGGGATAAAAGAAGGTGTTAACAATAGAATGTGCAAATGTGAGTATAGTGCAATCATATGAACATCCACCTCCCCAATCATAGCCAAGAGCCAAGGAAGGTGAGAAATCCATCACGGTCAAGTCAATGGCTGGCTAAATTAAAACTGGTCCGCACCTAGACCGCGGGTAATATTAGCCCCCGCCTGAAAATTGATAGCTGAAGAGAAGCCCGTAATGAAATTTGTGTAAAATAGGTAAAATGGAAATGTCCTGAGGGGCACTAGGCCCAGAGGTTTTTACGCTCTTCAAGATATCAGGGGGAACATTCTAACACACCCCTCCCCACCTTGATGGGTACCTTTGAAAAGATGGGATAATGCAGAATGAGAATCAAGTTTTTGAGCAGATAGCAGAATACGGAATATGCATCCTTATGACAGCGTTTGGCTCATGACGTAAGGATGGAAAATATTATCACTACAGTGGCGGCAACAAAAAAAGTGACATTGAATATTGGCAACAGAAATCGATACACAAAATCGCTTTCACTATTTTACTTGCCAACAATCCAATGAAAATGTGCGGAGCTTATGCCGCAAGTGGACGACTCTCCTGGGCTAAGACAACAGAACTGCGCTCTATTGGAACTCAGTGTCTCGTTTGAGCTCGTACAACTATGTTTTAGTATATGGCACTCCAGCGTGCTGATTATCTGCATTCGTGCCTACATTTGACGTGCTATAACTTCTGTGCAAGTGGATACAATGGGGTGGAAAAAGCTTTCTATGACAGAGAAAAGCCGTGCCTTGACCCTATTAGAGCAGGAAAAGTCTTTTATTGATGTAGCAGCAGATTTAGTAACCTCAAAAATACGATTCATCGCCTAAAACGTGCAGCTGAGTTATTGCCACCAGGTACCATACCAAAGAGGAAGGAGGGCATTGGTGCAGCTAGGAAGACATCTCCAAGGACTGATAATATCCTAAGGCGTAAAGTGATGTCAGACCCTTCTGTAACCTCCGCTTCAATCAAGAAAAAACACCCAGACCTCCTCCAGAACGTTGCCCTCAGGACCATCAGTCATCGCTTACAGAAGGACTTAGGCCTACCGTCTCGCCGCGCTGCCAAGAAGCCACTTCTTACCAAGGCTATGAAGATGGAAAGGCTCAATTTTTGCAAGACCTATAAACATTGGACAGCTGCCCATTGGAAGAAGGTCATGTTCAGTGATGAGAGCACCTTTAGGCTGGTCAGAGGAGAGTCAAAGATCGTGCGTCGTCCCAGCACTGTGTCTCGGGATGACCCGAAATATACCGTGAAAACTGTGAAGCACCCTGATAGTGTGATGGTGTGGGGTGCCTTTAGTGGAAAAAAGGGCAGAGGAGGTCTGTACTTCCTTGCCAAGAATGTAGCCATGAGGGGGACTAACTATCTTGAAGTTTTGAGGCAGCACATGCTGCCATTTTGGGAAATTCATCAGTGTGAATTTTTCATGTATGATGGTGCCCCTGCTCACAGGTCCCAGTTAGTAAAAAGGTTCTTCAATGATAATAATATTAGTGTTTTGGAGTGGCCTGGTAATTTCCTGGACCTAAATCCTATTGAGAATGCTTGGAATCTGATGAAATCCAAAGTTCAAGAGACAGCACCCGGCAGCATCAAGGACCTGATAGAATCACTGAAGCAGATCTGGGTTACGATCGACCCCACCTACTTCGCAAACCTCACTGAATCAATGCCCAATCGACTCAGGATGGTCATCAAGTGCAAGGGCAACATGACCAAGTAATAACTTTCATGAAATATTCATAATAAAATATGTAAGTTACATTTTTTTGTTTTATTTTCCCCGAATTGTCACATGTCACTTTTTTTGTTGCCGCCACTGTATAATTAATTCATTGGACAGCGGTAGGAATGTTTAAAGCTACTTTTCAAGAGACAAAAATGAATCTATGATTATTTCTCTTATTACGATATACATCTTAACAATCCTTCCTAGCGAAAAGGAAACATGTATATAAATGATTAAAAGCAGGCTGTAATAAAGAACAGCTAAGAGTAACATAGATATATGTTAGTAAATATTTGCATTGAGCCTTAAACAAACCCTTACATATAACAAATCTGATTAAGAAGAATCAAATTTCTGTACTGTAGGCGTTCACGTTGTAATGCTAGAGGAAACAAGACAATAGAGATCAAAGAGATCGTAAAAATGGCACATTTTTCCACAAAGAAAATAATAAGGAGAGATTATTAAAGGTGGGGCGATCAAATTCGGCTAACGTGGTTGTTAGAGAGTCCTTTTGCTAGCAGTGGGTTGAAATATTTTATGCTATAGATATATATACTTTAACAAAACAATACAATTACCCGAACTTATGTCAAATCTAAAAGCTTTACACACGCAAGAGGTTGAAAATTGTATGGCCTACGTTTATACGAAAATGAAATGAAGCTCTTCCCAGCGCCAGTTTTAACCACTATTTTCCGGAATGTTCTAGTCTATGGGAGGTTTATGCGCTGTTAGTGTCTCGTTTTATTCATTTACGAAACTCAATACGGTCTGTCCCTGGTATTTGGAACGTACTTCAGAGTTACTGTTGTGCAAGGTCATCTTGTATTAAATCTTTGCCAGAGCAATGGTTATAATGGTCTTTGGAATGTACTTTTGTTTTATAATTAGTTGATCATTTGTGCAAAAACTTTAATCGATTCTTTTTCTCAATGAAGAATATTATATGCGAATAAATACATATTGCACTAGACCAAAATATTACGAATGCTCTCATTTGGAAACTGATATTCATTTGTCATTTAATGAAACTTTGCTAAGAAGTAAATATAGCGTTTCACTAGATGCCCTGGACGAAATATTTACTGTCTTCGAGAGACAATATACCAAGAGAAAGCGAATAAGAGATGCATTACAAAAGAGTAATATTCTTGTGTTCGGAAAGAATTGAATATTTGAACGTAATGGACTATAAGAAAATCAACATTTGAATTGACTGTAATTATATGGTAGAAAACGAATTCTAGATCTACTTTATTTACTCTTCTATCCAGTAATATGTAGTTCTCATTTAATATCGTAATATTTTCACGGAAGTTAATGAGATTATAAATAATCATATTTGTTATTGCTTATTACTTTATATATAAGCAGGGAATGAAAAGTTTTTGTAGAGTGTATAATCATGTAGTGAAGGCTAGTAAATTCTACCTGCCCTTAACAAAGACCTAAAACAGCAATTGTGATATCTCCGATAGTGCTCGATCTGGAAGACAAACCATACTGTATAAGGATATTTTCAAAGAAATTGTTGTATTAGACCCTCGTTGAAGCAGCAGTAATTAAGCGCCAAAACTTAGTGTGTAATGTTCAAATATCCACAAACATTACTCTATTCGTTTATCACTAAAAGATAAAATTGTAAACAAAACATTATTTCTTATTAGAGCCAGCTTTAAGAAAGAGAATTATGTAGTTCTCTTCCATAGAAATGGAAAGGAGTACTATCACAGTAATCGCAGGAAAATATAAGATAGTTACGAGTATCATATGATAATAAACAACATATCACATACACTTTTTTTGCAAAGAATTATCACTTGTTTAACTTTATAGGATGTTTCTTAATCAGCAAATAATTAAAAACAAAGAAGTTATTAAAAATAGTCTAACAAATAATTTTTCTTAAAAATTGAGGATTTTAATAAAAAACTATTCAAATAAATCCTTCCATTTTGGCTTCAGTAATTGATATTGAATGAAATATTAATTAATAGCTTAATCAAAGTTAACGTGTATTTTTCTTGTATCCTCTATGGAAAGAGTTAGTTACTTTCCGATTGCCGTAATATGCATAAAAAGATTATCGTGCGTAGTAAGCTTAGAGTTCTTAAAGAAAATTCTTCAGTCTCTTTGCCATCGATTTCATATAAACTATGCATATCACAGCATTATTACTAATGATAAAGCCTTAAAATAATTTCAGATTCATATTTTTCGCATAAATCTCCTGCACGACTAAGAAGGAAATCTTTTCTTTGTTAAGTTTATGAATTGAAGTGTTTTTACATCTCTAAAAATTATCTTAATAATAACTATATTCAATACTGCATTAACAAAATTTATGACCGTTTTCAAGTTAATTATGGATAATATAAGCTATAAAACAACTAGGTCATAACAAAATTGTATTTAATTCGGAAAGAGGAATATTGCCGTTCTAATTAATCGCATATCTTATTTCTAAATTTTTTACATACTCTTATGTGAGTGGTATTAATATAATTAATTGACAAAGGTATTATGACAATATTGTTAAGTCCTATTATTTTAAATAATATTTAATACTTCTACAAAAGGAGATCAAGCATAGTCAACTTTCGCCTTAAATACTGTAGGATCAATATTTAATGTGTAAGCTAAAATTATTTACTATATATGAGACCATTATGATTCACAACGGTATTTATCATATAACCTTCTTACGTTCGAATAATGTTTAACGTTGAGGAATCAATATGATAGAAGGTTTCAGTAACTCCACAATTACATACGAATACTTTTTCCATAATAACACAAATAATCCAAAGCTTGCTCTCTAAATTTTCTCAACTCTGTACAATTAATTTTTTATCCTTACATAAACTCAGTCTATTGTTTTACGTCATTGAATGCATTTGTTAGTCTTCTGCTTAAATGACTTCCGGGTTTTTTCCCTTCGACCCAAGCATTTCTCGCTCAGTGGCTCAATGCAAGCCATGTGGCTGGCAGGCTGGCTGACCTGCTGGAAATGGAGCAAAATGCGTACAAATTTATATTTCACTAAAACATTTGATTTTATTTTTCTCAAAGGAACTATCGCGTATTCAAAAGAGAGAGACAAACTCTTAACATTACCTTTATGACTCCATCCTTCTAACTAGCGAAACTTTCGAGGATCGTCCATGGAACTTATCAATCGGTACTTATAGTTTCTTAGCAATGGATGATCTCGTCAAGCCAACTTGTATGTATTTAGTGAGTGACAGTGATCTTACGATAAAATAAGATTTTGTGTTTCCCTATGAGAAAAATAGTTACGCTAAACTATTTAATGATAGCCACATTTTAGTATTTAAATTTTTATCATTTTTTGTCATTTTTTTGTTAGAGTTAGCTAATGGCGGTAATTTATTTTAATTGAATTTTTAGTGCACTTTTATTTTGGTTTTATCTATTCATTTTAAGGTTTTCCATAATTCACTCTTAGTATTTAATATTGGTTTTTATTGAGTTTGACTGTTTTACAGTAAATAATATGTAAAATTCTAATACAGAGTTATTCTAAAAAATTACCAAAATGCAATCCCTGGCTACCAGACACAAAATTTCATATGTTAACTTAACTTTGCACCTACTTGTTGATGTTGTTTGTTATTCTTTATTTAATTCTGCCTACAGGAGTTAAGAAAGGCTGGTCAAAATCCCTTTCATTCTACCAGGCATGTATTCTTTCGAGATATTTACATTTTATCCTATTTTCACCCTTTCCCTTACAAACCTACTTTCACCTATTTATTGGCCGAAGTAAAAAATCGTAGGATAATCACCAACCAGCTTTCGCCCTTTCAGCCTTGTTTGAGGCCTGTGTGGGGAGGCTGCTTTACCTCTCCCCCAAGGTTGTTTCATTCTTCCCACATTTTCTCCGACTGTCATTATCTATCTTTTTACGCACCTACAAGTTTGTTCTCGGTGCCCTCCAGGCCCCAACAGGTAGTTTTTTTCCCACGGCAACATTCTTGAAGTAAGATCTGCGGTTTTATCATCAACAGATTTTCACTTTCTCTATCTTCCACTTTCGCCGTGATACGGCTTTGTTGTTATTGCGCTTTAACATCGAGGAAAATAAAATGGCAATTTTCCAATCATGAGCCAACCGTTAAATAATGAGATTTCCCTTTCTAGTTTAAGCAAATACCCATCAGTTTGAAGTACTAAGGCAATTCCCTCAAATAATTTAGCTCTGCTTCACCATTCATATTAAGTGCCCATGTCGCAACCTTCACAATTGCCGCCTTGCATTTCCGATTATCACTTCCTTGCGACCCTTAAAAACTAAGCCCATCCCGACCACAACTAATTTAAGCTAACGGATCAGAACGGGCTCTACAACATCTTTATGCATAGAATCGATCTATCATAATGTCAATATTCACCTGATTTAAGATGTATATTTATTCATATATTTGTGCTTAAATTACACGTTTGTTTCAAACAAGTTTCTCTCAGACAGTTACAATTTCCCCAGTCTTCATTCTTACTCCTAGCAATAAGCTCTCGGTATTCCTTCTCCCATCTTCACACCTTTGTGTAGTTTTATTTCAATCTGCTCAAACAATCAACCAACACTCGAGTCCTTCATCCTCCATCACTTACCAGAACTAAATCCATGCCCTTCTTTCCCGCCTGATTTAACTTACAACAACTCTCATAAACTGCAACCACCAAAGGTCACACGTCACTAATTCTAAACCTCCCAACTAAAATCAAGAGCTCTCTCATTCCCACATGAAGTTTAAAAATCATAATGTCAATTCATTCACTCAATCACACTTATTTGTTCTTTTTCTGTCGTATTCTTCACCTATAGCACATGCATTTGCGACCTCACTCCCCAAAACACATTTATTCGCTCTCCCTTCTTTTCCTTTACCTTCATCTTCTTCTGCTCGTCTTTCTTTAGCCGGAGTCGCCGTTCTTGATGGGTTGTTTTATTTGGTAAAGAACTCATCCATCAACATTTTGGCAGAGACTTTACAAACGGATACCATTCTTGACTCAAACCCTCCCTATTTATCTAAACTCATGTGAGCGGTACTGAGTTGGGCTGGCTTGCCCCCACCAGTGGATTTAATGGTTTAACGTGATGCATCAACGAACCACTTCCATTAGTGTAGGTTGTAGCTCAATTTAAGAGCATTAAAGAGCCCTCTGATATCATTGAAAAAGTAAAGGTTGTTTACCAGTGAGTAGAATTTAGAATTGCTGCAGTTCTGACGAACGTTTGATGAATGTTGTAATTCGTGCATCTCTCATAAACAGATTTCCTTCTCGCAGACAGGAGGCTATGAAGGGACTGATATTCTTTTGGATTTTCTAAGCTTTAGTAGCAATACTTTTTTGCTTGGAGGAAACTCCTTCTACTCGTATGAGGTAAACGAGAGGAGAGGCTTTGCCACTTTTGCCTAGAGGAATAGCTTGCTCATCATCCATTACTTCCATTTTTTTCAACATATCCACCTTAATGTGGTATGGGCATTATCCTATGACATAAGGTTTGAAAATGCGAGAAACCTGGATAAATTTGCATTAAACTCAGATCGCTACTTTTACTCTATCTTACTAACGAAGAGATAATATGAAAGAAGAACGTCACTGTATACGAGACAAAACGTATTAGAGCAAACCCAAACTGACGCATTACAATTTATTTTAAATAGATTTTCTTTTAAATCATTGCAGATTCAACACATCAGTGGAAAAGTTTCTTTTGGGAACTATTTAAAAAATATAGAAGTTAAGATATTTGGGTGAGGAGATTCTTAGTCTTCCTATATTTAGTGAAACTTTACCTTCTCTAAATTTCCGAAAATAAAAAATAAATATTGCTGTTTTTTCTTGATAATAACCGACCTTGCCATGAGTAGGTCCCGAGGGAGAAATAGACTTTCATGATCTTACTTATGAGTCAATTGTCACGTCTATTATACTGAGATGTACTAAATTAGAGAAAATATGTGTGCCAAAAATGCTATTGCTGATTTACCAATTTACAAATATCAATTTGAACAACCCCTTTAAATCTTGAAAGAATTAGCCATATTTGACTGTATATTAGGTTCAGCACAATTTTATCATCTAGCAAAATATTTGTTGTAAGGAAAAATAATGCTATATTTATTTAACCCCAAATTCTTAACCTTATTAGAACATTAACATATCATAGCCATGGCTGAATGTTATCCATGTATATATTTTTAGAAAAACGGATAGAATTTAATGGGGTTTTGATATATTTTATTACATAGTATTAGGTTCTAACGAATTAATTATGATGAAAATACCTATTATTAAATTTAAAATGCAATTATAGATTCGTTTAAATTACGTTGAAGATTTTGAAAATAAATTATATTATGCACAATTTGGCGTTTGGGTAGAAGTATTAAGGGTTGAGTTTTGGATGAGTTGATTTTTATCTTAGGGTATATTACATTTATATTTACTTCAATAAATTTTGTAAACTGTTATTTCTTTTCTCTCAACAAATAGGGATCAGCTGTCTCAACATTCTATTATTATTCTGGACCTATGGCACTTATGTTATCTATTAGAACAACATTACTCTCGTAACTATAAACACCTGTACCACTTCAAATAATGCTTAAAATTTCCTTTTTATCCAAAGGCCTTCTTTTAGACATTTTTCTATGATTTATTTTGCAATATTATAAAATATCTAGAAAATTGTAAAAAGATTAATATTAGTTTTACGAGTCGAGATAATGTTCTTCAAAATCTATCGTGCTAGAATAACAAATAGGAACATTATAATTAGAGCCCCTATGATAACTTAGACAAATTTCTTCATAATTTTCGCGTTATGGGTAGACGATTTAAAAAGTGCTAGGCATAAAAGCGTAGCGTTTATTGTAGTTCATCGATTTGATAATATACTTGGCTCAGTTTATTAACCATTTCTTTCACCACATCCAATTTCCATTTTAAGCTATACAATGATAATTTTAAAGAGGTATGTATATATAAGAGAGCCGCATTTTTCAATGGCATCTTAGAGATTCTATTTTTTCTACTTTGTAAACATCATGTGAAATATTTAATGGGTATTGCAAAAGTCATGATACATTCGTTGCAACTCAATAAACAAAGAATACAATGATACTCGTACCTTTAGTTCAGGTAGATTTGTTTAAATGTTTTAACATATAAATATTTGTTAACATTATAATATCAAACATTGTTACCGCTCTCGTTAGCGATCTCGACCACCAAGAGTAAAATAAAGGCCTCGCACACGTTTTGGACGAAGTCTTTCCTATGATTCCCCACACGTGGATTACGAATGATGTCTTGCTCTCGACAGGTATCCACAAGCTGGAGTCGATAGGATTGTGGTGAATGGTCGGGTGACTGTGGCAGGCAAAGTACCTTTTCCCTCAACCACTATTGCAGGCTCTTTGCCCTGTAGTTTGGGGCAGCGCTCGGGTGAAAGACCTAACCTGCCTTCTTCGAGATCTTACTCACAAACTCCACAACTTTTGAAGCCACAATACCCCCGAAGACTCTTCAACTCGTTGAGAAGGAGACAACATAGCCACCACCGTTGTTTTTCCATAAGGTCGGTGAGCAAAGGCGTACAAACTATTACGCCCTTCTCCTTCCACACCCTGGAGACCGTTACCACCGATATGTTATTTTTCTTTGCGGGTCTAGTCATTTTGAGCTTTGGAGCACTTTCGATGGACTTTATCACAGCCAAATAGTTGATAAAAAGATTTCTGCCTGAACGAGGTCGATCTAAGAGGACTTGACCGTTATTGATCCTCTTTGTGACTCTGTGTATGGTCATCTGGCTGACGTTGAGCCTCTTGAATATATTGGAGTTGTTGTGCCTCGCGTGAAGGAGGTCCATTCTTTTTATTTCCATCAATCAAGAAACACCTGCAACAAAATGGAAAAGCAGTTTTAATGATATGTGCTGAAAAAGCAGAAATTTGAGTTTCTTTGTCGCAACTTTTCCTCGAAAAGTTTTCGAAAGTTTCTCGAAAGATAATAAAAACGCGCGTAACACAAGTTTTGCAAAACTTTGTACAGTACACTCTTTTATCATTATTATTATTATACAAATATAGAAGTTTCCAATGGAAAGGATAAGCCTACAAGACCAAGGGTGGTCCCATAGGGAATCATACTGTAAGGAAAGAAAAAAAGAAAAAACCTTCAAAGAAAATATTTTAAAACAAATTAAAACCATATTGAAAATATTTAAAAACAAAGTCATTGGTTAAACAATAAATTTATTTACTTTAGATTTAAATGAAGTGATATCAGATGCTGATACACATTCTTCTGGAAATTCATTTCCTTACAAATATTAGGAATAAACAGCGACTATATTGAGTTGTATTACTTCTAACAACAGAAAACGCTTTGCAGTTACGATTAATAATGTTATTAGAGTGACGTGTGAATCGATCTACTGTAAAAGGCTCAGGCAGAGCAGGATGGAGTAGATGTTCATTATTATTTAAAATCTTAAATGAAAAAATAATGACCCGACCAATCTACGTTACCTTAGGTCAATATTTAGAATAGGCAACAGAAATGTAATATTATTAATTGTTCTATTGATAAATCTAGCATGGAAATCCGCAACCGAACTCCAGACAGTAGAACAATATTCAAATTTAAGCAAAATAAAAGCAAAGAAGGAAGGTAAAGCTGCATCATTGTTACGAAAGGTTTTTAGGCATTTTCTAACTAGACCAGTCTTCTGAGCAATGGAGAATAAACTGAAAAAAGGTAAGTTTCAAAAGTAAGCTTGCTGTCTAAAATAACACCAAGCAACTTAATATTATCAGAAGAATCCAGACAAATATTATCAAGCAATAAAGGCTGATGATTTGGATTTAAAGTTCTACTGCCACTAAAAATAATTAAGTGTGATTTTTTAGCATTCAAAACAATACCCCAACGAGTACACCAACTAGAGATTTTTACCAAATCTCTATTTCTAGAATTTCCCACCTTAACTCTAAGTCTTGGTAATGGAATAAATGAATACAATGATGCATCGTGGGCATATGCTATCATGTTATTCTTTATGTTCTGCTACACATCGGCAGTATATAAAGTAAATAAAATAGGTCCAAGGAGACTAGCTGGCGGAACACCAGAGACACATCAACTATAGAACTACATTTCCCATCAACAACCACACAATGTTTGTGATTAGATAAAAAAATAATTTTAAATAGAATAAAAAGGGGTACCTATGCCCAATAAATTTAGGTTTATATAACAAAACTTTATGATTAACTCTGTCAAAGGCAGAAGTTAAGTCCAGTGAATATAGCTTAGCTCCAGACCCTGCATCAATGTTAGATTGCAACTAGTGGATCAAATAAGACAAGGCATAAAAGGTCCCTACACCCTATCTAAATCGAAATTGAGTGAAAGGCAGTAAACATTCTTTTATAGTAAACTTATTAAGACATCTAGCACATAATTTCTCAAAAATCTTGGATATAACGGGAGTTATTGTGATAAACCTATATTCAGATGGTAAATGCGAAGCTAAGGCTCCTTTAGAAATTGCAATTACATTGGCAACTCTCCAACAAAGACGGAATTTACCGTCGCGAATAAGATGCCTAAATAGGATTGCCAGTTTAGGGGCCAGTATTGCAGTATTGTTCTTGAAAAATTAAGGAAACATGCCAGTAGGATCCGTACCACCATAATCATCCAAGTCTAACATATAGCTTTTAAGTTCTGAATATCTAAAGGCAAACTTAGACAAAATTGTAGTAGGAAAGCAAGTAGAAAGGAGGTAAAGATCCCTGTGACATTGCTTCCTTTAAAATAAAGATGAGAGAAGATCAGCTTTCTCTATCGGGATATATATAGGAACACACAAGTCTCATTACAAGGAGGTAAAAGGGATGAGTCTTATCCATAAGTGAAAGATTTTAAATTGAACCATCATTTATGTGGTTGAGTGATGCCAGTTAAGTTATGACAGATATTTTCATTGAATTGTGCATGGGCCCCATCACATATACATTTTGCTTTAGATATTAAATGGAAATAATTCCGCTAATTATCACGAAGTCAGAATTAGTTTTATGGATTCACATATGTTTTAAAATAAGTAAACACAGGCATATAATTATAATGACAATGTGCCTGTAATTATTAAATACTACTTAGTGTCGTAGGATAGCCGAGCTTATATATATATATTTATTTGTTTTATTAATTTTTAATAAACCAAATAAGCTTTGACATGAGGCGTAGGTTCGTACCTCGGTGATCGCTTGAGTATCGTTCTCTAAAAGTGCTAATCTTTATTTTTATTCTAGTGAATGAATAAAAGGGGTTTCTTTCTTGACTTTATCAGTTATTGCCACTTTAACTCGTTCGAGAATAATTAAAACAGTACTTTTACTAAAGAAATCGACTTGAATGAACATAAACCTTCTCACTAAATAACATAAAAAAATACAGATCTAATACACTTAAAAAAAAGAAAATGGGATTGCTGGGCGAGCTCTAGAAGCTTGCTTGGAGATAGTATTTTACGGGGGAAACAATTTTAAGTTAATATTTTTGTTCTTGGCCAGACTTAAAATTAACTAATTATTATGCACGGGGACATGAACAAAAGGAATATTCTTTACTCACATTAGGTAATCGAGATTAAATACTCGCTACCCATTAGACTATCTTCGGAGATTTTTGATCCGGCGAGGCGTTGCTTGAGTTGTTTGTTGTTTGCTCCCTAGATGGCGTTTGTCGACCTGCCTGTCGATTTGTCAGGGGACGTCACGAGGGATCTTGGGTGGAGGCGACTTCAAGCTAAAGCTTAGTACTTCTACTTTTCTTCCAGATGAGATGAAATCGTTGTCTTCTTTTTTTTCTATCTATCTAGTTGTCGTTTATCCAACTCAGATAGAGTAAGATTTGGAGTCTTCAAACTGGCTAGCTTGATAGTCAATATCTTGAGTGCTCAAACGGCGCTGAGCTTCCTTGGTACAATCTGGTTTTGTACAAGGACTGAAAGTTCTCCTTAACTTGCAGAAAACCTTCTACAGGTGATTTTTCTGTTTCCTTCTCAAAGGCGTAAAATCTCTCAACAGGTGACTTACTTGTCTCTTCCGTTAGAACGAACAAAAACCCCCTTTCCTTGGGTCAACCTGTTATATACACAAATTACTCCCGCGGGGTAATGGGGAGTTCGAGGGGGGACTCGCAAGGTGAGACTTTAGGTTGGACCCTTGCGCTTGGCGTCTTGTAGCTCGGAGAGAGGGTACTACGAGATCGACAGTTTACACTTTTGAATAGATTGTTTATAAGTACACCCTAGAAGGGCCTTTCTTTTGAGCTGAAGTCAGGAATCTGTCTCATAACATTTACCCTTTTGCCCGTTCTCTTATGTTACGGGAGAACATCGGAGGGGCCAAGCTAAACACAGATGTCTTTTGTTATTATTTCCTTGGCCTCGATACATATATATATATATATATATATATATATATATAAACTTTTATTATACATCTACACTTAGTAATTGCATGAGAACCACCAGTATTACGATGGTCAGGGAAAGGAGTGATTTTTAGAAGTAAGATTTCAAGATGTGAGCATCTTCATCATTAACTTCCATCTTTAGCATTTGGAAGCGAATATTATTTTTAGTTTTATCCTTGTAAAATAAAATATATTTAAGGGGTTTTTTTAATATCATTTACTAAACGTACTTGCTTTGAATTTCTGCATAATACTTACCCTTTTACTATACTAAACTTCAAAATTGGAATAGAACTACTTGAAAAACTCCAATTTGTAGATCTAAACGATATACTCATTGGTGAAAATTGAAAATCAATGAGGGAAATAAGTAACAGGAACAATTTCTTACCTGCACAAAGAGTCATTTGCTCAGAAACCTTTACCATGCTTCTTTTTCATATTTTCCATTTGTATACCAATCCCTTCCATCTATTCATTTTTTCACATATGCAATTTTTGGCTCCTACTAACCCACTCGTTAAGATAATCCAGAGTCCTGTGTTTTTATTCCCGGAAAGTTTTGGTTTAAATTGCTAAATCATTTTTTTTTTCAAATGCTCAAAACTCGGCAATATTATTGATCTCATATCTCTTCTGTAAAGCAATTTTCAATTCTGAAGTTCCGTACAAACAGAAAAGACCATGTGTTGTTTTTTCAGATAATCACATGAATTTTGTCGGCCGAATATGTTGCAGAGTGAGAAAGTAATTTTGTTAATACGATCTTTGCATAATTATGGAAATATCTATTTTCCAAAGTACAGTTATGTTTTTGATACCCATGACAGTAGATGCCAATAAGGAGAAATGCGGCTCCATTTCCCATTAGTGAGAAAACAGCGGGCAAAAATATTCTCTCACCAACAGAAAGATTTTGTTTCCCCACATTCCTTGCATTAAAAAACAGGGTCCTCTGACGTGTTCTTCAAATATGTTCCATCCTATTCTCTTATAAGTAAAAATTTTCTCTCTTCCTATCAATCATTGCGAGCGATTTTTCATGCAGGAATACTTCCTTATATACCTTTTACAAGGCCAGGTTATTGTAATATATGATTCCATGGGATGAATGCTAAATTTGTAGGTAAGGTTATTACTAAACTCCTCACAACATTGTTGAAAAGAGGAATAATGAATACAATACTTAATGCGCTCTGCAAAAATGTTGCCCTTTCTCCTTCGAAAAAAATTACAAACCTAGGATATATTTTTATCATATCTCATATGATAATTTAAGTAGCTTTTCTCGGGAGTCGCAACGACATAGACCAAGGTTTAATATTTTGAGAATTCGTAATGCAAGTAATTGTTTTCTTTTCAGGGATTTTTCTTCTTTTGTGCATTTGACGATCTTTACGTACAACATGATGATGAAAAAGAAGACACGATCTTATTATTCAACTCACTCTGGCCATCAATATTAACTGTGCTTAATATCAAGGTAACCCAGGCCTGATTTAAGCTTAGCTCTCGAGCAATTTCTGATGCAGTTTGAGGCCAAACGAGTGTCCATACCCGTAGTGATTTTCGCTCCGGTTTGATTACAAATGAATAGTAATATTCAATCACATTTTGCACGTCACACCTAAAGCATTTGTTTTTTTAATTAGATTAACTTTACCCTTTCTAAGACTATGGTAATTATATACATCACATTTGTCATTGCACATCAACCTAGATCTTCCCTAACAACGATAGAAACTCTGTGGGTTCTAACTTAATAATTCAATGTGGTCAACTGCTCTCAATTTTTTAAACTTAATTTGCTGAAGAGTTTGGAAATATGTATTCCCTATCACCATCTCTGTCTTAATTGGGCCAATTGGCGTCTAGTCTTCATTCATTCATCTTCAATATATCTCTTGTCAATCGATTTGTTCAGTAAGATTAGTTTGACGACAAAAGTGTAGGCAAAGCTATCATAAAAGGAATAATATTATCTATAAGTTTTATAAGTTGTATTAATATTCCCGCCTAAATAATTATAAAAGTGAAAGAAATCCTCAATCGTTTCAGGCTCGATATCACTTCTAGCGCAAATTCTGAAGTATGGATCACTATATTTTGGCTTAACAACTGTCAGGAGTTATCAACTTTGCTTTGTCTTTCAATTAAACCCTACTAGCGAGTTGACAAGACATGGATCAATATTAGAAATTATATTATTCTAGGGAGATCATAGATTGAGGAGAATGGTAGCTGGCTGTTTATTTTGCTAGGAAACTTATGGATCACTACATAAAAGCATATGGATTATTTATAGACTTTGCTCATATGATAAATATTGGTACCATTCTTTGTTAATACTGGTACCATGGAAAGATATTAGCTTCTGCTAAAATCTATAGCCATAAAAGTAGACGCGACAGTCATTTCATAAGATACCTCATCATCAGAACTATTTTTCCTTGTAACTCGTTTAAGCAAGTTAAAGAATTTCCCATTTTGAATATTCTTTTGGCAAAATTATATATTCTTGGTTACGTCAAAAGATTTGAATATGTAAATTGATTCCTTCATTTCCTCCCAATCTTCTACTCTCAACAATTAATACTAATTTTATTAATATGTTTTTTTCCTCAATTAGTTGATGATACGCTTATTTCATTTGGCCAAAAGTGCAAGAGAAATACCTGCTAGTTAGAGCTAAATTATTTATAGTAGTTAATAATAATTAAATATTATATTCGATTTTCCATCATTAAAGATTTGATGAGCATGACTCAAGATTTTATATCTACTGATTTAGAAACTATTAGTTAATCTATCAAGTTTGTGTCGCTCTGGAATAAATTAAATAAATATTTATAATGAAAATTAATTAATTTATTTGATAGATACCATTTTGTTCCACAACCTTTTACAATTTTATGGTTTATGAAAAACGAATGCAAATTCTTTTAAAAAATAAAAATGGCTATGCTATTAAAATTGACCTAACATGAGCAAAAAATGAGTACTAGGCGTACCTAGTTAGGTTATTAACTAGGAATAAGGGAGCCAAATATCACGAATAAATAGACAAATTCGGGCAGGAAAGAACAGGTTGAACTTGATAAACAGAGAAGCGAGAGGCGACCTAGGATAACCAAGTCTTCATTTGTTCTTTATTAGGGAAAAGGGAATTATTTGGTCAAATATTTTTGCTAGGTAATATTTTCCAAGTATATTTTTCGATTTAAAAAAAAATAGAATGGGAAGAGGTTATAATCAAAATTTTAGCTATGCAAATGATTAAATTTACTAATTTATAATTATATATATGCACGAAGTTGGCTGTGAATAATAATTTAAATACATTTTGAAAGAAGAAAAAGTCAGTATTGTGATAACTACGAGGGGCGGTCAATAAGTTTGGCAATTCAGATATAAGGAAACGAGATATGAGGAAAAGTGTTTTAAAATTTTTCAAGATAACTACCCTCGACTTCAATGCACTTGCACCAACTGTCACTGAGGCTTCGAATTCCCGACAACCAGAAATCTCCCGACTGCTGTTCAATTAACTCCTGGATAGCGAGCTGGACATCTTCATCGTCCCTAAACCGGCGTCCACGCAGTGCAGCCGAGAGCTGGCCAAATAAAAAGTAGTCGCTAGGGGTCAGAACTGGACTGTAGGGGATATCGTTGAGCTCCTCGAATTCACTCGCGCAGGGCAGCTTGTGCAACTCTTGCCTTGTGGATTTTGACGACTTCGAAGTCTATGATGGGGCATGAGGTTTCGTAAGGTTTTTAGGGACCCAAAGGGCAAAGACCTTGGTCATGGCTAAATTGTCGTGGATGATGAAGATAACACTTCCATGTGATATTCCAAGTTCTCGCTCGATTTCTTCGACCTTCACTTGTCGATTTTCGAGGATCATCCTCTCCACACGGGCCACATTGTCCTCGTTGGTCACGGCTGACGGGCGTCCTGGATGGGGGTCATCTTCAAGAAGCTCACGACCATGGCGGAACTCCCTATTCCAGCGAGCAATTGTTGCATAGGAAGGAGCGGCATCGGTGTACACTGCAACCATGCCTTCATGGATCTCTTTTGCATTCTTGCCTCCATTGGTTAAAAATTTGATCGCTGCGCGGTGCTCAACCTTCTCCATTGTTGAAAAATTTGTGACTGACAATCTGCAATCAGCTAATGCTTCTTAAATAGACGAGGCAAGAGCGTGTGGCTGCAGGTCCTGACTTCTTATAACTTGTCTTAACACCCCCATAAACATCCATCCCCCTTCCTCTGTTTTGCCCTACCGATTCGCAAAACATATTGACAGCCCCTCCTATAGTCATTCTGGTCTCCAAGTGGACTTCTTATTTTTGCCACGATATTCAAAAGAATTTTAAAACAACCCAAGAGATTGTCCTACTCTTTTTGCATCGGGTACGTTAGGTTGGGCTGCGGAAAACTAACCAAAAATGTATTAAAAATCTATGAGTTATGAATTTAAATTTTATGTGTGAAATAGTTTTTCTTGAACTCAAATACTTCTCAAAAGTCTTAGCAAAAGGATTAAAATATCATTGCGCATTTTTGAGAACGCCATTGTGATTTAACTAAGATTGCAACGATGGAATTCATTGTGATACAAAAGAATGATTCATTTTGCAAGATTTTGGCAGAAATTTTCTCTTGTTTGATTTATTAATTCTCTTAAAGTGTAAAACGCTGGAATAGAACTAACATCATTTTAAAAAACTCTTAATCTATGATTTTAAATTAATCTAATTCCTATATTGAGCTCAACTTTATTTGCCTTTATATAATGCGATTGCTGAAGTAATTAATATTATTTATCTGAACTAAGGTTGAAAAACGGATATAAACGTCGTAATAACTTTGTTTTATTTCTATCTATAATTCAATATTTCCTTTTTAACAGCAAGGGGAAGTATAAATATATAAAAAAGTATAGAAATAGACTATGGGCTAAAAATATTTTTAATGAAGTGAATGTAATGAAAAAATTGAAAAGAAGATTGATGAAAAACAATGTATCCTTTCAAAAAATAAAATTAATTAATTTTTTTTCGTTTCAAATTTCGTGGTGTTTAGCAAAGCATACTAAAGAGTAGAATTGTTTTTCTGGGCACTTATCCCAAAATGTGTAGTTACTTTAATTTCTTATTGACACGTTTGTTCTTTCAGCCTTACTAATGGCTGAATAAGATATAGAGCTTCTTATTGTTTTGCTAACATATTTTTTACTTGATTTATAAAAAGTTGCTTGATTTATTTTAGTTCTTTATGTTTCTGAAAACCCGCTATATGTTTTTCAATATTTGGGATAATTGTCACATTATTTTTAAATTGAATCTTCCGCAAGTTATCTGTAATCAATTTCTATGCAATGATATTTTTATGAATATTATTTATTGGATAAGAACTGGTAAAGTTAACACTTCTATTAAGTCTTTTTTAAAATATAAGAAGACTCATAATTTGATGAATTTTCATCATTAAAAGCCATCAGTTTTATACTCATAGAATGTCTTCCCAGGTTTTACATCTGCTTTTTTAAAACCAATATTTTAGTTTCCTTTAGATATCCATAATATTGTCAAATATTTCTTTTAGGAAAATAGTTGAGATGTTTGCTTTCAGTATTCCACCAAAACAAATTTGATATTCTAGTGTCGATGTTTCTTCTTCAAGAGTCATTTTGGCTTATTCTTGGCATTTCTTTGGGCATTTTTTTAATCCTCATCCATTTCCTTTCATCAGAACTGTAATCCGCATCTTCTCAAATTCGCATCGTCGGAAACAAATAAAATCCCTAGGATTTTTTTTAAATTTATTTTTCTTTGGCAACTAATTGCCTGTTAAATAATGCAAAGTAATAGTAAATTTTAATTGGAGTAATTTTTAAACATGAAACAAATAAGGAAATAGCATTTACTGAAAAAATAAATATATTAACTTCAAATATGCGTGTGCATCCCTTGTGATGCAATTTGTATACATAACAATATTTTCCTCTAAATAAATGTACATCCCTAAAAATGTGTCTAAAATGAATGAAATAGTGACATTTATTCCAAATTCAAAATGAAATAAAATTATTGTTTCTTTTTCGTCAAATGAAATGAATGCGACTTCGATTTATTGGACCGTATGGAAAGTTGGGCTGATAGGGAATGTGCTACTGATTATGTAAGTCTTTTCTTTTTTCCGTTTTTATTTTTAAGTCTCTACTTTACAAACTTCATTCTCAGGTCACACCAGTAAACTGAGAACCAGAACGCATTTCTGTCAACAAAGATAGAAAAACTTTGGTAAAGGAATTTAACTTGGAAATTTGCACAAAAACCATTCTTTGTTTCATTACCTATTTTGACAACAACATCCTACCAGCAGTTTCACTCCATTTACATATATCTTTAAGAATCAGATAAAGCGATTGCATATCATAAACAAGTTCCCTTTAGCTTATGTATTCTCTTATTTAAAATTTAGTCTCCCTATCTTGTTTAAAACAACAAAAGAAATGAGCAGTTGACAAGGCACAATCTCTAAGGATTTTACCTTAATTAAATACAAAATATAAAGTTTTCGCTCTACTCCATATAATGCTTCAAGTTGCGATCTTTTGCACTAGATCGAATCATTCATTTACAGGGTTACATTAGACAATATCGAATATACTTACCACACTTACACAGGATGTACTGTGAAAAGCATAATTGAAAATTAAGAACTAACTGAAATTTTTATCTCTCCAGAATCAGTTTTTGCACTCTTCTTTATATCTTCGATCTCAATGTCTACATAATTGGATATAACCTTTGATACTCATATGTAAATAGTTATTATATGTAAAACTAATATCCTTTTGAATTTTCACATGCTGAATATCGTTTGATTTTTTGGTTTAAAAGGTCTTTATATCTTATGCAATGGGTTTTCTTGAAGCCCCCGTTCCCTTTTCTTAGTTCATGTTATTAATGTAAACTATCTTGTATTCTATAAAGCCAAATTATTAGAAAGCATTAATTTTATTTCTTTTCCTACCCTTAGGAATTGACATGTGATTAGATTACTATCCTTTAGGCTATCCTCAAGAACCTATACTTAAGCCGAGAAGAAATTCAGAATCCTTTTACACCTTTTGTCACTTTCTCTTGAATATTTTGCTTTTGACAATTCACAAAATCAATTCATTTAATGTTTTTCTATTTATATGTACTTCGATTACCTTAAAAGAAAATACATTTCAAAATTAACCTACATAAATGAAGGCTATTTCAATTAGTTTTGCATTGATAAGAATTGTATTTCCATGTAAATTACTAAAATGAAAAATATCCTCCATTGTAACATCTATAAACGAGCCCATTATGCTCTATTAGATTTAAAAAGGTTTGATTTCGCTAAAAGAGTTAATTGAGTTAATTACAAATAAAAGGATATTATAATAAATTTTAGGTCACTATTATGCATAAAAAATTCCCATAATTGATTTTATTAAAAAATAACGAATGATATATTGGATTTGGAAAAAATTGAATAAATTTATGTATTTTAATACATATATTCAAAATTGTATTTTCTCCTCTCTCGCTGCTCCTCTATTTAGACACTGAAACCTTCAATATTTATTCATTTTTGCCATCAGGTCTCATCATCAGCACTCCTAATTGTTGAGGCCAAAAAAGGCGATATGTAATGGGACCTTGCAAAACCTTGCTCAAACTGAAATCGATGGAACTTTGTACTCTTCCAGCCCCCAAAATGCAATTTAGCCTCCCACTAATATTGCCTGTAGTAGATTTGCGGTTGTATCCTCCACACAATTTTACTTCAATTAACTTCACCACTTCTCTTACTGTTATGACTTCTCACACTTTCTCCATAATTAGTTCTTGTTGGTATTGCACTATAATTTATCGAGATTCGAAAAGATTAGGAATTGATGGCCTGCTAACTTCCTTTACTACTTCCCTCAAAGGAATTCAGAATTCATTCTAGTGAGATCTACGAGGCGGTTCGATATAATTCCAGGAACATGTCCTCTCCTCCCACAATGTGCATCCCTCCCATCTCCAGCCCCCAAATTAGTAGAACGCCTATTCCTTGTTTGTCTTTTATTTTTGGGGAGTACAAAAATCACGGAAGGCTGTTGGAGATAGGCGAGTTAGGTAATCTCACGCTATAGATAATGCGAAAGCAAGAGCTTCCTTTACCTACTGTCTTGCTATTCATGCCCTCCGCACATTTTTTAACTTTTCACCTGAAGTCCCATTCACATTATCCTTTCTGATAGCAAAAACAATTAACATAAAGGTAGGGCTTAAACTACGTTTACCTTCCATTCTAACGCCCTGGTTTCTTTTCCGCAACTTCCCTACAAATTTTATACGTTCTGTCTCAAAGATTGTCTCTGTTATCTTATACTCTTATGCTTGCCGGATGGCAATTTGCTTACTGAACCCAACTCATTTATATTGGTTTTGTAGCGTCATAGGAATCGACCTCGCGCTTTTCTATTCGAAAAATCAGTTTTCTCTTTACTCTTTCACACCAAATCTATTTTCTTACTTCCTTATGTTCTTCTTTTTTATCTCATATATATATATAGCAACTCTTATAAGTGTTGTAGTTACATATGATAGGCAAAAGGCTGATTTTCTAAGAATTCTCTAAGAAAATTAGCCTGAACACCAAAGAACGGAATGCTTCCACATAAGTATTCTTTGCCGTTGAACGCCTGTCTTCAACATTGATTCTAGAAAAACATTTTTCCGGCAAGGTAAATGAGATCTCCCTTTCTAGGGTTATGGCAGGATACAACATTGATTTATTTCAAATCTATTTAACTTACTGCATTAATCGTATTTGTGACGCGGAATTTTGTATAATTCTGCCACCTTTCGATCACTAGGCATGATTTGATCTCGTAAATTAGGATAGTATTATTTTGCAGCTATCCAGAATTTTTCTGTCTCTTTGGAACTACCATTTACTGATTTTAATCATATATATCCTTATTTTTAATGCACTTTTTTATAAGTATGTTCTAAGGCTTGACCTTCTTAAACATGGCGATGGTAGGTGTTTTCATTTCAATACTGAAAATATACGAATCAAGTACTACTTCTTAATATCCTGAGTTGCTTTGACTCATAATTCTTCTTTCTGGATACCACATTATTAGTTAATATCTTTGTGAAAACATTCTGAAAACTAATCATAGAAAATCCCAGATGGTAATAGTTAGTATTGCTGGACATGGGGCTCGATTTAAAGGCATTTATACATTTTATAAAGCTCCGAATGACTTTAGGTTCTATTTCCTTTACTGTCAACGAATAAAAACGTTAGCTTTAATTGCTAGTTATCTATCAAAGTCTTTGCTGCGAATATCATTATATCCTTTCTCTGATTTCCCCATAATTTTACTTATATTCTGTTTGCTATTTGATCACAATAGTTTTTTACATTCCACCTTCATTTCTTTCAAAGATATTGTTATATATCATCCTTGCCCTCTTCGAACTGGTAATATTGTTAAAAAATTTGCAGAGGGAATTTTTTAACTACTCTATTGTTCAGAGAGAATCATAAATATACGAACACCAACTTAACAGCTTTTAACACTTAAAGTATCAATTTCCCAGAGCTGTTGGAACTTCAAACTTAAAAAGAATATCACGTACATGAGAAACGATGGGTAACAAAAGGAAAAAACCAAATCCATATGAATTTTTCGTTCAACATTTTTCAGAAATTCACCACGAGAATTAGGAGTCGGCAGAGCAAAATGCTTAAAGCTAAACAGGATTTGGAGAATAGAATGAAAGATGCAGCTTGAGGCCTGGACATTAAACAGGGTTAACGATTTAGCTTGAGATTCATACGCTGAACAGGATTTAACAGGCTAGAATGCAAAATGCAAGTCAAGACTTGGAAGGTACATTGAAAAACGCGATAAAAGCTTTAATCTCCTCCTGCCTCTCTCACTAAGATTGTACATTATTATTTGCTATTAGTTTACATGTTGGTTCGTTGGTACTCCTATATTCTAAGTTTGACCTTTCCTTCGATATAAATTATAGATTAATAAGATCTTGTATTTTTACATTTATTTCCCTCTAATTAGGTACATTTCATGCAATAAATATAAATTTGTTTTATTACTTTATTAACGAAGACAAATATAAATTTCGGAATATATTAGGCACATATATTATGCTTCCTCAATGAGTTTAATATCGAAAGTTTTATGCAAATTTGCATTGATAATGAAACAACCTGGTAAGAAAGTAATAAACCTTGGTAGCAATGCACGTACATGGTAATAGAATTTAATTTTCATTTGCAAAGGCTTTTTGCCAAGAAGTACCGCGTTTCTAAAAGGTAAGTAGTCTAAGATATCCTATTACCGAAAAACTTCCTATAGAATTGTAAGTTTATATGAATTGTGATTTCTTATTTGTGGTAAATTGTAAGCTTGCTCTCCCTTTGGAAACACCAGGGTGAATTTGAATTCGCTTGATCCACCTTTGCAGCATAAGACACATTGGAAAATTATACCTAGAAATCTGTAGGGGTCTTTTCTATCGGGGTAATTCATAACCATCATTTCTCGCTTAGCTATTTCCTTTCTTAATAATACCATCTACAAATGCTTCCCTTTGATTTATTAGATATATTAAGGTAAGAAGAAAAAAATCAAGAAATGTCGATGGCTTTTTCTAAATGGAAGAAAAAAAAGGAAAAAAAAAATATTATTCCTATCACTTCTAAACTGAGTACTAAGTAAAGGCAACAAAAACTTAGCTACGCCATCGGTTTTAATATCCCAATGATTCACCTCAAAGATTTTCTCGAGTGAGTGATGTATGATTCCAAATCTTCTTGTTCCTTGAAAATAGGCAAATTAATGGATACAGATTGTTAAACTTCAGTCCTAGAAGTAATTGAGGTCGTTTTGCTTCTGGCCCTGACTATTTACAACTCATACAAACGAGTTTTCGCACTCTTTCTTTCTTTTCTCTTCTTTGTTCGCGTTATTTCTCTTATGTTTTTCTTCTTTCTTCACGTTCTTTCTCTTCTTTTTACCTCCTTTCTTAAGGTTATTTTTCTTCACTTTCCCTTCTTTTTCACGTTATTTCTGTTCTCTTTCCCTTCTTTCTGCTTATAGTGCTCTCTTTTCCTGTTGAATGTAAACCATTAAATCCTTTCTATTCAATCAAAACAGAATCACCTTGTGATTTGAAAACTTCGAAAGATGATATGGTGACGTGTTCACAAAACTTTAGCCCCAAAAAACAACAAAAAGAACGAAGCGGGGTTGTTAAACCCAATTTAATTAATAATTCAGTTATATTGATTTCTCAAAAGCGAAAACTAAAAACAAAAAGGCAAAACCACAACTAATAATTCGCACATTTCAAATTTTATTCCGTTAGCAACTTGGAATAATTTATTTAACTTTTTATTTTAACCTTTTTGTGATTGAGACGATATGGCCACGACGTTTTACCCCTTAAAGTAAGCCAAAACCAAAGAAAACCCCGAAAATGCAATTCTTACTGAATTTTTTAAATATGGGGCCTGAAAGAATCACAAATTCCGCTGGGGAAAATTAGTGAAGCAGTCCCAAAAAGAAATGACCTAAAAAAATTTTTCAAGAAAATAAATTCAAAAAGTCTATGAAATAAAGTAAACAAAATTTGATTTTAAGTAACTTATACATGTAAATTCATTCTACACAGTTTTCTGATAGACAAAACGAAATCCCATAAAACCTTAACACCAGTCTAATATGAGTATACATATATTTATATTATGTCGTAGGTCAAGCCCATAGCAAACTCGCTTTCCATTAAAGCGTCTGGGGAGGGCAAATCTCCTAATGCGGGAGAGGGAATCCAGGCCCCTTCGGTCGCTTCCCTCAAAAGACCTGCTGGCTAGATTAGTAATCCTAGTGGGGGTCAAGGCATGTGCCTCCCAAGACGAGACTAAAGACACTGCTGCCTATAGGACCTGTGATGTCTCGTGGGGGGATCACCAAATGGAGATCTCAACCGAGATAGACATGGTCCTTGAGGCAACCCAGCCTCAGACGGTAGGGCCATCCACGGGAGCGAATCCGGGCTCGGCGCCATCGATTCTGCTCCTATGCTGACTTCGACGAGGGAGACTTTTGCCGCGTCCTGGCACCGTTGCCTAGGCCCGTTCTCTTGCTGGGAGATCTAAACGGCAGGCATCCTCTCTTGGGAGACTACTCAATGAATCCCAGAGGACAAGTCCTTACCGATCTAATCGAAAAGCTTAAGATACATGTCATAAATGTGAATGAGTTTACGCATCACTGCCCAAAAACCGCTTCATTTTCATGCCTTGATCTATCTCTGTGCTCTATGGATGCACGGCCTGATTTTGATTCTGATTTTGATTCAAATATAATTTTCTGGGCAACTGCTGCCTAAAGGTCCACCTCGATGGTGCTTAGAGGGGGCGCCGTGGCCTGTATTTTAGGAAATAACTGAATTCTCTATCTCAGTCAAAGAGTTTAGGTCGGTAGATGAGGCCGTTGAGTTCTTCTCTGTCAACCTCATCGCCGCGGGCCTGACTACTATTGCCAGAACGTCTGGCTATTTTGCACGCCAACCACTCCCTTTGTGGTCAGCCGAGTGTAACACGGCCCGCAAACAGAAGCGTTATGCTTACATGCACTATAAGTGCCGCACGAACGATTTAACTGTTGCTGAATTTCGTCAGGCTAGGGCTAGGTTTCGGTATATTTCGAAGCACGCCCGCAGCTCTTATTAGTGGGTATATCTGTGTTGAATAACGGGAAGACCCGTCTAGCAGAGGTGCGGAGGTGAGTCAAAAAGGTTTCGGGGCAATTCTCGCAGGACACCCTTCCCGTTCTCCAGGAGAAGGGACCGCAATCTCGGACCCCACGTCCGTGGCGTATCCTTTGCGACCGCTTTCTCCGCATTCTCTAGCCGGGACGATGTTCCACCAGCATTCAATCAACGTTGTAATGTCGCGGAAAGCGGCCGACTGGACTTTACCTCCAGAGACGGAGGACCCTTAAACGACATGTTTACTCTGGGTGACTGTGGTCCGTACGATGTCCCATACGCCATTTTTGTTATTTTTTTATTTAAGGGGCTATCTGGCGACTGCCGACTTAGGCATAAGTTGCCGTAAACAAATAGCCTAGTCTAGGCTACTTTAAAAAATTGAACAGGAAACAACAATAAAAAGAAATAACAATAACAAAGCAATAACAAAAACAATAACAAAAACAACAACAACTAAACCGGGTTAAATGAAAGGGAGAAGGTTGGACTCCCCCCAAAAGTCATTAAGTCCACCAGTCGATGTGCACGCACTTATCCCGAGTACAAGGGACAGGCGGTAGCAACCCCACCCATCCCGGTACCGGAACAGGTGTCGTGCGCGAAGATCACCCAGACTGGGACATTCGACAAGAATGTGCCGAACAGTCTGGGGGACGATGCAGTCGTTGCAATAAGGCGCAGGTGAGCGCTCCATCAAATAGCGATGCGTCACACGAGTGTGCCCGATTCGGAGACGACAGAAAGCAACCTGAAGCCGCCGCGGAATTAGGGGATAGGTCCATGGGAACAGTCACGGCGCAATGGCACGCAACTTTAAGTTCCCTTCGACCGTTTCCCATCTTCTTTGCCAAGCAGTCCGAAGAGCTGCCCGTATTCCTGGCATGTAGTCAGTGTGAGGAAAAGCGAAACGCTGGTCCGGTCGCAGAGTCCTCACGAACTCTTTGGTGCCCTCATCGGCGCGCTCATTCCCCGCAATTCCTACAAGTCCAGAAACCCAGCAAAAGATAATCTCGACATCTGCCCGGCTCGCCAAAACCGTGGCGTCACGGATTTCGCGAACCAGGGGATGCGGAGATTTCAATGCCCCGAGAGCACTCAGGGCGCATTGTGAGTCGCTATAGATCACAATCCGGTCTCCGAACCGGGCACGTCGCGTAATCTCCCGTCCTGAGTGGTGTATTGCCACAAGTTCGGCCGTGAAGACAGACGCAGTGCCTGGTGGAGCCCCGCTGACTTCAAACAGAGGGGATACGGCGTGAAAGCCGACCCCCTCTTGGGACTTGGAGCCATCCATATACACTGGCACGGTACCAGCGTGACACGATGAGTGCTCCAAAAAGGTCGAACGCAATACTCCCGGCGCAGTACAAGCTTTGGGAGCAGAGGCGTGGCGAAAAATAGCCAAATGTGGTACCCTCCAGGGTGGCGTCCTGGGCAGAATCAAGGGCGCCACTGGCCCCAGAGCTATATCTACCTCTCGAAGGAGGTTCCTGGCCCTAAACCCAAAGGGCTTAGGGTATGACTGGCGTCTCTCGGCGGCATAGACACCATCGAGATCAGCTGCGGATGCAGTGAGAGCTGTTGGCGACTGAGGGAGGCGCCGGGCTCGCACGTACAGACAAGTGATGCACTGCACGCGGCGCAGAGCGAGTGGCATCTCCCCAGCATCGACTAACAGGCTCTCAATGGGGGAAGTGCGAAAGGCACCGGTCGCAAGGCGAAGGCCGGTGTGGTGGATCGAATCCACCTTCCGCAATAAACACTCCGCTGCGGATGCATAAAACTCGCATCCGTAGTCGAGCTTAGAGCGAACAAAGGATCGATAAAAAAGTAAGGCGGGAGCCATATCAGCGCCCTAAGCACTGAACGTCACGGAACGGAGAATGTCGATGGCGCGGGTACAAGAGACCCTAAAGCTGCGAATATGAGCCGCCCAGGTGAGGCGTCGGTGGAATACAAGACCAAGGGAAAGGTGCGACTTAACCACATCCAGGCGCACCCCATTAAGAAACAAATCTGGGTCAGGGTGAAGCCATGGATGGCGGCAGAAGTGCACCACCTTAGTCTTGGCCAAAGAAAACCGACACCTGTGCGCTTTTGGCATAGCGAGAGACGCGGTTTAATGCCTGTTGGAGTCCACGCTCCAGAGTTGGCATCTGGGCCGTGCCAAAAGAAATCGAAAGGTCGTCAACGTAGAGCGTAGCGAGAAAATCTCCCGGCAGCACCGAGGTAATGCCGTTGATGCTCAGGGCAAAAAGTGTGACACTGAGGACACTTTCCTGCAGGACACGCTCTTCCTGCTCCTTTGGGCCGGAGAGGGCTCCCCCCACCCGTACGTGGAATCGACGATCTCGCAAAAATTCCGATATTAACATTGGGAGGCGTCCCCTCACCCCCATCGTGTGGAGAGTCTCCATGATACCGTATCGCCATGCGATATCATAGGCCTTCTTCAGATCAAAAAACACCGTGGCGTAGTGCTGTCTACGAAGGAAAGCCTCGCAGTCGGCATTTTCCAGTCAGAGCAGAGCATCCGACGTGGAGTGGAACTATCGGAAGCCGCACTGTGTAGAAGACAGATGGCCTCCGCTGTCCAGGAAATAGGCTAATCTAACATTTACCAATTTCTCCATTAATTGCACACGCAAGAGGTTAGAGAGATTGGGCGGAAACCGGTCGGAGTAGAGGGATCTCTCCCCGGTTTTCGAAAGGCGAGCACAGTAGCTATTCCCCTAGGAGTCTGGGAGAAGACCTTCCACCCAGATCCTGTTGAACAAATCTAACAGAAAGGCCATGCCTCGCTCATCCAGGTGTCAAGGCATGGCGTACGGGACATCGTCCGGACCATGGGCGGTGTCCGCGCACGAAGCGAGAGCGGAACGCAACTCACTTACAGTAAACTTGTCGTTCAAGGGTTCTCCGCCTTGGAGGTAAAGTCCAACCGGTGGCCTTCCGCGACATCACGACGTGCATTGAATGCTGGCGGAGCAGCATCCCGGCTAGAGAATGCAGAAAAAGCGGTCGCTAAGGATTCCGCCACGGATGCGGGGTCCTGCGAGAACTTGCCCCGAATCCTTTTGACTCGCTTCCACATCTCAGCTAGACGGGCTCTTCCCATTAAGTGAAGACACGTATGCCCAACAAGAAAATGGCGGGCGTGCTTTGAAATATACCGGAACCTAGCCCTAGCCTGACGAACTTCAGCGAAATTGAAATCGTTCGGGTGGCGCTTATAGCGCATGTAGGCATAACGCCCTCTGTTTGAGGGCCATCTCACACTCGGCCGACCACCATGGGAGTGGTTGGCGTGCAAAACGGCCAGACGTCCTAGGAATAGTAGTCAGGCCCACGGGTATGAGGTTGCCGGAGAATAACTCAACAGTTTCATCTACCGACCTAAACTCTTCGACTGAGATAGAGAATTCAGTCATTGCCTGAAATTCAGGCCACCGCGCCCGCGCCCGCGCCAAGCATCACCGAGGTGGTCTCTCAGGCGGCAGTTGCCCTAAAAAATGATATTTGAATGGGAAAGTGATCACTACCATAGAGGTCATCGACCACCCCCTAATCAAAATCAGGCTGTGCCTCCGAAGAGCACAAAGATAGGTCAAGGAAAGAAAATGAAGCGGTTCTCGGACAGTGATGCGTAAACTCATCCACGTTTAAGACACCCATCTCAAGCTCTTCGATCAGATCGGCAAGGACTTGTCCCCTGGGATTTATGGAGTAATCTCCCCAGAGAAGATGCCTGCCGTTTAGATCTCCAAGCAAGAGATAGGGCCTCGGCAACCGTGCCACGACGCGGCAGAAGTCCCCCGCGTCGAAGTCAGCTAACGGTGGAATGTACGCAGAAATGATAGTATACCTCCTATCCAGGTGCAGCAGCACACTCACTGCCTGAAAAGAGGTATCCAAAGAGAAAGGAAGAACGGAGACATCATGCCGGGTGTAAGCCGCGCATCCCCCAGCCCGGCTCTCCCCGTGGTGGTGGGGTCGTAAGACCCTTATACCCCGGGAGGGCGGGCAGGATGGCACGCGCCTAGCATGGTCTCCTGCAAAAAGATAGCTAACGGGGAACGGGACGAGACGATCTTCCGCAGCTCCTTCCAGTTGGCCCGGAGTCCACGGCAATTCCATTAAAGGAATATGCCCTCCAGGCCTAGCTCGAAGGAGAGGCGGGGGCTCTCCTCTAACTGAAGACCCTCTCGGGAATGGCCGTACCCTTCCCGGGGGCAGAAACCCGGGCGCTGTTGGCCGGACAAAGCGCTAAAGGCGCTGTCGCCTTCGAGAACTTATTGGGGGAGGTTGGGCTCGCCATGCGAGTCTTTTCCTCCCTCCGCCTCGAAACCTAAGGCGGGCGTTGCGGCTTTGGAGGCGGGGGCCCTCTTTTCGAGGAACAACCGTCTCCGAGCCACTCGCTCCACCTCGAAGCGTGCGCGAAGGAGCCGAAGCTCCTTTGTTGCTGGCCTCCTTTCGGGGGACAACTTTAGGAAGCCCCGAAGATGGCCTAGCGACCATCTTCAGGGATGTTGCCTTCTATGAGTCTAACGACTCGGTGGAGGCGCGTGGCCGTTTCGCCTTGCGGGAAACGGTCACTCTGGGGGAAGAGGGGGGAGCCCTGGTTTTAGCCAGGGCAGGGTATGAACCCTTTTTGCCGCTAGCTTTACCAGGGGAGCGCCTGGGTTGGGTAGAGCCCGCAGAAGGGCTCTGAATGGGCGCGCAAACAACTGTGCTCGTTGGCCTGGATTGGCCTAGGAGCAGAGGGTGCCTTTTCAACTACTGAGGCATATGACGTCCCAGGCAGAGCCGGGCGCGCCAGGACCATGTCCTTAGCCTCGCGGAATGAGAGTCTATCCTGGGCCTGAACGGCCAGGATTTCCTTCTCAAGGAGATATGCACCACATTGCTTTGAAGAAAGAGGGTGCGGCTCTCCGCAATTGAAACACTTGGCCACACACGATTTGGACTTATCGTGTGCGACCTTGGAGCAATTTACACAGACTTCGGGTCACCCCGACTTTGCACGTCTACATAAGCGATTCGTATGGCCGAAGCGGTGACAGTAATAGCACCGCCGCGGCAGTGGCACGAATGCCTTTACGCGGTAGCGGTACCAACCGGCACACACCGACTCAGGGAGCTTGTTAGAGTCGAACGTGACGAAGATTGTAGGGGTGGGTCATGAGGCCCCTCCCTGTTTTCTCATCACACGTTCGACCTTGACCGCCCCATGGTCGGCCAGCTCTAGGGTGATGTCCTCAATGGAGTAGTCAACGAGTTCCCTCGCATAAACTACTCCTTTCACAAAGTTCATGGTAGAGTGCGGTGTCACACTCACTGGGGTGCCATGAAGTGTCCGAAGAGCACTTATCTTGGCCGCCTTGGCGGGATTCGCCGCATTCGCCAGAAGGCTCCCGTCCGGGAAACGGGTCAACTTCGGCTCTCTACCAATTGCACTAGCCAATGCTCTCCTCTGATGTTGCCCTTGGACAACATGGTGCCATCAGTGGAGCGAATAACAAGGAAGCGTTTAAGGCCAGCTGGCTCGTAAACGCTAGGTAACCGCTGAATGAGCGGCCTTGATGTCATCGAGGCTCCGCCCTGTGCACTCTTGGTCTTAGTCAGGGGCTCCGCACACGGGGGGGTAGAGATGCCGGATGTGCCGATCTTGGCTTGGTCGCCTACCAAAGTGGCAGCAGATCTTTCCGTCCCCGCAGCCCCCGCGGATGGAGAGGAGCCCCGAGTCTTCTTTGTCTTTCTAGTTTTTTTCTTTTTTGTAGAGGAGGGCGGGGAATGAACCCGCTTATCACCTCCGCCGGCAGAAGCCCCCATGCCAGATGGGCTGGCCTCAGCCAGGTCCCTCTCCGAAATGGAGAAGGTTCTGGTTGTCGTGGGGGCACTTGTCAGAGGAGATCCCTCCCCTCCTTGTATTGCCTCGGAGCCCTCAGCCGTTTGAGGAGGACCTTGCATAGGGGCGGATTCGGGTTCAGTGCTTGGCGCCGAGCCCGGATTCCCCCCCATGGAAGGCCCTACCGTCTGAGGCTGGGTCTCCTCAAGGACCATGTCTATCACAGGAGGGGCCTCCAGTTGGCCATCCCCTCCCAGGACATTGCAGGTCCCCTTGGCAGCGTCAAGAGTCATTTGTGGGGTGTGTGGGGAGGCACAAGCCCTAACCCCGGCAAGGTTTAATATCCTTGCCAGCAGGTCTTTTGTGGAAAGCGACCGAAGGGGCCTGGCTTCCCTCTTCCCCTAAGGGGGTTTGCCTTACCAATCCGCTTCGATGTGGAGCGGCTGGCTAAGGGTTGCCTGCTGGCTTTGGTGGCAGTCCCCTTGGAAAGAATAGAGGGGACTGCCGCTTGTAAAAGGGAGGTGCCCGTAAGCACCTCCAGAGAAGGGGGTGAAGGGGAGTCCCCTTCACCCGTAGGCGTAGAAGAGGAGTAAGCCTCCTCTCCGGTTGAAGAGATATGGAGGGTCCCCTGCGCAAGCACAGGGGATGGGACCTCCATTTTTGTGCTGGAGCTGCCCGAGGGCGGCTCCGTCGCTGTTATAGGGGAAGTTGGAGGTTGGTTTTTTGTTTGCTTTACGTACATGGGCATGGTGACCCTCTTTTTAATACGGGACGCAATAGCTCATCACCTCTTACAGTTGCCCGCACTGCGAGAGGTGCTTACAAGCCCGGAAGAACAAGGCGCCGCCATTTGGGACCACCCCTCCCGCCTGGTGGCCTGGCAGTCCATCAGCATGGCCGCTCCACCTTGGATACGGCGTAAAATTGATGAATGTGAAGAGGAGAGGAAAGGGAATGTGAGAAAGGTATGGGTAGGGATGAAGCAGGTTGTTAAAAAAAAATCATCCTGAACCGGAGCTCAGGGGTTAGGGAACAATGTCCCTCCCCCCTCAGCCCCGATCCGGGGTGGTTGGCTTGAGAAGAAGGTCAGCATCTACCCTGTGAAATTAGAAGCTGACCAGAGAAAGTTGTGGGAGAGGTATGAAAAGCGACGAGGTAGGGGAGAAATCGGGCTATCTGAAGGAAGGAAGAGAGGCTAAGCTGGGGCCGAACGGAGCGCTGGATCCCGTCAGCATGGCGGCCAGGATGGCAAATCGCCGCGCCCCTTACGGGGGTCCCATACGCCATGCTTCGACACTTGGGTGAGAGAGGCATGACCCTTCTATTAGATTTGTTCAACAGGATATAGGTGGAGGGTCTCCTCCCAGATTCCTGTCGAATCGCCACTGTGCTCGCTTTTTGCTAACTAGGTAGAGATCACTCTACTCTTGCCGGTTTGCGCACAATCTTCTAACCTCTTGCGTATGCAAGTTGATAGAGAAATTGGTAAATGTTAGATTAACGTTTTTCTTGGACAGCGGAGGCCATCTGTCTTCTGCATACTGCAGCTTCGGCAAGTTCCACTCCACATTGGATGCTCTGCTCCGACTGGAAAATGACTTCTGCGAAGCCTTCGTTGCGCAGACAGCACTATGCCACGGTTTTTATCGATCTGGGAAAGGCGTATGATACCGCATGGCGATTTGGTATTATGGAGACTTAAAATGATGGGGGCGAGGGGACGCCTTCCAATGTTTATATCTGAATTTTTGCTAGATCGTCGATTCCGCCTACAGGTTGAGGGAGCCTTTTCTGGCCCAATGGAGCAGGAACATGGTGTCCTGCAGTGAAGTGTCCTCTGTTTTTCACTCTTTTGGCGCGTCGACTCCAACAGGCATTGAATCGCGTCTCTCGCTATGCTGAAGTGCACAGGTTGCGGTTTTCATTGGCCAAGACAAGGGTGGTGCACTCCTGCTGCCATCCACGGATTAACCCTGACCCAGATTTTTTTCTTAATGGGGTACGCCTGGAAGTAATTGAATCGCATCGTTTGCTTAGTTTTGTATTTGACCGACGCCTCGCTTGGGAGCTTCATATTTGCAGCCCTTTTGTCTCTTGTACCCGGGCCATAGATATTTTCCTTTCTGTGAAGTTCAGCGCTTGGGGCGTTGAGAGGGCTAGTGCCTTACTTTTTTATCGATCTTTTGTTCGTTCTAAGCTCGACTACGGATGCGAGTTTCATGCATCCGCAGCCGAGTGTTTAGAGCTGAAGGTCGGACTCGATCCACCACACCGGTCTTTACCTGGCGACCGGTGCATTACGCACTTCTCTCATTGAGAGCTTACTATTCAATGCTGGGGAGATGACACTCGCTCTTTTCCGTGTACAGTGCATTATTTGTCTGTACGTGCGAGCCCGGCGCCTTCCTCTGTCGCCAACCGCTTTCACTGCATCTGCAGCTAATTTCGACGGTGCCTATGCTGCCGAGAGAGGCCAGTCATACCCTAAGCCCATTGGGTTTAGGGACAAGAGACTCCTTCGAGAGCTAGGTATAGCTCTCAGGCCGGTGGAGCCCTAGGTTCTGCCCAGGACGCAACCCTGTAGGGTACCACATTTGACTATTTGCCGCCACGCCTCTTCTCCCAAATCTTGTTGAGCGACAGGAGTATTGCGTTTGACCTTTTTACGGCATACCTCTGGCCAGTTTATACGGATGGCTCTAAGTCCCAAGAGCGAGTCGACTTTCATGCCGTATCCTCTATTTTTCGAGTCAGCGGAGCTCTTCCAGGCGCTGCGTCTGTCACAGCTGAGCTGGTGGCAATACACAAGACGGTACGGGAGATTACGTGACGTGCCTTGTTTGGACACCGGATTGTGATCTATAGCGCCTCACAAAGCACCTTGAGTGCTCTCAGAGCATTGGTTCGCGATATCCGTGATGCCATGGTTTGGCCAAGCCGGAAGGATGTCGATATTATCTTCTGCTGGGTTCCTGGACATGTAGGAATTGAGGGGAATGAGCGCACCGATTAGGGTGCCAAAGAGTCCGCGACGTCTCTGCGACCGGACCAGCGTTTGGCTCTTTCTCATACCGACTACATGGCAGGTTTTCAGGCAGATTTTCGAGCTGCTTGGCAAAGAAGATGGGAAACGGTCGATGGGAACTTAAAGTTGCGTGGCATTGAGCCGCGACTGTTCACATGGACCTACCCCCCAATGCGTCGAAGGCTTCATGTTGCTTTCTGTCGTCTCCGACTCAGACACATTCGTGGGACGCACCGCTATTTAATGGAGCGCTCACAAGCGCCTTAATGTGAAGACTGTGTTGTCCCCCAGACTGTTCGGCACCTTTTTGTTGAATGTCCCAGTCTGAGCGATCTCCGCGCACGTTACCTGTCCCGGTGCCGAGATGGGTTGGGTCGCTACCGCCTGTCCCTTGTACTCGGAACGAGTTCGTGAACATTGACTGGTGGACTTATAGACTTTTGGGGAGAGGCCGGCTTTCTCGCCTCTAACTAGGTTTGTTTTTTTGGTTATTTTTGTTTTCTCTGTAAGTTACACGGTCCTCCGCCGGGGGGTACGGTGACCTCCCCGGACGCCGGAGCTTGCTTTCTGATTGTCGCCATCTTCGCTTTTTATCGTTGTATTGTTTTCATATTCTTATTTTAAAGTAGCCTAGTGAAAGGCTGTTGCGATTGCGGCAACTTATGCTTAAGTGGGCAGTCTCCAAATGGTTTCTTCAAATTAAAAAAGGTTCAGATCTTCTGAATTCTATTTGCTTTCCGTGTCTCGGAACGGTGCGGATAGCACGAATGGTAACTCTAGACATGAAAGATAAATCAAAATAAAAACATGGACATGAAAGATAAATCAAAGTTACATATTAGGCTTACACGACTAACAAAAGGGGATTCCAATTCTGGGTAGATCTGACATCCAAAGATTAGGCTGCTCAAGAGGCCCACTGGGCTCGAGTAATTTCCAATATCACGGGTTGGGTTTGCACATAAGGCTGATTAGTACTAAGCCTATTCAAAGTTATGACGGAAAATACAACCTGTATTCCAATAACCAGACTCAGCCTCGAAATTAGGAATTGAGGGAGTATTCCTGGGGAGGAAGCTGGGTTCGAGAGATCATTTCTCGTTTGTTTTTTTTTTTTATTTTTTCCAGGCCCTTAGGTTATGTGGAGGCTAAGAGAAAGAAACTATAAGGGAAGCTAAAATAGACATTTGTAAGGATAATGCAAGGGATCAGAGCCCTGTGTCGTATTAAAATAATTATGGCGGGGTCTTATTTAAGTAAGGAATTATTCAGAAGGCAATGAATGTTTTAGTTAATATTTAACAATTATTACAGCTTAATTCTCGCCTACACTCGGCCAGCAATCAGAGCCTACAGGCCTTACCTTATGTGACGTCTCCTCCTAGCACAATAATAATTCACCCAGTCCAATGCTTTACTATTTCTACAAATCCGCCAGAAGTGGATTTTACTTTATCTATATAGAGGAGCCGGGAGCGTATTTAGACATTCAAGCCATCTCGCGGAACCTCTCTTTTTTACAATTAGGCTCGCTATTGGGCGTGTTATCAAATGGAAGTTACGATACCTTACCATATCTTACGATATCTTACCATACCATCACATCACACCTTCATCACCTCTTTTAAGAAAACTCACTTTACTTCCACGTCATCTCGTACTCTTTCGTTTCTCACCCTATCAATCAACCTCAATCCACAAATACTTCTCAGACATTTTATTTCCATAACTTTAATCCTTCTCTTCCTCCGTTCGCTCGCAAGAAATGCATATGATTCAGACCCATAACGAGCAGTTGGAACCACAACTCACTCATACATTCCCATTTGCGCTTGATTTCTCATTCACATCCCTTTTCTGAGACACCTTATCGCACCATATGCTTGCAGACCCTTTAGCTTTCGCTTCAATATTTCATTTTCACCTCTTCTCTCAGCAGCCAGATACACATCCAGATACTTAAAAGACTGCAATTCTTCCATCTTCCTCTCATTTAGACTTATTTGCAGCCAACTCTTTCCTTCACTACTGCACCACATAACCTTGCTTTTGCTGACATTCACACTGAGCTTATTTCTGTTAGACACAATCCCAAATGCATCGACCAGTGCGTGTAGTTTCTTTTTTGAGTCAGCAACCAGCACTTAATCATCCGTCTCGTAGAATGTCACCGACATATATGTCACTTCTACACTGCATGCGTAGACGCTAATGGTCAAGGAGTGACCTTGACTCAACTCTGGTCACTACAGAGATGGGGAGGGAAGAAAATGGGAGAGTTAGGGTCCAACTTTATTAATCCAGTGGGAAGGATTTAAATACAAAACGATTGAGGGCAGTTGGCGGATATGGAACTAATGAAGGCTACAGGATATGAGGCTTATGAAAAAGTAGGACCAAAATAAACTTTAATATCTACACAGTTATACACAATAAATAGAATAATGGCAATGGTTACTCGATCTATACAATGACCGAACTAACAGAGCAACTTGGAGCGAGCTCTCGGGGGGTGGGGGGGGGCGATATGAGCCTCTGTACATACGTACACAGGGATGACTGGCAAGGTAGCTACAGATGATTCGTCTCAGCCTAGCTTGTGTTCGGGGCTTTAAGATATGAAACGTAGATCAGATGGTTATTAGAGGTACTTTAATTCCCACTTCCACCTCCACCCTCCTTGTTCCTCTACCATCAGATTTTCCGTGCACCTCCTAACTTTTCGTTAAATACTCTTCCATTTTTTCATTTTAGGCACTCGCATGAGACTTATACCCCTATAACTATCACACTCAGCAAGCCAATTTCATTTGCAACGGTTATCAAAGCTGTGAATGCGGAAGAAGGCTGCAACAAGTTTCATAGCACCAATCATGTCAGTTTCACCCTGCCATTGGACCAAGCTAAAGGCTTGAGAATTTTGTCTGCTTACTGAAAGTGCAGCAATAAATACACTCCAAACAAACTCACGCAAATGCGTCTTCATAAATGTCTGTCTTGTGACATGAAAACTCTTATCTTCAACTTGGAGGAATGCCACGACGACGACGGAAAACACACTCAGTTCTTTCACCCTTTCCTTATAAATAGGAACAATACAGGCATTTCTTTAATCTTCTGCTACACACTCCTGGTCCATCCATGCATTAAACAGCCTCACAGACCACTCTACTATACACTCGCCCCTCTAATTCAGCATCTCACTATTTATCCCATCCATACACGCCGACATTCCACTTTTTGCATTTTCACTGCCTCTTCCCCCTTTTTTTCTAATTCTTTCACTCTCTCTAATTCTTTCTGATATTACCCTACCTATTCAAAAACATGACAGCTGTACTTCTTTACTATCGTCGGCATTTAGCAAATTCTCAAAATATTCTTCCCATCTCTTCCTATTTCTTCATCTGTACTGATTACTTCACCTCTCTCCTCGATTTTTCCCTTCCTGTCGCTTCCTCTTATAATTTTGTTTTTATTCCGCGGTCAAGCTTTTATTTTACTCCCTCTTCCACTTCAGCATTCCACTAATCGCTAATCTTCATAACTCTCTCTTCTCTAAGCAAGCTAATTACACATGCTTTCCTGGCACTTCGTTCCATGCTCTCACGAATCATTTCCGTTTATCTTCTATACACAAAACCTCCGAGTCTATTATCACTTCCCACTCCTTTGCAACAAATTCTTTCGATTTTTCCTTGAACCTCACTTCTTTCAGCTTCTCCACCATTAACACCTTCTTTGGCAAGCTCCTTCTTTTGCAAACCCATTAAAGTTTTACTCTTAATTATGCTATCACAGGGTAAGGGTCGGATAGGTCTCCTACAATCTCTTTCTTTACATTCTCTATTCTTATCAGAACATAGTCTAACATGCTTTTTTGGATCCTAAATCACCAATTCTCCCACCTGTCTGCACAGCCTCCCCAGTCATACTTTGCTTGCACTTTTTTTTAAACCATGTGTTTCCAGCTACCATCTCTCTTTCAACAAACATCTCCACGATAATTTCACCCTTACCATTCACTCCCAACACTCCATTTCTGCCAACTACCCTATTCACTACTCGATTACCTACATATACGGTCAGATCAACCAATACAACTATTTTCTCATTTACTTTAAACCTTGCAGCCATCCATTTAGATCTTCCTAAAATACTTCTTTCACACTTTTACGTTCGCCTAAATACGTACCATACACGCTCAATATCACATACCTTCGCATCTCAAGTTGATTCTCACCCAAAACAGTCTGGAACTTTCCTTCTTGTACTCTCTTTCATACTTTCGCACTTTTCACTCATCAGTACTGCAACCCCATGCTGTGCTCTCACTTTCTCATGTACTCTTGATTTTATCACTTTCACCCCACCAAACAATTCTACACCTTTCCTTTCAACTTGCTTCACTCAGGCCAGAAAATCCATTTTTCATTTTTTAAACAGAGAACCAATCGTACTGCTCTTAACAATCCCTCCATATCTAGGCACATTCAAACAACACAAACTGAGTCACTGGAATGGCTTTGACCTCTTCTGGCACTCCTATCATGGCCATTTCGAGGAATAATTAGAGAAGCATATTTAACTCTTCTCTTACACTAACATTTGTCCTTCTATGTATCCAGTTGATACCGATGATACTCTTGAGCCACTTCATTTCAAAGGCATGCAGTCTCCTCTCATATTCAGCGAGCATAATACAGATTTTCGAAGCATAGATGGCAATAGGAACTATTAAACATTTATTATTATTTTTAATTCTTATTAATAGTAGTAGTATTTATTAGCAGTAGTAGTAGTATTTACTAGTAGTAGTAATAGTAGCCAATGTTAAGTGAAGTCGAGAAAACAAAAGGGACCCATTCAAGTTATAAGCTCTATATGAAATTTATAGCCTAGCCATAACTAGTCGTTCAAGCATTTATAAAAATAAAGTCTTTTAAAAAAGTAAATATATTATAATGAGCAATTGATTTTCATCAACCGGATGAAATATAAATGGGTCTCCATAAAGGTTGCTGCATTTGAAGGGTGAATAATTAAAATGATCTTTATGAACATGATTATATTCTTCATATTTCTAATGAGTTATGTATGGAACACAATGTCGGCCATATGTCCACCTGCAGTGAATCAGCATACATTTATGTGCTCCTCAAAGTTTACGGTAACTTTTTCATAGATGTGTTATTCGATGCCTTCAATCATGCAGCTGATTTCAGTCTTGAGTCCAGGATTAAGGCGTGTTTTGTTGGCGTATACCAGTAATTTCAAATACTCCAATAAGCAGAAATCACAGGGAGTAAGATCGTACGACCAGGTTTCCATTCCTGGGCGGGCATGCAAAGATATCACTCGTTGCGGAAAATTTTCGCAAGGGAATTATGGCAGGTCGCTCCTTCCTCCTGAAACCAGAGGTTGTCAATCTCCTTATTTTCCAGGTTCGGCAATAACTGAGTAGATATCATGTCTTAATAACGTTCTCCTTTAATGGTAACTGTACATATTCCCATCTTCAAAGAAGAACGGTCCAAGCACTCCACCTGCCCCAAAACCACACTAAAGCAGTGCCTTTCAGTGGATGTATTTCACGCTCTTGTATTATTCGAGGATTTTCATTTCCCCAAATCTGGCAGTTCTGTTTATTGGAAAATTCGCTCAAGTTGAAGTTGGTCTCGTGACTAATGATAATTTGATTAGTGAAATATTTGTCGCCTACAAATCTCTCTACAACCCACTTAGCAAATTGCTTCCGCCTCCCTTGGTCAGGTGGAGGAAGATACTGCGTAAGTAGAATCTTGTACTCCTGCATATGGAAATCTTTTTGCAGAATTCCATGTAATGAACTGGTCGGGATTTCGATCTGCAGAGAACGTCCGCGAAACAATTTCACTGAACTCAGCAATTTACTGCTCTGTCCGACATGAACGATTCCGCGCAGGTGATTTGTTGGTTGTAACTGAAGCAGTCCATTTTAAACTTCGTGTTTAGTCTGGAAACCATAAACTCGTTGGATGCTTCATTTTCCCCAAAATGGTAAGAAGTGTTCGAACTGTTTGCGTCGCAATTTCCGTTTCCGGTTTAGTAGAATGTCTTCACGATGAGAACTCACTGCTTACTTGTAAGCTGCTCCATGACACACTGTACACAATTATTTTGGAAGAAGAAACAAAAAGCTATAAATCAGAGAGAGAAAGATATCAGATATGATGAAAGCATGGCCTTAAACGTTAAAGTTAGAACAAAAAAGTGTCACCAATTTCAAATTCGGTGCCCTTTATGGAACACCCCTTAGTTTTCACGAAGGTCATAATTTATAATGATTTTTATATATTTTTCATTTTAGTTTGACAAATACCCATATTTTACAAATAAAGTTACATCTAAAAATGTTTCATTTCCATTTGTTTATAGGAATTCAAAGCCTATATTGCCACACCACACATTAAATTGTTTGTTGCCTTTTTTTACTTTTTTAACTTTGAAATATTTCTCTTCCAAGTGGAAGTGAATAGAATTTTAGAGATTAAACTTTATAAATTTTAATAATCCATATTTTTTACTATTAACAAAGCAACAGAATATTAGCATAACTGGTAAGAGGAGTGCATATTTGTAAAATTTAATATTTAATATATTAAGCCTTTTAATGTTATGTACAATTTTACCATATTGCATTAAATTCGAAACAACAAATTATATATATATAAATATATATATATATATATATATATATATATATATATATATATATATATATATATATATATTATTGATTTTTTGTTTTCAATTAATTTGAGGCCCTGAATAAAAAATCCACTTAATAAATGAGAAAAATAGATTTTTTATATTCGTGTATTTATTTTTCTCATTGATCCCCTCCTGATTTTTACTTCTTCAGATTTATACCACTCAAGAGAGCCGATGGTTGCCCGTTTCTTGGATGAGAACCTCCTGGTTTATTAGACTGCAACGCCCAGTCAATTTCTGTGTACACTCTTCTGATTCTGTAATTCTCGCTTGTATAAGGACCCCCGCACTATATCATAACATTCAGAGGAAGAATAGAAAAACCCACAAGTGGTACAAGAGAATGATGATGATGATGATTGTGCATAGAAAGGAGAGAGAGAGATCTCTGTGTAACACAGGCGAACAGGCAGTCGTAAAGAAAAAGTTTCCGGAAAACTTAAGATGGGATTGGAAGAGTTGATTAGTCGTTGACTAGACACCGATGAATGGTGTGGCTAGGTTGGTCTCGAGGTATTCGTGACTGGGCAACGGTTGGAGGTTGGTCAGAAAGGAGAGCGTGTCTGCTTAGTCGGAAACACGTTTTTCATTATGCCTCTGGTTTATGCGAAGAACTGTATGGGTTGCGGGTCGTCATGGGCCGCGGGGAATCACGGTGCCATCGCATACATTCTTACATGTAGTTCGGTGTATAATGGGCCTCTGGCGAGTTTTCCTGAGTTGTTTTGTGATTCTGGTGTCAGCATATGTGTTGAGGGGTGCTAATTTATTGTTGTTGTGTAGTGTGGCCATTCTCGAATACAAAGGAGAGCGGCAAGCGCGCTTCAGAGCAGAGTTCTGAATGCGCTGAGCCTTCTGCTTCCACGTGTCACTCGCAGCTATGAGTGACAGTGGGTCGTACGTGAGAATAGGTCGCACGAGTGTTTGTAAAGGTGTAACTGTCGTTTTTTGCCCGCAAGGTAGAACCTGCTCAGCGATGTGTTTGTAAGTGAGGCTCTTGCTTGTGTTATGTTCTAGTGTATATTGAACCTGAGCTTCTTGTCAAAAGTTACCCCAAGGATTTTTTTACGGATTGTGTATTCGAAATGAACGAGACCGCCGTCTTATATAAGCATGGGACTGAATTTTACTATAAACATAGTCCGAGCTCGTTGCTGATTTGTCGGTTTTCTGAGGAGTCAGGGCCAGTGTTGCAGCACTCCACCGCCACAATGTGTTTTATCCCCCTCTCCTTTGCCTCCTTTACAGTGAAAAGATGCATAATAACCACTTCGGAGGGAATGGGCTGCCCCAACCTCATATGAATTAATGAAGGTTGGTGTGTATTTGTGTATGTAGAGGCCAAAAGGGTGAGTGAGTAGATAGACGGAAATAAAACGTGATGAAAAGAGAAAGTAGTGTGAGAGATTTGCAAAGAGATTATAGGCGCCAGGTTATCAGGCCTCCCGCTTTAATTATTTTTTATTATAGGTATCTTTTGTTGTTTTTAGTTATAATTTTTGTTATTCTGGCGTTCAAGCCATTTTTATTAGTAATGTTAATATTCTTGGGTATGCAGTGCGCACTTTTATGTTGTATTTGGAATAAAATACTTTAGCTTTGTGCTTATTATTCCTTGTTTTCATTTATTTTGTAATGAGTGTAAATTGTGTTATTTGTTTCATTTTTATTCTGTTGTGGGGTCTTGTCCCGTTTAAATAAGTTTGGATCTGTGAATTTGTAGTCGAAAGTTAATGGTTTGTCACTGTCCTGAGTATTATCTTCTCAATCAAATTTTTGTCATTATCTTTGAAAAAATAACTTTCTTTTCATGCGTAGAACAGCACGTCGTCTCTGCCAGTCACTAGTCTAGGGAACTTGGAAATATGGCGCAACTTATAGTTCGTCCATTCTGGTTAATTATTTTAATGATTTTATCATTTAATTTTCGTTCTTCAATGACAATGTTAATGTGACTTAACCCTGCCTCCTGCTGCAGCTCTTTGTGGCGTCTTCTTTCTCACCTACGTCTACCCGTAATTAGCTACACGTATTTGTTCTGTACCACTTGTAGTCTTCTCTTTTGTGTCCTAGAAACACAAGAGAGGGGGCAAGTGGAATAGAGCAGCGTAGATATTAAAATCGCATTATAGAGCTTTTTGTTGCTCTTACGCAGAATTTTAAACAGGATCAGATTTCTAACTGCGGCCGCGGCCTCAGAAATTTGATCTGAGACGTGCTTCCTGTATCCGGATGAAGTACTTTTCATTCTGAATACATTGCAATTCGTGTTGTATGGATAGAGCGTATTTCTCACCCTGACATCAGAAAGTATTCTTCTCACAATAGGGACAACCTTGAATTTCTCCTGGTTGGTTCTTACTTTCAAGTTGACCTCCTTGATGTTTAATCTTTCGATTTTTGCTGCTGTTATACGAGATTGCACAGGCGCTCATCCTCGGACAGGTGATTATTTGGCTAAAACCAACAGTGTATTTACTGATGAGGCAAGTGTGATTCACAGGGGCCGGGATATCTGCGGTATAAATCAAGGAGAGAATGGGGAACAGACTGCCCCCTTGCGGGAGGCCCAGGGTGAGCGGAAACTTTGGTCCGTCCGGGCACACTAAAGTCATATACGCCGCTCTTTCCATGACGTAGTCACAGAGTTCTTTCTATATTTTCACTGAGGCCCAGCTATAGGAAGTTATACTGCATTCCCCTCTGCCAAACCTTATCAAACGCCTTTGATACATCCTGAGAAACAGGATGTAGCTGTTTTGTAAGTTTCCGAAATGTATCCCGTGTTTAGACAGGCTACGACTCTTCTTCTCATTCCTTCCATGATGTTTACTCGTGCCTTCTGAAAGCTTAAATTTGTAAGCCCCGATTTTCCTGGAGCTTTTAGAGACAATGAAGGAAACGCGCCAAGTAGTTCCTCTTCGGTAATCTCGTCTTCTCCGTCACGCTGTCTATCTACCTGGTTGTGAGGGTGCGTCCTATGTATGTGGTCGTTAAACTCGTCTATGATATTGCTTTCGAATACTATATCCTAATCTTCGTCTTCCTCTTCAGTTATACTCAAGATTTTTTCCAATAAATATTTCTTCTGTTTCTAAGATTCTATCTTATTTAATATTTCTATCTTCTTCTTTTTCTCGGTTGATCCTTTCAGCCGCTGGATTGTATTCAAAACATCTTTGGGTGATACATTGTCATCGAGACTAACAATTTCATCGTCACAACGTTTACACTTTTGTTCGAGGTTCAACTGGTTTAGCTCTTTTTTATCTCTTTACTAAGTTATATCGAGTCAATTGATGTGATTCTGATGTTGATTTCATATAGTAATAGCAGTCCACGGTATAAATCCTACATGTATTCAGCTTATCTTTATGTTGAGATGGACTAATATTCGGATTTAGGGATACAAGCTCTATCCACTTTGATAAGATGGTTATTTAAGTCGTTGAGTGCCTCGTCGATCTCCTCCAGAATTCCCTCATCCAAGTTTGGCCGATGATAGACTTCAAGGAAAGGTGCATACCGTGCCCAGTCTGCTTTTTTCTAGTCTTTTCTAACTACTACTGGGATTTATATAGGGTTCCTGTTGATGGTATGTAGGATCCCCATAAGATCACTACATGGTGGCTTGACTAGTTCTATGTCATAAATAACGGTAGCTGACGATTAGCCAGACATATTTCTGGCTTTGTGGCAATCCCTCCTCTGAAAAAGGTCAGGAAGCTAGGGCCTATTCACTGGACAATTTTTCTGTCAGGCAAGATGTCTAGGCTGCTTCCAATTCCGTTGAAGGCACTGTAGCCGGACTCTTGACATCTGGCGTTCAGATCCCATATTAATATAGTAGGGATTTTTCTGCTAAATAGGCCAGTGAGAAACTTTTTTAGTAAAAGATCTCTCCCCTCACTTGGCATCCGGCAGCAATGACCAATCGTGAGATAGGATTATTCAAGATTTCTTATCTGCTTGTATTTTATCCTGTTCTTTATTGCCATAGTGGCACCGTCGTACTGCTTTTCCAAGTAATTTGTGATGAACACATCTTAATTCGAGATCTTTATTTCCTAATTAGATGTGTCAATCTCGTGTTCCGAAATTAAGATGAGATTTGCAGCAATATTAAGGGCGTTCCGTTGCATGATAAGATGTATTTACCGATGTTTTTTAATTTTATTTTTCTGAATGTCCTGTGGGGCCAGCTTTATTGTGCTCGGTCCTCTCGCTCTTCGGGGAACGATTCATAGTTTGGATTTACTTTTCGTCACTCGTGTACGAGTTAATTGGCCCTCGTCTCTCTCCAAAAGAGGTGCTATCTTGCTCCTTTTCTTCTTCTTGTTCCTTTACTTGCACTTCTTAAGATTCATCCAATGAGAGAGCTTAAACTACCGTCTCAAGAACAGATTTAACGTTTTGGTTACTTCTGATTACGGTTTCTTGGAACATTCACGAGGATTCTGAGATGTCGGGAATCTTTAGTGAAGGCACGTTGTTATCCTTAAGCAATGCATTCAGGGACATTTGTATGTGTGATGTAAATAAGAATCTTCGCACTTAGATTGCTCGAGATTTAAAATTGGTTTGTTAATACCCGTGCTGGCTCTCATTTTGGCAGCAGCGATCGCGAAGGACATTTCTTTTTCCTTCGTCAGTTTCCCTTCCTTTTTTTTTATTATTTCTCGTCGTTACGGGTAGTCCAAGGCCATGTTCCTGTTAAGCCCCCTTGTAGTTGTGGCACTTCTTCTTTGTGTTTTCGAACTTGTCGTAGCGGTAGCCTTCTGTGGCATATTAGCTGCACCGAAGCTTCTCTTTGTCGGTGCAGCTCGTCGTCGTATGATCTTTCAATTAATAGCTTACAAAGCAAATTTGTATACTAGTAAATTTATCTTGTTGGATATTTTTGCCTGTAATTCTCATATTCGATACTACTAGTCCGTCTGATGTTGCTTTCCTGGCCATGTGTGTAGTAGAGAATGTTATTTTGAACACGTGGGTGTGTTCGCAGAATTTAATCACTTTGCGAACCTTTGACCACGGGTTGCTCATAATAATCTCTTCCTTGAGCTCCTCAGGTGGATGCTCACCGACAAAGTTCTCTAGTTCGCTAGCACTTGTGGCGGCTCTTTGCTTCTAGTCACATAGTTTTGAGTATGTTTGCCCCTTCGCAGTGTTTACTTTTATCCGGGATCGTAGATCCTTAATTGCCCGGAGGAGGATCATCTTAGTGAGGGTGTCCATGGTCTTCTTGGGTCCTTCTTCCTTTCATCTTGAATTTATCTTTCTTTCTATGTATTTTGTGAATTTGTGATGTAGAATAGTTGTAAGGGCAGTATTTTTTAGGCACATATGTTCGGAATTTATGGAATGAATGCTCCCGTGCATTTTCCTATTGATCCCTCACTCAGATGCCGCCATAATGGGTGATGCCGCAATAGTGGCCGAGTCAACTGCCGCTACCTTTTGGCCACCATCTCTCGGCTACTTGCGCCATAACCACTTCTAGCATACATAGAGACGGGTGCTACTTTCCACTATGATTCTGGCCGGTCCTCGAGTATCAGGGTTACTCCTGCACCCAAAGACTGTAGTTAACCAGAGTTTCTGGAAAATTTCTGACTCATGCTTCTGCTGTGGGCTAGTCATCAGGTCAGTTTCCCTTAATTATGTCAGTTCCAAGTGGCTTTTATAAAAAGAAGAAATTAATAAATGGCAGAAATCCTATGTAGGAACTACGCTGGTGAATTGACGGGAGCAGTTAGGATTTTCAGCCCTCATTAAATTATGAGTTCTTACTATGAAAAAGTATTATTGATCTCTATTTTTTTAAAGGTGAAATAAAATTCATCATAAAACTTCTAGGGATAGGCTGCTTCATTTATCAACAGAGCTTTTAGTCGTTTACTAAGCAAAGCATGAATCTGAAATAGTTCAGAAGATGCGGGCGAGCTGAATGTTCGGAATTCGACTGCCCCAACAATGTCTCTGACTTTTCAGAAAACTAACGAATCAGCGACCTCTATTTCTTGTCTTAGTTACTTGTTACGCTGAGGAAACGCCACAGGAGCGAAACGTCAGTAATAAAGAACTTTGTAACACTCGTCGTTTCTTCTATTCCCGCCCTCCATTTGTTGTCAAAGACACGAATCAAAACATAAAATTTGCAAAAAGTTGGTCTTTTCAAGGGAAATCGATGACTACTCCACATCAGAGCAGAAAACAGGCATGAGCGGCGAGCCTTCTGGTGAGAATCTTCGTTACATTTCACCGTACAAAATCATTGACTCATTGTGAGCTGCTTGGTCTTCCCTATTGTTTTAATGGATTTCTAGTAATAGCCGAGGTCTTAATCCTGCAAGGGCTTCGGCGAAAAAAATTTACTTTTTACACATTGAAATTCTAAATAATCTGAAATCTGCTGAACTCTGCTACAAGGCTATATACGAAAAAGCTGTATAGTTCAATGTCAATCGAGTAAAAAGTGCTGAACCTCAACCTACCTTCTCAAAGCGAGGTGACTCGAATTTGTTTTAAAATCAGGCAGTGACCGTTTAGGCTGCAAACTGAACTATTATTATAGTGGTTAAGTAATTGGTTTTCCACGCCATGTGCATCTATGATATTGAAGCCAAACTCTTCTCCTAGCCCATTCACGTCTACTAACTCTTTAGCTACCTCACCCTTTTGAAACTTTTCTCCGAGTTCTACCTCCACCGGCCACCACCCTAATAGCACAGTTTTCAATTCCGTTTGCCGCTCCTCCCGATTAAAACCAAGGGACCTTTCCTTTTGACAGGGCTCATTCGCATAAATCAAGGCCAGTCTACCTATCTACATAGGCGTTAGACTCAAAAGAAGGTAGAAAAGCGGCAAACCTCTTTTCGGGTCTGCAAGAATTGTGTTGGAAAGTCATGCATCTGACCACATAACAGCCAAAACAAATAAAGTTTTTGAAATGTAGAAGAGTACAGATAGTATATTGAGGTGAACCTTCTAGATTAAGACTAAATGAAGCAGATTCCCAAGTCCAAACTTCCTAGTTATAAGAATTGTAAAAACAATACTAACACTGGATAGTCACTGAGTACGTTGCTGCACAAAAGACACACGACCTCACTTACTCCTACTCTAGCTGGTTTTGATGATTCCTTTGTTATAGTAGCAATAATGTCATATCAAAATAAGAGATACTCTATTTCGTCTATAATCCACCGTCAGCTGACCTGAATATAACGGACCTCTAACGAAGCGCGGCATGGTTGATGCGGCTATTTCTCCTCATCGAGAATTTGAGTGATAGGAAGTCCTTATAAAAAGATTAATCCAAACAGGATGAATTCGAGCAGTAAGGAAGATACAAAACAAATCAATAGTTGGAGGTCGCTTTCCTAAATGCAGTTGAAATCACCTATTACTCCCGAGGAACCACTTCATCTCATTTCTTCCATATATCTATCTGCTCCCTAAACACAGCAAGTTATCTTGCCTGCTGATGGGCTAATCGATCATTCCTGATATGTAAACCGAGGTAATCAGTAATGCCAAAGGCAAAGTTTGATTTTGTGGTCAAAGTGGATAGCACAAACGGGGATTTCTGTGATGACGTCATCAAAACGCCTCAGGAGCGCTTACAGTTGATCCTTTTGAAAAGATGATAACTGGTATCATATCTTAATATCTGCAGGTGATGAATTATTAAAGTCGGGCAAGACATGCCAGACAGTTGTTGTCGGTGAGGAGAAGAAGCAAAACTTCTTCTCCGGTGTTAAATTTCCATTCTTTGGACTTGCAATCGAAGTGTGTCTTTACTTGTCAAAAGCTACGTCGGCGTTCTGAGACGCAATATCTGCGCACTTTTCCAGACTCCTTCCTAAATCCAGTAGATACGAATAAGAAGTCTGGATATTTTGATCGAATTTCTGATTGAAATAAAGTTCCTTTAGCATACTCAGGTGGCCTCTAACGTTTCTACCATATAAAAGTTCAAATGGCGCGAAACCTAAAGTACGATGGGGAATTGAAGAGGTCTACCGGAAGCCAGCACTGCCATTCAGTAGGCTGATCTGCACACAACTTCCTGAGAATGGCCTTGAGGCTTCTATTTAGCGTTTCGCACATTCCATCCCTACTCGGGTGAAAATGAGTGATAAACACGCGCTTGACCATCAATAATTTACCAAGGAAACTCCATTAATTCGGAGGTGAATTGACAACCACAATCCGAGAAGATTTCTAAGGGTAGGCACACATAGAAAAATAGAAATAACGGCTTTGGCGCAATAGATGATATCGATTTTCTTGAGGGGTACAGACTCTGGGAATCGAGTGACAAAGTCGCCCAGAGTTAAACCGTAACTATGGCCTTCACTCGGCGGGAGGTGGATTGGTCTGATTAGATAGAAGGCTACGCGGGAGAATGGTTCAGAGACTAGGGGTCCTTTCTGCAAATGCGCAGGTCTGACTAGTCCTTTTATTGCCGTCTTTTAGCAAAGGTAGCACGAGGGACAATATTGCAAAATTTAGGCGGTCACCTCAGGCCAATAAAAATATTTGAAGATCCTCCAAGCGGTCTTCGTGTGACTCAAGTGCCTAGCAAATAGGCTATCGTAGGCCATTTGCAGGATTGTAGGAACGTAGGAGCGGGGTACACATATTGTGCGGAACTTGGTCATGTTTTTCTCGTCGGTCCACACTCGATAGAGGTTTGCCTTGATGAGTAAGGAAATCACCTTATTCCCTCTTACGGTTTCAAGTGTTTTGTTCTGGACTTTCGACCACAGGGGACAAAGAGATTCACATTCTCTCTGTTATTTGGCAGTCATAGATCATCGCACTCTATAATTCTGGAGCAAGGGACGTTCCAGAGTGTAGTGGCTTTCAGTTCTTTCGCGCGCGGGAACGGGTAGTAACGGGTTAGGACACGGGAGTGGAAGAATACCGGAGGGACTGACTAATTAGGACATAGCAAAACCTGATGGAGGCTGTCACAACCTGAGCCTAAAGAGTTAAATACACGCTCTCAATTTAGCAATGGACAATGGACAATTTATTAGCGCGCCCCAAATAATAATGCACTACGTCATATTTATCTTAGTTTGCAGCCTCAAGAATGAGTAGCGCATATGATACAATAATGCACGTGCACCCTGTATCACGGACGAGGGTTGAGATACTGAACCCATTCACGGTTTCAGGTTCAAATTGGCGGGCCCCAGAGGTACTTTTATCGAAAAAGTTTTACCTTATGGCCAGCAGTATTCGGTGGGTTTGAAGAAGAGGGGGCTATAATTTCTGACGGTGGCACTGACCTGGTGTACCTTGTGCGAAAGAGGGGCGCTTCTAAACTGCGAGTTTTGCAGGCAGTTGGACCTCACGTGGTTATAAACTTCAGAGGATTTGCACATGATTGTCCTCGCGGGGAACGACGAAGCAGGGGGGGCGGCGAATGAGCTTAACATTACGGTGGTCGGATGAGAAGAGAGGTTTGGGTTTGGCGGGCTCAGTCACCTTAACGAACTTATTCCCATTATTAGGAAAAATTTGTTCTGATTTCTGTCCTTCTTTCGGATAGCAGTTGTCGCTAGCCGCGTAGACGTTTGCCTTCTCGATGCATTCCTTGTGAGTACGCAACCTTCCATCCTTGACGAAGGATCTGAACTTCTGAATGGAGCGACGCAAGAAATTGGTCCTTGAGGATGGAATCAAGCAAGGTGTTGTAATCATGAGGCACTTGGATGCATTAATAGCAAAATTAAAATGAAGGTGTAGGGGATGGATGAACTGTCGGAAGGTCTGGTTAAGTTAAATGAAACAGTTCTTCAATCTAGCTGGATAGAAATCCGGGGTCATGTTGCAAGCGGCGACTTTTAACGATGAGTAATCAATTGTTGCCTCTGATGGGAGCGAGATAGAAATATCCTTGATTTAAGATGCCAACAGGGTCAATAGTTGTGGTACGCCGTCTGTCTCGATGTCCTACTGGTTCACCTCGAAAATCTTTTCAAAGAAGGTGAGATAAGAGCCGAACTCCTCGCCTTCTTTAAAGAAGGGGAGTTTTATGTTTGCAGGCTACGGTTCGTCTAGTCTAACACTTGAATATATGGAGAGCATCTCGTTCCACCCTCTACTCATTTCCAATTCGTGACAACCAATTCTCTCTCTTTCTTCTCGTTCTTTTTCTTCTCTTCTTTCTTTTCGTTCCTTTTCTTCTCTTCTTTCCTTTCGTTCCTTTTCTCTTTTTCTCTTTTCTTTTCTTATCTTCTTTCTTCTCCTTTTTTTTCTTCACTCTCATTTCTTTGCCACCGGCTCCGAGTGACTCACTAATTTTGAGCCTTGAAAATTTCAAACGGCGACATGCTGCCTGTTTACGCGATGGGCACAACAACATGAATTGAATTAACGCACGACAATGAATAAGGCTGAGTTATGGGTTCCTTTACGCACGAAATGGAGTGAAAATGGTTTTGCTAACGAACTAAAACAGGAACAACAAAAGGGGGGGCGAAACACAGGCGAGAGAGATTTTGCGGTCGAGATTTTACTGTGATTGAGACGAGAGTTACAGCACTGCTAGTACATCAATACGAAGAATAATACCCTTTTTCTATACTTTTAACTTAAAGCACGAGATGAAGCCTCGAAGGGCAATAATTCATTTCCGTGGGGTAATAAAATTAATAGTTAAGGATGGTCACTCGACAATCAATTCCCCCCAAAAAAACCGGAAAAACATTCGGCAACTATTAACAAATTAACCAAGGTTAACAAAAGATTGATCAAAATTCAATCAATTGATTGACCCAGATTAATCCTAATAACCTGATACCAGTTTAATATAGATGTCATAGCATACGGTCAAATTAACCCTTTCTGCGTTTCGAGTGCGTTGGAGATTTATAATATGAGCAGAGTGCAAATTAACTTAATGCAGGTTGGCCAACAGTCGACTATCTTGGAGGATCCGGGATTACATAAAAACAGGTACAAAAGTAACTTTACAAATATGCAAATTAATATTATTTTACAAGGTTAAAGAGGGTGGGGACGGACACTGTACAAACAAACGGACGATATTGATCGAAGGTCGCCCCGATTGACCTTGAGACTATTATAGTGGCCTACGATGAAAGCTTACACTATAATGGGTGGGGAGCACTCGTGGAGGGTACTTTTGCGTTGTTTTTATCTCGAAGATTTGCCTTGGCGCAAAGTTTAAATAATAGTTGCTTGACAATGATTATTTACGGTTAAACTTAGATCATGCATTCGAGTAAAACACGAATCGAGACTGAGCGCGCTGCGATCGAGGACGGGTTGAAAGTAGGTACGAGGTAGATTCACGTTAATCAACGAGAATCCCGGGAGCTTGATGGGCTCTGTGAAAAATGTGCACAGTCCAATGGGGCGCGAAGAGCTTAAGGCTAGACATCAAATAGATTTTAACATTATTTCTACTGTTGCCCATATGAAAGTGAGTGCAAGAGAATTCCTCTTACACTCGCAAGTTAGTGGTTACAATCTCGTCCTTACTGCGATTATTCTTTAGTTCTCCACGGGCCCTTCTTCCCTGCATCTTTAAGTTTTAGGGTATATAAACTAATTCTTAAGCTCTTATCGTTTCCAACTTACAGTATTTTCAAAATTTACTCGATTGTTCTATTGATTTTTTGATTGATTCTAATTTAATAAACATAAATAATAACAGATTTGGACTAAATATACTTTTACTTTATTGATTTTCGCACCAGAATAGATAGATTTGGCCAAAGGGAAGATTGAAATACTAAGTTTCATTGAAGGCTATTGAAAGATTAAAAACACCCAAAAACTTTAATTACACTAATTTTTCTAATTATGGAAATGTCTACAAACGCAAATTAATGATGAGAGAATAATGTTTTTTCGCAATGAAATAATAAATCAAATACTAATCAGTTTAACGGGGACAAAATTATGGGACTCGAGCAGACATAAAAAATGATGATAAACACTGGGGGGTCCAATTAAAGGGTCGGGGGATGGATATCCGGTGGCGAGGACAAAAGGGTATATTATTTTCGGAAAAGGGGTAAAAGGGCTTTACCTTGACGGCTTGAGTCCTGGTGAGAGGAGGGATTCTTAAGAGGCAAGCTACTCTTGTGGCTCGAGGGGCGTTGTACTCTTGACGGAGGGGTCGAAATCACATGGAGCCCGAGCAAGGTCATTTCAAGGCTGGGTGAGACTCTCGAATTGGGATGAGTAATCTCAGACGAGGTGGCGAGGGTTTCTTGACGGGATGAGAAGAGTGGTTCGCGCAAAGTCGTTTCACGAATTTGCCGATTAACTGTGGACAAACTCAGGAAAATCTGTCTAGCTGACGAGACATAAGTCCGAGGTTCGACTTGAGAAGAGGGGCTGTATCTTTGCTAAAGGGCGGGCGGTACTCTTTGACAATTAACGGGCGACCTTATTTAAATACCCTGCTGGCTTCCTCTCTAAAAAGCCTCCAGGCATGGGAGTAACCATTGGCGCGAGTCTCTTTAGGCCCAGACAAGATAAGACGACCGAGGGATCTTTTTTCTCTTGACAGCAGTAAAGCTTAAGTTGACTGATTAATTAAGAAGCTTGCCACAAAGAGCAGCCTCTTATTTAACTGTTACGAGCGTTGCCCAGCAATATCCTTGAGTTAAATTTCCTTCGCAATCTATGGGGCATAAATCTCTCTCCCTCACTCTTTTGAGTTCTTTTCAATATTGCTTCGAGGATCAGTAATAAGTATTAGTAGAATCATGTACACAAATGTAATAAAGAACGTTGTTCCCATAACCGAGGGCACTGGTGCTTTGTTGAGGAAACGCAGTCATCGTAGACTCAGTTCTATGATTAGCTAAGAATAATTACAAGTGTGGAATAAATAGCTTGCTCCCCGAAATTGTGACCATTCCGTTCAAAGAAACTCTTTTATTAAACTCATTTGTCAGCAGTCTTCTCTCACTCATCTAATTTAAGAGCAGTTGATGCTGAATTGAAAAAATAATCGGAGCTGATTGTCAATAATGGCTACCCAGAAAACTTTGTGACCATGTCTTAAAACTGATATATTCCTACCACAACTCAAGACTGAGAAATAAATAACCAAGCTCACCTAATCTATATTACCGAGAAACATTGAATACAGAAATAAAGAGGATGAAAATGTTCTCAAGGCAGTCTTTAACTGAAACCTCACCCCACCGAACCAATAAAAAAAATAAATTTGCTAATTTATTATAGGACCAAGTTTACTAGTGCTCAAATCTGGGAGTTAAATACAATGAATGTATTTAAATACTAAAGGCTAAATACTTGTGAGAAATGTATTTAAATAATAAAATAATAAATACATTTTACAGTTGCAATTAAAGTATATATATGTTAATTGTAATTAAATACATTTGTAAATACACTTCGAATACATACTCATTTTCACAAATGTGTTTTAATAATCATGATAAACGAAATAAAAAGATTGATAAAGGATAATTTCCGATTATGCAATTCTATTTTTAGTACATAAGTAAAAAAAGGATCTTAGAACTTCCAATGTAAATCCAAGGAAGTATTATACTTATCATATCATTAGTGTAACTAACATTTAATGAGTAAATAAAATCAATATAAACATAAAACGAATGATTTAAAATAGTTTTAACCACCTCTCAGTGAGTCTGGTAGTTCAAAGACTGTTAAATTTCTATCCATCGCTTTTTTAAGTATGGGTGCGTGGCTGTTGTAATATTGGCATCGGTGACTTGATTTTCTTTATTTAAGGAGAGATAATTTATACATATCTCTTGAAATCCTACACGAATGGCAATCAGAGGTGACGGCAATAATTTAAGGTGTTGGATTCCAGTTGACTCAGTTTATTTTCTACCATTAGTAGAGTGAGCAGCAACTCTTCATAATAGATGTTTTTATGCCCTTAGCGTTAATCAATTGACAAGGCAACTGGAGCCAGCACAGCAACATATTCGTACACATGGAGAAATTGAATTTCATGAGTCTTAAATGTTGGTAGCTCTAACGCAGTCATTAGTTCGTGGAGCTTCGTTTTGTGTTTTTTTAGCACGGTGAGAGTTTCTTATAGCGAGTTCCACTGTGTTGAACTAAGCAGACGTAAGGTGCAGTAAAATACATTTTTATTAACTTCAGCTGATTTTAATCGACAAACTTGTTTCAAATTATGGAACATTCTCCCATCGTCCAGTGGTTGAGGGTTGAAAATAAAGAAGTCTTTAAAGCCTGTTAAACATCGAAGGGGCCACTAAACTTATTGTCTGCGATGTGCAACGCCAATGTTTGGAAAGGCTACAACTGAAATAAGAGGAGGTATGTAATTCATCCAACAAAGTGGTTTTCATTTGCAGATCAAAGTTCAAGCTCATTGTCTAAATCATTTTGTGATTTTTCATCGTCGATATCAACTTATCCGGTCTTAGCAGGCTTGATGCCAAATTCCTTAAATGCTTTGATAATGTTGGAACTGTTATCTGTAACGGTGTCTACGACCTTGTCTAATGGAATGTTATAATCGTTAATTATATCTGCCATCTGCTCCGTAACTTTGATGTAAGTGTGTTCATCTCTAAATCAGCAACAAGGTAGTGCCCCACTGTGTCATTCAAACCTAACCTCATCAATCTGTAAAGCATATTTTGAAAATTAGCTATGAGCTTAGGAGATAAGAAAAATATGAATTATTACCTCTATGATTTCCTTAACTTTCATTAAATTTACTTAGAATATATATATTTTAAAATATACTAGCATACACATTAACCCAATAAACAGTGACACCCAGAAAACTGTGGTGATGTGTAGACCATATGTTTGCTCTAAGCCATATATCGGACAGATTTTCTATTTTGCTCCTTAACAACGTCTTCAAGCATTTTTCGTTGTTAACCAAGTTTCGAGATAGTTTCTTGTGTGAAATCACATGCACCGTTGGACTTAGAGCTAAAGGTAAGAATGATACTATTAAATAAAAAATAATATAAGCTCCTTAAAATGTTGAAGAGCATAAAAGGTTATTTTTGTAGGAACAATCATTCTATCAATAACTGACTATGTATATACAATTTTAAAAAGATTTTATCAACATCCACTTGTTTCACTTCTTGGGATTATCTGAAAACCTTTCTACGATAGTGATAATACTTTGTTGTTTACTAGTGATATTCGATGATGATAAGGCGCTTCCATTCAGAACTTTTTTCTCCTTCCTTTCTTTGCCACTACTCTTGCACAGTTTGAATCATGCCAGAGTGCACTCGCTACGAAAATACACGTGAATTACTAAATAAAATCTTTTAGATATTATTAGAGGTTTACATATTCATAAATTTATCAGGCAAAATAGTGTAATAGAGAAAGGGATAACCAAATCTATGTTATCTAAATCGACCCAGGGCTATTTGTTTACTTGACGAGTTCTCCAGTTAAAACTGTAGCCTATATGTCTCAGTGCCCAATTAATTAATTGGCCTGTGTTTGTTTTAGGAGTCAAAAACAATAGCGCCAGAATTAGCATACCATAGACCTGCCATACTAGAAACTAAGTTATAATTTGCAGTGAATGCCTTATAATCGTGGGGTCTAGTGGACATCACGATACCGCTGGCTTTCTTATATTCACAGGTTCTGATTAAGCGATAATTCTCAAAGTCCAGATACCTTTCTATCATTACACGATAAAAAAATAGAAGCCAAAAAAAATCTGAAGAAAACATACTTAGTCTGGGCACAGCAGAAAAACATGTGAGTTGGGGTTACTGAACCCCACGATACCATTTATGTAACAGTAATGACTTTTTATAGACATTCCTAAAGCGTGCTATATTTCATATTTTGTAATGCAATATCTTTCTGTATGGGAAATTTTATAATAATAATGAAATTATCGAATAAATAAAAATATAAGGAATATATATATATATATATATAACAAGTAAATATATAATAATGAAAGAATATAATCTATAACACTATAATAATGCAACTTATTTTCAGATCATAGCGAGCACTTCACGGAGAAAGATGAGAACGAATGAGGATATTCAAAGGCAACTTATGGATCTCATTATAGATTCTGAAAATGAAGACAACCTACAATTGGAGGAGGTCTACGATAGCGATGAGGGAGATACTTACATTCCCACGTTATATTCAGAATCTTTTGAAGGTGAGGAAGATTTAGATGATACCAAGGGGATGCATACGGCACGAGCAAGGCGACAAAGAAGTTTAAGTACATCAGCAACTTCGCGTCTACAAGCTCAACGACGTCCAGAAGAACCGGTATGCGAAAGTTGCTCTTTTTTAAAATTCTCCAAACCAAGAATTGAAACCACCAGTAAGTACGAAAACTGGTTTACATCTGTCCATCTAACAAAAGATCTTGTCCAAAATGGCCTTACGAGTGTTGGCACATTGCGTCAGAACAAACCCTGAGGACCTGAACAACTAAAGACCAAAAAAGAACGGCCAGAAAGAACAGCATAATTTGGGTTCACTAAAAAAATGACTTCGTGCTCATATATGCCTGCGAAAAAAGACCGATCAAGAAATTGTGCTCTTGTTATCCTTCATTCACAATAAACCTACTATTGCCAGAAACGGGAACCAGAGATTGCAATTATATTTCTTTAGTTGAGCGTATTTACGTGAGTCAAGATACCACTAATTAATTGGCAGCAGACCGTGGTGACTGAACCTCCCCTAACTAGGACGCTCTCTGATGATCAACTTGAAGAAATTAAGAGTCACTAACCTATATCATTTATTCCGAAGTTTCCTTGTCACAGACAAGTGGTTGAGAGATAAATCAAACTGGTTACAGAAGCGTCACTAGCTGTTTGTGGAGAAGACAAACAAGATGGCTATATAAGGAGTTGAATTGGGTCCAGGAGAAAAATACCCTCATTTAATACCAAGAAGGACTTCGTAATGAAAGGTAATAACAGTACAAAAATCTAACTGCATTGAATTAATGGCTACGGAATAATAGTGAAAATTTAAATATTAGATTGTTACTTGTTCAATTTCTTCTATTTCAGAGTGATGCTGATAAAAATGTACAGGTTGCATGGAAACAAACCGAATAAAGGAAAAAAAACTTATCGAGTAGTTAATTTATTATTTTCATTCAATAGAATGGAAGTAGAAGTATTGATTGTAAAGTTTTATGGAAATATATATTGTACGGGAATGGTCACTTCGCCCATCCCCTTCACTCGCGGGGCAGTTCCAAGGCGGTTACCGCATAGACATCCGGCCTAGGCATCGTCGAGTCTAAAGCGTAACCGCAGCGGGGCAAAAGACCCTGAAGGTCAAAACGTAAGATCTCCTCCAGGAGAGTGAGATCCAGTTTCACGTCAAATAAGAAATTGGAGACGTGTTTCTCCCAATCTCGAAGGCTAACGAGGAGCCGATGTTTGACTTCTTGGAAAAAACCGTAGTTAATTTATTATTTTCATTCAATAGAATGAAAGTAGAAGTATTAATTGTAAAGTTTTATAGAAATATATATTGTACGGGAATGGTCACTTTCCCCCCCCCCCCTTCACTCGCGGGGCAGTTCCAAGGCGGTTACTGTATAGACATCCGGCCTAAGCATCGTCGAGGCGAAAGCGTAACCGCAGCGGGGCACAAAGACCCTGAAGGTCGAAACGTAAGATCTCCCCCAGGAGAGTGAGATCCATTTTCACGTCAAATAAGAAATTGGAAAGGTGTTTCTCCCAATCTCGAAGGCTAACGAGGAGCCGATGTTTGACTTTTTGGAAAAAACCGTTGGCCAAAAGAACTCTCCTGGGGCTGTCCTCAAGCCGCTTCCCGTCCCCCTCATTACCACTCCCCCAGTGGCGTGACATAGTATAAATGAGGAACTCTAAGGGAAAATCGAGGTAGTATACGTCAGTCCCTAGGTGACGAAGTCTTCGGAACAAACAGAACTACCGAGACTGGAGAGGTAGTGTACTTGGCTTGCCAGAACAAGAAGTACCCTGCAAGAGAGACAGGGCTGTCTACCTTAAGGGGCTAAGAAGAAGCTCATCCTCGAGCTAAGTCCCTGGTTATCAAACCAAACAATGAGTTAACTTTGATAAGTTCAACTTACTCTCGCCAGAGAGACTCCTCATATCCCGGTGCACCTTAAACACCAGGGGTATTCCTCATTCTTGAGGAATTAAGAAAAGAAGAAGGAAAAGACTCTCTTCTCGAGCCCGTTACTCGGTAGCCACACCGAACTTTAAGTAACTTATTCTCGCCAGAGAAACCCCCCTCCGTTATCCTCACCCTTGAAGAAGACCCTCCCCGAGTTCAGTCCTCGTCCATAAGGAAATAAGTAACGAAGGAGAAAAGCTCCCCCTCGAGCTCGTTACTCGGTGGTCACACCGCACTCCAAGTTAACTTGATTTAAGAACCAAGTTCGACTCACTGTCGCCAGAGAGACCACGACTGCCTGGGTGTTTCATTAAGCACCGTATTGGTTCTCGTCCTTGAAGAACCCCCCTCTCTTTCGGAAGAACGTGTGGACCCCCCAGCTGCCACCCTCGCCAAAACAACCGTGTGATCTCGCTCAACAACATCTGGCCGGTGGAACGCGTCGAGAGCAAATAACATTTTGAGGCTTTCAAACTCCACATCAAATTCTTATATTATTGTTATGTGTAGAGAAAACGTTAACCAATTTTTGTGGGTGAACTAATTTAATTAATTCTTGCTTATAAGAATATTTAGAGTATTGCTGTAGTTAATGTATAAATGTTATGTATTCAATTGATAAAGTTGAAATATAAGTTTATTTTGGGATTATTTTGCGTTGCTCTTATATATCCTTACGTGTTTCAGAACGGCTCTGTTGTTAAGATATTCAGATATCAATATATATTAGACACTCTTAGCACTCTTAGAATAGAACAAAAAGGGGGGGGGGGAATTCTACGATATAAATGAAAGTGGTGTCAGGTTTGTAGGTTGTTATTAGAAAGAACATCAGCAGTGTCAAATTAAGAAAGAGCCAACACGCAAAGAAATATCAGATCAGGAATAAGAGAATAATTGACGAGAGGAAAATTGGTAGAGGTAGGGCTGGTAACAATCTGAAGGTAATTGGTAGGCCAAGTGGTAAATTTGTCGTCGGGAGTGGTATTTCAATCAGCATAGTAGTAGGATTAAGGGTAAGTTATGCTAAGCGCTACCTCGTGAGTGGTGGCATAATTACCTGAGAATACAGAAAGGAAAAATCGACGGACCAACACGAAATGGATCCAGTCAAAAGATTTTACCAACAAGCCCAAAGTCTGGGACTTGAAGGTACAGAAATGCATGACTACGTCATGACAGAACTAAGAATAGATTGTGAAGAAGAAGAAAGAATTTTGGATATAGAAGAATAACAAGCATTAATAAAGTTTGAGAGAGAAACAGAGGATATAATAAGAGAGGATAAAAGAGAACGTAAATTAATGGAAATACAGATGAACCGAAAAAGTGAAGAATTTCGAATACAGCGGAAAATAAAAACAGAGGAAAGAAGAATGCTGAGAGGAGGTAAAACAAGCGAAAGAATAATAATGTTGAAAAGAGAAGCACAAGAATTCGGAATAAGGATAGAAAGGGAAGATGAGGAAAGGAAAATAAAGATAAAACGAGAAGATGATGAAAGAAAAATAAAGATAAACCTGGAAGATGAAGAAAAAAGAACCCGAGGGGAAAATGAAATAGCGAAAGCAGAACAAGAGGCTGAGGAAAGGAGAATGAAGAGGGAAAAAGAACGTGCTCTAGCGGAAAGAGTAGAAAAGGAGAAAAAGAATGATTGCTCGCACTCGAAGGAACACCTATCGAGAATCTCATAGAGGCCGAGGAAGTTGTAGCCCAGCCTGGACCTAAGAAAGGACCATGGAGGGAAACCCAGCCAAATGGGGTAACGATGGAAGAAGTAGAAAGTAGGGATGAGGTACCAGCAGGAGTACCGAAAGGAAAACCTACCAGGAGAACACAGCCAAATGGGGGTTATCAGTGAAGAAGTAGGAGGTAGGGTAGAGGTACGAGCAGGTGTACCTGAGGAACTACCTACTAAGAGAAGTGAGTCAAATGAGTTGACAAGGAAGGAGGAAAGAGGTGCTATTGCAATACACCTAGGTAAGACTAGTCAAATGGTAGACGCGAATGAGTATCCCCTACCCCTAGTAGTCTCCTCCCTGAATAGAACGTCCACGGAGTTACCGCTAAATCGCCCAGTCGTAGTGAGCGCCACGCCCATTAAGACCTCGCAGGGAAAAGTTTTCTTGATCCCCAAAGATCGAACCTAGACACGATCTTTCAGTGTCCCTGGTTGAAGGAGAGCTACTGGACCTACGCTTCCATCAATTATGCCCCGCTGCAACAGGCCGCTCTAGCCTTAATGTTCAATTAAACGTAGTCAAGTACCATAATATGGGTAAGTCGAGTAGGTTGAAATACCGCTACCATTTATTAACATACTGGGGTGGACTCAATAACCCGAACTGCCTACTCATGCGCGGTAAAGTATTGGTATTAGAGCACCATTTTAGGATCAGCTACATTAAAGGAGCCAATAAAGTACAGCTGCTCTATAGGCGGAGAGGAAAAACCATTTAGGGTTATTTCAGTACCTAATAAACGCGAACCTATGCTTTCATTTGTTGTACGTGTTAATATTTATCGGTAGGATTTAAGTTCTCAAAAACTTAGAAATGTAAGGAAGTAGCTTGTTTTGTTGGTTTTTTTTGTGGGTAATCGACGAATTAAGGTTTTTTAATTTTATGTAAAATTGTAAATCGAGTATGTCTAGTTCGACACATTGCCTGTGCAAACGCGCGCAGGGGTGTACATGCGTAAGGAAACTTAATGTATAATAGGGCTCAAGAAATACAACTTTGCTAATCTCGACTAGGTTGAGTAAGTTGTTTTGAGTTCCCATGAGCATCCCCCCTCCCCATTAAGTTTTTTGATGGGAGGTGTTGTAGGGAAATGGTCACTTCCCACCCACCCCTGTTCACTTGCGGGGCAGTTCCAAGGCGGTTACCGCATAGACATCCGGCCCAGGCATCGTCGAGGCGAAAGTGTAACCGCAGCGGGGCACAACTCGGTGCCATGAAAGACCTTAAAGGTCAAAACGTAAGATCTCCCTTAAGAGAGTGAGATCCAGTTTCACGTCAAATAAGAAATTGGAGACGTGTTTCTCCCAATCTCAAAGGCTAACGAGGAGCTGATGTTTGACTTCTTGGGAGAAACCATTGGCCAAAAGAACTCTCCTTGGGCCGTCCTCAAGCCCCACCCCCTTACTACTCCCCCAGTGGGCTGACATGGTATAAATGAGGAACTCTGAGGAAAATTGAGGTAGTATACGTCACTCTCTAGGTGACGAAGTCTTCGGAACAAACCGAACTACCGAGACTGAAGAGGTAGTGTACTTGGCTCGCCAGACCAAGAAGTACCCTGCAAGAGAGGCAGGGCTACCTACCTTAAGGGGCTAAGAAGAAGCTCATCCTCGAGGTAAGTCCCTGCTTAGTAAACCAAACGATAAGTTAACTTTGTTAAGTTCAACTTACTCTCGCCAGTGAGACTCCTTATATCCTGGTGCACCTTAAACACCAGGGGTATTCCTCGTTCTTGAGGAATTGAGAAAAGAAGAAGAAAAAGGCTCCCCCCTCGAGCCCATTACTCGGTGGCCACACCGAACTTTAAGTAACTTATTCTTGCCAGAGAAACCCCCCTCCGTTATCCCAGCCCTTGAAGAAGCCCCTTCCCGAGTTCAGTCCTCGTCCATATGAAAATAAGTAACGAAGGAGAAAAGCTCCCCCTCGAGCTCGTTACTCGGTGGTCACACTGCACTCCAAGTTAACTTGATTTAAGAACTAGGTTCGACTCACTCTCGCCAAAGAGACCACGACGGCTTAGGTGTTGCATAAAGCACCGTATTGGTTCTCGTCTCTGAAGAACCCCCATCCCCTCCCCGGAAGAACGTGTGGACCCCCCAGCGGCCACCCTCGCCAAATAACCGTGTGATCTCGCTCATGTACATCTGGCCGGCGGCACGCGTTTAGAGTCAATAACATTTTGAGGTCTTTAAACTTCACATGAGTCCGTAAGCCTAATTCTTATATTATTGTTGTGTGTAGAGAAAACGTTAACCAATTTTTGTGGGTGAACTAATTTAATTAATTCTTGTTTATAAGAATATTTAGAGTATTGCTGTAGTTAATGTATAAATGTTATGTATTCAATTGATAAAGGTAAAATATAAGTTTATTTTAGGATTATTTTGCGTTGCTCTTATATATCCTTACGTGTTTCAGAACGGCTCTGTTGTTAAGATATTCAGATATCAATATATATTAGACACTCTTAGCACTCTTAGAATAGAACAAAAAGGGGGGGAAATCTACGATATATATTTTTAAAGTTTTTTTGAAATAATATAATACCCCGTATAGGACATTAATGTTGATGTAACAACTTGAAATTTGAAAACAAATAAATAGAATTTTTGTTCTTTTTATTAAATTTTAATTGCGTTAGGGAACCTGAAAATAGTAATTTAGAACTCTGCCATTTCAACACTAGTTTTTGTATTCGGACCATCAAAATATAAGAGTGGGAAAATGAATTTCAAAAGTTTGGAAACCCCCTCCTTTTTCGATCCACCCTATAATGCATATGGCTGAAAACTTTACCCTCTAGCTCCGAAGACCAGCAATAAAAATCTTACCGCACCCGATACCTGCTTTCCTAGCACTCGCCTTCATATTTCAATGTGATTTGCCTTATAACTTACCTTGTTTCGATTTACCTTGCACCCCTACCAATTTCGTTCTAACGATTGCATATAATCAGTATTGGGTCTTTTAAACATTATTAATTGCTGAATGTGATAAAACGAGTTCAGAGCTGCATTCATTTCAACTTCTATCACATTTTACTTAAAACCATGAGGCTACCCACGTCCATCTTCGATTCGAGGCTTGGAGTCTTATCAACAGCTACCGGACGCCAATGTTTAAACAAGGAGGTTATCGTCCCCCCGTTCGCCCCCATACGCCGACCTCGCCAGATCGAGTTAGGCTTATGAACAGATAAGGCATTTTTCTCCGGCCCAGCTGTGCGTTCCCTCCAAGCTTTCACTCCATTCTCCCCCACGCCAAGGAGATGTCCTGGCTATTTATATGGACTCTTTACCACTAAGATCAGATTGGAGATCCAGATTTTCGTCGCGAAACATCACCACGACCCTCTCTCCCTTTGTGCGCCAAGGGACCTCGGCCTCGAGATTCACCATCACTTGTCCAGGAGGACAATATTCCTTGAGTGCCAAAGGTTCGAGCCTTTAGTGACGTCAAGTCCCCAAGGCATTCCCCCCTGCTGTTCAAGGAGAACAGCATTAGAACAGCCATTGTTCGTTTTAAGCCCTTCGCCAAGAAACGGTTCTCATCCCATCCCTGTTGTTCAAGGAGAACAACATTAGAACAGCCATTGTTCGTTTTGAGCCCTTTGCCAAGAAACGGTTCTTCCCCGTTCCCCCCTGTTGTTCAAGGGAGAACAACATTAGAACAGCCATTGTTCGTTTCGAGCCCTTCGCCAAGAAACGGTTCTCACCCCCCCCCCCCTGTTGTTCAAAGGAGAACAACATTAGAACAGCCATTGTTCTTGAGCCTGTAGACAAGAGACGGTTCTCATCCCCCCTTTGTTCAGAAGAGAACAACCTAGAACAGCCATTGTTCTTCCAGCCGTTCGTCGAGAAACGGTTCTCCTTCCCAAGACGCCACGTCAGGATCATCTTATCCCCTCCCCTTTGGCTGGAACTCGCCAGCGGACCGAATATTCCTTCAAGTACCTTCCACTGCACCCTAATGAAGTTACGTAAGCCAAGCGTCACCTTTTGAGTATTGATCCCTTATTTGTCAATTCTATCCTGTGCTTTAAATGGTTTATCGAACCATCCCATCTCTTTAACTCCATATTTGTTTTACCTTTTTTGATCCCTTAAATCCTGGGATTAGCCCGAGTCTCCACGACCCTTTCCATTCTGTTTGTCAATATTTTCCGTTTTTGTGTTTTGTTTATAGTTATTATTAATAAAACTCTATTTTATTAATGATAGCAATATTATTATCCTTGAGCTCAGTTCCACTTCTTAAGCATTTTGAAGATACATAATACCGGCCGCCAGACAGTAAAACGCACTCTAAAGATAATTAAGGAAGTTCCCTCAACGAATAGTGTAATATATGGTATCGTCGGGAGTCATTCTACGACATATATATATATACTATTTAATTTGGTATCAGGTGTGTAAGGTTTAACGCTATATCTTTGCAAACACTGGTCTCAGTCGAGTAAAGCATAGTGTTATTCGTTATAATAATAGAATATAGTAGTTCCCTTTTGTTTTAACGATTGCTATCCCCTTTTTTTTGAAACTTAAGAAGCTGGAGTAGCTCAAGGAACGGTTATAATAATTTGTTTGTGTTTTTTCGTGATTTTAGTCAGTGGTTATTTAGATTGAGAAACCAAGTACGAATAGGTCAGTGCCCATATTTAGGTAGGCTAATTCTAGAGGCATAATTCTTGTTGCAAGGAATTTTAGTTGGTTGAATAGTGCGCCCCCAAGTGCAAAGATGACTCAGTTTGAAATCTTTAAAGCGCAAGGAGAGTCCTGTGGACTTTCCGGAAAAGAACTAATTGAGTACATTCAAGAGGAGCAAAGAAGAGAAAGAGAAGAACGGATAAGACAAGCTGAGCTTCAGATTGAATTAGCTCGTGTTGAAGCGGGGATACATTTCGCCAGTTCCCGTTCCGAAGCCCCCCCCCCAATCTCCCACTAAAGCTCCCCAATTTCAAGGATGAAGAGGATTTCGGAGCATTTTTAGCCCACTTCGAAAAGATCCTCGAAATCAATAACATGGATCTGGAGGCTGAAGGTGTAGCCAGATTACTTCCCCTGTTAAATTGCAAATTGCGCGAAATTTTTATATCTTTACCATCTGAGTGTACAATTAACTACAGCACCTTAAAAGCTGAGTTATTGGCCGCTCATAATATGACTCCCGATTTCTACCGCCAAAAATTTCGAGGAGGTCGTATTAAACCCGGACAGACGTTCCGTCAATTCGGATACATTCTTCAGAGGAATTTTAAATTTTGGTTAGAATCCTCAAAGGTTGATCCGGACTACGAGTCCTTAACGGACTTCGTGTTGCGAGATCAATTTTTGGCGTCTCTCCCGACGGAGATCCGCGCGTTTGTCAAGGACCGTCGGTGCCAGACCTTTAAAGAATGTACCGAAGAAGCGGATGTCTATGCCGCAAGCCATAATTTATATCCAAAGGAGAATCGAACTTCTCACCAACCCCCAAACCAGGAAAGAAGGAAGGATTCGCGCCCCTTCCCAGGAAAGTTGACAAAGTTTCCGGGCCCCGTAAGACCCCAAAACTTCATTCCCCATAATCAACAACGGGACTCCAAACCTCCCGTTCAGATTTCTTCTCCACCTCTCTTCCCGAAGCGACCAATAATATGCTTCACCTGTGGTGTAGAAAACCACATGAGCTGGAATTGCCCCCAAAATTCTAGGCTTAAAAGCGGACCAGCCCACCAAGTTCACCAGATTTATGCAACCCCGGCTCCCCCGGAGGTGCAGACCCAAGCAGCAACTTCTCCCCCTCCGTCAGGCCACCAGGTAAATTTTATTTTTGATAAAAGTTCACCAGGAACTTTGAAATTTGAGGAGGGCAGCGTGAATGGCTGCCGAGTATCGACTCTCGTCAGGGACACAGGATGTACTTGTTTCATCGTGTCCGACGAACTCCTTCCCCCAGTGGACCCTAACCACGAAAAATTTGCGGTGGTACATGACTACCTTGGGCGGGCGAACAGATTCCCCGTCGTTAGATGTTACCTGCAGTGTCAATATTATGATGGCTGGGCTGAAGTCATTTCAGCACCCATAAAATTCTGCTCTGTACTTATAGGACAGAGCCCCCAAGTAAGTTCCGACCCTGTGTCCCAGGCCGCCCTTACTCGAGGTCGAGCTAAGAAGGAAGCCCAGGAGTCCGTCCCCCTCAGAACCCCGTTACCGTCCGAATTCTCGGAGATCCTTAACCAGGACTTTAGGACGGCACAAAAGGAGTGTGAAGCACTAACACCCTTATGGGATAAGGCCCAAAACCAGGACACGGAGACTGTCCGTGGACCTAAAGTCATCAGGTACCTGGAGGAAGGTGGCTTTCTTTATCGATCCGCCGAGGACAGTAATAACGCTGTTACTACTGTCCTATGCCTTCCACGATCCCATGTCCCTATAGTGCTTAAAGTGGCTCATGACAGCCTTTTTTCCGGTCATTTTAGTCACACTAAAACTGGCCAGCGCATTTTTAGATATTTTTATTGGCCGGGTGCTGCAGCTAACATCTCAAAGCATTGTCGATCGTGCGATGTGTGCCAGAAGACGTCCGCTAAAGGGCGGGTCAAACCTGCTCCCTTACAAAGGGGACCAGTCATTACTGAACCCTTCTCCAGAGTGGCCATCGACCTGGTTGGCCCTATCCACCCCCCTTCGAGCGAAGGGCACAGCTACATTTTCACCTTGGTAGACTTTGCTACCCGTTTTCCCGAGGCTGTCCCCCTTCGCCGAATCGACAGTATTTCTTGCGCCGAGGCCCTCATTTCCATCTTTTCGAGGGTAGGCGTCCCCAAGGAAATACTCTCCGATAGAGGCCGACAATTCACCTCTGAGTTGATGGAGTACGTAGGGAAGCTGCTCATGGTAAAGCCCCTTTTTACCACCCCCTTTCGGCCACAGACAAACGGGATGTGCGAAAAATTAAATGGAAATTTAAAATCCATTATTAAGAAGATCTGTGCCGAGCAGCCCCGCAAATGGCACCGATATCTCCCGGTCGCCCTATTTGCCTATCGGGAAATTCCCCACCGTACATTAGGCTTCGCCCCGTTCGAGCTCCTTTATGGACGTAATATACGCGGGCCACTCAGTATTTTAAAAGAGTTGTTAATTAAGCCCCAACTGGATCAAGAACTCCAGTCATCTTACGCCTATGTCTTGGACCTACGCCAGAGGCTCGAGAAATGCGCAAACATCGCCTATAAAAATGCCGATGTCAATTTGGAGAAATACAAAACCTATTTTGATGTCCGGTCCGAAGATCGTAAATTTAAGCCCGGTGATGAAGTACTCCTGCTCCTTCCCACAGCCAGTAATAAATTACTGAGCCAATGGAAAGGTCCGTACCCGGTCCGCGAGGCACGAGGACCGGTAGATTACCTCATTGGTACCCCAGCAGGCGATAAGCTCTATCACGTCAACTTATTGAAAAAGTACCACCGGCGCGCCCATGGACATACCTTCGTAGCGCTGGACGAAACATCGGCGCTTGAAGAGGATTACCCCGCGGAGTCCCTTAATGTAATCCAGACAGTGTGCATCCAACCTGATGCCGATTACCCTCTTTCTTCCCTACCAGGCGAGCCGTTTGAACCCTCTGACCTGGATATCGACGCGCAGCTGACACCACATCAAAAGGGTCAACTACAAGATCTATTACGTCAGTTTGACGACGTTATTTCGGAGAAGCCTGGGTGCGCTACTAGTTTCAAGCATGATATCAAATTAACAACCTTAGAACACGTCCGTTCAAAACCCTATCCCATGCCGATTCATTTACGCCAAGCCTTTAACGCCGAAGTTGATAATTTAATTAGTTTAGACATCATAGAACCTTCCACCTCTAGTTATTGTTCCCCAGTCGTCATGGTCAAGAAACCTGATGGCTCTTATCGGATGTGCATCGACTTCCGGAAGTTAAATTCGGTAACTGTGTTCGACGCCGAGCCCATCCCGTTGGTAGACCAAAACCTCCACCTTTTCGAAAACGCCAAGTTCATCTCAGAACTCGATTTGTGCAAGGCGTATTATCAAATCCCCCTCCGGCCTGAGGTGAAAGCATATACCGCCTTTGCAACAGAGAAAGGCCTTATGCAATTCAAGCGCCTTCCTTTTGGCCTCGTCACTGCTTGTAGCAACTATAACCGTCTCATGAGAAGGTTGTTAGATGGACTTCCAAACGTATCCTTTTACTTTGATAATGTCTACGTCGCTACTCGCGAATGGAGTCACCATTTAACCACCCTATTAGCTCTCTTCGAGCGACTGCGCGAAAATGGCCTCACCATTGGCCCCAGCAAATGCCATTTTGCCCACGAAACCATCAAATATTTGGGTTTCAAAATAGGACAAAGCCAGTTGGGTCCCCAAGAGGATAAGATTAAGGCAATCGCCGACATGCCCCTCCCGATTACAAAGAAGCAATTAAGATCGTTCCTAGGATCAGCTTCGTACTATCGGCGATTCGTTCCGAATTTCGCTGCGATTTCGGCGCCCCTCAGCTCCCTTTTAAAAAAGAATTCACCCGATCGTCTACGTTGGAATGATGTCGCTATTTCCCATTTTAATCAGCTCAAGAGTAAGCTCATGACTGCCCCCATTTTAAAGTTGCCCAACCCGGGAAAATCCTTTGGGATTAAGACAGACGCGTCCAACGAGGGCCTTGGAGGTGTACTCCTTCAATACGAGGATGACGGCACGAGTCATCCAGTTGCCTATGCTAGTCGTCAATTATTACCACGCAAAAAGAGATATGCCACTATAGAAAAGGAAGCTCTATCAATTATCTGGGTCATAGACAAATTCAAGATGTACTTGATAGGTAAAGAATTTCAAATAGGAACCGACCACCGTCCGTTAGCCTATATTAGGAATGTGCGACACTCAAACGGCCGCATCATGCGCTGGAGTTTACTCTTGCAAGAGTATCAATTTAAAATAAATTATATCAAAGGTTCCGATAACCAGGTCGCTGACGCACTCAGTAGGAATGCGTTACCGAATAGCGTAGAATAATTGTATTCATAGGATTAGTATCTCCATGTAGGTATATACCGTCTTGTACGACTTAATTTAAGATTCTTTTGTAATATAGTTAATTAATGTATATGTCTGAATTTTGTAACGCTCAATGTCTAATTTTTTGTATGTATATATATTTGTTCTTATTAATTTACGTATAAATTATTTTGTCCCGTATGTACTAAGTTTATATCGTTTCATTGTTCCATGCCTTTTTTTTTTATTAAGTTGTATTAAAGGTTATTTTCCCCTGTAATCTAAAGATCAAAATAATCATGTATTGAGATAATAATAGTTAGGTGCAGGAAGATACGGTTGGTACAAGAAAACGAGTTCCCTACAACGGAGCTCTATCGTTGTCCCTTCTCTTTTTTTTTTTCTCGAAGTGACAACTTCCCCTGGAATGAAGGGGTGTGATAGAACGAGTTCAGAGCTGCATTCATTTCAACTTCTATCACATTTTACTTAAAACCATGAGGCTACCCACGTGCATCTTCGATTCGAGGCTTGGAGTCTTATCAACAGCTACCAGACGCCAATGTTTAAACAAGGAGGTTATCGTCCCCCCGTTCGCCCCCATACGCCGACCTCGCCAGATCGAGTTAGGCTTATGAACAGATAAGGCATTTTTCTCCGGCCCAGCTGTGCGTTCCCTCCAAGCTTTCACTCCATTCTCCCCCACGCCAAGGAGATGTCCTGGCTATTTATATGGACTCTTTACCACTAAGATCAGATTGGAGATCCAGATTTTCGTCGCGAAACATCACCACGACCCTCTCTCCCTTTGTGCGCCAAGGGACCTCGGCCTCGAGATTCACCATCACTTGTCCAGGAGGACAATATTCCTTGAGTGCCAAAGGTTCGAGCCTTTAGTGACGTCAAGTCCCCAAGGCATTCCCCCCTGCTGTTCAAGGAGAACAGCATTAGAACAGCCATTGTTCGTTTTGAGCCCTTCGCCAAGAAACGGTTCTCATCCCCCCCCCTGTTGTTCTAGGAGAACAACATTAGAACAGCCATTGTTCGTTTTGAGCCCTTCGCCAAGAAACGGTTCTTCCCCCCCCCCCTGTTGTTCAAGGGAGAACAACATTAGAACAGCCATTGTTCGTTTTGAGCCCTTCGCCAAGAAACGGTTCTCACCCCCCCCCTGTTGTTCAAAGGAGAACAACATTAGAACAGCCATTGTTCTTGAGCCTGTAGACAAGAGACGGTTCTCATCCCCCCTTTGTTCAGAAGAGAACAACCTAGAACAGCCATTGTTCTTATAGCCGTTCGTCGAGAAACGGTTCTCCTTCCCAAGACGCCACGTCAGGATCATCTTATCCCCCCCCCTTTGGCTGGAACTCGCCAGCGGACCGAATATTCCTTCAAGTACCTTCCACTGCACCCTAATGAAGTTACGTAAGCCAAGCGTCACCTTTTGAGTATTGATCCCTTATTTGTCAATTCTATCCTGTGCTTTAAATGGTTTATCGAACCATCCCATCTCTTTAACTCCATATTTGTTTTACCTTTTTTGATCCCTTAAATCCTTGGATTAGCCCGAGTCTCCACGACCCTTTCCATTCTGTTTGTCAATATTTTCCGTTTTTGTGTTTTGTTTATAGTTATTATTAATAAAACTCTATTTTATTAATGATAGCAATATTATTATCCTTGAGCTCAGTTCCACTTCTTAAGCATTTTGAAGATACATAATACCGGCCGCCAGACAGTAAAACGCACTCTAAAGATAATTAAGGAAGTTCCCTCAACGAATAGTGTAATATATGGTATCGTCGGGAGTCATTCTACGACACTGAAAATTGGCATTCTTCTAATCGATCGAAAACATAATATTCTATTATTTTGCACAGTTTTACGTAATTAGCGAAAATTTATAATTCACACTCACTTTGTAATGAGAGTGACTTACCGAAAGGGTTGAAAGAGGCCTTAGCTAATAAATGCCACACGTTAGCTTTTTATATCGCTCTATGCTTTTTTCGAAGGTAAAAGAGTGCAGACTAAAGTTAACCAATAAACCGTCACCGTCGCTGTTGACTTTAACCAATCGTCCATCTTACATGGTCTCCTCCCCAGATATATATGTATATATATATATATATATATATATATATATATATATATATATATATATATATATATATATATATATATATATATTTGTGTGTGTTAATATTTACAAAACCGAAATTGCTTAAGCACAAACTTAATCAGTCGTGTTATGTCAAGTTTAAATTTATTGAGCGTTTGATGTTACCACTACTATAATAACACTTTGAATTTCAAAATTTTTATCTTTCTTAAATGTAAGGAAATCACATTGGCAAAGGACTTTCTAAAAAAATCTATATGTTGACATCACATTGCCTAGATTATTTGCATCCATCGAGCCTTACTTTGGCACTTTCAAATTAAATTTTTTTTCTTAAATTTGCCTCTCTTTTGGATTAAACAGTTTTGCTTTATGCATTATAGTGGACTTGAAATGTACTCAAAGACCTCTTAAAAGAGCTTCATGATCACCCTCAGCGTGCCTCGAAACAATTGTGGGAACACGGTAAAATCTTAGAAATTATCCGAAAGCAATTTTGGATTTGCAGTTCCTTTTTGTGAAGTGTCTGCCCATTGGATCGCTAAATAGGCTTCTATTAGTGATTAAAGGCAAATCGTTCAAATATATAATGTTAATAATTTGATACAAATCATAACAAGGAACATCAATACCAACAATACTTCGCCGAATGACTTTTTTTTGTTAGGTAAAAAAGGTTTGTATATTTTCACAAACTGTTGATTTGAAAATTGCAAATAGTATTAACCTTACTCCTAGGTTAGAGTATGTTAGGTAGTTAGGTCAGATTATTTCTCTTGAACTATTTTAGGTTATTTATTTATATAAATGTGTTTTTTATATTTTTTGCGGTCATAAGGTGAGATTGATAAAATAGAGGTTTACTACGATTTCTACGTAATCAGAATCAAAATCTGAATTTCCGCATTTCACCTTACGATCGCCAAACAAGAAGAACAGATTTACACGCTTTGGTGAGAGCCACAACGACAGTGTCACTGAATACGGAAATCGAAAACCAATACTGACAGGAGTGAATGAGGTTATACAATTCAAAAGCTTTTATACATTCATTTAAATTAACAAGTGAAACAACGAAAAATACAAATAAATATGTATATGAAGGATTAATTGTGTTCTATGAGAATTAGAAGCAGAAACAATAAAAAAAAGTCATTTAAATTTTTTAACAGCTACCAAAGGCAAAGAGACATTACCTGGACATCCCCGAACAAAGAAATGAAAATTTGGATAAAGGCAGTCATAGAGAATTCTTTAATTTTAGATCGTTATTCTTGACAAGAGTAATTTTGAGTTCCCTATTCTTGATATAATAAGTTTAAGGCAAAACAAGTACATGCTAGAGTTGTTCTTCTTCCTGTAGAGAACCCATAACCTTTCTGCTGAAAAATTGAACAAGTCAAAGGCCTAAAATTCCAGAAGGTTCTTGGTGGAATGTCAAAACAATAAAGCCAAATGCCTAAAGAACACCACCGCTACAAGATTAGTTATTTTGAATTATCTTTTTAAATTGAGTCATTGATTTCACACCATTTATTTAGGTATTGAAAAAATAGAATTTGAATAGAAAGCCGTAAATCAAAAATGGTGGTTAGTTTTGCTCGATTAAGAGAGGTCAGAATATCCAAACGTGCATAAAAATCGGTTAAGAGAATTTGATTCATTTTATCTAACAGATTCTTTCATCAGTAAAATTAAAACTAGTTAGGTTTAATTTGTTTTCATCTATGTTAAACTTGACATGGTAAATTTAATTGGCTTTTCTTGACACGATACAAAATGTGTAGAAATTTCAACAGGAGGGTGACCTTTGGAGAGAAGGTACCTAAAAAACTGAAGAAGCCAATATCTTCACGAGGCAGGCACTCGAAAATGGCCATATCCTGTGCCTTTGGAAAGAATTAATAAAGAAGGAAGAATAATTGAGAAAAACTGAAGCATGCCGCACCCATATATGAGAATGCAATCAAAAGCACGGCACGGAACTAAAAAAATGCTAGTTCCAGTGAAGCATACCTAAATATTATGACGTGCATCATGAGTGCATACATCATAAATATTGTGCTCCCAAGGAACAACTCAAAATGCATCACAACCTGCTCCAAGAAAATGCCAATCAAATATGCAATTCCAAATAACCCAAATTCTAAAGCTATGTATGTATATTATGCCATTCACGAATCATTTTCCCAATATCACGCACCAGGACACAGATAAACTATCAGTACACCACAGAAATAGCGAAGAAGAAACAGGTGGAAGTATGGAATTTCCTAATGAATAATCTTTGCATATCAATGTCAAATGAATGCTTTTCATTTGACATGTGTAAGAACAGGCTAGAAGATAGGCTTCAACTGGGCATATTGGATTTGTTTTCTTTCATTTTCTTGGAGAATCTGCTGAATTCACTAATATATACTTAAGCGAAAAGTTTGCTCAGTTTTTAATGGTGGATCTATTTTTGGACAAACTATTTCGTATCGTCTTGTCGTAATGAAAGGTCACATTAATGTTGTTGGCTCCTGGTGTCTTTTTAAATCTAATTAATTGGACGAATATGGAAATATAATATAATTATTATTACGCACTTTTTTCTGGGGATAAGATGGTGAATAAAAGATAACTCTAGCTTTAAAATGACATTTATCTATAAACCATAGGGAATACTTGCGAACTAAAATTATTCGCCATATAATCTTAAGAAAATGGGTGGAATAATAATTATATCATATTTACATATGATAGTCAGTACGCTCTCTTCATCATTACAGTTTCGAACTATACTCGCTTATAGTCATTAAAATATCGACTGGATTCTATCAGTTTTTCCATATGACCTCAAACACATTTGCATCCATACGTCATTTATCATCTTGCCTTGATTGGGATTCAAGATTCATAAATTGGTGGAATCATCACATCGATATTGTTAAATTAATTGTAAAGTGGTCATGTTTATTATTGTTATTGTATTGCACCATAAAAATACAAATGAAGTATTAACATTGATTACGTATTAGGCCGTAGTCTCGAAGCCAATTATACGGCACATTTCAGGTTTTGTAGAACAGACCATCCAAAATTTAGAAATGAAAAATCCTAAAAGGTAGTAACCTCCACTTTTTGTGGGCCAAATTCTTCTTAAAAATGATCTGTTCTGTAGGGTGAGGCTAAGTATATTTAGTTATTATATTCTCATCTCTGGAGATAGAAATGAGTAATTTTCGTATAGGAAGAAGATTTGAAATTTAACTGCTTATGTATCTAAGGTTTATACAATTTTAGATTGAGGATTTTCTTGTTTGTAAAATACTAGCAGGGCACTATAAATTAAGCGATGTATGTCTAATGTACGAGATATTTACAGATTATTTCCTATGAATGAATATGGTTTCACCTTTTCCGATGTATGTTAGCAATTCACACATCACATGTATTATTTCTGTTTTATACTAACGGGTATTTTTACTATTCATTATCAGGGCTAAGATGAGTAAAAGAACTAGAACATCAACGAGTCGCAGTATCTTTGAAACTCCACTTCCACAACTTTCTCATAATGAGCTGACACAAAACAACAGGTTGGAAGATATATTCACCATAAAAATGATAATAAATACAAGACTAACAAAGTTATTTCTGAAGTATCCGAGGCCTTAACTGAGATTTGAAAAAAAGCCAGTTGTCCAGTTCAGCCAATTAAGAATTTTAAAACCAAATTGCTCCGATTGGTGGAAGAAGAGTCTGTTATATCAAAGCAAGGAATGAATGCAACTTAGAATAGGAAGTTTGTCTCATCATTGGGTCAACCTTTTGAAATAGCAAGCAGTCTGCCAATGTGCTCATATATTGGATTGCAAGTGTGAAAAGAATATGAAAGTAAAGATCTATTCGTCGCATGAAAATTGGAGAAGTTGATGTAAAAATAAGTCAAATTAGTAAAAAAAAAGAAAATTTAGATAAGATCGAATTCAGAAAATAAGAGAAGAAGAAGGGTCAAAATATAGAGGAGGAAAAGGAAAACTACACTTTTACACGAAGCGTTGGATGAAGAAACCTCATCATCTGACATTTCTGATGATAAATGGAAGAAAGCCTTTGCGAGAACAGAAATCAACATCATACCAATACCAACATTTGCCATGAAAGCAAATTTGTATTTCGTGTCAAATAGAGCTGCTGCTGCTAGTAGTAGTGCAACCCTATTTGTCTATAGGATTATAAATTCAGAAGACCGTTTCTATTTCTTTGACTCTCACAAAGTCTAGAGAGCACGACAGAAGTTAAGTAGGAATTTTTTCGAATCTGAATGTTTGGGAGATAAGAAAACTATTGTTTTTTTATGCAAGGCAAAACACAATACTAACTAAAAAGAAGGAAGAGAACATCTAACGATTGAACGAGGAACAAGTGCAAATATTGCAGACAGAGTGGTGAAATGGATTGTTGAAAATGATAGTAAATATGAGATAAAGGCAATGGGAGTTGAGAGCAGATCAAATAATACTGGCTACAAGAATGGAGCCATAAGAGGGCTGGAATGTAAATTATATCGTCCTTCACAGTGGATTATCTTCAGCCTGCATCTAAATAAGCTTCCTTTGAGGTGGCTTTAAAGACTTATCCACCTGTAAAACTATACCAGTATCAAGAAATTACTTTCAATGTATTGCTGAATATCTCCTCTTTCAGATGCCGATGCGAATGAGACTAGTGTCTACCAAGCTTATCTGTACAGAATTATCAGTGTTATTTGAGGTGGTATATGTAATTGACGATGATTGATCTCCTACATATGAAACCAGGGCTAATATATCATGCAGAAAATGTCACTTTAGTTGAAAACAAAATAACCTAATAAAGACTTGTATGTTCTCACAGAGTTTGTCGTGTGTCATTATGAGCCCCAACTGGGTTCACATCAAATTCTCTCCCAAAATTTACTGAAGGATCTAAAATCTCCTAGAACAGACAAATCTTATGCACATACTCCAACCTGCCAGTGAATCCATAGCATGGCAACAACCCAAAGGATTTCCTACTAAACCCATACTGAGAACGTTCTTTTGGCAATTCTGACAGACGTTGATGAAAAGAACAGGGAATTAGCTCTTGGCAGAATCAAGAAGACCCGAGGAGTTACTGTGTATGCGGAATAGATACGTGAATTAACAGATCTACTTCCCCCTGAAGAGAAGTGCAGGTATGAGCAACCACTTGCAATACATTTAGTTAATGCGAAGCCACTCTATATTGACATTCGATGTCATTCTCAAGGTGTGAGGCAGTGTTTGAAAATAGTGATGGAAGCTTCTGACGAAGTTTATGGAAAAGAAGGAAGAGATGGCTACATTCGGCTGGTACTAAAATCCTGTCACCTCATGCCATCGTTTAAGACAAAGCATGATTTAAATGTATCAGTTGACAAATAATATCTATCAGTTTTATAATAAAAGTTGAACTCCTCATCGGTTTCTCATTCTCCTACAGTTAAACTATATTCTAATGTATTTAGAAGCACCTATAACAACAATAACAACTCTGAGGGTGTATATCTTTCTGGCTTGAAAATTAAAAAAAGAAAAACTTTACTAAAAAACGGGGGTGTTTTATATATTTCTCAAAATAACTGTGTCCACCTTTGAAATATGTGTACCCAAGTGTACAAAATCTGAAATGTAACTCTTGATTTTCTGAAATTTGTTCATCTAGACTAGAGCCTATTAATCATTCCCTCTCAACTAGCAAGGAAGATACTATGTTAATAATAAACAATTCATTAGTCATGCATATATTTTGTAGATTATGTTGCTCCTTCTGGTTTAAATAATTAACTAGAGACTTACTTGAACAGTTCCTGCTTTGATATTTCTTAATTATAAGGATAACTAGATATATCCATTATCAGGAATTATTAATTTAGTTTAAGATGAGGATGGAAACTGTGATAACATATAAAAACTAATAAATTATTTCGATATATACAAGAAACTGAAGAACAATATTTTCATTTTGGAGATAAAATGGCGACGACTGTTCAGAACATAATAAGTAACCACAAAAGTGTAAATATACGACCTTGATCGGGAAATCAGCCTTTAACAACCGCGTCGTTCAGGTGTGTAAGTAACTGCTACTAGAACTAAAAAGTGCTCCTTCTACCAATATCTAAAAACGTGGAATGGAAAAATATTTAATTAAAAACATCCATTAATTTCAAATAAACAGTGATACTCTATTGTGCAAAATGGTATAGCTAGACAGAAAATGTCTGTAGGTACCATAAAGGGTATTATATTGTATAAGTAGGGCAAACATATGTGAAGTTAGGGAAGGATCTTGAAGGAGACCTACATTAACACGATCATATTTCCCTTAATCCTACACTCGCTCTTAGTTTTGAATTTGCATCCTTATACATATCCTATCGCACACAAACTAATTTTACTATACTCTCTTTTTACAAACATTTCTATAGTTCATCCAAATATGTACAACCCCCCTGCCCCCAAACTTTGCAGGATTAAAATCAAACTGGTAATCCAGAGTTGATGATTCCCATCTTACTTTACTCTCTATTAATGCCTCTTTTATTATTTGAGCCAATACATTCATATCAGGGTAGATACCATATGCTTCAATGTAGCCCTTATCTTTAGAAATTGGCCTATTTTCTCGTTACCTACATACATACATACATATGGCATCTTCTCCTTCTCCTAGATTTTATTCATGAGCTGCTAAAACAGTTTTGCCTCTTTTCCTATGCACTTGCATGCTAGGAATAGAATTTAATCTAGCCAGGTTGCTTTCCCCTATTTCGATTTCTTCAATACATATCTAATTTCCTCTCTACCCACTGGTGTCATTTCCGTTTGCTTCGATCCTTTCTACTTTTATCATTCTAAATTGTTCTTTTTGTTCATTTCTGAAAGTAACATCTCTGCCTCCCTTTAAACACGTTTAGTTTACTTAGTACAAATACCTCATATTTCTTCATTTGCTATATTAGTCTAAAATCCTCCATCGCGTTATTTTTGTATTGTAGATCCTTAAATAAATTTCCCGAATTTCCCTCCAAAACTGTGATAAATTCCATTCTGAATTTTGTCTATGAGTTCTTTCGATTGGCAGTAACTGTTGGCTTATTATTGAAGTGCTCATAATAAATAGCTCCTTTTTTATCCGACTATATATAAGACATGGCATTTTGCTTTTTGAGACGATGCCTTAGTGTAAGAAGCCATTGTTTTTGCTGTGCTGAATATTCAAGTAATGGACTCAATTTACATCTTCGGAAACAACTCTCTTCAGAAATACCTCATAAACATTTAGAGCTAATAAAGAAGCTGAAGCAGTATTCAGAAGTTCTAAACCTTGTCCTTCAGAAACTTCAGGTGTCATCCAAAGAATACTTTTTTAGCTTTAAAATGGCTGTGTTAATACTACTTTAAAAAGCCAAGCTGTTTTCTTCAAACAGCTTGCTGGAAGTTCAAAACAATTTATACTGTTGTACGAAGCATTTATTAGAAATCATAAAAAATTCAATATTAATTTGTTGAATATCCGATAGATGAATTTCCTCGATCTACATAGAGCTTATTCGAAGGTTGTCTTTTCGCACATGAGAAGAGCTAGATTGATCCGGACATTCCAAGTAAGGTCTTGAATCGATTTATATAATGAAAAAAAAATCTTTTGATTTAAATATAAAACTCCTAGCTAATGATCCTTGAAGTTTGCAGGCTTTTTTTCAGTTCCTGCATTAAATAAAGAGTTGTTAAAAGATAAGCTCGTGGAAGCAAATTACTTCAACTAATTTGACATTTTTAATCAAAACAAAGGCAATTTATAAGAAAACTTTAGAACTACAACAGTAAAATAGTAGTTTGTGTGTTTTACTTCTCATTCTCTTCCTTCAAAGAACACTATAATTAATTTAATTTTAAAATTTTAGGAAAGGAAAAACTCTACATTGCTTAATACGACTAATATGTATGTTATTAGGAAAGGTCGTAAAATAGAACCAGATTTCAAGAATCAGTTATGTTCAGTTAATTGGACCGACCGGTATTTCTGATTCAAATTCGTTGTCTAGATGCAATCTTATTAAAACGTATCCGCTTTATAAATATATATTTATGAATAGAATGACGTCACTAAAGTTATACGACTACATGATAACTGGAAAAGTCTAAAAAAGAACAAAAACAGGCAAACAGAAAAACAACAGAAGAACCAGAATGATTTCCTTCTGTTCCTTGATCGCCTCTTTGACATCTCACATGAAGATCCGATGTCAATAATTACAATTGCCGAGGACAGGGAGTTTCTACGAGCCCAGAAGGGGGAGGTGCGCCGGAGCACAATATCAATAACACTGGACATGTCTCTTGCACGTCGAGAAGAACAAACGCAGAGGGATGAACAAAAGAAAGAACAGCGTATTGAGCGTTCTTAATCTGAAAAGCGTAAACTCGAAGCAAACACTAAACGAGCAGCCAGCTCTACATTAAGTTGCAGCAGTTCCAATCCAACTCATTCCCCTTTTCCGCGTCATGCTGTAGAAAAGGATGCTGATGGCTGTATTGCAGGGCCATCTTCAGTCATCATACCCCCAATAAAGCGCACCAGAAGCTCGAAGAAAATCATGAATCCACAACTTTCAGCTGCAATGGATAGGGCCAAGATATCTGATCGTGCAGGAGTTCATATACTTGCAGCAGCTGCAAAACCTTGGTCATGATCCCCAAAATTTAGTGGTAAACCTCGTGACCGGGTGAAGTTTCGTGCAGAAGCCGTCAAGGAAATTAAAAACTCATTCAGGCCTTTGGTGCTGCTGATTGTGCACTAGGATGGAAAAATGGTGCAGACAGCGTCAGATGGTGGTTTCAGGACTTGGCATTGGGAAGCTATTGGGAGTCTCAGTCCTTCCCAGTGGCACTGGCCAAGCAATAGCCGATGCTGTAATGACTGGTATCGAAAACTAGGGAGTAACAGAACGCATTTCTGCCCTATCCTTTTACACCACAGCTTCGAACACAGGAGTTTCGTCAGGAGCATGTACCATACTCGAGCAACGGCTTAATCGAAGAGTTCTTCACCTCCCTTGTCGTCACCATGCATCGGCCCTTCTTTTAGGCCTGATTTTGTTCTCTTCAAGCGATTCCATACCAAGTGGTAGGACTTGGACACATTTCTGCCTCAGCTATTAACAGAGAAAGACATATCGCCCCACCTCCTTAAGTGTTGTAATGACCTCATGATTGAGTTCAACCTACTACTGGAAGAACACACGCGACGTGCCGACTACAGGGAGCTACTAGAGCTGTCTATAATCCTTTTGGGTGGACAACCGAAGCATGGGATAAGGATATTGCGTCCTGGTGCCCTCCATGATTCGCACTGGCTCGCAAAAATCATCTACGCCATCAAGATCTACCTGTTCCAAGATTCAGAGCAATTCCACCTTACTGCAAAGGAGAAATCTGGAGTTCAATCCTTCGTCACTTTTAGCATCTCGACGTACATTGTGTCTTGGTTCTGCGCGACATCTCCAGCTGCAGCCCCGGCACAAGACCTCCAACTGCTTAAGATACTGGCGTCCTACCCCAACAAGGCAGTAGCCAAGGCGGCAGCTACAGTTTTTGGGGTGCAATCTCTGGTACTTGACTAAGAGCCTGGTTGCTCTTGCATTTTATGATGATCACCTGGCCATTAAGATAAAGAGGGAGATGTTGAATGCTTTGCAGAAGGATTCGGGCCCTCACGATCCTCCTCAATGAACAACGGTCGAGCGAATTATCCTCGAAGGAGTTGAAGTGGCAATATTTTATAAATTCAAAAAAGAAACCCCTTTTATTCGTACCCTAGAATAAATATAAAGTATAGAACTCTTCGAGGACGAACCTCAAGCGATCACGAAGGCACGAAACAACGCCTCAAGTTAAAGTTTATTTGTTTATTAAAAAGGTAATAAAACGAATAAATATATATATATATATATATATATATATATATATATATATATATATTAAAGCTCGGCTAATTCACGCATATTTAAGTGGTGTCAGATTATTGCGGTTAATTCAGAAGACCCCTAATTTGAGATTAGAGAAAAAAAAACCTTACCCATAACAAATAATTGCCAAACCGTTCGAGGAAAATTTAAATAAGAAGACTTCAAGAAAGTCTTAAAGATTCAGTAAAGTGTAGTTACGAAGGTAGGAATTATAACTTAACGAAGAGTGTTGTGTAGTGTGCTGTCGTGTTTCGGAATATGAATAATCCAATCAAGAGGTTTAGAAAAAAGGGAAGGTTAGAGTAGGAAAGGTTAAAGGACTCAAAGTTGCAGACGTAACGTTCGTTACAGCGCTGAAGTTTCGACGAACAAAGCCATTATGTCTTCGTTTAAATTATTTTTTAAATAAGGTTAAACCCTGGGACTAAAGGACAAATAAATCCTTGCATACGTCCAAGATAAAGAAAGGACGGAAAGGGAAATAAAGAGAGAAGAGAGAAAGATATAGATTAGGGCAGAAGAGAGAAATTACAGATGGAAGCTGAAGAGAGGGAAAAGATACGAGAACACGAGAGAGCATTGAGCAACTTCCAAGTAGAAGTACAGTCCATGGGGTCCAGGACTGGGACATCGCAAGTCCCAACTATGAAGCTGCCGGCATACAAGGACGAAGACGACCTATACACGTACCTCTCGCACTTCGAAAATATTTTTGAAGTGAATCACTGGGATATCGAAACAGGCAGTATAGCCAGACTACTCGCTCTACTCAGTACCCGAGTAAGAGACATATTCGTGTCTCTCCCGTCTGATGCGAAGATTGATTATTTTACCCCAAAAGCAGAACTACTGGGAGCCATGAACCCCAAAAACCTTAGCTATAATTGCCCACAAAACTCGAAGCTTAAGTCGCCGCGACCCAGCAGGTACATAATCTGACGGCAACGTTGGAATAAGAACAACCTTAAAATCCCTTACCTCTCTTTACCATGTCGCATTTCCCTAAACAGTAGGTGAATTTTGTATACAGCAAAAATTCTCCCGAAGGATTAAAATTCGAGACAGGAATCGTAAATAGTCACCGAGTCTCAACCATGTTACGCGATACTTGGTGTACCTGTATCGTTGTATCAAACAAATTGCTTCTCCCTATCAGCCCCCATCACCAGAAGTTCGTGGTCGTCCAGGATTTCCAGGGTAGACCCACCAAGTTCCCTGTCGTCCGATGCCACATACAGTCGAAGTATTTTTCTGGCTGGACTGACGTAGTAGCAGCGCCTATTAGATTCTGCTATGTATTAATAGGCCAGAGCGCGCAACTCTCCTCAAATCCAATAGCTCAACTATTAGTCACCCGGGTGCACGCGAATGAGAGACGCACGGTCTCGACACATTTGTTTTCGTCCGAGAAACCTGTGGACGAAGGGATATGTTCACGAGTCGTCAATACGGCGATGAATGTGGTGCCGACCCTCCCACTCCCGGAGGGAAAGGCAGCGAAAAAGGAGAATGAAGAAGAAGAAAGAAGAATAAATATAAGAAGAGTAACGCATACGTCTAATAAGCAAGCTGTAACCCAGCAAGTTTGTCCTGATCAAAGGGCAATCAAAGAAACTTTTCAAGAAAAAGTTCTGACTAAGAATTCTTCACAAGATCAAAATAAAAGTGCAGTATCGATGCCGGTGCAAAACCCTGAAGAAAATAATTCTCAGAAGACAAAGATGGTGACCCAAAACTCAAGGTAAAATGCATTGATTGAAACGGGAGTACCAGGCTACTTTCAAGAAAAGGACGGTTTTAAAGAGAGTTTAAAGAAAGAGATCAAAGAAGAATTTCAGGAAGATCAATCTCCTCTTCCTTATGAAGATCAACCCTATTTACAAAAGGAAAACTCAATAGTAAATAGACAAATAAAGATTAAAAGAGAAGGAGAAGCAAAAAGATGTGTAGGTAGTTGAAAGGAGGCTTCCTTCTATTCTGGCAACGTGTACGTGACTACCCAAACACGAGAAGGACACTTACATGCCCGTAGCTCCCTCCCAAAGCGACACCGCGAACCCGTTCCCATTGTCGAAATTCTACTTACCACTTTTCTGAGCTAGGAGTCAAAATAGGGAAAAACGGTCTATCCACAAAACAGATTTGGGTAGACGCCATAATAAAGATGCCGCTATCCCGAACCAAAAAGCAAGTACGTTCGTTCGTGGGGACCGCCCCATGCTACCGAAAATTCATTCAACATAGCTTATGCCAGTCGAAAACTCACGATGTAGGAAACAACGTATGCGACTGGAGTACTGAAAGTATTAGCCATAATGTAATACCAGGTTAATATAGTTTACATACGGTAATTCTTTTGGTGTGTAGAGAGAATTTTTTTCTTTTGGTTTATTTTGTACGTAAAAGTGTATGTCTAATGTTGTATTTTTTGTGTGTATTTCGTAGAATCGGTTACGATAAGTGTTAATTAGGGGCACGGTGGACATAATTCAATTAATAAGAGTGTTGAGACTGGAGCGTTCACACTATCGGTCGAGTAGCTTGCGTAAAGATGTTTTAGTAGGGCTCTTTGCGTAGAGCGCAGGCGATTCCCCCTCCCCCCCAGGATCATCTTAAGGGTGGAAGAATGTAGTGGTATAAGAGTTTAGTATATATATATATATATATATATATATATATATTTATATGTATCGAGGCCAAGGAAATAATAACAGAAGACATCTGGGTTTAGCTTTGCCCCTCCGATGGTCTCCGGTAACATAGGAGAACGGGCATAATGGTAAATTTTATGAGACAGATTCCTGACTTCCACTTAAAAGGCAGGCCCTTCGAGGGTGGAATTATAAACAATCAATTCAAAAGTGCAAACTGCCGATCTCGTATTACCCTCTCTCAAACCTACAAGACGCCAAGCCCGGGAGACCAACCTGAGGTCTCAACTTGCGAGTCTTCACTTCACCTACCCATTGCCCGGTGGGAGTAATTTAGCTCTATAACAGGTTGACCCGAGGAAACGAAGCTTTTTGTTCGTTCCAACAGAAGAGACAAGAAAGTCACGGGTTGACAGAAGATTTTTCGAGTTCGAGAAGAAAACAGAAAAATCACCGGTATAAATTTTTTTGAAAGTTAAGGAGAACTTGCAGTCCTTGTAAAAAACCGGATTGTACCAAGGAAGCTCGGCGCCGTTCGAGCCCCAAGATTATTTAAGTATCAATCTACCCAGTTTGAGGACTCCAAATCTTACTCTATCTGAGTTGGACAAACCCCAACTAGATAGAAAAAAAGAAGACAACGATTTCATCTCGTCTGGAAGAAAACGAGGTCAAGGTCGCCCCAACCACCTAAAAGTAGAATCACTAAGCTTTCGTTTGAGCCTCTACCCAAACAAGATCCCTCGTGACGTCACCCGTCAAATCGACAGGCAGGTCGACGAATGCCATCTAGTGAGCAAACCACCAACTACTCGAGCTACGCCTCTCCGGAACAAAATCTCCAAGGATAGTCTAGCTGGCTCGGGTATTTAATCTCCATTACGTTATGTGAGTAAACAATAATCTAGTTGTTTATGTCCCGCTGCATAATAATTAGTTTATTGGATGTCTGGCTAAGGACAAAGATATTAACTTAAAAATTGTTTCCCCTTTAAAATTTTATCTCCAAGTGAGCCTCGAGACCTCGCCCAGTAATCCAATTTTCTTTTTTTTTTAATTAATAAGATCTGTATTTTTTTTTGTTATTTATTGAGCGGGGTTTATGTTCATCAAAGTATATTTTTCTTAGTAAAAGCACTGTTTTAATTATCCTCGAACGAGTTGAAGTGGCAATATTTGATAAAGTCAAGAAAGAAACCCCTTTTATTCGTTCTCTAGAAAAAATAGAAAGTATAGCACTCTTTGAGGACGATCCTCAAGCAATCACCGAGGAACGAAACAATGCGTCGAGTCAAAGTTTATTTGATTTATTAAAAAATTAATAAAACAAATAAATATATATATATACATATAATCTCGGCTAATCGACGACCTTGGGTACTCATTGCTATACTAACCCCAAACTATTTGTATATGACAAATTAATATTGACCATTTGTGAAAATCAAATCAAATTAACTGAGTCGTTTTAAAAAGCCACATAACTATAATCTACTTTATTGTCACAACACAGATCTTTTATGTGAAGGAAAACCCTTCGGACAAGGAAGGATCCTGCCATCATATTAAAGCAACTTTATATTCTTCGGTATTAAGCCCATATAATAACGTAGTAAACAATTTTAAATTATAAATAATAATACTAATAATGATAACATAATTGATTGTTTTGGAAAGCAAACTAAAGGTAAAATAACTGAAGAAAAAATCATAATATAATGAATAATTTGAGAGAAAATGAGGTAAAATAAAAACAATGCTAGAAAATAGTTGAACAGTACGATAGTAAAATAAGATGTGGATCTCCAAGTTCATTTTAAGTGTAAATAAATCAGAATTTATCAGCGCAAAATAAAGGAATAATAAAACTAATAGAAAAGAGGAAATGCTGGGATAGACGTACTAGCAAGTAATAACTATTCTACGCCTACAAATCTAAAATAAATGTTATTTTGCAAAAATAATTGAACAATAATTAAATTGGCATGAAGCTTTTAATAAACCATTAAGCGTAAAAAATCTTTAAAAGAACAATTTAAATTAGAATATTGGTAACAATACAAATATGATCTTAAAATCCACAATATGTGTTTCCCACCAGAGGTTGATGAAGTTCAAACTTTTTCAATCCTGGCGTAATATAAAAGATCTCCTGCTCGAATATCACAGAAAAGTTGAATAGAAGGTTAATTATCCATTAATTACCGCTTCAATTCCTTGTTTGTAATTTTAAATAGGGATTAAAATAGGCCTCGTGAAATCTGCACTATAGAAAAAATAATATATTAAAGTTAGGGTAATTTCACGAGAGTTTGATACTCCTATATCTGAGGGAATGTAATAAAGGTGGTGGTTGCCATTTATCTTGTAACTTTCGCGATTATCAGTTTAAGATCGCCCTGCTATTCGCTGTTAGAATATATTCAGTCCTTTTATCCTCAATTAATTTTGCTGCAGATACATCAACCATTTCATCTCTGCCAGTATTCAGTTCCGTTTTCGACATTATTGACTGGATAACCTGCCCTTTACCTAACTAAGTACTTTCCAAATTGAACCACCTTGATTAGAAATATTAATCTATTTTCCGCTTACTTTTCTTATATTTTAAAGATAAGATTCTTATCTAGTATTTAAGATAATTTGTAACAAAGTGGCACCCGTGAGTGGGCTCAATTAACTTTTGATGATCGTATCTTTTTTGTAAATTTTGGGGAATTCGTTTGTTCATCTTTAGATTAGCCTACCCTAATTGCTATTAATACCTAGCGTATTGATGTGGAGTGTAGGTTTAAATTGCTATTGCATCTTGAGTAGTAATTCGTTAGCAGGCCCGCAATTTATTTGTATTTTTATTATTTGGGTAATTGTTTATGCGTTAATTTTTTTCACCTCGCGTCGCGTATATAATTGTTATGGTATATTTATCTAATTTACTTTAATAATACCCTAATACCCGCGTATTGATTAACTTTATTGATATAATTTGTTATATTTGCAATAATTTGTTTTCACTGGGTATTCAGAGTTTGGCATTGGATTACGGTAGAACTACTACCCTTATCTGATGAACTTGAATATAATAGGTATAGCATATAAATTGACGTAATTATTACGCGTATTCATCTACATTTGTATTGTATGCAGATCATACCGTTGTGTAAATACTATTTTTCTATATATGACTAAGTCCAAACCTACTCTTGAGTCTGCAGCAATTTCGAATCCTAAGAATAAGGGTATTGGTCAGCAGTTGGCATATACTGAGATGTGTATCGTGGTAGAATCTGAGCTAAAATCTGCTATGCTTGACGGTTTACAGATTCAGGCCACTGTTAACCTACTGCAACATAGGTTAGTTAATATAGTTCAATGATGATTTCATTATAGCAGAGAAAATCGTAGAGTTGATTAGAAGGTTTATATTAGGTTAGTTAGCAACCAGCCTATGTCTCCTCAATGAAAGCAGTTTAACTAAAACCTCTAGTAATGATTATTTTTAAAAGGATAGGTTAAGTTGCCGCAAATTGTTCTTCCTAAAATTGATGACACCACTACTTTCATGAAGTTCATAGTAGAGCGTGGCGCCACACTAACCTGGAAGCGAATAGTGTAAGAAGGACACTAAACATGGCAGCCTCGGAGTGGTTCGACGTATTCTCCAGAACGCTCATGTCTGATAAACGGCTCACCTTCATTTCTCTAGCAGCCAAACGATGTAATGCGCTCCTATGAGAGAGAGTATGAGAAAGAGACACTGGTAGTGAGAGTCGGAGAGAGATAGAGAGAGAGAGAGAGAAGGATAGTGAATTTTTATACAAAGGCTAGGAACGACTCTGCTCTCCTTAATTCCCCACTTAATCTTTCTGGAGGGGCTGTCTCCTCACTACCAACGCACGTTAAATGGGTTTCTTATTTTGGCTTTTTGGAGCCTCTTTCAGGTATTTACCCCACTGATATGAAGGTGCTCCCCCTCTCGCCACTCTGCTGGCTCAGAGGATCCTCTAAGGTTCTCTTAGAGGAGAATGGGATTCTTTTCTCCATCTCCAATACATACGGGTTCGGGCGATTAACCCTTCGCACCTTGTCCTGCGTTCCCTTCTTGGCGACTAGTCTAGTGATGAGCACACTTATACTTTCTCAGAGCTGCCAAATGATTCTTCTAGCGGACAGGGTGTTTTCCCCTCTCCATTTGTCCTGACTTAGGGGATTTCCACCATACGCCCTTGTGGAGAGTTCCCCCAAGCGACTCTTCATTTGCGACGAGTCACTTTTTCCTTTCTCAGCCGTCAGCCAAAAAGACGGTGAGGCAGAGGACGCGCTGCCTAAGTTCTCGGCCTATCGATGAGGGCAGATTAACCATCTCAACACACTTATAAGGTTAAAAGGGCGCCTTGCCTGTCAACACGTTGATAAGAGGTTTCTCAATTAGATTGTAGGAGTCATGCTCTCTCCCTTTTTTATCATTTAGTTCTGCTTGCCTTCCCCATTAAATATTGCGACGGGCCCTAGTCCCTAAGAGTCGCCGGACGGAATACTAGACATCTTGCGGCGTTAGTTAGATGAACTTCATGAGGTGGAAGTGATCTCAAAGGTACCTTCGGTCCAGATGGGAAGGTCCTTATAGGGGTCTAACCTGGGCTCAGGGCCAGTCTCCTAGGACTAACAAAGAGATGAGGCATCTTTCCACCTCCTGGTTCCCCCTTAATGGCTAAAATCTTCTTTTTAGAGAAGGATATTGATAAGTCAATTGTGTGCACACTTGGTGCCCCTTCATGTAGTAAAAAGAAGCGAAATCATTCTCCACCTCATGTGCCAAAAAGAATAAGAAAGGTTAGAAGAAATCAAAAAGGAGTATGTGTTCCTCACCCTGCGTAGGCTCCACCAATGGACAGTTCTGCAGCCTTTGTGCGTGCGACAAAACCTAGATCGGCAGGTTTCGGCTCGACACGCCCTGAGGTGGGTGCTTTAAGGCCCAAGACCAAGGTTATAACTGCGGTGAGCGGAGTTATAATTTGAGCAGCCTGGCTTAAATAGGACTGGAAAAAGGCAAATGTCCCCTGTTTCTCTAAACGGAGCCTTATAGCAAATGCGACTGACCGGTCTGGCGGGCCATAATTTAGTTTTCTTCAGACAGTCGATGGTTCCTCTGTCAATATGTCAACGCACCCTCGTAATAAAAGGTGTGAGTTATGCGGAGCAACTCTTGGACTATTCCTTATGAGAAATAACCCATGAGTTTATTGACTAAAATGAGACTGAGGTTGAAAAAATTATGATAAAACACGGAAATGGTCAAGATCCACTGATAAATACTTCGTTGCCTTTGATTGAAGGAGGTTTTTTGACTCAATGCACGTCGATTAGTATAGCTACCGTTTCAAGACTTTTCTGCTCCTACTGCGGAGGTGCTAATAATTCCACATGCAAAGTTAGGTTTACTCGAATTCTGAATGAATTACTATAAGACCGTACATGATTAGTCCTTACCGTGTGAGGCGGATGAGGCGATTGTTTTTTTAACGGCCAACTCATTGCTGTAATCATAACTACTATTCTTATGACACCTGGTTGTCCCTTTAACCTTTCTGGACAGATGTGTGGGAGACGGACCTTAGACGGAAGTGATATGCCTAAATGATCTATAAGCGCCGTCTGAAACATTTTACCATCGGTGAATTTGGTCGAGCTAAGGCTAAGTCGAGGGACTGAAGAGAAAGGAGGAAATAGCCTTGTTCCCACCTCCGACCGCCTTTTCATGTTTTGCTTTCTTGCAAACCTGAGTTTGCATGGTATCATTACCAAATCAAGGCACTTGACCGTTAAGCTACTCAAATATCAATAGCTCCGCTTTGGATATGTCACTCCCTGCTACCTCTTAGCATTTTTATTTGTATCTTTTGTTTGATTGAGGTCCTGGTTACCCGGGCTGTGCTACCTTCCTCGAAATGAGAAGATGCGGAGAGAGTTCTTCTCTCGTCGTCTGCTCGACCTGGAACTTACTAAGAGTCTCGATTGAGAAAAACCAAACTACGCTACTAACCCCTTTATTTTCACAAACTTGGGAATTCTCGTGCCAATTCAATGCACTTTACTGGGTTTTTATCTGTCCTGTCTTCCATACAACTGATGCTATCAGCCAAAAGGCGCGAACGCCTTTTAATTCTCTAACATAATAAAAACAGCCATGATTTTTTACCAAACCGCTCGACTCAAATGAGGCAAACTCCGAGAAGGTAGTTGTAGCCCTACCACGCATCAATTTAAATTAACTCGAGGAAGGAGTGTAGCAAAATTAAACTTTTGCCCTATCGTTTTTAATGAAACTTGCTGGGAGCAACAAACTTCCGCTTCTTTCCACAAGACAAGTGATCATCTACCACAAATCTGCGCCATTTGCCGAAGGGCCCAAGGCTGGAGAAAGGAAAATATTGTATACTGAGTATATCCTTCTCTAAGAAGACCTTATAGAAGGTAAAACAGAAATGCAAGGCAATTTACGTACAGCTTAGAAATCAGTCATGAAAGTAACACTTAGGAAGGAGTAAAGAAGAGAAGCTTTCATATCTCAAAACGGCTCAGGATTGTTCTTCTGGGGAAGGCTCATTTGTTAGTACGACAAACGATTGAATAGTAGCATATATAGGGGCCAGATAAATAATGGATATTTGGTCCTTTGGTCTGATAATACCCCGTAAGGGGCGCGGCGATTTGCCATCCTGGCCGCCGTGCTAATGGAGCTCAGCACCCTGTTCGACCTCACCTTAGCCTTTTATCCTTCTTTCACACAACCTGAATTTTTCCCCTACTTCGTTGCTTTTTATACAACCTCTCCCACAACTTTCTCTGGTCACCCTATAAATTCATAGGGTAGATGCTGATCTTGTTCTCAGCCAACCGTCCCGGATCAGGGCTAAGGGGCGAGGGGACAATGTTCCCTAACCCCTGAGCTCCAGTTCGGGATGGTGGGTTTTTAACAACCTGCTTCACCCCCACCCATACCTTCCTCACATCCCCTTTCCTTCTCACTTCGCAATCTATTTTTTTACGCCGTGTCCACTGTGGAGCCGCCATGCCGATGTAATTCCAGGCCACGAGGCAAGAGGGGTGGTCCTGAATGGCGGCATCTGGCTCTGCCAGGCCTGTGCGCACCCCTTGTAGGGTGAGCTACTGCGAGGGGTGATGAGCTATTGCATCACATTTTATATTTAGGGTCACCATGCCCAATGATGAGAGAGAAAATTTAAAATCTCCCCTTAATTTCCCCTTGTACATAGACAGAGCCGCCCTCGGGCATCTCTACAAAAAAATGAAGTTTTACCCCCTGTGCTTGGACAGGAAACCCTGAAAACTTCTCTAACCGAAGAGGAGGCTTACTCCTCTCCTAGGCCTACGGTTGTAGGGGACTCCACCTCAGCACCTTCTCTGGAGGAGCTTTCGGGCACGTCGCTCTTCCCAGCCGCAGTCCTCACTTTTTCCAAGGGGACTGCTAAGAAAGCCATCAGGCAGCCCATAGAAGACGGCTCCCCATTGAAGCGGCTCGGTAGGTCCAACCCCTTTAGTGGGAAGAGGGAAGCCACGCCCCTTCGGTCGCTTCCATTAAAAGACCTGCTGGCAAGAATATTGAACCTTGCCGGGGTCAAAGCCTGTGCCTCCCCATACATGACTTGTGATAACGCCGCCAACGGGATTTACCATGTCCTGGGGGAACGGCTAACTAAAGGCCCCCGCTGAGATAGACATGGTCCTTTAGGCAACCTAGATTCAGACCTTAGGGCCTTCCATGGGCAGGAATCCAGGCCCGGTGCCAAGCACCGAACCCGAATCCAACCCTATGCAAGGTCCTCCTTAAATGGCTAGGGTTTCAGGGGAAGTACAATGTGGAGAGGGATCTCCTTCGACCGGTGCCCCTACGACTGCCCGGACCTTCTCTATATCGGAGGGGGAGCTGGCTGAGGCCAGTCCATCTGTTCTTAGGGTTTCCTGCCAGCGGAGGTGAGAAGCGGGTTCATTCCCCGCCATCCTCTCTAAAAAAAGAAATAAGAAAAAGACTAAAAAGACTCGGGGCTCCTTCAAATCCGAGGGGGCTGCGAAGACGGCTGGGTCTGCGGCCACCTCCGTAAGCGACCAAGCCAAGATCGGTACATCCTGCCCCTCTGCCTCACAGGTGTGGAGTCTTGACGATGACTAATGCCAAAATTCCACTGGGTGGAGCCTCGATAACATCGGAGCCCCTCATTCAGAGGTTAACTGATGTTTTCGACCCGCTGGCTTTAAACGCTTCTCGTTATTCTCTCCACAAAGGGCAGCATGTTTGCCAAGGGCAACAAAATCCATCAGAGGAGAGCATTAGCTAGTATAATTTGTAGAGAGCTGAGGATAACCAGTTTCTAGGAAGAAAACCTCCTGGCGAATGCGGCGTATCCCTCCGAGGTGGCCAAAATAAGTGGCCTTCCAAACACTTGATGGCACCCCGCTGAGTGTGACGCCGCACTCTACCATGAACTTTGTGAAAAGAGTAGTTCATGAGAGGGAACTAGTTGACTACTCTATATAGGACATCACCCTAGAGCTGGCCGTCCATGGGGCAGTCAAGGTCGAACGTGTAATGAGAAATCCTGGAGGGGCTTCGAGACCCACCCCTACACGTTCTTCCTTGACGAGCTCCCTGAGTCAGTGTGTCCGGTTGGTACCGCTACTGTGTGAAGGAATTCATGCAACTACCGGGGAGGTGCTATTACTGTCACCACTGGGGTCATACGAATCACTCATGTAGACGTCCAAGGTGGGGTTAAACGGAACTCTGTGTAAATTGCTCCAAAGCCGCACACCATAAGTCCAAATCGTATGTGGCCAAGTCGTTAAGGCTCAGGATGGCCTCTCATTCCGCGAGGATAAGGACTTGGTCCTGCCGTGCCTGGCTCTGCCTGGGACCTCTTATGCATCAATTGTTAGAAAGACACTTTCTGCGTCTGGCCCACTCAGGCCAACAAGCACGTTTGTTTCCGCGCCCATTCAGCGCCCTTCTGTGGGTTCTACTAAACCCGGGCGCTCCCCTGTTAAAGTTGGTGGCACAAAAACTTCACACCCAGCCCCCGCTAAAACCAGGGCTTCCCTCTTCCCCCAGCGGGACCATTTCCCTTAAGACGAAATGGCCACGAGCCTCCACCGAGTCGTTAGACTCACAGCAGGCAACACACCTGAAGTTGGTCGCTAGGTCAGCTTCCGGGGTTCCTAAAGCTTCCCCCGAAAGGAGGACAGCAAGAAAGGAGGTTCACCCACGCTTAGTGGTGGGTTGAGTGGCTCGGAGACAGTGGATCCTCGAAAAGAGGGTTTCCTGCCTCAGAAGCCGAAACACCCGCCTAAGGATTTGAGGGGGATGGATGGAAGACTCGCATGGTGAGCCCAACCTCCCACAATAAGTCCTTGAAGTCGAGAGCGCCTTCAGCGCTTTATCCGGCCAACAGTGCCCGGGCTTCGCCCTCCGGGAAGCGGACGGTTACTCCCGTAAGGGTCTTCTTTTCGAAGAGGCCCACGCGTCTCCTTCGAGCGAGGCCTGGACAGCATATTCCTTCAATGGAATTGCCGTGGACTCCATGCCAACTGGGAGTAGCTGCGGAGGCTCGTCTCGTCCCGTTTCCCGTTAGCTATTTTTCTACCAGAAACCATGCGAGACGCGTGCCCTCTGCCAACTCTCCGGCGTATAAGGATTATGAGACCCCAACAACACGAGATGGCTGGGCTGGGGGATAGGCGGTTTACACCCGGGATGATGTCACCATTCTTCCTTTCGCTTTAGATACCTCCTTTCAGGCAGTGGCTGTGCAGCTTCCCCTGAATAGGAATTATACTATTATTTCTGCGTACATTTCACCGTCAGCTTACGCCAACGCGGAGGACTTTCGCCCCATTGTGGCATGGTTGCCAAAACCCCTTCTCTTGCTTGGAGATCTCAACGGCAGACATTCTCTCTGGGAGGATACTCAATAAATCCAAGGGGAAAAGTCCTTGCTGATCTGATCGAAGAGCTTGAGATAGGTGTCCTGAATGGGGATGAGTTTATGTACCACTGCCCGAGAACCGCTTGATTTTCTTACCTTGATCTATCCTTGTTTTCTTCGGATGCACAGCCTAATTTTGATTAAGGGGTGGTTGATGACCTCCATGGTAGTGTTCACTTTCCCATTGAAATATCATTTTGAGGCAAACTGCTGCCTGAGAGCCCACCTTGGTGGTGCTTGGCGCGGGCGCGGTGGCCTGCATTTCAGGAAATGACTGAATTCTCTATCTCAGTAGAGGAGTTTAGGTCGTTAGATGAAGCCGCTGAGTTCATCTTTAGGATCCTGATCCTAAAGGTCCTCACTACTATTCCCAGAACGTGAGGCTATTTTGCACACCAACCAATCCCGTGGTGGTCGGGCGAGTGTGCGATGGCACTCAAACAAAAGCGTTATGCCTACATGCGCTATAAGCGCCGCCGGAACGATTTTACTGTCGGTGAATTTCGTCAGGCTAGGAGTAGGTTCACGTATATTTAGACGTACGGCCGCCGCTGATCTTTGCAGGCATACGTGTGTTCAATTAACGGAAAGACCCCTGTAGCATAGGTGTGGGAACAATTCAAAAGGATTCGGGGCAAGTTCTCGCAGGACCCTCCTCCCGTTCCACAGGTGAATGGGACCACAATCTCAGACCCCACATCCGTGGTGAAATCCTTCGCGATAGCTTTCTCAGCCGTCTCTAGCCAGGATGCTGCTCCGCCAGCATTCAATGCACGGCGCGATGTCGCAGAATGCCGCCGACTGGAATTTACCTCCAGAGGCAGAGAACCCTTCAACGACAGGTTTACTGTGAGTGAGTTGTGTTCCGCTCTTGCTACGTGCGTGGACACCGCTCATGGTCCAACGATGTCCCCTACGCTATGTTTCGACACCTGGGTGAGCGAGGCATGGCGTTTCTGTTAGATTTGTTCAACCGGAACTGGGTGGAGGGTCTCCTCCTAGATTACTGGCGAATCGATACTGTGCTCGCTTCTGCAAACCGGAGAGAGGTCACTCTAATCTGGAAGGTTTCCGCACAATCTCTCTAACCTCTTGCGTGTGCTAGTTGATGGATAAATTGTCAAATGTTAAATTAGTTTTTTTCCTAGACAGCAGAGGCCATCTGTCTTCTGCACAGTGCGGCTTCCGCAAATTCCACTTCACGTCGGGTGCTCTGCTGCAACTGGAAAAAAGCCGTCTAACAGACATGACTTCGTAGACAGCACTACGCCACGTTGTTTTTTGATCTGGAGGAGACCTATGATAGCGCATGGCGATAGGGTATCATGGAGACTCTCCACAAGATGGAGGCAAGGGGACGCCCTCCAATGTTTATATCATAATTTTTGCGAAATCGTCGATTCCGCGTACGGGTGAGGGAGCCCTCTTCGGCCCAATGAAGCAGGAAGAGGGTGTCTTGCAGGGAAGTCTGCTCAGTGTTATACCCTTTGCCGTTAGCATCAACGGCATCACTTCGGTGCTGCAGGAAGATGTTCTCGCTACGCTCTACGTGGACAACCTATCGATCTCTTTTGGCGCTGCCCAGATGCCAACTCTGGACCGTCGACACAAACAGGCATTGAACCGCATCTCACGCTATCCCGAAGCGCACAGCTTTCGGTTTTCTTTGGCCAAGACTAAGGTAAAGCAGTTTTGCGGCCATCTACGGCTCCACCCCGACCAAGATTTGTTTCTTAGTGGAGTGCGCCTGCAAGTGGTTGAATCGCATCGTTTCCTTAGTCTTGTATTTGACAGACGCTTCACTTGGAAAGCTCATATTTTCAGCCTTATGGTCTCTTGTACCCACGCCATGGATATTCTCTGTTCCGTGAATTTGAGCCCTTGGGGCGCTGATAAGGCTACTGCCGTACTTTTTATCAATCCTTTGTTCGTTCGAAGCTCGCCTACGAATTTTCGGCATGCGCCGCCAAGCGTTTATTGCGGAAGGTGGAATCGATCCACTACACCTGCCTTCGCCTGGCTTTGCCTGGCGACCGGTGCGTTTTGCACTTTCCCCATTAAGAGCCTGTTGGTCGATGCTGGGGAAATGCGCTCTCTCTAAGCTGATTGCAGTTCATCAATCGCCTGTAGGCTGGAGCGCGGTGCTTCCCTCAGTCGCTAACAGGTCTCACTGCATCTGCAGCTGATTTCGAAGGTACCTATGCCGCCGAGAGACGCCCGTCATACCCTGAGTCCTTTGGGTTTAGGGCCTATAAAATTCCTTCGAGAGCTAGGTATAGCTTTCTGATCGGTGGACCCCTGGCTCTGGCCACGACGCCACCCTGGATAGTAACACATTTGGCTATTTGTCGCCACGCCTCTGCTCCTAAAGCTTGTACAGCGCAGGTAGTATTCCGTTCAACCTATTTGGACCAAACATCGTGTCAAACTGGAACTGTGCCAGTGTATACGGCTGGCTCTAAGCCCGAAGAATGTGGATCGATTCCATGCCATATCCCCTTTGTTTGAAGTCAGCGGGGCTCTGCCAGGCGCTGCATTTATCTTAACGGCCAAGCTGGTCGCAATACATCACTCGATACCGAAGAATACGCGATGTGCCCTATTTGGAGACCGGATTGTGATCAAGAGCTACTCACAAAGCGCCCTGAGTGCTCTCGGGGTGATCTTCGCGCACGTTACCTGTCCCAGTACCAGATGGGCGGGGTCGCTTCCGCCTTTTCCTTGTACTCGGGACGAGTTCGTGTACATTAAATGGTGGACTTATAGACTTTTGGGGGAGGCCGGCCTTCTCCCCTTAATTTAACTAGGTTTTTTTTCGGTGTTTTCTTTGTAGATAGCACGCTCCTGCGCCGGGGTGAGGGGTCCTCCCCCCGACGCCGGAGATTGCTTCCTATTTGTTACGATCTTCGCTTTTCATCATTGTTGTAATTTCATATTTTTATTTAAAATTAGCCTAGTGCTAGCTTGTAGTTATTCCGGCGATTTATGCCCAAGTAAGCAGTCGCCAGATAGGCTTATAAAATTAAAAAAATAAATAAATGGCCAGTTAATACCAAAATTGAACTCTCTGGCATCCGGTTAGTCCCCTCTGATCGGAAGAACACCATCCTTAAAGTCAATTATAGGGGCTTCAGCAATATGGTGTTGGATTTCTTTCAGAGCAATATTAATGATTTACTGTGGTCCAGTCAATCACATGTCTTGAATTCTTTTAAAAGTTTTGGAGAATATTACGCGAACAATTGTAAAAGAGAAACCTGAAATTTTTAACCAAATTAATGCTATATTTAGGGACAAGCGGAGAGATATTCCAACGAAATGTTGCCAGAACTTATAAAAGCTTATAAGAAAAGCCTTATAACACTTATATCAATCAATGGTGGCGCGAAGAAATAGTAATTTCACTTTATCTAGTGCACTTATATTCATTTCTACCATTATATTTGTTTTGATTGTATAATATCTTATACCTTTTAAGAATGTCATGGTTGTATTTCTTAAATTTAATAACAAACTGCTAATTAAAAATATAGCTGAATTATAAAAAACAAATACTGAAAAGATTGGAATAAACCATCAACGATTTACAGCCAAAAAATTTTCAATTGATGCTTTTGGGCTTGTTTCAGGTTTTATCACAAAGATTACAATTTTGCACTTCAAAATTGTGAAAACTAATCTGTCCCTGGAATTTCAATATTAAAAGAAAATACGGTTCTTTAAAATATTTTCGTAAAATTTATTTCATATATGTCAAAGATTAGAGTCAAATATCCTCACGTGGATCCCAGAAACCCACGTGGGTCTCAAACACGAGATCAAAAAACGAGAGAACGCCTCTAAGATCTTGCGAAGAGTCTTTCGTCAGGCATCTATGCTTACTGATGGAGGTTTCTTCCAAAGCCTTGAGACAATCTTGCCTCCTGCCTACCATCTTGAAGCAGCGAGAGTAAGGAAGGACATCTGTTATCGCAAATTCTTTGCTGGGAAACGTCCTTTTCCCCGTTTCGTGTTTAACTTGGTAGAATCCCCTCCGTGGTCGTAGGAAATTTCACCCCATTATCAACGGTATTTAACGTCAGGCTAAGCCAGGTCAAGAGGGTACCGGCCCGCTATCGCGCACGAGAGAGATCACTTCTCGATTTGGCTCCATGTTCGTCGACACGAGCGCAAAGGCAAAAAATTCTCCCGTCGGAACTCCATCCCAGTTAATGGGCGATTTCTCATCAACGGCCATTCTTGTTCACCAGTGCAGGTTCTCTCTCATCAAGGTATTCCGAGATTAATCTCTTCCTTCTGCAATTCTCTTCCTCGACTTGCCCCTTTCCTTCGTCACCAAAGCATTAACTTCTGAAAGGCGTCGAAGCGTGCGGATCTCTTTTTATCCGTTCATCTCATGAAGATTTATTAGTATTTTGGCTCAGGCAGCCTTCGATAAATCAATACGAGTTTGGTCATTTAGCTGCCCTAAGCTCATTAGCTTATCCTTTTTACCAGACTATGGGGTACTTGATAGTCTGGTAAAAAGGATAAGCTAATGAGCTTAAGGCACATATTTATCTATTTTTTTGTTGTGTTATTAAATAGTATTTTTGTACTACTCTTTTAAATATCTCAGAAGAGCATTTTTGTTATTTGCCCGCGTACTCAATGTAACGGTTTCCTCTTCCCGTCTCACATTAGCTTAATTAGATCATCTGGTAACGGAGCCGATGAGAGGTCAACTGAGCGTCCATTCACCCTATTCCATACAACTTGGTTAATCAAATCCCTCCATTTCTATATATATATATATATATATATATATATATATATATATATATATATATATATATATATATATATATATATATATATACATATATATATAAATATATATAATTATATATAATATCGGCTATAACTCTACACTATATTTTATTCAAAACTTCGTTCTATTTATCTATAAACTATCAGGAATTTCAATCATCTCCAAAATAGATGATTTCCTTCATCACTTCATTTCTTTGCTCCAAACACTTCCTTTATCTTTACATCTCTTCCTCACCACACTTTCTCAACTGTAAATTAATGAAATTTCATCGTTTTTCCGAATCAACACGAATAAAAGTGAAAGAAGGGAAATGGCACAAGAAAGGAGGAGAATATAAATGAAACAGTTCAATATGATAAAAATAGAATTTCTAAAAATAAAATTATTTTCTTTAAATTCATAGTTCATTAAGAAAATTAAAGCTAAATTTTTAAATTCTTTTAGGCATTTTCAACTGCTATTGCTCATCACTGGAATTGGTTATGCGCCTCTATTATACTAGTCATGTTCCAAGCTAATTCTCAGTATTTGTTTTTGCCTTAACCGAAGAAAATCAGAGCTAAAAGGTGAATGCGCTATCAGACCTAGTATGTAACATATTTTCCGCTTTCTTTCAATTTCTTATATAACTTGCATATCATTTTAGTTCTCATAGTGACTATAGCCATATGGGTTCCAGCATATGTACATATAAAGCATAAAACGAATAGTTCCCAACTTCTACATTACATTTAAGAAGGGCATTTCACAAGCATTCAATTGAAGCGGAACAGCATCTGGGTGAGGGAATTTGTATCAAGCAGTCGCGAAAGCTATCGCACGGACCTGGGGCCGGCAAATGCGGTCATCTTACCCTTGAGAACATTGAGAACATGATGGCAATCTTGCGAGAACTTGCCTCAAATCTTGTTGACTAGCGTCTACTCCTATGCAAGAGGATTTTTTTCCTAAAGTGAGGACACGTATTCCCACCCAGGAAGAGTTGCGGGCGTGCTTCGGATCATACTTAAAACTAGCTAGCAGTACTTCTACTAAAGGCACCGACAGTGAAATTGGTCGAGCGGCACTTATAGCGCATAAAGGAATATCGTTTCTCTCTGAGGAAAGTCTCACACCCGGTGGAACAGCAAAGAAGGGTAATTAGTGTGAAATGAACAGACGTTGTAGGAATAGTAGCTATAAATTTGCCTAAGAATAACTCGATGGCGTAATTCACCGACTTGAAATCATTGATGAGACAGAAAAATCAGGCATTTCCTAAAATGCGGAAGACCGCTCAGGCTCCAAGCGCCACCTTGGTGATTTTAATTTAGCAGTGGCCCAGAAAATGATAGGTAAAATGCAAGTGGTCGGTACCATGAAGATCATCGATCACGTCCCTCCCAAAATCAAGCTGTGCATCAGGAGAACACAGGGATAGATAGAGGTAGGCAAATTAAATGGTTCACGCCAATTAAGATTAATCATACAATCACCCCAGATTGGGTGTCTACCGTTTAAATAAGACGAGAGTGATAAATGGCCCAGGCAATCCTGCCATAAGGCGGCAGAAATCTTTCGCGTTTAAATTGTCTGATGAAGAAATGTACGCAGAATTAACAATACACCTACAATTCAGGTGCAGCTGCACTGCCACTGTTTAAAAGATGTATTTTTTGCAAATATAAGAACGGGAGCATCATGCCAGCTGAATCGTGAATCCTCCTACTCATCCTACATCCCGTGTTGTTAGGGGCGTAAAACACTTATACCCCAGGAGATTGGGCAAGGGCACGTAATTAGGACTGTCTCCTACAAATAATAGCTAACTGGTTACCGCGCGAGATGGGCCTCGCAGCTCCTTCCAGTTGGCTCGAAGTTCATGCCAATTTTATTGAAGGAATATGCCATCCAAGTTTAGTTGAGAGGAGATGCGGGGGTTCCTCTTTGAAAAGAAGAGACACAAGTATGGTCGTTCCTTTTCCGGATGCAGAAATCTAGGCGGTGTTCCATGGTGTTGAAGGCGCTGTCGTCTTTGAAGACTTATTGGAGGAGGTTGGGCTCATTATGCAAATTTCCTCTTTCTGCCCATTGATGGCCCCTACCCAAGTGTCCTAATCCAGCTTGTAGGCGCGGACGCTTGGCTAGCTGTAGATGGGCCACAGTCCTTCGGCTAGAGGTTAACCTATGCAGAACTATAGGACAATACCTGGTGACTCGTTACTCCATAATTCGGATCCTTTTAGTTTAAGCCTGACATAATGTGTGCCTTATATTAAAAAGTAATATTTGGTAGAAGAAGCTTGGTGATAAATAGTCAATTTTTTATTTTAGGAGCCTATCTGGTGACTACGGACTTAAGCATAAGTCGCCGCAATCACGACAGCTTGGAACTAGGCTACTTTAAAATAAGAATTTGAAAAGACAACAACATTCAAATGGGAAAATAGAACCAATTAGGAAGCAAGTTCCCGCGTCGAGGGGAGGTCCGCCTCCACCGGCGCAGGAGGTGTGACCTGAAAATAAACGAAGAACAAAAAAACCCTACTTAAATAAAGGGGAGAAGGGTGGCCTACCCCTCAAAGTCTATAAGTCCACCAGTACTTAGGAAGGAAATCGTCCTCAGTACAATGGACAGGCGGTAGCGACCCCGCCCGTTCCTGACAGATAATAGGCGCGGAGATCACCTAGACTTGGGCATTCAACAATCGCGGGTCGTCCCGCAAGTGTTTCCAATTCGGAGACGACAGAAAGCAACCTGAAGCCTTCGCGGCATTAGGGGGGTAGGTCAATGGGAACAGTCGCGGCCTAATAGTACGCAACTTTAAGGTCCCTTCGACTGTCACCCTACTTCTTTGCCAAGCAGCCCGAAGAGCTGCCCGTATTCCTGCCATGTAGTCGGTGTGAGGAACGCCGAAACGTTCGTCCAGTTGCAGAGTCCTCGTGGACTCTTTGGCGCCTTCATCGACGCGTTCATTTCCCGCAATTCATACATGTCCACATACCCAGCAGAAGATAATCTCGACATCCGCCCAGCTTGCTAAAACCGTGGGGTCAAGGATATCGCGAATCAGGAGAAGCGGAGATTCCAATGCCCCGAGAGCAATCAGGGCGCTTTGTAAGTCGCTATAGATCACAATCCGGTCTCCGAACCGGGAAGGTCGCGTAATCTTCAGTACCGAGTAGTGTATTGCCACAATCTCGGCCGCGAAGACAGACGCAGCGCCTAGCAGAGCCCCGCTGACTTCAAACAGAGGGAAAACGGCGTGGAATCTGACCTCTTCTTCGGACTTGGATGCCATCCGTATACACTGGTTGCAGCATGAAATGAGGTAAGCTACAAAAAGTTAGAACGCAATACTTCCGGCACTGTAGAGGTTTTGTGAGCGAAGGTGTGGAGACAAAAAGCCAAATGTGGCGTCCTGGGTAGAACCAGAGGCGCCACCTACCCGAGAGCTATACCTAGATCTCGAAGGGGTTCTCTGGCTCTAAACCCAAAGGGCTTAGGGTATGACTGGAGTCTCTTGGCAGCATAGGCACCGTCTAAATCACCTGCGGATACAGTGAGAGCTGTTGGCGACTGAGAGAGGCGCCGGTCTCGAGCATATAGGAGAATAATGCACAATAAACAGCGCAGAGCGATTGGCATCTCCCCAGCATAGACTAGTAGGCTTTCAATGGGGAAAGTGCGGAAGGCACCGGTCGCCTTGCGAAGGCCGGTGTGGTACATCAATTTCACACTCCGCAATACACGCTCGCGGATGCATAAACTCGCATCTGTAGTCGAGCTTCGAACGAACGAAGGATCAATAAAAAAGAAATGCAGTAGCCCTAGGAGCTCCCCAAGCGCTGAACTTCACGGAACGGAGAATATCCATGGCGCGGGTACAAGAGACCCTAAGTCTGCGAATATGAGCCTTCCAGGTGAGCCGTCGCTCAAATACAAGACCAAGGAAAGGTGCGAATCAACCACATCCAGGCGTACCCCATTAAAAAAAAAGTCAGGATCAGGTTGGAACCGTGCATGGCGGCAGAAGGGAACAACTCTAGTGTTGTCCAAGGAAAACTGAAAGCTGTGCGATTCGGTATAGCGAGAAACGCGCTGCAAAGCCTGTTGGAGTCGATGCTCCAGAGTTGGCATCTGGGCCGCGCCAAAAGAGATCGTAGGGTTGTACACGTAGAGCGTAGAGACAACTTCTTTGGCAGGACCATGGTAATGCCCTTGATGCTCAGTGCAAAGAGTGTTATACTGAGGACAATTCCCCGCGAAACACCCTCTTTCTGCCTCACTGGGCCGGAAAGGGCTACCCCTCACCCGACGCGAAATAGACGATTTCTCCCAAATTATGATATATAGATTCCGAGGTTCAACCTCACCCCCATCGTGTGGAGAGTCTCCATGATACCGTATCGATATGAGGTATGATAGTCCTTCTCTAGATTGAAAAACACCGTGGCGTACTGCTGTCTACGAAAGAAAGCCTCTGAGATGCCTTTTTCCAGTCAGAGCACAGCAAACAACGTGGAGTGGAACTTGCGGAAGCCACACTGTGCAGAAAACATATGGCTTTTGCAGTCCAGAAAAATGTTAATCGAACATTTACCAATTTCTCCATCAACTTGCACACGCAAGTTGATTGGGTGGAAACCGGTCGGAGTAGAGTGGTCTCTCCACACTTGCGTAATGGAAGTACATTAGCGATTCACCAGGCATCTAGGAGGAGACCATTCACCCAGATCTTTTTGAACAAATCTAAGAGAAAGGCAATGCCTAACTCACCCAGGTGTCTAAGCATTGCGTACGGGACATCATCTGGACAATAGGTGCTGTCCGCGCCGGAAGCAAGAGCGGAAGGCAACTCACTCACAGTAAACCTCTCGTTGAAGTGTTCTCCGCCTCTGGAGAAAAGTTCACTCCGTTGCCTCTCGCAACATCATGAGGTACATTGAATGCTGGTGGAGCAGCATCCCGGCTAGAGAATGCGGAGAAAGCGATCGCTGAGAATTCGGCCACGGACGCGTGGTCCTAGATTGCGGTCTCATTCTCTTAGAGAACGGGAAGGGGCTCCTGCGAGAACTTGCCCCGAATCCTTTTCACTCGCCTTCACACATCCGATAGATGGTTCTTTCCGTTAGGTTAGGACATGTATCCCCGCCACGAACTGCGGCGGGATTGCTTCCTAATATACCTGAACCTAGCCCTAGCCTGACAAAATTCACCTACAGTAAAATCTTTCATGCGCCGCTCATAGCGCATGTAGGAATAACGCTTCTGTTTTAGGGCCATCTCACACTCGACCGACCACTACGGAAGTGGTCGACATGCAATACAGCCAAAGTTCTCCGAATAGAAGTCAGGCCCGCGGCGATGAGGTTTCCTGAGAAGAACTCCATGGCTTCGTCTGCCGACCTAAGCTCCTCGACTGAAATAGAGAATTCAGTCATTTCCTCAAATGCAGGCCACCACGCTCACGCCAAGCACCAACGAAGTGGGCTATCAGGCGGCAGCGGCACACAATTGATATTTTATAAGGAAAGTGATCACAACCCTGGAGGTTATCGAATCCCCCCCAATCAAAATAAGGCTGTGCAACCGGAGAGAACAGAGGTGTATCAAGGTAAGAAAATGAAGCGGTTCTCAAGCAGTGATCCGTAAACTCATTCACATTTATGACACCTATCTAGTTCTCTTCAAGGTACCTCCCAGTCTTATGATCACACGCTTGACATACACCGCCCCGTGGTTGGCTAGCTATAGAGGGATATCTTCTATGGAGTAGCCAACAAGTTTCCTCGCATAAACTACTCCTTTCACAAAATTCATGTTAGAGTGCGGCGTCAAGCTCACTGGGGTGTCCTCAAGTGTCCAAAGAGCACTTATCATGGCAACCTCGGAGTTACCAACCGCATTGGCCAGAAGGCTTCCGTCAGCGTGGTACTCTAATGCATTCCATTCTAGGTAGAACCAGGGCAGCTACCGGCCTCAGAGCTACATAGAGATCACGAAGGAGTTTCTTAGAACTAAATCGGAAGGGAATAATTCATGAGTGTCGTACAGCGGCGTTATACACCCTTTTGAGATTGGCCTTGGAGACAGGAAAGAGCTGTTGGTGAATGAGGAAGACCCCAGGATTGCGCGTACAAGCCCACTTTTTACGCGGTAGTGCAAGTTTCTTTCCCTGCATCGAGTAGCAGACTCCCAATAGTAAATGAGTGGAAGTCACCGATTGCTAAACGTAGAACGTTGTCTATGGATCGTTCCTGCGGTTTTCTTTAGTGATTCCTAACGGAATTGTTCTCCTAAATTGAAATATGACATTCAATTTGCTCAATCAGGTCTGGTTTTTGAGATACAGCGCACTACTGTTTTTAGAAAAGGGTCATTTTTAAAAAAATCCCTTATTTATATAAAAGTTATTTAATAAATTACAATTACTTGTAACAAAAAAAATACCGACTCAATTCGACTTTCTTTTGATTAATTTTAAACTTACAGACTACTTATGAGCTTACCCAGGAGTGCAAAGAAACTATTTTCTAAGAAAAGAAGTCCTTGATGACTTCCGCTTGTGAAGCGATGTTGGTTCGTCGTGTTTAAGACACCAGCAATAGTCAGCTAACATGCTGATGTCCCAGCGTCCTTGATATCTTGTTTCCATCGTCTTTATGTCTTGGTGAAATCTTTCTTCTTGTTTCTCGCAATAATCTCCACAGTTTGCCGGAAAATAGTCAAGATCTGACTGGATAAAATGCATTTTTATCGACATGCGAGCTCCCATTTTTTCGAAGCTTTTCATAAGCTCATTTACATGTGAGATATATTCTGAGCTTCTTTTATTTCCCAGAAAACCGTCGATTACTTTACTAAACGCTCGCCATGCTTCTTGTTCACTAGCTTCCATATTGGTGTAAAAATGCTTGTCCTTTAACAGAGTTCTAATTTGGGGACCATCAAATATGCCTGCATGGAGCTTGGCATCACTGATCTGTGGGAATTTTGGCAGTAGATACTTAAAAGCTTGGCCTTCTTTATTCAGTGCTTTGACGAAGTTCTTCATCACGCCAAGCTTTATATGAAGAGAAGGCAGTAAAACATTTTTGGCAGGGACTAGAGGTTGAGCTACCACATTGTGGCAGCCAATTTGGAATCCCTCTCGAGATGGCTAGTCTTTTTGCTTATAGTGAAGACTATCCGCTCGGCTATCCCATAAGCACATGAAGCATGGATATTTTGTGTAGCCTCCTTGCATCCCAAGAAGAAGGCACACAACCTGAAAGAAACCATATTGATGCATATTGATGTACATGGTTTCTAAGAACTTCTATTTTTTGCATTGGCAATTTTCACTAAGTTTATTAGGGGTAGGGAGAAACTAATATGTGTATAATATCCTTCTGTCATTGGTATTTAGAAACAAACATTCCTTGAAATATTTAACAAGTTCAATAAAGTAAAATATATCTTACCTTGAGATCACCACATATTAACCAGTTCTGGTTAGAGTACTTGATTGTATTAATCAATACTTTCATATTTTTGTAGCTTTCTGTTAAATGAACTGAATGGCCAATAGGTACAGATGCCATTTTATTGCCAATATTTAAGAGTACTGCCTTCAAACTTTTGCTAAAAGAATCAATAAAGAGCCTCCATTCACTTGGTTGGTAAGGAACGCCAAGTGCCTCAATTAAACCTTTTACATCATTGCAATACACTAAAGAGCTGCAAGAATCAACTGCAAAGAATTTTCGAAACTCTTCGTCTCTATTTCTGAACCAAAAGTATGTAGTTTCTTTAGAGAGGAGGTTGCTCTTACTAAGACGGGATGCAGGAAGTTGTGCGTTCTCTTTAGAAAGACCAAGATCTCTAGTCAAGTCATTTAATTGACCTTGAGTGAGTGGTCTTGGCAAAGTCATTGTAGACGTAGGCTAATATGTCACTGAAGTGTCAGTCTCAGCCACTTCTATATCTTCTATATTGTCTTGTAGCTCAGTATTTTTAGGTGGAGAAGGAACTGGAACTCCTGGACCATGTGGTTGTGGTTTAATGGCAGAAGGAACATTAGGATAGACTACCGTGTGTTTGTTCTTCTTATTGACACCTGAAAAAAAGTTTCGCATACTTAATTTACTTACTTTTAATTCACTTGACCCTTGTTTCCACATTTTTATACACATTTTTGAAACCAGGAAAATTTACAATTTTTAAATACAATTTAACCACAATTTTTCTACCAGCATAATACACTATTTTTATACACAATTACAATTTTAATAGGCTACCAAAAGATTTGTATAAACATTTCTAGATCTGTCAAGGACTATATTGTTAAAGTAATTATCTCACCTTTAAGATTTTTAATGCAAAAATAGCAATCTGTAATGTGGTCCTTGCCTTCTCTCCACACCATAGGTACACCAAATGACAAACAGTTCGTTTTGCCCTCACTCCAGCTTCTTAAGGCTATGACACAGGCTTTGCAGCACATATGTGGAGCAAAGTTTTTGTCTTAATCACCTAGCTTTATTCCAAAATATGCATTGTAAAGGAACTTTACTAACTGCATTATAGTGCATTGCTGGTCACTAAAAGTTACCTTTCCACAAACAAAACAAAATCTATCAGGACTGTTTTTACACATTCTATTCATTTTTATGAAATATAAGGAGTTTTGCTAATGTATTTGCCTGCAAAAAAATTCACAAAGATAAATAAAGTTTTAGAAATACACTTAAAACATTGTTCATAGATGAGAAAAGTCATGGATTAAAAAACCAACACTTAGTTGGAGAGTGAGCAAGCAACACACAACCACTCGCGCTCGCGGTCAGCTAGAGACTGAGTTCTCTAATGCCATCTAGAGAACTTGGTCTGTATCTTAAGAACTAGACCTGATTGAGCAATATAAATGCTTGATTTGGATTTAAGAGACAAACCCCATTAAGAATCACCTATCAGACTTTAAGGAATATTTATGACGAAGACCAGTGCTATCGATGCATAAAATCCGCAGTCGTATAAAGATTTAAAGGAATAAAAATTCAGGGAAGAAGTTAAGTAGTATCCCTATCAGCACCTCAAGTGCTGAGAGCCACGAAACGAAGAAGATCGATAGGGAGATAACAAGATACACTAAGGATAGAAATACAAGTTTCGCAGAGTCGTCTGTCAGAAACGAGACCGTTGAAAGGGTGCTCATATACCCTTGCTAGATGAGACACATTTAGGAACGAGACCATGTAGAGCTGGAGGCACGGATGCCAGTAACTTACTCATAAAGATAAAAAAATGAAAATTTTCGCTTTGAAACAGCGAGAGTATCGAATAAATGCCTGCTTGAGTCGATTCTATAGTGTTGGCTATCTAGACCGCACCATCGCCTACAGCAAAAACATCTTTTAGGAGCATAAAGGTGAAATCATGATATTCAAGACAAATAGGGTGACACAAAAGACACTTACCTCCCAAACACCCTTTTCCTGCTCTACTCTACGGGAGAGATCCACGCCTACACGTAAGCCGAATTGAAGATCTCGTAAGAACTGAAATAATAAAATTGGATCAGTTCATTCGCCCCTCCCATGCTGTGGACAGAGAAAGCAAAAACCTGCGATGGCGCAGAATGAGCTTACAGGGGGTCACAGTACGTGCTCCCTTCTCTTTCGAAAGGATGCCTGTCGTAGAATGACTCCCGACGATACCATATATTACACTATTCGTTGAGGGAACTTCCTTAATTATCTTTAGAGTGCGTTTTACTGTCTGGCGGCCGATATTATGTATCTTCAAAATGCTTAAGAAGTGGAACTGAGCTCAAGGATAATAATATTGCTATCATTAATAAAATAGAGTTTTATTAATAATAACTATAAACAATACACAAAAACGGAAAATATTGACAAACAGAATGGAAAGGGTCGTGGAGACTCGGGCTAATCCAAGGATTTAAGGGATCAAAAGGGGTAAAACAAATATGGAGTTAAAGAGATAGGATGGTTCGATAAACCATTTAAAGCACAGGATAGAATTGACAAATAAGGGATCAATACTCAAATAGGGGCGCTTGGCTTACGTAACTTCATTAGGGTGCAGTGGAAGGTACTTGAAGGAATATTCGGTCCGCTGGCGAGTTCCAGCCGAAGGGGGGGGATAAAAGGATCCTGACGAGGCGTCTTGGAAAGGAGAACCGTTACTCGACGAACGGCTCGACGAACAATGGCTGTTCTACTTTGTTCTCTTCTGAACAAAGGGGGGATGAGAACCGTCTCTTGTCTACGGGCTCAAGAACAATGGCTGTTCTAATGTTGTTCTCCTTTTAACAACAGGGGGGGTGAGAACCGTTTCTTGGCGAAGGGCTCAAAACGAACAATGGCTGTTCTAATGTTGTTCTCCTTGAACAACAGGGGGGGATTAGAACCGTTTTTTGGCGAAGGGCTCAAAACGAACAATGGCTGTTCTAGGTTGTTCTCTTCTGAACAAAGGGGGGGGATGAGAACCGTCTCTTGTCTACGGGCTCAAGAACAATGGCTGTTCTAATGTTGTTCTCCTTGAACAACAGGGGGGGTGAGAACCGTTTCTTGGCGAAGGGCTCAAAACGAACAATGGCTGTTCTAATGTTGTTCTCCTTGAACAACAGGGGGGGATGAGAACCGTTTCTTGGCGAAGGGCTCAAAACGAACAATGGCTGTTCTAGGTTGTTCTCTTCTGAACAAAGGGGGGGATGAGAACCGTCTCTTGTCTACGGGCTCAAGAACAATGGCTGTTCTAATGTTGTTCTCCTTGAACAACAGGGGGGGTGAGAACCGTTTCTTGGCGAAGGGCTCAAAACGAACAATGGCTGTTCTAATGTTGTTCTCCTTGAACAACAGGGGGGGATGCCTTGGGGACTTGGCGTCACTAATGGCTCGAACCTTTGGCACTCAAGGAATATTGTCCTCCTTCTGGACAAGTGATGGGTGAATCTCGAGGTCGAGGTCCCTTGGCGCACAAAGGGAGAGAGGGTCGTGGTGATGTTTCGCGACGAAAATCTGGATCTCCAATCTGATCTTAGTGGTAAAGTTTCCATATAAATAGCGAGGACATCTCCTTGGCGTGGGGGAAAATGGAGTGAAAGCTTGGAGGGAACGCACAGGCGGGCTGGAGAAAAATGCCTTATCTGTTCATAAGCCTAACTCGATCTGGCGAGGTCGGCGTATGGGGGTGAACGGGGGGGACGATAACCTCCTTGTTCAAACATTGGCGTCCAGGAGCTGTTGATAAGACTCCAAGCCTCAAATCGAAGATGCACGTGGGCCTCCTCGAGGTTTTAACTAATATGGGATAGGAGTTGAATTTAACACAGATTCAACTCGTTCTATCACACCCCTCCATTCCAGGGGAAGTTGTCACTTCGAGAAAAAAAAAAAGAGAGAAGGGACAACGATAGAGCTCCGTTGTAGGGAACTCGTTTTCTTGTACCAACCGTATCTTCCTGCACCTAACTAGTATTACCTCAATACATGATTATTTTGATCTTTAGATTACAGGGGAAAATAACCTTTAATACAACTTAATAAAAAAAAGGGCATGGAACAATGAAATGTTATAAACTTAGTACATACGGGACAAAATAATTTATACGTAAATTAATAAGAACAAATATATATACATCAAAAAAAAATTAGACATTGAGCGTTACAAAATTCAGACATACATTAAATAACTATATTACAAAAGAATCTTAAATTAAGTCGTACAAGACGGTATATACCTACATGGAGATACTAATCCTATGAATACAATTGTTCTACGCTATTCGGTAACGCATTCCTACCGAGTGCGTCAGCGACCTGGTTATCGGAACCTTTGATATAATTTATTTTAAATTGATACTCTTGCAAGAGTAAACTCCAGCGCATGATGCGGCCGTTTGAGTGTCTCAAATTCCTAATATAGGCTAACGGACGGTGGTCGGTTCCTATTTGAAAATCTTTACATATCAAGTACATCTTGAATTTGTCTATGACCCAGATAATTGATAGAGCTATCTTTTCTCTAGTGGCATATCTCTTTCCGCGTGGTAATAATTGACGACTAGCATATGCAACTGGATGACTCGTTCTGTCATCCACGTATTGAAAAAGTACACCTCCAATGCCCTCGTTGATCACGTCGGTCTTAACCCCAACGGATTTTTCCGGGTTGGGCAACTTAAAAATGGGGGCAGAAATGAACTTACTTTTGAGCTGATTACAACGGGAAACAGCGACATCATTCCAACGTAAACGATCGGGGAAATTCTTTTCCTGAAGGGGGCATAGGGGGGCCAAAATTGCAGCGAAATTCGGAACAAATCGCTGATAGGGAGAAGCTGATCCTAGGAACGATCTTAATGGCTTCTTTGTAATCGGGAGGAGCATGTGGGCGATTGCCTTAATCTTGTTCTCGTGGGGACCTGACTTGCTTTGTCCTATTTTGAAACCCAAATATTTGATGGTTTCGTGGGCAAACTGGCATTTGCTGGGGCCAATGGTGAGGCCATTTTCGCGCAGTTGTTCGAAAAGAGCTAATAGGGTGGGTAAATGGTGATTCCATTTAATTAGTTCTTGTAGCTGGCTCTTCGGACGTGGTGTCAGCTGCGCGTCACTATCCAGGTCAGAGGGTTCCAAAGACTTGCCTGGTAGGGAAGGAGGAGGGTAATCGGCATCAGGTTGGATGCACACTGTCTGGATTACCTTAAGGGACTCCGCGGGGCAATCCTCTTCAAGCGCCGATGCTTCGTCCAGTTCTACGAAGGTATCTCCATGGGCGCGTTGGGGGTTCTTTTTTTCTTGGCGTCCATGGACAGTCTCCGTGTCCTTGTCTGGGGCCTTATCACCTAAGGGTGTTAGTGATTTACACTCCTTTTGTGCCGTCCTAAAGTCCTGGTTGAAGGTTTCCGAGAAATCGGGCGGTATCGGGGTTCTGATGGGGACGGGCTCCTGGGCTTCTTTCTTATCTCGGCCTTGAGGAAGGGCGGCCTGAAACACAGGGTCGAAACTTACTTGGGGGCTCTGTCCTATAAGTACGGAACAGAATTTTATGGGTGCTACAATGACTTCAGCCCAGCCATTATAATATTGACACTGCAGGTAACATCTAGCGACGGGGAATCGGTTCGCCCGCCCAAGTTGGTCATGTACCACCGCAAATTTTTCGTGGTTAGAGGCCAATGGGAGGAGTTCGTCGGACACGATGAAGCATGTACATCCTGTGTCCCTGACGAGAGTCGATACTCGACAGCTGTACACGCTGCCCTCCTCATATTTCAAAGTTCCCGATGAACTTTTACCAAAAACAAAATTTACCTGGTGGCCTGACGGAGGGGGAGAAGTTTCTGCTTGGGTCTGCACCACCGGGGGAGCCGGGGTCGCATTAATCTGGTGAACTTGGTGGGCTGGTCCGCTTTTAAGCCTAGAATTTTGGGGGCAATTCCAGCTCATGTGGTTTTCTACACCACAGGTGAAGCATATGGTTGGTCGCTTCGGGAAGAGAGATGGAGGAGAAGTCTTAACGGGAGGTTTGGAGTCCCGTTGTTGGTTTTGGGGAAAGAAGTTTTGGGGTTTTACCGGGCTCGGAAACTTTGTCAGCTTTCCTGGGAAGGGGCGCGAATCCGTCCTTCTTTCTTCTCGTTGCATTACTCTTTCCCGTTCCTCTCTTTCTCTTTCTTTTTCTACCTTTTTTCTTTGAACTTCTGCTTTAATCCGAGCTAATTCAATCTGAAGCTCAGCTTGTCTTATCCGTTCCCCTCTTTCTTCTCGTTGTATTTCTCTTCTTTGCTCCTCTTGAATGTACTTAATTAGTTCTTTTCCGGAAAGTCCACAGGACTCTCCTTGCGCTTTAAAGATTTCGAACGGAGTCATCTTTGCACTTGGGGGCGCACTAGTAAACCAACTAAAATTCCTCGCAACAAGAATTATGCCTCTATAGAATTAGCCTACCTAAATATGGGCACTGACCTATTCGTACTTGGTTTCTTACTCTAAATAACCACTGACTAAAATCACGAAAAAACACAACAAATTATTATAACCGTTCCTTGAGCTACTCCAGCTTCTTAAGTTTCAAAAAAAAAGGGGATAGCAATCGTTAAAACAAAAGGGAACTACTATATTCTATTATTATAACGAATAACACTATGCTTTACTCGACTGAGACCAGTGTTTGCAAAGATATAACGTTAAACCTTACACACCTGATACCAAATTAAATAGTATATATATATATATGTCGTAGAATGACTCCCGACGATACCATATATTACAATATTCGTTGAGGGAACTTCCTTAATTATCTTTAGAGTGCGTTTTACTGTCTGGCTCTGATATTATGTATCTTCAAAATGCTTAAGAAGTGGAACTGAGCTCAAGGATAATAATATTGCTATCATTAATAAAATAGAGTTTTATTAATAATAACTATAAACAATACACAAAAACGGAAAATATTGACAAACAGAATGGAAAGGGTCGTGGAGACTCGGGCTAATCCAAGGATTTAAAGGATCAAAAGGGGTAAAACAAATATGGAGTTAAAGAGATGGGATGGTTCGATAAATCATTTAAAGCACAGGATAGAATTGACAAATAAGGGATCAATACTCAAAAGGTGACGCTTGGCTTACGTAACTTCATTAGGGTGCAGTGGAAGGTACTTGAAGGATTATTCGGTCCGCTGGCGAGTTCCAGCCGAAGGAGGGGGATAAAAGGATCCTGACGAGGCGTCTTGGAAAGGAGAACCGTTACTCGACGAACGGCTCGACGAACAATGGCTGTTCTACTTTGTTCTCTTCTGAACAAAGGGGGGATGAGAACCGTCTCTTGTCTACGGGCTCAAGAACAATGGCTGTTCTAATGTTGTTCTCCTTTGAACAACAGGGGGGGTGAGAACCGTTTCTTGGCGAAGGGCTCAAAACGAACAATGGCTGTTCTAATGTTGTTCTCCTTGAACAACAGGGGGGATGAGAACCGTTTCTTGGCGAAGGGCTCAAAACGAACAATGGCTGTTCTAGGATGTTCTCTTCTGAACGAAGGGGGGGATGAGAACCGTCTCTTGTCTACGGGCTCAAGAACAATGGCTGTTCTAATGTTGTTCTCCTTGAACAACAGGGGGGGTAAGAACCGTTTCTTGGCGAAGGGCTCAAAACGAACAATGGCTGTTCTAATGTTGTTCTCCTTGAACAACAGGGGGGGATGCCTTGGAGACTTGGCGTCACTAAAGGCTCGAACCTTTGGCACTCAAGGAATATTGTCCTCCTTCTGGACAAGTGATGGTGAATCTCGAGGTCGAGGTCCCTTGGCGCACAAAGGGAGAGAGGGTCGTGGTGATGTTTCGCGACGAAAATCTGGATCTCCAATCTGATCTTAGTGGTAAAGTTTCCATATAAATAGCGAGGACATCTCCTTGGCGTGGGGGAAAATGGAGTGAAAGCTTGGAGGGAACGCACAGGCGGGCCGGAGAAAAATGCCTTATCTGTTCATAAGCCTAACTCGATCTGGCGAGGTCGGCGTATGGGGGTGAACGGGGGGGACGATAACCTCCTTGTTTAAACATTGGCGTCCGGTAGCTGTTGATAAGACTCCAAGCCTCGAATCGAAGATGCACGTGGGCCTCCTCGAGATTTTAACTAATATGGGATAGGAGTTAAATTTAACAAAGATTCAACTCGTTCTATCACAATGCCGGTTGCTTGAAGGTACCTTGACTGGTACCTGTGATGTCTCGGGGGATGGCGAAATAGCAACATAGAGGCCCCCTATGAGATAGACTGTAAGGATCGTACTATTCATTTTATTCAAGGGAATTGGTGTCTGCATTAACTAACCCTCGACGGTCACTCTGTTTAACTGTTTGAAAACATTGTTGATCCTTTAACTAAGCTTTATTTTAGTTTGGGTTTCTCTCTCAATAATGCTCCACATATAAATACTCCAGGGAGTTGCAGTCTGGAGAGTTGTGAGATTAGTTGTTCCAAATGAGTTGGCTAAAAACTATCTGACGGCAAATATTAGGTCCTCGTGCTTTTCTGTTCAAGTACTGGCTTCCAGAGGCCACCTACACGAACTAGGCAACATGAATTCCTTCAAGCACTTAATATAGGCCTCCAAGAAGATAAACTGGTTCATAGCGTGGCCCTCGCTACTGACCGTGAAAGTTGTTTTATATGACACTAGGTAACTTTTGGGGGCTACAGAAACCAGCGGTTCTTTTCTTAGTTGAGAACCTTCTGCTGACAGAAAATTCCTCTTGTCCTAGAAGAACCAACACTGACAGCTTTAATGGAATGCTTCACTTTGTGTCCAAGCTTTACTTATGGTTATCCACTTGTTTTTCATCTTCTGCAACATAGTCTGGCATTTTCTCACCTGGTATGATTAGTAGCTGATGTTTTCATGCGCTAAATACCTGATGAAAGTCTCTTAAATTTAATTTTCTGTACTTCTGGACAAGATTGATTTGCTGGGATCGTTGTCAATGATTGTCTGTATCTCTGCAACAAATTCGGGCGTTCTTTTCGTATCAGAACGCCTAGAGTGAGGTTTTCGAGCCACTATAATCACCCATCTACTCCCTAATCATCTGAAACTTCCTTAAACCTAAACTCAAGCAATCGAAAGCTTTGCACTGGAGATCCCTGAGTGATTCCTAAGAAACACAGCTTACCGTTTCTAATGTTTTAGGAAATTTAATTCAGCCATGGTTATTTCTTCCCTTACAAGTGATGTACAGCTGAGTGGAAGATAGGGAGATAACAAGATACACTAAGGATAGTGAGATAACAAGATACACTAAGGATAGAAATACAAGTTTCGCAGAGTCGTCTGTCAGAAACGAGACCGTTGAAAGGGTGCTCATATACTCTTGCTAGATGAGACACATTTAGGAACGAGACCATGTAGAGCTGAAGGCACGGATGCCAGTAACTTACTCGTAAAGATGAAAAAATGAAAATTTTCGCTTTGAAACAGCGAGAGTATCGAATAAATGCCTGCTTGAGTCGATTCTCTAGTGTTGGCATCTAAACCGCACCATCGCCTACAGCAAAAACATCTTTTAGGAGCATAAAGGTGAAATCATGATATTCAAGACAAATAGGGTGACACAAAAGACACTTACCTCCCAAACACCCTTTTCCTGGACTACTCTACGGGAGAGATCCACGCCTACATGTAAGCCGAATTGAAGATCTCGTAAGAACTCAAATAATAAAATTGGATCAGTTCTTTCGCCCCTCCCATGCTGTGGACAGAGAAAGCAAAAACCTGCGATGGCGCAAAATGAGCTTACAGGGGGTCACAGTACGTGCTCCCTTCTCTTTCGAAAGGCTGCCGGTTCCTTAAAGGTACCTTGACTGGGACCTGTGATGTCTCGGGGGATGGCGAAATAGCAACATAGAGGCCCCCTATGAGATAGACTGTAAGGATCGTACTATTCATTTTATTCAAGGGAATTGGCGTCTGCATTAACTACACCCTCGACGGTCACTCTGTTTAACTGTTTGAAAACATTGTTGATGTTTTAACTAAGCTTTATTTTAGTTTGAGTTTCTCTCTCAATAATGCTCCACATATAAATACTCCAGGGAGTTGCAGTCTAGAGAGTTGTGAGATTAGTTGTTCCAAATGAGTTGGCCAAAAACTATCTGACGCCAAATATTAGGTCCTCGTGCTTTTCTGTTCAAGTACTGGCTTCCAGAGGCCACCTACACGAACTAGGCAACATGAATTCCTTCAAGCACTTGATACAGGCCTCCAAGAAGATAAACTGGTTCATAGCGTGGCCCTCGCTACTGACCGTGAAAGTTGTTTTATATGACACTAGGTAACTTTTGGGGGCTACAGAATCCAGTGGTTCTTTTCTTAGTTTAGAACCTTCTGCTGACAGAAAATTCCTCTTGTCCTATGTAGAAGAACCAACACTGACAGCTTTAATGGAATGCTTCACTTTGTGTCCAAGCTTTACTTACGGTTATCCACTTGTTTTTCATCTTCTGCAACATAGTCTGGCATTTTCTCACCTGGTATGATTAGTAGCTGATTTTTTCATTCGCTAAATACCTGATGAAAGTCTCTGAAATTTAATTTTCTGTACTTCTGGACAAGATTGATTTGCTGGGATCGTTGTCAATGATTGTCTGTATCTCTGCAACAAATTCGGGCGTTCTTTTCGTATCAGAACGCCTAGAGTGAGGTTTTCGAGCCACTATAATCACCCATCTACTCCCTAATCATCTGAAACTTCCCTAAACCTAAACTCCAGCAATCGAAAGCTTTGCATTGGAGATCTCTGCGTGATTCCTAAGTAACACAGCTTACCGTTTCTAATGTTTTAGGGAATTTAATTCAGCCATGGTTATTTCTTCCCTTTCAAGTGATGTACAGCTGAGTGGAAGATAGGAAGAAGAGAAAACCGGTGCTGGACAAATGTATACGCCAAATCAATAGTTGACAAACGCAACATATTTTTGCTTTGTATTTCAAAGTCCATACAAAATTGGAAGTGTCACCGGTGCTGAGTAAATCATTCTTTGAAGCCAGTTCTGTTCATGGTTAATTGTTTGAACTAAGGCGGCTCAACATATTTGGGGGCAAATGAGTTCTTCAGTCAAAAGGACCGAGTTTTATTTCCAGGAAAAATAGCTCATTAGCTCTGCTGTGATGGTATACGGTCCTCTTTGGTAACTTGAACGAGTCGGATCTGCGAATTGTTGTCTGGTTTGGGGAAGGGAATCAAAATGGAATGATATTATAGTCCTTTAATTCTGTTTTAACCAAATTTATAAAAAGGTTATACTAAAACTCAAATAATCAAATTTTAAAAGTTAAATTGACATGAGGGCAGTTTTTATAGGTATCTGAGCACTAGCAATTTCCTTAAAACAAAATAGAGTTTATATACTTATTTTACAGAACTAGGAAGCGGACTGAAGTTTAGCTCTAAGGAATTATGGGAGAGATGGTTGGGTTATTCAAAATCCAAGCCATTCGTTGAAATTATGCCCGAAGATTTAAGAATAGAATTTGTTCACCCGATTCCTGAGGTGGGCAAACTAGAGTAACAGAGAGGATTTTATTATAGGGAGGGAGTAGGACTTATCCAGCTTAGGGTTGGGGGTATACTAATTGCGGATAGGTTGGTGTGACTTGCACAGGAATGCTTTCAAATTAAATTTAAAAAAAAATGAGTCACGCTGGATGATCAAATTTGCAACCCTAAGAATCGAAAATTCGATAAAAGGGCACTGTTATTGGCAAAAGGCAAAATATATCTTCTCTAATCCTATATATATATATATATATATATATATATATATATATATATATATATATATATATATATATATATATATATATATATAATATATATAATAAATATATATATATATATATATATATATATATATATATATATATATATATATATATATATATATATATATATATATATATATATATATATATATATATATATATATATATATATATACGAGGGGCGGTCAATAAGTTTTGCAATTCGGATATGAGGAAACGAGATATGAGGAAAAGTGTTTTATTATTTTTCAATATAACTATCCTCGACTTTAATGCACTTGCGCCACTTGTCCCTGAGGCTTCGAATTCCCGACAACCAGAGATCTCTCGACTGCTGTTCAATCCACTCCTGGACGGTGAGCTGGGCATCTTCATTGTCCCCAAACCGGCGTCCACGCGGTGAAGCCTTGAGCTGGCGGAATAAAAAGTAGTCGCTAGGGGCCAGAGCTGGACTGTAAGGGGGATGGTTGAGCTCCTCGAATTCGCATTTGGGCAGGGCAGCTTGTGCAACTATCGCCTTATGGACAGGGACATTGTCGTGGAGGAGCAGGACACCGCGTTTCAACTTGATACACCACTTCTGACAGATGCACTTCTTCAAGCAAGCCAGTTGCTAGGCGTAATTTTGGCCTGTGATGGTCTTTCCACGAGGTGCATAGTCCAACAGCAACACTTCTTCAGAATCCAAGAAGATGGTGGTTATAACCTTTCCGGCTAAATATGAGTCCGGAACTTGATGGGGGTCTGAGAGCCCCTGTGCTTCTAGGCCATGCTTTCGAGCGTAGGTCTCGGGATTTCAGTGATGGACCAACGTTTCATCACCAGTCACTATGCGTGACTCGAATCCCACCGGATCTTGGTTGTACAGGAGCAGCAGCTCCTCCAAACTTTGACGACGTTGAAGTCGATCATAGGGCGTGAGGTTTCGTGAGGATTCTAGGGACCCAACGGGCAGATACCTTGGTCATGACTAAATTGTAGTGGATGATGTTGATAACACTCCTATCTGATATTCCAAGTTCTCGCTCGATTTCTTCGACCTTCACCCGTCGATTTTCGAGGATCATCCTCTCCACACGGGCCCCATTATCCTCGTTGGTCACGTCTGACGGGCGTCCTGGGTGATGGTCATCTTTAAGGAACTCTCGACCATGGCGGAACTCCCTATTTCAGCGAGAAATGGTTGTATAGGAAGGGGCGGTGTCGTTGTACACTGTAACCATGCGTTCATAGATCTCTTTTGCATTCTTGCCTTCCTTGGTCAAAAGTTTTATGACTGCGCGGTTCTCAACCTTCTCCATTATTGAAAAATTTTTTACTGAAAATCTGCGATCAGCTTCTGCTTCTCAAATAGACGAGGCAGGAGCGTGAGGCTGCAGGTCCTCACCTGTCATAACTTGTCCTAACTCCCCACAAACAGCTATTCCCTTCCTCTGTTTTGCCCCACCGATTCGCAAAACTTATTGACCGTCTCTCGTACATCTTTATATATATATATATATATATATATATATATATTTATATATATATATATATATACTTATGTATAACATACACAGAATATACATTTATATACCTATATATATATACTTTCACTCATATACCCACATGTGTAATAGAATTTCGAATGTGAATTCATCTCATAAGTTCTTTAATTTTTCTATTATTGCTCTATTAATTCATAATTTTAATATATCACTGATTTATTAGTCACTGATAATTTTATTACTTTATGTTTACCACTGCTTCAGTAGTTAGTTTTATTTGAATAAGAGTGATTAACTAATAATTCTGCCCATGTAAATGAAAAACATGTAGACTAGTCCTTCACTAGAATGAAAATACTCCTTCCAAGCAACTTACTAAAGTCCTAACTACCTGATTTATGACTCTCATAAGAGCATTTAAATGCGTTGAAGTTATGCAAATTAGGATGCAATAAGGGTGCGGATCAGTTAAGTAAGGCTTGATAAATATCATGGAAAACTTTAATCGTGAGAGTCGATGGACATTCTACTGACCTGGGAATCGTTTAGGTTGGTCAAATGAGATCCAAGCATCACGACTGAACTTTAAATTCATTGTGAGTTCGGCTCCTAATTTCAAGGACTAACACGCAGAGACATGGTACAGGTTTATCAAATTTATCAAATTACTCTCATTAATTCCTAAGGGAGATGACTCTCTTGTAGATCTAATTGCGAAAAAGTCAGAAACGATTGTGAGTCATGAACTATAAAAAGTAAAGGTCGCGTTTCTTGCAGTGCAAATCAGTGAGTATGGTTTGCAATAAGTTGCTGAATGCGAAACGAAGAATCTTGTAGAGGTTTTAGGTAAATTAATGGAAGAAGGAAATTAAAGATACTCATTTGATACATGTAAGGGCTTGGAAATGATACTGAGGGGCCACTGGTGAATTAATGTATTGAAGGGGATATGGGTGTTGGCTAAATAGTCTACTTGTACTACTTTAGTATAGAATTACTTTACGTTCTGCCTAATGTTGTGAATGACTGTATGACAAAGATTGATATGGTCAACGATCTCACAAAGTCAGAGTACTCCAGTCTGTCAGCGGGAACTCGACTGAGATACGAGCAAGGCCCGGTAGAGGTGACGTGAACGTTCGTAGCTGAAAGCCGTTGGTAGGGGAGGTAGGGAGTACGAGACTGTACGTGGCTGCTAACCAAGCCGGGGCTGTATTGCACTGGATTTTCAAAGCTTTTCTCGAAGTATTTATACTGCCTCTGCGGAAGCTGATTGTCGGGGCCTTCCAAAGGAGGACGCACCAGGGGGGAGAGTAGAGACTCGGCGGCCTCACAGATTCGCGCAAAGGGCCTTGGCACCGTGGGTCTGGCGCCAATCAGATGGTGAGTGGGTGAGGAATGGAACCCAAATGGATTACACGGTCCCGGGAAACCCTCAGATCTCCCTTGTGGGTGTCGTTCCGTGGAGGTGTATCTTCTTAGGCGCCACAGGTAGACGTTGGGTTCTATGAAAGGACGGGGGATGGAAACCTTCTCTGACAATACTTGAAAATAATAATTCAAATAATGCTATTACTGGTTTTCCTTTAAAAAGTTAGCTAACCGTTAAATTTCATTGTTCTTCCATATTAAAGGTAATCCCTCCACATCCATATTCCTGATCCTCCACGCCCATTAAACAAAAAAAAACCCCACTTATGATCCGTTTGGAGCTCAAGCTGTTAATCACCGTTGTGCTCATCATTTATTTCCTTTATACTTTTGGAAATGTTTCTCCTGTCTTGTGCCCCGTAATAAAGTGTATATTGATTTCTGTATTGAATAAATAATCTTAGGTACTTTCAATTAGTTAAATTGTAATAATGCAACCGTCGTCCTTTTATATCTATTAAAGTTTTAAGTGCAGGATTTGAGTTCAAAATTAGATGACTGACCTTCTAAGCATCACTTAGTACCTGACGCCCTTTCTCGAATAAATATTAGCTTGTATTCTACACGCACATGTGTTGAAGGTAGTAAACTTGGTCTCATATCCACGGGAATTAAATCTTATGTGTAAAACAACGATCTAGACGAAAGGTGGTTCCATGAAAACCCTCCATCAGAGGACATACTGAGCGTCCAGTATTAACCAACAAATTTAGACAAGATCCAAGAACAGCAAAATAACCCAAGGTAAGAGAAAACCATAGACACCAACCGAGGAACAAATAGAGAGCCAAGACTACGCAAAAATACAAGGAGAAGGGATAGAGATAGAAGTCACCACAGGCAACAACACCAATATGGATACCAACACAGCAAACTAAACTCAAGAAGGAACGAGCTCAGTTCCCTATCCAAAACTTGTAAAAGAAATTGGTGAGGAATAACAAAGCATCAACCTAAAGATTTACGCCTCTGAGGAACAGCCCTTCCACGATAACAACGAGGATCTAGCACAAGGTATAAAAAAGGGACACTATAAATAAAAATACGAAGACCCGTATACAAAACGCGAGGTATTTACAATGATTAGAGAAGGCAACTTAGAAATCCCGCAAGATCTATGTTATACGCTAAAGAAAGAAGAATTCAAGAAAAAAAGTTGTGGAAGTAGAAAATCACCCATTGAGCGTCAAGCGTATAAAACAGAAAGAAGATGAAACTGGGAAGAAAGAAAATATAAATAATGGCCCATGTAAGAAAATTAAAAATAATAAACACAACGTAGTTGGATAGAACGAGAAGAGATTCAATCTGAGCAACGCATATTTAAAATAAGACCCAGATATCATTCTACTGAACGAGATTAATATCGATCCAGAAATAAATAAAATCAATATGTTTAATTACACTGTAATTAAAAAAATAAAAAATGACATCAATTATGACGGAGTTGCTATGGCAATGCAAAACGATATAAGTTTAAAAACTCAAAGCTCTTGACGAAACATATCTAGTGATTAGCATTAGGACAATCATAGGCAATTTAATAGTGGTAACGGACTACCAACACTCCAAAGAAAGATTTCTTTCCCCTCCACACCTTTACAGAAATATTTGGTCACAGACACCAAACTTTTTAATATGTGACTTAAATGCCCGGAGTAGAGCCTCCGGCTACACTAAGAACTACAACAGAGCCAGAGGAAACCTTGACCTATTAGTGGAAAGGGGAATAGTAGACCGTCTAGGACAGCAATTTACAACTTATCTGGGCAAAAATATAGCTATGAAACCAGATATAGATTTATCAACCCCGAACCTTCCGTTCAATTACAACATAAAGAAAGGCCCTCCATCAACCAGCGACCAGGTAATGGTGGCCATGACTTTTTTTATGGATTCCATTCAAGTCAAGTGCCCACCGAGGAAATCATATAGATACGCCGATTGGATCAGTTACAAAGAAGAACTCGCTAATTACGGTCAGAGAGACCTAACTTAGGCTTCACTAGAAGAAATAGACCAATAGATTGACGACATCATGGAGGCGCTTGTCAGGGCAGATAAAAGATATGTTCCCACTACAACGTATAAAACTTTACCGCACCCAATCAGGTCAGCCCAAATAGGTTCAATCGAACGATATTGCCTTCAGAGAGGTGACCATGCAAAACTGCGGCACTTGAAAGACCAACTAATAGAGGAGATAGCACTAGAAAGAAACAGAAAGGGGTGTTTTTACGTAGAATCCATAGACGATGAACTAAATCCTACTAAACTATGGCAAAAAATTAACATCGCCAGGGGAAAAAGAAAGCCGGAGCTAAAAATCAAACAGCAAACTGAAGATGGAAAGGAAAAGAAGCCCCATGAAATTGAAGAAGCGTTCTGAGAGCACTGTAGGAGGGTTTTCGATATCTTTCCCAACGAAAACGATGATTTTGATGGCCAAAACGAAGCAAGAGTGGTAGAATACTTCGAGAAAAACCGCCAATAAATAGTCCCCAAGATAGCTGATTCACTAACACTACTAATAGAGCAAGAGATCGAACCAATCACCTTACAAGAAATACAAAGAACGCTCAAGGCTACTAAACAGAAGGCAGCTGGGACATCGGGGATAACTAAAGAAAACCTAATACGCGCACAAGTCACCTTTTTGTCACAAATAGCGCAGTATTTAACCCCACTCTAAGAGCAGGATACTTCCCAGATACGCTAAAAAGGGAGAAGATTATCTTTCTACCGAAACCTGGTAAGCCATAAAATAACCCAGGAAACTTTAGGCCAATCAAACTACTAGAAATAGTGTAAAAATTAATGGAGAGAGCCATTAACGATAGATGAGTGAAGTACCTAGAAGAGAGAACACTAATTTCAAATCATCAGAAAAAACGGAAGTACTGAAACAGCCCTAGCCATTCTGGTCGAATGAATTGCAAAGGTTAAATACGATAAAAACTATACAGACATCATACTCAGAGACGTCCAAAAGGCGTTCGATAAAGTTTGGAGGATAGACCTGAAATATAAAATAAAAAGAATAGAGATACCCTACGCCCTAACCAAATGTCTATGCTACTATGTAACAGACAGGTTGGCCTTCATCTGAATATCAGGCTTCGATGGCCTAGATTTCGAAATCCTTCAAGGTGTCACCCAAGGGGGCTGTGTAAGCCCAACGCTTTATAATATATATATATATATATATATATATATATATATATATATATATATATATATATATATATATATATATATATATATAAACAATGGATTTACCAAGGCCTGTCCATGATACAACAACATATATCTAATTCACCGACGACATTACGATAGTGGCGAACAGCACATACAGGCATCCCCCATCCATGGCCAGAATCACAACGGCCATAATTGCCTGTATAAACGAATTTGAGCGAAAGTGGAAAATTCGCACGAATCCAGAGAAGTTTTATATTATTTCAGTAAGGAGGTGCGTGACCTCAAGAGTAGAGATTAGAGAGAAAAGATATCGCTACCTAAAGGAAAGAAAGATACTCGGGCTAAAAATCACCCGAAATGGCTATGGTAAACACATTGCTGATAAAATTAATCACGCAAAAGCACACTTAACAAAACTATTCCAACTTAGAAATCTAAAGAGAGAAAACCTAAAGAAAATATGCAACGCTATCTGCAAAGCTACGTTGCTCTACCCAGCTATCCCAATGAACCGTCTCCCGAAAACAAGTGAAATGAAACTTTAGGGAGTTCATTATTTAGCGGTATATATCATCACTAATACAAGAAGGATAGAACTTAAAATATACGAGATCTTCACAACGAAATAAAACTTCCAACCACAAACGTATCCTTACACAGAAGAGCTTTGAAGTTGTGGGACAAACTGGATCGTATAATGACCGAAGACGAAAAAAGAGAATAAATAACCGAGGTAACTTTAGAAGGGGGAAGAACCACCCCCAAGATTCACTGTAGGGTGAGATTGCAGATTCAATACAGAAATCATATATTAAGGAAATCTGCAACAAAAATATGACAAAAAATGTGAAATATTGAAGAACTACAGAGGTGCGAGAGCCCTATTAAAGAATGCAGAAGACTAATAAAGAAAAATAAACAATAAGAAACAAGGAGCTGGCTGGTGACTCTGCAACTAACTCTAACTCTTAATCATTCCTCTTCACCACTTTATCCTAAACAACCCTATCCACTATACTATGAATATACACTTTTACTTCTACCTTTTACAAGTCGTAAGACGTTTTCCGAGCTTGCAAAAGCTACAAGCAAGCGAACTGAGAAAATAACAGAAAATCCCTTGTGAATTACATCCCTGACCCGTTGAATGATTCAAACCTAAAATAAATAGATGAAGAGCTCGATAAACTTACCAATTACCTGGTAAAAGCAGATTTAAATAGTATTCCCCGTATTAAATATAAACCTCTCCAGCTCCCTCTTGGACCCCTTCCATGAAAGCACTGGCCCAAGAATATAGAGACTTGTTCAATGTAGTGCGTTGCTAATCCCCAATCACAATACCTACAGAAGACTAGAAGAAATAAGAGACGCTAATCAAAGAACAACTAACACTACTATGGCTCAGAATTAGAGGCAGGCTTGATACAATAAAGGACTCTCACATTTTCTGGCAGACAGTAAAACGTCTAAAAGGAAAATCTCCACTCACAAATTACGCGATCAAGCATAACACAACATTGACGGAGACAGAGGAGATTGAAGAAGACTTTATAATTTTCTGGTCTTTAATCTTTAAAATTACCCTAGAAAAAAATGACAACTACGACCTCGAATTGTGTTTTGCAGGAAAGATTAATGAAGGAATATGGTAGCAAAATCACTGCCATGTAACTGTCCGTTTCTCTAAAATCCTTTCGTCAAAGACTCCCCGGTTACACGGTCCTGACCCGCGAAAATTATATCCAGGCACCTCCTAACGTTTGGAGCGGACTACTAAATGACATAATTGCTGCTCTGGAGACGGCCTATTTCCGTGATGATTTTCTTCTCAAAAGCGGGAAAGCCCTCAGACTGCCCTGCCAGCTTTCGCCCAATATCTCTCTTAGAGTTTGCGGGCAAGGTCTTTAAGAAAATATTGGCCAAGAGGGTTAACTCTTTTCTGGATGAAGCCAACTTACATATCGAATAGCAACAACGGTGGCTGCCGTTGTCACAGGAAAGCTCGCCAAGATGGAGGCAGATTAAAGGCATACCAACCTGGTACACCGCGATGTTATAAAAAGCTTTTGACAAGGTTTGGAAGAGAGGCTTACAATTTAACTTCCATCAAGTAAGCCTCAACCACATTCTTGAGATTATTTAATGCGACTACATAATGGAGAGGAGAGCATAAATACAAAATAGTAAACATTAAGGCCTCGAATTCAAACTCGTAGCAGGGGTCCCTCAATGTGGTTGTCTCAGTTCTCTTTTATACAACATATATCCACGGGACCTATCAAAACCACTCTCCAAGTGTTCGATATACTTTCAGTTTGCTGACGGTATATCGCAAATTTGTACCCCCGCTTATGTTCACAGGAAATTCATGGCGAGAAACACGACTAAGGAGTTAGCTTACAACAACTTCTATAAGAGGAGATGGAAAATATTAACCCATGTCCCCAAATTCAAAATAATTCCCATGTGGACAGTGATCGAATCCCTTAATGAGCAGAAGGGACGGTTCTGAGGCTCAAGATAAGCAGGAGGGGTTACATGAGTCATATCGAGCGTACAGTCGTGAATGCCAAGAGAGCTTTGAGAGAATTCTACAGGTTTTACACCTTAAATCTCTCAAATAAATTCAAGATATTTAATTCGTGCATCCGTTCGTGACTCCCGTAGCCCTTCGTACCACTGAACGAGAACGCTGAGACCCACATTGCAAAACTTCAACAAATCCAGACCAAAGCGGTGTTTATCATCACAAACATCCGAAGAAGAAAACAGAAAAGACAGAGGGAGTTTCACGCCTTGGTTGTATTATCACCGATCAACGTGGTGCTTCACGAGAGAGGAAAGAGGATCTGGCAAACCATTGGGACCTGTCTATCCCCCGATTGGACTTCGAGGTCACGAGACTAAAAAAAGACCTTTTAAAAGCAGCATGGCTTTGACAGACGGTAACTTGACTCCAAAGTACACATGACAGAGTCGACAAAATACGACAAATGACTAGTGCACTGTTCAAGTTTGTTTAGTATTAATCACAACAACTAAGATTACTAATTTCTTACAAAACTTTTTAAAGTAGTAAATTCAAGAGTCGAAATTCACAAAAGTAAATAAAAATAAAAACCTCTACAGAATACACAGCGGCAACAAAAAACCTGCCCCAATTATTGGCTTGAATGCCAACTAGATCATATCTGACCTAATTGAATTAACAAGTTTAATTTAATTAGTATAAGTTATACATTGTATAGCTTATATTAAACAAACCCAAAAATAAAAACCTAATCAAGACTTCCAAAAAACAGAGATAACCTTTCACCAGTGACCTATTTATTACGTCTCCCACACCACCTCTATTCTTTAACCTCCCTCAATTTCACCACTTTACTCTTTCATACGCTCTCTCTCGCTCTCTCTCTTTCGCTTTCTATAATTTTCACCAACATTTTAGGTAGCGACACTACCGAATGTGCCTTTTCGGTAAAGGAGGTAAAGGTTTGGAAGCAAACTCGAAAGCGTGAACTCTTTTTCCTACGAGGCTTTACAATGAAAATAACAGAAGAAGCTCTAAGTAGCATCGACTCGACTATGTCGCATTCTGTGACCTATAAGACTGCCCCTCCAAGAAAATTTCATCACATCGGCCCTTTACATCACTACCCGCCACAGGAAGCAAGGGTTTCTGGAAACTCCTTCACCAACCGCGTACACTGGGAATTTCGTTCACCCATTTACAAAGGAGAAAATACTGCATACTTTGGAAGTTTATCTTCCCATTTACAAAAGAGAGAATACTACACATCGGGAAGTTTATCATCCCATTTACAAAAGAGAGAATACTACATACCGGGAAGTCTATCTTCTCATTTACTAAGGGATTATTCTGGTTCAATGTGTGATCCGTTTAAATTTTTACTCGAATGTTATAATTATTTCGACCCATACATTCTCCTCAAACTCCACACCAAGCGGGCTACAATGGAGAGTCGTGTTCACTGACCGCAAGCATTCCTTTTGAACGCACAAATTTATACTTAACAAAAGTCTTTTGTAACTAAAGGAATTGTTCAAAAGGTTCACAGACTATTGAACGAAAATATGTCTTTACATTAATAAAAAAGAAAGAAATAATAACTGAATTAAAGATAAGATTATTATGTATGTACGGATATTTCTAAAAATATACACAGAAAGCTAATACATGCTTTTTTTTCAAATCACTTAGGTTGTATGGTATTGAGAAAATCAGGGCTCCACGCATAATGGCACTTGACAATGCTTGCATTATAAGGTTGGACGCTTTCTAATACTTTTTTTTAGCACAAACATAACATTGCCTTTGTGATGATTTCCGTTGGCTAACAGCTGGCAATAAAGCTATAAAGTGCTTCTGTGAAAAAGCTATTCCTCGTAGTCTATCGAAAGAATTTACCGATGGCCCTAGTCACTGAGTAATGTATGTCAACTAATTATTTTATTACTTTCATTGAAAGTTCTCTGAAAGAAAGTCTTTTTTGTGTAAAATCTAAATTCATTAGATGCATGTTTTTCGCATTGAGCATGGCAACAACAACAAGACGGTAAACAAGCTTTTTGTACCGTTTAACGGATTTTCTAAGACATTCAACAGAACTGATCATCATATTCGATTTGTCAATAAGACGGATATAAATATTATAGTCAATTACACTAGTCAACAATGATTTTGCTACTTGGGTATTAGCTTGTGATTTATACTAAATCGAAAATGCTGATTCCGATTCTATAATCAGAAATGTTCTAGCATGTAAGGTTCCTGAGTTATACACATTCACTTTAGTTACACATAAGGGCAGTATTGCTTTGGCTACCGAAGTGATAGGATGTGTTGCGTGTGTTTGGTTCCTGCGGTACACTCCTGCTTTATCACGTTGTCAAATTTAACCATTATAGTAGTGGTTAAAACGGTATTTACATACAGTGATTAATTGTATTTTCTTTCCAATTCAACCCTCAATTAATTTGTAAATGAAATAAGAATGTACAAAAGTATATAACAGGATATATATAACTAAGTTGGAAACATGAATCGGCGAAGATGTATAAATAACCCAGACACCTTTTCTTATATCGGTGGAAGATATATGTACTTCAAGCAACAAGGGGAAAATTTATCTAAAAGAGTGAAAACTGCATACAATTATTACTTTGGTTGTCAGGTTAGTGACCAAGACAGGCTCTGGGCACCTCACAAATTTTGCAGTGGGTAAATGGCAAAAGAAAGTGTATGCCTTTTGCTGTACCAATGGTGTGGCGTGAGCCAACAAATCATGTCTTTGATTGCTACTTTTGTATGACAAGTATTGCGGGATTCTCAAATAAGAGCAAGTCCAAAATTGTATATCCAGATTGTAAGTCAGCTATAAAACCAGTCCCCCATAATATGGAGATAGCAATTTCAGTACCCCCATCAGTTAGTGCAGTAAAAGAAGATGATTCATCGCCTGAAGAGGACGATAACAATAACGATAAAATGTATGAGGATCATTGTAAGGAAAAGAAGATCCAATTGTTATCAAGAAAGATTGTATGATTTCGTGAGGGATTTGTCATTGTCAAACTGGTGGGTTACATACACACAGCAATGGAGTCTTTTAGAGGACATTGCCTCATGAATCAGCTAGGAGACTATTCATCGATGCAAGCACTGCAAGCCTCAAAGCTGTGTTGCTACACACTGGTAACAAAAAACTTTCAATTCCTGTGACCCTTATGGTTGGGATGATAGAGAAATATGACTCAATGAAATTAATTTTGGTAGGTGTTCATTACTCGCATCATAAATAAAATATCTGTAGTGATCTACAAGTAATTTATTCAGTTCTTGGGCTGCAGCTAGGATATAAAAAGAATATGTGCTCCTTATGCCTATGGAACAGCTGTGACTACAGGAATAATTACATTGTCAAAAAGTGGTCAAAATAAGAAGAACACATTGTTGGCCGATACATTGGGAAGCACATGCTTTTGGTGCATCCACTTCATATCAAACATGGCCATCCACTTCATATCAAACGAATTTTGTTCAAGCAATGGCCGATGATTCTAATGGATACCAGTATCTCAAAGAGAAATTTGGTGTAAAGAAAACCGATGCTAAACTAAAGCTGGCATTTTTGTAGGGCCAAAGATCCGAGAATAGATACGTGACAGGAAGTTTAGAAATAAACTAACTCCACTTGAGTTGGCAGAATGGAATTCATTTGTCCATGTAGTGGAGAACTTCTTTGGTAATCATAGGACTGAAACCTATGAAGAACTATTGAACAACATGCTAAAAGCCTACCAATTAATGGGGTGTCGGATGTCTCTTAAGATGTATTTCTTGCATTTGCGTCTAGATTTCTTTTCATCTAGTATGGGTGATATGAGTGACGAACATGGAGAAAGGTTCCACCGAGATATCGCATTGTTGGAAAGTAGCTATCAAAGCCGCTTCAACGAAAACATGATGAGTGACTACTGATGGTTCCTACAACGGGAGGATCTTATATTCACTTACAAGCGCAAGAGTCTCAAATAATTTTGAGGAAATTTATAGTTAGGCGAGCACTACATTTTTTATATGTAATACATATCTTGTCTGGGTCTGCAAAAGGACGCAGATAATGCAAAATAGGGTGTCCCGATTCCAAACCTTTGTCCCAGGAACGTCTCATTCTTCTCAAACTCGTAATACTGTAATTATATCATTAATTGATCCGAGGTGACAAAGTGAGCCATATAGGCTAGTTGAATAACTCAGGAACCTTACTTATTATGACAAATCTGAGCACAGATTTGGAATCGACGCACCATAACTAGTTAGTTACAACATTTACTTAAGTAGCAGAGACAAAGTTAAAATTTGTTGTCTAATATTATTACTTCCGTTATCTTTATTTCTTCCCCGGTTCTAGGATTTCTTTCCCCAGATTTTATTGACCTGCCTTCACAAATAACCACAAAGAGTAGTTTGATCTGCCAAAGCCTCGATCCCTGGTTTAAAGGACACTCGATTCACCGAATGATGGACGAGATTTTTCGGAATCTTAAGTGTGCAAAAGTAACCAAAATACTCAATTTCAAAGACTACATCCACGTTTTTAAAGTTGTCACGGAAACCACGATGACGATTAAGGCAATATTAAAGGGCCTTCTCCTCATTAATGTCCGCATCTGCTTCGGGAAGATTGAGCGTGAAGAGTTCGTTGACCTATAGATGTGCTTCAATTGATACAGGTACAACGAACACATTACCACCATTCGCCCCATCTTTATACTCACAGCTTGCTATGTGTGCATCGACCAAGACCATACCTGGCGTGAATGGCAAAGTTCGTTCCAGAAATGCCTCAATTGTGGTGGCCCACACAGAAAAATAGCAATGACCTGTCCAATAAAGAAGATACAAATACATAAAAGGACAAAGGCAGAAAAGAGGAGAAAAGGAAGGCTAACGCCACCTTTACGATAGTTGCCAAATGAACGGTCGTAGAGAGTAGTGTTGCAAACTAATCTACGTACCTGCAAATTGAAAACGAAAAGTCGACTAAAATATTGTGTTACATACATTATGTACCCATTGCTAACTTCACCAAGCATGGCCCCTTCGCGAATGAACTGAACACCATGCTCGTACATAACGGCGTGGAATGTATGTGTTTCCCGGAAAACTCCCCATCAAATAGTATGTAATTCGAGTGAATTTCCGACCGTAGACAGAGAAGAACAGCCAAAAAGCTTCGGACACGAGTAATGCCCTTTCACGTGATATTCGAATGCAAGCTATGGCTGCCCGGCAGAAGGCACAAACGGACTCAGAGAAACACCCAACTATACCCTAACAGAATCAGAAGTCGAGCGGAAGTAGGTCGCTGCTGTGAGGCCTAAGAAGGTGGAGCATTCGCGCCGCCCCTAAAAGGCCTCACAGTCACGTCGACCGAGTTGGTTCTCGCCATCAAAGAATCTCAGAGTATATACTGCAGAAGAGAACTAGTTTTCTGATGACGTTGGCTCAGAAGATATTGTCGATGGCAATAGGGCCGGACAAAACAAATGGGACTACGAGGCTGACATACCTGAACATCTGATAAAGCAGGCTCTCTTCCCCGACCTTTTCCAATTTTAAACCGACACGTATTTTGTTCTCACGAACGCAGAGTTTATTAAGAAGAGATCCTGCAAGGGGAAGACTCCTCCTTCCTCCCCCCGAGGAGCAAAAGTAGATCGAGAATAAAACACTCTTTGCCATAACATCTACGCTGCATTGCGAGCCAAGAATCAAAAACTAGCTGAAAAATTGAAGAAGACTACCCGAACGGACACATCAACCCTAACATGTAACACTCTCACCAATTATGACAACCCAATTTACAACTTTTCACCGAAATTTTATCTACAGTAGTAACGAGTTTTACTAGTTGCTACAAAGGCTTGAATGCCAACCAATTTCGACCCCCAAAACTACACACCACGAAATTATCATTGCCAGAGCTAGCCTTTGACTGGAGATCTATTCATCCCTGCTCTCAAGTAATACCTTTACTATAGTGTCAACATTTGCCTGAGAAGGCCTTCCACCAGGGGTAAAAACTTTTAAACTTATACTAAACTTACCTTTACTATCTTTTACAAAACCCTTTTACCACTATACTCCTATACATTTGCTCTACTAATCAATACTTCCTCCCTTTGTTATGTCTAATGCATAAATTCTTCCATCTATGTGCAGGGATGAAGGAGAGAAGGGTGTTTCTGAACTTTGTTTATAATAGAGATTTGTTTCTATGCATATGTCTGATAGGATTTCGTAATTAAAAAATACTTTAAAGTAATCATAGTGTTTACTTTCCGAGTTTAAAACCATGTATGCTTGGATTCCTGAGCAGGCATCCTGAAATATGATTTTCGTGATGAGAAATAGAGGCAGCGTTGCCACGTTACATCAATTCGATGATTTACATCAATTATTCGATCTAATTCCTTATCGGATAAGTCTGAACTATTATTGTGACTCTGTTAGTTCCAAATCAGAATCAAATTCATAGTAGATAGCCAAAATTATAGAAGGATTAGCCATTTCTTAATTAATTGGATAAAAACTAATTAACACAAGTTAAAAATACGTGTGATAGCTACAACTCTCTTAGAAACAATAAAGTAATACAATTATGAATAAATATTTTATAAGAGAAAGTAAATGCACCGTTACTTGAATAAATGAACGCTTAATAGGCATAAAGAGCCGCATTTGAGGTCTGAGTGCTTTATCGACAAGCATCTTTTGAGCCGCTGGGTGCTCTATCGAACAACCTCTTTTGAGGCGCTGGGGATAGCGAGAGTTAATTTGGTGTTCAGTATATCCCAGACTTTGTGTCCCCATTGTGTAAAGAGACGTTAGTGGCCAAGAAATTAATCTCCTGGTGTTAGTCACTTAATCTTTTGTGCTTATATCTCCTTTTATTGGTAATATTACACTCTCTGGAGTTTTACCGCGTTTGTTTTGAGGAGTCTGTTCATAAGGACTGACGGATATAGTAGCGTGGCCCTGCAGACAGCATTATAAATTTTAGTCTTATTATCACTGTTCCATCCATCGAGCTGGAACAACTTGGTGAGGTGCTCCTTGGCTAGTTTGATTTTATCTGTTACTTGATTGTCGTAATCGTATCTGGTGATTTTTAGGCCTAACACGATATCTACGTGTTGTAAACGATACAGCTCTCCATCAAGGTGGACTTTGGATGTTTTGTATCTTTCTATGGGTATAAGCTTTCATCTCTGTTCGTAATTTTTGATGTTGGCTATTTCTTTTGCTGTGACCCCGTAAGAATCGCCGCGATTTGCCATCTTGGCCGCCGTGCTGACGGGATCCAGCGCTCTGTCCGGCCCCAGCTTAGCCTCTCTTCCTTTCTTCAGATAGCCTGTATTTCTCCCCTACTTCGTCGTTTTTCATACAACCTCTCCCACAACTTTCAATGGTCAGCCTCTAATTTCACAGGGTAGATACTGACCTTCTTCTCAAGCCAACCGTCCCGGATCGGGGCTGAAGGGGGAGAGAACAACGTTTCCTAACCTCTGAGCTCCGGTTTGGAATGGGTTTTTTTAACAACCTGCTTAATCCCCACCCATACCTTTCTCACCTCCCTTTTCCTTTCTTGTTCACACTCAGTTTTACGCCACGTCTAAGCTGGAGCCGCCATGCCGATGGACTGCCAGGCCACGAGGCGGAAGGGGTGGTCCCAAATGGTGGCGCCTGGCTCTGCCATGCCTGTAAGCATCTCTTGCAGTGCGGGAAACTGCGAGAGGTAATGAGCGATTGCATCCCGTAAAACAAATAGGGTCACCATGCCCAATGATGAGAAACATAAAAATCTTCCCTTAATTCCCTCTGTGTCACCAACGGAGCCACCCTCGGGCAGCTCCACCGAAAAAATGGAGGTTATTCCCTTGTGCTTGCGCAGGGGACCCTCCATATCTCTCTAACCGGAGAAAAGGCTTACTCCTCTCCTTCGCTTACGGGTTTAGGGGACTCCCCCTCACCCCATTCTCTGGAGGTGCTTTCGGGCACCTCCCTTCTTCCAGCAGCAGTCCCCTCTGTTCTTTCAAAGGGGACTGCCAAGAAAGCCAGCAGGCAGCCTTTACCCAGCAGCTCCACATCGCAGCGGCTCAGGAGGGCAAACCCCCTTAGAGATGAGAGGGAAGCCAGGCCCCTTCAGTCGCTTCCCTGAAAAGACCTGCTTGCCAGAATACTCAACTTTGCCGGGGTAAATGCCTGTGCCTCCCCACACATGACTGATAAGGCTGCCAACAGTACCTGCGATGTCCTGGAAAGGGATGGCCAACTAGCGGCCCCTCCTATGATAGACATGGTCCTTAAGGAAACCCTGCCTCAGACGGTTGAGCCTTCCATGGGGGGGAATCCCGGCTGGGTTCCAAGCACCGAACCCAAATCAGCCCCTATGCAAGGTCCTCATCAAACGGCTAGGGTTTCCTAAGCAGTACAAGGAGGGGAGGGATCTCCTGCGACCGGTGCCCGCACGACTACCAGGACATCCTTCATTTCGGAGAAGGACCTGGCTGAGGCCGATCCATCTAGCCTGGGGGCTCCTTCCGGCGGAGGTGAGAAGCAGGTTCATTTCCCGCCCTCCTCTCTAAAAAATAAAAATAAAAAGACTAAAAAGACAAAAAGGACTCGAAGCTCCTCTCCACCCTCGAGGGCTACGAGAACGGATGGGTCTGCTGCCACTTTGGCAGGACACCAAGCCAAGATCGGCACATCCGGCCCCTCTGCCCTTTCGGTTGCGCAGCCCCTGACTAAGAACAAAGTGCAGAGGGCAGAGCCTTGAAGACATCCAGGCCCCTCATTCAGAGGTTACCTGGCTCTTTCGATCCCGCTGGCTTCAAACGCTTCCTTGTTATTCGATCCACTGATGGCACCATGTTGGCCAAGGGCAACATGATCCATCAGAGGAGAGGATTAGCTAGTGCAATTGGTAGAGAGCCGAAGGTGACCCGTTTCTCGGACGGAAGCTTTCCGGCGAATGCGGCGAATCCCGCTGAGGCGGCCAAGATAAGTGCTCTTCGGACACTTCATGGCACCCCAGTGAGTGTGACGCCGCACTCTACCATGTACTTTGTGAAAGGAGTAGTTTATGCGAGAGAACTCGTTTACTACTCCATTGAGGTAATCACCTTAGAGCTGGCCGACCATGGGGCGGTCAAGGTCGAACGTGTGATGAGAAAACAGGGAGGGGCCTCGAGACCCACCCGTACACTCTTCGTCACGTTCGACTGTGACAAGCTCCCTGAGTCGAGGCGTGCTGGTTGGTACCGCTACCGCATGAAGACATTCGTACAACTACCGCGGCGGTGCTATTACTGTCACCGCTTCAGCCATACGAATGGATTTTGTAGACGTGTGAAGTCGGGGTCACCCGAAGTCTGTCTAAATTGCTTCAAGACCGCAAACGATAAGTCTAAATCATGTGTGGCCAAGTACGTCAATTGCGGAGAGTTGCACCCCGCTTCTTCGAAGCAATGTGGGGCGTATCTCCTCGAAAAAGAAATCCTGGCTGTTCAAGCCCAGGATCGAAACTCATTCCGCGAGGCAAAGGACTTGTTCCTGGCGCGCCTGGCTCTGCCTGTGACGTCATATGCCTCGATAGTTAGAAAGGCACCCTCTAGTCCTGGCCCATCCAGGCCGACAAGAACGGTTGTTTCCGCGCCCATTCGCAGCCTTTCTGTGGGCTTTCCTCAACCCGGTGCTCCCCTGGTAAAGCCTTGGCTAAAACCAAGGCTCCCCCCTCTTCCCCCAGCGTGATCGTTTACCGTTAGGCGAAACGGCCAAGCGCCTACAGCGAGTCGTTAGACTCACAGGAGTCAACACCCCTAAATTTGGTCAATAGGCTATCTTCCGATGTTCCTAAAGCTGTCCCCCGAAAGAAAGACAGCAACAAAGGAGCTTCGGCTCCTTCGTCAACGCCTTGTGGTGGACCGAGGGGCTCAGAAACGGTAGTTCCTCGAAAAGAGGGCCCCGCGCCTCCGAAGCCGAAACGCCCGCCTAAGGTTTCAAGGCGGGGGGAGGAAAAAACTCGCATGGCGAGCCCAACCTTCCACAATAAGTCCTCAAAGGTGACAGCGCCTTCAGCGCTTTGTCCGGCCAACAGCGCCCGGGGTTTTGCCTCCGGGAAGCGTATAGCCATCTTCGTGAGGCTCTTTTGTTCAAGGAGGGCCCCCACCTCTCCTCCAAGCTAGGCCTGGAGGGCATATTCCTTTAATGGAATTGCTGTGGATTCCTGTCCAACTGGGAGGAGCTGACGAGGCTCGTCTCGTCCCATTCCCCGTTAGCTATCTTTTTGCAGGAGACCATGCTAGGCACGTGCCCCCTGTCTTGCGACCCCACCCCCGCTGGATGGCGGGGCTGGGGGATGCGCGGTTTACACCCGGCATGATGTCTCCGTTCTTCCTTTCTCTTCAGATACCTCCTTTCAGGCAGTGGCTGTGCAGCTACACCTGGATAGGAGGTATAAAATCATTTTTGCGTACATTCCACCGTCAGCTGACTTCGACGTGGGGGACTTCCGCCACGTCTTGGCAAGTTTGCCGAGGCCCTATCTCTTGCTTGAAGATCTGAACGGCAGGCATCCTCTCTGGGAAGATTACTCCATAAATCCCAGGGTACAAGTCCTTGCCGATCTGATCGAAAAGCTTGAGATGGGTGTCCTAAACGTGGATGAGTTTACGCATCACTGTCCGAGAACCGCTTCATTTTCTTGCCTGGACCTATCTTTTTGCTCTTCGGATGCACAGCCTGATTTTGATTAGGGGGTGGTCGATGACCTCCATGGTAGTGATCACTTTCCCATTCAAATATCATTTTCAGGGCAACTGCCGCCTGAGAGCTCACCTCGGTGGTGCTTGGCGCGGGTGCGGTGGCCTGCATTTCAGGAAATGACTAAATTCTCTATCTTAGTCGAGGAGTTTAGGTCGGTGGATGAGGCCGTTGAGTTTTTCTCTGGCATGCCCACCATTCCCATGGTGGTCAGCTGAGTGTGAGATGGCCCTCAAACAGAAGCGGTATGCCTACATGCGCTATAAGCGCCACCCGAACGATTTCACTATCGCTGAATTTTGTCGGGCTAGGGCTAGGTTCCGGTATATTTCGAAGCACGCCCGCCGCTCTTCTTGGCGGGCATACGTGTCTTCACTTAACGGGAAGACCACTTCAGCTGAAGTGTGAAAGCGAGTCCAAAAGAATTCGGAGCAAGTTCTCGCCGGACCCCCCTCCCGTTCTCCAGGAGAATGGGACCGCAATCTCAGACGCCGCATCCGTGGCAGAATCTCTAGCCGGGATGCTGGTGGACCAGGTGCTGCATCTGTCTTCAAGGCCAAGCTGTTGGCAATACACAACTTGGTACGGGAGATTACGCGACGTGCCGGGTTCGGAGACTGGATTGTGATCTATAGCGACTCACGAAGCGGCCTGAGTGCTCTCGGGGCATTGGAATCTCCGCATCCCCTGGTTCGCGATATCCGTGACGCCACGGTTTTGGCGAGCCGGGTGGATGTCGAGATTATCTTCTGCTGGGTTACTGGACATGTAGGAATTGCGGGGATCTTCGCGCACGATACCTGTCCCGGTACCAGGATGGGCGGGGTCGCTACCGCCTGTCCCTTGTATACAGGAAAGATTCGTGCACATTAAGTTGTGGACTTGTTGACTTCCTGGGGGAGGCTGGCCTTCTCCTTATTTTTTTAGCAAGGTTTGTTTCTTTGGTTTTGTTTTGTTTTTTGCATTTGTTTTTTTTGTTTTTTTCCCTTTGGTTTCACGCTCCTGCCCCGGGAGGACCTCTCCCTGACGCATCAACTTGCTTCCTTTCCCCATTTTTGGGGCGTTTTTTTTTTCTCTCTAATTTTATTTTAATGTAGCCTAGAACTAGGCCAGTTTTAATACGGCGACTAATTCCCAAGTAGGCAGTCGCCAGATGAGCTCTTAAAAAAAAAAAATCCCTATTATAGAGCTTGGGCCACCTTCCCTTCCCTACCTATATTAACTTGTCTAACAGGACCCACCTGTCGGTACTCACCACTCCGCCCCCTAATGGCGCCCCCTTCTTCGTACCCCCTGTAGGACTTTCTTCCGGGGTTCAGACACGTCAAATACCGGTGGTCTCTACAGGTCTTAAGTGGCAGAGAAGTTATAAGGACGCGACATGTGTTGCTGCTTTTAAGGGAGGAACAAAACTCTGGTCCGAAAATGGGGTTTTGGGCGGGGCAACCCCCGTTAACACGCGCGCGCCCGCGCGCCCGCAACTTCTTCAATGGGCCAGAAACGTTAGCCGTCAGCGGTCTTGTTAAGCGCGTAAGATTCTTCACCTACTTCCCTCCGTGGAAATATAGCTGATAAATCAAGTAGGACTTTTACTCATTCAGATGGGTGTTGAAAAGCTCTTGAAGCAAAGCGCAGTCAAAAGAAATAGTAAACGGGGCCGCCCTCCTATATACGCACATGAGGCTGAATATAACTATGCCCATAGTCCGAGCTCGTTGCTAATTTATCAGTTTTCTGAAGAGTCTGGGGCGTTCCATCGCCGCAAGGATGTTCTTATGAATCTTTCACCGTAAAGGAGGCAAAGGAAAAATTAACCGACTTTATCGGACCATGTTCCGACTTATGCTGAAGAAGCCGGAGTTGGTGTTCAAGCATTTTGACGTGGTTATGAATGCAGATTGCCCTGGCTTCCTTCTTCTTGTGTTGGATGCATATGTGATAGCTTTTGCTTCCTGTAGCTGATACGGTGTTCGGTATAATTAATTATCTTAGCTAAATAAATAAATTAATCTGCAGTTTATGGTATTTTTGAGTAAATAAAAATAAGTAACGTTGAAATTTTGATGGGACTAATGCTTTATGTATCTAAGTTTAGAGTATGGTTTAGGAGTTTAATATGAATGGATTATAATATCCTTAATTTATTTTAGTTGCAGTTTTGATAATAAAGAAATCATCGAGAAGTTGGTGGCTGGTAAGCTGGTTAGACAGAATATAAGATGATTGACAAAAAAAACAGAATCAGGCTGTGGAGTTTGTATTCTATTGCTAGGAGAAATATTTCTATACAAATGAGTGTGAAATGGCAATTGTGTCCCTCCTACCTAGGCGATGGATATACATCGTAAACTGTTGCCTTTGTATTAAGTAAATGCATAAAAAAGTGAAAATTTGTCGGAATAGATTCTACACTCATGGTCATAATTTTAGAAAATGGAAATCAGGTAATGAGTATTTTTGTCTAGATAACTTTAAATTTAAATATTATTGAATGGAATTTGGAGGTATTACCTTCTTTAAAAAGTGAAACCTTACAAAAGGAAATCAAGCGAGCGTCACGGGAATAAATGCTTTTGAGATAAGAAACTGAGTAAATATTTCTCGGAACTAAATGAATTAGGAATATTTTTATACTGTATAACTGGGCATTTAGATACATATAAGAAAAAATGTCAATTTATATGGATATATATTATGTGGGCTGCGATTGCTTGCGCAGAAATGGTAAATAAATATATTTAATAGCACGAGTGAAGATTGAATGAGTGATGATGTTGATGGTGGTAGAGACACACGGGGAAGTGGAATTAATAAGGAAATATGAAAATTATATTATGAACACTGGATGTTCTATAAGCATTGATTACAGGAACAATGTTGTGAAATGACCTTGTCTAACGATCAGAGAGAGCACGTCTGGATTTGGGTTTGGAGGAGAGGCAAGGACCAAATAAGCTTGACTCTGGCTAATTTAAACTCCATTAGGCAAGGGAAAGGATTGGTTGGAAACAACCGTACTGATGTAACGTAGTATTTAAGAAAGTATTTGAATGTCATACATAAATTGGAGATTGGTACTTGAATTTCGTTTGATTTGGGTAAGCTCTTATACATGAAAAATGTCAAAGGAATTTAGGACCTTCGTAGGAGCTAGCCGAAATTGACTGCTGCTACAAGAAACTAGTATATTTTTTCATATAAGAAAATGATTCAGACATTGTATTTTGATCTAATATGTTTCTCTCATAATTTGCAGGTGGTATATATATGAATATAGATCCTAAAACACATTGTATGTCCATTGTTCTTCAGGACTTTTTTAATTCGTTATTCATGCTTGAGACCAAATTTGAGATGAAATCTTGATAGAATTACTATATATTTGTTCTATGAGCACCCACAATTTAATAGCTTTTGTTTTACAACCATTAGTTTGATTATTGCTAACATATTTTCTATTGGGTTAAAATCTGTTGAATTTCCGGACCATGGTCCCAAAATTTGCTCTTATTTTCATCCATGAACTTTTTTATGTTTTTGCTTTATAACAAGGTGCTACATCTAGCTAAGAATGGCATTCTTATGTCCAAATTAGTACTATACAGTTAGTAAAAGCGCTCATAAAGCACACTCATGACAGTGTTGTGCGTAAAATTGTTGGTTCTCCGGTTTCCTTAAACACGGGCACAACACAGGTCTCCCTTTGACTCCTCTAACGAGCGATCATCAATAATCTGCAAACAAGCGGAAGAGAGTTTTACTAGAGAATATCACTTTGTCTTTATCTTCAACTTTCCATTTCTTATACTCCCTAGATAAGTGTAGCTATGTTTATGGTCCTTCTTGCTGAGATAAGGCTTCATAGTAGCCTTCTCGACTTGAGAGTTTTGTTGACAAGGCTTTATATCACTGACAGATGAGCATTGGAATTCAACGCTTTGATGTAGCCTACGAATATTGCACTCTTTTGACGTTGAGCAGAGCTGACAGAAAAAATAGCCTCGTTTCACCATCCAGAACGAGATTAATTTTTTCGTCATCGGAGATTCATAATAAAATGAGGACTTAAGCACCTCACTGATCCCGTCCATCATCCTGGGTGGGAACCTGTCTCGGATGTCTGCCACTAATTAATTTCGTCTTAACTGTGTCGGCCAATTCGTCTGACATAATTAAGGGCTTATATGAAAGGTGGTTTGAGGACTAGCCTACAGTAAAAACATAACTCAGAAATTTTTTCAAACCTGGGTCTAAACTGCAATCCTGAGGCGGAGGAGAGATCCTTATCGCCCAGAGGACTCGGCCAGAATCATAAAAGGAATTAGCACCCGTATGTATGTAGTTGGAAGCGAATTTGTCGTAATTACCCGAAAGGGGGGGCAAAACTTTAGATACCGTTGATTCGGCCACTACTGCCAAAAAGTGCACCAGGACTTATTCTTTCTGAGGTTCCTACGTGAGATCCAGCCCATCCATCCATCATCACCCATCATCCTGGCAGCATCTGAGCGACGGACCAAATGAAACGTGGATGAAAGCGATCACACCCTAGATTTTTTAATTCGCTGACACAAACCCTTACCTCCTTTACCATCTAGCAACCTCATTACATTTCATCCCCCATACGAAAAACCCGTTAATTACACTTTTATTAGAGAAAGAAGAAAAAGGACGGAAGAAAACCATGGAGACGCTCACCAAGAGGGTTTGTCTGAGGACAATCCACGGCAAGGGACCCATGGAAAGAGCAAGCTCAGAGAATCTCTATTTACATATCTGAAGGTGGTACTGATAAAACTTATCAAGGTACCTAGTTGACTGGTGGCTACCTGGGTGGAAACATGAGACGTAGATAAGCTTCTGTCCGAAGAAGGGGCGACCATACTAAAGATCCTTAACCTACAGGCCAAGCTCCCTCCCACCCACAAGCGGCAGCTAACAGGAGAGTTATCTGCCCAAAAGGGTAGAAGAATTAATGAAAAAAATAGAGAAGCAACACCGTTGGGTAAAAGTCCGGGAAATTTTCAAGTTCCGGGAATACACACACGAGGAAGGCAACGGCCGAAGGACTCTTGGTATTTCTTATGAGAATACCAGGAGAAAATATCGAACAAGAACGCTTCCACAGCATACAACTATGCTTTCTATCCTACAAGACGGCACAACATACCACCTGAACTTGTCTTGAAAAGGAAAAAAATATGGTCCAGTGAATGCGCCCCTGCTGGCCACCACTACGAAGAATGCGAGAGCTTAAAGAAGAAGTGCTTGAATTGCAAGGGCGTTCATAGGACCATTGCCATAAATTGCTAAAAGGGAAAGGAAATAATCAATAGTAAAGAAGACGAAGAGAAGAATTCAAAACAGGGAACTTATGCGAGCGTAGCTAAAATGAGTTAAAAAATGCAAACAATGAGGGCAGTTCCCACAGAACTATGCGTCTTAAACGGCCTCAACCCTCGCATTTTGACTTGAAAATGTGGCAAATGCCGTACAACCAGGTTGTTACAATCAGATACTCAGTTCGCCTCTTAAGGAAAATAGACTGCCGTCCATAATAGTACCTTCGAAACTAGGATGCTCAAAGGCTTTTAAAGACTCGATTATCCCAAATACCGAATGAGGAAAGTCGGACTGAACAACGAAAAAACTCCCTCACCTGCAGAATCCTAAGAGACAGAAGAGGAAGAAAAAACAGAAGGATAAGATGAAGATACCACTTCGTACAGTGAGGATGGTCCGTGCAATTGTAACAGGGCGAAGACTAATTCAAAAACTCCACGCCCGACCCCGAAAAATACAAAGCCTGTGAAAGTGCAAGCAGCCAAACAAGCACAAAAGAAGAAAATAAGAAGAAGCATCGTTAACTGAAACTACATCATGCAAAGAAACGCACTAAGGATATTGGAAATAAATACCAACGACTGGACGACTAAAAGAACACTATGGAAATGCATTCAGTGAGATTGATACAGACGTCATTTCGGGATCGACACTCGTAATTCGAAAATGAAGATCTGGAATTATGAAGGAACGGTCACAAATTAGTCGCACAAGCGCAAAGACGAAACCGCTATTGCGATTAAGAAGGGGATAAAATACAAACAAATAAGAAATCTTGACGAATCCTATCTCGCGATTGAGGTCAAACTTAACATTGTAAACTGGTCTTCGCTGCTGATTATTAACTGCCAAGGAGAGGATATTTACATAGCCATAACCTCACTGGCCTGTTTGGTATAAAAGCACCTACGATACTAATGGGGGATCTAAATGGCAGATACCCAGATTCCGGCTACAGAACCTAAAACGGGAACGTGAGGAGTCTCGAAACTCTGCTGGACAGAAATATCGTCCAGCGGATTGGCTTTTTCTTCACCACTATGTCACAGGAATAAGTGCTACGAAACCAGACATATACCTGGCACATCGTCAGATGCCGTTAAATTAATACATGTAACCAGTTCAAGTAGCATGTAGTGATCATATAGTGATCTTCCTTACCATCAACTGGAACCATATACAAGTCCCAGAAGTACTTATAAAAAATACAGAAAACCATACTGAGAACGTTATGCACAACTCCTACTGGAATATCAGCGCCAAAACTGGATGAAGAAATTCATCAGAAGATCGACGAGGAACTCGACGACCTTAACGACCACCTTATTAACGCGGATAGGGTTTTATTCCAAAATCCGAGTATAGGACCATCTCAACTTACAGATAGACCGAAATCATTAAGGAGTTGTACCGTGAGCTGAAGATATTATAAGAAATCAATGTCAAGAACGCATCATTTGACTCAATGCAAAGAAGAGATTAAATAAAAGAGGAGCTTAATCAGCTGATCTATGAACAGCAATCGAGACGCTGGGATGATGTAATCGAAAACCTCGATCAAGATACATCTTTCAAAGAATTTTAACATAAATCAGGTGCCTGAAAGGATCGACTTAGAAAAAAAGAAGATGGAACCTTGGAGACAAAAGACGAACCATATAAGAAATTTTTCGTTGTTATTGTGAAAAGAAATTCAGAATATCTGAAGAGGAGAACGAAGATTACGAGATTAAGTTCGAAAGTGACATAATGACGAGTTAAACACATAAATTCCGAGGACACACCCTCAACACCAGGTGGGTAGACAACGCAACGGAGACGCCGAGATCACCGGAGAAGAACTACTCGGCACGCTCCAGTTATTCAGCTAGATAGCCACAGGACAATCATCGGAGGAATAATAAGAATTTTTAATGCGTGTCTAAATACGGAATACTTCTGAGATGAAAATTAAACGGCGAAGATGATTTTCTTGCTAAAGCATGGGGAGGACCCTACGTTAAGAGACAGCTACAGTCCGAGTTCACTTTTAGAATTTGGTTTAAACCTCTTCGAAATGATCGTCAACCAGAAAACTGTTGTCACACCTGTAGGAGAACTTCCTACACATCCCCTACCAGTTTGAGTTCAGAAAAAAAGGCAAGTATGGACATGGCGATCAATGTTTCACGGTAAAGCTCGCTCAAGCGAACAGGGAAGGAAGTTATGTTTATATTGTTTGTCGTGATGTGTCAAAGGCGTTAGATTAGGTGTGGCAGCGGGGTATGCAGTACAAGATCATTTGGCTGGGTCTAAGTGAAAACTTAGAAAGAACTATCTGTGCCTACGTCATGAAGAGAGCGGTGTATGTCAGTTTAGGGTACACGGACTGACCTAAATTTCCGTTCAGAGTAGGCCTCCACAGGAGTTGTGTGTCCCTCAATCTCCTCGATATACAGAGCATAAGCCATAGCCCCTGTGAACCCTTCTACCCTCAATAATCAATAGGCTGATCATTTCAGTCAAAGAATAACATGTACATGTAAGCTCGCATGACCGCAGCAAAAATCAAAAGGTTAAACACCTATGAGGCACGATGCAAGATACGGATGAACCAAGATAAATTCAAAGTAACCCCCATCGGCAGGAAACTACTCGCTGATTTCAGGGTAGGGGAGAGACGCTATCCTTACACCATGGAGTGAAGGTACTCGGATTAAAAGTTTCTTCAACCGGGTATAAGAAGCAAGTCAATGTTAGAATTTCTAAAACTTCAGCTGCAGTCATGACTCTGTACATGTTTAGGAATCTTAGAGAGAGCAAGAAGAAGAAGATCTACAGCCCACTTTTAAGATTCACGCTGCTGTAACCAGGTTTTGCCCTCTCTTGTGTCTCGAAGTCCGCCCAAAAGTTGTTTTTTTTTTTAAATATCTCATCTGGTGACTGCCTCCTAAGGCATAAGTCGCCGTACTATCTAGCCTAAATCTAGGCCATATTAAAAGCTAAATTTAAGAGAAAACGATACCAAAAAAAGAAAGAATAACAAATTGAAAAAATATAAAGCGAGCTCCGTCGACGGGGAAAGGCCAGCCATACACCGCCGAAGAAGGCTGCGATCCATGGTTAAGTTTTAAATAATAGGGAGAAGGCCGGCCTTCTCCAAAAAGTATAAAGGTCCACAGTTCGGTGTGCACGAAGACGTCCCGAGTACAAAAGACAGGCGGTAGTGACCCAGCCCATCCCGGTACCAGGACGGGTATCGTGCGCGAAGATCACCCAGACTGGGACATTTGACAAGAATGTTTCGAACAGTCTGGGGGACGAGGGAGTCCTCACAATAGGGCGCAGGCGAGCGCTCCATCAAATTGAGATGGTTCCCACGAGTGTGTCCGATTCGGAGACGACAGAAAGCGACCTGAAGCCGTCGCAGCATTGGGAAATAGGTCACTGGGAACAGTTGCGGCGCAATGGCACGCACATTCAAGTTCCCTTGGACCGTCTCCCATCTTCTTTGCCAAGCAGTATGTAGAGCTGCCCGTACTCCTGCCATGTAGTCCTCGCGGACTCTTTGGAGCCCTCATCGGGGCGCTCATTTCCCGCAATTCCTACATTTCGAAAAACAGAGTAGAAGATAATCTAGACATCCGCCCGGCTTGCCAAAACCGTGGCGTCACAGATATCGCTAACCAGGGGATGCGGTGATTCCAATGCCCCGAGAGCCCTCAGGCGCTTTGTGAGTCGCTATAGATCACAATCTGGTCTTCGAACGGGGCACATCGTGTAATCTCCCGTACCGAGTGGTGTATGGCCACCAGCTCGGCCGTGAAGACAGACGCAGCGCCTGGCAGAACCCCGCTGACTTCAAACCGAGGGCACATGGCGTGGAATCCGACCCACTCTCCGGACTTGGAGCCATCCGTAAACACTGGCACGTTTCCAGAATGACAAGAGGTGTGCTCCAAAAACGTCGAATGTAATACTCCTGGAGCTGTACAAGCTTTGAGGGCAGAGGCGAGCCGACAAATAGCCAAATGTGGTACCCTACAGGGTGGCGTCATGGGCAGAACCAGGGGAGCCACCAGCCGGAGAGCTATACCTAGCTCTCGAAGGTGTTTTCTGCAGTTAACCCATCCCTACCCTAGCACGACGAAATTCACCGAGAGTGAAATCGTTCGGGCGGCGCTTATAGCGCATGTAAGCATACAGCTTCTGTTTGAGTGCCCTCTCACACTCGGTCGCCAACCATGTGAGTGGTTGGTGTGCAAAACGGCCAGACGTTCTGGGAATAGTCTTCAGGCCCGCGGCGATGAGTTTGGCGGAGAAGAACTCAGAGCCCTCATCTACCGACCTAAACTCCTCAACTGAGATAAAGAATTGAGTCATTTCGTGAAATGCAGGCTACTACACCCGCGCCAAGCACCACCGAGGTGAGCTCTCAGACGAAAGTTGCCCTGGAAATGATATTTGAATGGGAAAGTGATCACTACCATGGAGGTCATTGACCACTCCCCAATAAAAATCAGGCTGTGCATCCAAAGAGCACAAATATAGATCAAGGCAAGAAAAAAAAGCGGTTCTCGAGCAGTGATGCGTAAACCAATCCACATTTAGGACACCCATCTCAAGATCTTCGATCAGATCGGCCAGGACTTGTCCCCTGGGCTTTGTTGAGTAATACCTCCACAGAGGATGATTGCTGTTCAGATCTCCAAGCAAGAGGAAGGGCCGTTGCAACCGTGCTACTACGCGGTGAAGGTCCCCCGCATCGAAGTCAGCTGACGGTGGAATGTACGCAGAAATGATAGTATACCTCCTATCCAGGTGAAGCTGCACAGCCACTCCCTCAAAGGAGATATCTAAAATGAAAAGAAGAACGGAGACATCATGTCGGGTGTCAACCGCGAATCCCCCAGCCCAGCTTTCTCCTGGTGGTAAGATCTCAAAAGCCTTATACCCAGGGATGGCGGGCAGGGGGCACGCGCCTAGCATGCTCTCCTGCAGAAAAATAGCTAATGGGGAGCGGGACAAGACGAGGCTCCGCAGCTCCTCCCAGTTGGCGCGGAGTCCACGGCAATTCCATTGAAGAAATATGCCCTCGCTGCCAAGCTCGGTGGAGACGTGGAGGCCCTCTTGGAACAGAAGACCCTCACGGTAATGGCCGTACGATTCTCGCCGGCAAAACTCCAGGCGCTGTTGGCCGGACAAAGCGCTGAAGGCGCTGTCACCTTCGAGGACTTATTGGGGAAAATTGGGATCGTCATGCGAGTCTTTTGCTCCCTCTACTCGAAAGCTTAGGCGGACCTTGTGGCTACAGGGGTGAGTGGGCCATTTTTTTGAGAACCACCGTCTTCGAGCCACTAAGCCTACCACTAGGCGAGAGCGAAGGACCCGAAGCTCCTTTCTTGCTGTCCTACTTTTGGGGGATAGCTTTAGGAACCCCAGAAGATGGCCTGGCGACCAACTTCAGCAGGGTTGCCTCCTGTAAGTCTAACGACTCGGTGGAGGCGCGTGGCCGTTTCGCTTTATGGGAAACGGTCAGGCTGCGTGAAGGGGGATGGGGAGCCCTGGTTTTAGCTAAGGCTGGCTCTAAACTCTTTTTGCCGCTAGCTTCACCAGGGGAGCGCCCGGTTTGATTATAACCCGCAGAAGGGCTCCTAATGGGCACGGAAACAACCGTACTAATCGGCCTGGATTTGCGAGTAGTAGACGGTGCCTTTCTAACTATTGAGGCATAAGAAGTCCCAGGCAGAGCCAGGCGCGCCAGGACCAAGTTCTTAGCCTCGCGGAATGAGATTCGATCCTGGGCCTAAACTTTCAGGATTTCTCTCTTAAGGAGATATGCACCGACTTTGCACGTCTAAATGAACGATTCGTGTGGCCGAAGCGGTGACAGTAATAGCACCGCCACGGCAGTGGAACGAATGCCCTCACGCGGTAGCGGTACCAACCGGCACGCACCCACTCAAGGAGCTTGTCACAGTCGAACGTGACGAATAGTGTATGGGTGGGTCATGAAGCCCCTCTCAATCTTTCCTAACACGCTCGCCCGTGACCACCCCGTGGTTGGACAGCTTCAGAGTGGTAACTTCTATGGAGTAGGCATCAAGTGTCCTCGCATAAACTACTCCTTTCATAAAGTTCATGGTAGAGTGCGGCGCAACACTCCCTGGGGTGCCATCAAGTGTCCGAAGAGCACTTATCTTAGCCGCCTCAGACGGACCCGCCGCATTCGCCATAAAGCTTTCGTCTGAGAAACGGCTCACCTTCGGCTCCCTACCAATTAAACTAGCTACTGCTCTCCTCTGATGGATGATGTTGCTCTTGGCCAACATGACTCCCTCAGTGGAGCGAATAACGAAGAAGCGTTTAAACCCAGCGGGCTTAAAAACGGCAAGTAGACTCTGAATGGGGGGCCTCGATGTTATCAAGGCTCCGCCCTGCGCTCTTTTCGTCTTAGTTGGAGGCTCTGCAACCAGGGGGGGGGCAGAGGGGCAGGATGTGCCGATCTTGGCTTGGTCGCATACCAAAGTGGCAGCAGAACCATCCTTCGCCGCAGCCCCCACGGATGAAGAGAAGCCCCGAGTCTTTTTTCGAGAGGAGGTCGGGGAATGAACCCGCTTCGCACCTCCGCTGGCAGGAAACCCTAGGCCAGATGGACCGGCCTCAGCAAGGTCCTTCTCCGAGATGGAGAAGGTCCTAGTGGTCGTAGGGGCATCGGTTGGAGTTGATCCATCCCTTCCCCCCTGTACTGCCTTGGAAGCCCGGGCCGTTTAAGAAGGACCTTGCATAGGGACAGATTCAAGTTCAGTGCTTGGTGCCGAGCCAAGTTTCCCTCCCATTGAAGGCCATACCGTCTGAGGCTGGGTTGCCTCAAGGACCATGTCTATCTCAGGAGGGGCCTCCAGTTGGTCATCCCCTCCTACGAAATCGCAGGTCTCGTTGGCAGCGTCACTAGTCATTTTTGCGGAGGCGCAAGCCTTGACCCTGGCAAAGTTCAATACTCTTGCTAGCAAGTCTTTTGAAGGAAGCGACCGAAGGGCCCTGGCTTCCCTTTTCGTCCTAAGGGGGCTTGCCCTACCGAGCTGCTTCACTGGGAAGCGGTCGGCTATGAGCTGCCTGTTGGCTTTCTTGGCAGTCCTCGTGGAAAGAAAAAGGGGGACTGCCGCTTGAAAAAGGGAGGTGCACGAAAGCACCTTCAGAGAATGGGATGCGGGAAGTCCCCTACACCCGTACCCGAAGGAGAGGAGTAAGTCTCCTGTCAGGTTAGACCTCCATTTTTTCTGTGGAGCGGCCCGAGGGTGGCTCCGTGGATGAAACAGGGGGAATTAAAGTGTTTTTGTTGGGACTCATCATTGGGCATGGTAACCTTCTTTATATTACGGGATGTAATAGCTCATCACCCCTCGCAATAGCCCGCTCTGCAAGTGATGCGTACAGGCCTGGAAAATCCAGGTACCGCCATTCAAGACCACCCCTCCTGCCTGGTGGCCTGGCCATCCATAGGCATGGCAGCTCCACCTTGGCACGGCGTAAAAATATAGATTGTGAAGTGAGAAGGAAAGGGGATGTGAGGAAGTTATGGGTGGGGATGAAGCAGGTTGTTAAAAACCAACCTTCCAAGACCGGAGCTCAGGGGTTAGGGAACATTGTCTCCTCCCCCCTCAGTCCCGATCCGGGACGCTTGGCTGAGAAGAAGGTTAGCATCTACCCTGTGAAATTAGAGGATAACGAAAGAAATTTGTCGGAAAGGTTGTATGAAAAGCGACGAAGTAGGGAAGAAATACAGGCTGTCTGAAAGAAGGAGAAGAGGCTAAGCTGGGGTCGAACGAGGTGCTGAATCCCGTTAGCCCTGCGGCCAGGATGGCAAATCGCTGCTCCTTTTATGGGGTGAAGTCACAAAAGACGAGACTGCAAGTCTCCTACCACACTTTTTTCTTTTTTCACCATTTATATATTTTTCAACTATCTACCCACATACCCTTTTTTGTCCCTCAACACACACATACACTTAAAACAAATCGAATTGAAATCCACATCCCTGTGCATGATGAAACGTTCTCACTGACCTACTTCTAATCATGATCAAGCTAAGCACTGGTGAATCCCGATCTCTGAGCTTCGACTCTACTAAAAACGATCATAATTTCGATTTGAAGCTCTTGAGGGTGTAGAAAACTTCTACTTATGAGTGTAAAGATATTAAAGATGGTGTTCCTTGATTCAATAACTCTAGCAACTACCTCTTTGCATTTTCGGCCGAGAAAGTGATTCAAATATTTATTTGAAAAAAATATTACGAAATAGATTATAATTTCACAACATCATTAATTTAACCAGTATTATTATTATTTTATCCGGATTCATTTAAGGAATGCAATGTTTTGTATTATTTTTTATAGGTTCACCTTTTTATAAACCTGCAATAATTTAACTATTTGAATAATTATTCTTATCACGTAAATTTGGAGGACGAATTGAAATTAAAAATATATTACTCTCGAAACCTTTAGTTATGCTTGGATATACATAGTTTTTAATCATAGAACTTCGTAATGTCTTTGCTTAAATACTGGTTTTAATTGAAATATAATTATATAGTTAACCTGGAAAGTTTTTTTCTGAGACTACTTTGTTTTATTTTGTTTCACCTGATATAGATATAATTATACCTATATTCTAGAATTCGGCCACAGTAAGGTATTAGTTTTCAACCTCTTTGTATTTTTCACGAGGCCTAAATAACAGGTGAAATTTATATAATGATTAATACACATTTTCTGCTCTTTAGATAGATTGATTAAAGATTATGCCTGTTTAAAGCAATGGTATTTTTAAAATTTATTATGACGTATAAAACTATATTCCCTTGCTTACTCATATAGGTTTGTTATATTTTATTTTACATAATACATAATTATACCTCTATATATAATTATCCTCTAAATATCAGTCGTAGACAGTTGACATTTTTTCATCAGAAACTTAATTAATTGCTGAAGGTTGAGAAGTATGTAGATATGTTACCCTCATAACCAAAGACAGTAAAAATGGGTGAACCAGCTCACTCTCCTATGAGTATGGATGGGAAACCAAAGCTGGTTCGGAACTAGCCTCCAATATTAGGCTCTTCCCCACCAAATAAGGGAAGACCAAAAGCTTTATCCTCATTCTAACCTTTAAGCTAAATTAGACCTTACAACGTTTATTCCCCAAATTTGTAACCTTTTCAGTTTTTTTTGCATTCAGACTCTAACACAGATAGAGCAGACTGTTATGATCAATCTTGCTCTTTCTGTTAATCTTATTGTAAATGAAGCTAAATTGTAAAATTTATATATACGAAATCTGAAAATAATGCACTCTCACTAAAGGGGATCATCAAAAAAAGTGAATACGAACTAAACTATAAATAGACGATTTCAAAATTTCGATATTTTCCTTCATTTTCCTTCCCTCTTTTCTGACGTCTATGCCTCAAGGGTGCATAAAATGGGCCCCTCGCCCGTGTTCGCATGGCACAAATATGATTGCACATCTACATAATAACTACATATTTTTTTTATAAACAAACTACTAATAGAGAATTTTAAGTTCTTTTAGAGGAGGCTGATGATGAGAGGGATCGATAACAATTGGGAGGCTTTTAATACCCTGAAAGATTTTGAAGTAGAAGAACAAGAGAATTTAATGAGGATGTTTCCTGTTTTTTGAGTCTCCGATCGGGTGCTGAATCTGAGAAATCGGGTCTTTTATCACACTAATAGATTTTAGTAGATGAACGAAGAAGCCACTAATGAAGTTTTAGATAGGATAAGAAAAGCTTTGGAGAAAATTCTGCCACAACTTAAACATCCTGAATGGCATTTGGCAAATGAAAAACCGAAGGCCTTTCTGGAATGCTCATTTTATTTCAGAAGAAATATGAGGCTTAAATAAATTAGATCACAAAGAAAATTACTGAAAAATGAGCAGCATTAATAGAAGTTTAGAAGAAATTTACTAGGAACTTCTAAATTTGCTTAGCATCTTTTCTAAGAAGATGCCCATGAAGGGTTTATATGAAGATCAAGTCTGTTGTAAATATCATACGATAAATACGCGTATATAGGCAGTTTGTGAAACTAATAAGAGCAGCATAAAATCCGACGGTTAATACTGCTTAACGCTCTACTACTACAAAAAAGAGAAAAGAAAACATGTGGTACATGATGGTGCAAGTTCTTGGAGAAAGATATGGAATATCTTACAATATATTTAGTACTTGACTTGAACTTTTAAAAGAGGAGGCAAAGGGTGAAGTTATCGGTAGATCTTACACCTCTCACCTCACGCATAGCCAATCACAACACTGCTTTCTTTTCTCTCCCGCCTTCACATACAACGCACACATACACAAACTCTCTATTCCAAGGAATCCTGCTGATGGGTATCTATATCCACGTACCACTGATGCCAAACAGGTCCCTTCCCGCAGTGATGACCAATGCTTCCACCTGAACACTATTTGGTGTCAAAACATAATACTTCCTGGCCCTTTTTTCCAAAAGAGGACCAGCTCCTGGGACCCTCGGGCTGACCAGTGATTGTTATACTGCCCTTATATAAATTTTATTATCCGGTCGGGGATCCTCCCAGTATCATGGAAGGATTGGCGTTGACTAACTAACTAACTAAAAAGAAACCCAAAATTTCGTTACCACTTTTGCCGATGGATCCGCATGATTTAAATTCATACACGCTTGCTTAACGTAAGCTTGAACAAACTGCAGCCAAGCATGCTCATATATGTCTCAAATCGTTTATGCAGCCTGAGAAATTGAAATCCGTGCTTGGCGAAATAGCAAACTTCTTCACAAGACAGGATCCTCACTTATGGACCCTTCCGAGTAATGGTAACTCAAGTGAAGAAAGGCAAAGAGGAGGATGGTCAAAGAATTGGGAACGTCAGGTGAAAGACACGGAAAGGCCTTCCTGAGAAAGTTAAAAGCAGTCCATGGAGGGAATAGTGTGGGAATTCTCAAAATGAAAATTGTTGTAAGCTACAAGACGAAAGTTCTAGAAAGATTTGAAAACTCTCGGAAGGAGGAAAGAAGAGGGGGGGAGCCTAGAGAGGGTACTTAAATTCACTTTTTCAGCAAATTGGTGGGATGGGTAAGGGTTTTATCAGTTTGGAGTTGTTTGAGTCAGGCCAGTTATACATACGGACTAAGGGCTGTCAATTGTTATTTTGAATAGGACTGAAAACGATTTGGGTAAGAGACCACCGGTGATACCTTAATCTTAAAAAAATATTAAAATCAGGAGAGTCCTCAGAATGTTACACCTATCAGATGATGAAATTTTTTCTTCTAAATTTATCTCGAGTTTGTCATTTAAATTTGCTTAAGTTTTGACGGCTACGAAGAGCAATTAGCAAAAGAAAGAAACCTTATAAGAAATGAAAATATTTTAGCTGTCGTAAAGATATAATATCTAAATATAATAAATAACCATGTCATTAACATGGATAATGAAATTCAAGGATTTTCTCACCTCGGGGTTTTATATGAGCACTAAAGAGTCTCAACACCTTGTGGAAGTAGCTTTGCGCCTATTTGTCAAGTCGAGTACAGCCAATTCAACTCAAGGATTTTTTCATCACTCAAACTAAAGCTAGTACATAACTTTATATAGGCAACAAACTTTGCAAATTACTTTGTTTGTCATGCTATTTTAGTCCATATTGCTAAAGTAAAATTGCCAATTCAAAATTTAGTATTAATTTTTCTTTATCACCAAACGTTGCCTACTTGCATTAATAAAACAGATTTTAAGTATAAAATTTTATAGGGCTTAAGTATAAAAATCATAGATAGGGCTTCCTATAGCGAGTTACAGAGTAAAATAATAGTTTTCTACCTTTACAAATTTCTCTTTATTAAAATAAAGAATTAGCCAACAGGGCTTTTCCTTAGATTAATGACATTATGTCGGACAACAGAAATCACATAAAATCATAAAAGGTGTCAAATTGTCGATGGCTTAGAGATTGTATTTTAGAATGCCTAATGATGACCAAGACCTGCCCTTGGATCGTCATATTATATGAGGAAGCTGTCGGGCATCTCCGAAAGGACGGTTAAGAGGTGCAAGAAAGGCGATGCCTTTTCCTATTCTCGGATGACTGACATAATAAAGAAGAGGAAAGTTAAAGAAAGGCCAGCTATTTAATATTCAGGTCTAACATATCTTTATCAATATATTAATAAGAACGTGTAAGAAGGAGTTACTAGCTCTAAATAACTCAATGTACAATTATCATATTATTTAAACCAAGTAAGCATTAAATCATTTTTATTAAACTTCAATTTAAAAAATTTCCAGTATTTTTTGAGGCGGAAGATGGCATTATGTCTTTTTCATCCTAAGAGGCAATAACTACTGCAAACCAAGAAACCGATGAAAGATTTGTACCATCAACAAATTTATATCCTCACCTTGCAAATAATTATGAATTGATTACGTAACCAGAATTTATATCTCGATAAGTAAAGAGCAGAACTGTTGACATCCAGACTAAATAATTTGAGTTTACTTTGGGAAGATTGCAGGGGTACTGTTTGGCGGAAGAGCCATTCAGAATTTGCGAAGTGCTTTAATAGTATTAGAGGTCTGTATTAGTGTAAAGACGTAAATGCTATATTTATTACAGCTGGATTGAAGTAATACCGAGTAAATGTCGCCTTTTTATAGACAGCTCTAAACAAAAATCTCATAGCAGTTGTGGGGATTTTAAAATGATTGGGTTTTACTCTAATTGTATTTTGTTGTCAAAATATCCATGTTTCCTCTGTTTAAGGGATAGTAGAAAGGTTTCTGAGCCTCTAATCTGAATTATTTTAACACCTTTACAATAGTCTACAAGACGGCTTCTCTTAATAAGTTTAATGAGGACTCATTTGACTCTTAAAAAGAGGGGAGAGAGTTTTGCAACGATAAGTAACGCACTTATTTCTCGGGGAAATTCTCATCGGAAGAGGTTCGACATTGGATGCTTCTAGGTTATTTTTCTCTTTGAGGGACCTATCATACTTGATAAAACTATAGTTGGTAGTCAGAAGTTAATTGAGATAATCCTCTTCGAAAATGGTGTAATTACCAGCGGTGGTTGTCACTGTATTTTGGTCCTATTCTTGCGGCAACCAAATAGGTTTCTAAATTCGGCTTAGCGGCTGCATGGTCGCTTCCTCGGTAAATACCTTTTCTTTGATACTTTTTATTTTGTCGTCATGTGTAGTTGTGCGGCTGCTAGCACTCGAAGTCCAAAGGAGTCAATTTGCACCGATCTGACGTCCCTTGACAAGCAATCTGCAACTATGTTATCTTGGCGGCGTATGTATGCCATGTCGTTGACATACACTAAAATTGCGGTCCAATAACGCTGCTGCCTGTAAGTTTTTGCACTTAACTGTGAGGAAAATGGCGATAATAATGGCGTATGGTCGGTGCACAGTGTCATATTGCGCCCTTCTATTATGTGCTTAAAAGGCATAACAGCCAAGTATGCGGCGACAAGCTCACGATCGTACGTTGAATATGCCTGTTGAGTTTCTGAGAGCTTCTTTGAAAAGAAAGCTATGGGCTTCGTGACGCCGTTCACCTATTGATAGGGAGAGCAGCACCTGCCCCGTATTGGAAGCAGTGCTTCAACAATTGCAGGGGTAAATTGTACGGGAGAGGGTGATGGAGTGTGATTGCTTCTTCTAAAGCATTCTTTGTTGACTTGAATGCTCTCTCCTCGATTTCGCCCCACTTGATTTTCTTCGACATGTGGTACACTCCCAACAACTCAGCGGTGCTGCTTTGTCCGCAAAGTTGCACATCATTCTTGTGTAGTATCTCAACATTCACGAGTAACGACGCAGTCCTTTAGAGTCTTTTAGCTTTGGTATTTCATCAATAAATTTTCCTTATTTTGGGGTCAGGAGGACATATGCCTTTTTGCGAGATTTGATGGCCCAGAAACGTTATTTTCTCTTTCGTGAACTTGCATTTTTCTAGGGAAATCCTAAGGCCTTTCTATGATAATATTTGCATTACTTGTTCCATATGGTTGAGGTGTTTCTCTAAATTATTAGCAAAAACAGGATATCGTCTACATATATATATATATATACAAACCTCAACCCATGGAATTAATTATGCATAAATCTCTTAAAGGTACTACTCGCATTGCGAAGGCCAAATAGTAATGTAGGGCATTGCCACAAACCAAAGGGGTGGTAATTGCTGTCTTTTCGACTTCAGCTGGGCTCATTGAAATCTACTGATATGCCCTCATGAGGACCAGCCTCAAAAAGATCCTTTTTCCATGGAGATGATTTGCCAGCTTTTAAATTCGAGGCAAGGGATATCGGTCGGTCTTTGTAATGGCATTTAGAGACCTATAGTCCGCGACTATCCTGCACTCACCGAGGGTCTTCCTGGGTACAAAATCTATCGGTGAGGTCCACGGTGACTTCGATGGCTGGATTACTTCTTCTTTTAAGAGGTCCTCGATCATTTCCTTTGCTAATTTCAGCTTTTCCTCTGTCAATTGCCTAGGCCGCGCAAATGTATGTGGGGCACTGCCTGTATCAATATTATGCTTCACTATTTGGTCCATTGCTGGTACCATTTGAGTGATAGCTGGTCTATACAGTGCGCCATATTTTTCAAATATTTTTGGACATGATTTGCGTACATTTTGAGGTCTGTTCTTATCATCGCTATGGATAGTTCCTCGGAAGTTTGAACCGGTGAAGCAAGCTTGGTGTTTCGATCCAGCAGTTTATTCCGGACGAATCGACGATTAGATCGAAATGATTCAAGAAATACATTCTAAGGATGGGTGTGGTGATTTTTGCTAGAACGAAAGACTATCGAAATAACCTACTTAAACATGGACTGGCAAAATTCGCACTCATTTCCCCGTAGAATTTAATCGCCCCACCGTTTGCGTTTGAAAGATTTATGCAACTTTCTTTGCTGTTGCTGTTATTAGCAATGCTGGCTGGAATGATTGATAATCTCGCCCCCTTGTCGATCAAGATTTAGTACTTCTTGTTGTGGATTTTTGCGGCTAATTTGAAAACCGCCAGCATGCCCACTTGCGCAGTGGCTAGGACACGTCTTCCTAGTTTTCCGGTTACGATGGTCAAGATGAAGGTGGAATTTGTAGATCCTCCTTTTTCTTTAGCCACTTGCACTACGGTTTACACCACTTTGCATTGTCACCGTAATAGAGATGTGCACGACACAATATTGGCCTCTGGTCCTTCTCAAATGGACGCACGTTCATTGGGGTGAGGTTTAATTTGCCACCAATAATTTTGATTACCACATCGCACCGCACTCGCAAATTATTTCTCGCGCATTACCGCCGGACCGCACGAATTTTCCGCAATATTCACATTACCGCATTGTTCTTTGTGGAAAATTATTAATTCGTTCGCCAGTTTATCGATTTGAGTTAACGAGAGGTCTTTTTGAGAGGCAATTATCGGTGCAATAGTGGAATGCAATGACTGAATAAATTTATGTCTTACCAGTTCCTCACCTACCCCAGGTTGCAAGGCTGTGCGCCTGATTTCTCAAAATTTCGCGAAGGACGGCCAGTGAAAGTCCATGAGGCTGTTATTCTTTCGCATAATTCTGGCTTAGTCTTCTCGAATAGACTTACGACTTCAGCCTTCGATATCTTTAGTTTTCATTTTCAAAAATGTCTGCAGGCAGGTGGTTTACTGTTTCAGGGGGTAATAAGGCCAATATTTGGTAAAATATTGATACCTCCTTGGTGATTTTTGATTTTTAAAATTGAGCCTCTACAATCCTAAACTAACCCATCACTGCAGCGTCGTTACATACTGGAGCTTTTATAATCACGGCACTTACTGACTGCCTCACCTTGCCTCATCTGGTTGACTTTCATTCTCTTTCCTCTTCCTTGTATTTTCCGAATTATCGCGTAATCTTTTAAAAGGAGTCCGGTTGGTTTGCGTTGCCCTTCTTTATTTCCAACAAGAGTTATTTTCTTGATTGCTATGGGGTGCCCTAAACCGAGGGGCGGTCTTATTCTAGCGACGAGGTCAGATAGCCCGGAGGATGGGGATAAAATACACTAGGGTAGAACACCGGTATTTTGTGAGTTATGTAATCGCGAGTAATTGCGATTATCCAGGAGAATGCGCAAGGATGGTTTTTCCGATTAATAAGACCTTGAAGCAAGAAGATTGAGGAAAGTCAAGTTATTGAAGTCACCAAAGCAAAAATATAATTATTATTGAACTAGATCTTATTGCACTTTACAAAACTTCTTTAATCAAGTTTTAAGATCTAAGTTATAACATAAAGTAAGTTCGAGGTCAAGCGCGGGCAAGGTCTAAAGGAGGCAGGACGAATAGAGCCTTTAAGAGTTACACATTAATGTCTGCGTTATGTACACATTTTTGCGTAAATATTCGATGAATATTCTTAGTTCGATAATTAATAGAGCTTTTAACCTCACGTGTTCAGAGCAGCATCTTGTTATATCGTATTAAACATCTCCAACCATCACTACTCATTTCTCCTCAAAACGGATAATTAGAGAATCTCCCTTCCGACATCATATTTTTTTTTATTTCCTTCTGTTTGCTTTCGGTTTTTCTAAAATATATTATTTTCTTCATTTCTGCCTGTCAATTAGTGTCTTATTAGTGTGTAAGCAATTTGCATTATTATCAATCAGTTAGTTTTGTGTATGTATTTGCTAAGTCTTCTTGAAATTAACTCTTCTCATTCCAACCCTCTGTATATCCGAATGAAAATGAATCTAGTTATACAAATCGCGACAATTGTGAATTCGATGGTAGTTTTGAGTCAGACAAAAACAACGGATCAACTTAACATAGAGTTAAACAAGTAAATAGAATTTTACACCTATACGCCTGGACTCATCCTAGTCAATCTCATACAAATTTCCAAGCCTAATCTCATTGAGTTGATGCTAATTCGAACAGCGTTAGGATATAAACAGACCTGAAATTACTAGTCTGAATAATGCTCCTCTCCTCTCGTCAAACTCACCCCAAGTCACCTATACCAACTACCTCACTATCTTGGCTTTTTGTTTGTCGCAGTTTGAGGAAGAGAAATAGCACTTCACCTGATAAACTTACTGCTGAATCTACATATGGTTATCATTTTTCTATTTTGATTGTGGCACAAGATTAGGATAGAAAGGGAGAGGTAATCACTGCTTCATAAACTTATCAGTCTCTTTTTAATATCACAACTTCAAAAGCTTTCCATGCTCAGATCCCCACCTTGCGTCTGAAGATCTCTTACAATTACCATCGTTTTTCCTTTCAAGGCCACTATATGAACAGTTTGTGGAATGAATTCTGACAATTTCTGAAGACGGCACTCCCTTTTCCTTCAGTAACCATGTTATTCTGAGCGCTTTTAAAATCTCATTCATACACTCTCCTATCTTGCGACTTCTTGACAAAATTTTTCACTCTATCTCTCTTTACCGCTTTCACCTATTTTATATCTCTTTTTTTCTCTTTCTATCATGGCCCCGTTAGGGGATCTCCTGGCTGCCGTGCTGACGGGGCTCAGCTCTCGTCCTGCTCCAGTTTAGCCTCTGCTCCTCCTTTCAGACAGCATATATTTCTCCCCTACTTTCTCACTTCCGCTACAACCTCTCCCACAACTTTCTCTGGTTGTCCTCTATTTTCACAGGGTAGATGTTGACCACCTTCTTCTCAGCCAACTATCCCTGATTGAGGCTGATGGGAGAGGAAATAATGTTCCCTATACCTTGAGCTCCGGTTTGGGATAGAAGGTTTAGAACAACATGCTTCATGCCTACCCATAACTTCTTCACATTCACTTTCCTTCTCACATCACTATATATTTACGCCATGCCTAAGGGGTAGCCTCCATGATGAAGGGCTGCCAGGTCACTAGGCGGAAGGGTACCCTAAAATGGCGGCCGCTGACTCTACCAGCCCCAACTCACCTTGCACAGAGCGCGCTACTGCGAAAGACGATTAGCGTATGCATCCCGTAGAATAAATAGGTTCACCATGCCTTATGATGAATATAAAAAAATCCCTCTCCTTACTTTCCCCTCTACCACCGTCGAAGCCGCCTTTGGTCAGCTCCACTAAAAAAATAGAAATTCCACCCCTGTGCTCTCGCAGGGAAAACTCTAAATCTCTTTGACCAGAGAGGAAGCTTACTCCTCTCTATTGCCTACGGATGCAGGGTGCTCCACTTCAGCCCTTTTTTTGGAGTCATCTTTGAGTGACTCCATCTTACCAGCTACAGCATCCCCCTTTATTTTCACAGGGAACTGCCAAAAAATTCAGCAGGCAGCCTATATCAGACCGCTCCTCGATGAAGCAGCTCGGTAGGGCAAACTCCCATAGAGGGTAGAGGGAAAACAGGGCCCATCTGCGCTTTCCCTCGAAAGACCTGCTGGCTTGGATATTGACCTTAGCGGGGGTCAAAGCGGGTGATCCTATCCCCCAATCTAGCCCGACTAGAGAAACCACTGTCAATGTGACCTGTTATGTTCCGGAGCGTGCACATGGCTCTCAACCCCCGAGATAGACATGGTCCTTTAGGCAACACAACCCCAAACTATAGGATCTTCCATGATGGCGAATCCGGGCTAGACGTCAAGGAACGAACCCGAGTCCGCACCTATGCAAGGTCGTCCTCAGACGGATGGGGTCTCCAAGGCAGTACAAGAAGGGGAGGGATCTTCTTCTCCAGCTGGTGCCCCTTCAACCACCAGGACCTTATCCATCTATGAGAAGGACCTTGCTGAGGCCGATCCACTTGGTCTGGCGGCTCCTGTTGGTGAAGGGATGAAGCGGGTTCGTTCCTCGCCCTCCTCTCAAAAAAAGAGAAAAACAGGAAAAAGACTCTTGGCTCCTCTCCATCCGCAGGGGTTGCTGGGACGGATGGGTCTACTGCCACTTTTGTAAGCGATTAAGTCAAGATCGGCAAGGCCTGCCCCGCTGCCCCCCCCCCTTTGGTGCGGAATCCCTGACAAAGGCCAAAAGTGAAAGTGTGCAGAGCGGATCCTCGATTGCGTTGGGCCCCCACATTCAGAGACGAACCGGTGTTTTCGAGGCCGCTAGCTTCAAACGCTTCCTTGTTATTCGCTCCACTAATGGCAGCATGTTGGCTAAGGGCAACATAATCCATCATAGGAGGGCTTTAGCTAGTGTCCCTCAGCGAATCTCGTGGCCCTGCACAGGCGGAGTGATTAAGCTCCCCTGTGCTGCAACCCAACACATAGTCTCTGATACGGGTATCTGGCAGCGGGCTTTTCCTCACAGCTTCCTGCTCTCGTATCCCCAATTTTGCAATCGCAAGTGCACTGCATAGTCGAGACTAGGTTGAAATGACAGCGTCCACTAGTCAAGGCATCGTGCCCAGGTTGCGGGTGGGGGTGAGAAATTATGATGATGAGTATGATGTGCCTACTGAAAATTATTTATTCTCTCTATTAAGTAGCTCCCGAATGGGAAGATGTTTGATGTTGTAGAAAAAAGTTGTAGGTGACAATATGTACATATATGATATTAAAATGAAAAATGAGAATGAAGATGGGGGTGAGGTTGAGATGTTCTTCTATCTTGACATCTTACTTTTACGAGTGCGAATTTTTCTTCTAGATTTAGAGATGTAGTTCTCCGTGACTTCCTTCCTATTAAAACTTCCAACCTCGGCGGCGAAAATTCTCTTCGAAGGATAGCGTGGAGATGGTTTCGGTAATTGCTTTACCAAGCGTGAGTGATTCAGCGAGAAGGCGATCCAAATGATGAATTTTTCTTCCTAAATTTTGGGAATTCGATGAGCTAGGTGGTGAAATGTTTAGTAGATGTGATAGAGATGAAGAAGTTTTTTGTTTTAATTACCCTGCCATATTTTTCCTCTTTCCTTGCCTTTTTTTCTACAGTGTTCTCCCTGTTGTCATTTTTGATCCACAGAGCAGGTCTGAATCTTACTTTTAAATATATTTATTCATTTAATTTAATTTTTTTCCTCCGTCGTAGCCATTTAGCCTTTCAAGCATGTCTTTTGCTAACATTATTTAGCCTACTTTTATTTTTGTGGTTATTTTGCCTCTTTTGTTTTCATTTTCCTCTATTATTATTGTATTTTATTTCGCTTTCTTTTTGTGGGCAGTTCGCCTTTGTTGTTCAATATTTTATCTTATTCTAAAATTAGTTTAGACTTTATATTTAATTTTCTTTTGCTTGGCTCTTCGCCTCTTTTTTTTTTTTATTTAAAATTAGTTCGGTTTTTTTTTGTTTTTTTTGGCATTGGTGGTTTTTCCTTGATGGGCTTTTCTCCTCCATTGTTTAGTTTTATTTTGATTTATTTCTCGTTTCTTTACAACTTTTATAGGCATTTCTACTCTTTTTATTGTTTGTCATTTTAGTTATTTATTTTGTGTGGTCTTATTTGTTATCTCTTCTTTCTTGGGTTTTCGTTATGGTTGTTCTTTCGTCTTTATTTTCGTATTTCTCGATCTTAGTGATTTATATATTCGTTTTATTGCCTGCGGGTTAACAATGTTGAGGTTGTCGAGTGTGGGTATAATAGTTTGCCCTATCTTTTCCCAAGTCTTTCTCCCTAGCCTTTCAACTTCGGTATTAGTTGGCTCAAGTCCTTCTATACAGATCTGTTTGCCTAATGAGGTCGTTGCTTCTAGCTCCATCTATTAGCAGGGTGGGTTTATTTTGTACTCTCTGCATCGTCCTGAGAGAAGTACAAATCGCCATCTGCGTTATTACTGCAGAGTGCACTAGGACGGAGCGTACCAAGGCAGAGTATAGCTTCTCCTTCTTTAGATAGTTAAGGTTCCAGAACCTGTATAGTTCCGATGTTGCCTTTTGGCTCTTGAGACTCCGGTGTTGATATGGGCTTTGTACCCAGACTCGGGGAACTGACAACTCAGAACTTTACCCTCTTCCAAGAACGGGTAGAGGTAGTCGTTCACGAAGACCTCATCTATTTTCTGGCGGTTCATTGAGATTATTCGGAATTTTGAGCAGTTGTTTTTAATTTTCCACATCCTTTAATATCTGTGAATGTTGTTTATTTCTGCAGCTGTACCCATTGCTTGAACTCAGGCTTTCCGATAGCAGCTAGGGACGATTTGTGTGATGTCATCTGCAAATTAAAGATACATCGTGTAGTCCGCACCGGAGCAGGGAGGTTTATTTTGTACGCGCGGTACAGAAATAGACTCAGAGAGCTGCCTTGCAGAACTCCCGCCTTGAGTTCGAATTCGGGTCCTAAAAAGCCTTCGATGGAGATTTGGGCTTTTCTCTCTATGATATAGGAACACAGGACCCTTTCCAGACTGAGTTCAACTGGAAGTTTAGGATCTTGAATTGGCGACCCCTTAGTCAAACCTTTTTGAAGGCCTTCTGTACATCGTGCAGCAATACCACGTCTACGTATTCCCCCTCGGCTTTGCAGTGGGGTATTTTCTCCGTTAGGAGGGCGAGAGTAGTTTCCATTCCTCGCCGCTTTCGGAACCCTTGCTGCCAGTCGTTGTGAGTTCCCAGTTTGGCTTGTTGGTTTTGAAGCCGGGTTGCTAGGATTTATTCGTAGATTTTACCCACGAACTCGAAAAGAGATACTAAATGTAATTACCCTGTTGATCTAGGAGCTTACCTGCCTTGGGTATATAGATGATTTTGGCCCTCTTGAGACCGTTGGGGAAGTAGCTCGTGTTCAGGAAAGCGTTAAGAATGTTGGTGATTCCCTGTATGCCCTGCCGCGGGTCCTTTACCAGATTGTTTGTGGTGATGCCCGTCTAGCCTGGTGCCTTTTTGTTTGAAGGATATCACAGTGTCAATGACGTCCTTTGTTGTTATTAGACAACCATGGTAAACCATCTCTCTTCCCATCTGCGCATGATGGTGTGGATGCGTGCGGTGTATTATCTGATTCAGATCGTCAATCAAACGGCCCTCGAATTCCTAGTCGAACTCTTCGTTGTCTTCTTAAGGGATAGAGAAGATTTACTCCCAGTATGCTCTAAATCTCCCCTACAGAATCTTGGAATCCTTTATATATTTGCCGTCCTCTTTGATCTGAACCTTTTCCTTTTATTTTTAATTTCCTGATTTGGTGCCAGAATTTGGCAAGGCTCAGCTTACTGTCTATTCCGGCTATAAGGCTGTCCCAGATCTCAGCCAGTTGGATGTTTATGGCTTCCTTTAGTTAGGAGCTTAACCGACGAAGTAGCGCGCTTCTTTTCGGGCTTAGACCTTCCCGTCTGATCTCCTTGTACACTTCTCTATGCACATGTGCTATCCTCTTCATATCCTCTGTCCATCTTGGCTAAAGTAGCGTTTTATATCCATTCATGGGAACACACTACCGGTCATCTTCGAAGATAAAAGTCGTTACTCTTTCTAGTTCTTCGTCGACCTTCTCCAATATAGCCTCGCTCAGGTAGGCCAGGGCGTATTATTGCAGAAGAGTCTTGTAACGGTCCCAGTTGCTGGCGGCGTAGTTCTTACCTGGTGTGACTGGCAACTGGATCGCGCGAGTGAATTGTTGTTAATATGGCAATGGGGTCGCTGGGAGTTGTTGTGCCCGGCTTGTTATAGTAGTTGAAGGGGAAGCCTCCGCTTGTCATGATAATATCAGGTTTGGTGGATAATCTGCTAGTGATGTAGGTTGGGAAACCCGGCCCTATCATCTGGATGTTATTCCTGTCCATTATCATTTCCAAGTTTCGGCCTCTATCGTTGGTTCTAACGTAGTTGGACATTCGGCATCTGGCATTGAGGTTGCCCCCTAAGAATGCCATTCTCCGGTACCTGAAAAGTGTGCATAAGTTTGTGCCGGGTAGATAGGCTCGACGAGGGGGTTGATAGGCTGCAGATATCATGAGGTTTCCCGCCTATGTGGCAAGTTGTATCGCCACAAAGGATTCGTCAAATTCTGGGAGACAATTGAATGCTAGGTTCCTTCTAACAGCTATCGCAGCACCATCTAACCTTTTCTCTGAGTGATTCTTCATGAGCACTCTGTATCCCGGTATTTTGAGTTGACCTCTTGTGATGTCAATACTGTGCTCTGTCATTAGTATTATGAAGGGGTTAAGTAGACGGCATATGTTTCCATATGCCGGTGCTTTCCCCTCCCATCCATTAACGGTAAGTGTCAGAATCCTCAATATATTGTTCAGGTTCTCCATGCTGGCCTTTCTCTACTAGTGTTTCTGGGTGACATTTCTTTTTCATCCGTTCCTTTTATTGATAAATTCTGTGTTGGAAACCTACTCGGTACAGAGAACGTTATGGCGTAGTAGGGCTTCTTCAACTACTTTATCTCGATCGATGCGGCTTTAGATACCTGCACGTAAGTAGTGTTTGATCTGCGTACCTCATCCTGTTTCTTGTCATTTTTCTTTTTGTTTATTATTTACTTTTTGACCGGGCATGTAATAGCCATTGAATTGTAGCCTTGCCCCGCAGTTGCTGCATTTTTTGTTCTTGTTTCGGCAGTCATTCCAGTAGTGTCCCTCCTCGCTGCACTTAGAGCACGGTTTCTCAGGCACACTAAGTTCTTTGGTGGCGTGCTGCTCCATTTGTAGCAGTGAAAGCAAAATTGGACTGAAAAGAATTATTCTAGCTCTATCTGGTCTCCACTGACCTTGGCGTTAAACATAAGCAAGCCTCGTTCTTTTCCCATTTTGGGCCATCGACATTTCTGGGAAGACAACTTTAAATACATGGGCGTAGTCGCTGAGGTTCTGCCTATTCTTAAATTTAATGGCATCTGCGACTTTAGCCCACTTTTGTCTAATCTCAATTTCTTCTTTAATTTTTTGTCTATTTTGGTGTCTGGTCCAATGATCGAGTCTCTTGCAAACGACACTGCGATTAGCTTGAGTTTGTGTTTGTGTTAGTATTTCTAGAGCTTCTACATTCATAATTGCCACAACGTCCTTTTCACGTTAGCAGATCGCGACGCACCCAAATGGTAAGGCTAGAAGCCTTACAAGTGCGATATTGAGTTTTCCGATCAGTAGCTCAAATACCTTATCCCTGTTGTGCTTGTTCTGCGTGTTGATCACCCGCAGGGGAATTCTTGTGTTGTTCTCTTGGGCCATTTTGCACCCAGTGAGGACCCACGGGGACTTTCTGATTTTGCCTTTTCTCTTTTTATGCAGGTGGTTAGACAATGTTTGAATATCTTGAGCAGTGCTGGGAAATCAAATCGAATTCAAATCAATAAACATCTAAAATCTATATATTTTCAAACTTGGAAACGAAAGAAAAATCGAACTGAAATATTTTTGAAATCTCAAATCGAAATTTAACTCGAACCAAAAAGAATTAAAAAACTATATTTCGAACTTGAATCGACCCTAAATATAAGTTTGAAGAGAAAACGTCGAGTATCATTAATAAAATAATTTAAGAGTTCCAAGAAATCCCAATTGTTTAACATGTGAATAGTAGGTAAATCTCTATTTAAATCTTTTGTCGTAATCATAATTCTAATCTTGTTTTGCTAATCACAGAATGACTCAAAGCTAAACCTTTCTTCTCATCTACCATTGCGGATAATTTAATCATTGATTTCAATAGAAAGGTACACAGTGAATTTGGGATTCTGGTACATATGGATAGCTATATTAAGCAAGAAATAATACAGTAAATAAAGAATTGACCTTAACTCAAGGAAAATGCGTAATAAGAAGGGAAAGTTTTTATGTTACTTTGTTAAAAATGATAGTTAACGAGCAAAAAGCATATAGAAATGTAGGCTGAATCCAAATTTATATTAAAGAATTGAAAAGCCGAAAAATTGATATTTTTAAAAATGCCCAATTCAAATTGAGACCCGAATAGATATTAATTTTAGTTCCCATCCCTGATCTTAAGTCTTCTTCTTTGGGCCTGTGATTTCTCGTTAAATGAGTTGAGTCAGTGACTAACTCCCTCCTCGTAGCAGCGCGGCGTTAGTGAACATAGATTGCTGGATGGGGAGATGATGATGATGGGTGAATCCAGGTAGGAGGGGGGTTCATATGGCGAACTTTTGTTAGTAGAGTGGAATCAACCATCACTAACCGGGGGGCCGCCCCTCGAGGGTTTGGGTATCAGTGCTGCAGCCGGCATATATAGAGACGGGTGTGGCTTCCATCTATGGTCCTGGCTAGACCCCTAGCGTGAAAAAGTTGGGAGGGAGCCAACAGAATTTCCAGTCCTGCCCCTTATCCGAGTGCTTCAGTCTGTTAGTTCCGTGTACTTGATTTCCTATTTAAATTCCATCGTATCTCTCATTTGAATGGCTGGCCAAAATAACATTGTAATTGTAGATTTTCAAGGGATTCACATCTGTGTCAAGCCATGTTCCTAGATTAGGACTATGTCCGAGTATACTTTGTGGATGATTTTAATGCGAATTTTTGTTTTCCTAACCATTGACGTTTAGCGAAACGATCTCAATTTTGCTAATAAGCCTTGTGTTACAAGCCATGTTATGCAACTTGATTGTTTTGAAACGTTGCTAGCTCTTCAGTACCTTTTTCTTTTAAATTACTCTTGCGAAAGGTTAAAGCATGACTCTGCGCAAATTTCGTTTTTTTCTCCTTTGAGTGCCGAAAGCATTTCCTCCTCGGAGGCATTGCAGTCAAAATCTCACTTGAACTTTCCTTTAATTACTCCCTCGATTATATTGTTGACTTTTGCCAGTCTCGGGAGTAGAGCCGATAGCGAGTCATATATTCGTATGCTTAAATCTGTGGTCTTTTTTCTAGGGGCTGTCTGCCTATCATTTTTGGTGGGCTTGCTTTGTTGGCTCAACCGTTGTGAAACTCTCTCCCTCTGTGCCCTCAGATCTGTCTCCATTGTCTCAGATGGTGCGGTCTCTTCACGCTTGTTCAGTAGGAGGTCCTGGATTTTGATATGTTCCTTCAAGTCTGTTTGGGATTACTTCGCGTCTGTGTTTGGTAGAGTTCGGTCGAAGGAGGGCTTTCGGGAAACCATATTGGTTTCATTCTGTTTGGATGAGCATCTTGTTTAATTCGGTGGCGTATATTCCTGGTGGTTTGGCTATGTTCACGAAGTGAGCTTGAATTACGCACAAACCAGGTCCAATTCATCATCGGGTATAGTTGCACTAATGTTTTGCCTTTCTCTTCCTTTTGTTTCGCTTGAGCTTAGCTAGTGTTCGCCTCACGGGTCTTTTCCTCATGTAGGTTCCTCTTCTTCTGATTTGCTAGGGTCTTCTTCATGTGGCAAGACATCGAGAGTTTGCAGCGAGGGCCTTTCGCAGTTAAGGCACTTCTTTGCGCCCCCATTGGTACACTCTTTCCAGGTGTACCCTGTTCTAGGGCATTCAGGACATAATTTTCACGGGAATGTACTCTTTTCTAGTGTATTGATAATGGCGGAGCACGAGAAGCAGACCTGTACTGAAAAAAGTCTCTATCTCAATGCACGAGGCTGAGATCTTGGTAGAAAACATAAATAAGTCCGCTTCTGATGCATTGGCAGTCATCTCAGATGGCTAAAAGGTCGCTTTGAAGAGGTGGGTGTACTCCCTTCCATCTTTCTTTTTAACCCTTTCAAGGGAAGTGGTTCAAATAATGTCTACCTGTCTGGCTACATTTGATGCGTGGTGGTGCAAAAAAAAGTACTACTTAAAAAAAAGCATTTTCCCAATTGAGCAGCAGCTCAGAATCTGTACCAACTTCATAAATGCACTCTCTGGAGCTTCTGGATGCATTTGGTTACAAATTTGGATGCCAAAATTATTTTCCCTCATTGTGGCTGAAACGTCGAAGGAAAATGCTGCGTCATTTTCACTCCCTAATTAAAATTAGAAGAAATTTCAGTTATATGTAAGGCAAATATAATTATTTTGATATACTTTTGCTTCCTAGATAGGATTAAAGTATTTATGCTGATATTATCGAATAAATTCTACACACGCTCAAGTAATTCGAAAAAAGAAGGTGGTACGTTATCTGTACCACTACAAAAATGCATTATAGATGTTCATATTGGCCTACGCATTTCCAACCTATTTTCGCCGGATATATATATATATATAATATATATATATATATATATATATATATATATATATATATATATATATATATATATATGTGAGAATGGATGGGGAGAAAGAAAAGTCCAGACACTACACAGAGCTCTTTATTGACGTTTCGCCTCTTGGCTTCCTCAGAATGGAACTGACAAGAGAGATGGAAGATCGCCGCTCGACCATTCGTAAAGTTAGTCTGGGTCGCGGTCACTTGCTTTCCCCCGGCCGTTTCCCCCTCGTCTCGACCCTTCCGCCTCTTCATTAATGAGCCTTGCCGCACCTGTCGCCAGCTTGAAGAAACCGTCCCGGTGATTTGTCGACCTATAGGAGAGAATATATGTAGCTTCAATAATCCTACGCTCACGTTTTGATAAACCTTTTTGAACTATACTCACCCCATCCCATTTGGGTAAATGCCCACATTCATCTATATGCACCACTAACGAGTTTGAAGTTCTATGTGCCTGGACGTCCCTCTTATGCTCACTAAGTCTAGTTTTAATGTCCCTACCAGTCTCTCCGTAATAACTCTTGTCGCACCCTTCACACGGAATCTGATAGATTATGCCCCTATCCGTTTGGGCCCTAAACTTTTTGTGCGAAACCAATTCCTTGATCTTCGTCCCAGCATGATCGGCAACTAGCAAACCCGTTTTCATGAGGGCCACATTTATGTTCTGCGCAGCCTTGCAGTAAGGCGCTGAAAGGTACCTGACCCCATCCAATGTGCCTGTCAAAGCCTCATTATCCGCGGTCCCATTTGTCGTGCTACTCATTTTGCCTCTTTCCGATATCCCGACCGCTTTATACCTCAACTTTATTAAGAGACCCTCCGGATACTTTTATGAAACTAAAGTATCCGGAGGGTCTCTTAAAAATTCCCCAGTTACAGGATCACTAGAGTAGTGATTGAAAATTGAATGATTCCTTTATTTCCAATTTGATGTCTGTAAAAAGATGTAATTGGATCTTAGGCAATTAACATTTGAATGATAATGTATTCATGCCTCAAAGAGATTCCACAGACTTCGACAAGCTTTATAAAGTGAGGCCTTTACTTCAAATGCTTATTGGAAATTTCAAAAAAAGTTTTCTGCCTAGCGAAATAGTTACATTTGATGAGTCAATGGTCAGATTCAAAGGTCGTAGTACTCTTAAGCAATAAAATCCGATGAAACCAATTAAAAGAGGTTATAAAATATGGGTTCTAGCTGAAAAGTTAAGTTATTTTCTTGATGGGGAAATATATATTGGTAGGGTGCAAGGAAATGTTACTAAAGATTTAGGAGGTAGTGTTGTTCGGAAGCTTACGCACCCACTTCAAGGGGGAAAACATAAAGTTATTTTACAATTATTTCACTATTTACGATTTAGTTAAATATCTGAAAGAGAAGTCTCTGCATTCATGTAGTATGTACAGGAAACCAGAATAGGAGAAAAATTTCCATCTAATTTCAAAGAAGACAAAAGCATGAAGCGAGAAGTATATGACTAGTATGTAAGTGAAGATGGAATATCTGTGTACAAATGGAAAGATAGAGGTATGATGCGTGTTACATCTAGCTATTATTGCGCAACTGCCGTAGTACAAGTTTCAAAAAAAGAAAGAGATGGAAGTACAAGTAAAATCAATTGTCCTGAAGCTATTAAAGATTATAACAAACATATGAATTGTGTGGATATATTTTACCAGCTAAGTGCGTTATTTGAAATAGATCGAAAAGGCCACAAATGGTGGCACATAATATTTTTATATTTCCGGGATGCAGCCGTTGTAAATACCTTCATAATCTCTAAGGATATATTACCTGAAAAGATAAATACGAAATACTTTCGTTTGAAAATTGCTGATGGACTTGTTTCAGCAACATATGTCACAAAGCTAAGAAAGAAAGGCCCATCCTTTGAAATAAATATGCATAAACCTCAGATGCCACTTCACATCAAGTAGCAAGAATCAAACCATTAACCAAGAAGAGGAATAAGAAGATGATGTGGCTTATGCAGCACAAAAGCAAAACCATCCAGAACAGAGTAGGAATGCTCGGTTTGCAAGGTTGGAAAAAATATAACTTGCATTCAAGATTTTCATAAATAAACTTACTACTCATGCATGTTACAAAATAAAATTATCCAAAAAGGAATTGAATTTATAGAAGTTCAAAGGAAATTAAAGAATTTTTTTTTTCATTTTTGTTTGTTCGGAGGGGGAAAATTTTACTATGCAAATTTGAGCGGTGGTACACTATAAGTACCACCTTAATAATTAGTTAATTATTTATATTTTTTCAAAAATAATCGGGGAATATCATTTTTGTGAAGATTTATTGTCAATATCAAACAAAATATTTTATTATATTTAAACAAATAAACCTTTGCCCTCCTAGAGCTTTTTTTATCCTAATAATTTTGCCCCTCATAGGGTTAAACTCATAAATTTCATCGAATTTTGCCCAACATTTCTTGTCCTCGATTTTGATCATCATTTATCTTTCATTGTGAGTCCGACCCAGGGGTCAAGGCGAAGGCAGATGATTGACCTTTAGGCCGACACGTGTGGTGGGACCTTTGGTGACAAGCGGATCTTGTCGAGTTTTGTGCGGGACTTTTCACTTAGAAGTTTGACGACGTCTATGTTGCTATCGCATTTAAACTGATAGACATAGGATTGTTCCACTAGACAGCATAGTGCAACCCTAATGATTGCAAAAATTCTCTCGAATACTCTCTCCCTCGGCGGCTTGGGGTGGTTCTCTTTGACCGATAGCGGGATCCTTTTCTCGCCCCTTGGTTCCTCCATGACTGCCCGATTGCAAGTTTCTCATCCACGGCTCCTACCAAGCTCCTATTCAAACAGTATTCTTATTACTATGAACGCGTTCCACTTTGCTCTGCCCTCTCTAAAAATAAAATGTCTAAACAGGGCCCACTAGCCGGTCCTGTCCACTTCGCCCCTAGTAGGGCCCCCTTCTTCGCGCCTCCTGTAGGGCTTCCTTCTTCGGTTCGGACACGAAAGAGACTGGTGGTCTCTAAAATCCTCGCCTAGCGGAGAGGTTATCAGGAACGAGGTGTGCTGCTGTCGTATGGAGAGAAGCAAATTACAAGCCGAATAATCGTTGTCTTCCGATGATGGATCTCCCCGCGCGCGCGCGTATACGTCTGCGACATTTACAAATTGAGACAGTTACGTCATGGACTTGACGCGTAGAGGATCTCTTCGCCTGCGTAAAATATAGAAGTTGAAAGGTTGAGAAGTAGGACTTTGTAAGTTCTCTGGGTGAGTTTGGTTCAAGTTCAAGTTAATGAAAGTGATGAAATGTTTTCTAGGCATTCATACGTGAGAAATTGTTTACTAGTTTGTTTGATTATTTTTTTCTTTATAATTCGTCAATAATTTGCTGACCACGACGGTCAGTTTCTTCCATTATTTTATAACTTTTGTTCATTCTGTTAGTAGGCTCCTGATTCGTCGCTTTCAAGCCTTTCAAGTAGTTTTTTTTATTTTTCCTGACTTTTCTTTTGTAGTTTCATATGGGCATTTTTGCCTCTCTTATTTGTTTTTTTTTAATTTATTTATTCTTTATATTCTTTCTATTTGAATTTTATTTTGGGCACTTTGCCTTTTTTATAATTGATTGTTGTTATTGCAGTTAATTTATCTTTCTTTTTTATTTTCGTTGACTTTGTTATCTAATTTCTCAATTCTTGTTTTTATTTCAAGCTTAGTTTGGGCACTGCCCCTCTTTTTATTTATTATTATTTTCGTTAACTTTGTTGATTATTTATTCTTTTCTTCTTTTTATTTTCATTTGATTTTAGTAGCTTGGGCACTTCTCCTCTTTGTTTCTTTATACTTTTTACTGTTCTTTTTTCCTCCTTTTGTTTTAGTTAAAGTTTGATTTGGACACTTCGCCTCTTTTTACATATTAGAGTTTAATCCCTTTTTTTATTGTTTTCCTTGTCTTATTTCGATTTTGTGTCATTGTTATATCTAAAGAAGTCTTATATTTTCTCTTGCATTGTTTGTTCCGCTCGGGAATAGAGCTGTTCATCTACCGTGCCTTGTCTGAATTCTGGTTTGTCTAGGTTATTGTTTATTGTTGAGAGTAATTCTTCTTCTACCTTGTCCCATGTCTTTCTCCGTAGCCAATAGATCTCCATATTGCTTGGTTTGAGTCCGGCATTAATTTCCTTTTCCTTCTCGTAGATATCAACATATTTATGCAGAAGTCTTACCATGGCAATACGTTTTCTCTGTTGGGCTTTCTTTGTCCATCGATAGCCGCAAAGGGATTCTGGTCGTGTTTTCTCTCTCAAAGAAATAGTCCAATATAACTTAAGCCATCTCTTCGAGAGTTGAGATTGCCCCTCGGGGGTATTACCTTCTTATGCTCTCTCATCGTTGGTTCTGGTAACTTAATTCGAAAGGAAATGATTTGTGCTTCAATTCTTCTTGCTGTGGTACCCGGTGCTTGTTTGGGGTGACTCCCTCTTTTTCGTAACTCAGCATCCATGAACTTAAACTGCCAAATGGAGCGAATGGATGATGATGCTGACTTTGGGGGAGGGAGGGGGGGGGGCTCACGAGGGTGATTGTATGGCGCACTTTTTGTTGGTTAGCACGGAATCAACCATCACTAACCGGGGGTGCAAGCCCTCGCAGGTTTAGGTATCAGAATTGCAGCCGGTATACATAGTAACGGGTGTAGCTTTCCTCTATTGGCCTGACTGGACTCCCGGGATGGAGGAGTGGGGGCAGGCTCCAACATCCTTTCCTGGAAGTTGCAGTCCGGCCTCTAGTCAGGGTGCCTCTGACGCTGAGATTCACTGTGGGCTACACCTCAAACCAGCTTTCTTGGTGCCCCCAATTATCTCTATCATATAGAACGTCATAGTTATGTCGAGTAAAATCTGTTCTCAAATATCAAGACATTTTTTTGCACATAGATCAGCCACAAAACCAGACATAGTGCTCACTAGCACTGTGTTCCCCTAAAACTACTTCATTGAACCGGGCCCTCCTATCCTCAGCGACTACCAGGCTATCCTTATTAAAATCTCAACCTCCCCCAATCAACTCCTTTTTCCAGAATGCAAGAGCTACGCCCGAGCAAACTGAGATACTTATAAACGAATCTTTGAAAATTAAAACCCTTACCCCTTAATTAATGCCACTCTAGAAGAGATTAACGAGAACTGGGATATATGTAATTAATGCTCATTTATTCCAAACCGATAAGGAAGCCATTCCCCGAGTTAAGTATAAAACTCTTCCTGCCCCTTCTTAAAATCCCTAGAATGAAATCTCTCTCTAGGGAATATGGGAAATGGATCAATGAAGTAAACCTCATTGGCCCCAACATCACTACGCAGGGACGAACACGACAGAAACTTGAAGAGTTAATGAATCTTTATAGGGACCAAAAAGAATGTACTTTGGGACAATTTGATAGACGGACTGAATATAGAAAATAAATCGCGTAGATTCTGGCATACAGTAAAAAGACTAAGAGGCGGACAGACCCAAAATTCCATAAAACTTATAAGTGACAATACCGAAATTACAGACGCGTAAGAAATCGAAAAGGAATTCGGACTATTATGGGCATCTATATTTAAGATGTCCCGGAAGAGGATGATAACTTTGATTTAGACCAGATACACAGAACCCATCCTCACTATTATGTTGCGCAGGAAAGGGAAATGGAGGGACTGGTAGTAGAATTACTGCCGAAGAACTCTCGTAAAACTTAAAATCATTTCGTAAACCAGTACGAGGACGTACAGGAATGACAAGGGAGAATTTTATTCGAGTGCCGCCTAACATCCTTCTGTGTCTCATAAATATCATTAATGCGTGCCTGAGCATGGGTTACTTCCCTGACCACTGGCAGGTAGCAAAAATGATATTCATTCCCAAAGCCGGTAAGCTACCGAACAGTCCAGCTAACTTCAAACCTATATCTCTCTTAGAATTTGCAGGGAAAGTCTTGGAGAAAATTTTGGCCAACAGGGTAAATACGTTTCTCGAGGAAAATAATTCTTACAACAACCAACAACGTGGCTTCCTAAGGAGGCGAGGAACGGACCTGGCGCTATCCGTGATTACCGAGAAGTTGGCAAAGGTAAAAGCAGAAAGACGCCAAGCAAATCTGTTTCTCCGCGACGACAAAAAGACATTTGACAAAGTATAGAGCAGAGGCCCGCAATACAAAATCTTACAACTGGGCCTTAATCCTATACTTGAAATGATTCTATGCAACTACGTAATGGAGAAGAGAGCATTTGTAAACATTAAATGTCTGAATGGCCCCGAGTTCGAGCTCGAGGCGGGGGTGCCACAAGGCGTGTGTATAAGCTCCTTGCTATAAAACAAATAAACCATCAACCTTCCTCAACCTCTCATTAAAGGCTCGTTATACGTCCAATGTGCGAACGATATAACAATGATTTGTAGGACACTCCTGATTACGACCCGTGGATATCGAAGTTACGTAGTTAAAACTAAATCGAATGCACGGAGGAACTTGGGGGAATTTTTGAAATTCGTAAACCCGAGTACTTCCAGCAAACTAAAGATCTATAATGTATTCATTCTATCAAAACTCCTGTAACAGCCGGTCCCTCTAAACGCGAATCCCTAGACCCAAGTCCTTAATTTGCAAAGGGTCCAGAATAAGGCTGTCTATATTATAACGAGAATCCGAAAGAGAGAGTGGAGAGGGCAGAGTGAGCTCCATGGTGAACTGGGTTAAACCCCATAAACGGGGAGCTTCACCTGAGAGCAAGCAATTTCTGTGACAACGTACACCGGCACTTTGCTCTTGAGTTTGTACTCGAGCACATGGAATTTTATGACATATTAAATGCAAAACCTCTTAAAAGCAGTAGACTAATTATTGACACGACGTAGACCCAATGTTCACTTAGATTTTTACAATACCCAACCATCACAATCCTTTTTCACTAAATTAGTCAAGTGCTAGATTTCCCTCCAAATTTTAGCGCGATTAACACGCAAAACATTATTTTTAAAAGTGAACTTTCACCCTAAAATGTTATTTAAATGTAATTTAATATAATTTGACGGGGCGTATATTTGATTAGGAATTTTCGTCGTATTTTAGAACTTTTTTCACCTTTCCAATTACAATGGTTAATCAAATGTAGAATTGGCAAATAAACCTTATTTATTTGTGTAAATCATCGATAAAAATAAAAATAAATGTAAATATAATTAAACATTTGAAATAAAAAACTAGAAAGATGAAATTATTGGAAACAAAAGTCTCACAGGAAAATTGGAGCAAAATAAAAAATAAATGAAAAGGTATAAAAGGAGAATAAAAGGAAGAAAAAAAAGGAGAGAAAAAAAAGAAAACTAAAAAATGAAGGCAGAGAAAAATTTCAGAGTTAAAAGAAAGGATAAAAAAAGAAAAAAGGAAAGATTTAAAAATAATGAAAAGTAAAAAAGTAAAAGGAAAAGAAATAAAAAAGTAAACGAAAGGGATAGGGAGGAAGAATAAAAATAAAGAAAATGACTACGAAAATAAAAGAAAACGAAACAAAACAAAAGAATAAAATTAGTGGAAAAGGGAGATGGAAAATAAAAAAGGAAAAGGAAAAGAAACAAAAGGTTAATACAATAAAAAGGAAAGTAGAAAGTAAAACGAAGGAGGAAAAGGGGAAGAAACCTAATATAAAAAGGAAAGAAAGAAGGGAAAAATAAAAAGAAGAAAACTGGGAAAATAAAAGTAAAAGTAAAGAAGAAAATGAGAAAAGAAAAAGAAAACAAGAGGAAACTAAAAGTAAAAAGAAAAGAGAAACAAAAAAGGATCTAGACACAGAAAAGGGGAAGAAATAGAAGATTGAAAGAAAAGAAAGTGAAGAAAATTGTAAAGAAAAGTGAAAGGAAAACGAAACTCAATGTAAAATGTAAAGAAAAGCAATGTAAAAAGAAAGTGAAAGATGAAAGGAAGAAATAAAATTAAAATAAAAAGGAAATGAAGAGAAAAACAGACAGGGAAAAGAAAATTAAATGAAAAGAAAAATAATATAATGAAACGCATACAAAGGACAAGGATACAGAAACAAAAGAAAAAGGAAAATTACAAAATAAAAAGGGGAAATAAAGAGGGGAAGAGAAGAAAAATCAAAGAGCAAAGAAAAGAAAATTAAAATATAAAGGGGAAAATTAAACGAAAATTTAAAAGATAAAAAGGAAGACAAAGGGAAAATAAGTATATAAAGGAAAAGTGAAGCAGAAAAAATAAACAATAGAAAAACGAAGAATAGAAAATTGAATGGAAAAGCAAATGGAAAAGAAGAGGGAAGAGAAAATGTTTAATTTAAAAAAATGAGGAAAACCAAAGGAAAGGCAAGGAAAAATAAGAAAACTCTAAGAATAACGAAACAGGAACAGAAAAAAATGAAAGGGAAAGGTAAAGAAAATGAGACTAAAAGAATAATAAACTTGAAAGGGAAGCAAAGGTAAACGGAATGTGAAACTCATGGGAAAACGGAATTAAGAAAAAACTAAAAGAAAATAGGAAAAGTGAAGGTAAAGGAAAAGAAGAGAAAAGGAGAGGGTATAAAAGGGTAAAAATCCAAAGAAAACTGAGGAGGTAACAAAGAGCAACTAAAAATAAAAGAAACGGGAAGAATAAATTGGAAAAGAAAAGGACAACTATATAGAAAAGAAAAAAGAATAGAAATAAAAGTAAAATTAAAATAAAATTCAAACTATTTTAGCAAAGATAAATGAAAAGAGAAGAACAAAAATGAAAATGAAAATAAAATAAGAGGAAATAAAAAAAAGAGATAAAATAAAAAAGATAAAAAGAAAACTCGAAGGAAAGTGGGTAAATAAAAATGCCATAAACAGAAGTAAAAGAAACATAGGGAGTGAAAAATAAAAGGAAAATACTAAAAATGGAAAACGAAAAGATAACTGGCCCCAAACGGTCATAAATCAGAACAAGTGCGGACACGCGACTTTTTGCACAGCAAACCATGTTGTTTTTTTTTATTAAATCATGTGTAAATCTTTGGCTGATTCTAACTAAATTTGAAACCCTTATGTTGTTTTACAATCTATTTCGAATGATATAATTGCCAAAGTCTTCCGTAGGTTAACCCGGGAATTTCTTTTGGCCGTAACATATTAGCTTTTCCAAAGATTCAAACGAAATCTGAATCCCTCATGTTGCTTTACAATCTATCTTAAATGATAGAATTGCCAATATCCTCTCAAGATTAGTCACAAAATTACTGAAAGTTTTGAAGGTTGTAAGGTCATAAATCAGAATAAGTTAGAACACGGAATTTCTTGGTCAGCACACCTTATTACGAATAGGCTATATTTGGTAATGGCAAAAATGATGTGTAACTCATAATTCTCTTTTCCTACACCATTTTGCTAAATAATTTTTGTGGAATTTTTTTCATTTGAATTATTTGGAAATATAGCTTCTACTATATGAGTGGCCTTGTCATATGATCTATTCCCATAAGATGTATAATGAATTGTTTACTACTATATCATCATCTCCCTCTCCTTGTGCATTCAAAAGACTTGAAAAGTTGCCTCCTTAATTTACTTTTGATGACAAATTTTCTTGGAAGTCAAGGCAATTCATGATCATTTATTTGCAATTTCGTGCCTGCAACAAGATTTTCCGAAAAGAAATTATATTTTCTTCTTCCTTGGTTTAAAAAACCTTCTGAAATGGCCGTACGATTCCTAAACATCCAATAACAGAAGTAAATTAACAGCAATGTTTTGGATATTAAGGATGTCCTAGCAGGAATAGGCCTCCTTTTCCTATGACATATATCACAAAGGGGAATGTGTGGATTGTATAGATAAGAAAAACGCCGTTTAAATGTGGAAAGGCATATTTTTCCTGACAATAAAGTTTGCTAAATTTGCAGGCAATGAACTCGTATGGGTTGCACGAGTTTGAAATAAATAGACGAGAGCCATCGTCAAAACTTGGTCGATTTTCTGTCAATAGTGTTGAGAGCAATGTAGAATCATATAAGGTGAGAGTTGGTTGAGTTTGTTAGCAATATCAACTCAAAAACATAGATTTAGTTTCTTCAGGAGGATTTTCCACATGCGTTTGGAAAGAAAAGTTGTTTTCTTGGAAGATGGTGCTCCCTCTTATAGTCCAAAAGGGAAATATAATAGAAGGAACAAAGCGGCTTCATTTGACTTAATTGGCTTAGACATTCCTCTTGCTTGAATATTAGAGAAGACCACGTAAAAACTAAAAGCTCAAGAACATAGTCAGAATATTTTAATATCATTCGCCAAATATGGTTACAAAATACCACAAGCTTTAATCTCAGCAAGAATTCAATTTATGATTTGGTGAGTTGCAGATCTAAATCTAAAAACTGCTCCTAAATCGAAGTTTACAAAGTATTAACCATAAGTATCCTTTGTTTAAAAATCTATTTCATTAGTTTATTTAAATATATATGTCGTAGAATAGGCTCTCGACGATATACCATATATATATATATATATATATATATATATATATATATATATATATATATATATATATATATTCGTTGAGGGAATTATTCTAATATTTCAACTGCGTGGTAATCTGATTGACCGAGGTTATTTATCTTCAATATACCTAAGAAGTGGAACTGAGCTCGAGGATAATAATATGGCTATCATTAATAAAATAGAGTTTTATTATTTAAACTTTCAACAACACACAGAAAGAAAATGTTTACATAAGCGGAGAATGGAAAGGGCCGTGGGAATATCTGACTAATCCGAGGATTAAGATTTTGAGAGATTTAAAAGGTAAACAAATAAAAATTAGAGGGGGAAAATGGTTCGCTAAACCATTTAAAGAACAGGGTAGCGTTGAAAAAAGGTAAGATGATTAAAGGAATGCTCAGCTTACGTAATTACAAAGTTGTTGTGCAGAGGAAGACGATGCGAAGGAATCTTTAGGCCACTGGCAATTTCCAGCAGAAGGGTTCTTCGGGGGGTTGTCCTTAGCGAAGGGGAAGGACTGTCTTAGAAGAGTGAGAGCGAAGTGGGGCTCGGAGGTACGAGCGATCTTTGTGACAGCAAATAGCGGATGTTCTAGATAAACGATGAAGGTTATTGTTGAAACCAAGCGTTCTCTTGAAGAACGTTAAAAGGGGGGAATTAAATTATCCTGACGTGATGTCTTGGGAATGAGAACCGTTTCTTGATGAACGGGCTTGAAAAACAATGGCTTTTCTAACGTTGTTCTCTTTTTGAACAACAGAGGGGTGAGAACCGTCTCTTGTCAACGGGCTCATAGAACAATGGCGCTTCTAACAGGGGGGCCGTGTTGACTTGGCGTCTCGAAGGCACGAACCTTGGCACTCAAGGGATATTGTCCTCTTCTGGACAATAAGGTGGATCTCGAGGTAGAGAGCTCCTATGGTGCACAATGGAGACCGAATCGGTGAGATTCCTCGGGAAGATAAGCTGGATCTGATCTGCTTCATTCGGGAAAGCTATGATATAAATAGTCGAATCCATGTCCTTGGCGTATGGGACAATTGAGTGAGAGGCTTCGGAGGAAAGGCCCGGTCACGCCTGGGAAAATACCTTATCTGCCCATAACTAACTCAATCTGGCGAGATCGACGTATGGAGGCGAAACGGGGGAATGAACCTCCTTGATTAAATATTAGCTAAGGTGGCGATAACGCGCTCTGCTCCCACTCGCAGATGCACGTGGGTAGCAATATGTTTCTAAACATGTGATAGCGGCTCAATTTAAGCGGCCTTAGGCTGTTCTATCACAATATAGATATTTAGTAATAGGATGGGTCTTTTTACTTCTTTTTTTATAGCATTTGTAATCTGATCTCTTTTGTGACAGTCCCAACACCACCTAGACTTATTCTGGCAAGGTGAAGTGAATTTCACAGTTAAACGCAGGAAGATAGTGATTTCTAGACGGTTGAGTCATTCTATTTCTGAAATTGTACGGATATTCATCATCCTACGATCTTCTGTTTTCAGTGAACCTTTGATAGCTCATGGAAAGCATTTCCACCCATCATGGTCTTGTAGATTCTGGCTAAATTTATCCATGGGAACAGGCAAGCAACATTGGCTCAAATACAATCGACTCTCAATTCAGAAGGTACCTCTTGCATATCCATCAATCAGTGAAGCATTCGTTAACTAAAATGCAATAAGTGAGAATAATACCCAACATATGTATTTCACCGGCTAACAGCACAACCCAGAAACCCAAAAACCTGTGATATGGACTTCATTATTTGGTCTCTGGACCACTATCAACATAAGTGGTTGTCCAATGAATCACGATTTTATTTATTTCGAGCAGATGGTAAAAGAAAACCTCCGGCAAATTTCACACCAGTGTCTATACCCAGATATTACATATAATATCACAATGAAAGAAATAAAGTAATAATTACAAATAATTTGGCCTCAACAGAACGACCGAATATATCTTTGATAAGTTTGAAGCAAATCTTATTTTGAGTAACAAACAAAGCAAATTTTCAACTTTACGCATCCTTTCCCTCCTAAGAAGGTAAAAAATTTAGTTTTAATTGACTGTGATCTTTATGCAGACTTCTTTAGAAATCTTAGGATCCAACCATGGAACGAATCCTCTGTGATCATTTGCTATCTTTGATTTTTTCTTAACTGAATGCTTTGCAATAATTTTTTCTTTATTGATAGGAAATGCTCCCTTTGTTCAAATAATTATCTATTAATTACTCAATTATAGTTGAAGAAAACCCTTTCTTTGCATTTCGCTGAAAAAAATTCTTGCTCTTATTTTAACAATATTAAATCTGTTCGTTGAAATGAATAATCTAAATTGCTGTATGAAGAGAGAAACACACACACACAAACCTTATTTCACGCCTGGTAACATATATGAGTGGAAAGGCGAAGAGAATAAGTTTGGAAAGAGAAAAGATTTATTAAAGAAGAAAAGATAACATCACAATGACCATCATAATCTGATCTCTCCCCATTTCTTTGCAATATTTAGATGAACTCCGATGATCACCACATGTCAATAAATTATTAATAAAACTTTACTTTTTCATAGCGGCTCCCCTACGTCTCTTCTCGGTGTGCTGTGTAGTGATTTCTCTGAATGGTTTAATAAGCAATCAACAAGTAATAGAAATAAATTAGGAAAATTAGGCCTTCGGCTTCCTTTAATTTACATTCTAATGTTTTTTTCACGCTGTGTGCTGCTTAAGTTATGTTAAGTCTTAAGTGTTACATTTTATTTGTTGGGTTCTACTGCCTCTTGCTTTTTAAGCCTTTGATTAGAATCCAAGGTTTTTCAGTGTTATGCCGTCGGTCCTCGTTGGGGTAATAACCACTGGTTCCTTTTGAATGAGCTATTTATTTCCGCAAAGGTGAGGTAATCCATAAAGTATATTACTTAGAGTACATTATAATTTTATTATTTTTTTCTGTACAGTACGTGCAGGTTAGTGTTATGTTGAGAAATTGAGCGTATAGAATGCAAGGGAATAATTTCAGTGACTATTTATACTCTATTTCGATTATTTGCTGTGAATGTTAGTATCACTGAGCTAAAGCTTTCGCTATTTGGGTCAAAGTTTGTTTTCTTATTGTCTTTTTCCATAAATTATTTCCAATTTTTTATCTTGTATTGCATCTTATTATTTTAAAGGCCATAATTAAGGTACAAGGGAGGCTATGGTAATTGATCGTCTTCTTATTTAGTTTGCTGTACACTCTCTAAGATTGTACCTCTCGTATTAACTCCAAGTAGACCATAATTTAATGGCCGCGGCAGGCCAGGTCAGGTTGACTTAATGACGCATAGCAGTTGAAACTTATCAAAAAGAAAATCTTAAAATTTCAATTTTCTTACAAAAAACTTAATACTTAACAGAATTTAACAGTGACAAAAGCTAATTTTATTAATTTTAAACATATGTATATTATATATTTAGGATTTTATGTGATAACTTAAATACCACTCAGGATGCAGTCTATATCACACTTAAAACAAGTGGATGCTGCTTTTCCAGGATAATTGGTACAACTTCTTGTTTTCGAGCTTTGCAACGAGTGACCCAAAACTATCATATCTAAGTGCACTCTTAACTTGAGGAGCTCTATTTCCTTGTATCGATAAAGTCCAATGTGATTTTAAAATTATTACTGCTAAATTTCTTCGAAAATTCAGAAGAGAAATATTCTGTTTCTTGGCCTTTATGCATAAAATCTAGGAGTTTACTATTGAAACATCAAATAAATATATAAATTTTAGTCCTTGATCAGTGGGGGGAGGGTCTTCCCTTGGGAAAAATATATAGCGCGTTGGCAAAATAGCTGTGTTATTTTCCGGACGACATGCTTTGGTCTTTACGGTTTCAACGAATTCCTCTGTGTAACTTCTGAAGTGATTTTAGAACCTAAATGGGCGCTAGAATGATGTTGGTCACTATAAGGATCTTGTCAATTTGTAGCACTTGTTTGGGTTTGGTTAGTCTTTAAACGAGAATTAGCTGCTGGATAGAACATCGTAAAGTCTATTGCAGCTTTTTTTTGTAAAAATGGCTCCTCAAATTCTTTAAAACTCCTTTCTCTCAAATAGGGATTACGTGTTCCTCTCTCTTTCATTGTACCTTCTGTATCACGCAGCTTTTCAGTTCTCGTTAAACTAAGCACGCAAAGCCGTTACTCAATTTTGTTCGAAGATCCTATAGTTTGTTTAAAAGAATGTACTGTCTACTTGGCGGTTGGTAGGCACCACTGACACGCGTTTCCTGACTAGGTTTGTGATAATAATTCCCACAAAAGATTACTCCAAAAAGGAAGTTTGAACAATAGGTTCCTCCTTATGGCAATATTCTCCCCGTCAAATCTCTCTTGAGTTTGATTTTTGTTTCTGTATTGTAGTTTGGTATCTTGATTTTCCTTTTGGCCTAGTCATTTCCTTGGTTATTATGTTTTCTGCGTCTTTATTTATGAAAATGATACTGTATATATTAAGATGGTCCAAAAAACAGTGGTAAAATTTTAAGGTCCTCACCACTGCTTTATTATTGGGTTGTCTTCCTCTCCTTGTGTGCAGAATTAATCACAATACAATGATATTTAGAGGTCGCTCAAATTTAATCTTCTCTTTTTCTTCCTATTTTCAGGTTATAGCTATCAGCTCTCGTTCGAGCCCCGAGTGTTGGCTTCTCGGTAAGCTTGTTAATTCTGTCATGTGCCTGACTTCTAAGTAAGCGAGATGTGATGCGGTGTACCTGTTCCATCGCGTAGTAGAAAAGAATACTGTGTAAGAAGGCCTGAACTTGTCATGTCGTGCTGCCCTCACCACATGGGAAAGGACCTCAAGAAACAAAGAACTTGTAGAGGATAGTCAGGCCATGTCAAGGAGAAGATGTTCTTGGGTGAACTTAAGGATCTCTTCGATGTTTCCACAAGCGATGCCCTCCAGACCATGACCAATGAAGAAGACAAGGAGCTCATCAAGATTCAGCCTAAGGACATCTTCTCCTGCAGCATTGCAGGGATCGACGCGAAGAAATCTGGAAGCCAGGCCAGGCGTGGAAAGAGAAATGACCACGAAGCTGCTCTCAAGGGCTTAAGTTCAAAGGGTGATTGCTGCCTTTAGTTGCAGCTTAACGTCGCCAGAGGAGTCACAGGCTGAAGAGGACTACCGACCTTTAAATTCTGCCTGTACATCTCGTCTTCCCACCAAGAGGCCCAATAACATCTTCAAAGCTCCTAAAGGCGTCGGCGCCTTGGATCGAGTCAATTTTCAAAATCCTGGTGCGCAGATTGTCACTGGCGCTGTTATAAAGTCCCTGCACCAGGATATTTATGATATGACATTGTTACTAAGCTTATACGGTGGTCGCGTGGTCACACACACAAAATTTAAGACGAATAAAGGCAGAAGAACTTTCAAGCAGCTGGTCTCCTACTCCTGTAGTGAGACGGGAAAATGCTGCAGGAAATGGGAGGGAGGACAATGGAGAGAGGTACAATTCTGACAAGGTCAATAATTCTCGAAGATGCTGAATATTCTTAGTTATTTCCAAAATACTGGAGAAACTGAGGCCGCAGCGTGGCTGGAATGGCTCGAGTCTTGGAAGATTCGCGCCGAAATAGTCGGATTGGTCTTTGATACAACTGTAAACAACACTGGCTTTCACAAGATTTATAAAGGTCAAACATATGTGCATCTGTAACTGCTAGGAAAAATAGATTGATGAATTTTCCTCTTTCTAGTACAGCTGCATTTTCAAAGACAAGCAAAGGGTGATATAAATATTAGTGCATCTGATTCTGTAATGGCAATAAAATATAGAGATAATAATGTTCTGACAATTCTTCAAATTTTGAGTCATAAAAAAATGGAAAAACAAAAAGATTTTCAATATAGTTAAAAGGTTATACTTCAAATCCTAACCAGTAGCAATAAAGAATTATAATTTTTACATGGGCGGTGTTGACTAATTATCCCAGTCGGTTACTATTTACATAACAAGAATGAGACTAAGAAAAGTTTGGTGGCCATTTTGCCAACGCGCTATATTTTTTTCCCAAGGGAAGCCCCTCCCCCCCACCGATCAAGGACTGAAATACAGGCCTGAAACCTCCCTGGAATTTATTAGTAATTTGAGAAAAGATCATAACGAACCGGCTGTAGACACAAATAAATGAGAGCGAGGTAAACAACATCCACAAGGTTCCTGAAGATGAAAGGGAAGAGAAACCTCACTCGGTGTCCTCAGCAAAAAACTAGCTATAACATGGGCGGAAGAAAAGCAGGTCGATGTGGTCATCAGATATACAGAAAGCATTTAATAAGGTTTAGGTGAGAGCACTGCAGAAAAATCTTGAACCTCAAACTTAACCCTTTCATCGAAAGGATCATCTGCGATTACGTGATGGAAGTAAGGGCCAGATCATAATATGTAGATGGATAACTTGGGGAAGAATTCTATCTAGCAGCTGCTGTGTCGGAAGTTAACCTACCTTATTCTCGGGCAAAACATAAATGTCAGGAAATAAGAGAGAGGGAGAAAGAGAGCGAGCGGGCGTGATCGAGTCACGAGAAGGAATTTCGAAAGAAGTAGCCATGCTTCTAGACCCGCGCTAAACTTCCGGAGCGATAACGCGCCAGAAACCCATCCAATTTATGGCGTTACATCCTTCCCCACTGATTCTCGCTATCGAGGCTGTGGGACCAAACTGATAACACTTCCGTCAACAAATTTTCAAACATCGGGCGGAATAATATATATCTTCCACTCAAAGGATAATCGTGGAAGTATTCTTTGAGCTTCCGGGTCGCGAGTTGTCGTTCTTAATACAGAAAGTATACACGCGGCATCATAAGAGGTCTTTGGAATCAGTCATTGATGACGCGCAATCCTCGAGCTGAAAATCAGTGCTATTTGGTCTCGCAGCAGGAATCCATATTTGAAACGACAAAGACTACTTTGGAATATAGCGCTTACCTTCCTCCTTGAAGAAATACCTTCTCCCAAGTACCTATACTCATGGTCTTCTTCAGAAAATCGTAAGACTTATATTTTCCTTCATCGTCGAAGAGGCTTGACGCTCTCCAACGAAGTGACTCACCTCACGAATACCTGCCCGTACCTCTCGGGTAATTATTTTAACAATTATTGAGCCTCGTACGGCTAAGATTCTCATACAGGTCGCCTCCCGCTTTCCTGTGGGTAATTAGTGTAATTATTGAGCCTCGTACGGCTAAGACTTCCCTTTTATTCGCCTCCTGCTTCTCTTGGGTAATTATTGAGCCTCGCACGTCTGAGACGAGTCCTACTTACTATTTCATTTTCATCCATTCAGTAATGGTGTTAAATAAATCGCTTGTATATTATTCTTTAAATATCTATTGTTGTTTTTATAAAATTAAAAAATTATTTTTGATCTCTTGTTTAAATCATCCAATCACCAAAGTCTAAGTAAATAATAGCAATACCGGCCAGGAGTAATTCATTCTCGCCATTTAAATCCCTATCGCACTCAAGGAAATCTTTTCCCCCCCTCCCCAAATTGGGGCTGTTGTCTTCGCTCCCGTGCAACTTTGGCGACGAAGCCAAAGAGAGTTCAGATTCAGACTACTTGAATTCTACGACATATCATTATTAGTAATATTAATTTAATATTAATTTAAAGGCTTCTAAAATTGGTGTTTGAGGATTACGAGAAAACACGTTCGTTTTTAATTAATTGCAACTGTTAAAAAGAAGATCGATATATTTTAAATTTGTTTGTTGTGTTATTTTAGTGATATTTTACTTGTGATTACTGCCATTTACGCGTATACTTCCTACAAATTAAGCAAGTTCCTTACGTGTGCAGTTGTTTCGTTTGGTGTACGAAATTATAATCTCTCGTGTGCGTTCAGGTAAGCGAACCAGAACTGTCCTGATCTTAGATCTTCATTAGGTTTATCGGGAAAAGATCTGATTTCCTATATAGAGATAGAAGAAAGGACTGCGAGAGAAGAAAGAAGAGGAATAGAAGAAAGGGAATGAGAAAGAAAAAAAGAAAGAGAGAAAGAAGAGAAAGAGCATTTCATGCACATGAACTAGAGAAGGCAAAGACTAGAATTGAAATCTTATCTATCACTGCTGGGCCGGCTCCGCAACATCAAGCATACGTTAAATTGGCAGTGTTCAGAGAAGAAGAGGACTTCTCCACCTATTTGATACATTTTGAGAAGATATTTTAGGTAAATAAGTTAGATATAGAATCAGAAGGCGTAGTCAGATTGTTGCCGCTTCTAAAAACCCACATGAGAGATATTTTCATCTCCCTTCCAGCACAGGCAACTATCGACTACTCCACCTTATAGGCGGAACTGCTCTTTGTCTGTAACATGACTCCCGATTTCTACCACCTTAATTTCAGACAGTGCCATATCCAACCCAAACAGAGCTTCAGACAATGCGGGTTTACATGGCGAAGACTCCTTAATTTTTGGTTAGACGTTTCGAAAGTGCCCCAGGATTACGACGCATTGATTGATTTTACCCTCAACGATCCATTTTTGGCATCACTTCCATCGGAAATCCTGTCCTTTATTAAAGAAAAATGATGCACCAGCTTCAAGGAGTGCGTCAAAGAGACAGACGCATACAACGCTAGCCACAACTGTTACCCTAAAGAAGGGAAAAAAAATAGAGTCAGTGTCTACAAGTCGCAGTTTAACAATCCCAAATTCGTTTCCCCTCTGAAAGAATATTTCTTTAAGGCAACCGGCCCGGTTAAATCAAAACAGGAAGATTGAACCTTATTCTATAAACGCCCTTCGTCAGCGTTCCCCAGGAGGCCAGTCGTGTGTTTTTAGTGCGGAATCGAAGGACACGTAAAATATAATTACTCTCAGAACTCACAAGTGAGAAATGACTTTTCCCAACAGGTGCACAAGGTGAGTGCCACCCCTTCTCAGGCCCGTGTCCACTAGAATCTCCTCCCTCTTTAAGTGAACCACTTCCGTCTGACCATCAGGTGAACTTTTTGTTTAATAAAAGTAAATATGGGGGCCTCCAATTCGAGTCAGGTACAGTAAATGGTTGCCATATCTCTACCCTACACCGAGATATTGGGTGCACGTGTATCGATGTCTTTGATGAGCTACTCCAACTATTAAGCCCAGATCATGATCATTTCGATATCGTCCATTACTATCTGGGAGGCGCGAATAGATTCCTCATAATAAGGTGCCATATTGCTTGCGCATACTTCACTGGCTGGGCAGAAGTAGTGGTGGCACCCATGAAGTTTTGTGCCGTTTTGATTATGCAGAGCCCCAAAGTCTCCTCGCCACCAGTGACACAGCCCGTGAGCACTCGCTCCCAGGCTCATTCAAAATCTGAAGAGCCCATTACACTGGAAACTCCAGGAGCCCCGGACACCGAGAATTTTTCCAAAATACATGAGTGTGAGTCCCTTTATCCCCTGTGTTTTAAGGCCTTGGACGAAACGCAGGAATTGGTTAGAGATGGTAATTTGGTTTCCTTGCGCGTTAAAGATAGTCTCCACTACCGCGTAGGCTACCCCGGACATCGCGTCGGAATCCATCAAACAGTAGCCATGAATAAAGAATCGGCCCTTTACTCGCTCCCAGGCTCATTGAAAATCTGAAGAGCCCATTACACTGGAAACTCCAGGAGCCCCGGACACCGAGAATTTTTCCAAAATACATGAGTGTGAGTCCCTTTATCCCCTGTGTTTTAAGGCCTTGGACGAAACGCAGGAATTGGTTAGAGATGGTAATTTGGTTTCCTTGCGCGTTAAAGATAGTCTCCACTACCGCGTAGGCTACCCCGGACATCGCGTCGGAATCCATCAAACAGTAGCCATGAATAAAGAATCGGCCCTTTAGGGAGATTACCGCCTGGACCCCCGGGGTGTGATCTAAAATATAAGGGTGTAACAGGATGAGGATTACCCCCTAATCATATCCGACTTAATGGAATCCCCTTTCAAGGAATTAAAAATAAGTGGTCAATTATCCCCCGTCAGAAAACCCAGCTCCAAGATACCCTCGATCCATTCAATGACGAGATCTCCGACACACCCTGATGAGCTATCCAATTAAAGCACGATATCCAGCTAACTAGGCAAGAAGCCGTTAGGTCTGGTTTATACCCCTTGTCCGTTGATTTAAGGCAATAGTTTAATAACGAAGTAGTGAATTAGTTAAGGTTGCAGATAATTGAGTCCTCCAAATCAGAGTATTGTTCCCCAGTAGTTTTGGAGGAGAAGCCGGATAATTCCTATAGAATGTTCATTAACTTTAAAAAGTTAAACGCTGTCACCATGTTTGATGCAGAACCTATTCCATTAATAAAACAAAACCTTCATCTGTTCGAAAATGCGGAATATATTTCCGAATTAGATCTGTTTAAAGCGTATTAACAGATCCCCCTTAAGGAAGGAGTTAAAAAGTTTCACCACATTTCTAACTGAAAAAGATTAATGCAGTTTACATGACTTCCTTTTGGCCTCGAGAATACTTGTAGTACTTACAATCGGATTATGAGACAGACTTCAGATGGATTACTGCACCTATCCTTCTATTTTGACAACATTTATGTTGCCACAAATGACTAAAAATCCCATTTAACCGCCCTTCACGCTCTGCAGGTGAGGCTAAGAGAACACAAGCTTATCTTTAGTCCAAGCAAATGTCCCTTTGCTTTCAATACCATTGATTATTTAGGCTTACGCATAGGTAACAACCAATTAGCCCCGCAGGAAGAAAAGTTCAGAACCATCGTAAAGATACCCCTTCCTGTAACCAAAGGACAATAAAGGTCATTTTGAAGCTCCACCTCCTTCCATCGTCTGTTTATCTCTAGTTCGGCAACACTTTGCGCTTTTAAAGAAACGATCTCCAGAGCTACTCGTCTGGCCTCCATCCTCAAAACCAAGCTTTAAAAAGCTTAAAGGTAAACATGCATCAGCTCCAATCCTGCGATTACCTAATACCGCCGAACAATTTGGAATTAAAACCAATGCCAGCAACGAAGGCATTATGTGCGTATTCGTTCAATACTGACCTAATGAGGAGAGTTTCCCTATTCCATACGCCCCTTGAAACTTATTATCTCGCAAAGGGAACTATGCGGTAATTGAACCCGAGACACTAGCTATTATTCAGAATTTCCAAACTTACCAATAGGTAAGTTTGGAATTTCTAATTAAAAGCAATCACAAATCACTGGCGTATCTTAATAACATTAAAAATTATAATAGAAGACTAATGCGTTGAGCCTATTCCTTCAAATATTTTAATATAAGATATTGTATTTAAAAGGCTCAGAGAGTTGTATGTCTGATAGCCTAAGTCGGAATCCTCTAGATTCCGCTCCCGATCAGGTTGTGCCTACTAATTTTGTCTCTTGTAAATAGGTCTCCATAAATTTCGGTCTTTTCTCCATGGTTGTGTATATATTTGTTCCCTAATCCTTGTGACCGAGGCCAGGTATGTCTCACCTGAAATTCCTGTTTGTTTGTTTACTATTAGCCGCTGATAATGGCAACTTTTGCTATCTAGTTAATATTTCTCTTGTGCTTATAGGTTTTCTTGTATACCCTTGCTATCTTCTTGTGATGTGAATTGTTTTATTTATTTTCTTTTAAGGTTTCTTGCGACTTCATAGGCAATTATTGTACTTTTGTTTCGAGTGACTCAAGTTATTGTATCCCTTTTATTTTGTTTATAACTTGAGATGTCCCTAACTCTTCGGACGTCCCATCTTAAGGGAGGTGGGGCAAAGTGTCAAGAAATGAGATATATATATATATATATATATATATATATATATATATATTTATATATATATATATATATATATATATATATATATTTATATATATATATATATATATATATATATATAAATATATATATATAGAGAGAGAGAGAGAGAGATAGAGATAGAGAGAGAGCTGGAGTGATAGAATCAGGAGAAGAGATTTCGAGCGAAGCAGCATTGCTTCTAGAACAGCGGTAAATTTTTGGAGCGATAACGCAGTAGAAACCCATCCCGTTTATGGCATTACATCCTTCTCAGCTGATTCTCCACATCGAGGCTGTGGGACCGAACCGATTACGCTTCTGTCGGCAAATATTGGAACTTCGGGCGGAATAATATATATTCTCCACCCAGAAAATAATCTTGGAAGTATTCTTTGAGCTTTCGGGTTGCAAGCTGCCCCTCGTGCTACAATTCTCACACGCTCCATGTATATAAAGAAGGGCAGGGATTGGTTCTAAAATTAATTTCCCAATAGACCTCTATACTCTTTTTCTTAAAGGACGAGTCATTGTTCTTTTCTGGCAAAAATTTATCATCAGCCACCAGCATCAGAGATCGAAACGTTAGTTTATTCTTGCCCCCTTTCCCTAATCCACATTTATAGAAGCGGTAGATCATTTCAAAAAAACTTTCTGCCATTCACCCATCATTAATACCGTTCATTTTATTTAATGACTTAGGATGTCTGCTATAGTTTCGTCTCCTAAAAAGAAAAATTTTAATAATTATTAGCTAGTGAACGCATATTAAAAATTCAAATGATCAGAGTACCTACGAGCGGAAGTCAATAGGTTTTGCAATTCAGATATAAGGAAACGAGATATAAAGAAAAGTGTTTTATTAATTTTCAATATAACTACCCTCGACTTTAATGAACTCGCGCCAATTGGTCCTGACGCTTCGAATTCCCAACAACCAGAAATATCCCGACTGCTGTTCAATCCACTCCTAGACGGTGAGCTGGACATCTTCATCGTCCCTAAACCGGTGTCCACGCAGTGCAGCCTTGAGCTGGCGGAATAAAAAGTAGTCGCTAGGGGCGAGATTTGGACTGTAGGAGGGATGGTTTAACAATAGAGAAGGTTGAGCACTGCGCAGTGAACAAATTTTTGACCAAAGAAAGGCAAGAATTCAAAATAGATCCATGAACGCATGGTTGCAGTGTACACTGACATCACCCCTTCCTATGCAGCATTGCTCATTGGAATAAAGAGTTCCGCTATGGTCGTGAGTGCATTGAAGATGACTCCCGTCAGACGTGACCAACGAGGACAATGTGGCCCGTGTGGAGAGGATGATCCTCTAAAATCGACGGGTGAAGGTCGAAGAAATCCAGCGATAACTTGGAATATCACATGTAAGTGTTATCAAAATCATCCACGACAATTTGGCCATAACCAAGGTCTCTGCCCGTTGGGTCCCTAGAAACCTCACGAAACGTCACGCACCATTATCGAATTTAACGTCGTCAAAGTTCGGAAGGCTGTTACTCCTGTACAACCAAGACCCGTCAGGATTCGAGTCACGCAAGTGACAGGTGATCATACGTGGGTCCATTACTGGGATCCCGAGACCAAGCTCGAAAGCATGGGCTGGAAGCACAGGGGCACTAAGACCCCCATCAAATTCCGGACCCAACCCTTAGCCGGAAAGAACATGGCGATCATCTTATGGAATTCTGAGGAAGTGTTAATGGTGGACTACGCGCCTCGTGGAAAGACCATAACAGGCAAATATTTCGCTGAGAAACTGGCTGGGTTGAAGAAGTGCATCCGTCAGAAAAGGCGTAGCAGGTTGATACGCGGTGTCCTGCACCTTCATGGAAATGCACCTGTCCACAAAGTCAGAGTTGCAAAAGCTGCCCTGTGCGACTGTGGATTCGAAGAGCTCAACCATCTTTCCAACAGTCCAGATATGGCCCCTAGCGACTACTTTTTATTCCGCCAGATTAAGGCGGACGCCGGTTTGGGGACGATGAAATCTCTAGCTCGCCGTATAGGAGTGAATTGAACAGCAGTCTGGGGATTTCTGGTTTTCGGGAATTCGAAGCCTCAGGGACAAGTGGCGAAAGTTCATTGAAGTCAAGAGTAGTTATATTGAAAAATAATAGAACACTTTTCCTCATATCTCGTTGCCTTATATCCGAATTGGAAAACCTTTTGCCCGCTCCTCCTATAATTGAATTATAATAGTATACTAAAAGATGATGGAAAAGATATTTTTAGAAAATAACAGTATTTTTCAATGCTTAAGGTTGTGTTGTAAATCTTTTATGTGTAGGAAGTGGATGAAGAGGAAGAGACGCGCAAACGAAAAGACTGAAATGGTTGCTAAGGTGTAAGAATGATAAATTGATGATGCGAACAAGATCTCAATGAATTTCTAACCAAGGTAAATGTGAAAGTGTTTCGCTGTTGTCGGATGGATGAAATTAAACTTGTGGCTAAAAGATATAGTGTAAAAGAGATAGTCGTATGATCGCAAAAGTATTTATTCCCTATATATATATGTGTTCAAAATAAAGGGAGCTGACAGAGAACCAAATGGCTGACCCTCCTCATCAGAGTTCTGCCGGGATTTGGTTTGTAATTTGATTCTTTACGGGGTTCTCGCAAGAAGAGACCATGCTTGATGTTGAGGGTGCCACGCAATAATCGCTAAGTAGGGAAGTTGACCCGACTTTAATAATGGATAAGAAGGTGGCGGTACTTTCGTAAGAGATCTCATGACCACCGATATTTTTAAGGGGAGTATAAGAGTAGTATTGAATAAAGATATTGACAATGGTAAGAAGAAGCTTTAGAGGAAGTGATAGTATTTCACCTACAAGTTTTGACAGTGCTTTCATAATTCATCTCTAATTCAATTTTATATCTGTAATCGTCCAATTAGCTCCTCGAATAATGCCTTGTATGCATGCCCTGAATAATGCAACTTCTTTCTTGATGGATTCCTAACTTCTACTCTTCAAACCCTTCTTTTTCTTTGAAAATTTGCAAAAAAATGTTATTTTCTTACATGGGAACTTTTTTAATGCAGTGTTATGCACTATCTCTTCATCCGGTTTTCGAGGTTCTGCTTCATATTTACATGATGATTTTATATAACGTTGTCTTCTCCTATCTCTTTTCTTGATTTAAAAATGCCAGACATAAGAGAGCCTTAAATTACTCTTCCGATCCTTTGTTGAATATAACTTTTATTTTTATTCGTTACTTCTCAATCGAATATTTTAAAAATGGTAAATGTTTTACCGGCTGATATATGCTTTTTGCAATATTTAGTATTTTTAAAAACACATTGAAGACAAACTCAGCGCTAAACCCTTCTCTCTCTGCTAAATAGAAGGTATCAGTGATTTAAAGAGAAACCTAATTGCAATAAGTGCGCTTCTCAGGTGAAGCGTCTCTTGAATATAAACACAAAGAATTGGTGCCAATCCAAAACATGAAGAAAAGCCTCATTTAAGAAACGGTCTGGGTTAGGGTGGTTTCCGTTTCAACAAATGAGGTGCATCACCTTTTTCTTTGACAAAAGGAACCGAAGCTCATGCGTTTCTTCGTAACAAAAAAAGCTGTTCAAAGCATTTTGGAGTCCGCGTTCTATGGCTAGACATTTGAACCGACCCTAAATTCGTCTATGAAGGTCATAATAAGATCTTCTTTGGTTGTCACCAATATGATTCTTTTGACCCTTACGACAAACCGAGTCACGAAAATGACAATTCCTTGTTGAAATCACTTTTCATGCCTTACTGGCTTGAAAATGCTTCTGCCCATGCTTGCGCAGAATCGACGCTGCCGTGATTAGTAGGCGTTCCTTTTTACATGATAACGGAGCTTCCTAATGGCCTCTTATCGCCATCTTATGCTTTTTAAAATTGAAATTCTAAAATACCCTAGTGAACTGCTGCCTGCCAAGAAAGGCCTTGTCGATTGTACGCTCTAAAATGGAGTAGAGCTAACTGAGGAAGTAGTAAAATTTGGAAGGAAACAAGCCGGGATGCAAAGGTCTTTTCACCAAAGGTTCAAATTAAACACAGTAGGCATTTTTTAGAAATTTTGGAAGATACTTTTAACCAGATTCCATTAAACAAAGCTAAAATATAAGACATGCTTGTTCAGATTGGTCCCTGGAAATGCTACCAGTATTATGATTCTAAGAAAAGTAAAAGCATCAATAAGTAAGAATAGTTTTATCGATTGGAAAATTGGTGTATAGTTTGTAAGGATGGTAAGTAATTTAGTTTGGTTAGTGACCAAACAAACTAAATTTCTCACCATCCAAACAAATAACACACCAAACAGCCAATCGAAAAAAGGGTTAGTCAGAGTGTAGTAGTTTAATTGAAAGTTGAAATAATTTAACTCTTGAGTTCAATGAATAAATACCTAAATATTTTTAATTCTATATGTTGTGGAAGCCGATGATATGAATGCAAAATACTCTACCTAATGTGACTCATATAAAAACTATGGCGGTTGGTGTGCGGAAAAGTACTTAATGGCCTAAAAGCAAACTAATAAAACGGGATACTTTATGACTTCTAAAAGAATGCCTGAAAAAAATATTTAAAATAAATAAACTAAAATTGCTTTGCTCTGTTTGCCAATCCAAGTATGATAAAATTCTCTATACCCTCAAAATACATTCTCCATTTGAATGTTCCCAGATAAAAAGACGCCTTTTTTCAGGCAATATTGAAGACTCAAATCATCGATTCATTCATGCCTATCTTTTTTAAGTCGTTTTCGGTTCTATTAGCAATTTGGGTAATTACGAAAGAGTAAGTAACTTTTATACAATTAAATGAAGAATATGAGTTTTATTCATTCCTATTTCTTTCATCATTCTTTCTATTTCTTTTCCTATCAAACAATATCTATTCTCAACTTCTCTTTTTTCTATTGCTTTTGATTAAAAAAGTTCGATCGTAATCTTTTTCTCTTTTCATAAAACATAAGCAAAAACAAGTGAAACAATAAACAGGAAGCGAAAATCAGTGTTCTTCATTTCATTATCACTTTGTGGATCAGAAAAGCCAATATCGAAATTCAATACGAATTTTCCTTGCGCTCTCTGACTTCTCATTTTAGATTCTTAACTGAAACACCAAAAAGAAAGCAGAACTGTGTTACTGAAATATTAACTAAAAGAATTATATTTGAATTATAGCATGTTTGGTACTTTAGGCAAAATAAGTAAGATCGGTATACTCCTTGGTAACACTTGCAAGATTGACATACTCGTATCAGCAGAAAAAGCAGAGAGTAACGGATGATAATGTATTTAATGTGTTTAATTCTCTTATGGAAGGTGTCCCTTCATTCCTCAAAGGTGTTATCGAGGCCTATTTGTAAAACAGTTTTTAAATCTTAACAGTTCCTTATATCTGGTAGAGCAGCACGCTCTCCAGTCCCCAGTTCTTCCGTCAGTATCGAAATGTTTTACACTAGTTTTGCTTTATTCTTTTTGTACATGTCAATTTTATTGCTTTTTAAACACTTAATTTAGCTTCTCAAGAATTAAATGGAACTTTTAGAAGATAAATATATATTTTATATTAGTTTCAATTGTTACAAATTTTATGCAAGCAATTTAAATATAACTGTAGTAATTCTTATGACTTTGTTTAAGCTAGAAATGACTAGGCGTCTTAATGGTCAACCGAAAGGGTGTCCTTCTCTGGTACAAATGCGTCTGCTTTTGTTTTTCGTATTACTCTCTTCGCATTTGAGTCCTTTTCTTATTCTTTTAAATCCATCGAAATCTTGGTTGATACCGTAAATAGTTCTTCTACTATAACTTCTGAACAAGGTCACTTAACATAACCTTAAGTCAGTATTTGTAAAAAATCGCCTTCAGAACATTAAATTAAATTAGGTATAACACTAATAATTTAAATTTAGCCTTATTTTCAATTCTAAAATGAACAATCATACAAACCTGTGTTAGTCATTTAAAAAAACTTATAATTGAAATAAATTATAGCAAATTACTTGTCTTGTCTTTAAACTCCTTTTTAATTTTCAAAACAAACCCACTATTTCCCTTCATTTGATATTTACTCGTAGGTACTGGCTTTCTATAGTGCAAATAGTGTCCTCTCTTAATGAGAAAGATTACCAGGAAAGAGAGCTAATAGGAAAGAAAGCCACTATACCACAGTTGGTTAGATACCTTGACGTCTTTCGGGATCAACATACCCTCATCACGGGTAAAGGGAACATTAGAAAATAATCAAGTATCCTGGAATCGATTCTAACTTCATTATAGGTGAGGTAACTTCCCCACGTCAAACGTTCACATGATTTTGAGTGAGCGCTTGTTTTGCAAAATCTTACATTTTTTGCATTTCAATAGTAAAAATTACGAAATTCACTAAGACTCAGATGAAATTTAACAAACCTTGTAAGCAAGGTTTGTTAATTCTTCAAATAATTAAACGTTAAAAACGTAACTTTTGATTTTCATATGTCTAAACTAGAGAACGCGAAAGTTGTAATTCTGCTGGATATATCTACCTACCAGTTTATGAAAGCTTTCTAAATATTTTCGAATCTTTATGTATTTACTCACCACGATTATAGTAAAAATGGTGAAACCTTTATATATGGAATTAGCTCTATCTCAATGTCTCAAGAAAAAAGACCCTTCTGCCTGATGGAAGTGACGTGGAGTTTATCCTTGGAGAGGAGAATAGAGACAGATTGGTCAAACCACAGCAGAGTAATCGGCAGAATTTACTATATGCCATTACATATCTGTATTCCTGGGAGAACTCAATTACCTATTCTGTTTTTTGAGAGTTTAAAACCAACGTTCTGGAAATTCTCACCAATAATAAGAATTGGAATTATCAAATGAGTGACTCGTTCCTGGGGAAGTTATTCCTTGAGGCCCGATTCGCGATGATCCTAGTCACATTAAAAATTTACCCTATTTTTAGCAGAGGAAAGGATACCGTATCTCAAGAATTAAATAAATTCTAACTCATTAAAAAAGAACATAGAGATCGATCTACTTATTAAACTGTTCTAAATCTTCTGTGACGGGAAAGCTGTTAAAATTACATATCAAAACGAATAGATTTTACGCTTTTTTGTTTATCAATATATGTCCTGAAATCATTCTAGGCTTATGGCTATTGCTTGTATTGTGTTAACCCTTTATGGACTATTTTTCCAGATTTTATCGCCTCTTTTCGTTTATGGGCCCAAAGGAAAGAGACACTTGATTACTCATACGTGTTTCCTTACTATACTCAGGCCATAAACTGCCACGATGGCGATGAGCATGTTGATGACACCTGATCATGAATTCAGTGTTTCAAATTTTCCCTCGCATATGGCCGCAGAAAGCTCATTCCACATCCTTGGACTAAATGCAGAAAAGGCACGATCACAAATGCAGCTTACACGACTAAGAGGAACAATTAATAGGGGAGCCATCAAGAACTGCTCAATGTGTACTGCACTTGATGAAGAATTTCGAAAATCAAAACAGATCTTGATCAGTAATGGCTACTCATAGAGAGAATTCGACCAATTACAAAAGAAAATTCTCAACTCTAAGTAAAGGTAGAGGAGAGAAGAGAAAAAGGGAGCCTAATACATACTACATACTACAAGAACCCAATTACGGATGTTTACAAAACAGAAGAAAGAATACTACAAGATATCATAAAAAGTAACACTATTAAAGAGGATAACAAGTTATCCTTGCGAATTTATTATAAAAACACAAAAATTAGCAACTTATCAATTAGAAACAACCTCCGTGAAAAGCAATCGACCTTTGCCGCCTAAAGAGTCTGGAGGCTCTTCTCATTAAATAGATGGGCCCTAAACTTAACACCCGACGCACCAGTTCAGAGCAAGTACTTCACCTTTTCTGCTACAGCAACATGGTACTCAGACATTTACCTATAAAAGCACAAAGGAACAAAAATCAATTTCATTCGACTGCTCAGTCTTGACAGAGATTCTCAGCGCTTATCAAGATATTTTTGCAAGTGCTACACTTTTCGCCGCTCAGCTTCGAGGTTCAAAGTAGATGAAGAGATTCTTCACATCGTTACGCGTCAAGACCGCTAACCACCTAGCTACCCTTCTGTGGTATAGCGGGCGTATACGTGCGCGCGAGGAAGAAGGAAACGAAGAATTCGCTTTGAAAAACGCCGTTGTTTGCAACGATCTCAGCGTCTAACCCTATATCATCAGCACACCCCGTTCCTGATAACTTTTCTGATAACAGTTTCTGTCGTGTCCGAACCCCAGAAGGAAGCCTTACGGAGGGCGCGAAGAAAGGGGCCTCAGTAGGGGGCTGAGTGGACAGGACCGGCAGGTGGTCCCTGTTAGAAAAGTAAGAGTAGATAGGGCAGAACAAGGTGGAACGGGAAGACGAAAATAGGAACACTTATTAAATAGGAACTTGGAAGACTACCCGAGAGGAAGCTCCCTCAGTGGGCCGTCATGGACGACCTCAGGGGTGAGTACAAAATCCCGCTCTGGGAAAGGAGCAATGTCCCAAACCGCCGAGGAGGACGGTCTTTGAGACCATTTTTGCGACCATAGGGGTCACACTATGTCGTCTGGTGAACCAATCTTATGGCTACACGGATATCTGCAATGGACCCCAGGACGTCGATAAACTTCTCAACGTGTGATCCCGCGCCAAACACGACGAGATTCTTCTATCCCCCAAAGTCTCGCCCTATGTGTCTGCTCGTAGATCAATCATCTGTCGTCGCCTGGACGCCTGGGTTGGAGCCCATACCGCTGAGGAGATTAAGGCAGAAATTGAGGCTAAGCAGAGCTGGACGAAGCTGGATCAGGTGTATAAATTCAAGAACCGCGAAGGGGGAGAGTATACCCACCTATTCAAGGCCATCTTTCAGACGTCTGAGATGGCTTCCAAGGCAGCCGAGGCCAGACTGATCATGTTTTTCACAAAGGTCTCTGCATTGTGCATAGAGCGGGAGACTTTTGTCTCAGTACAATTCTGTTTCTCGTACTATGCTTTAGAAAAACACGCGACGAAGGATTGCAAATTTCAGTGCAAGGTATGCTCGGATTGCGCCGGTTCCAAACACACCTGGAAGGAGTGCCCAAATTGGAACAACAAGAGGTGCCTCAATTGTGATGGCTCTCATTGCACCCTCTCCATGTCCTGCCCCATGAAAAAGAGCTTAGTGAATAACAAAAAGAAAAACATCCAGGAAGAGAAGACGCGTAAGGCGAACACCAGCTTCGCACAGGCGGTCAAAGGCCAGGAAAAGGAAAAAACGTTACTCCAGCTTTACCTGTCAATGAACTTAGACTTGGTCATGTGTGTCATACATGCCTATTTTGTCAACATTGCCAAGCCCAGTAGCTACGCCAAGAATTTAACAAAATGATAACCCCAAATGGGATGAAACCCATAACCGATAACCCCCCCGTCCAGCAAATTGTACCAGACCCAGACAGGGATCACAGCTGATCTGACACCAAGGAACAGATCCAGATTGAGGGACCCCCGCTTAAACAAAAGAGATGGTTCCGTGTCGTCTGGAAGGATGGAGGTTGATCAACAGACCCAAAGAGAGACTGCGACCAAGAAAAAGAGCCAACAAAACAGGAATACTAAGGAGAGCACGCAATCTCTATCCAAACCCGAGACCACTGACTTCAACCTAAAGGTATATGCCTCACCGACAGCCCCGTTACCACGACTGACGAAGGTAAAATAAATTATTGAAGGAGTAGTCAGAGGCGAGTACAAGTGGGACTACGATTGCGACTCTAGTGAAGAAGAAGTACTCTCAGCATTGAGAGATGGAAGCATTGAGCTAAGCCCTGAATCTTGCTTCAATCTCACTCAGGAACAGTTCAAGAACAAGAGGTCTGGCAGAGTGAGATCACCTGCATGAGAAGAGCCAGCAAAATTTTCAAACCTCCAACGAAAATAAGATGGCATATAACGTAAGAATCGTCAACAAATTAAAGATCTTTTCACTTAATGTGAATGGGTAGAGGGCATGAAGTTGGTGTACAACAATATAATCAGAGAAGTAGAACCGTACATCGTCCTAATCACAGAGCATGGTCTCGACGCAAACTCCAACCCCGTAAAGATTTTCAACTACGATACCATCACAACTAGCCACACGAACGAGAGATACGATGGTGTCGCATTAGCCGTCCGCAAGGGCATTAAGTATAAAGAAGTCCCAAACCTAGAAGAGTCATTCATACCTTGCGATAAAGATCAGCACGACCATCGATAACCTCATTGTAGCCGTAGGGTACCAACCCCCGAAACGGTCGTACTTTCCTATCCCCAATTTTCTGCGACTATTTACAAGAAATCACTCGACCATTCTGATTGGAGACCTTAATGCCCGATGTAGGGAAGCTGGCTATACATCGTCATTCAATGGATCAGGAGCCTCATTGACCCTCCTTATGGAACGGGACGTAGTGCATAGAGTCAGTCTAGAGTTCCCTACGTACCTGACACGTAGGTCCTCCACGACACCTGACATCGTCCTTACGAATGCCAACTTTATCCTAAATCATATGACGGTCCCAGGCCCTTATACTCCATCAGACCACATTAGTATGGTCATCACGATCTTCAAGTCCCCTATACAGATCAGAGTCCCAACTCACAGGTGTTTACCCAAGGCGAACTGGAAAGAATACATGAGCATTCTGCGTGAACACCAGGAGAAAGGGTTGGACGAGCCTACGCTCGAAGATCTCGATAGGCGTCTAGAAATGATCACGAATAAAATAACAGAGGCGGACAGAGTAGCTGTCCCAAGGGTGGAATTCAAAACCAACATAGTACCACGATGGGACGCCACTATTACCCAGCGGAAAGATAGATTAAAAGAACGAATCGGAGAAATTCGTGATTAAGGCAACTCAGCCGTTTGTTATAGGGACTTCCGGAATCTTCGCCCTGAAATTAAATATCTGATCAGCGAGAAATCTAGGGTTCTCTGGGACGACATTATCGCAGGAATGGATACCGAATGTAATCACAAGAAGTACTGGACCCAGCTTAAGAGGCTAAGAAGCACTCTGCCCACCAAATTGAACATTGCCATCAAGGTCGACGGAGTACGGGTCACCAATGATCAGAGCATCGAGCATCATTTTAGGGAGCATTGGAAAAGGGAATTTAGCATCACGGAAGAAGAGAACGAGGACTTCAACATGGAGTAGGAGGAGGAAATCATGGCATATTAAGAGGAAAGTGGACGAGCCCTAACACCATTTCATTATATGGCTGTCACTCGGCGGGTGACAGAGGAAGGCCGTCCCTTTACCCCAGAAGAATATGAGACGGCCATGAAAAGCTTTAAATAAAAGGATCCAGGGATTTCGGGCATCACCAAAACCCACCTGATGAATCCCCCAGCGGACTTTAACTTCTCGATAATCAACCTCTTTAATGCGTGCTTGAATGTTGGGTACTTCCCTGACTCGCTCAAGAGAGCCAGGATGATTTTCTTCCCAAAGCCAAGTAAAGCCAAAGGGGTAATCATAAGCTATAGACCAATATCCCTGCTCGAGTTCATTAGAAAACTATTCGAAAAGTAATCACACAACAACATGGCTTGCGCAAAAAAAACTCGGGACGGAGACAGCACTTGCCCTGATAACGGAGTACATCGCTATAGAGAAAGCCGAAAACAAAAATGTCGATGTCGTGCTGAGAGATGTCTCATCAGCATTCAACAAAGTGTGGGGGCCTAGCCTTAAGACGAAAATAAGTGAATTAGGTATGGAGACGACCATAACAAAGCTCATGTGTGACTACCTTAAGGATCGGGAGGCTGTCATTAAAATAAATGATTACGAAGGGCAGCCCTTCACCATGTAAATCGGGGTACCTCAAGGAGGATGCCTGAGGCCGACTCTCTACACGTTCTACACGAGCGACCTTCCCACGCCCACCCAGGACTACGCCCTATATGTCAAGCTGGTGGACGATATATCGCAGGTGGTAACCAGCGATTATCGAAACCCAGCCGACATAGCGAACCGAACGGTAAAGGAGATTCAAAACCTTAACGCCTACGAGAACCGAGTCAAAATACATACCAATGTTGAAAAATTTTAGGTCCTTCTCATTGGACGTAGAAAAACAGCAAACATATTGGTCAAAGCTGAAATATACCCATACGCACGTAAAACTCGGGTCTTTAGACTCGAGATTACATCGAGAGGATATTGTAAACAGTTCGAAACAAAGATCGAACAGGCCAAGAGAGGTCTGCAGTGCCTCTATCGATTCCGAAGACTCTCCCCCATGAAAAAGAGTAAATTCTTCATGAGCCTAGTGAGACCGATTCTATTATATCCCGTCATTCCTTTGCATCTAGCCAGTAAATCCAAGTTCAAAAAGGCACAAGCAGTGGAGAACTAGGCACTGAGGTATATTTTAGATTTCAGCCTATTGGACTTCATCCACTTTAGTGCTCTACACAACCTTGCCGGGATCGAACACCTAAACGTGACCTTAGACAAAAGAGCAAAGGATGTATGGACCAAGATCACTGCCTACATGCCTGAAGAAGTTCTTATAAAAATCAGACTCCCCGATCTCGAAAAGCAAAATGGACACTACCGACGCGATTTCGGCAGCAGCTAAATGCGTACGCAGGAGGATGCTGTCCCACTATATAGATAAAAAATTTACCTCCCGAAAAAAATAAAAAATCCTAATAGGAAACCTGATCATGAACTTAATACTTGTGATCATGTATGTCTTAAAAAAAATAAATAAATAGAATAAATTAAACAAAAGATCCGAAGCGGACAAACTAATTACTGAAGTAAAGAGCAAAAATATTAATCAAATAGTAAAAGATTCAAAAAGGACACCGTACATACGTAACGCATATTCAAGAATGCTTCAATGACATGTAATTGAAACGTTGATAAAACCTTAGAAGCAAAAATGGAGATATTGCTAGACGTACTGGCATACTAATTCTTCTACTAAATTACCACTTTTTATAACTTTACTCTCTTACTATCCCACACCTATTTCCAATCTTTTATTGAAACTGAAACTGAATCAATTTCATACTTCACTGCTCACGACCAGCAATGAGCTACCTCACCGGTAAAGGAGAAAAAACCAAGTGAAACATCAAATCAACGCAGCCTCAAAAATTTCGAAGACTTCCTTATGAAGATGTCTTAAAAAAGGCAAAAGCTCACGGCTAAAACTCAAATTAGTTGAAAAATATAAAATGGATTTTCTTCAACTGATCTTTAATTTCCAACCAGATACAAAAAGCTGCATTTACCAATTGGAACGTTCCAAAATATAAAGATACAACCTTCTCTTTAACAAAACATGTATATATATATATATATAAATATATATATATATATATATATATATATATATATATATATATATATATATATATATATATATATATATATATATATATATATATATATATATATGTATATACATTTGGGAAAGCCCGACATCATACCTTCTTTTGAGCGACCGAAAGCTATCTGCCCGTGTGGTTGACGGGAAAACTAGCACGCATCCACTCCCAAGCTTCAACGCTTGATATCAGTATGTGTAAAAAAGTTAAATTGATGAAATATGTTGTCATGGTTTAAGTGTCCCGTTAGCTTAGTCGGTAGAGCACTGGTGTTGATAACTAGAGGTCTAAATTTCGAGAGCTTGTCGGGCAACTTTTTTTGTCTTTGATTTTTCTCATGGTCACCTCCAGTATGATCACTTCTCTCTTGTTTCTGGGTATCCCTTCACCATATATACAAGGAGCGGTCAATAAGTTTTGTGAATCGGAAGGCAAAACAAAGGAGAAGGGGGGGCTGTTTGTGGGGATGTTAGGGCAAGTTATAACAAGTTAGGACCTGTAGCCGCACGCTCTTGCCTTGTTTATCTAAGAAGCAGTAGCTGATCGCAGATCGTCACTCACAAATTTTTTAACTATGGAGAAGGTTGACAACCACGCAATGATCAAATTTTTGACCAAGGAAAGCAAGAATGCAAAATAGATTAATGAACGCATAGTTGCAGTGTACACTGACACTGCCATAGAGAGTTCCGCCATGGTCGTGAGTCCCTTGAAGATGACTCCAGTCCAGGACCCCCGTCAGATGTGACCAACGAGGATAATGTGGCTCATGTGGAGAGGATGATCCTAGAAAATCGACGGGTGAAGGTCGAAGAAATCGAGCGAGAACTTGGAATATCACATGGAATTGTTATCACCATCATCCACGACAATTTGGCTATGACCAAGCTCTCTGCCCGTTGGGTCCCTGGAAACCTCATGAAACCTCACGCCCCATGATCGACTCCAACGTCGTCAAAGTTCGGAAGAGCTGCTGCACCAGTACAACCAAGACCTGTCGGGGTTCAAGTGACGGATAGTGACAGGTGATAAAACGTGGGTTTACCACTGGGATCCGGAGACCAAGCTCGAAAGCATGTTCTTGAAGGACAGGGTATCTCCGATCCCTATCAGGTTCCGGATCCAACCCTATGCCGGGAAGATCATGGCCACCATCTTCTGGGATTCTGAGGTAGTGTTGATGGTGGACTATGCTCCTCGTAGAAGAACCATCACAGGCCAATATTACACCGAGGAACTGGCTGTGTTGAAGAATTGCATCCGACAGAAGCGTCGCGGCAATTTGACATGTGGTGTCCTGCTCCTCCATGACAATGCCCCTGTCCACAAGGCCAGAATTGCACAAGCTGCCCTGCGCAAGTGTGGATTCGAAGAGCTCAACCATCCCCCCAACAGTCCAGATCTGGCCACTGGCAACTACTTTTTATTCCACCAGTTTAAGACAGACGCTGGTTTGAGGACGATGAAGATGTCCAGCTCGCCGTCGAGGAGAGGATTGAAGCCTCAGGGACAAGTGGCGCAAGTGCATTGAAGTCGATGGTAGTTATATTGAAAAATAATAAAACACGATTCCTCATATCTCGTTTCCTTATATCCGAATTGCAAAACCTATTGACTGCCCCTCGTATATATATATATATATATATATATATATATATATATATATATATATATATATATATATATATATATATATATATATATATATATATATATATATATATATATATATATATATATATATATATATATGTATATACATACATATATATATATATATATATATATATATATACATATACATATACATATATATATATATATATATATATATATATATATATATATATATATATATATATATATATATATATATATATATATATATATATATATGTATATTAAGAAAATTATTGCAGTAACGCAAGTAATTATGCGGGTAAAAGGCTATTTTTTGGCAAACCAGTCTTCCTCAAAGCCTTCGGAAAGAGCTATTCTCACATACACGAAAAGGTAGCACTTAAAATAGGCGTTCTCTCAGATAGCCCCAAAAATATCTTTCCATTAGCGTTTATAAGTGTCACCCATGCTTTTCGAAGAAAATGGAAAATTTGTTTGATTCTCCAATTTCGCCTCGCTTTATAAATTAAGAAAATTATTGCAGTAACGCAATTAATTATGCGGTTAAAAGGCTATTTATTGGCAAACCAGTCTTCCTCAAAGCCTTCGGAAGGAACTCTTCTCACATACACGAAAAGGTAGAACTTAAACTATGCGTTCTCTCAGATAGCCAAAAAACTATCTTTCGGTTAGCGTTTTCAAGTGTCACCCATGCTTTTCGAAGAGAATGGAAAATTTGTTTGATTCTCCAATTTCGCCTCGCCTTATAAATTAAGAAAATTATTCCAGAATATTATTATTAGTGCTACCTTTTCGTGTATGTGAGAAGAGCTCCTTCCGAAGGCTTCGAGGAAGACTGGTTTGCCAAAAAATAGCCTTTTAACCGCATAATTAATTGCGTTACTGCAATAATTTTCTTAATTTATAAGGCGAGGCGAAATTGGAGAATCAAACAAATTTTCCATTCTCTTCGAAAAGCATGGGTGACACTTAAAAACGCTAATCGAAAAATAGTTTTTTGGCTATCTGAGAGAACGCCTATTTTAAGTGCTACCTTTTCGTTTATGTGAGAAGAACTCACATAAACGCATAGACACAATTTAGAATGTGTTAAAAAAAAGGTTCATGGACACTTAAGAATAAGAAGAATGGAGATGGCCCGTACCTTGAGCAACTACCCTAATAACCTTATGCTTCTTTCATTTCCACACCTTTCAGCCCCCCCCCCCCTCCTTTTATTCGCTACTCACCCCCATCTTTTTCACAACTTTCTAAAAAAAACAAAACAAAACAAGCAGATCGTCAGTCACAAAATTTTTAACAATGAAGGAGGTTGAGCACCGCACAGTGATCAAACTTTTGACCAAGGAAGGCAACAATTAAAAAAAAAATCTATGAACGCATGTTTGCAGTGTACACAGACACAGCCCATTCCTATACAACCATTGCCCCCATTATAGGAAGTTCCGCCATGGTCGTGAGTCCCTTGAAGATGACCCCCGTCCAGGACACCCGTCAGACCTGACCAACGAGGAAATTGTGGCCAGTGTGGAGTCAAAAATTGACGAGTGAAGGTCGAAGAAATAGGGCAAAAACTTGGAATATCACATGTAAGTGCTATCAACATCATCCACGACAATTTGGCTATGACTAAGGCCTCTGCATATTGGGTACCTAGAAACCTTACGCCCCATGATCGACTTCAACGTCGTCAAAGTCCACAAGGCCAGAGTTGCACAAGCTGCCCCGCGCGAGTGCGAGTTCGAGGGGCTCAACTAACTCCGCTACAGTCCAGGTCTGGCCCCTAGTGACTACTTTTTATTCTGCCAGCTCAAGGCTAAACTGCGTGGATGCTAGTTTGAGGACGATGAAGATGTCCAGCTCACCGTCCAGGAGTGGATTAAAGAGCAGTCGGGAGATTTCTGGTTGTCGGGAATTCGAAGCCTCAGGGACAGGTGGCGCAAGTGCATTGAAGTCGAAGTTAGGTATATTAAAAAATAATAAAACACTTTTCCTCATTTCTCGTTTTCTTATATCTGATTTGAAAAACTTATTAATCGCCCCTCCTATGTCCAAATATCTACTTTCGTCATAGATTTTAATAATACTGTCATGAAATTAGAAGAGATTAGTTAAACATGAACCTTTCCGTATAAAGCAGTGTTAACTATCATTAATGAGATTACCCGCTTCCAAATAATCGATTACCCTATCGCGAAGGACGGATTCTATTAAATTACATGCGATGAATGTTAAACTTATGGTTCGATAATTATTTGGTCGGAAGTTCTCTTTTCTCCTCTTAAAAAACGGAGTTATAATAGCAAGCTTAAAATTTAATGGCACGACACCTTCTAAACATTTGTTAAAAAAATTTCGTTCGCCGTCTGATTAACACGTTTTGAATTTCTTTTAAATAGAGCGGGGAGATTATATTAGGACCTGGAGATTTACTGGATTTGAACTTATTGATATAAATATCTTTTTCTGCTTCGAAGAATTTAATATCGGTTAGAAGGTTATGCTCGTTAAAGTATATCACGTTTTTCGTTCGTGGTATATTATGCTCGTCTTCGTTTATAAATACCGATTCAAAAAAGTTATTTAATATCTTGCTAACCTTTTCTGTATCCGAAACTAATTCATTATTGTCTGTAGAAGTCTAAATACCGAGTACATAAGTATACGCAGAAATATTCCGACGACACAAGCTGCCTGCCCTCTCGTATCTCTAAAGGAACCTCTCGCCTCCAATTCTTTGTCGCCCTTTTTCCAACTGCCGTAAACTCCGAAATGGCTTGAAGGCGTAAATGACATACTGTCTGCTTAAAGATGAAAAAAGGTCTTTCGCGCGACGATCCAGATTTTACGAGAATTCGATTCTCTCTCTCGATTTCTGCTCGCGAGGCAAATAAAAAGAAAACGTCCCTCTGGATTCAGGCAGAAGGTCTTGGACCTACGTCAAGTTTGTTTGGAGCTCGATCGTCAAAGGAAACCGTTCGCCCGCTGCAAGGAAGGAACTTCTCGGGGAATTGGTTGTTGCCATCACGGTACTTGTAGGTGCCAAACTTTTCACAGGCCTCCCCTTCAGAGTCTGAGGCTACACAGGACCTCTTTAGGCGGATTGCCCTAGACGTAGCTAGGTAATATGTTTTGGCTACCTATTCCAGGAGCCGAATGATCGGAAAGGTACTTCGAGGAAGTAGTCCGATTTGAGACAACGTTTGGCTCGCATTCAGGATCCGGCATAGGATCAACATATCACCGGTCTAAGATTACTCTCTCAATCAGTAACCTCGGATGGCCGGACTAGGTGCGATAATCGTCACCAGAAGAATATCTTCACCGTCCCCTTTAAAAATACTTACGAACTCAAAGGTATCGTTAATTGAATTATCCCCTCCCCTAACTTCACCAGTTTATTTGTGAACTAGAATTCCCATCCCCAGCCCATAACCGCAAGTATTAGAAGTGCTTAATTAATTAAGTGTTTAACTCAATAATAATATTCAATTCATGCTGTCGGGTGTGATTAAGACGCAAGCATCCAAGTAAGTAATTTTCAAGTAATCCTCATGACATTTTTGCGGACTTATTTTTTCTGTGCAAGATTAATTCTATTTATATTTATATACGCTGTTGCTTATTTCAAATTCATGTACATTAAAGATTGTTTTTGTATCTGTGTGTTTAACTATTTTGGACGATCCTTTGGCAATTATTAAGCAATCAGCTCGGCTTGAAATTTCAATATTACTGCCTAGTACTAGGCTACTTTAAAATCTAATGCAATAACACAAAAAAAAACAAAAACAAAAATTAAAAAAAAGGGAAAAGGAAACGAGTAGTAAGCAAGCTCCTGTGTCGGGAGGATGTCCTCCTGGCGCAAGAGCGTGTAACCTATATGGGAAAAAAACAACAAAACAAAACAAAATACCCTGGGTAAATAATAGGCAGAAGGCCGGCCTTCCACAAAAAGTCAACAAGTCCCGAGTAAAAGTAAAAAAGAAAAGGCGGCAGCCTCCCCACCCATCCCGGTACCAGGACAGGTAACGTGCGCGAAGATCACCCAGACTAGAAAATTAAAAAAAATGTGCCAAACAGTCTAAGGGACGACGCAGTAGTCACAATAGGGCACGGGCGAGCACTCCACCAAATAGCGATGCGTCACACGAGTGTGTCCGATTCGGAGACGACAGAAAGCGACCTGAAGCTGTCAACGCATTGGGGGTGAGGTCCATGGGAACAGTCGCGGCGCAATGGCACGCAACTTTAAGTTCCTTTCAACCGTCTCCCATCTTCTTTGCCAGGCAGTCCGAAGAGCTGCCCGTATTCCTTCCATGTAGGTCAGTGTGAGGAAGAGCGAAACACTGGTCCGGTCACAGAGTCCTCGCGGACTCTTTGGCTTCCTCATCGGCGCGTTCATTCACTACAATTCCTACATGTCCAGGAACCCAGCAGAAGATAATCTCGACATCCGCCCGGCTCGCGAAAACCGTGGCGTGACGGATATTGTGAACCAGTAGATGCGGAGATTCCAATGCCCTGAGAGCAATCAGGGCGCTTTGTGAGTCACTATGGATCACTATCCGGTTTCCGAACCCAGCACGCCGCGCAATCTCCATACCGAGTAGTGTATTGCCACCAGCTCGGCCGTAAAGACAGAGGCTGCGGCTGACAGAGCTCCGCTGACCTCAAACAGAGGAGAAACGGCGTGAAAGCCGACGCCCTCTTGGAACTTGGAGCTATCTGTATACAAAGGCATGGTTCCAGCGTGACAGAGGTGTGTTCCAAAAAGGTCTAACGCAATCCTGCCTGCGGCGTACAAGCTTTGGGACCAGAGGCTAAGCCACAAATAGCCAAATGTGGTACCATCTAGGGTGGCGTCCTGGGCAGAACCAGGGGTGCCACCAGACCGAGAGCTATACCTAGCTCTCAAAGGAGTTTCCTGGCCCTAAACCCAAAGAGCTTAGGGGATGACTTGCGTCTCTCGGCAGCATAGGCACCGTCGAGATCAGCTGCGTATGCAGTGAGAGCTGTTGGCGACTGAGGGAGGCGCCGGGTTCGTGCGTACAGGCAAGTGATGCACTGCACGCGGTGTAGGGCGAGTGGCATGTCGCCAGCATCGACCAAAAGGCTCTCAAAGGAGGAAGTGCGGAATGCACATGTCGCAAGGCGAAGGCCAGTGTGGTGGATCGAATCTACCTTCCGCAATAAAGGCTCAGCTGCGGATGCATAAACTCGCATCCATAGTTGAGCTTTAAATGAACAAAGGATCGATAAAAAACTAGGGCAGTAGCTCTATCAGTGCCCGAAACGCTGAACGTTACGAAATCCAGAATATCCATGGGGCGAGGAAATGAGACCCAAAGGCTTCGAATATAAACATACCAGGTGAGTCATCGGACAAATACATGACCAAAGAAACTGTGTGGTTCAAACACATCCAGGTGCACCCCATTAAGAAAAAAATCTGTGTCGGGGTGGAGCCGTGGATGGCGGTCAAAGTGCACCATCTAAGTCTTGGCCAAAGGAAACCGAAACCTGTGCGCTTCGGCATAGCGAGAGACGGGGTTCAATGGCTGTTGGAGTCAACGCCCTAGAGTTGGCATCTTAGCCGCGCCAAAAGAGATCGAAAGGTCGTCCACGTGGGGCGTAAGGTGAACATATTCTGTCAGCACCGAGGTGATGCTTTTGATGCTCAGAGCAAAGAGTGTGACATTGAGGACACATCCCTGCGGGACACCTTCTTTCTGCTCCTTTGGGCAAGAAAGAGCTCCCCCCAACCATACGCGGAATCGACGATCTTTCAAAAATTTAGATATAAACATTGGGAGGCGTCCCCACGTCCTCAACGTGTGGAGAGTCTACATCATACCGTATGGCCATGCGGTATCATAGGCTTTCTCCAGATCAAAAAACACCGTGGCGTAGTGCTGTCTAAGATGAAAGGCCTCGCAGACGGCATATTCCAGTCGGAGCAGAGCCTCCGACTTGGAGTTGAACTTGCGGAAGCCGCACTGTGCAGAAGATAGATGGCCTCCGCTGGAAATGAAAAGGGCTAATCAAACACTTACCAATCTCTCCATCAACTTGCACACGCGAGATGTTAGAGAGATTTGACGGAAACTGACCAAAATAAAGTGATCTTTCTTCGGTTTACGAAAGGCAAGCACAATAGCGATTCGCCAGGAACCTGGAAGGATACCCTCGACCCGGGTCCTGTTAAAAAAATCTAATAGAATGGCCATGCCTCGCTCACCCAGATGTCAAAGCATGGCGTATGGGACATCGTCCGGACCATGGGCGGTGTCCGCGCACGAAGCAAGAGCAGAGCGCAACTCACTCAAAGTAAAGTCCAGCCGGCGGGCTTCCGCGACATCTTGACGTGCATTCAATGCTGGCAGAGTAGCTTCCTGGCAAGAGAATGCGGAGGAAGCGGGCGCGAAGAAATCCGCCACGGACGCGGGGTCCAAGATTGCGGTCCCATTCTCCTGGAAAACGAAAAGGGGGTCCTGCGAGAACTTGCCCCAAATACTTTTGACTAGCTTCCACACCTCTACTAGCTCGGTCTTCGCGTTAAGTGAAGACACGTATTCCCGCCAAGGAAAGCAGCGGGCGCGCTTCAAAATATACCGGAACCTAGCCCTATTCCGAAGAAATTCACCGACAGAGAAATCCTTCGGGTGTCCCTCATAGCGCATGTAGGCATAATGCTTCTGTTTGATGGCCGTCTCACACTCGGCAGGCCACCATGAGACTGGTGGGGTGCGAAACGGCCAGACGTTCTAGAAATAGTAGTTAGGCCCACGGCGATGAGGTTGCGGGGAAGAAATCAACGGCCTCATCTACCGACCTAAACTCCTGGACTGATATAGAGAATTCAATCATTACCTGAAATGCAGGGCACCGCGCCCGAGCCAGGAACTACCGAGCTGGGCTCTAAAGCGGCAGTTGTCCTGAAAATGATATTTGAATGGGAAAGTGAACACTACCATGGAGGTCATCGACCACCCCCAAATTAAAATTAGGCTGCGCATCCGAAGAAAACAAGGATAGATCAAGGTAAGAAAATCAAGCAGTTCTCTGGCAGTGGTACATAAACTCATCCTCATTTAGGACACCTATTTCAAGCTCTTTGATAAGATCGGCCAGAACCTGTCCCCTGGGATTTATTGAGTAATCTATCCAGAGAGGATGACTGCCGCTTAGATCGCCAAGCAAGAGAAAGGGCCTCGTAACCGTGCCACAATGCGGCCGAAATCCCCCGCTTCGAAGTTTATCTGACGGTGGAATGTACGCAGAAATGGTAGTATACCTCCGATCCAGGAGAAGCTGCACAGCCACTCCCTGAAAGGAGGTATCTAAAGAGAAAGAAAGAACGGAGACATCATGCCATCCTGTGGTGGTGGGGTTGCAAGACCCTTATACCCCGGGAGGGCGGGCAGGTGGCACGAGCCTAGCATGGTTTCCTGCAGAAAAATAGCTAACGGCGAACGGAATGGGACGAGCCCCGCAGCTCCTCCCAGATTGCCCGGAGTCCTCCAGGCCTAGCTCGGAGGAGACGTGGTGTCCTTCTTCGAAACGAAGACCCTCACGGGAATAGCCGTACGCTTCCCGGAGGCAGAACCCCAGGCGCTGTTAGCGGCTGTTGTCCGCGCTGTTGGCCGGATAAAGAGCTGAAGTCGCTGTCGCCTTCGAGGTCTTATTTGGAAAGGTTGAGCTCGCCATGCGAGTCTTTTCCTCCCTCCGCCTCGCAACCTTAGGCGGGCGTTGCGGTTTCGGAGGCGGGGGGGCGCTCTTTTCGAGGAACAACCATCTCCTACCCACTCAACCACCCACTAGGCGTGGGTGAAGGAGCCAAAGCTCTTTTCTTGCTGTCCTGCTTTTGGGGACAGCTTTAAGAACCTCGAAAGATGGCATGGCGACCAACTTAAGGGGTGTTGCCTCCTGTGAATCTAACGAATCGGTGGAGGCTCGTGGCCGGTTCGCTTTAAAAGAAACAGTCACGCTGGGGGAAGAGGTTGGAGCCCTGGTTTTAGACGAGGCTGGTTATAAACCCTTTTTGCCGCAAGCCTTACCAGGAGGGCGCCTGGGTTGAGTAGCGCCCAAAGAAGGGCTTCAAATGGGCGTGAAAACAACCGTGCTCCTTGGTCTTGATGGGCCAGGAGCAGAGAGTGTCTTTCTAACTATTGAGGCATAAGACGTCCCAGGCAGAAGTGGGCGCACCATGACCAAGCCTTTAGACTCTCGGAATGAGAGTCGATCCTGGCCCTTAATGGCAAGGATTTCTTTTTCAAGAAATATGCAACACATTGCTTCGAAAAAGCGGGGCGTGGTGCTCCGCAATTGACACACTTGGCCACACACAATTTAAACTTATCTTGTGCGGCCTTGGAGCAATTTACGCACACTTCGGCTGACTCCGACTTTGCACGTCTACACGAACGATTCTTATGGCCGAAACGGTGACAGTTATATCACCACCGCGGCAGTGGGACGAATGCCTTCACGCGGTAGTGGTACCAACCGGCACGCACCTACTCAGGGAGCGTGTCACAACCTAACATGACGAAGAATGTAGTGGTGGGTCTTGAGGCCCCTTTCTGTTTTCTGATCACACGTTCGACATTGACCACCCCTTGGTCGGCCAGCTCTATGGTGATTTTCTCTATGGAGTAGTCAACGAGTTCCCTCGCATAAACTACTCCTTTCACAAAGTTCATGGTGGAGAGCGGCGTCACACTCACCGGGGTGCTATGATTGTCCGAAGAGCACTCATCTTGGCCACCTCGGAGGGATTCGGCACATTGGCCAGAAGGCTCCCGTCCGAGAAACGGGTCACCTTCTGCTCTCTACCAGTGGCACTAGCTAATGCTCTCCTCTGCTAGATCATGTTACCCTTGGCCATCATGGTGCCATCGCTGGAGCGAATAACGAGGAGCGTTTAAATCCAGCGGGCTCGAAAACGCCAGGTAACCTCTGAATGAGGGACTCGAATGTTATTGAGGCTCCGCCCCGTGCGCTTTTGGTCCTAGTAATATTGAGGGTTTTCGCACACGGGGGGGTGGTAGAGGGGCCGGATGTGCCGATCTTGGCATGGTCGCTTTCCAAAGTGGCAGCAGACCCATCTGCCCCCCCAGCCCCTAATGATGGAAGGAGCCCCGAGTCTTTTTCATCTTTTTTCTGTTCGTTTTCTTTTTAGGAGACGAGGGCGGGGAATAAACCCGCTTCTCCCCTCCGTCGGCAGGAGCCCCCAGACCAGATGAACCGGCCTCAACCAGGTTCTTCTTCCAAATGAAGAATGTACTGGCACTCGTAGGAGCACCGGTTGGAGGAGATCCCTCCCCTCCTTGTACTTCCTCAGAAACCCTAGCCGTTTGAGGAGTACCTTGCATAGGGGTGGATTCGGGTTCGGTGCTTGGCGCCGAGCCCGTATTCCCCCCCATGGAAGGCCCTAGCTTCTGAGGCTGGGTTGCCTTAAGGACCATGTTTATCACCGGATGGGCCTCCAGTTGGCCTCTCCCTCCCAGGATATTGCAGGTCCCTTTGGCAGTATCACCAGTCACGTGTGGGGAGGCACAGGCTTTGACCCCGGCTATGTTCAATATTCTTGCCAGCAGGTCTTTTGAGGGAAGCAACCGAGGGGGCCTGGCTTCCCTCTCCCCCTATAGGGATTAACCCTACCAAGCTGCTTCAATGGGAAGCGGTCGGCAGTGGACTCACTGTTGGCTTTCTTAGCAGTCCCCTTGGAAAAAAAAGAAAGGACTGCCGCTGGAAAAAGGGAGGTGCCCGAAAGCCCCTTCAGAGAAGTGGGTGAGGGGGAGTCCTCTGTACCCTTAGGCGTAGGAGAGGAGTAAGCCTCCTCTCCGGTTAAAGAAATATGGAGGGTCCATTGCGCAAACACAGGGGTGGAGACCTCCATTTTTTGTGTATGAGCTGCCCACGGGCGGCTTTGTCGATGGAACAGGGGAAGTTGAGGGTTGTTTTTTTATAGTTTTTCAGCCATGGGCAGGGAGACCCTATTTTTTTACGGGATGCAATAACACATCACCCCTCGCAGTAGCCCACTCTGCAAGAGGTGCCACGATTCAAGCCCACCCCTCACGCCTGGTGACGTGAAAGCACTTTAGCATGGCGGCTCCACCTTTGGCACGGCGTAAAATTAAGGATAGATGGTGAAGTGAGGAGGAAAAGGGATGTGAGGAAGGTAAGGGTGGGGATGAAGCAGGTTGTTAAAAAATAACCTATCCCGAACCGGACTCACGGGTTAGGGAACGTTGTCCCCTCCCCCCTCAGCTCTGATCCGGGACGGTTGACTGAGAAGAAGTTCAGAATCTACCATGTAAAATTAGGGGCTCACCAGACAAAGTTTTGCGAGAGGTTTTATGAAAAGGGAGGAAACAACTGTTTTGAAGTTAGGAGAAAAGACTAAGCTGGGGTTGGATATATGTCGAGGAAGTGGGACTGGGATTATCTATTACTAAACCTCTACATTGTCATTTTTGATTGGTCTTATTGTTTCCTTTATTGAGTTTCTATTTGATTCATAATCGAAAAACTTCTAAGTGTTATGTTTACTTTCTTTGGCAAGTTAAATTTCATATTTTCTTTTAGCAATTCTTTTTTGTTCTTTTTGAGATTTTCTACATCAGCTACGTAAATTTGATTATTTTCTTCATATAGAGTATGTTATGACACTTGTATGCACAGTTCCTATCCTTCAACTTGACTTCGATATCAGGATTCTATCATTTTAGTTCTCTTTAGGCGTTTCGCTTGTTTTTTGTGCTCGTCTAATTTTCTAAAATCCTCGCCTGGAAAAGGGCCAGCACTGATTAAAATTTCCTAACTTTGATCCCACTCGATCTCTTTCAACTTGCGGTTAAAGCCATTATAGTTCGCACGTTTAAAATTTGCACTTTGATATTATTAGTATCTTTGTTACCATTTATATTAATATCAAATTTTATTGATTTGTAATCGCTGGAATGTATAACTTCCCCAATACTAATACCTGAGATAAGATTATCGTTGTTAGTTAGAATTACGGCAAGGATATTTTCCTCTCGGGTTGCTTCGTTGACTAATTTTGTTAAGTAGTTATCTTTCTTAAAATCCAATAGTCAGTGCCCCTCCACGTCTGCATTCGACGTTATATAGTTAACATTTCTGTAGTTTAAATATTATATTAATAAAGTGCACCGTATCAACAAGGAAAATAGAGAGAAAATTACTAGTACATTTGAAATTTATCCCTAGTTCATTATAAAGGAGTAACAGTAAAAAATAGAAAACTAGACATATAATAGTATATAGAAAAGAACGAAAGGAGAAAAAACGCCCCATACAAAACTTTTAACAAATCATGAAATGAACTACCGTCATTTAGATTAAACATAAGAGCAGTCGAAGTGACGAAAAAGAGAGAGACAAAATAAACTCATTAATACCTGATAGATAAAATAATCTATAGACTGCCCGAAAGCTTGAAAGGAAAACCAAATTAATTAAGGAAGAAGATAGGATAAAAATGGGAGATAAATTTTGTAAGCAGGAGAGAAAGAGAAGGAAAGAGGAAAAGGTAAAAATATGCTAGCGTGAAGGCTACTTTGGGAATTCTTATTATGGATTGATTTTAATTGACTGGGGCACGATGTAAGTTAATGGCAATTTAAAAAAGAACTAAAAATTTTAAATCTATCGTAAATTCTATTAATATTAAAAACTGATGTAAAAAAATATTCATAACGAAGAGGGAGAAATAAAGTTAATATTTTGTGTATAGTTCAATATTACACAAAAGAGTTTCCAAATGCTTCTCGCAGGATGACATAAGTTTTTGGAATAAATCAACTTGGATTTTCTCCATTTTTTTAACAGATTTTCGCTTTAAATTATCATGATTGGACGCTTGCCTTTTTCTAATTTTAATTTTCAACTCTTTTAAATTGTTCTATGGGATTCAAGTTTGAGGAATGGCAGGGCCATCCAAGAACATTAAGACGATGCCTATTGAACTATGCAGTTGTTTGCCTTTTCGTATTCCTCGGGTCTTTATTCTGCTGAAACACCCAACATCTACCCATCTTGAGATATCTGGCGGAGTTATTGAGATGCTTTCCTAAAATTTTGCATTATTCTCCTTAGTTCAACTTTCCTTGTATGATGGGAAGGTCTCCTGTACTTGCTAATGGGAAACAGCCCCTAACCGTCAACCTTCCTCCCTCATTTTTACCGTTGGCAGTATGTTTTTCTGTTCATAAATGATACTAGGTTCACGTCAAAGTTATTGTGTTATTACCGAATAATTCTTTTTTTTCTTTCTGACTAAAGTCTTTTTTAAATAATGGTCTTTTTACAATATCGCTGTTGAAAGCGTTTTACGAGCTTCAATGTGTTTATTCCTTAGTATCTGAACCCTACGTGCCCAATACTAGCGGTGTCTTTTTCTTTTAGTGTGTTCCACACTGTCTTCTGAGTGACGTTGTGCCAGGTAGCGTTAGTTTTTCAAGGAATTTATTCTTTTTTATCCTGGGAAGTTTTTTCACATCTCTTCCTAGTTTGAAGCGCCCAGGAGGCGTTATTTGCTCGGAGTGCCTGTTATTGGTTTCTTAATGGTGGTTTATTCTCTCCCTACTATCTAAATGATGTACTGCGCAAATATTATATGCATATGAAACTATTCAGAAAGCTTCCTGCAACCTTTGTCAGTCTTGTATTCACTTAAAATGGCGCTTTTAAAGTGAAAAGAATGTTCTTTAACCTTTAGCATAATGAAAGTCTGATGAGATATTTACCCAGTGCTTGCTTGTCGCAGACTGACTGCTGGCAACACTATCATTGCCACATAAGCTCTCCTAAGTGTTTAGGAATGATCTTCGAAACTGAATTATCAATCAATCAGAACATCATGTAACGCCCCAAAATAAATTATTCCCAAGTTACGAATAGTCTTTCACACACCTTGTTATGATTTTAGATGTACTTTCAAATTTAACTAAAATAGGAAAGTTAGCATTAGTTTCCTTAGATAATTGTATAACCTTTATTTCAGCTAAATTATAAAGGTGTTAAAATGGAACTAAATGTATTCAGTTTGATATAATTTGAATTTTCTCCAAAATTCCAGATAATTATGCAAAATATTTTGAAAATAACCCAATTATACTTTGTCGAGGAACTAAGGCATGCGACCAAAAACTCTCTAAAGGTACACACTAGTGTATGATAGGCAGCCACTATTGGCGCTGCGCTTGGGTACAATTGAATTGGAGAAAGGTAAGCACCTTCTACTTAAGTGCGATATTATTAGGTTGGCTCTTTAAATGGAAATATGTTTGCTGTGTTCGTCTCAAGGGTTATTCGAAAGATAAACACCTCTACAAAAATAAATTTGGAATACAATTAATAAGAACAAGGGCACAGATAAATATACAAATCTAAATAATAATCAGTACGACAAAAGAATATTAGAACAGGCAAAAATTAAGGAAACTAGATCCAGGAAAATATATAAGTGATCCAATATGTTGGATTGAATGAAAGATTTTGCGAGTCTATTGGCGTTATACTAAATGTGGAATTATTTTTAGGACTGGAAACAAAGAGGTGGAACTTACGAGAGAAGGAATCCAAAGGCCAGGTCTTCGTCGATGGGGTCTCGATGCGAAGGCGTTCAAAGAGCCTCCGAAGGGTGTTAAGCTTACCTCGGCTCCGGGAGAACTATTCACGAAATTGAGATTTGTCTGCGGCATGCTGGAACTCTCAACTAATCTAGTGAGCCGCGAGAACCCCAAAACAATCTTCCGGTGCTTAAACGGGTTTCCGTAATGTTCCTCTGATCTAGGTGGATTACGTGAAGACGATCTGCTAGGGAGATCACAAGGGCGAGGGAGCCACTTCACGAGAGACATACTAGGGTCTGGACGGCAATAAGCTCGGGCCATCTCTATTTTCTGAGGATTTGTAGACATTACCTTAAATTCGAGCAGCAGCCATGGTCGCCAGAGGAAGTATAAATGGACAAGTCGTGATTTTTACACAAAACAAATATCATAGAGGAAAATCTCCCAATTTACATACATATATGGCTATTTGTAATTGAGGATATATCAATGAGGTAAAGTTTGCAATTCATGGAAATTGTCAAGTGCCGAGGTACTGTAACGCTATTAACAATAAATGAAAGAGTTGTTAGGCAAGAATCAACTATTCACTGCTACAAGTTGAAAACGTACCAAAAATACGATAAATTTCGTATACCAAGAATCAGGCATCCATAAACACAATATAGAATCTTACTGGAATAAACACAAAGCTAAAATAAAATACATGAATGGATAAGTAAGAAAGTTGTTAGACTTATTTGCAGGAATTTAGGTTTCTTCAAACAAAAATAAATAAAATTACATGCGTTTTGTGATAGAATTGCCAAACAGTATCTTCATAACTAGAATTCAATTTATATTACCTTTTTTATTTATATCATTCGTTACTTTCCTTCAAAAGCTCCGAATATTTTAACGGTTTGGAGTACCTCATACAGTTTTTGCCAAACAAGTCCGTGAATTGGGAAATAAATTCCAATCCTAATTAAGGCAAATTTTAGGGCTCATTTAAAATTGCACTGCAACACGCCAAACATAAAGTACTCGAGAATAGAAAAGAATCAACTCAGAATGGGCGATATATATATATATATATATATATATATATATATATATATATATATATTTATATATATATATATATTTTATATATATATATATATATATATATATATATATATAATAATTATAATAATATCCCTGTGTTATGAGATAGAAGGAGATTTAGATAAATACAACGATTTGAGAAGATTGATTGCTCTAAATGTGAATATGCATAGAGCACCTGAGCATCCCTCATTTATGCTAGCATTTAGACTCTGCTCCTCCTCCAACTTTCCGAGAGCTAATTTTAAAATGCCCAAAATTTATTAAAACAGAAGAATTCACGATAGAATATCAAAAAACAATATTGGTAACAAACATAAAATTAATCAGCAAAGCTAATCTCATACTATTAGTATATTTCACCAACCTACTAATTAGCGAGAGCAAAATAGACCTAAAATACGAACGCACATATCGGATAATCAACAAGGGAGCTCATCCTAATTTTCTGTTTTGTCATGGGGCCACGGTCTACCACAACTTCCTCATTTGAAATCACATGACAAGGATATCTTTATAGTTTTGTTGCGGAGAAGGTTTAAGGTTTAAAGTAGGTTACCAGTGGGTTGCTGCCCAATCCAAGTGGATTCTATATGGCAGCTAAAGTGGAACGAGACAAATCATCTATAAATGGTGGAGGAGACCATTTTGTGACAAAAATGTAAAAAACGACGGGTTAAAAGATTCCTCCGCCAATATGAATCGAAGACGGGTGTGTTGAGAAATAGTTAAAAGGGTCGGAAAACAAGACAACCGGAGAATGGTAAAATGGCTGCAATCCAATAAAAGGTGGGCAACCAATTGGTCCCCAACGCTAGACGATAGCAAGGGCTTATATGAGCATCACCCGAAACAAGATGGCCGTGAGTAAGTCTCGTGTGGCCAATGCGAACTCGGCAACGAGCCACCTCCAACGACCGCATTCTATGACGACTCGAGAGCCAAGAGCGAATAGAATTTTTAATTTTGTATAGTTTGGACGTTGAACAGTTATCCCATTCATTCTGCTACAGTTGAAAAATATACTCTCTTATTGAAGGAAAGTAGTCCCTAATTGGCAGAGCCGAGTTCTCAGGGGACACAGAATGTGCTGAGCGGGCCAGCCGATCAGCCTTCTCGTTGCCCAGGGTCCCCACATGCCCAGGGACCCAGCAAAAATCATTCTATATCGGGATGCATTTTAGATCAGCCAGTTGAAAATTTCTTTGACTAGAGGATGGGACGCATTATAAGATCTAATTGACTGTAAGACACTCCTTGAGTCGGAAAAATGACAAAATCACTAAACGGTAAAATTTGGATGAGTCTAAAGGCTAAAAGGATTGCTGAAAGTTCAGCGTTAAAAATGGATGCTGCTGGCGGCAAAGATAGAGTTAGGAATTCTCCTCCTGGGTAGATGGCTGTGGCACCCACGCCACCGTCCAACTTAGAGCCATCCCTGTATAGTGGGCAGCATTGTTTGTGTGATGTTGAATGCTTCAAGAACAGGCTCTTAATGATGCGAGGGTCCATGGAGGAGTTCTCCAGGCTCCACATGTTGGTACATACTGTGGGGAGAGTAGCACGCCAACTAGGGGTCAGTAAGGTTTGGAGGCTAAGGACCCATAGAGCATCAGATTAGAGAGATGATCTACTATGCAAAGGTTCAAAGGGTGGGGTAAAGATGGCAACTTATCATATGCCGCCGTTGATTCGGCAGCATGCACGCATGTGTAGACCTCTGATACAGGGGCTTGCTGTACTCGGCAGAGGTATCGCATGCAGATTTGATGTCTATGGTAGTGCAAAGGGAGTACCCCACTCTCGCAGTAAAGGCTGCTAACAAGAGAAGTAGGGAAGGCTCTACTAGAAAGGCGAACTCTGAGGTTTCGAATGGGGTTCAGTATTTTATGGGTTAAAGGGGAAGCCGATGAGTAAATTTGACAGCCATAATCTAATTTGGATTGGACGAGGGCTGGGTATAATGTCCAAAATATTTGTCGGTCACTGCCCCACGAAGTGTGTGAGAGGACTTTTAAAATGTCTAAAGCCCGCAGACAGCCTGTTCGAAGGCAACGTAGGTGTGGTAACCAGGATAACTTTGGATCGAGAGTTACGCCAAGCAATCAAAACTAGGAGACAAACTCTATATCATCGCCTTGTAGGGAGATAGATGGCGGAACAAGAACCCCTCTGCCTCGGTGGAAATACATTGCTTTGGGTTTGTTCGTGGAAAACAGGAATCCCTTAAGTTGTGTTTTCTTTTGGATACAGCATCGAACACCAGTTGTAGCCGACGCGCTACTGATGGAAGGCGAGGTGAGGAACAGTATAGTGCTAAATCATCGACAAACAGAGTTGCCGATACATCCTCTAGGAGAAACGAAATAATATCATTGATGGCAATTATAAAACATAAGACACTTACAACACTGCCCTGAGGAACTCCCTCCTCTTGGGGTGGCAGGTCAGAGTATGCATCTCCAACATGTACCTTGAAGGATCGAGATGCTAAAAAACTTTGAATAAGTGGAGGTAAACTGCCTCTCATCCACTAGATGTATAGCTGCTTCAAGATTTCGTATCTCCATGTTGTGTGGTAGGCTTTCTCAATATAGAAAAATATAGCCAGGACTCGGTGCTTTAAGGAGAAAGCTTTCCGGACCGATCCCTCGAAACGTACTATTAGGTCAAGGGTACTATGACCTTTGCGGAAGCCACATTGAGATGGAGAGAGAAGGTGATTGGTTTCTAGGAACCAGTTTAGGCACTCCAATATCATTTTTTCCAGCAACTTACTCAAACAGCTAAGGAGAGCTATAGGGTGGTAGTGATCTGCAACCAACTAGTCCCTGCCCGGTTTGATAAAGGGAAGGATGATCCCAATGTGCCATAATGACGGGTAAAAATCCTTCACCCATATAAGGTTGTACAAATCAAGTAAGAAGAAAGTAGAATGTTGATGTAGGCGCCGAATCATATCGAAATGGATCTCATCAAAACCAGGGGAAGTAGATCTGCAAAGGGACAAAGCTCTTTGCAGCTCATGGATGCTGAAGAGAGCGTTAAAATGAAGGATAAATTTTGTTGTGAAGTTGAGAGAATAAGATTCTTCCTTTGATTTGTAGGATTTAAATGCTTTATCGTAACGGCTGACACTGCTGACGGCGCGAAAATGGTGAGCAAAAGCATTGCTGACCGCCAGGCCGTCATTCTCCGAGGAACCGTCTAAGTTGAGTGTGGGGGTATGATGATTAGCATAACGGCCCATTATCTTATTAATCCTCTTCCAGATCTTAACAGTATGTGTCATAGAGGAAAATGATGAAACGTAACGGCGTCATAAATTTCGATGAGCCTGACGAAGGGTTCTTTGGCGAAGCGCACAAGCTCGGCTTTGGTCGACCTTGTTGCACAAAGTTGGGTTCTTTCGGAATCGGGCATGGGCTAAGTTGTAATTTTTAATAGCTGTTGTACACGTCGAGGTCTACCAGGGCACGTTAAGCGGCCCGTGGCAGGCCGCCTCCGTTGGATGGTCTGTGTTGCTGCATTGCAGATGGTCGATGTAAAGTATTCTACTGCCGCTTCAACTCCATTGAAGATCCCCAAGAATGAATTTGTGAAGGACGCCTCTTAGAAACGTTCCCATTTGCATGACCTAAGTCCCACTTAAAGGGTATAATTGTATGAGGGATAACTTGAAGGGCCAACAAGACAATAGGGAAGTGGTCACTCTCATCGAGATCGTCAAGAATTGACCATCAAAATTCCGTGAAGCAATCAGGGGAACAAAGAGACAGGTCAACAGAGCTAAAAGAGTCTGTCTGGACATGACAAGAGGTAAAATCGCCAGTTTTTAAGACACAAAGAAAGTCAGATAATAAAAGAGACTCTAAAACACTGCCTTTGGCATTTCGAGTTGTGTAATCCCAGTATGGGTGACGGGCGTTAAAATCTTCTAGTAATAAAAATGGGGAGGGCAACTGGTCTATAAGTTCTAAAAGGTCGGGTCTTGACAATGATAAACAAAGGGGTAGGTAAATAGAGCAAACGGTAAAAAGCTTGGTAAGGAAAACCCTCACGGCAAGAGCTTGGAGGGTAGTATGTAGGGAGATGGGAGAATCATGGTAGGATGAAAATACCATGATTGACACTCCTCCATGAGAGGGGCTTCCAGCAGGAGCAAGAGAGTTGAAAGTGAGAAAGCCGGGTACCGGCGGAAAGTACCGTATCCCAGTTTATTCTCCTAAAAAAACAAATAACAGCGGGGTGGATAGTCGTCAAAAGAATTTTGAGTTCTTCTCACTTTGGAAGAACTCCTTGACAATTCAATTGTAAAATGGAAGATTTTATGTGTGACAATTAGATACGACTGGGGATAAATTTTCCTCTTTTGAGGCCGATATTGTATTTAAGGTTCGTCTTAAAGAGCTTGGGAGACGGAGAGCTGATTTTAAGGAGCCTGCTTTTGCAGGGTGAAGCAGTAACTGGGTTTTTCTTCGTGGGTTTTAGAGAACCAACAGATGCCCTTGATTTTTAATTCGGGCTCCCAACCTGGCGAAAAAGGAAGATCAAGAAGGGATTTTCGGCCGGTAGATCCGAATTCATGGGTTGAGGGTATTTTTGGTGTCTGAGGAGTTGGTCCAACCGCCGCAATTGGTGATGTTGGAGTATTAACTGCTTCCATCGGATCTTGGGTAGAAGGGTGAGCGGAAAGAACAGGTGATCTAAGTGAGGTGTGTGGAGCTGGATGTATATCTGCCATTGTTTGGATCAGGATGGGGACTAAGTCCTGTAAATGGCGGGGCGGACTTAAGGGCATAGAATGTTCAACCATAGATGAGGAGTCCATTGAAGATTCTCGGGGTTCGGCCGAGTCAGCTCCAGAGGCTGCCCGCTTATTGGTGGTCGATGACCCAGGTGAGGAATCCTACCTCTTACCACTGGGCTTTGGCTCTCGGGACCGGGTGGATGAACCTTCACTGGTCGATGTTGAGGATTCTTTCAAATAGCGTCTGAGGTCTTAAAGTGTCTCACCCTGAGCGTCTCTTCCAGGTAGAGCTGCTGGAGAAAAGTGGGCTACATTGGTTATCTCTGTGTGAGAGTGGTGCTTCGACTGCATATTCTGAATGTTTTCGACGCTGTGAGTAGATCTAGGGTGAAGTGCTTCAGGCTGGTCGGAACTGGCGCATGATGGTCGGTTTTGTCCAGCGTCACGTAAAACGTCAGAGAAGAGAGGGCCAAGTGGCGAGCTTTTTCATTGGGAACGCTGGCGGGTCTCTCTTATATCTAGACATAGGGAGTCGCGCAAAGTGAGAACTTTCTTTTCATATAAAAATATAGAGCAGAGTTTTGCGCAGCACGGTGGTTACCTCTGCATTTGGCACAGCGGGGTGTTTTGGTGCATTCGGGGCCATGGTAGTCAGAACTACCATTCAGGCAGGAGTGAGGGTGCCGACAGGCACGGCCAACATGTCCAAATTGGTTGCAATTGAAGCAGCGTCTGGGTAGTTCGATGTAGTGACTTACCGCGACTCGAAGGTGCCCAGCTTTTATATACTACGGTAGTTCTTGTCGTTTAAATGTTAAAATCAGTGTGGCGGTTGGGACTTTAGAGGAGCCTAATGTTTTAGTTACCCTGTGCACGTGTGTTACACGTTGGGTACTGAGCTTACTCTGAAGGCGGGTGGGGTCGTAGTCCTTTAGTTTGTTTGAACGGACGACACCCTTTTGACGAAATTCAGACGTGGATAGGGAGAGAGGGTTATTGGAATTTCAGCTATCGAAGATAGATTTCGCACGAGGTTGTGTTAAGAGTGGGATGACACCTCGACTAAGACATCTACACTTCCTCTTGACAACATCTGGCGGGGTTCACCACAGCGGGACTCAAAAGATTTATTGACGTCAAACACATCGACTTTTGCAAGTGGGATCTCGGATGATGAATTCATGACAGGAAAGCGAGGATAATCAAGATCTGGGTCTACTCCGTTGAAATAGGGGTCCAACGAGGGAGGGAAGGCTGAAAGGGGGAGCTAAGGAACGTTTGGCACGAGAACCCTTATGAGAACGGGAGGTTTTTGGTTTATGGCTAGCCATTGCAAAAAGAAAAAACTTCACATTCTCCCTCGGGGCTCCCCACCATGGAGGCCTACAAAGGCCCGGCACTACTGCAACTATACAATCAGTTACGTCCGGTATGTCCTCTTGGAGAATGGTTACGGATTCACCACACCATCTTTAAAACCCTAAGAGGCTGCCCGAGTTCCTCTACGCATAAAGAAAAGGGGCCAACGATGGGTTTCTTTTGGGGCATTCAGTAGACGAAGGCGAGGGAGATGCCCAGCCTCTTTCACCTTCATGAAAGATCAATTCTGAATCAATCCATCAAACAAGCAGAGGTCTGGTATCGATAAGGACCCCTAGATAGGTGAAGAAAGAGGGGGAAATAAAGGGCAGTGGAAGAGCTTAATAGAGAAGGAAAGAAAGAGGGGCATGTTAAAAGTCTTGTTGGCAGGACCAGGGTTTTCCTAAGGGGCCCAGGGCTGAGCCCCCTCGCCACGAGAAGGCCAGAGCCTCTCTGTGAACAACCCCTGAAGAAAAGATTCCTAAAAGGGAGGGGGTTGTTGCGCAGAAAATTTCACTACGTCACTGATGATTACAACGTCATTAACCATGGTAAGATGTTAGATCAGAAAGAAAATAGAGAAGTTGAAGGAAATGGAGAACTGATATGTCACAGAAAGATATATCGTATGAAAAATAAAAGGAAGAAAGGTGAGAAAAGATGTAGACATAGGAAATTGTGAATCAATTACTAACCAATAACTTTCTTTCACTCTTTTATCTATCATACATTTTAGACGTAATCAGTTGAATCTTCTTATTTCTTCGCCAATGGAGTAGACGAAAGTGTATTTTTAGACTACAGGAGGTAAATCACGAAAGCCGTACTCCGCAAAATCCAGAATTCCAAAAGCCGAAAGTACCAATTTGCTGCAAATGCATCTGGGCGTACGTAGGTTATATTAATCTAGGCAGGATAAGTATTTGAAACATTTCTAGCTCCGTTACAAATTCTGTTATATAATAATGTATCTATTTTAAATTAAAAATAGTTATACATACTGTCGTAGTATACGGCCGAGTATGTACGCTTGTTCGGTAAACAAATAACTCTGTTCCTTTTTCCTCTAAGAATGCTATTCTTGTTTTTACTTTTGATCAGGTTCTTTAATCATGGAGGATTCTTAATATTATATATCTATTGGCACACGAAGCATTTCGAGGATTTAATTAAACAACTAGGGAAAAAATATACTTTTAATTACATAAAAAATAAAATATTAAAACTTTAAATATACTAAGGCTATAATAAGAGGATCTAAATAAAAATTAACTTGCATTTCCCTGTCTTTAATATTTGTCGGTTTTTTTGTGCGCTAGGTAGCGGCGATACATTTTTAAATATACCCTGCGCCAGATATTAAACGGGTCATTCATTCATTTAGTGACCACTGTGTCGAATTAAATTTAAATGTCCACTCTTATTGTACACCTGTAGACTCAGCTAAAATTTTCCAATACGTGAGTCCTCCCACGTATGGGGATGCCCTTTTCCCTACTTCACGCATCAGGAAAACGTCATCTTTGGAAAGGGAGAAGTGTGAGAAGATGCCCTCGAAGCACCAGCGCGAGAAGAAACCCCTCGGAAATACACATTTTCAGCGCCTCCTTTCTAAACCACGTGCGCCTAGAGTGGGAAGTTTGGAAAGTTTAAGAAGGAATCAAGCCCGCGCAAAAACACCTGACGCAGCTGTATTTGCTTTCCGGGCTACTTCTCTCCCACCTTTCTTGCGATAACGCCATGCGCCGCAATATTAAGCCTGCCGCAATACCATGAGGCAAGTTCCACCGTCTGGACAGACTCGTTATATCGAAATATATTTGCTTACACTGACGCTGAGAATACCCTAGGGACAGCCGGGCCATGAGGCTATCTATCGGACCAGCCACCCAGCCATTTAACTCGAAGCTCGCCATTTCTCGAGGAGATTGAAAGCCCGCCGTTCCTTCCATTCTGACTGCCTGTCTATTTCTCGTGAAGCCCTGTAGCCCGTGTTTGAGTCCTTCCTCGTCGAAGATCTCGCCATCAGATCTACCTTCGTTAAGCTTTGGCTCTGTTCAGAGCAAAGCTACCGAACCCCCTTTTTCTCGGAGAGTTGTGCCTTCCTCTCATCTTAAGCCCCTGGTCAAGATTCCCGTTCTTTCGATACTAAGACTCCCTGCCGATCTGAAGAAATGTCTCGAGTTATAATTACGTTTCTCTGGAGCAGAGAAAATGTCATTCTTCAGCAGGAAGTAATCAAACCCCATCTTCGAATCCACCCCACTCCAATTTGCACGCACTTGAAGGTAAAGCGATCTTGTATTGTCATTCTTAGATTACCTTGTTAATCTTCATCCGCATTCACATTTGATTTGACTTCCTCTAAATTGTAATTAATACCTCCTCGTTCGTGTTAATTTTAATTTTGTTCTCCATCATATAAAAAATCAGCATAATTCCTTTCACTAACTTGATTAAGTAATTTGTTCTATCTTTTGTGTATATATATATATATATATATATATATATATATATATATATATATATATATATATATATATATATATATATATATATATATATATTGCCTCATTTATTATAAATATTAAAATTATATTTTGTGGTCTTGTTCTTTATACATCCTTTGAACTGCAACTTGGCAAGCCAGTAGTTTAGTCCCGAAAAACAGTTAATCGCAGTGCCTATTAGTTGCTCCGGAGCATATCTAAGCGAACTTAGGTCAGCTGTCTGCCCGTGCTTGTGTACTCCCTTGTGCGACGAGCTAGTCTATAAAGGTATACCTTGACATATAGTTTTTCAGTATAATTGTTGATCTATGTTCATCTTTGTCTATGAATCGATAGAATTAGTAGAAAGCCAATTTGAAGTAAATTTTAAATCGATTCCGCTTTCAGAAGTATTAGTTTTTGCAGGCCAGTGAAAGAAAGGTTAGGTGTCAAATAATGCTAGGGCATTAGGAAATAATGGCCAAGATGGATAATTACTCACCTATAAAATCAGAGCTCTTAAGCGGAAGAATAAAATAATTGGTTTAAGCAAAGAGAATGCAATTGAGGTAGGACCCCAAATAGAAGAGTACTTGTGATAAATAAGGATAAAATTTCGATGGCTTGAGTACTTTGACCAATTGTATAATGTTTGTATAGAAGATAACGCAAATATGGCGATGATTGGTTTCTTGGTTGATCATCAAGTACTGTAACGGGGTATTAAAGAGACAAGTATGCAAGTGATGTTAGTGAAGTGAGTGATCTAATAATCTCTTCATTTGAAGTATATGATATTTATGAAAATGTTTGTTGTGATTTTTTTTTCTAATGGTTTTAGTGACTGATGGAAGATATTTTGAAGTGTAAAAGAGCTTAATGAGTAATGATTGTTCTGGTGGCAGAATCGTTTAATAAAGAAAAATGGAGAAATGTAAATAGAAAAAATACAGAGGGATATGTATTCTGTGCTATATTTAGGGGTGTAGGGAAACATACTGATTAGGCGTATAAGAAGAATAACTGAACGATTAGATGGAGATGAGCAATTGTGTTTAGAGCAGGGTGTGGATATGTTGACCAAGTATTTGCTTTGAGAAATCTGGCCAAATAATATAAAATTTATTTGGGGTTCATGAAACAGGAGAGAAATATTTTGGTAGGTTGTGTGACGGTTTGGATTGAGTTAAAAATCAGGTAAAAGAAGGATTATTACGTTAAGAAAGGTATGAGAGAGAAATTTCTGACTGAAGATTGACAGTGGGAAAATATCGAGCCTAGTAAAATATCATTTCTCACCTGCGCCGACCTCCAAAGTACATATATAACTAGGTAACCATCCATTTCTCTAAAAAGCGAAATTTCAAGAGGCCCTTTCTATAAGCTAACATTTAACTTTAACAGAAAACGGGGAATAGGAATTTTTTCACGGATCATCGCTCTTTCTAATTTTTTTGATAAATGAACAAAAACGTTCGAGTAAATACTGTTAGTTAAAGGTAATAATAAGAATTCCTTAATTTTTCCTTAAACGTTAATTTATTACTCCTCTACGTTATTTAGTTATTTTTTATTTTCAAAGTTTTATTTATTTATTTTACCCCTCAATAAAATTTCTTTCTTAGTATAGATCACAGATGGCAACCCTTTTCACCCAGCTGTCAGCATTTGCTAAATTCTTAAGCCCCATCGCCGCAAATTTGAAAATATTTAGAAAAGCAATTTTGTGGAGCTTGATATTTAATTTATAAAAGAGAAGAGGTAATTTTTCTATAAAGCATTTACAATTAATCTTGACTTTAATGACTCTCTTGCTGCTGCTTATAATATACAAGTACTTTGATAATTGTTTGTAGCATGGTAGTCCTCAACTTGATTTGATCTTCCAAATGTACATCAGTGAGCTGAGTTCTCAACTTTGTTTTTATTTGCGTCATGTAAGATAAGATGATTCACAGCAATAAGTAGTGCAATTGAGGGTAATCAATTGCACTTTTCCAAATTTCAAGTGGACTAGCATAAAGGGAGTCTTTTGAAATGTGCTTATGGGGCACTGTATAATGGGTACCAAAATGCTGTATTAGAGAAAGGGGACGAAGGTTGTCACGCGGTCGTGAAGTAGAGTCAGTTAATTAATACTGCTAATATATTAACCCCAAAAATCTATCTTTGAATTTTTTACACCGTTCGTATGTATTTATTTAAGGCAGCGCTGATATATTTAATAAATATGCATTTTTCTATGAACGTAAACGAGAGGAGGAAGGGTATCACGCTGAACCTGAAGTAAAGTCATTTTTCTAAAAATACTATTACATTAACCGCACCAATATGTATTGGATTTTTTCCCTCTTATATATACATATATATATATATATATATATATATATATATATATATATATATATATATATATATATATATATATATATATATATATGTATATATATATATATATTTATATATATATATATATATATATATATATATATATATATATATATATATATATATATATATATATATATATATATATTTATATATATATATATATATATATATATATATATATATATATATATATATTTATATATATATATATATATATATATATATTTTATATATATATATATATATATATATATATATATATATATATATATATATATATATATATATATATATATATATATATATATATTTATCTAAGAAGAACAAACCCGGGCTAATATTTACACTTCTCTCTTTTATGCTGGAGATTAGGAACGATTCAAAGATATTTCTGCTAACAAAATCATTTATATGCATTATGGTATCTGCTTTTGACCAGTTAATCTGGTGACCCATCTTAAGCCTGTGAACGGCCAAAGCACTGCATTTTTCTCTTTTGCTTAGATAGAATATATTACAATCTTAGCATGATATACTATATATAACATTATTAGCATTTCTTAGGCTGTGTTTAACATATTTGTTAATGTATAATTGTACTTAAAAATTACACTTATATTAAATTGTTTTAACATTGTTATTTTATACAAAAAATTATCATTTTAAGGTAAAAGTATTATTACTTTTACCTGACCATGAAAATGTATTATATATATTTATAGTATGAAATAAAATAAGGTCATATATCAAAGTTTATAAAAGTATTTAGTAGACTAAGTTCTGTAAGTTTAATGGGAGCAAAATTTTCATTTCAATCAGGGACAAGAGCCGAATCGGCAGTATTTATTAATATAATTTTTTTACTCATTCCTTTAATGACTTTTGATCACTTTGGATGTGCATAACGTAAGGACATTCTAGGAGAAAGGAGCAATAGTTCGTTAAACATTTTAAAATTAAGGTGTTAGAGCGTCATAATCAAAAGGATTTATTTCCATATCTATTGTATTCAAGATTAATAGCTCCAGTTTAGTAACAAAGACCCAATACCTTGAAAATACAAACATTTGCTTTACCTAGAGTCATCCATCGCCAACTGGTTCAAAGCTTTGTCCAGCTTTTTGCTTGTTACGCTTTTCAAGAAATAAACATTATCCCCTAATTATCTTTACCCCAATTTGTTGCATTTTGTTCTTCCTGTTCTCTGAAAATAATCATCTTATCGCTTCGAGGTTGAAAAGTTTCCGGAGATTTGGGTCGCTTCCTTTTCCAGATTTCCTGTTTACTCAGCCCACGCCTTCATTTGACCTTAACCGACCGCTCCCTTCTTTGCTTATGTCAATCTCTTTGTTCTTAAATATTAAGCCTTTTTTTCTTATGGTATGATGTGTTCCGCCCTTCGCGCTCATGTTAACATTAAATTAATGATTTGAATAATTCAGAGAGGAGAGTAGGAAGAACACTGGCAAATAATCCCTCCATGAAAAAATTGCTATTTTCGATTGAATAACCAAGAATGTGGCTGTAGAAGAATATCCCCTTTTTTACCCCGTTCCTTGCAATGCTTAGCACGTTGCAGGAACAACGCGGTTAGTCAGACACCACGTGGCCTTGAGTCACATGGTGAGCAAGCTCAGATGGCGAGTAAGCTTAGTAGCTTGATTTCCCTCCCCTTAATAATAATTATAGATATTATATTGTACATTCGGCAATACCAACACAGTGGCCATAAATATTGTAGAGCGAAAGATGATTTTGTAGTCGTTGCAAGTCTACCAAAGGCGAAAGCATTATGCAAAGTAGATTTTATTACTCATTGTCCATTTTTATGATGAATGGCCAAGTAGTTATAGTCGGTCTTAAGTTATTGGCAAATTAGTTTCTTGCTTGTCTTGAAAAATCTGGTTCCCCCCCAACACTTCATTTATCCATTAACCACAAAATAGAAATCTAGAGGAAAAGGGTACAAAGACTTGCGTCAGAACGTATGCTTACCCCTAACTAATAGCACAATCCTTTCCAACGTCCGTGAACGTTTATGGACAGGTAACATAATTAAAAACTCCCTTAAAATTGAAACAAGTTCGATAGATAAACAAATGATTAATAATAATTTTTAAGAAAGTTCGCAACTAAAATGTATTAAAGTGGTATAATTTTCACTTCCATATATTTAATTTATTTGGTTTAAATTATTATAATGTTTCGAAGTCATAGGAGTAGTTTATGTTTCATTTGTTTTATAATTTGAATTGTCAGAAATAGTATAGACGTTCTAACATTCAATTCGACATCACAAGAATTACTTATTCGACGAGCAATCATCATGGTTAAATGTAGAAAATTATCTTCTAAAATCGAATCGTAATTTTCAAAAAAATTCATATCTAAGAAGGGGTAAAAGAAGATTCCTGAAGAACTAAATATAATTTTAGTATTAGGAGAGGAACGATCAAGAAGGGGAGGAAGGCGGCGATGTGAGTTTAAACGCATTGCTTAATATGTTGCATAATGGAAAAATGCACGTACGTCGTCCAAGGAAGATACCTTTAATTAAAAAGATTCCTTTGAAAGTCTGTCTGAAGTGCGCCATTGATTCTTTAGAGTAAGATTATATTTCCATTTTTGGGGAGATCTGTTTTAGTTAGATGAAGAAACGTTTGAAATGTTCTTCACAAAAGATGGCAGCTATGTTAGAATTAAACTTTGCGAGGAAGTTTTTACTCTTTACTGTTCCCACAGTAAAACACGGAGTTAGATCTATTATGTTATCCGTCTGTTTCTTTGCAGAGGCATTTGTATATTTCATTAAATAAACATAATGATGTATAAAGAATATTAGAGAAAGATACTTGATTATCTGAAGAGTGATGCTGGCAAATTTGGTCAAGTAATAGGAGGTGTTACAACACGATAATGACCGCAAGCACATATCTAAATTAATTTCTTCCTAAATGGAGGAAGCTAAATAATGCGTTTTTGAATGCCCATTACAGTCGCTAGACCTTAAATCTATAAGTAATTTATGCCATGAACAGTAGGTCCTATTCAATGCAATGCAACAATAAACCTGAAAAATTGGAGAAGTTTTGCAAAGAAGAGTCTGAACACATTCCATCTGAAGTTTGTTTGAACCTAGTCACAAGCCCTATTAATTGTTTAACGAGTGTTATTAAGTAAATAGGTTTTTTATTAATTAAAAAAACAATACGATACTCACCTCCAAATTTAATTTCATGGAACATATGAAGGTGGAAATTGTTATCTTCGTCCACTTCAAAACAACTTCAATCGCGGAATTTAGAATGAGCGTTAGTCTTCTTGCCGCTGTAGCAGTCGAACTTGAACTCGTCTCTCATGCTCTGCTACCAACAACGTCTCTTCTCTTTGCTGTCCTCATTTGTTTATGATGTCAGCGGGGCTTGTTCCAATCCCGAAGTGGCATATTAAGAACAGAAGAGTGTTTTAGTTGGTAGGGGCATAGAGGCAAAATTAGGAAAATTGGAGGTGAGTGAAGGGATTTAATTGATTATCCAAATTACTCCTCCCCCCTCAAATATAAATTAGTAAATAAATTTTACCAATTTAAATTTAGAATTACACATTTATATCTTATATTCTAGATATTGTACAAATTTTAGACAAAGTATACGGTTGGAATGTGGAAGTTAATTTGCATATTTATATGAGGTACACCTTATTTTAGTTGACTGCATATTCCATCTTTTATTTTAAAGTTGAAATGTTAAATTAGGCTTATAATAAAAGTTTCAAGCTTAAAATTAAAGTTTCAAGCTTAAAATTAAAGTTATAAGCTTAAAATTAAAGTTTAAAGTTCACAAGTTTTAAGCAATTCAAGTCAGTTAGAAGTCACTAACTAGACCTCTTTTTAAAGTTGGACGAGAAATTTTAAGGTTACACAGTATCAGAATTTATCCACTCCTTGAGGAAATCTTTAAATTTTAAGGCAACTTTGCGAACATGAGCTCTTTACTGTATGTCACTCCAAGAACCTGAAGGAAAAGGACCAACTTGTTAATTACTGGAAGAGGAATCTGCTGTACTATCCTCAGAACTTGTTGGAATAAAGTCTCTCGCGGAACTACTTAAGGAAGATGCAGCTTCTGGTACTAGTGCTGCTGCTTCTTCATTGTTCTCCTTTTGTGTGTTGCTGTCAAGTTCTAAGGGATAAAGGTTAGTAACAGAAGTAGTTAGAGTACTTTTATCAGGCTTTTCAACTTTAACAAAACGTCCCAAATTTTCCTCACCAAGCAGCAATTCTATAATTTTTCCTATACTCCAAAAAGGTCTAGGCCTAATAGTATGTTTTATCAGGACAACTGAAACTATGTGCAAAATTTTAGGTTCATGTAAATGAGGCTTATTTATACAAAATAAATCTCTATGTTCAACTCTTAATGTAAGGAGATAATTAGTATACCATTCTTTTTTAAACTTACTAAGTATAACATCTCTAAGTTCTAAAGAATTTAATAAATTTTCCCTTATTTCTTCCTCATAACATTCACCAATTGCATGTTCTTCAGAAATTATCAGAGATGCAAAATAGGACCCAGATAAAATAAATGAGTGGGAGTAATAACCTCCAAGCTATTATCTTTATCACGATAAGTTAAGGGCCTGTTATTCATAGCAAGTTGGATATCCGATTATGTGGTTACAAAATTTGATTCTTTGATGCTAGATATACCAAATTTTTTATAAATGCACTATTTAACAGTTTTTATTAATCTCTCCTAGCTTGCTCCGAACCAGGGAGAGAAGGCTGGAATCGTTTTGTGCACAAGACTATATTAATTACATTTTTCCTGAAAGAGATGTGAAGTTATTAGGTTAGACAATAATGAATTACTGGATATAAAGAATTGAGCATTCTCTGATGCTTTCTCAAAGATCTATTTCAACAGTTTCTTTGAAAAGATCGTGATCCAATGTGTTATGTGTGTAATAATTGGTCTCAATAGGAGGGGGGTCACAATAGTTGTTCTAATTTGTTTGTTTTGTAATCTCAGGTGGCGTTTACGAGCCAGTACTGCATAAATCTACACTGTACCAATCCTTTTATTGCAAACTTAAGCCTAGAAACGTTTTAAGCAAAGAAGAAAAGTTTTCTTTGTAAAGTCTATATCGTCTATGAGAAGATGAATTTCAATAAAACTGGCAGGATATGCGATAAAATAGATGAGAAACTTAATCGAGACGCCATTTTCTACCATTTTAGCATGGTCATTCCTTACTTATTTGTCTTTAAATCCTTAGCGGTCAAATTCGTAAGTACTTTTTGAACACTTATGTAATATAAACGAAAAATCTCTTCCTGTGATTAATGAGTGCATTAGTTTTCTTAAATCATATAGATTTTAAACACATTATTTCCAAAAAAATAATGAAAAATTCAAAATAGTAGTTCTACAATCATATCAACCACAGAACCTCATTGGTAAACGTTTCCGAACATACATGACAAAAATGGCCTTATCTAGATGCAGCACAGGAGAGTATAAATAATTTTTAAAAGAAAATTATTGCATGTCTAGATTAGAAATTGGCGAAAATGTATTAGTAAAGATATCCGTAAACATTATTTACTAGTGAATCAAATAAATCGACAATTATATTAGTCATCCAGATTTTGTGCTAATTTAAATCAGTGTGTCAAGTCGCAAAATATATTTGTTTCAGAATAAATTTAAAATTCATAAAGAGTGTAAATTTTCCATATTATTATTTTAAATTCAAGATAAAATTAATATATAATATATTAAAATATTTCTACGCAGAGAAAGAAAAAGAAAACTAAAACGTGTTTGAAGCTGAAGGCATTTATTAGTGCAAAGCTTTCCTCTGGAATGTTCGAAATCCAATGTTCCTTTAATGAATCTTTGCAAAGAACATAAACGTCGGGTATCGGCAACTGTCTGAGGAAAATAGTAACAATCATTGAGAAAAATTACAAGCATAATTGGCGAAAAAACAGATAATATCAGAATTTTGTCTCGGAAAATTATAGAAAGAGATACCAAAAGATGTTTTGTAAGTATTTTTTAACATACTATCATAAGTCTATCCTATTTCTGCATACCATGTAATAAATATTACGCGTAAAAATATTTAATATTTTTTATAGATTTCACATTTTGGAGCCTACTTCCCTACTTATAGACAAAGTTTCTTATGTGAAGTTTATTAAATTCGAGATAATATAGCAGTTTACGCCAATTCAATGATAAATGGCTTTATTAGAAGTGAAATTTGAATGCCAGAAGCTCGATCTCTACTAAGTAGGAAAAAATTATATTTAGCTCGGTCACATGACCAATTTTATTTTCCTAATTATTATTAAATATGATTAATTCATTGAATATGTAAAGAAGAAGAGAAACAAATGTGTAAATGGAAGATTTATCAAGAAAGTGGTTAAGAGTGAAACTATAGTAGATTATATAGTCCCTAAGAGGTTAAAATGTGCAAGTGACTTGGATTTTCTACAGCTTTTAGGCACTGGTTTCTAAAATATTTGGGAGCGAAATAATGCCTTAACAGTTGAAAATGCTAGTATATAGAGTGTCCTCCACAAAAAAATGTACTCACTCTTTGATTGCCCATTAGTGATATATTTTGTTTTAAATTAGGTATTTATTGACATAGATACAAGTCTAATGAGTTATATTAAAAAAATAACATTCAAGTTAAGAATATTAAATGGCATAAAAGAAAACTTTAATGTTCTCTTCCTAGTATATTCTACTCATTCCTGCATGTTCGCAAATGTTCAAACTGGTTTTCACTATTTTCCAAAGACAGCTGATAACGCTGACCAATAGATTAGACAACATTGGGGAACATTTCATTTGGAATTGCGAGACATTGTCTTTTATGCGGCGTAAACCTTATCTTTGAGATATGCCCATAAAACAATCCATTAAAGTTAGTTCTTGGGAACGTGAAGAGAATTCAACGCTACCTCTTTGCTCAATTTATCTGTTCGGATGTTTCATCGAGATAGACCCTTACATAAGAGGATAGTGGGGAGGAGCTCGATCTGCTGAAAGTCAAAGAGTGAGTACATTTTGGGGATACACCCTGTAGTGCTGATGTACGAGTATAAGGGTCAAGGGGAGAAAGGTGGACACAAAACTCCATGGAGATAAGTCTACGGAATGTTTTACAATAGGTGTATGAAAAAAATTCTATTAAGCGAATAAGAAGCCTAAATCAAGGATTGGGTGAAGAAAGGAAAAGATAAATTTACAGCGGGTAATGGAGGTGAAGAAAAAATATTTGCACTGAGATGAAGGTGTTGCATGCTGAGTTGATGCCTCTGCAAAAAGCTTTATATTATCTAGGTAGTGAATGATTGTTGCATGTTCTTAGAATGAATGGAGTGAAAGGTCAAGAATTAAATCCTGTAAAAGGTTTTCATTTTAAAAGTAGAAGATTGTACGAGTGAAAAATGTCCATAATAAATAGTTTAAATTATGTTGGGTATAAGACAAAGCAAATTAGTATCTTTGGAGATAGATTACTGAGATAATTTAGGAATAGAATGAGTTCAAATGAGTGGGAAGATTAGTAGATAAGGGCGAAAGAATGATTTTATCCACGTTGGGATGAGCTGATGATAATTTTTTTCTAGGACTGAAATTGAATTGTGAGTTATTTGGAAACGTTGATCGAAGATTTTAGCAAAGAAGGCAAGAGGAAGATTCTTTAGCAGATGGATAAAAAAGTAAGTTAATACTAATGAAAGGCATGATGGGGAGGGGTATTATATAAGAGTTGATAGTGCTACCTTTAAAAAATTGTGCAGATTTAAGTGATACAAGTGCTGTATTTTAACTCTTTAATGTTTTAAATGTTAGAAATGTACTGTAGAATGTGGTATAGAATGCCTCGAAGAAATTTAATACCAAAATTTCTTTATACAGGTGAGAAATAGATGGTAAAGTAAATGACAAATTTAGAACAATGCAAATATACAAAGTTTAGAGTGATTCAAAATGTGAGAAGGGTAGAGAGAGTGAGGAACGAATGGTAAAGTGACTTAAAGAATGGTGTGGACGATGTTTGATCTACAATTGTTCTGCAGTTCTATAGGTATCTAAGAGCAGTGATTAAAATAGAATTATAAACTCAATATACTTGCCTGACTGTGTTAAGGGTTGGAAGCCCAAGAAGAACTAGAGTTGATGAGATGACTATGTGTTGGAGAGAAGAAGGAGTAGCTCAGGAGTAACAAGTTGAGGATATTGTGTATGATAGATAGGTATGAAGGGGATTTGTGTGAAGCGTGCTTGAGAGAAAATATATATGGGCTTTGTGCTTGATAGGACAGAAAATTGGTGGATTAGTGCGGGTAGTTTTATTGACATTGACTCGCATCATCCAATTTCTGAGAAGTCTTTGGTAGGTCTTAAAGCCTGCATCTACATTTTCTATTCTGGGAATTAGAATCGGTAGAAATTCAAACATACACGGGATATGTTCATAAAAATCTTTCGGCCATGTGTGAAGTGTATTAATACACTAACCGAACAAAGTCTTAATAATAATATTATGAGGTTAGGTAATTCAAATTTTACTCTTTTTAAAAATTACATTGATGATACCCAACTATACGAAATGAATTATCTTTAGCTCGAAAGTTTGTTTGGTCATTCAGAATAATACTCTCCCAAGAATAACCAAACCGCTCATGAAAGGTCCATTTTTTATATCGTGTTGGAAAACACTAAAAAGAATAGATTACTAATAAAATTATTTTTTCCAAACTCCAATTAAAATTAAGGCCTTTTGCCTCCTTCAACAGGCATGGTATCCTCCTAATAAATTAGAGTGTTGTGCTTATATTACTCGCAATTGGAGTTAATTGCGCAACTTTCCTTAGCATTTTTCCATTTATATTCATCTTTAAAGAACTGTTGAATCTATGGGGTCGTTTCTGACATATCCAGCACGTCTTTTGTCTTGAAGATGATTGTAACTATTTGTAATTCTCTAGTTGAGGCAGTGACCTCTTCAATCGGGGCAGTTTGTGAATTTACTATATGTAAGTGAAGCTTCACACCCCGGATGGTAGTTGCACATACTTTATGTTTGTACATTGCAAATCGTACATATGTCATATGTAGCCATGGCAGCTAACTTTTTAAACCATAATATCAGTGTCGCCTAGTATTGGCTTCCTATTATAAACCCTTCGTATAATAAAATGCTAGTCACTTTTATAACCAATTACGTAAGCCTTCCTAATCAATATATTCTATATTAAGTTATTAATTGTATCTTTAAGCTCTTTTATGCGTCACCTTCATCATTGCTCCCTTTTGTACGAATTCTCTTCAGTTTCTTCTAGCTAGGAATCTGACTGGTGTATTTTTAGTGACTAATCCCTCTGTTAATGCATCAACTTCTAAGTATTTTTGCTAGCTTTGTGATGAACGTTTATTTTCCGTACCGTGTGTCTTCATTTTGCGCTACTAACGATTATGTGTCCTTTCGTGAGCACTTATGATATTTTGCAGTTCTGATTATACCTGCTAAGGAAATCCGGTAATATGTACATACATAGCCCAAATGCTCCCATGTTTTGCGGCAGGCAAGTTCTTGTTAAGCATTGGGGTTGGCATTATACCATGTACACGGTGATGCATTTTATATAGGTTGAGGCGGTGAGTCGGAATAAATCAAGCTAGTGATATGAGGCTATGGTGGTTTAATCATATTGCGAGTAGAATAACTAGTAAAAAGTGAATGGAAATTGAAGCAAATAGTGTGGGCTAGATTAATAATGATGAGAGATGAGTTCTAGCTCCGCTCTTATTTATTGATGCGTAGGTGATTAGGGTGCGAGAGAGAAGAATTTGGGAAGTGTGATCGAAGCGTTTGACAAGGTAATTTGGACTGGGGCACAAAAGAAGGGCAAATAAATATAATGTGAGAGAGTTTGGTAGAGGATAATGGGATATTATGTAAATTTTATTAGGACCAGTAGTATTTTCCTGAACAAATCCGATCATTAATGTTTGTATAGTAAATGATATGTATAGAGATGAGTTATATTACGACCGCAAGGATTTGAATATGAAGAAAGGCTAGTTTAAGAAAGACGAGAAAGTGTGGAATTCAGAGGACATAATCATGCAACAGTAAGAGACGATATGAATAAAGAATTATTTTTAAAATTGTCATTTTGTTGGTTATATATTAGAATAATTCTTGTCAATACATTGCTCAAATATAATTACAATATTGCGTTTAACGACATTTCTTGACAAGTTCTTACATGTTTGTGTATTTTATAAGAAATATTTTATAGTGCTAGCGCACTGATAAAATTTTATTTTACGAGCTTAGTCTATAATTTTTAGTTGCCGCTTGGTGATCTATCTCAAATAATGAGCATAACTTTTCAAGACAATTCTTTTAGTATCGTTAAGAATTTTTATGTTAACAGCGCAGAATTCTTACTTCAGTAAAAGTAAATACGAATGTTTCATTCTCTCTTCATACACTCTTAAGAATATAAATTTTTCTGACAAGCATATGATCAAATTCATCTATAATCAACATGAAAGGACTCTTCTCATATTCGAAGTTATTAGTCGTGAACCAGCTTAAATTAGCGTGTGGTGAGGTTGAGTGTACGAATAATCTTGATGACTCATACTTTAAAAAATAGGAAAAATACGCAAAGTGATTAATAACAGGAATATCGATAATTTTGGATGCAATTTAATCATGGCAACAATGTTAAATATAGAATTAATGAAAGTACTTAAATTTGCCTAATTTGAATAGATATTAATTGCATAATCGTTTGCTTTTTTTAAAGTCTCGACATCTCGTTACGGTTCTCTTTTTATTTTGCACCAAGCCTCTATAATTATTGATTACCTATCACTAATTGCACTAAATCGTTGTTTGACTGAGCCCGTATTTTTTTCAGGCATCCGAAATTGCCTTTAATTAATGTCTTAATTTTTCCGAGTTGTTGACAATTTTTAAGTCATTTTCATTTGTTATAATTTTATTTCGAGTTTATGAAGCGAGTAAAGAAATCCTACTGGTTGGTACAAATCCTGGTTCTCTTTCAATTAACGCCCACAGTATGAATCCAGCGCCCGACTAATAATATCCAGTGAAAGGATGATTCTTTCTGAATTTATCTTGAAGAAAGTTGGTCTCCGGCTTGGCCAGGCAAGGCTCTTTATCTTGTGGTTAATAACTTAACGAACACTTTATTTGATATACTTTTATATAATTCTTCTATCCTTACTGGTTCAACTTCAGACAAATATTAGTGTTGTCCCTGTATATTTATAATATTTGTTTCAATAACAGCTAGTTATTTTCTCTCAAGTTTTAGAACAGTATTTTAGGTTTTTTTTCTATTCTATGTATTTACCATTTGTAAATTTCTTTTACATTTTTTTATGAAGTATAGAAGTTCAAGATGGTCTATTGTGGATCAAAATTTCCGGCTAATGTGATTTTTCATACGATCGCAATGTTCATCATATTACCTATTACGGATCAGCTTTCTAGGGTACAGTTCTATTTTTCACCATATATAGGATTGTGGAAAAAGGATGTGTAGACCATTTATTTTATTCTTCTGCAATTGTTCTATTGATTGAAGAAATTCCTCATCACCGTGCATTAAAGAAACTAAGAACTACCAAATCCTTACATCCCGTTTATTATCTATCAACTCTCGGCCCCTGATCAGGTTTTCGAGTCAAATTTTGCCTTCAAAGTGAGCCATTGCTAATTTTTGCTAATATAGCAAACTAGCGCTTTTTTTGCCTTCATAGCGAACCTGTTGACCAATTTGCTTTCATAGTGATCCACCGCTATTTGATTTTGTAGCTCATCAATTCAGAACCCATTCCGAGGAACAAACCCCCAACCTAGTCCATTCCACCTTCCTCCATGCCTACCTATCATATGTACACTATATCATCCATTAGATTATCGGTCAAATCGTTTTCTCTCAAACACTCATTTGCATAATAAAAGAGGTCTTTCTACCCTGACACACAAACACACATATGCTCGTACATCATCTTCACAAGTCTGTATCCATCCATTATTCTTGCATCTCCATACGATGTAGGAACAGTTTTCCTCATAACCTCAATCACTTCTTTTTTTCTACTTCCAATACATACTCTCACTCCAATATTTCGAAGTTCGAGATATCACATTGTGATAGAGCCTTAGCGCAAAATTATCCATTCACTAATGCCTTATCTGGTGGCAATTTCCCATATCAGTTCCAGGGAACCAAAATATATCTTAGATGATTAAGAGACCACTTTGTTCAAGGTCAACGCTCGGGCTCTTAATATCACATGCCCTCACTTTCAAATTCCTAAACCATCACCTCACCATTATCTGCATTTTATTCACCTGCCCGGTCACACGTATCGGATCAAAACCCTTCGCTAACTATTCAAAATTTCTCTCCCTCAAAACCTCTAACCCCATGAATTAAAACCAGTTATAGCTGCATCGAGAGAACACATGCCACACTTTTCTTCCTCTTACAGAAATAATAAATAAATAAATCCTTCTGTATCTATTTATAAATAAAGTCACCACGTTTTACATTAAGGAGCAATGGATCAAACTTCCACCCCGAAGAAAAATGGATGGCAGTTGAGAATAACTATGGCTGTATTACAGAATAAATTCCAAGACAGAGAATGTAAACAGTTTTTCTCTCATGTATATATGATATTTGAGTAGATATTAGAATATCATTAGCTTAATTTTAGGTGTTCAATCTAGTGGCTGTAATATAATTTTTATGATTGTCTATATTACAACATAAATTTACTTGGATTTATTTTAAACTTATGAGATTTAAAATTCCCTAAATTAGAAAAGTTGGATAGATTTTTTTTAAAATTTTGAATGGAGTGCAATATTTATTTTCTCTTCAAAAATAACTCCATACTTAACATATTAAATTTATTCATCTTTGTCCTAATTAAATTAAATTTATTAAAAGCATAGTTTAATCAAATGGTTTGTCTTAACCATTACTCAAATACTCATAGAATTCTTTGACTTTACTGAAGAAACGTCTTTATATTCTTACGATTTAATAAAATTCCGTCTTATCAGTCGCAAAGAGAGTTGAAAGTCCTAACTCACAAAGATATGTTGACATAGATAGCTGCACTTTGTAGATTGATAATGTTGCTCATTCTTGTGGTACTCTTATGTCAAGGTGCAAATTCTGAGTGATTTTTCATCTAATATATACCAATTACCCAATCTTTCACCTCAGAAATTTGTTTTGGAAATCAACAGGGAATATTTTAACTGAATTTTTGATTGAACACAGAAATAAATCAAACTCGTCATGACAGACTTTGTCATCTCCTTACTATTGTATATTTTTAAAATAGGGGAAGCACATACTATTATGATCAGTAAAATTATTTGTGGCATTTCGAGAAGCATTGCAGTAATTTTATTTAATCTTACGCTTTCAGATTATAGTTTGTTCATAAAGGCTTTTCAATAAATCTTTACTTTTATGGGTCTTGTTTTTCTTTCTTTTAGCTGAAGAGTTATATTACATAGCTAATTAAAGATTTCCCAATCTGAAACCATAAAATCCCTAAGAGGGAAGAGAAAATGGTCTCTTTAGTTATTTAGAATCGTACCTATAAATTTATTTATAGTAAGCAGATTGAAATACATATCAATTAAAATCAATATGGCGGATAGCCATAAGGATAAGTAGTTGTCACAAAGATAAAAAAATATATATTCCTTTAATTCATAGAAGAGGCATTGAGGGCATCTCCTACAGCACGTTTGCAAGGAGGCTTGTTTTGTAAGTAAAGTGTTAAAAATAGAGGAAGGGAAATTTTGCGAAAGTGGTATATCCTCCTATAGATCAGTGTGAGGTGAAAGTTCACACAATTTATACTTATATAAGGTGAAGCATGAATGCCATTGCTGCCCTTGAAAGCTAATTTAGTGGAAAAGATGATAATAAAAATTTCTTATAGGTAAAAAGAAATAAATAACGTGAAACATCCATCAAACATGATCTTGTGATGTAATAGAAATGCCATTAGACGGTGATATTATTGAAAGTGGACGCCCTAAAATCATACAAGCGAAGAAATAAAGCAAGAATGAATACCAAAATATGATGCTTTCAAACCCGTCCTTTAAAGAGGTCAAGCACTAGTAAAAACAAACCATTTGCCAAAGAATGTCTCACTCTCCCAAGACTTTTTTCCCTATAGGTAATATTTATGCTATGGCCCAACAAACGGAAAAATAAGGACTCTGCTGCGGATACTCCTACAAATCGTAAATATAGGAATTCTTAATAATTGCATTTTCCCCCATTCCTATAAATTTAAGGTTCACAATTATGCACCGTTTTATCTTCAACCGTTCTTGTAGTTCCCTTTTTTAGGAAATGGGAAAAATGAAGAAGCGCTGTAGCGTGAGAAAGAGATATGAAATGCTATATAGATTTTAAAATTCCTTAAAATATTAATTAAGGAAAACAACCATAACGTTCAGGAATTCATGCATTTCGTTTGGTTAATTCCCAAATTATATTCTTATATCCTTTTTTTTCTTCGATTCTAAAGAGAAATAAATAAAGAGTAGTCGAATTAATTTGATTTTAGGGCGCATAATTTTATCTTTAAATTAATATTGATATTTTATGCCGATTAAAATGATATTTCTTTTCTATTTTAAATTAACAACTACTTTTTTTATAGTTTTAACTTTTGAGGGTGAGAACGAAGAGCAACCTATAGCAGACAGAATAATAGCCATTATGTGTAGGTGGAAGATTCATTAATCGAAATTAAATTGCTCAAAATCTTTCCCTTAGTTTTAAGATCGACAAAATATGACAATTAGAAATATTATACCGATCTTGTTTTACAAATCTGGTCAGGGAAAACCTTTAAGCTGTTTCAGGAGAGCTGTGGTATCATTTCTGATAGAACAGGAAAGAGACGCTTAAGTTAAGATTAAGAGTTCTGAACTCCTATTATAGATAAAAAGAAAGACAATTAACCATTCAATACGACAGAGATATACGAATATGTTATACCTATCCCTACGATGTCAACAATAATCATTTAAAATTGAATGTGGCTTCTTGATTTTCATCATATCGGCACTGAAGATGTTTTTAAAGAAACTTGCTCATAACTATCACTTTTATCTGGGGTCTGTCTTTTGAGCCTATTATCAAAAGAAAAATATAGTAACTTTAATTAAATTACATTGAGAATAATTAACACTTTAATCAGCTTACCAGAAGCCATTGAAATTTGCGTTTGGTTTAAAGCATATTAATTGATTGTGAGTTGATAGAGCGGACGATGCTTATTGGACCTATGCCGATTAGGAACAACTTCTCCTTAAACATTATGTTATTCTATTTATCACCAATCAAAGAAATTTTATAGATACATTTGAAGTTGTTATGCCTCATGATAATGCCTTCTACTATCTAGCCATTCCTTCCTAACAACAACTAAAATTATCTGAGCTTAATAAAAACAAAAATAGGTATCTATTGTTAAAGATTGAATTGAAAATAACATGGTACACGAATGTAGCTCTTTAAATTAATATTCCGTAACAAGTCTAAAAGGGCTTTTAAAACAAGCTATATAAAGTTTAGATGTACACGAGTCTCAGCGGGTAAAAGGGGGAAGGATCGGCGGTGACGGTCGTCGGACAAACAAAGGAACAATATTGACCGAGGGTCGCTCGAATGACCTTGAGCCTCTACGAAGCAGACGATGTAGTCTTATACTTGAAGGGAGGGTAGTAGAGAGAGCACTTTCACAGCAGAGTTGTGCGTTGCTGTTACCTCAGAGATTTAGTCTGAAGGAGTAATCCTTGCTTTGGTGGAAAGTTGAAATAATAGCCTCTTGACAATGACTATTAGGGAATGAACTTAAATCTTCCTTAAGGGTAGAACGAGTACGGGGTGGACTCATGCGAATTAATCGAGAATACCCAGAGCTTGAGAGGTTTTGCAAGGATTGCGCAGAGTCCAACAGGAGGCCAATAGCGGGTACTGAAGAGTGGGTGGGGAGAAGATAATGAAGGGGCGGGCGGGCGGGCAGGCAGCGGATACTGCCTTCCAAATCTGGCGCCGGAGGATTTATAGTGGAGTGGAATGGAGTTTGCCTTCTGTGTCCGAAGGGCAGGATTCTAGGGTCAACGCATCGGCAGGCGATTTTTTTTTTAGGAGCCCATCTGACGACTGCCTACTTGGCATAAGTCGCCGTACTCACCAGGACAACCTAGTACTAGGCTAATTTAGAATAATAACTTACAAAACCAAACCCAAAACGAAAACAATAAAAAAGAAAAAGGCAACAAGAAGGAAGCATGATCCAGCGTCGGGGGAAGGCCCTGCTCTCTCAGGAGCATAGACGTGCAACCTACAAAGAAAATAACAACAACAACAAAAATCCACCTAGTTAAATTAAGGAGAGAAGGCCGGCCTCCTCCCCAAAGTAATAAAGTCCATAAGTTAATGTGGATGAACCTATCTCGAGTAAAAGGAATAAGATGCAGCGACCCCACTTAAGGAAATTTCTACAAAATACACGAGTCACTACAAACCTTTACAGGCATTTCGTAAGTGATATCTTCTCTTACCGACAAATTTTGATGAAATTGAATGAACATTTAAGCTAGGATTTCCTTCAAATTTCTGATAGATTTTATTGACTAAAAGGACCAATTGGAAAATTTAAAATTCCATGAGGTAGTTATAAAACCTTTTATACTGAAGGTAGCAAGGACCCATGAAGCCTTGAAGGTAAATTTAGTTTAGGAAAAATTCATCTATCCTAATAATTATTACCATTATCATGATTGTTGATCTTATTCAACTTATAAACTATAACCAACCAACGAGGTTATCTCCCTTATAAGTTTTGTGAGGACAGTTTAGTAAAAAACTGATGAGGATAGGAAAGTAAATTTATTGGAAAGAGACGTTGAACGTATTTACAATAAGCCTGAGTCTGAGCGCAACTTTTCAGATCACTCAAAAAAACCCACACTTAATGCTGACTCCATAGCGTGCATTGGGGCTGGAAGAATACCCAATATAGCAGATGACAGCTGCAGCATGGTTTTTTACGTTCTACTTGACACCTCCTAGGGAGGATCTCTTGAGAAGAATCAAGTCTTTATTGAGACAAGGTTTATCCCATACCCACTCAGGCTTAATGAGCTCATTTCCTGCTATCTTCATCCATTTCACCTCCTTACTCCTTCTCTTTCTTCACATTATCCTCTCATCTCTCTGCTCCATCCATTCTCTCCTCATTTCCATTCCATCGTATTAATTTATTTTAATTATATTTAAACGCTTTCTTTTCAGTTTGTTTTTCCAGTGGCCTTTGAAAGTTTAAAGTGAAAAGATAGTGCTCAAGAATAGAGTAAAATAGTACAATGCTCAAAGAGTTGATGCAAAGTGGACACAAGAGGAAGAATTTATCAATTCCAGTTCAATGAATTTTTCATCTCATTAAATGTTACCTGTACTTATAAAGAATAAGGTGGCATATCTAGTAACGGGACATTCGCCTTGAAAACTAATATCAAAAGAGGAATATGAATAAACTACTCATGTACCGAAGCCTGTGTCTGTTCCCATTAGTGGGTTGAAACATAGATGTGACAGTTCATTAGAGAATAAGAGTTAATTATTCCAAATTATCGATGCACAATATGTTCCTTATTTCCTTGATAATGCGATAAATAAATAAACCAAATTACTTGCGTTTCATTTTGTCGAATTTCTTGCAGTTCGATTGGTATTTATGACGTTGGTGTCTTTAAGACGTATGAAACAAATTTAGTGGTTTTAAATTTGGTGTACATCACCGATCATTTTGTACATTTTACTAGTAATTTAGTTTCTTACGCCGATTCAAAATATGGTTAGAATTTGGGATTAATTTTAAGTTTTGCCCCTAGGTAAGGTTAGGTTAGGTTTGGTGTAGTTTTTCGATCTTTTTTTATACCTTTCACCAGACATAATTTTAATTTCGTACGCGACTACAAATGATGTATTTCTTCTGTGGGAAGGGGTGAAAGTATTAAAGTTAAGTCAGAGGAAGTTAGGTTTGGTATACTTTCAACAACTTTTTCCTTACTTTCTTACGTTGATTCCAAATATGTATATTTGTGCGTGTGTGAGGGGAATTATTAGTTTTAAGTTTAAGTTAGAATAGTTAAGGTGGGATTAGGTTTGGTGTACGTTCTCCGATTTTGTTCTAAATGTCACCACTAATGCAGTATCTTTCGGTTATTCATAATATGAATTTCTTTTTACTTGGGAATAATAATTAATTTTCATAAATATCTAAGAGCGTGCAAGAAACCCAAAACATAAAAATCTCTTCAAGAATAATGTATTAAATTGATTACAAACTTTGATTCAAGAAATCTGTATCCTTTGAATTTTCATTATGTGAATTAGTATGGCGTAGATAATATGAAAATACAGTCATATCTAAGAAAATTTGTAGACGAATTTTGAAGGTCAAGAATTAAACAAAGAGATTAACTTCAAATCTTTAAAATTAATTTTGCTATAAATATATTTTGTATCATAATAAAATATCCGACCTTAAACTTACCTAACCTAACCTACCGTAACTCAAAAACTGATAATTTATAAAAGAAAGGAAATATAAATTTGGAATCAACGTAAGAATTTGCATTAGTTCTAAAATTCACAAAAAATCTAAATTTGAAAACAAAATATTCCTTGGTTGTCATAGTTGTGTTTGAGAAAAAGTAATAAATGTCTAACTTGACGCTAAGTTAACCATTTTACGTCCAAAATGTTTATTTTTTTAGCTTCAATTTTGCTTCAAAATTAACTTCAATATTCAATACATGAGTACAGTTTTCCAATCGTTGATAATAAACCAAGTTTTTATTTAGTTTACTGTAATCACTTTTTCTGCACATTGTATTGCTTAGTTTGTTACATTTTGAGCTCTTCGCCTAAATCTGTTTTTCTTTTTGGCGATTGCAGACAAAAGTTCGTCAAAACATATTTTTAAACCGATTCTATAGAAATCGGTCCAGAGTTGCATTGTTTTGTTTGCTCTAAGGAAACTTAGATTCAGCAACAGGGCAGAAATCAAGTACAAATAGTCTCTCCTAGAAAAAAGGAGGGATTAACTTTACTTGGTTAATTGGGGGAGAGATGAGCTTTACTTAGTAAAATGGGAGGGTTATGACATCCTCATTTTAAAGCTACTGGAATAAGCATAAACTAAGAATAAACCACATGCTATGATGTAAGAGAGAAATGCTAAACTCTTATCTAAAGGAATTTATGTGGCTTGAAAGACACAAATACAATGTTTTCAATGATTTTTGTGATACGATTGCCAGCTAATACCTTTTTAAATATGTTATTAAAATTTAATTTCAAGAGTTCTACAAAGTTTAAAATTGGTAATTGTTTTAAAATAAACTTCTAACAAATATGTTCCTAAATAAATTTTTTAGCAGTTATTTTTATCATTTTAGCCTTGGGAGGGATTAGCCTTACTAGTGTAACTTTGGGATGGATAATCTTTACTTGGTAAAATGGGAGGGACTATCTTTACTTAATACTAGGGCGTTACGAAAGACACAATATACAAAGTTTTCAATGATTTTTGTGATATGATTGCCAGGCAATACCGTTTTAATTAAGTTATAAAAATTCAAAGTTTACAATTTTTAATTGTTTAAAATAAACTTTCGAACAAATATGTTCGTAATAATTTTATTAAGTTATGTTTTTTAGCCTTGGGATGGATTATTAGCCTTACTAGTGTAACTTTAGGAGGGATAATCTTTACATGGTAAAATGGCAGTACAAACCATTTAAATATAATATCTAAAAACTAGTTCTGTTTAACCTTCTGTGTACTTGTAAAATCAACGTTTACCTCATTGTGATGCTTATCGATATATTTATATACAAGGTGTCCCAGAAAAAAGCTAACTGCACCATGAATTAGTATAACTCCAAACCTATTAGAGATTTTTGAGTCTTGCAAAGCAAAATAAATTAACCACCTGTTTATCTGTCGATTCTAAAAATTTCATTAAATTCCCTTATGCGATTTTGATATACTAATATTTTAGTGGAGGCTATCAAAAATATGTTTGCGCAAGGAAGTAAAATAATGAAACTTCGAAGTTCAAAATCAACAAATATATTTATATGCCTCTTTAACAAAAACACCTCTTCATATGGGTAATACAAATTCATTTTTTAATTTTCTAAGCACCGTTTCCTTCCACATGTCCTCCCTTTCTTTCCAAGCACAGTTGCGCCTTTGATCGAATTGATTGAACAATCTTTTTGATTAACTTGTGATTTTCCTTAAGTCTATTGACTTCACGTGTGATACTATCTCTTAACTGGTTAATGCTTTGTAGTGGAGTAGAATACACTTTATTCTTTAGATATCCCCATAATAAATAATCGCACGGTGTTAAGTCAGGGGATCTTTGAGGCCATTCAAGTGCATGATTTAGCGCGACAATGCGGTTGGCAAACGTTTCTCTTAGTTTTGTTCTTACAGCAAGCTGTCTAGGAGATGGTGCGCCGTCCTGAATCCACCAAAGTCTATTAAATTGATTTCCGTAAATCTGGCGGAGTTCCCGGAAGATCCTTTCGTTGATAAGGCTCAGGTAGGCAGCACCATCCAAGTTATTCTCATAAAATAATGGGTCGACAAGATAGCCATTCCCGCATATTCCGATCCACAGCGACACTTTCTGCTGACAAATTCGTGCGTCAAACTTGAATGCTTGAGGGTGGTTCAGCAGTGCATATTGTCGAATGTTATGGCTATTTACATTTTTATTAATGAAAAAGGCTGCCACGTCACCAATCACAATGTTTTCCAAGAAACGAGCAGGTTTATGGAGAAGCCATTAGACAAATTGTCTACGACGAGAAAAATCAGTTTCAAGAAGCTGGTGTCTTGCATGCAGGTTTAATAAGGCGGTTAAATGATGACTTTGACAATTGTAACCCATTCTTTCTGGCTGATACATGTGGATTTTGAAGAAGTGTTATCTGGACATTTTCGATATTTTCTGTTATTATTATGGTTCTCATACAATCCAGACGACCTTTATTTAGATTTTTGCATGTTCCTTCATGTTGGTATTTGCGAACATTTTTCCAAATTGTGGGCTTGTTGGTGGGTGGCTACCTGGAAAACGTTGTTCAAATGAATCTTGGACTTGTTTAATATTGCCATATTAATAAAGTTTGTGAAAACACATACGCGTTGGTCTTTCGTTAACTGCATGATTAAAAACGTTTTATGGAAGTTAACTTTTACACAGAAACCTGTTTTGATTTGCTTACTAAGCAATAATGACGAGACGATACCACAGCGTGGCTGCACAACCCCTGTAAAATGGCCTGTGCTTTGCTTTAACAATCGCACAGTCACCTAGGCTACCTAGGCTTCCTACACTTCTCTTGAAAGTGCATGGTGGCCTAGCCTTCCTATGCCACCGTGCGTAAACATATTTTTGATATCCTCCACTAAACCCATTAGTGTATCAATATCATAAAAGTGAACTTAATCATATTTTCAGAATCAACAGATAAATAATTCTTAAATGAAATACTTTTTGCAAAACCACAAAATCTCCCATAGTTTTTGAGTTATATTAATTCAAAGTACGGTTAACTTTTTTATAGGACACCCGGTATATCTGGCTTAAGTAAAATAATATCAAGGAAACTTCCAAGGTACAAGGAAAGTTGATGTTAACCTCATTTGCGAGATCTGAAGAACACATTTCGCACCTAACACCAGACAACGCAAAACTGTGAAATCCAAAGTAGAGAAAATGGAAGAAAAAGTGACGAATAAGTTCTGCTTACACATTTTTCCCATTTGACGTCACTATAAATATTTTCTCCTAAAATACTTTCACAGTATGACGCCCTAATTAATCCAGGGAAAAAATTTTAAATTCAAACTGTGATTTTATATTAATAACATCAATCGACCAGTACATTCTATATAATTGATTTCGCAAAAATGTTCTTGGCATAATTTGAATAATTAAATTTGTTTTAAGCGATTAAGTTTTTCAAAATATTAACCATGAAACGTAATCGCATATTTGCCCTTACGCTTAAATTCTCTAACCACGGCTTTGAATTGTGAAAATTAGATAACATTCTAACTATCCGGAAAACATTCGTATCATCAGGTAAAGTAAAGAGCACTTCTAAGAGCACTCTTCAGGCATTTTACTTCTGTGAAAGGTTTCTGTGATCAGTAAAAATGCTGACGCTTTTTTATGATTCGTATCAATGGATCAATTATTCGAAAAATAATTTCCTAAAGTCTCCAGATACTAATCTTGTATTCTCACCGAAAACTGCAGTTTGTAATAAAAAAAATGTACAGGGCACTATTGTGACGTAATACAAATTTACTAATCAAAGTCTAAATATTGTATAGGCTATGTTTACCATGATTGATATTATGGAAAAAATGCGGTAAACTTAAATAATAGGATTGCACAGTTTGTCTGTCTTAGTCGCTCTCTCTTGCTATTTTTTGAAGTAAATCTTTAGTGCCTACTTTTGGAACATACCAACAGTAAAATTATTTGTTGTTTGACTAGAAAATTACCTGTAAACAAATACGAAGTGAAATGCTCGTGGGGTAGCCACTTATTACAAATAAAGTCAGTGAATCTTTCAACTCTCACGGAACGCTGGTGTAAAAGATCTTTATCGAGCTCAATGTAGCGCTCGTCTGAGTCATAACTACTCAAAATGGATACGCGCCTATCTGTGCTAAGGAGGTAGACTGCAAAGCTCTTACATTCACAAATCTCAGAATGATTGAAAAACAATACCCTAAACCCCAGACACGCCCACATGGTGAAAAGTACTACGCTGAAGAAATTCCTATGGAGGTAAAAAAAATGAGTCATGGGAAAAGGTCGTTGAGATAATTAAATTTAAAGACTATACAAATATTTTAAAGCTTTTTGTTTGGGACACAACGATGGCTAATTAAGAAGCTGAATTAGGTTTGCTTCTCTTTTACGGTTGCATCTGTACTGAGAAAATTAAACGAGGGGTGTTCATCGATCTTTAAATAATGTGTTTTAAGTGTTAAAAGTTTACAAGAACAAACCACGGTCATCTCCACCTAAGGGAATTTTCGTTTGTGTTACATAGAAACTTTAAAACGACATTCCTGGAGAGATAGCAAAAGCAACCTCTCAAATGCCTTAACTGCACTGAGGAACAAATGACGCTGCGAATGGCGTGCCAGTTCCAAAAAGACCTTCTTAAAAATATATCTAATTGAAAATACAAGCTAAAGAGGCAACGGCCAACAGTACAAGGGGCGGTCAATAAGTTTTGCAATTCAGATATAAGGAAACGAGATATGAGGAAAAGTGTTTTTTATTTTTCAATATAACTACCTTAGACTTTAATGCACTTGCGCCACTTGTCCCTGAGGCTTCGAATTCCTGACAACCAGAAATCTCCCGACTGCTGTTGAATCCACTCCTGGACGGAGAGCTGGACATCTTCATCGTCCGCAAACTGGCGTCCACGAAATGCAGCCTTGAGCTGGTGGAATAAAAGGTAATCGCTAGGGGCCTGATCTGGACTGTAGGGGGGATGGTTGAGCTCCTCGAATCAGCACTTGCGCAGGGCAGCTTGTGCAACTCTGGCCATGTCGACTTTGACGACGTTGAAGTCGATCATGGGGCGTGAGGTTTCTAGGGACCCAACGGGCCCTAGAAACCTTTGTCATGGCCAAATTGTCGTGGATGATGTTGATAACACTTCCATGTAATATTCCAAGTTCTCGCAGGATTTCTTCGACCTTCATCCGTCAATTTTCGAGGATCATCCTCTCCACACCGGCCACATTGTCCTCGTTGGTTACGTCTAACGGGCGTCCTGAACGGGGGTCATCTTCAAGGGACTCATGACTATGGCGAAACTCCCTATTCCAGCGAGCAATGGTTGTATAGGAAGGGGCGGTGTCGTTGTACACTGTAACCATGCGTTCATGGATCTCTTTTGCATTCTTGCCTTCCTTGGTAAAAAATATGATCACTGCGAGGGGCTTAACCTTCTCCATTGTTGAAAATCTTTGACTGATGATCTACGATCAGCTACTGCTTCTTAAATAGACGAGGCAGGAGCGTGCGGCTGCAGGTCTTGACTTGTCATAACTTTTCCTAACTCCCCGCAAAGAGTCATCCCTCTTCCTCTGTTTTGCCCTACCGATTCGCAAAACTTATTGACCACCCCTCCCACCTATGCCAAAGTGGCTACAGCTGCCGTTCAAAAATACCTTCTTAAAAATAAATGTCAACTAAAAACACAAGCTGAAGAGGCTAATACTAACTGTACCTATTCTAAAGTCACTAAAGCTGACGTTGCATAATCTAAATAAAGCAAGACATATCCGCCTTCGAGAATGAAAACTACTCCAAAATTATGTGTTGCATTTATTTTGCCTATATAGAAACTTTATTCTCACCAGTGTCTTTTTCTAATACCAATGCATACATAAAATGCTAACGCATGATGAGATGCAAGAAATGTAGTTTTATGAGAATCCACGGTTTGATTAAATTTTGAAAATTTGTCTCAAAGCCTCGTGCGAGAATAAATTCTAGAGACTTCTTAGAAACCCAAGGATTTAGAAAGATGCGGCAAAGAACCTTGAAACAGAAACACGTACAGAAAACAGACAATAATCGAAAAAGTTATAAAATGAACATATATATATGAACAAACATAAATGGAAATATCGGGTATGGAGACGAGGAAGCATGAAGAATTGGCGCATTCGCCCCGTTACATAAGCCTCACGCACCCAGAGAAGGCAGAGATCGTCCTTATCGTCTGAGACGGAATATAGGCAAGTATGCCTTTCAGGGAAAATAAATTTGAAGATATATGTGCCTAAAAGTTCCTATTTTTTAGGAAGATCCCTACACTTGACGTATCAAACGGCGTAAAAAGCGAATCATACAAGTGAGATTCTGGGACGATACTTCAGCGGGAGAACTCACTTTGGCTCGCCGCCCAGGCTCGGGGAAACTGGCTCCCGAATCTTTTAACACAGTTGCGGACGATGAATTTAGGAAAAATCGTTTAGATAAAACTCGTACACCCCAATCCACTCGACAAAGGTCTAAACTCAAAATAAATTAAACCCTCACTACATTAAAATTAGACAGGAATTAAAGTGAAATGTTACAAAACAGACTTAAAATGCGAACCTCTCATGATGTCCGGAGGGCCGCTGTTGGGGTCAAGAAGGACATCACCCATTTCCGAAGGATGGGTGTCCGAGGAGGCGATGGACGCTGGAGGGGGGGTGGCGACAGGGCCTTGAAGCACTGTGGGGACTGCGAGGCAGCAGAGCTGTTAAACGTCCGTCCCGGCTCGGGGAGTGTGGGTCCTTATATAGTCCCGAGAAGGAAAGGGCCCGCACACGCCTAGAAGGTTCTTGCAAAGTGCCGAGACGGGACGTCAGCCGGATTGTGCCTGCTTCGAACGTAAGAAAAGTTCCGAGATGAGATCCTGAAGGCCGAGGAGTAGTTAAGTAGAGAAGTAGTAGAGAGGCAGAGAAGAATAGCCTCTGGAAGTTTGCCCCTCTTTGCGTTCCAAAGGGCGCCAATGTTGTCACCGTAGGTGAGGGCGCGGGGGGCGAACAAGGTGGAGAGGATGAGACCCAAGGATTCAAGATCAAAGATCCCAAGGTCCCATCGGCGGCAGTCGAGGGCCATAGAGGCGCCCTGCGACCACCACCCGATGCCCCAAGGAGAGGCGTCGACGAAAAGTCCCGGAGGAGCCCCTTTAGGAGGGCGGAAGCGAGTCCACCTGCCGTGGATGAGGCGGCTAAGGTGGAGGAAGGGTGCCGGGTTTGGGTGGGCGTCTTGCAAGTAGCACAGTTGTACCCAGCAGAAGGGAAGGCGAAGTGCGGGAAGAATGAAGTTGAGGAGTCCAGCAAGACGAGACCATGCCTTGCGGGAGACCGGGCGGGTAGACATGATGCGGAGAGCAGTCCGGGTCTTGTCCCGCATAGAGGAGGTGAGGCGGATACGCTTGAGCTTTAAGTCAATATTAAAGCCAAGGTATGAAATCTGCTTCACGGGGGTGGTGAGCGATTTCCTCCAGTTCGCGTTGATCGAGCTACGCTCGATGGTCTTCATGAACGCTCTGAGGGCGCGCTTTCGCCCAATACAGAGCACGTCGTCCAGGTAGGTGTATACCTGGATGCCGTGACCTGAAGCGAGCTGGTTCATGGTTGTCGCCGTGAGTTTCTGCATTAAGAAGGGGGCCCCATTGAAGCCCATGGGGAGACGTGTGAACCGAAACGATCGACTGTCGCATCGGATTCCGAACCAGGGGCGAGCTTTCGGATGAAGGCGTACATGGTAGAAACCATCCTTGAGGTCGAGCTTCATAGCCCAAAGGTGTTCGGTGGCTGATTCCATGATTTTCTTCACGCTGGGGAGGCTGAATTTCGGGGGGCGGTATGCCTCAGCAGCAGGAGACATGTCGTAAATAAGGCGAGCGGAGCCGTTAGGCTTAGCCACCCCGAAGATCCGGTGGGCACAGCGGATGCTGGCCTCCTCAAGTACTCCACGGCTCACGAGGGCGGAAATCCAAGGGAGAGTGCGAACGTCGGAGGGGGCCCAGTTGCGGTATGTCTTATTAAAAAAGATCTTTACACCGTTTTGGGCGTTGGCCTTCTGGAGGTGGGAGATGGGAGTTATGGAGTCATATGACCCAGGGGTTTCCACGTCCAGGGGGGTGTCGAAGTCCACGCGGGGCGTGTCAGGTTCAAGAGGATCGAGGCCAGGGCTTTCCCACTGGTTGCCCTGGTCATCAGCGTTGCCTTGGTCGCCGTTGTCGTTGCCCCGTCCATTCTGTTGCTGGTTGTTACCATCGTTGTCTTCGTTACCACCGTTGCGACCTCTCATGATGTCCGGAGGGCCGCTGTTGGGGTCAAGAAGGACATCACCCATTTCCGAAGGATGGGTGTCCGAGGAGGCGATGGACGCTGGAGGGGGGGTGGCGACAGGGCCTTGAAGCACTGTGGGGACTGCGAGGCCTGGGAGAGGGATACACACGGTGTGGCACGGGGGGGGTACCTGTGGGGGGTCGGCGAGCACAAGGGCGCCAAGTTCCTGGGCGGCGGCCTCAAAAAAGGCGGTTACCTCGGGCACAGGTAAAGGAGGATATACACAAATGGTAGGGTCGAGTAACTCGACTACCTCTGGCACAGGGGCGGCGTCAAAATCCGCCAACACTGGCTGTGGGATCTCGTCCCGATGTCCTAAGGGGACATCATACACTTCGATGACACTTTCGGTAGGGCTTGGCACAGGGGGGGGCCTAAGCACATCGTACACGATGTGAGGAATTGGCACGGGGGACACTGAACGCACGGGGGTTCCGAAGAGGTCGCCGTTGACGCAAGGGATCCACTCCGGCGTGGATGAGGCGCCGGAGATGGTGAAGCCCGAAGCCGAAGAGTCCAAGGTAGGACTGGGACTAGGGAAGTAAGGAGGCGAGCCAGGGCTCAAGGAACGAAATTCCTCAGAGGTATCCGACCGGGGGCGGGCGTCGTATCCCATGCGGCGGCGATGGCGGGCGATGCGGACTTCAGTTTGCCAATCCACGCCGGATCTAACGTCGAGCAGGAACCTGCGGGCCCGCTCGAGACCGAGCTGCAGGGCGCCGCCGACCAACTCGTCGGGGCGCTGGTGCCCTGTACCAAGAGCCATATGCCGGGGGCGGTCTAGCCGCTGTCGAGCGGTTGAGGATCCGGGAGTCGTATTCAATGCCGGACTCGTTGGAGGCCTGGAGCCTCGTGTCGATGGTGGCTGCGGACCAACCATGAATGGACACTGTGTAATATAAACGGATGCGCTGGTGAATAGTATGGAACGTCGCAGTGGGCACACTCAGCCGGAAGGGAAATAGAGCCAGCAGTAACTCTATTTCAATCCTGTCTCGTGGCTTGAAGCACGATGAAGAGAGGTGACGGCGAAGGTGCGTGAGGATCACTTCCCACCGGATGTGGGCGTAGCACTCAATGTCGACCGGCTGGGCCCTTGTAGTCTCTTCTGTGGTGGAGTCGTACGCTGGCGGCGGACGACTAGGCGTCCTAGGGGTTTCTGGGTCAACTAGATAGGAGAGGGGCTCTAGGTGAAAATCTCGAAGAGCCTGAACCGGAGGGGGCGACGGTCCCCTTTCGTGGCGGGCCTCCGGCCTCTCGCTCGCCGGTGAAGTGGCGAGGCTGCGGGATGTGCCGGGGAGGAAATAGCGCGTGCTGCTCGCCTGAGAGCATTCATCCGAAAGCTCGCCCCTGGTTCGGAATCCGATGCGACAGTCGATCGTTTCGGTTCACACGTCTCCCCATGGGCTTCAATGGGGCCCCCTTCTTAATGCAGAAACTCACGGCGACAACCATGAACCAGCTCGCTTCAGGTCACGGCATCCAGGTATACACCTACCTGGACGACGTGCTCTGTATTGGGCGAAAGCGCGCCCTCAGAGCGTTCATGAAGACCATCGAGCGTAGCTCGATCAACGCGAACTGGAGGAAATCGCTCACCACCCCCGTGAAGCAGATTTCATACCTTGGCTTTAATATTGACTTAAAGCTCAAGCGTATCCGCCTCACCTCCTCTATGCGGGACAAGACCCGGACTGCTCTCCGCATCATGTCTACCCGCCCGGTCTCCCGCAAGGCATGGTCTCGTCTTGCTGGACTCCTCAACTTCATTCTTCCCGCACTTCGCCTTCCCTTCTGCTGGGTACAACTGTGCTACTTGCAAGACGCCCACCCAAACCCGGCACCCTTCCTCCACCTTAGCCGCCTCATCCACGGCAGGTGGACTCGCTTCCGCCCTCCTAAAGGGGCTCCTCCGGGACTTTTCGTCGACGCCTCTCCTTGGGGCATCGGGTGGTGGTCGCAGGGCGCCTCTATGGCCCTCGACTGCCGCCGATGGGACCTTGGGATCTTTGATCTTGAATCCTTGGGTCTCATCCTCTCCACCTTGTTCGCCCCCCGCGCCCTCACCTACGGTGACAACATTGGCGCCCTTTGGAACGCAAAGAGGGGCAAACTTCCAGAGGCTATTCTTCTCTGCCTCTCTACTACTTCTCTACTTAACTACTCCTCGGCCTTCAGGATCTCATCTCGGAACTTTTCTTACGTTCGAAGCAGGCACAATCCGGCTGACGTCCCGTCTCGGCACTTTGCAAGAACCTTCTAGGCGTGTGCGGGCCCTTTCCTTCTCGGGACTATATAAGGACCCACACTCCCCGAGCCGGGACGGACGTTTAACAGCTCTGCTACCGGTGTGACCTGCTCCCTCCTTCCACCCCTGGCTCCTCCAGTGTTTTTTCTTCTATCTTTCTTCGGACCTCCGACATCTCTTTTCTCTCTTTCCACTATCCTGCCACTATCCCATACGGTGATATCCAGGCTTGTTAGCTGGACTTTTGTCTTTGTTAAAATCCTTGTTTTGTTAAAGAAATTTTTCAATAATTTCATTTTTTGTACTTATATAAACTTTTTGTACTTTGAATAATTAAAGGAAGGTCCTCCTCACCCTGCGGGGGGGGAGGACCCGTCCTGGAGAAAGGTGGCGGACCTTGGTTCGCTCAGAAATTCCCAATTGTCTCCCCTATTGAAGGAATTCCCCAATGTGATTTCCGAGAAACCAAGTTGCTCCAACTAGTTTGTTCATGAGATCAAGTTGAAGACACAAGAAACCATTAGATCTCAACCTTATCCCCTCCCAATTCATCTTTGATCCACCTTTCACGCAGAAGTAAAGAATCTGCTACAGTTGGGGTTTATCGAGCCTTCGTCCTCCGATTATTGCCCGCCGGTAGTGATGGTCCGAAAACCTGACCATACTTTACGAATGCGTGTGGATTTTAGGAAGTTAACTCGGTTACCGCTTATGACGCCGAGCCTATTCCCCTAATTGATCAAACCCTACACCTGTTTGAAGACGCCAAATACATCTCCGAAATGGATTTGTGCAGGGCCTATTACCAAATCCCGTTAGACTTCGCGTCTAAGAGGCTAACCGCGTTTGCAACGGATAAGAGCTTGATGCAATTCACTCAATTACCATTTCGTTTGATCACGGTGGGGAGCAACTATAATCGGATGATGCGTCGAATTGTGGATGTGGTGAGCGACGTGTCGATCTAATTTGACAATGAGTACGTAACTATACGTACATGGGAGCGACACGTACACTCACTCCAAGATTTATTAGATCGTCTCTGCGAGCACGGATTAACTGTCGGCCCCTCTAAATGCCACTTCGCCTATGAGTCAATCTCGTATCTGGGATTCGAAATAGGTAAAACTTGGTTAACCACTCATCAGGAAAAGGTCTAGGCCATTGCTAAGATGCCCCTAGCACGGACAAAGAAGCGCTTGCATTCTTTTTTGGTGCTGCGTCATTCTACAGAAGATTTGTCCACAATTTGCCGTGATAGCCACGGCCATTAATGAATTCTTAAAGAAAATTTCCCCCGACCCCTCTAGATGGAATCCAAACGCAAGCTCCTAGTTTAACTTGTTCAAGGAAAAATTAATTTCTGCCCCCATCCTTCGACTACCCAATCGTCAAAAGAAATTTGGGATCCGCACCGATGCCGGTGGTAAAGGAATCGGTTGTGTCCTGGTACATGATGAAGACGATAATACAACTTTTCCCATAGCTAATGCTACTATAGAACATGAAGTGCTAGCAATAATTTGGAGAAAAAAGAAATTCAAGTTCTATTTAATAGGGCGGGAGCTTAACCTGGAATCCAACCACCGGCCTCTGTCATATTTGCGTAACAGCAAAGGCCAGAACGGCAGACTTATGCGATGGAGTCTATTGTTAATGAAGTACCAATTCACCATAAACTATATAAAAGCTCCGATAATTGTATATCTGATAACTTGAGCAGAAACCTCACCGAGGGTTAATTAAACTCACGTTAGTTCTTAAACCATTTTTTGTGTAGATATTAATGTGTTAAGTGTTTATTTGTGTAATGGACCAACTGCGTTGTAATTCATGTTGTTTTTTTTGTCGGGCTACTTGGACTTAAAGTCCACCGTTCACCTATCTATGTATGTGCACGCGTGTGCGTACAATGTCAATAAGTCTTAGTTTAGTATAATGGTTAGCCACTGTATTTTTAGAAACAGTTGGACTTGAAATTGCACTCCAAGTCATCTGTTTTTTTTTCTCGTCTAATTTTCTTTGTTTATACAGCGACACCGGTTACGTTCCATATGATCTGATAATTTAGCCCACCCTCCTCCCCTTTGCCTTGCTTTCCCAAAGATTCTCGAGGTCACTGGTAAAGAAAGAATACAATCAGCAGATTTAGTAGTCCGTTAATATAAACATAGGAGGGTGGCATAGCCTTTAGAATAATAATCTATGAACAGGCTCACTGTGCCATCCGATTGTTTATGTCTATTTTCGCCAAATAGACGAAATTTCACTCCTCGGTACGTAAACCAGTAGTGCGAATGGTCACAGCGTTCAAAATTCATGCTCTAGGAGAGAAGCTTAAAGGTGGACCCTCTTCTCCCCTCCCGTCTACACAGGGGATAATCCACGTATATATAGTTCAATCTGGAGAAATATAGAGGAGAATCGGAGTATCAATTGAGAGAAGAGCAGTCCCTGAGTAAAACAGGGAATCAAGAAGACAGTGGAACCGAGCTGGATTTTTCTGCCCGAGGCTCTTCCTTTGGTCGCCTAGATGTTGAAAAAATGATTTTAACATTCCTGTAGTATACAAAACTTCTGCGCAATATGAACAAAATGAGGAGGAATTATTTGAGTTTCTAGTTATATGCATCAATCGGCAGGCATATGTGGGGATTTAAATGTTACAAACAGGGATTGTAATGAGGAGAGATATGATAATAAAGAAAAGCGATTGCTTGATATTTTAAGCGAAAATGAACTCAACCAATTAATTGGTAATGATTCAACTCGCGAGCAATATATACCTGATTTTTTATTTTAAGAAACCAGGCAACGGCTTCGCCACTCCCCCCTTATGGGAAGAGCTTGCTACTAAGTTTAAAACAAAAATATAAAAAAAAGCAGCCAGAGTTAAATGTTTATAAATTTTCTGAACTTCGCCAATTATAGTAATTTTAAAGAGGAACTCTAAATTTCCCCCCTTTCAAAGTATCACTTTGTTAAAATATAGTTATAGAAGATATACAAAAATATATTTTCTGAACTTCACCATTTGTAATTCTTTGAGTTTTAAAAAATTCACAAAATTTCGATACTTATAATTATTTCTGAACTTCACTAGTTTGTTCTTTGATACTATAAAAGAATTATTAGAAATAACTTTATTAAAAAAACATAAGTTATCACCAAACTAAGATGAAGTTATTATTAAAATACTCCAAAAATCCCCTTTTTTAATTATATAGTTAACGATGATGATGATGATGATGATGATGATTAGGTAAATTTTGTTGAAGATGTCTTTCGATGAACATAGAGGCAAAAGTTACCACAATGCTACTAGAACTAATATAAAGGCAGCTTTGCCAAAAAAGAAACAAAACGGAGAAGTATTATTCCAAATTTCAGAAAAGTAAACTTCGATGGTGTTCGAAGTAAAATGAAGCATTTCGAGGTGCACAAATGTTTTTAAAAATATTTATTAAGTTCTATAAAGAATGTGTTTCAAATGATGAAAGCACCTATTAATAGATGCTTCATATAGATTAATAATACTGTAAAGTTTGCCTCACGATAAGATACCGTATTCTAACTTGTTAAAAAATATATCAACAATTAGAAACTCCTAAATTATGTTCCTAATTATTAGCGCCGAGTAAAAATTTAATTAAGAAAATTGCAAACAGTTCTATTTGTAGGTCGTCGTCGTTGGCTCCAGCTTATTTATGGCGGCATTGGTTTGGTCGTCTGTTATCCGGTTTACGTGTTGTAAAACGTATCTTAACTTAAATGCACTTAAGCAAAAGTAATAAAGTATCTTATTTATTTAGTACTTAAGTAGTGAAAGTAAAAGGTAGCGGCTAATAGTAAAGTAACCATCACTCAGACACTATTTAGTAGTAGTGGTAGTTAGTTTACCGTCATTTTCGGCGATGACGTCACTTCATGTCACTAAAACGAATAAGTTGGGCATAGAGAGACACTTTCACAAAAGATACTTAGAGTGGGAAAGGGTTATGCATTCCTTAGCCCACTATCTTGGTACTCCATAGTTGGGCTAGTGGCAAGGTAGTCCAAGATGACCAGCCATTGTGGACTGTTGCAGGAGACTGCTAAGTCGTTGGTCTAATAACGCTTACCTAAAGCAGCTCGCCACAGCAGACTTTGCATTAGTGGTTGACTCCCGTATTCTTTGTCAAGTCAAAGACATCCACAAGACATTCAGTCAGGAGTTGGCGAGGGACCAGAGCGTGTTCACACGTTGGTTTTTGATGCAATTTTCACATTGCTCATATATTAAAATTCAATTAAACTGGACTTAACAATCAAGCTGTAAATATTCCTCTATTGATGATAGGGTCTAGTTTATACGAAAATAAATAATTGTCTATCAGGTATGAGAGGATGTATCTGATTGGTCCAAACATAAAAAAGCGCTTAGGATTGGTTCAAACCAGAGTAAACACTTGTGATTGGTCATCGTCTGGCTTTTGCTTTTACGTCTATAATTGGCCAAAATTAAATGACAATTAACGAATACTTATATGCTTTTCAAATGTAATGAAGTAAATATAACATAAGAAAGTACGCGAGTAAAAGTGAAAGTGCGCAAATTCAAATTTACTGAGCACTTTTTAGGAAGTAAAAAGTATAACAAAATTACTTGGATACAGTACTTCTACTTAGTTATTTAACAACTAAGGGTCTTTTCGGCGGATATTTGTGCCGGGTATTACTTAGGAAACGAAGAAGGCCGTTAAGAAAATAGAAATGAATGTCATTCACTGAGGAATTTGTTTGTGGCTGCGTGACGGCAACGCGCGCGCTGTTGGCCAGTACGCGTCCACCGTGGCTCAAAACATAGAGACAGGCATTTTCGCGAGGCTGGTTGCATTGGGCTACCAGGTTCTTTGAGTTTTAAGGCGCGCCTTTGTCGTGCCTACCCGCTGGGCGCTATCCTCCCCTTGAACCAAACATATGGATCGTAAATGACCCTATTCTGCTTGGCCTACCTTTAGGGACTTCCTGTTGATTGAGTTTAATATGGTACCTCATTCACGACCTCACCTCCTTGGGTGACTCTGCGAGTAGTTTGAAACTGTTTACGGCATTGCTATTGGAAACATTGAAACAATCAAGCTCTCCCACTACTTAAGGTTTTGGTAAAAGGTAAATGAATAAGTGATTGACATGATTCATATCATAGATCTCAAGAACTTTTTAGTAGCATCCCGAAGGCCGGAAAATGAAGAGGAACGTTCTACCTGAGCTCACACGATGATTATTTTTAGAAGCATTTAATTACCTGATTGAACACATCCAGAGCTAAAATTTCCTGTAAGGAGAGGCTTCACCACTGTTAAAATATATTCTTAGGGAAAAAGGATCTATTTCTTAACTCCACATTTTGCTTTACTCATTTTCCGGTGCTATTAACTATTTCATCTTAAAATTTGTAGGTAAATAATAATAAATCGACTGGAAATTCTATAGTGATATTTATAAATAACAATAGGCATTACACAAATAATTATTCGGAAATTTCTGTGGCCTTTAGGCAACAGATGCAATAGTGAGATACAAAATCCTGGATTACATAAATAAACATAATTTGATTAAAGATAGCTAATAAGAGTTAGCAAACGTCAGTCTTTTTAATTAAATTCAACTAATTTTTTCATGATATGACTGCAAAATATGATTGTCATAGAGATGTAGACATAATTGACCTTGATTATAGAAGCTCGTGCAACTTTGTTCTCCATATCTGAATTTTGCAAATAAGCGGACGGGCTCAGATGTAGCCTCTTGCGATAGATCGAGTACGGGTCTCAGAACGTAAACCCATAAGATTTAAGATTAAAGTTAAGAAACAGACTAAGTTACTATTACTTAGTTTATTAAAGAACATAAACATTTTACTTTGTTTAGAACCAAGTGAAGAATGAATAAATCGTGATCTTTCCCCTTTGAAAGTCTTCAAAAAACTTCAGCACTTAATAGTTGGGCACTCCTCGTTTTTTATTCAGTATACTGATTTTAATTTCTAGCCAAGATGGTTTTATAAGGATGCAAATAATTTTCTAGGTGGTATACAGTTTCATGATCATATGTCAGTTGCAAATTATTGGTTCATCTATTTGAACTAGCCTCTCTTCTTTGCCAAATATTTGCCCGCTATAATTAACAGACTGTAGACTCAAACAAACCTACATGCAGTAATTGAACGAGTCACAATAGTAGCATATGATATACCAGTCAACTCTCAAACTTGTGATAATGGCTATCCAATCGACCACAAGAAAATAAGTTCAACGATTGCACAAAGGCTGATATTACAATGCAATTTTCCATTTGGATTTATATAAGAAAAGAAAGTACTACCAACACAAACACAGAAAACAGCCTGACAACCCCTTCTCATACATCTCCAAACTGGCATATTCTTTTCTCGTAGTTCCTTAGTAGTTCAAATAACGGGTCCTATGATTTTTTTGCAATTATCCTTTTCTCGCAGGAAACCGCTCTCGAACACGTAGCTAGATAAAGCACTTTCAAATAAAACCTTACTCAAAAATATGACCAACCAAATCTAAACTGTCAGCTGAGCCAACAAACAGTTCTAAACTGCAAGCTAATTGCCAATCTCAAGGCTGCAGGGCTGCCAGATATAAAATATTATTAGTAAAGAATCCTCCCAAAACTAAAAAATGCAAAGGTATGAAGCAAATTTTGGTAAGAATCACGTTAAAGTGGGACCACAAGATTGCCAATTTCGCGGCCGACGCTAAACTAGTTCACATAGAGAAACATTTCATACCGAGAGGAATTACAACAATAATTAAACGAGATATGTAAATAACACTGGTCAACAAAAACAAAAAGGTTTTCTGGCATGGCAATTAAGAGCTCTTATAAACTAGATTTGTGGTGTTAAATTCAAATCTGATATAAGATTTGCTCTATCACATCACAATTTTGCCCTATCGGCATAGCTCATTTTCATCGATTTTACCATTAATAATAACTTTTCGTTACTTATAATTTTATTTTGTTACAACATTGTTGAAGTTTTATGTTTTTTTATTACTATTTATATTTATTAAGTATTATACCTTACTTTTATTTCTATTTTCTGAGATATGCTGAGATATTTTTCTAGTTACATCTGGCATCTCCATTGTTTATTTACAGAATGCAAATACATTGTGGTAGGTCAGTCAGTAATTTTTGGTGGATAGGCATTGATTGTAATTGTTTTATTGTTAGAGAGACAGCAGCTTTGGCTACATAATCCCAAAGAAAGACATGCTGTAATAAACCAAACATATTTTGCTACATCTGTGGCGACTTTACTGCAAAGGATCAAAGGTGCAACATAAGTAACTTTGTCAGGAAAGCATATCTTGCCTACTTCAAAGTACCACTTAGATATTAGAACATAAGCTAGACTACTCACAAAGTATCTAAAACCTGCGTTTAAACCTTGCTATCATGGTGACAAGGAACGAATGCCAAGTTCAAATTTGGTGTTCCAATGGTTTAGAGAGAGCCAAAGAACCACTTTGATAACTGCTACCTCAACCTTGTCAATGTAAAAGATTTCAATAATAAAAACAAGCATTACTCACAATACCTAAATATCCCTTCTGCCATTTGACCAGTTGCTCACTGTGATGAAATATATTACACTTAAATTTTACAAACACTGTTTCAAAATAGCTAGAAACCAAAAATCTAAATACAACTCTCTTTTATAAGAGAAATTTTAAATATAAGATAAATAAATATTATTCCTTTGTTTAAATCTACCACGCATCCTAAGTTAAAATTTGTATCTCAGTTCTGCTCTCCTTATCTGCAAAAGGAAATCGCCACATTGGATCTAATACAGAGAAAGGTGGTAAAGCTCATTTCCTGAGATTGGAAACAAACCCTATATAGAAGGACTTAAAGAATTGAAATGGATTTCGCTTAAGGATAGGTGCCTTGGCGGCCAAATGCTCAAAGTGTTCCGATTTCCGAATATTTGCTACTATATAAACAGCGACTCACCTTTTAAACCCACTGAAAACATCAGGCAAATAAATGCTCATAAATTACGAGAAGTTAATCGTTATCTGACGAATAGATTACGTAATTTTTCCACTTATAAACCCTTCTTGATTAGAATTCTCTTCCAGTTAATACTGCTCTACATGCTAGTTTATTTTGTTTGTAAACTTTTTCTCTACGACTACGGCGATTTGATTGTAACTTTTTGTTAGCTTGTTTTCTTCCTTGTTCAAGGTTTAGATTGTTTACTCTCTTCTTCCGCTTCCAACGTGGATGAGTTTTCTGACGTTTCCCTCTGTGATTCACTTCCGTTCTCGTCGGTTCTCGATTGAGCAGACTCATCCGTTTCTAATTCTTTCTTTTTCTCATTGTTTTCTTTGACCAGATGTACATTAAATGCATCTCATGAGTTCCAGTTCTTCAGCACTTTCTCCTTAGGAATTCTTTTTTCTTTTAAATCCTAGTACAGAACATCTGCCTATGTTTGTGGTATAACAAGGTTTGCCAGCTTAGCATATATTATATATACTATTAAAATCTTGGATTTTGTCTCTCAGGCAATGTATAGCATTCTCTCGATTTTTGGCTTAGGAGCTTTATTCCTACTGAGTCACCTCAGCGTATGAGTGGAATTTTGCAATTCTTTTCTTTTAATCCTTTGCCTTTTCGATTCGCTTGACGCTATAGTACGATAGTGTCCTTGGTAGCCTACTCATATCTTTATCCTAGATTTGCTGTTTTCCTCCTAGGGGACTTCCTTCACACATTTGGAAAATATCTTATTACCTCTGACTGTGCAATTCATAGTGGTGTGTGTATCCACCTTATAATACTCGGTATACATTTGAATTTTTGTGAAATTCTTCCGTCTTTATATTCTCATACGGAATTCTCATGGTAAAGACGAGTAGACCCTTATTGCCAGGTTTTATCTCCATCTTGGTTGTCTCAAAGGTTATTTTGAGAACATGAGTATCTTCATTAACTATTATTTTTTCCCTCCACTTGCCCTAATTTGATTGTTTTAAATTTTTCCTATATGTCGGTAGATGTGTGAGTTCTGTCACATGACTCTCTTTTACAGCAGATTACGCTTCAGTTTACAGCTACTTGTGGGAGATTTATCTCCTGACCCTATTTTTACACGGGATTTCTTTTCATGTTCCAAAAAGATACAATTGATTTTGTTATCCTCCATCTCGCTTCCTTGCGAGGGGGGAGAGAGGGAATGATGGGGTCATTGTGATGCCTTTATTATTTGTTGCAAAAAGATTCTGGCTTAATTTCTCTTCTGATTTTCCTGCAGTTAGAATACAATTTAAGATAAATTGATTGACTTAATGATCAGATGAAGGTCATTTTAATGGTGAAACATGATTATCGTGATTCCATTTTGCCAAGATGATTGTGGGTGAAGGTGATAGATATCTGAAGGCATATTGTTGTTGGTCAATTCCAAGAAAAATTTCCCCAGAGTTTGGTTTGAGCGTATTAACACCGCTGTTATTCTTTGGTGAATAAAAAAATACAGTTACATATAAATGAAGAAACTGCAACAGATATAATTGCATTTTTAAAAACCAGAATGGCTGAAAAAAGTAAGAAAGCAAATGAGAGGGGAAAGCGGCACGTGTCAAAGGTCAAAATGAGACCACATAATTTAAAAATGGTTTATTTCTAATTCCTAGTAGCCAGGGCTGGGAACTGAAATGAATATCGATTCGAGTTTCAATTTGAGTTTGGCATTTTTTTAAAATATCAATTTGGGTTTCGATTCGAGTTCTCTATTATTTTCGATTCAAATTTTTCGAATTTTCAGCTTTTTAATATGGATTTCGATTCAAATTCGATTCGAGTTTGAGTTTAGCCTTCATTTTAAATGCTTAAATCTATTATTTCAGAGATCTATATGCTTTTTCTTGTAAAATATAATTTATAACATAGTAACTTATAAAATTTTTCCCTTCTTATTACACATTTTACTTGAGTTAAGGTAAATTCATTATTTACTGTGTTATTTCTTGTTTACTATATCTATAATTATGTACGAGATGCCCAAATTCACTGTGTACTTTATATTGAGATTAATGGGTAAAATATTCGAAAAGGTCCAATAGACGGGAACCGTATGTAAGGATGAACAAACGGCAGTCAAATGGAAATTTTCAATGGGATATTACATATTACTTTTCTTTTCTCTATTGAAATATTATGCAATAAAAATACAGAACCCACAAAGCATTTTTTTCGCATTGTACATTAAAATATTGTTAAATAAACTGGTGAAGCATTTATTACAAATTTTCATTATTATATTGAAATATCATGCAATAAACATACAGAATATAAATAATATCTTATTAAAACAATTTAAGCTCTTATAAAAACAAACTTCACAGCCATATGGTGAATATATTTGATATAAATTTAAATTCACAAAAAATTAAATCGGAGAGAAGCGTTTATAAACATGTGAAGTTTGCAGGATACTTTCAGAAGCTGCTTTTCTCTAAATGCTTTTAACAATTTATGCACTTTTTTGTTCTACTAAATTCTAAAAAAAAGGAAGATTCTACAACGCGTTGACGAAACAAAAGGGAGGTTTTTTCTATGGTAGGTGAAAAGAAAGGTTTAACATTGGATCATTTTGTGATTAGCGAAAAAAGAGCTCGAGCCTATCACTTAAATGTAAAGGTAAGGTCAAGTTTGATCATTAAGAAATCTCTTAGGGATTTCAAAGCCGGAACAGAAGAAAGGTTTAGCTTTGTGTCCTTCTGTGATTAGCAAAATAAGATTAGGACGAAAGATCAAAATTTACATTTATCTACTATGCACAAGTTAAAACCCTGACATTTCTCGGAATTCCTAAATTATTTTATTAATGATAAGGACGTTTGGCTTTAAAGATATATTTATAATCGATTCAATTCCGAAATCGAGTTTATATTTTGATCCTAGATTTCAAACATATTTCAGTTCGAATTTATTTTTTCGATTCGAGTTTGATAAGATATATATTTAAAATTTTACCGATTTGAATTCGATTTGATTTCACAGCACTCCTAGTATCTGATAATATTCGCTCTTTTTTCGCTCCATACACATATGATACAAATCAGAATTAACGGGGTATCTTCTTTCAATCTCCTGTATCGAATGCTCTTTGCCACATTTACTGTCAATTTTCTCAGCTAAACATCTCTTCATTATTTTAGTTTCTCACTTGCTTTCAAAAGAATTTTGTTTTCTTTACTGGATTTATATTTCTCGTTTTTCCCTATTCTTCATTACATTCTTTCTTACTCTGATTATTCAGTCAATTCATTATTCATTTGGCATTATTGTATGCTTTGATCCACATCCCTGGAGCCATCCCCTCTTCACTATCATGCATCAGTAAAACCACATCTGTTTCCTATTGCTGCACAGCTCACATCGTCTTTCCTTCCACTAAACTCTTTACGGTCTATTTCCAGACCTCGCAAGCCCACATCCAGCTGTTCCACTACCTACTATAAATTTCATAAATTTGTTCAATTTGGGTCCAGCTCTTATATTGATAGTTATTGTCTATATATTATTATCCATCGGTTTTACACTTTCTTCACTATCGCCCATCCAAATAAAGTTGCACTCTTGACATCTAGATGAGTGTGCTCTCCCCATGCCCATATGGCTACAAGAAGATTTGCGACTTTATATTTTCCACACAGTTTGGATTTCTGTAGCTTCGTCACTTTCTTTACAGATTACTACGATTTACGCATTGTTTGTTATCACGTTGATAATTCGAGGGAAAAACACGTTTCACTCTCGTAAATCTTAACTTCACGTTCATATCCAAACACTATTTTACTCTGCTCACTAACCAACATTTTCCTCTACCCATAAAATTCACCCCTGTTCACCTCTAAGCACTCAATGACACAAAGGTTTTCCTCTTCCTTGAGTTTTGTCTCACTTAGAACAAGAATCTGCACTTCTTAATTTTATGCACAATATATGCCCACACTCAACATATACTCATCACTTTCCAAACTACCTCTTGATTTCGATGCTGATAAGAATTAAATGAATGGACAAAGCTTATCCCCCCCTCCATTACCAAAATTTCGTATTTATCTCTCAGAAAATGAAAAAATCCGAGAGTGTAGTTTTTAGGCTCGCGCCCCCTGTTCTACCTTTATCTCCTTTAAGGTCATAAGTCGAAGGCACTATAGAGATTTCTTCCGGAGTTTGAATCAAGAAAAAGGCCAAAAGCATCTAATTCTTTTAAAAGGTCTTCAGAGTGTATAAGAGAAAATTTAATGGTCTAATCTTTTTTTAACCAAGTATGTTTTCTTACTTCGATCGCACCACATAGAGAGAAATTATATTGCTGTTATGGAGACATGGATACAGGAAGTTGTGAAGGAGAAACTACTAAATGATACATTATGGCCGATATGAAATTACCTGTATATAAAACTTTAAATAGCACTAAATCTTGAGAAAATAGTGGAGACATATTTTTTAAATTGAAGGCGCAATAGTTACGATAATGAAAGACAACAAAATTTATATTACGTCAGAGAATATTCTATATCGAGTTCATCATTAATACTAATAAAATATATAACTCGAGCCTATAGGCCAGAAAATAAATTGAGAGTACGATATTATTCTTTTTGAAACCTTTCAGTCTTAATTAGACAAGAAGTAAGTTATATCGGAGTGACTTCAATTTTTCGATCGTAGATTTTCTAAATTAAAGGGCAAAAAATAATGGCTCGCCAAGCATTTATCTCCAGCAGTTGGAAGAATCTCATCTGCACACATCATGAACACTCAAGATTTCGTTGACCGCCTCAACCTTTTACAATTACCGGATGGAAAACTTGTGAGCTTTGATGTAAACTCTTTGTTTACTAAAGTTTCGGTTGACCAAACCATGGGCTTTCTGCGGGAAATCATGCCTAGACTTAATTTGAATCTTTCCATTTCTAAGAGCAAATTTATCGATCTAGTTGAATTATGTCTCTCTGAAAATGTGTTTCGAGTAAATAATAAGTTTTATAGACAAATATTTGGCCTTAGCATGGGAAATAGTTTAGCTAGGAAAACATTCTATGGTAATAAGCCTTCCCGCACTAATGACTTCAACAAATGTATAACATTGCCTTTTAATAATAAATTAAATAGTTTAAAGGACATATTTGGAAAAGCGGGTATTAATCTAGCCTTTAAATATAATAATTCCTTAAACCAATTGATGATTGCCATGAATCCAGAAGAACATCATAACATAGGAGTATATGCAATACCATGCAACGTTGCCATAAAGTTTATATAGGGGAAACGGGGAGAAATCTAGACAAGAGATTGTATGAACACAAAAGAGATATTAGAGTAGGCAGCGAAAGCAGTGGAATATTTTGCCATGTTAGAGACTTGAATCATACGATCGATTTCAATGGAAGTAAAATGTTATTTAAATCGGCTAACTATGTTAAGAGAAGAATCGTAGAATAGAGCTTGATATCGTCAGTTCCTAATTTATATTTATCTGAGGTTCAATTTTCTTTTAATCCTGTAATAAGAAAGCAAATAAACAAAATAGTAAAATGTCAGCCCTTCAATATGTTTAGGCCTAACCCCTTTCCCCAGATTAGCCACAAGTAGGGGATTAGGGGAAAAAAGAGGGGATCTTTCACGAGCTGACCTTGTGTTATGCTTGTATGCACTTTTCTTATATTTTCTATCCAGTGTCAGTTGAAAAAGGGTGTGAGATACACCAAAACTGTTCTAAATTAAATTGTCTACCGAGAATGTGGTTTAATTCCTCATCTTTTCTTGCGATATTGCATTAATTTTCTTCATATATATATATATATATATATATATAAATATATATGAGGAATAGATACTCCCTCCCTGACAAGTGAGGCTCTGGTCGTTAACCACCGCGTCCTGGCAGTGTAGACGCCGTTGCCCTACCATTTAACCACCCCCCTCTCGCACCTCATCTCGAAAAGAAGCTAGACGACCGGCCCAGACAACGTAATGCAATAATCAACTCAGGTCAGGACCCGAGACCCTAACATCGGTTACAACAGCAAGATTTTCCCGAAGAGGTGATATTCAATTTTACCGCATAGCGAAATTAGAGGAGCCTCGCCCTAAAGCCAGAAGGTCCTCCCAAGCCAGCTGTACGACTCTCTGAGAAAAAACATGGGAAGAGGAGACTTCATGCGGCATGTCCAAGCATCTCTCCCCCTCCTGCCCTATCCCTGTAGGGGTGGCAACGTATAAAATAAAATATCTTTGGAAAACGAGGTAGATTACGTTAGTCATCAAAGCGCCGAAGTTCCCGGGAAGAGGCCCAGGCTACAAACAGAAGGGACTAAGAAGAAGCTCATCCTCGAGCTAGTTCCTGGTGGTCACACCGAACTTTAAGTTAACTTGATTTAGGAATCGAGTCTAACTAGGAACCTTCAAAGATTAAAGAAGTAATAATCAGATAATAATAATCACTAATAATCCAAAGTATACAACTCTTAGAGATAAAACGTAATCACAGAGTTATGAAGTACTTAAACAACCCATACATACGAACTCCATTTATCACTCAGTTCTTCCTAGACCAAGACATAAATATTTGATGTCAGGTGCAGGGTATTGGAAGAACTCAGTAGAAGTTGTGTCTTGTGTTTCCTTCAGGAAGAGTGAATTTGTGCCAAGCGTTCGAGGAAAGATTAAACATAACAAAACTCGGTGTATAAATTTTGTGGTCATTAGCCTGTTAAGGTTATTAATTAATTTGTTGGTGTAGTGGCATTCGAATCATCAAAATAATGGGAATAAAGGAAGTTATGCATGGCGCCCCATGGTTAGTGGTTGCATAAGTACCTGTTCGTACAGCGGTGAAAAGTTGACAGACATACACAAAATGCGATCGTTTGAAAAATTATTCCAACAAGGCTAAATGCTTCGAGAAGAAGGCAAAAATATGGCTGCCTACCTTGGGAAGAACAGAAAATAGAATTCGAAGAAAAATCAAGATATTGGAAAAGAGAAAGCGAAAAACGAAGAAGAGATTGGAAAAGGAAAGGCGAATAAACAAGAATACAGTGGAAAATGAAAGATCAAGAAAGAAGAATTCAGAGGGGAATAAAACAAACGAAAGACTTATACAGTTGAAACGACAAGCAGAAGAAATAAGAATACAGCGAGAAAAAAATAATAGAATCGGAAAGAGAAGCCGAGGAAAGAAGAATAAAGAGAGAAAGAGATTCAGAAGAAAGAAAAACAAAGATAAAAAGACAAGTAGAACAAGGAAGAATACAGGTAGAAAGAGAACTATTCCAAGGAGAAAGAGAAGAGAGAGAAGAAAAAGAAAGAAGGCTCGCACATGAAAGGGCATCTAGCTAGAATCAGATGGAGTTCGAGGCGGTTTTATCCCGGCCTGGACCCAGGAAAGTACCTTCGATGAAAACTCAGTCAAATAGGAGTAACAATGCAGAAAGAGGTGAGTAGGGAAGCGGTACAAGCATGTGTACCTAAGGAAGAACCTACGAGGTGAACCCAGCCAAATGGGGTGACGATGGAGAAGAAAGAAGTGTATATGCGGTACACCCAAGTAAACCAAGTCAGATGGTAGACGCGGATAATGAGTATCCCATAGCTTCAGTAGTCTTCCTCCTGAATGACGCATCCATGGAGTTAACCACTAAAACTCCAAGTCGTTGTGAGCGCCCCGTGAGATCGAACCTAGACATTATCTACCAGTGTACCTTGTTAAAGTAGGACTATTGGACTCACGCTCCCATCATTTATGCCACAATGCAACAGGCTGCTCTAGCCATAAGGGTCAGTTTCAAATTATTCCTCTACCATAAAAAGGGTAGTTCGAGTAGGTTGAAATACCACTACCATTTAGTGACATAATTAGGTAGACTCAATAACTCGAACTGCCGACTCATCCGCGGTAAAGTAATAGTCATAGAGCACCACTTTAATATTAGCTATATCAAAGGCTCCGATAATTGTATATCCGAGAACCTGAGCCGAAACCCCAACGAGGATTAAGTAAAAACTCCTGGTAATCGTAAAACCATGTTTTTAGGTGTTTTTTTTGTGTGTTCGTATTAGTGTTTGGATTAAAGTTCTTAAAAGTTTAGAAATGTAAGAAATTAGCTGGTTAGATACTACCTTCGAGCCAGGCTCTTTTTTATTGTGTAATCAATGAATTATGTTTTGTTTTGTTTGTATGTTAAATTGTATAGTTAAACATACCCCTAATAGGCTCGCGAGGCCTATTTCTATCCACTGCATTTGTACACGCACGCGTGTGTGCCTCAGTTAAAAGAAACTTGAGGTAAGAGTATGGTTGACCTCAGTTAACCGTGATAAGCTGTAGTAGGTTCAAAGATATGCAATTTTGCTCTTTTGGACTAGGATTAGTTAGTTGTTTTTGTTGTTCACTGGAGTCCCTCTCCCCTATTAAGTTCTTTGAAGGGAGGTATGTGAGGGAATAGATTCCCCGCACCCTCGCAAGTGATCTTCTGGTTGTTAAACACTTAACCACCTCCCTCTCGCCCCTCGTCTCGAATAGAAGCTGAACGGCCGGCCCACCCAGAGTCTGGCCATTTCTGGGGTGCATGTTAATGAAGCACCTGATAATGCTGCTTGGTTAGCCTCCGAACCACTCATCATGTCCCCTTTTCTATCTATATCTCTTTCTTCATGTAAAGCAGTTTTTTACTACGCAATTAATAGCTGACTAGTAAACTCATCATCTCACTAAACATAGCCGCATTAAACCATGCATCGGTTACTGCACCTCATCCTCCTACCAATCCTGCTACGAAAAGGGGTTCTAACTCGCCATCACCTTGGTCACACCAGGTTAACCCAACGAAGTGTTACTTCTTTCAATATATCTTCCAAATGTGCCATATGCCGTTTCCTGACCCGTGCACTCAACCAGCGGTTGGCAGTTATTTACCATTCTCCCTTCCTAATCTTGCGTCTAATCGTTGCCTTTGGGGTCTGGTTCTCTGTAAATAACATTTTGTCTTTTATCTATGCAACAAGATGATTAATGTGACTTAGGCGAGCACTCAAACATACATTATACACGAGAGACCATGAGTCAAACAAAGCTATATAATTTATTACGTGACTCAGGTTTGACAAATTAACATTAGCGTCGCTGATAACACGGGTCAATACAGATTTTTTATCCAAATCTGCCTTCGTTTTGCTCTAGCACATACCCATATATAAGATATGCCAATAATCCAAAATGGCCGCCTGGGATTATAAAATTTAGTATATTACTAGTATTGCTCTATTGCATGCATCATTATTGTAATGCTAAGTTGAACAAACTAGATGCTTCGTGAATTCTTGCGGGTTAATGGGGTATAGAGAAGAATTCATTTACATTTGTAACCCGCATGCGTATTATGCGCAATTATTTATAATTATCTTTTAAGCTTTCAGTTTCCTCATGTGATGTGCATCTTCTAATCTGCTCCTTCTGCGTTGATCATAAGAGGATTCCAAATATTTGCAAAAAGCATTAACAATGCCTCGAGAGTGCAAAAATTATCCAGATAAATTTTGTTATGTATGTGGGCATTTTACAACAAAATCTCAGCAGCGTACTCTCCCAAATGACATAAAGAAAATATATACAAACTCTACTTCGGTTGCCCTCTTGGTGACCAAAATAAAGCATGGGCACCACACCAAATTTGTACTTCCTGCTCTAATGGACTACATGACTGGATTAACAAAAAGAAAGCTTCAATGCCCTTAGCTGTTCCTATGATATGAAGAGAGCCCAAAGATCATCTCGAAGATTGCTATTTTTGCAGTGTGACCACAAAAGGGATTTCTGCAAATAGCAAGCACTAAATTGTTTATCCAGCCATGGATTCTGCGTGCAGACCAGTTCCACATGAGGTATCTTTGCCAATTTCAGTTTCACCTCATGATGGCATCGAACCTGATGATATCAGTGATGATAGCAGTACTGAAGGTGCATTTACTCAGGAAAATTCGAATGATCTTGTGAGAGATGTGTCAATGTCAAAGGAGAAAGCAGAACTTCTAGCATCTCGATTACAGGAAAAATTCTTACTCGAGAAAAATGGGCATATGAGTTACTTTAGAAAGCCTTATCGTGATTTAACTACATTCTTCACAGTTAATGGAACTCTCTGCTACTGCTATGATTTAAATGGATTGTTAGAAGCCTTGTCACAGACATGAGGCGTCGGACTGGTGTCTCTTTATTGATGCTTCTAAGACAAGTCTGAAAGCTTTTCTTTTGCCCAATTGCAATGTAAAGCCTTCCATTCCTAAGAGCCATTTTGTCCACTATATAGAGACATATGACAATATGGATATTCTTCTTAAAGCCATAAACTACTAAGCCTATCAGTGGTACATGATCTAAAAGTCATAGGCATGCTAATGAGTATGCCAGGAGGATTATGAAGTACTGTTGCTGGCTCTGCCTGTGGGATAGACGTACCACTAAAAAACAATATGACAAGTGTTACTGACCACTTCGATCTACATATGAGCCTGGGATAAGCAGTGTTGAGTCTGTCCCCTTGGTAGAGCCTAAAGAAATATATCTGCCGCCTCTTCATTTGAACTAGGTCTAATGAAAAAATTCCTGAAGGCAATGGCTGAGGACGATTCTCAAGAATTCCTATATCTCTGCCAAAAATTTCACAACTGCGTGTGGCAAAACTAAAAGAAGGCATATTTGTGGGACTACAAATTCTGAGGGATTTAGCAGATCCTGACTTCGAGATTACCCTAACTCTCTTGAACTAAGTGCATGGCTAGCCTTTAAGTGGTTATGTGCAAACTTTCTTGTCATCAACAAGTCACCTGCATAAAGAGATGGCGTGGAAAACTTTCTTTAATCTTATAAAGAAATGGGATGCGTATATAACTTAAAATCCATTTCTTGCATTCGCACCTAGATTTTTACCCATAAAATCTTGGAGCTGTAAGTGACGAGCGAGTTAAAGTTTCCACGAGGATATCAACACCATGTAAACTCGCTATCAAGGATTTTGGAATGATAATTACATGGGTGATCATTGTTGGATGTTGTATCCTAATAGTCCTGAGAAAAATTGAATCGTAAATCCAATGCACAACGTTTATGAAATCGAGCTTTATTTTATTAGCCTTTCAATCATTTTTCACCATTCTTTTACATGCAATATAATTACCATTAACTTTATGATGCTTGTGGAATAAAAAACACATGGCTAGTTATCTTTATCATCTGTTCACGCCTAAATAGAATGATAAATTTTAGAGTTTTTATATGCTAAATGTATCAGTTTGTGTCAGTTCAACTTTTTCTAGCAATGGCCATATGCAACTATATTTCACTAGTTTGGGCAAAGAAATCAGAGTAAAACGCTACAATCTATCAGCGACGGCGGTCATATTGCAAGCTCATATATCTCAAAAATCTGATGAGCTATAAAAAACTAATGTCAAAATTCAAATCAAGGAGAGAAATGCCATGAGAAGAGATTGCTCAAGTCTTTGATGATTAAAAAAGTTCAAACTTGTTGGGCAGTGTAAGTGAATGGATTTAGTGGCTAAAGTTATTTGATAGGAAATTATCGGAGTGGTTCTGACGATTTGAGAGATAAATTTTCAATGTTAAACAATCTGTTCCTCTGCAATGTTACACCCAAGGCTTTTCAAAGAGCTGTATTTGCTTATGATTTTAGCCATTGGAGACATTTCATCGATGAGTCGCTTTATAGTACAGAAATCCTTTCCTCTTACGCAACAGAAATATAGCTTTTCAGAATATAGCTTTTATTCTGCAAAGTATAAGTATATTTTACGCCAGTGTTTAATATTCATAGACTTAAAATTATTAGCAATAATAATTGGTCTGCATTTGGGTTATATCATGTAAATGTATTACATATGGATAGTCATTCTCGAGTAGATCATTACACGGTCTTAATGACCACCTTGGAAAGAGTAAATTGGGTGTTCACATAAAATCATTCGTGAACTACTGGTATCAAAAAGAATCTCCTCTTCAGATAAACTTTGGACACATAAAACTATTTCTCATACTTTTAAGACAGATTATCCATTATTTGCATATGAGAAATGATCTATCTTTTCGCTACTCTAGAATTCTTAAACTTGTAGTAAACATTAAATTGGAAACAGCTATGAATGAGATAGATTTGCAATCTAACAAAATTTTAAAGGCATATGCAAATGGGCTTCTTTGAGAGCATAGGGCCGACAACTACAAACTCTTGTCTAAAAAATTATTTTGGGTGCAATATCTCCCTAGCATCGAATTTCTTTCATTTGCATCTGTTCTTTTTTGAGAATACAGTTAAATTCAGCAATGGATATGGTAAAAGATTTCACCAAGATATCGATACCTTTGGTAAAGGATATAAAGTAAAATTAAGGCGGCAATGTTAGTTACTTTTAGTTAGTTTCAAAGAGATATGCTGTAAGTGAAAAAATAAGTATCCGCAGTCTGAAAAGAGGGTAAAAATTTGGTAAAACAATATAAATTTTACTTTTCCAAATACTCTAAATAATGTGAATATAGTTATTTGTATTCAAAAGTTATCATGTCTACAATTTTTGATAATTGTACTAAATAAACATTTAATTGAAGTTTAATCATTTATTTCATATATATATATATATATATATATATATATATATATATATATATATATATATATATATATGTATATTAGGGTGGGTCAATTCTCCACTTTTTTTGAATCTCCTTGATGGCTAGTGCGGAAAAAGTGCGAATTGGTGAGAACGAATTTGTGTAAACCGTTTTGCTCTTCCTCTAGCCTAAAAATCCAGCTTAAAAATAGAAATATTGCACAAAAAATAGCAAACAAGTAGGTAACACTCTAATTATTCATATGCCAGAAAATTACTTGTGGGTTTTACTCTGTTTATATTTTATGTATGCGAAAGCTTTGAATTCAATAACTTTAGCATCAGCTGGCGCAAAAAGGAGCGAAAACATAAAATATGCCACATTTCGAACTGACAACTGCAAAAATTGCCCCAAATTTAATTTTAATTGAGAACTTTGCGTGTAGTTTGCCAAGAAGTTATTATTAAATTTTTTAGTAATAAAAAAATCTTTTCAGCTTGTGCATGTCGATTAAAATAAAGATAAATTATTAATTTCGCCCAGTTGCCCCTAAATTTAATTGTCCTCGTTAAATTGCATAAATATGCATGATGGGCATCACAAAAACTTTATTTTGACTAGTTATATAAGGCTCCTCATTTATTTTCGAGTAAATAGAAAAATAATCCACAACTCACCACAAAGAGGTGGCCGTATGTCGAGTTTCTCCCTACTCCAGCCTAACCACCCTACCTTATCTGGATTTTATTGAACTGAACTCCTTTTTTTGTCATAAAGAGCCCTTCTATGCCTTGATTCAGATGTAACTTTAATGTATTCATGTCTTTTAGCTTGGTCACATACTTTACCTTATGCTTTGGTTACTAGCATAATCTATCTTTCTACAGATTCAATCATTACTGCCTTGTAAGTTTTACCTTTCTTTCTGTTAAGGAAAATACTAATGATTGAATCTTTCCTCACTTCAGGTGTAATAATAATTTTCTTTCGGTTTTGCGTCGCATGTGAAAGCGTGGATGCAATTCGTGTGGAAAACTCCTGCATTCTGAGTCTTCCACAATGGTTGCTGAACTAGTAGGTAAAGGGTAAATACTGGGTTTTGATAGAGGATAATACTAATAAAAATGATAATAAATTTCTTATAATGTGATCTTCAAGGCCAGACGCCTTCATAGAGCACCCGTTCGTCTGTGGGCTAAGATCAGGAGGGTGAGTAGGCAATCCTGAACAGATGCGTTTTCAGGATTTGCCTGAAAGTGGTAACTGAGGCAACAGATCTAATTTCGGCTGGAAGAGCATTCCAAAGATTGAAGGCACAGACTAAGAAGGAGCAGTCGCGCATTGAGGAGAGGCACGAAGGAGAAGGATTCAGGAGAGGAGCATGAGATGACCGAAGGGCCCGAGTTGGGGCATTTTGTTAAAAGACCTTGAAAGTGAAGAGAAAAATCTTAAAATGAGAACGATATCTGACAGGTAGCCAGTGCAGTTCCTGAAGCAAGGGCTTAGAAGGGTAGAAGCGAGAGCGACAGATGGGTAGTCGGGCAGCTTAGTTTTGGACTAGCTGAAGGGCATGTAGCGAAGAAGTTGGTAGATATACAAGAAGAGAGTTACAGTAATCAAGGTAGGAGGTAATGAAGGCGTGGACAGCAGACTCAAGACTTTGGCAATCGAAGTGTTAGCCAATGCGGGAGAAGTTACACAGGAAACAAAGTGAAGATTTACTAATATTGTGGATGTGGGGTTTGAAGGAGAGATGCTCATCAAACACAACGCACCGATTCTAACAGAGTAAGAGAAAAGTGAGAGAGCTTCCACCCAAAGGGAGGGTCCTTACCAGAAGAACCTTAGTTTTGGACTGGTTTATTTTGAGGAATTTAGCCGATAGCCAGTCCGAGATAAAAGAATAGGCAGATAAGAGGTCACAGATTGATTTGGCAATGGTTGATCGGGAAGAGGAAACAAAGACTTGAGTGTCATCGGCATAGAGGTGTAAGGATAGAGCGAGATTACGTAAGAGGGAGCTAAGAGGGAATAAGTAGATACAAAAGAGGAGAGGGCAAAGGACACAGCCTTGATGGAAACCAAAGCGAATGAGAGTGGGGTCAGAGGAGACATCGTTAATTCCTACAGATTGGGTGCGAGACGAAAGGTAAGAGCGGAACCAGTCGAGAGCAGCGCCAGAATTACCAAGGAAAGAGTGGAGGCGATCAAGCAAGATGGAATGGTCAATAGTATCAAAGGCAAAGGAGAGGTCAAGTAGAATGAGGATGGAGGGACAAGCCCGGTCAGCTACTCTACGTAAGCGATAAGTAACATTTAGTAGAACGGTTTAGGTAGAGTACCAAGCTTTAAAACCTGATTGGTAAGTCTCATCAATATTACAGGCAACGATGTGGGAATTAATGCACGAAACAACTACTCTTTCAAGAACCTTAGAGAGGAAGGGAAGTTGTAAGATTTGGCAATAGCGAGCTTAAGCGGAAGTGTTAAGCCTCGGCTTTTTAAGAATTGGAGAGGTTTTGGCACATTTATTTAAAGGAAATAGAGACAACGCTAGTCGCAAGGGAGGTATCACAAGGGGGGTGAAGGAGCATTGGGAGTAGGAAAGGCGATATTTTGCTTAATATCTTGGGGGGAAACGACTTACAAGGGAAGCCAGATTTTTTAAAAAGCGAGAGTAAGTCAGACAACTAAGAAGCGCTCACTGCAGGAAATACGTTGAGCGGCCGGGGTGGGGGGAGATCAGGCCGAATGTTAAAGGCCTAGTCAGACAGTCGTGGCAAGGCGGCACGAAGGTTGATGGCCTTATCAACGAAGAATTTTGAGAGGATGGTGGGGCTGATGGGCGTCGAGACTTGGCGTGAAGAGGTAACAAAAGAGAGCAAGCGGAAAACGGCACGGGGGTCATTCTTAATGTCAGGTAGCAATTTACGCAAATGTGCTCCACGAGCAGATTTCAGTTTAGCCAAGTAGAAAGATGTCGCAAGACGGTAAGTGAGCGGAAGAGCAGTGGTATCTTGCCCACGAGAGCGAGCTTTACGAAGAGCTCTTACATGGGCACGTAAAGACTGTCTCGAGCGTGGGAGATCCAGCGAGTATCATTGAGCGCGGTGACGGCGAGAGGACGAAGGAGTAATAATGGGGAAGTCAACATTAGGCAAGTTAGGAGGGATTGCCCCAAGGATAAGAGTATTTGTTTAGGGGAGGCGAGAGCGTCGGGAAGGGGTAAATTAGAGGCAACATCATTAACGGGGGAGGGGAGGTCAACGAGGCTAGCTGTCGATAATGTTTTGTGATGAGAGGAGGCCGAGAGGGCAAAGAAGTGGGAGTTGAGACGTTAGAGTTAATAATGTAATGGTTAGAATTAGCATTAGACAAGATAGACGTGGTCAATTAGAAATATGACAGTCGGAAATTATAAAGTGTAGAATGTTACTATGGGAGTATGTTGGGGAATAAACGTGTTAAGTAAGGGAGAAGGGGTCAAGGATCTTAAGAAAGGCAGGTAGATTACGGTTAGTGACTGGGAGGTTGAAGACCTCCATGATGATAAGATGAATCGATGGGGAAAGACTCTTGAGAAGGTGACTAAATTTGTCGAAAAAAAGATTAAGCGATGAACTGAGGATGGGGGGGTAGAGGGGAACAGAATTAGAGACAGAGATAATGGCCTCAAAAGAAAGAACAAGGGGGGATGGAAGGGTGTTTAGAGAGAGAGATGCACTATGAATGAGAGCAACCCCTCTGCCGCGTTTGTTCCGAGGGTTATGGGAGTACACTTAACCATCAAGGTTCGCTAGCAACAAGCAGCCATTACTCTGATCAAGCCAAATATCACTGACACCAAGGAGGGAGACCCGCAAATTAGTCATGAGATCGTGAATGATCTCCACTTTTTCAGCAACGCTTCTAACCATGAGTAGAGAGACATTATAAACTGAGAGTGGGTAGGTTGAAGGGAAGAATGAGGGAGACGGGAGGAAGGGAGAGGTCGGGGTCGACGGTTTAATGAAAAATAATGTTTTTAAGACCGAAGATAAACGGAAACCCCTTTTTATAGAATGAGATCAATTTTGAGCGAATCCTAGTGATTTAATTCTAGAGCCAACCGAGGGAGATAACTTAAACCCTCTAATAAGCGAAAGAAGTGTGGCTTTGTCCAACATTGGGAAGCAACAGTGAAAGAAATGAGCAGGGAAAAATACGATGTGAAAAAAAGTGGCCACAGAAAAGAAACAAATTCAATAAAAAACGACTAATATCAAAAAAGACATCTACCGTGAATGGCGAAGTAAAAGCAGGTGTCAAGGCAAATATAAAGCAGCGCGAAAAATTAGGGGAGGAGGGATGAAATGAGGCCGAGGAATTAGTCTGAATGAAACAGGTCACCACGTGGGTCAGAAAGTAGAATAATCTAGAAGAATTTTGGCAAGGGGGAAAATTGAGGAACGAAGAGCAAGGAAAGAAAAGGTAGATACGAACGGAAAGGAGTCAATAATAGGGATAAAGAAGTGAAAACAGCACGAAAGAAAATAATACGAAGAAAAACACAGGGCAAAAGAAAAATCAAAGGCCTAAAAACACTAACGAGTATAGGAAAGTACAAAGCACGTGTTAAGGCACATTAGAAAATAATGGAATTATAGACTGAAAATAAAACACGGAGGCAGGCAGGAAAAAAATCAGTGAATAATAAGGAAAGTAATGAAAATGGCCACAAGCTGAAACAAAAGAAAAACCCCCAAACTAAAGTATTACTCACAAACGCGTAGCTACAGCAAACCGCAAGAGAGGAACTTATAATACAATCACATAGACAAGGATATGGCAGCACCAAAAATGGTTAACAAACTGAATAGCGAGACAAAGCAACAAACAAACACTGAAGCGAAGTGTAATGTTGGCTAAACAACGGAGAGCAGAAAGAGCAAACGAGTTTATGATAATTACAGGGATGGCGGCAGATAAAAGTTCTAGGTTCTGCAAGGATAAACAAACCAGAAGGGGACTGCCACCTCAAATCTGCATGTACAACCTTCGTACAGTGCGCCATTTGCAAAACCCCCATGAGAGGATATTCAAGTACCTCTATTGGAGAATTTAACTGAGCATGGTAATCTAAGCTCAGTACCGCGAAAACAAAGCCAATAACTCAATTGCTATTTTATATATTATCATGACCTCAGTTCCACAGCCTCGTTAGTTAAAACTTCGTCATTAAAACAAATTATTGTATTGTGAGTGCCTTAAAGGAGTCTAGGCTAAATGAGAAAGGAGGGAAGAATTTCTATTAATCACAAACCCAGATAAACGACATTACCAGAATTGGTATGCCTAAATTAGCCAACTTTCATACATTTAATCGCGTAAGCAAATGAGGCATTGCCACCTAATTATTTGCCACACTAAAATAAATTAATAATAAGGACAATAAAACGGTAGAGCAAGCTATTTTGTCTAACATTTATTAATTTATGGGTCAGAATCTTCATTCTTTATACTTGCAATTTCACTTTCCACAAATATCTTTTGGTGGTTTTCTAGAGTTCTTATAGTTCGTCAAGTTTATTTACAAGCATTCGGAAAAGAAAAACAGGAGTAGAGTAGGATAAAAAAAATTCCTTTGATTCTCCATAGGATATTCGGGGTCACTGAGTTTAAAAATGTAAATAGTTTTCTTCTATCACGTCAAGGTTTTTTATTTATGGACTGGTCCCTATTGGTCCCACTCATAGTAGCAGGCTACCTTACGACCAAGTGAACAGAAGTGAAGCCGTTTGGTATTCTTCTTATTTTATTTTATCTATGTATCTAGACTTCTCTTTATGCACATAAGATATATAAAGCAATATTGTATATTATAATTTTGTATTTTTTCAGATTTGTTTTATGAAATAACATTCAGTAGTATGGCCTCATTCAGAAGGAAATGTTCGGATTGCCTTAGCTCGTTTTACTATATAGATATATGGTTGTTCTACTGCACCAATTCAAAAAATAAACATTATTATCTTTACTTGGCTTAATTTACGATTAAATTAGCTGATCAGGATAAACCATGGGCCTCGCACAATGTAAACCATGTGTCAAAATTCTACGTCAATGGACAAAGGGCACAATGAAACATGTATGATTTGGCATTTCTATCTTGTGGATGAAGCCAAAATCCATGTTAACGATTGCTTCTTTTGGCTCACAAAGACTTCTGGTTATAGCAAGAAAACGTGACATAAAATAAGTTACCCAACTCTTAATTCAGCAATTCGTCCAGGGCTTCATTCATATGAAATTCCAGTAGCTGTAATCAACGAACTTCATTCACTGGAAGATGTAAATGATATAAGAAAATCTGATGAGAGAAATGAACTGAACAGTGATCAAGACTTTGTACATAGAGAAGTGTGAGCTCCTAGACTTAAAGAGAAGAATTTGTGGCAGGAAAAAGTAATGTAACTTTTTATCGGGATAGAGAGAGAGAGAGAGAGAGAGAGAGAGAGACAGAGAGAGAGAGAGAGAGAGAGAGAGAGAGAGAGAGAGATCTTGGCATCTGTAAAACTGAAGTCGATTTTGCTTACTGTTGTAAAGGGACGGAGTGTTAAACGTGATCGATGTTTAAGAGAATGATCCAAGTGAATGGAGACTTTTTATAGATAGTTCAAAGAAGAGTCTAAAATGTGTGTTTTTCTATAATAGAAACTTGTTCAGTGCGAATCCTATTGATCACTCTGTGTATTTAAAAGAGAAGAATCAACAGAAAAGATCTGTATTAGATTTACTCAAATGATGTACAAAAATGTATCTTATGTGTGGATCTGAAAATGGTAAATTTTTTACTTGGCCAGCAAAGAGGCTATACAAAATATCCGTGTTTCTTGAGTTTATGGGACAACCATGCCCAGGACAAACATTGGGAACAGAAACTCTGGCCAGTTAAAGAAAGTTTGACTGTTGGGGAGAATAATATTATATACCAACCACCTTTAAAACGAGATAGAATCATCTTCACACCCCTTCATATTAAACTAGGGGTGATGAAACAATTTATGAAAGCTTTAATGCTGAGGGTGTCTGTTTCAAATTCATATGTACAATATTTCCTGGCTTAAGTTATGTTAAAATAAAGGCTGGAGTTTTTGATGGGTAACAAATAAGAAAATTAATAGAAAACCAAAACCTCTCGAGTTTAATGAATGATATAAATAAAGGAGCATGGGATTTATATGTGAATGCTGTAAAAGGATTTCTCATAAACAAAAAGCTGCTGACTACAAGAATTTGGTAGAGACATTACTTGATAGCTTTCAGTGTTTTGGCTGCAACATTAGCATAAAGGTTCATTTCCTCAAGAACCATCTTGATGAATTTCCTGCTAATTAGGGCAAGGTGTTAACTTGGAGAGCGTTTTCATCAAGATCTCAAAATTAGGGAGGCGAAATATCATGGCCGATGTAACACAAAGATGATGGTAGACTACTGTTGGAGTATTTAACGAGACTGTATAAATATCAAACACTTCAGACCCTCTCGCAAACGAAAATTTCTCCCACGAATGTATAGCTATGTGTACGATTTTTTGTGTTTTCTCCATTATATTAGAAAAATAATCTGTATGTATTTAGTACTAGGTAATATTATCTTACAATACATTTATCCTTTCAAATTCTGTTGACATTTTAAGTTATCGTTTGAAGCTATGAGAATTAGGAAACTATCTTTATCGAGTAAATACATTCATTATATTATAAAGGAGGAATATGCTGTAAAGTGAAAAACTGATGAATTACAAATAATGGATGCCATATTTGAAATCAGAACGTACAAATTATTTAAAAACAACCACGAAACATAAGTTAGCAAAAAATGTGTTAAACAGTGTATTAGCATACAAATTTCTTGTTCTTCACTCAATTCGCAGCATAACTATGTAGTCGCAAAAAAGTTGAAAGCTTGGTGATATTAACTTATTTTTCTCTTCATTCATACTTAAAAAAAGTCTTCCTCACCAAAACGGATATATTAATAAGAAGATTTTCTGATAACTCCTTAATTGCTGACTTTTCAGTTCTGTGAATTAATTGATGTTTTAACGTTAAAGAATTTTTCCTGTTTTCCTTAGTTCCTTTGGTGAATTTTCCTTCTTTATGAATTATTTTTTTAAGAATTTGAAGGATAGGAGCGAACTTTAAAAGAATTGATGTAATTTTTATTTAGGTTTAAATTTCCTTTGTATTTATTTGATAAAAATGGACCAAGGTGAAATAAAATATGTTTTTATATAAAGAAAAAGATTATTTACTATAACAGAAACCTTCAAAGAGAGAAAAGAACGCTTTAAAATAAAATTCCGTTGTTCTCAACGTCGACGTAAATATATCCAGTATATATATTTATATATATTATATATATATATATATATATATATATATATATATATATATATATATATATATATATATATATATATATATATATATATAGAGAGAGAGAGAGAGAGAGAGAGAGAGAGAGAGAGAGAGAGAGGTAGAGAGAGAGAGAGAGGGAGAGAGAGAGAGAGAGAGAGAGAGAGAGAGAGAGAGAGAGAGAGGTAGAGAGAGAGAGGTAGAGAGAGAGAAAGAGAGAAAGATAGATAGATAGAAAGATTGATAGATAGATGGATTTACCTATGCAGTTAAACAAATAAATATTTAAAAAGGAAAACACTTTAAAAAACACTAATCACAGAAATAAAAAAAATACTGAAAATATACATATACAAAAAGAATGTTTCTTTTTATGAGAGAGATTCTTAGATTTACAAGAATTAAAGAGACAATAAAAGAGCAATTTTCATATGTACATAATGGTCCAACAACTATTACTATAATAACACTTTAACTATATATATCCTCTCTTACTATCTTTACGCGAATTTCTCTCTTTAAATATAGTGTAGCACTACATCTTTCACACCGGTGGACTGCGCTTTTTGTCCCTTGGATTGCTCTCTTACATACTAGTTGTATTGTAAATTCAAAGTTGATTGGATACCGATTTGTTTTGCCTGACCGGATATTCCACCAGCAGTGATACGTTCGAAAATGGCTATTTTCTTCTTGACTTTCCTTCATGGAGGCTAGTTGAGAGAATGGAAGAAAGATTCATCTGCACTGCCTGAAGGTAAAGTTGAATTTGGCTCATTGGAAATTTTTGGACACATTTTCCATACTACTCATCCTTATTTTTCATAACGGATCCCTAAAACTACATACACACCCAGTTACAATCACCTACAGACTCTACTCCGCCCCAGCTTCCATCTAAAATCACGCCCTTGGGTGAAATGGCAAAGAAATGATGGAGCTGCAGCGTATTGCTGTGAGGACCTTGCCAAGCCGGCAAAAGCTAGACAGGGTAAAGGTTTTCCAGATAATATAGGCGAGTTCAATATTGCCCTCGTACGGCTAATTTATTTGCCAAATGGCTACGCGATATTTGTGTGAGGGGAGGCATATATTAAAGCCCTCTCCTCCCCGCGTGCCTCGGACACCCCTCGGAAAATTGATCTCGTACCTCAGACACACACAAAATGCGCACACATAGAATTGTGATCTGCCGACGCCTTGTCGCCTGGGTTAGAGGCCCCTCGATCAACCAAATCACGGATGAGTTTCTTCTGAATCATAAGTGGGCAAAAGTAGCACAAATATCAAATTCAAAGACTTCACCCACGTTTTTAAAGTTGTCTTCACGGTAACCACAATGGAGATTAAAACAAAAGAAAACGACCTTCGTCTATTTAATGTCCGCATCTGCCCCGATCAGATTGAGTGTGAAGAGTTCATTGACCTGTAAATGTGCTTCAAGTGCTACAGCTACAACGAACACACGACCGCCAATTGCACCAACTCTATACACACAATGTGTTCTGTGTGCGCCGGCCAAGACCATTTCTAGCACAAATGTAAAAGTTTGTTCCAGAAATGCCTCAATTGTGGTTACCCACACAGAACAATGGAAATGACCTGTCCAAAAAGAATGAACAAATACAGAAAACAAAAGAAAAAGGCCGAAAAGAGGAGGAAAGAAAGGTTCACGATACTTACGCGAAGGTTACCAATGCAACTGTAGGGGAATCGTCCCTTCCCCCACCCCCCACCCCCCGTTTACTCGTGATGCAGTCCCAAGGCGGTTACCGCAAAGACATCCAGCTTAGGCATCGGCGAGTCAAAAGCGTAACCGCAGCGTGGCACAACTCGGTGCCATGAAACACCCTAAAGGTCAAAATGTAAGATCTCCCCTAGAAGTGTTCAGATCCAGTTTCACGTCAAATAAGAAATTGGAGACGTGTTTCTTCCAATCTCGTAGGCTAACGAGGAGCCGATGTTTGACCTTGTGGGAAAAACCGTTTAGAAAAGAACTTTCCTGGGCAGGTCCTCAAGCACCTCCTCTCCCTTACAACTCCCCCAGTGGGGTGACGAGGTATAAATGAGGAACTCTGAGGAAAATCGTAGGAGTATACGCCAGTCTCTAGGTGACGAAGTCTTCGGATCAAACCGAACTACCGAGACTAGAGAGGTAGTGTACTTTGCTCGCCAGACCAAGAAGTACCCTGCAAGAGAGACAGGGCTGTCTACCTTAAGGGGCTAGGAAGAAGCTCATTCTCGAGCTAGTCCCAGGTTATTAAACCAAACGATAAGTTAACTTTGTTAAGTTTAACTTACTCTCGCCAGAGAGACTCCTCATATCCTGTTGCACCTTAAACACCAGGGGTATTCCTCGTCCTTGAAGAATTAAGAAAAGAAAAAGGAAAAGGCTCTCCCCTAGAGTTCGTTATTCGGTGGCCACACCTAACTCCTACGTTAACTTGGTAAGGAACCAAGTTCAAATTATTCTCGTCTGAGAAACCCATCTCCGTGATACTCGCCTTTGAAAAAACCCTCCCCAAGTTCAGTCCTTGTCCATGAGGAAATAAGTAACGAAGGAGAAAAGCTCCCCCTCGAGCTCGTAACTCGGTGGTCACACCGCACTCAGAGTTAACTTAATTTAAGAACCAAGTTCGACTCACTCTCACCAGAGAGACCACGACTGCCTAGGTGTAGCATAAAGCACCGTAATTGTTCTCATCCGTGAAAAACTCCCCCCCCCCCTCCCTGCCACTCTTGCCAAAACGACCGTGCGATCACGCCCATCTACATCTGGATAGACGGCACGCGTGGTGAGTCAATAACATTTCTGAGGCCTTTAAACTCCAGATGAGTCCGTAAGCCTAATTCTTATATTATTGTTGTGTGTAGAGAAATTAACCAATTTTGGTGGGTAAACTAATTTAATTAATTCTTGTTTATGATAATATTATTTCTGTAGTTAATGTTTAGATGTTGTGTATTCAATGGTTAAAGTTAAAATATAAATTTATTTTGGGATTATTTGGCGTTTCTCTTATATCCTTACGTGTTTCGAAACGGCTCTGTTCTTTAAGATATCAAGATATCAATATATATTAGACACTCTTAGCACTCTTAGAATAGAACAAAAAGGGTGGGCATTCTACGACATAAATAAAAGTGGTGTCAGGTGTGGGGTTGTTATTAGAAAGAACCCAGCAGTGTCTAATTAAGAAAGAGCCAACACGTAAAGGAATATCAGATCAGAAATAAGAGAATAATTGACGAGAGGAAAATTGGTTAAGTTAGGGGTGGTAACAATCGTAAGGTAATTGGTAGGCCAAGTGGTAAATTTGTTGTCGGAGTGGTATTTTAATCAGCATAGTAGTGGGATTAAGGGTAAGTTATGCTGAGCACTACCTGGTGAGTGGTGGCATAATTACCTGAGAATACATAAAAGAAAAATCGACGGACCAACACAAAATGGATCTGGTCAAAAGATTTTACCAACAAGCCCAAAGTCTGGGACCTGAAGGCACAGAGATGCTTGACTACGTCATGTGCAGAACTAAGAATAGATTGTGAAGAAGAAGAAAGAGTTTTGGATATAGAAGAAGAACAAGAATTAATAAAGTTGGATAGCGAAACAGAGGATATAATAAGAGCGGAAAAAAGAAAATGTGAATTAATGGAAATATGGAGGAACCGATAAAGTGAAGAATCCCGAATAAAGCGGAAAATAGAAACAAAGGAAAGAAGAATGCTGAGAGGAGGTAAAACAAGCGAAAGAATAATACTGTTGAAAAGAGAAGCACGCGAATTCAGAATAAGGATAGAAATGGAAGATTAAGAAAGGAGAATAAAAATAAAGCTGGAAGATGAAGAAAGAAGAACTCGACGGGAAAACGAAATAGTGAAAGCAGAAAAAAAAGCCGAGGAAAGGAGAATGAGGAGGGAAAAAGAGTCGAAAGAGAGGAGAATAAAGATTAAAAAAGAAATAGATGAAAGAAGAATACAGAAAGAAAAAGAACTGGCTCAAGCTGAAAGAGAAGAGAGAGAAGAAAAGGAAAGATTGCTCGCACGCGAAAGAGCACCTATCAAGAATCTGATAGAGGCCGAGGAAGTTCGAGCTCGGCCTGGACCTAAAAAAGGACCATCATGGGAAACCCAGCCACATGGGGCAACGATGGAAGAAGTAGAAAGTAGGGATGAGGTACCAGCATGTGTACCTAAGGAAGAACCTACGAGAAGAACATTCCTAAATGGGGTTATCAGGGAAGAAGTAGAAGGTAGAGTAGAGGTACGAGCAGGTGTACCTGAGGAACTACCTACTAAGAGTAGTGAGTCAAATGAGTTGACAAGGAAGGAGGAAAGAGGTGCTATTGCGATACATCCAGGTAAGACTAATCAAATGGTAGACGCGGATGAGTATCTTCTACCCCTATTAGTCTCCTCCTTGAACGGAACCTCTACGGAGTTACCGCTAAATCGCCAAGTAGTAGTGAGCGCCACGCCCATTAACGACCTTGCAGGGAAAAGTTTTCTCGATCCCCAAAGATCAAATACAGACACGATCTTCCCGTGTACCTGGTTAAAGGAGAGCTATGGCACTCAAGTTCTCATCAATTATGCCCCGCTGCAAAAGGCCGCTTTAGCCATAATGTTCAATTTAAAGGTAGTCAAGTATCATAAGAAGGGTAATTCGAGTAGGTTGAAATACCGCCACCATTTAGTAACAAACTGAAGTAGACTCAATAACCCGAAAAGCCGACTCAAGCGCGGTAAAATATTGGTATTAGAGCACCATTTTAGTATTAGCTACATCAAAGGAGCCGATAAAGTCCAGCTGCTCTATAGGCGGAGACGAAATACCATTGAGGGTTATTTCAGTACCTAATGAGCGTGAAACCATGTTTTCATTTGTTGTTCGTGTTAATATTTATCGGTAGGATTTAAGTTCGCAAAAACTTAGAAATGTAAGTAAGTAGCTTGTTTTGTTGGGTTTTTTTTGTGGGTTATCGATGAATTAAGGTTTTGTTATTTTCATGTAAAATTGCATTGCGAGTAGGTCTAGTTCGACTCATTGCCTGTGTAAACGCGCGTGAGGGCGCTCATGTGTAAGGAAACTTAATGTAAGAGAGGGCTCAAAGAAATACAACTTTGCTAATCTCGACTAGGTTGAGTAAGTTGTTTTGAGTCTCCGGGAGTCCCCCCCCCCAATTAAGTTCTTTGATGGGAGGGGTGTAGGGGAATCGTCCCTTCACTCCCCCCCCCCTCCCTCCCCGTTCACTCGTGATGCAGTCCCAAGGCGGTTACCGCAAAGACATCAGACCCAGGCATCGTCGAGTCAAAAGCTTAACCACAGCGTGGCACAACTTGGTGCCATGAAACACCCTAAAGGTCAAAATGTAAGATCTCCCCCAGAAGTGTTCATATCCAGTTTCATGTCAAATAAGAAATTGGAGACGTGTTTCTTCAAATCTCGAAGGCTAACGAGAAGCCAATGTTTGACTTCGTGGGAAAAACCGTTTGGAAAAAGCTCTCCTGGGGCCGTCCTCCCCCAGTGGAGTGACGAGGTATAAATGAGGAACTCTAAGGAAAATCGTGGGAGTATACGTCAGTCTCTAGGTGACGAAGTCTTCGGATCAAACCGAACTACCGAGACTGGAGAGGTAGTGTACTTTGCTCGCCAGACCAAGAAGTACCCTGCAAGAGAGGCAGGGCTACCTAGCTTAAGGGGCTAAGAAGAAGCTCATCCTCAAGCTAGTCCCAGGTTATCAAACCAAACGATAAGTTAACTTTGTTAAGTTCAACTTACTCTCGCCAGAGAGACTCCTCTTATCCTGTTGCACCTTAAACACCAGGGGTATTCCTCGTCCTTGAGGAATTAAGAAAAGAAAAAGGAAAAGTCTCCCCCCTCGAGCCCGTTCTTCGGTGGCCACACCTAACTCCTAAGTTAACTTGGTAAAGAACCAAGTTCAAATTATTCTCGTCTGAGAAACCCCTTTACATGATACTCGCCCTTGAAAAAGACCCTCCCTGAGTTCAGTCCTCGTCCATGAGGAAATAAGTAACGAAGGAGAAAAGCTCCCCCTCTAACTCGTTACTCAGTGATCACACCGCACTCCAAGTTAACTTGTTTTAAGAACCAAGTTCGACTCACTCTCACCAGAGAGACCACGACTGCCTAGGGGTGGCATAAAGCACCGTAATTGTTCTTATCCGTGAGGAACTTCCCCCCCCCCCCCAGAAGAACGTGTGGACCCCCCAGCTGCCACCCTCACCAAAACAACCGTGCGATCACGCCCATCTACATCTGGATAGACGGCACGCGTCGTGAGGCAATAACATTTCTCAGGCCTTTAAACTCCAGATGAGTCCGTATGCCTAATTCTTATATTATTGTTGTGTGTAGAGAAATTAACCAATTTTGGTGGGTAAACTAATTTAATTAATTCTTGTTTATAATAATATTATTGCTGTAGTTAATTTTTAGATGTTGTGTATTCAATGGTTAAAGTTAAAATATAAGTTTATTTTGGGATTATTTTGCGTTTCTCTTATATCCTACGTGTTTTAGAACGGCTCTGTTTTTTAAGATATCAAGATATCAATATATATTAGACACTCTTAGCACTCTTAGAATAGAACAAAATGGGAGGGCATTCTACGACAGCAATGGTCGCAGACAGTAGTGTTCCAACTGCCCCTAGGTACCTGCAAATCGAAAATAAGTAATCGACAAAAATAATATGTAGCATATATTTTTCACACGTGGCTAACTTGATGAAGCCTGGCACCTTTACGAATGAACTGAACACCAAGCTCGTCAATCACTGCATGTAAAGAATGTGGTCCCTGGAAAATCCTCCGTCAAACCACGTTTTTCGAGTGAACCTCCAACCGCAGACCGAGAAGAGCGGCTAAAAAGTTCCGGACACAAGTAAAGCCCTTTTACGAGATCCTCAAGTGCATGCTATGGCTGCCCGGCAGAAGGCACAAACGGCCTCACACACACATCCATCTACCTCAACACAGCACAAGTCGAGTGGAAGGAAGCTGCTGCTGTGAGGCCTAAGAAGGTGGAGCATTCGCCCCCCACACTACAGGCATTGCCGTCATGTCGACTAAGTAGGTCCTCGTCTTCAAAGAATCGGCATCCAAAGTACATGTACTACTCAAGGATGTTAAACCTCAGAGTATATGCTACCGAAGGGAACCAGTTTTCTAACGAAGCAGCCCCAGAAGATATTGTCGATATCCCTAGAGCCGGACAATACAAATGGGACTACGAAGATGACTTCCCTGAAGATCTGGTAAAGCAGGCTATCTTCCGAAACCTTTTTAATTTCTCAACTGACACTTACCTTGTTCTCTCGGAAGCAGAGTTCCGTAAGAAGAGAGCCAGCAAGGGAAATACTTCAATCTCCAATCAAGAGCCATGCTCAACGCTAATCCCATTATCCTTCATCACATATTGGAGATAGCAAGGCTCAGGAGGATCGAAGCGTTACAGCTTATATGTTTAAAATAGAACTGATAAATATTACTTTAGAATATAATTTCATAGAAATACGAGAGGTGGTCAATAAGTTCTACAATTCGGATATAAGGAAACGAGATATGAGGAAAAGTGTTTTATTATTTTTCTACATAACTACCCTCGACTTCAATGCACTTGCACCACCTGTCCCTGAGGCTTTGAATTGCCGACAACCAGGAATCTCCCGACTGCTGTTTAATCCATTCCTGGATGGAGCTAGACATCTTCATCGTGCAAAAATTAGCGTCCACGCGGTACACCCTTGAGCTGGCTGAATAAAAAGTAGTCACTAGGGGCCAGATCTGGACTGTAAAAGGTATGGTTGAGCTCCTTGAATGCGCACTCGTGCAGGGCAGATTGTGCAACTCTGGCCTTGTGGAATTTGACGACGTTGAACTTGATCATGGGGCATGAGGTTTCCAGGAACTAAACGGGCAGAGACCTTGTTCATGGCTAAATTGTTGTGAATGATGTTCATAACACTTCCATTTGATATTCCAAGTTATCGCTCGATTTCATCGACCTTCACCCGTCGATTTTCGAGGATCATCCTCTTCACACGGGCCACATTGTCTTCGTTGGTCACGTCTTATGGGCGTCCTGGCCGTGGTCATCTTCAAGGGACTCACTACCATGGCGGAAATCTTTATTCCAGCGAGCAATGGTTGCATAGGAAGGGGCGGTGTCAGTGTACACTGCAACCATGCGTTCATGGATCTCTTTTGCATTCTTGCCTTCCTTAGGCAAAAGTTTGATCATTGCACGGTGTTAAACCTTCTCTATTGTTGAAAGATTTGTGAATGACGATTTGCGATCAGCTACTGCTTCTTAAAAAGACGAAGCAGGAGCGTTCGGCTGCAGTTCCTGACTTGTCATAACTTGTCATAACACCCCCACAAACAGCCATTCCCCTTCCTCTGATTTGCCCTAACGATTCGCAAAACTTATTGACCGCCCCTCGTAAGTAGTGTGAAACACTTTCTCCATTTTCTCCCTTTTTCTAACTACCCTTCATCTCTACATTCCCTTTGCCTTCTCCCTTGAACTACCCTCTGGATCTTTGTTTGTTCGTAATTACGCAATTGTTCAAGAATTTCGGTTTATGAGTTCAATCACCTCTCTGATTTACCCATAATTGAATCTCATTATGTTTCCTCATTAAAAGGGTAAGATTATTTAACATATGTGCCATTCGCTAAGTTTCTCTCTCATTGATATCAAAAAGTCCCCTGAGAAACTCTTTGCAATCATGTCAGGAAAAATTTAACATTTTTCTTTTAGCCTCTCTTTTCAACATTAGAAATAGGAGTGAACATCACTTGTTTGGTCACTGGTTTTCCATCAATAAGATTTTGGCCTAATGTCATGCATTGAACTAACACCATGAGAGTAGGCTAGACCTCTCCAGTGACAGTGATTTATATAAACGGAATATTGGTAGGGTAGAAACCAGGGAGAAGATTTATATCTGCACTAGAATCCTAAGTGCAAATGAGATATTCCAAAGTTCTTATGTCTTATTAATTTAGAATTAATTTTCGGATTGCCAGAAATTCGAATGTGAAAATGAAGGGAAAATTTTATTTATATCCTATAAAGAATATAAAATAATTCTGCAATCGTCAAGTGAACAATTAATGATATTTCAAAGTTACCTTGGGAAATCTTAAAATTGTTTCATCGGAACCATTTTATTCGCAGAAATTTCAGACACCGTATTTTTATCATTATTTCACTAGATTGATTGAAAACACCTTTATATGACGAATTCAGTCAGCACAATTCCATTAACGGTATATTTAATGAAATTCTGGAAAAGAAATGAAGATAAAATTCCCATAAAATCTTCGTTTTCTTTCCACAGCATTAAACATCGTTTACTCTCCCCTCTCGATGTTTTTCTTTCGACCTCTTTGAACAAGAAACATTTTGCTATGATAAACATTCCTTATATTTTGAATTCACACTCAGCGAAAGGAATTCTAACGTGCATTTGTATTTAGACAAAGTTCTTGCATTGGAAACTCCAAAAAGCAAAGGTAGCAAGTCGTCGGCGGACTTAACAATTTCAATGCAATGAATGGCCTAGTTTTTATTATAACTGAATCTTTTCCAAAGTGGCGCAAAAGATGTTAAGTATTACCTCCTGTATTTCTACGGAAATCCTTTCATTACTTTTAACAACTTTCTCCTAGTATTACTTAAAGAATACTACATTAAGTGTCCATCATCGTAAAGAACTGCTGAATTTGAAAGAAATGTGAACCCTGAAATGATCGTCTGTTAAGGACCATTGAAGATTGAGTCGTTTATTTTTACGAGTCTGAATTCAGGCAAAGGTATTACGTAGCATTACGATTATTATGACTTATCTCTGATGAGGCAGAATATTGTAGATACATTTTAAAAAATACTCTATTGCGCTGCTACCAGATAGTCACCATGCACGTAAATTTATTCTTGTGAGGGAACGAATTTCATAGAGAAATCAAAAGAACAATCACTGAATCGAGTTCTTGAAAAACTTGATTTTTAAAATCACATTTGGGCCTTCCTGTGTATAGTCCCCAAAATGTTAAGGATAACGAATTTAGCTTGTAAATTTACCCTATCTCCTTAAATTAAAAAAGAGTGAGTGAGAAAACTATATATATACTATGGTGATGACTCTTTTACAACCTCATATCCCTGTGTCATAATTTGATGATCTTTAATTAAAGATTATATAAAATCTTACTTTTAAGGTGATTTGATAAAAAAAACAAGCACAAAATGATTTTAAATATTTTATTTGTCAGCTTTTTGTCCAGTTTTTGAAGTCACTGGCAGCATATACAAGATTGAACACAAGCTTATGAGTCACATATATATATATAACATTATATAGGTTCATCGAACATACAAGAAAGTAAATTAGTAGTTACAATAATGTCATTGGACAGGATGAATCTCAGTGATAGGTTGTCCTTGTTTTTGCAGGACCCGTGCAAGTCTTGCATAACTTTGACCGTACGCTCACAGCACTGGTTGCTTCGGACAATATTGATTGGAGATTCATCTGTTTTCCAGTGGGTCTTCAAGCATTTGAGACCTGTTGGGTTTTCATTCAGAGCTGCAGATAGTTCATAAAAATCTTCAGCGCCTAACAAGTGGGTGCTGAACCAATGGTGAACTCATGGGGAAGAAATGAATGAACAGATTTTACGCAGCCTGCTCCGGGTGTCAGGTATCAGAATGAACGCAAGAATGGCTAGAATGACACAAGAGCTCAAAGGTGCATTGCTGATGTTTGGTATCTTTTGAAACTTTACAAAGGGGACCTCATTCATCTCAGTGAAGTGATGGAAGACACGCGCGAGGTGATAGAGAAACTTCATGTTGTCTCTCCAGCCACCTGTTTTCTTAATGACAGATTTACTGTTGCTGAAGGCTGCTTTCAATTTATCATAATTGCTCATCAAATCCTGCACAAAGAAATACTTTATGGTGGTGGCAACTGATGAGTTTAGGTTTAGGGTGACCTTTATCTTCGAACATTTGCTGCAGTTGAACATCAACGCCTTTCTTTTTTCCGGTATTCACGCTTGTTGTGTCGGCGAGAAGATAACATGGGGTTGGGATTTCAATGCCCTCACCAGAAAGCTGGCAACATACATTTGCTGCTCTATGAGACGAAAGCTTTGAGCTTGTACCAAGGAGTCTTGCTAAGCCTGTTGGGTTATGCTTCATTTTCCTTGTTGATGCTGCATTCCTATCCTTCCAAGAACTGTCTTCGTTCTTATTGGATGAGTCCGTGCTAGTTTCGGAACAATTAGGTAGTGTTGAGCTGGAAAGTGGGAACACAGTCGCTTCCATTGCCTTCTTTCGCTTGGATGGATGGATGGATGGATGGATAGTCTTGGTACTAGCATGTTTACCAGTGTAATAACCAACTTGGGCTTTGGTTAAAATTTGCTGTTTATAGAGGTTCTCATCTTCTTTTCACAACCAGTTGCCTATCACCTTGGTCACGTCAAACAGTTCATTCAAAGAATTAAAGTTTTGTTTCTTTCTGCAGTACTCATAGTCTTTCAGAAGGTTTTCTAGTTTTGCACAAATGGCTTGATCAGATACATGCAGGAAGTCCAATGTTTTGCTTCACAACAATTAGGCCGATCCTCGTCCTCCGTTCTTTGGAGGTGGAATCAAGAAATTTGAAGCGTCCAATGACGTGAATTTTCAGACGCATGCGACTCCGTTCACTTAAGGGTGCTTGATAAACTGCTACGTTGCCTCTTCTTGATGGTGCTTGAAACTGAGCTAAGTTATTTGTCCAGGTTTTCATGTTCTTCTCCGTGTTAAAAATGCTCTTCTGGAACGACATGTTTTGTACTCAGCAACTGAAATAGAAAATAAACCTAAATATTAAATAGGTAACAAATTAAAGAACCTGTTATTGAGCTTCTATATATTTTATTAAAAAACAAGCAAATTAAAATTATAAAAAATAAGAGAGAAGAAAGATACTAATAAAATATTATATGCTATTATATTATATAATTAGTGAGAGAGTTAAATGTAGCTTACCAAATAATACCAGGATCTGTTTACAATAAACGCTGGAGAATACACAACAATTATAATAGAGCAATAATAATATCAACCCGTTAAAACTGAACTAGTAACTACCCGCTTTAAACATCTCGCTTACATACCAAACGCGAAATGGGTGAAGAAAATTCGTGAACTCTACAGAAATCGCCCAAGCGATGACGTTATGATTTTCTGGAAAATTCTATACAATTCTATGGTACATAAATTATTGCACAAGTCTGTTTGATGACTTATATATTTAATATAAATATTTTTAACACATATAAAATTCTAAAATGGCCTATATTATATTTCAAAGTGGTTTGTGCGTGACCTCTTTCGATATTTCAATGGAATAAAACTAATTTTTGTCATTAATAGGCAAAAGTTCATTTATTTGTGGTACATGAAATAATTTTTGATAAAAAAGTCAAAAAGTCATAACCCTAATATGCAGATGTCCTATTTTATTTTCTTTGAATCAACTGAATGATCACGAGATGTAAAATGTCAAGAAATAAACAAAAAATGTCTAAGCTGTGGCAGATCCGATAGAACTATATCTATATCATGTCAGTAAAATATGATAGCACAAAATGAAAGGCAACCAAACCGCTGGGGACAAGAAAGGGAGATAAATACAAATAGATAGTATTAGCAAATCGATGCTCAGAGGAATAATAAAAACAATTGTGTGTTTTATATCTCTCCTAGAGATTTAAAAATCGAAAATATCATGTATGTTTACTACTTATTTATTATTTGTGTATAAAATTAAATTTCACAAAATAGATATATAATTTCTATATTCGTGAGATAAATATGCTTTATAGAAGTCGTCTAGTTTTGACTTCACAGAAATAGGCTCTTTCGAAAGTATTTTTCTAAACGGCGGTCTAAAATAATACAGGGTGCAGCGCTGGAATTTCTGTAGAAATCTTGTATTTGAGCTGCTAAATTATCGAGGCCTTTTTGATTTATTTATTATCTTCTATGTATCACAAAGAAAATAATCAGGAGCCCTCAAATCAGTTGAACGTGGTATTTTCTGAATTTTGAGAAATAATTTGGTGACCCCCAAATTACCTCAGCACTTCAGTTTCTGAGGAAATAACATTTCTGTTTTTCACGCACGGTAAATTTCTCTAACAAATACCTAGACCACCCATTAGTGACCCTCTTTTTAGTGTAATTTTCTTTTTCAATTTTGCTTATTCATCATAGTTAAACATTTGAGATTTGTACGTAAAAATTGATCGGTACTATCCGATACAATTACTTCTAACGCATTCGCACTTTCTCATGTTCTCGTTTCATCTGCATACGAAATCAATGCGGTCTGCAAAATTGTCACTTCAATTACTCAACACTTTGATTAAAATGTGAAATCATCCGACGAATTATGGAATCTGTTGGGGGTTATCAGGCATTGACATGACGCGAATGTGGTTTTGGTTTTAACTAATTGGTTCATCAAATTTGAAATGAAGTTGCATGAGCTTCATCTTTCGTTGTTTTTAATATTATCTGGGTTTTTCTCAAATGTTCATCAATATTACTAAAATAAAAATAAAATAAATCTTAACTTTTATTTGATTTTAATATCTCTAAGTGATTTTGTGTGACGAACTCCGTGACTTGTATAAACTTCACGTTTTAGTAAGGAACAGATAAATGTGTACATGTTGGCTACAGGTCATCAAACTAATGATGGCCAATCTTTAAGAAGTTCGAAATTTATTGGTAAAAAAATGGTTGTATAATGATTTGTTTTTATACATAAATCCATAAGCCATAGAAGAAGTCGTAAAAATCTCAACCTAAAAAAGAATAATCAAATAAAGCTTGTGAAATAGAGAGTATAAGAGAAAGAGGTAGAAACATGAAATTAACAATAATACGAATGAATACAAAACTGAAACTACACAATTTACATTCCAAGTCTTCCCAAACGAAGTAAAACTATTAAATGAAAAAAATTATGTGATATTTAGAAGGAATAAAAGATGACAAATATTACTGAGGCTAGACCAATATATATAGAGAGATGGGTATCATGAAATTATCCAGCGAAGGCAGGATGTGTGTTAGTCCATAATATTGCAGATTATTTAAAAATCCTACCACATTAAAATGTGGACCAAAGAGAATCAATAAATTACAAATAAAAGCAAGTAACTAAACTGGTCTCGCATATAATAATGTCTTAAATAAGGAATGAACTCTATAAAATAGTTGAAGATAGCTAACTATGATGAACTTGAAAATAAATAACAAAGAATAATTGAAATAATTGGTCAACTGAGACAAATGCCATGAGAGATTGATAAGCACCAAAATTGAACACCTGCCTGGGCAGGACTTGTGGCAGTGTCGATCAGGCTCATGTATGCGAGCCAATTCATGTGTCTGACCTGCCTTAAAACCTGACAAGGTTTGGTCGGTGCTGGAAGAGCACATGTGTTCAGTGATGCGAGCAGGTACTACCAGTTCTAGAGCCTTGTAAAGTAAGGAAAATTGAGAGAGAGGAAGATAATTTGAAGGATTATTAGTGTCAAGATTTTGTTTCTTTAAGATATGTCGGACAGCACCATGTTTCATGTTGGAATGTACCTAAATTAGCGACATGGAGGTCACAACGATATCCAGTAATGGTTGGGGAACTGAACATAAAGACTGCGTAGGTAAGTATCAAGTTGGAAAAGTATTCTTTCGAACAAGGGAGTAATGAGGCAACTCTACAGGGAAGAATGGTATTAGGAAAGTGAGATTGAAAGGTGGTGTAAGGATGATTATACCTAGTGTGCTGAAGAGTAAACCAACACTGGATAGCAGAGGGAAAATAAACTATCTTTACTATTTATACTTACTCTGATTGTATCCGTTTGCATTTTAAAATGTTCCTCTTGTTGATTCACCTGCTGGAAAAAAAAAAAATATATATATATATATATATATATATATATATATATATATATATATATATATATATATATATATATATATATATATTTATATATATTGTGGATGCAAATAATGTATGTATTATTCCTAGGGCTGATTTAATATATGACGTAAATATGATAGCGTTATCCCTCTATATATATTCATGAAATCGACGTAGGTCGTGGTGTTTTTTAAACCCAATTTAATCAATATTGGTCAAATCTCGCTCATTCAATGTTTAGGAAGATACACTTACTCCTTAAAATATTTATTGAAATTTCTTATTATAATTTTGCAAGTCAAACCTCATTTAGATATTGCAGGTTGTATACTCTCGTTTTATGGAATAAACTACCAAGAGCTAGTTCTTTCTTTAATTTAAAACCATACAACTTGACGCTGCGCCCGAATACCCATTAAGAAGCTGTTCTGTCGGTTGTAATCTGCTTCTTTAACATATACTAAAAATATGTAGCATCTTATGAAGAAAGATCTTAAGTAGCATCATTAAAACAACCTGAATTTTGGCAGGTTGATCAAGTGTACTTAGTCAATGCATCAAAGATTTTATGTGAACTTTTTATTTTTAGCTTTTGATACTAAATAATCTCAAATGCGTCGTCACCTTTAGCAGTCTGTGAATCTGATTTTTCTTTCGATTCATTGCCTGGATATTTCGTTGAAATCTCCCACAATATTCAAATCTTCGATTTGACATGGCCAATCAAGAAGTAATATAAATATTAATCTGATATTATCCATGGATTTGCTAAACAAATGATAAAACAAAATAAAAAAGCTTTCGGGCACTTTCGTCTTCATTAACATTCATATATACGAGTATCTCTTTAATGATAAATCTTTCATTATTTTATAAGCTATGAGTTCAATTTTTCAGCTAAATAAATGGTATTAATATAAAAGGCAAAAAAGTACCTATATGGTGGTCGCAAATAATGGGTAGCAAACTTTAAATTTAAATATATTTTTTCATTTACTGCTACAAACTCGAACCAAATATTATAGTAAAGCTTAATGAGTTTCTTTTACATATAATGATATAAGTGAAAATATGTAGTATTCAAATCTGTTGTGATTTGCCTGCTCTCATGAAAAGTGTATCGATGCGCGTATCGTTTGCTCTTTCTGCTCTCCGTTGGATACCCGTCTTTTTACTTCATGAATAAGAAGGCTTCGTTACTCGGTCCGTTAGCGGCTCCTACGTCATCACCAAGCGGCAGCTTCCCGCTGTAATGCTATTTGCCAACTTAACCGCTGGTATAATCTGCAACTGACCTCATTTCAGTTTGCTGTGAGTCACGAGAGGACAAGGGTCAAGTGAAGTGAACCTGGATAGTTGAATAATTTTACTTGTGGTTTTTTCCAATACAAGCCTGGTGCAACATGTCAAACAAGTGCTGTGTTTCATTTGCCTAGGCAATTATAGAAATGGAAACAAAGTGTGTGTGTTTTCCTTCCCTAAAGACGAGTATTGTCTGCTTAGTGGGTGAGAGCAATACGACGAGAGGATTTTGTGCCTACGAAATATACTAAAGTACGTAAATATGTTGTTATACAGTCTTGTGACTTCATTTCTAAGCATTTTCACGATAAAACACTATACGGAGTACAAGATATTGACTAATAAGTTATCAGTATACTGAGATGTGATGTGGTAGCCTTTGTTTTGTGTCACATGGTGGGTCAAGGCTACGGTTGCCAGATTGTCGTACTTTGAGCCCGTTTATGAGTCATAACAATCTCCAAAAACCACCAATAAGTAACCCATTTTATGATAAACATATAGGAAGGTAGTTATTTAAGGCAATAAAGCTGTTTTGGGGTCTGAATATGCATATATAAGAGGCTGGGTACGATAATCTGGTAATGTTGGTCAAGGTGAGCGAACTGCCTGCCAGCTAATATTTATTTTTCCGTCTGGCTGTTTGTATTGGTGATTTCTGAGCAAGCCAATGCAATTGTGATTATCTGCACAAGGCAGGAGTAGGAAACAGTAGAATAATGACGGAAATAAGTGGAGGGAAACTTGAGAAATATGAAGTAGGTGACACGTAGCCACAGCGGTGATGAGTTATTGTCGGTGTTCACTCCCTGCTCGCTATCGTGAATGTACCCAGATTCTGGCATATAGAGCATTATTTATGTATTATTTTTTTAGTATGAAAATACCTCAAGCTCAGCTGCTGCCCGTCGATGAAAGTTACAAATTATGCATTTTCCGATGCACTGTTACCGCACTCGGCAAGAGAGCCCTCCTTGCAGTGGCAAGGGTCTCTCTCTCCATACACACACACACACACGATGACTATCTAACAACAAAAAAGTGATTTAACGGTTGCATAACAGTGAGAAGAGAGCCCTGTGGCTGCCAGGAGGGGTTACTCGCCTAGCGTAGTAACACTGAATCAGAAAATGCATCACTGATACCCTTTTGTCGACAGGCAGCAGCTGAGCCAGGTGGGAGTGCCCTACTCATATCATACAACCTACACTAGGTTTTAAATTTAATGTGAAGAACAGCCATAGTATTATTCTAATTTAATTTAGGGGCCACAAGTAAAAAAAAGTATTAATCATGTACGCATACATGTATCCACTTACAATACAATTAAGTAGTGCTATAATATTTATACAGGTCTGTGAGCTACACTCTAATCCAGAGGATGTCGTGATAAGGACTTCATATTATGATGAGAGGACTGGAAGGAGACTTACAGCACCATTAGGCAAACCAAGTCTTCGCAATGGAGCAGTGCCTTCAAAGTTGTCTAACTGCCCATCGTACCTGTCAACACCAACCACAGGGGTAGAATCTCCTGCCGCCTGGAGATGCAGGAAGGAGGAAGCTGCAAGAACAACTGCTATTGCAGAAAGTGTTGCTGATGATATACATGATAAGCAACAAAGACAGTTTAAAACATTAGAAAGGTTGCTAGGGAAACTTACTCTTCTCGATAAATACTGGAGAGTAATTAGGTGGCATGAATCTGTCCTGATATGTTGCATTGCACGCATGCTGCATCCTAAAATAACACTGTCTCTGGAAATCAATGAAAATTGTACCGTGTATGAGTTTGTGAGTGGAGTTGAGGTACAAAAATTAGTACACTACAGCATTCCTCCATATTTTAATGACTGCTTTTTTTGAGGAACTGTTAACCAACTTAAAAAATGCAACATTGAGGAACCAGCTTCTAATCCTGGCAGAGTGACCCTTTTATTACAGCTTGTTATCTCCATGCTTTCACTTCTACAAGAAAAGTCATCTAAATACATAAATACAGTTAGAGTAGTATGTGAACAGCTTCATTTAATGATCTTGAAAAAGCTTGAATATTCTACAAAGTTCATGGTGTTCTCTTCCTTGCTACATAACTGCTCCCCTCAAGGTTATAGATTACTAAGGAACACAGGGTACTTAATATTGCCAAGCATATCTACTATTACAAGACTTACGCTGTCATTGCATTTGAGTTCAGCAGTTGAACAACCTGATGGTAACTTTTTAATCTACATTTAAAATAAATGTTAATTGTTATCACAAAGTGACATAACTGTCATACTGATTGTTGATAAAATTCATATTAAACAGTATTTTGATTACAAAGGAGGCAATGACGTTGGTTTGGGTTTCAACATCACAGAAGCAGCAAACAGTGCTTTTGTATTTATGATAAATAGTTTGCTCTCAAAGTTTAAGGACGTTGTTCACATTTTGCCAGTTGAAATGTTGAAAGCAGAAACGTTGCATACAATAATAAAGTTAGTTATAACTGGATTAGAGCAAATACACTTCCGAGTCATATGTGTTGTAAGAGCCAACAATGCCATCAATAACAAAGTCATGTCATACTTACACACTCCCCCTCTATGTTCCACTGTATATCGCCACCCAGCACAAAATTCTAGACTTTTGTTTTGTTTTTTTGATTATGTACATATATTCAAATATATTAGAAAAAAATAGGCTTAACCATAAAAATGGTGACAAATGTGTGGAATTTTCCTACTTTACTTTCGAAAATATATGTGACTCAGTAACTAGAATTTGCAAGGCTCCTTTTACAACTCTAAAGAGACTTCACTCTGTAGAAGCAGATTCTTTCCTAAAATATGCTTATAAGCTTACGCTAAAGGCTCTGTCACTGTCAACTATGGAAAGGCAAAATGTCAATTTAGTTACTCATATTTTCAATGAGTATATTGTCAAAGCATTACTAACTCTTGGTGAAGTACATAAGTTACCTTGCTTTGAATATGTTGCAAAGTATATAGAAATAATTGATGTTTGGTAGACAATAATGAATGTAAAAAACCCATCCAAAGGACTTCGTCTTAAAAATAAATGTGCTACCCCTCTGACAAATGACAAGAATAATGAAGAATATTTTTTCTTGCATTATTTTCTCAACTGGCTAAATCTTTGGGATTCCTTGATAGAGGTGACGGGAAAACTTACTCGTGAAACCTTTAATGCTCTCAAACACACAACCACTGGTATTTGAAATAACCGATTACTGCATACGTGAACTTAACTGGAAGTATATTTTACCTGAGAAATTCCAGACAGATCAATTGTAGGGAAGGGTTGGCACATATCGCCAGCTTGCGGGTGGCAATTATAACATATCAGTTCGGCAAGTGTTCAAATAAGAGAAAAAACTGAGAATGATGTCTGTGCTAAAATTATCGGTCTGCAACAAAAGTGTAGAGTTGAAAACATTTGAAGAAACGAGTTGGGAACACATGAAAATAAATGATTTGCTAAATTTGGAAAAGTATGATATAGACATCACTGAAAATGATATTGAAAATTGTATGGGGTATCAAGAAGTTTTTCCATACATTGCTGGATATTGTTGTTTTAGCGTTGTTTTACCTGCAAGGAAATCATAAAATGTTTACCACACAACCATGATTATATACGTGGCATTAGCAGAGGCTCACTTTTATATCCTGGCGACGCTGTAGTAAATATTATTATGTTTAACTATTTATTTAAAAATAAACTTACAAAAGATCCTCAATTCATAAAATCCCTTCACTCAAGGACTATTTCTACAGTAGTAACACTTAATGTACTAACTGATAATGATGGATTCCTCCTAATGAATAATTGTAATAAAATGCTTCTGTGGGCCTTAACCAATACTTTCCTCAACAACTTCTGTGCTAAGGAAAATGATTGTATTTGTGAAAGCAAGATATCAGGGCAAAAAAGGAAGCTGCAGAATATAGAATAGGCCTATATGGGAACTGTCCACCGTGATTTTAGTAGTATTTAGGATGCCCATATCTGTCAATAAAAGTAGGAATACATAGTTATTATCTTTTATTTATTTTCCATTGTGTTATGATCATTTTGATTATAAAAAGGTGATTTCAGTATTTTCTAAGTTTATGATCGTTTTCGAATATTAAAAGATGATATGTATGACAATAACATACTAAGAGGTGTATATGCATAAAATAAAGGGCAAATAAGGTGAAAACTGCAGTTGACTGCAGAGCGGCTATGGCCCCTAAGGGTGACGGCACGGGCCAATTGACGCGGCCCTCTCATTCACGAAGGCCACGCTTTGTCTCGCTGTTCAGTTTCTTGTTAAACATTTTGGTGCTGTCATAGCCTTGTCTGTGTGATTGTATTATTAGTTCCCGAATTATTAGTGCCTGTCTTACGGTTTGCTGCTAGCTACGCGTTTGCGAGTAGTACTTTTGTTTTTTGTTTTGTTTTTTTGTTTCTACTTGTGGCCATTTTCATCACTTTCCTTATTTCACTAATTTTTTTTGTCTGTCTCCGTGTTTTAGTTTTAGTCTATAATTCCATTATTTTCTAATGTGCCTTATCATGTGCTTGGTACTTTGCTATTCTCGGTAGTATTTTTATTACTTTGTATTTTTCCTGGACCCATGTTTTTCTTCGTATCATTTTCTTCTGTGCTCTTTTTTCTTCTTTATCCCTATTATTGACTCTCTCACCGGTCTTATCTACCTTTTCTTTCCCTTGCTCTTCCTGCCTCACTTTTCCCACAGCCTAAATTCTTTTAGATTATTCTGCTTTCTAACCAACGCGGTCACTTGTTTCATTCCGACTAATTCCTCGGCCTCATTTATGCCTTCCATCCTCTAATATTTCGTGCTGCTTTCTATTTGCCTTGACACGTGCTTTGTAGATGTTTTTATTGAATTTGTTGCTCTTCTGTGACCCCTTTTTTTATCATCACATCATATTCTTCCATGCTCATTTTTATTTTTGCTGTTGCTTCCCTAATTATATTATTGTCTCCACGTCAAACTTTTATCCATTTTATCATACTTATAATTCTCCTCCCTCAATGATGGACATAACCACACTTCTTGCTCTTAATAGAGGGTTTAATATATCCCCCTCGGTTGGCTTTAGAATTAAAGCACTAGGAATCAATCGAAATAAATCTTGTCCTATTAAAAGGGGATTACGTTTATCTTCGGTTTTAAAAAAGTTATTTTTCATTGAACCGTCTACCCCGACCTCTTCCTTCCCCACGTCTCCCTCAATCTCCCCTTTAACCTCCCCACCCTCAGTTTATAATGCGTCTCTACTCAATGTTAGAAGCGTCGCTAATTTGTCTCCTGACAAATTTTCGTATTTCCTTTCTTGGTCTCAGTGAAACTTGGCTTGATCAGATTGATGACTGCTTATCGCTAGCGACCTCTGATGGCTAAGTCTACTCACATAACCCCCGAAACCACCGTGGCTGAGGGGTTACTCTCATTCCTAGTGCCTATCTCTCTCTGAATACCCTTACATCCCCTCCCCCCTCTTCTTTCCTTTGGGGCCCTTTTCTCTGTCTCTAATTCTGTTCCCTCTCTAACAACTCTTGTGCTCTACCGCATTACCGAGCTCCTTCCTTGATCTTTTTCATGACGAATTTAGTAACCTTCTCGCTAGTCTCTCCCCATCGGGTCATCTTCTCATCATGGGAGACTTCAACCTCCCAGTCACTAACCCTAATCTACCTGCCTTCAATAAGATCCCGATGTCTTCTCCCTTACTTAACACGTTTCTTCCACAACACACACCCATGCTAACATTTTAAACTGTAATTTCCGACTGTCAAATTTCCAACTTGGCCACTTCTATCCTGTCTAATGCTATTTCTGACCATTAACTTATTAACTTCAACGTCTCAATCCCCACTTTTTTTCACTTTCGGTATCCTCTCATCCCAAAACCTCCATTGATATCCCATCCCTCCTTATGATGTTGCCTCTAATTTACCCACTTCCAACGCTCTTGCCTCCCCAAACTCACTCCTCTCATCGTTGGAACAAGCCCTCCTAACTTGACTTAATGCCAACACCCCCATTATTACTCCTTCGTGCTCGCGCCGTCACTACGCCTCATGGTACTCGCAAGAACTCCTACGTTCGAGACAGTCTTTACGTGCCCATGAAAGAGCTCATCATAAAGCTCGCTTCCGTGGGTAAGATACAACTGCTCTTTCGCTCACTTACCTTCTTGCGACATCTTTATACTTGGCTAAACTTAAATCTGCTCGTGAAGCCCATTCGCGTAAATTGCTAGCCGACAATAAGAATGACCCCCATGCCGTTTTCTGCCTGCGCTCTTCTCTAACCTCTTCACACCAAGTCCACCCTATCCTCTAGAAATTCTTTGCTGATAAGGTCATCAACCTTCGTGCCTCCCTCCGACGACTCCCTGACTAGCCTTTTCACATTCTCCCTGGTCTCCCTCCCCAGCCACTCAACGTATTTCCTGCCGTGACCACTTCTGAGTTGTCTGCCTTACTCTCGCGCTGTAAAATATCTAGCTCCCCTGGTGACTCACCCCCTCCCCCAAACTATTAAGCAAAATATTACCTGTCATACTCCCAATGCTCCTGCACCTTTTCTTTATTGTCTTGCTACTAGTGTTGTCCCTTTCTCCTTCAAATGTGCTTAAATCCGTCCGATCTTTAAAAAGCCGAAGATTAATCCTTCCAATCCATCTAGCTATTGCCGGATCTCGCAACTTCCCTTCCTCTCTAATTTCCTTTAGAGATTAGTTGTTTCGCGGATTAATTCCCACATCGTTCCCTGTAATATTGATAAGATGAGATTTACCAATCAGGTTTTAAAGCTGGGTACTCTACTAAGACCACTCTACTTAATGTTACTAATTGCTTACTTAGAGCTTCTGAGCGGGTTTTCCTCCATCCACGTTCTATTTGACCTCTCCTCTGCCCTTAAAACTATTGACTAGTCCTTCTTGCTTCATCGCCTCCACTCTTTCCTTTGCATTTCTGGCGTTGCTCTCGACTGGTTCCGCTCTTACCTTTCGTCTCGCACCTAATCTGTAGTGATTAACGATGTCTCCTCTGACCCCACTCCCATTCACTTTGGTGTCCCTCAAGACTTTGTCATCGGCCCTCTCCTCTTTCGTATCTACTTATTCCCTCTTAGCTCCCTCCTACGTAATCTCGCAGGTGTCACCCCCCTCCCCCTCCCGCATCCCTCAGTGGCATTACTCCATTCCATTTAGTTGGGGTGGTCCTGGGGCTATAAATAAGCCCAATAAGGAATGAAACAGTTGATTTGGTTAGAAACGATAGAGGACTAGATTTTTGTGATCAGTCAGTCCCTCGCACTGTTTCGGACTCAACTTTTAGGATTTAGAAGTCCATCTCGTATTCGTATCGATGCCATACCAATTCATCCCTCGCAGGAATTTTGGGAGCAAGATAAAAGAAGTTATCAGCTCCGTGAAGTAGACGAGGGGACCAGAAGAACTTGAGAGCTACAAAGAAGAGTTCTCCTTGAGCCAGAGAGCACAACCTCTTTCTCCGACGAATTCTTTGTCGTCCATTCAAAAGATAAAGTAATCGCCGCAGGTGTTTATAAGCTGACAAGTCTAAGGTAGTCTTTTAGACTTATAACTGTGTCGATAAAATCATAAGAAGTGATCGACATCGGTATCTACTGTCACCGGGACCACCCCCTTATTCCCCCCTTCAACGTTATAACGGGACACCTGAACTTCCCCTTCATCGCAATGTCTTGAGACTCCTGAAGACTCGCTGAGAATTCCAGTATAGCGACATCTGTCAACCCCTGTTCCGATCAAGGTCATGTAAGTCCGAATGACTACATATATATATATTTTGGGGGGTTAATTAGGATTTTTAAAAATATCTCAGTCTAATTAAGGGAGAAATAGTATTTCGTGACTTCTATAATATTTTAATTAGATTAGGGAGGTTAACTCTGTAACTTAGAGGCCTACAGAAATTAACTATCTAGCATTTGGTGTGTTTACGTGAAGCCTACTATGGTTTGATTAGAGCTCTTGCCAGGAGTAGGCCAATATTCAAATCATGCTAACCAAGTTGAACTGAGAGGAATTATTGTAAATATAAATATTTTAGTTAATTGATGAATTAAAATATATATATTTTGGTTAATTCCTGGTGTTTAAGAGGATCGTTACGTGATGACTGGCTCTTTCCTTAAAACTGATTAAACACTGTGGTACCTCATAATTCATTAATTAGACTCCTTTAGACGAATCTGGAGTCCACTCAGCCAAAAGAGGAATTATTTCCCTTCCTAAGGGGTGTCAAACTGGCTTGAAAAATGTCAATAAATAAATAACTACTTTGACCATGAGGTATTGTATCGAAGTAAAGGTTAAACAGCCAACAGTTGAAGAATAATTCTCCGACAAAAGTGGGGAGACAATTCCTCGACATGAGATATTCCATATTTCCTTGAAAAGGTCTGCCTATTTTATTGCACCAAAAATTGCTACAACTTTCCGCAAGTTATTTAGACTTGCTAGTTTTCCATCAGTGTAGAAGATGGGAAATATTGCAGGATTACCTTAAGGATTTAAGGTGCATACACACTGCTCTGATGACACGTGTTAACACGCCATATGACGTGTTAACACGTGTTAGCAAAAAATCTGGAACATGCGTTCTCATAATGAAGTTCACACTGGTCTGATATGTCGCGTAACACGTCAGCTGACGTGTTACGCGACATATCACGTGTTAACACGCATCAGATGAAAATCAAAACTCCCAGATATTCGGCAGAAGGAAATCTGCGTCAGATAGGTGTAGTAGGCACATATTATTGTATAGTGTTTTAATATTATTGTATGTTTTGAAGTATTCTATAGTGTTTCGATATTATTGTATATTTTAAAATTATTTTAGTGTTTCGATTTTATTCAACGGGTACTATTGTATGGTGACAAATTGATAAAATAAAGTAAAAGTGTTTTCGTTATGAAGGAACAGTTAATAGAATATGTTAGAGGATACGATCACTTATTTAATCCACAAAACAAGGATTATAGGGACCTGAAGGCCAGAAGAGAAGCTTGGGAGGAAATCAGCGAACGAATTGGTATTTCAGGTAAATTAATATTATATTTATTTTATTTATTGAATACAATATATAAAGAATACAGTTCGGTAGCAGTTTCAAATAGCTTTTTAAGCAGTAGTATACTAATTTCATTTGCTCACTTGTTTGTTGAGAATTTTCTATTTTTAAAGGTCACAATAATTTACCGTTGAATTCCTTTCTGGTTAATGTGTATTTCTGCCTTTACGAATAGCGTCCCACTGCCATGGGCATTTTAAAGCTCCTTCTTGTGTGACAAAATGCTTTTTGAAACTTTCTCGTACTGCAGCAGCTTCTCGCACATGATTTCTTCTGACTGATTGTAGATCTCCTAATGCCTGAATTTCTGTCTTGGATGCCTGAATACCTTATTTGAAATTCGTATTCCTGGAAACACGAAGCATGTTGTGAAGGCAGCAGGAAGCCAGTACAATTGAATCAACTGTTTCTGGTTGAACTTCAAGCGGTTTCAGGAAAACCCTCCACTGCCAAGCAAGAATGCCAAAGGCGTTTTCCACAACTCGCCTTGCTCTCGACAACCTATAATTAAAAATCTTTTTTCATCTCCATTGATTGAATTTTTAGCGATAGGTCGCATAATGTACGTTTTAAGAGGAAACGCTTCATCTGCTACCATGACAAAGTCACATGGATCACCAAAAGCGTCAAGTTTTTCAGCTTTACGAAAATTAAGCAGATTTTTGGCACATTTTTTACCAAAAATTAGACCTTTCAAATGTTCCACCATCACTATTCCCTCCAAAAGCTCCTACATCAATCATAATAAATTTATAATTGGCATCTACCAACGCCAGCAAGACAATGGAATGATTTCCTTTATAGTTGTGGTAAGAGGATCCCCCATTGTAAGGCCATCGCATTTGAATGTGTTTACCATCCATTGCTCCTAAGCAATGTGGAAACCCCCATATCTCTTCAAAATCTTTCGCAATTTCTTTCCACTGTATTTGTTCTGGCTCTGGAATATGAATAGATTTAAGTGATTCCCAAATAGCTTGGCAACATTCTTTCACTATTTGTCCAGCCGTACTGAAGCCCATTCGAAAGGAGAATCCAAGTGATCTGTATGAATTTCCTGTCGCCAAATACCTGAAAAAGATAAAATAAAAAAATAAAGCTTCCTTTCTTATAACAATAATTATCATAATAATAAAATATGAATATTTTTAATTTCGTTATTAATCATAAAGTTATCTTTTGCAGCTGACGCATGCAAAGACACATAGACAAAACTTCGGAATGCTTATACAAATGCCAGAAAGAGAAGGAACACAAAATCTGGTCAAGCAGCTAAGAATGTTCCTAAGTGGAAATATGAAGACCAAATGTCATTTTTGATGCCAACATTGGAACCACGAAGGTATGTATGATAAATCATTTAAACACACTAATTTCACGTGAAATTTAATCATTCTTTTAATGTCCTTTGCTGCAGTGGTTGGAATAAAGCCCCAAAGTTGAAAACAATTTGTGCTTTTACATACTTTTATTAATTGTTTTTTTTATTTTTCTATTGTTTTAGTACCCATGGAAATGTGGAACCACTTTGTCCAAGTGTTGATGATGTGTCTAATGCGGTCATCAATGAAACTACTGAAGAGGACTTAAACAGAAGCCAAGTAGACAAAAATGCAGCATCAGAGAAGGGTGCCGATGACAATGGTAATCAAGAAACTACAATTGAAGAACGTACATCAACTCCCAAACCAAAGTATAGGAAAAGGCAGACGGTGGATTCATCCATGAGTGAAATAGTAAACATCATGAAGAATAACTGCCGAATGCGGGCCCAAACTTTTCAACTTTCAGAAGGCCACAAAACGGATAGAGACGAAACGGAAATGTTCTTTTCAAGTATTGCCAGCTCTGTTAAAAAACTTAGTGCCATTCAACAAGCCAGAATAAAGATGGAAATAAGCAATATGGTGTTCAAGGCCCAGATTCGGGAGATGAAGCAGCAAAACCTTTATCAAAACACTGCATCTGGCCCCTTTCATCCACCCGTAGTACCAATCCCATCACCCTCTTCCACATCCTCCATTACATCCATGAGTGAAATAGTAAACATCATGAAGAATAACTGCCGAATGCAGGCCCAAACTCTTCAACTTTCAGAAGGCCACAAAACGGATAGAGACGAAACGGAAATGTTCTTTTCAAGTATTGCCAGCTCTGTTAAAAAACTTAGTGCCATTGAACAAGCCAGAATAAAGATGGAAATAAGCAATATGGGGTTCAAGGCCCAGATTCGGAAGATGAAGCAGCAAAACCTTTATCAAAACACTGCATCTGGCCCCTTTCATCCACCCGTAGTACCAATCCCATCACCCTCTTCCACATCCTCCATTACATCCTTTGGTGAATCAAACCCCAATTGCTATTCTACCTCGAGTACAGCACCTTCTACCCCTTTACCCAAAATGGAACATTCTACATGTCCTACAGGAATGGCCACACCATATTTTTCTATGTAATATCTTACATATTTATGTGGTTCATGTACCTAATTAGCTGAAAATAAAATTAGGACATCATTGTGCAAGTTTTACTCACCTCAAGCATACAGCAAGTCTCTCTTCTGCTGGTATACATTTCCTTAGTTGAGTGCTGGATTTTGTAATTGCTGGTTTTATAATGTGTAAAAGGTTGTAGAACTCTTCTTTTGTCATCCTAAAGTACATAACAAAACGATCTTCCACTGAGAGTAGTTAAGGAAATAGGTGATGAATCTCACCTAAACTTTCCCTTTTGGCGTTTATAACATTTGTTTGAGTTTTTTTCCCAGAAGTAACAAGCGCTATAGCTATTGCTACTAACTGCTCCTCTTCTTCATCGAGTTCATTTAACATATTATGATTCATTTTCAATATCTGCAACACAAAATTAGAGGATAAAAAAGAAAGAACGTGCTCACTCCACAAAAAATCAAATCTTTCTGACGTAACATGCATCAGATAAATGAAAATGTTGTTGTGTTATATAATGCAATCTGTTGCTTTGTGTTAACACGTCATATATGGGGTTAACACGTGTCATCAGCGCAGTGTGTATGCACCTTAAGTCCATTCTAATCACCTTCAGAATACAGGCTAATATCACCTTCCCCGGTCTTATCTAAAGTATTTGAGAAACTGCTCTCTAAGCTCCTTTGTAGGTTTGCTGAAGGTAATCTACTAACAATAATGCAGTTTGGGTTTCGTAATTGGCTTGAAACATGTGATGCACTCATCTCTACAGCTTTGCAGAGTGATCTTGTGAATCATAGAGCACTTATCTACAAATTAAGATAATCAGGGATTGTTGGCTCTTTTCTTAATAATTTAGGTGAATACTTGTTTACCAGAATCCAGAGGGTCTGTGTTAATAGCTAGTATAGTAGTGTTAAGAATATAATCTCAAGTGTCCGTCAGGGTAGTTTTCTTGATCCCTTGATATTTATTAATTATACAAGGGACATATGTGATGGATTGGAAAATAAGCTTATTGCATATTGGAATAATGATGTCCTGTGTGGTCGTCGGGTTCAGATTCTTATCTTAAGCTCCTGAATAGTTATTTATGTCTTCGGTCAAGTTTATTTTTCAAGTATAATTTTTTTCCTGTGACAAAGGCGTAAAGTGAGTTCTTTATGCTTGATGCATAAAATGTACTACAGTAATAAGCATTCTATGAATTTGTCCTTACCTGATCTAACTCTTCTTGCTCGTAATACAAGGCAGGGTGCTACTGTTAATAGTGTGAAATTTTCTAGTATCGGGTATTGTAATAACCAGTTTAACAGGAGGTTTATTGTGGCTGCAACCCTGATGTGCAATGGTTTGCTTAGTACTGTTTTGGAGTCTAATGATCCCCTATGATATAAAAGAGGAGCTAACTCATTATTATTATCGTATGACATCACCTGATTTCCGTTTTTTTGGTGTTATTATTATTTTATTTTTCTTCGTATTTAATCCTTACTCTTTTTTGCTCTATCGTATTTTTTTGGCAGACTGATCTCCCTCTAGAGCCCTTGAGTTTATAGTCATTTTGACGGAACAAGTTTTGGCTTTGGCCATTATCGACTCTATGATGAAAGATATGATATGCGACTCCAGTATATAAAGGCGAAAACCAGACTTGACAAATTGAAAACTATGTAAGTATAATGAAAAATATAATATGTTTATGGATGGGGAAGCGATTCTGGCGGTTTATAAATGGATTGGGCAACAGGTTCCGAAATATATTTGTTAAATCTATATTATCCTTCAGAAAAAAATGAAAGTTATTGACCTTGCTAATAATGATTCATTCAGAAATCCTCCTTTCTATATAATTGCTGTAATGATAAATAATTTTGGCTTGATTAAATTCGATTCTATGGTCATAATTTTGAATATGAATAATAAACTGGAAGAAAGTGTGCTTCTCCTGATATTTTATTTTTTTAAATTTTATATATCTCATCTGGCGACTCCCTATTAGGGCATAACTCGTCGTACTCAAGCTAGCCTGAATCTAGGTTATATTAAAAGCCTGATTAAAACAAAAAATACAAACAAAAAGCAAAAGAGAAACAAGCAAATTGAAAAAATATACAGCGAGCTCCATCGATGGAGGAAGGTTCGCCTTCTCTCGACGAAGAAGAGCGCGATCCATAGTTGAATTTTAAATAAAGGGGAGAAGGCCGGCCTCCTCTAAAAAGTCTAAGAGTCCGCAGGTCGGTGTGCATGAATCAGTCCCGAGTACAATAGACAGGCGGTAGTGGCACTGACCATCCAGGTACCGGGACACCTATCATGCGTGAAGATAACCCAGAATGAGACATTTCACCCATTATGAACCGAACAGTCTGGGGCACGACGCAGTCGTCACAATATGGTGATGGTGAGATGCGTCACACAAGTGCGCCCGATTCGGAGACTACAGAAAGGGACCTTAAGCCGTCACGGCATTAGGAGATAGGTACATGAGAGCAGTCACGGCGCAATGGCACACAACTTTAAGTTCCCCTCAACCGTTTCCCATCTTTTTTGCCAAGCAGTCTGAAGAGCTGCACGTATTCCTGCCATTTAGTCGGTGTGAGGTTGAGGGAAAAGCTAATCCGGTCGCCCGGTCTTAGCGGACTCTTTGGCGCCCTCAGCGGTGAACTCATTTCTCGAAATTCCAACATGTCCAGGAACCAAGCAGAAGATAATCTCGATATCCACCCGGCTTGCCAAAACCGTGGCGTTACGGATATCACAAACCAAGGGAGGCGGAGATTACAATACCTCGAGAGCAGTCAGGGCGCTTTTGTGAGTCGTATTAGATCAAAAGGCAGTCTCCGAACCAGGCACGTCACGTAATCTCCCGTAAAGAGTGGTGTCTTACCACCAACTTGGCCGTAAAGACAGACGCAGCGCCAGGCAGAGCCCGCTGACTTCAAACAGAGGGGATACGGCGTGGAAGCCGACACCCTCTTGGCAGTTGGAGCCATCCGTAAACACTGACACGGTTCCCAGCGTGAGACGAGGTGTGCTAAAAGTGTCGAACGCAATACTCCCGGCACTGTACAAGCTTTGGGAGAAGATGCGTGGCCACAAATAGCCAAATGTGGTACCCCCCTAGGGTGGCATCCTGGGGAGAACAAGGGGCGCCACCGGCACGAGAGCTATACCTAGCTCTCGAAAGAGTTCCTAGCCCTGAACTCAAAGCGCTATGGGCAATGGGAAAACTGCGGAAGGCATCAGTTGCCAGGTGAAGGCCGGTGTGGTGGATCGAGTCTACCTTCCGCAATACACGCTCGACTGCGGATACATAAAACTCGCATCCGTAGTCGAGCTATGAACGAACAAAGGATTGATAACAAAGTAAGAAAGTAGCCCTATCAGCACCGGAAGCGCTGAACGTCACGAAGTGGAGAATATCCATGGCGCGGGTATAAGAGACCCTAAAGGTGCAAAAATGATCATCCAAGTTGAGGCATCGGTTAAATACAAAACCAGGGAACGGTGCGATTCACCCTCTTCCAGGCGCACCCCCATTGAGAAACAAATCTGGGTCGGGGTGGAGCCGTGGATGGCGGCAGAAGTCAACCCCTTGGTCTTGGCCAAAGAAACCCCAAACTTGTGCGCTTCTGCAAAGAGAGAGACGCAGTTCAGTGCCTGTTGGAGTCGACGCTCCAGAGTTGGCATCAAGGCCGCGCCAAAAGACATCAAAAGGACGTACACGTAGAGCGTAGGGAGAAGATCTTCCGGCAGCACCGAGGTGATGCCGTAGAGGACTCCCACCACTCATAGGCGTAATCGACGATCTCTCAAAAATTCAGATATAAACATTGGGAGGCGTGCTCTAACCCCCATCGTGTGGAGAGTCTCCATGAAACTGTTTTCCTATGCAGTATCATAGGCCTTCAACAGATCGAAAAACACCGTGGCGTATTATTGTTTACGAAGGAAGGCCTCACAGACAGCAATTTTCAGTCGGAGCAGAGCATCCAAAGTGGAGTAGAACTTGCGGAAGACGCACGGTGCAGAAGAAGGATTGCTTCTGCTGTCCAGAACAAAGGCTAATCTAACATATACCAATTTCTCCATCAACTTGCACACGCAAGAGGTTAGAGAGATTGGGCAGAAACCAACCAAAATAGAGTGATCTCTTCCCGGTGTGCGAAAGGCGAACACAGTTTTAATTCGCCAGGAATCTGGTATGAGACCCTCTAGTCAGATCCTGTTCAACAAATCTAAGAGAAAGGCCATGCCTCACTCACCCATCGTCCACACCATGTGTGGTGTCCACGCACGAAGCCAGAGCGAAACGCAACTCACTCACAGTAAACCTATCGTTGAAGGCTACTCCGTCTCTGGGGGCAAATTCGAGCCGGCGGGCTTCCGCTCCATCAATACGGGCATTGAATGCTTGCGGTGCAGCATACCAGCTAGAAAATGCGGAGAAAGTGGTCGCGAACGATTCCGGCCCAGACTCAGGTCCGAGATTGAGGCGCATTCTTCGGGGGAACGGGAGGGTAGACCTGTGAGAACTTGCCCTGAATACTTTTGACTCACCCTCACACTTCTACTAGTGGGGTCTCTTCCCTTAAGTGGAGACACGTATGCCCTCCAAGAAGAGCGGCAGGCGTGCTACGAAATATACCAGAACCTGCCCCTAGCCCGACGAAATTCACCAACAGTGAAATCGTTCGGGCGGCGCTTATAGCGCATTTAGGCATAACGCTTCTGTTTGAGGGCCATCTTACACTCAGTCCACCACCACGGGCGTGGTCGGCGTGCAAAACGGCCAGACGTTCTTGGAATAGTAGTCAGGCCTGCGGCGATGAGGTTGCCGGAGAAGAACTCAACGGCTTCATCTACTGACCTAAACTCTTTGACTGAGATAGAGAATTCAGCTCATTTCCTGAAATGCAGTCCACCGCGCCCGCGCCAAGCACCACCGAGATGCGCTCTCAGGCGGCAGTTGCCCTGAAAATGATATTTGAATGGGGTAGTGATCACTACCATAGAGGTCATCGACCACCCCGCAATCAAATTCCGGATGTTTATCCGAATGGCACAAAGAGAGATTAAGGCAAGAAAATGAAGCGGTTCTCGGGCAGTCATGCTTAAACTCATCAACATTTAAGAAACCTATGTCAAGCTCTTCGATCAGATCGGCAAGGACTTGTCCCCTGGGAATTATTGAGTAATCTCCCCGGAGAGGATGTCTGCTGTTCAGAACTCTAAGCAAGAGAACGGGCCTCGGCAACCGTGCCACGATGCGGCGGAAGCTCCCCGTGTCGAAGTCAGCTGTCGGTGGAATGTACGCAGAAATAACAGTATCCCTGCTATCCAGAAGAAGCTGCACAGCCACCGCCTGTAAAGAGGTATCTAAAGTGTAAAGAAGAACGGAGACATCATGTAGGGTGTAAACCGCACATCTCAAAGCCCGGCCTCCATCTCGTCATGGGGGATAGCAAAATCATTATACCCCGGGAGCGCGGGCAGATGGTACGCGCCTAGCATGGTCTCCTGCAGAAAAAATAGCTAACGGAGCACGGGACGAGACGAGCCTCCGCTGCTTCTCCCAGTTGGCCAGGAGTCCACGGCAATTCATTGAAGTAATATGCCCTTGAGGCCTAGCTTGGTGGAGACGCGGGGGCCCTCTTGGAACAGGAGACCCTCACAGGAATGGTCATACGCTTCCCGGAGGCAGAACCTCAGGCACTGTTGGCCGGAAAAAGCGCTGAAGGCGTTGTCGCTTTCGAGGACTTATTTGGGGAGGTTAGGCTCGCCATGCAAGTCTTTTCCTCCCTCCGCCTCAAAACCTTAGGCCGACTTTGCGGCTTCGGAGGTGGGGGACCCTCTTTTTAAGGAACCACCGTCTCCCAGCCACTCAGCCCAACACTAGGCTTGGGCGAAGGAGCCGAAGCTCCTTTCAGGGGACAGCTTTAGGAACCCCTGAAGATGTCCTGGCGACCAACTTCAGGAGTGTTGCCCCCTGTGAGTCTAACGACTCGGTGGAGGTGCGTGGCCGTTTCGACTTACGGGAAACGATCACGCTGATGGGAAGAGGGGGGGGGGTGTCCTGGATTTAGCCGGGGCTGAGTGTGAACTCTTTGTGCCGCCAACTTTACTAGGTGAGCGCCCGGTTTTATTAGAACCCGCAGAAGGGCTCCGAAGTGGCGCGAAAACAACCTTGTTCATTAGCATGAATGGGCCAGGAGCAGAGGGTGTCTTTCTAACCATGGAGGCATAAGACGTCCCAGGCAGAGCTGGGAGCGCCAGGACCATGTCCTTAACCTCGTGAAATGGGAGTCAATCCTGGGTCTGAACGGCCAGGATTTATTTGTCAAGGAGATATGCACCACATTGGTTCGAAAAAGTGGGGTGTGGCTCTCCGTAATAGACACACTTGTCCACACACGTTTTGGACTCGTTCTGTGCCGCCTCGAAGCAATTTCAACATAGTTCGGGTGACCCCAACTTTGCACGTCTACATGTACGATTCGTATGGCCGAAGCGGTGACAGTAATAGCACCGCCGCGGCAGTGGCATGAATGCCTTCACGCGTTAGTGGTACTAACCGGCACGCACCGACTTAGGGAGCTTGTCACAGTCGAACGTGATGAAGAGTGTTAAGAATGGAATCGTAGAATCGAGCTTGATATCGTCAGTTCCTAATTTAAATCTATCGGAGGGTCAATTTTCTTTTAATCCTGTAATAAGATCGCAAATAAATAAAATAGTAAAATGTCAGCCCTTCAATCTGTTAAGCCCCCATCCCCCCTAGATTAGCCACAAGTAGGGGATTGGGGGGAAAAAGAGGGGATCTTGTGTTATGCTTTTCTCTTTTATATTTTCTACCCAGTGTCAGTTGAAAAAGGGTGTGAGATACACCGAAACTGTTCTGAATTAAATTGTCTTCGAAAAATGTGGTTTAATTCCTCATATATATATATATATATATATATATATATATATATATATATATATATATATATATATATATATATATATATATATCATCACTTAACTACTCTATAATTTAAGAAGGGGCTTTTCCTTTAGTATTTGAATAAATATTTTAACTTAGTTAGGTTATGACTTACGGTTTTATTAGCAAAGTTATCTCGAATAATTTTTTTAGAATATCAAACAACAAAATTGTAAAGTTCACAAATGAATATAAGTATCGAAGTTTTGTGAATTTTTTAAAACCCAAGGATTACAAATGGAGAAGTTCTGTAAATTTATTTTTATATATCATCTTCTTCTATAACTCTATATTTTAGCAACGTGATATTTGGAAAGGAGGGAAATTTAGTTTAGAGTTCCTTTTTAAAATTATTATAATTGGCAAAGTTCAGTAAATTTAGAAAAATTTAACCATGGCTGTTTTTTTTTAGATTTAAAATTTTAATCTAAGTAGCAAAACGCACCTCCCCCATTAGGGGAAAATGGCGGTATTTCAGCAACCTGCTGAAATATCCCAGTGGAGGAGATAAAAACATTTCCCTTGCTTCTGGTTAATTTTGAGAAAAATCCACTTAAAGCTATGTGAGCAAACTCGATATACTTAAATGGCTCTACATCGGGGGGGTTTGAAGCTTACCGAGACAAAATGGCCGAAAAATTCAAACGCTTAAATTCTCTTAAAAAAAATAATACTATTTAACAGAAGTCGTTGCATACCCGCAATTTAATGGGAAATTTATCTCATCCATAAATATAATTTTTCCTAGTCATAGTTAACGTAGTAAAGCGAATGTTAAATAGAAGTCAGATTATTGGGAAATTCAGACATGAGTTCGTAGTTTTATAATTAAAACCTTGGTGTTAGTTTTTTCATATTAAGTAGATTTAATAAAAAATTTATCCTTAAGCTTTTCTACTACAATCCCAATTTAATACATTTAAATATTAAGAGGAAAAATAAATGAAATTAAGGAAGACAAAATCTTTGGTAAAAGGTTTTATTTATCTCTAAAGTCTCTTCATACAAAAGAATATATCCTTCAAAGCGTGAATGCGTGATCAATTTTGAAATTTTAAATAACAAATTCATGTCAGGATTGTTTATTTATATTTACAAAAAAACACAATAGTTCGTACACAAATCCACGAAGAACGCTGATAGTGATCGTTGGGTATTAATGAGCTATTTCTATTGACAACGTTCTCTAACATAAGTTTGTTAGCCAGTGGTAAATCCATTTTAGTACTGCTCTCACTTTTTTTCAGTTCGAATTAATATCTATTAAGCGTTAAGAAATGCTATAAATAACTACACATAACTTTGGGAATTTAGAGTTTTTTCAACAAAGGAATGATTTTCGCTAATTCTTTTGAAATGATAATGAATTTCATGAGAATTAAAGAAATTTGAAGGATTTTTACATTGTCTTGTTAAGATATTTGATTATAATTCTTATTAACTTCAGACACTTTTGGTAAAATAGTTAAAAGAAATCCCCCAAAAAACATGTATTAACAATTAATTATCACTTTTACGGTAAATTTATTTGACAATTTACGAACAACTGTAGCCGTTTCGTGAAAAGCAAAGTGATTTTCACCATCTAAACATAATAATATACAATAGCATGACTTTTCTGTTTATGTAGCATTTTTGGGCTTAAACCTGCTAGTAGGTTCTTACAAAGGTGTCCTTTAGGATGTTTCTCAGTGTAAATTTATTGCTCCTTTTCTTAATAATTGAGGCACTTTAATTCCAATTTCAGTCAGTGTTAAAATATAGGCGTCATCATTGACAGTTAACTATATCCCAAGTCTCATGTTGCTAATGTATGAAAGTTCATGACCGTCATCCACGCATTTGTAACCATTATAATTCCTATTGCGACCTCCTTTCTCTTCGTCTCTTCTACCACGTCAACCTCTTCAGCAATTTGCAGCCGTGCTTTTCTCCGTCTGAGACATTTCTCTTTTGAATTCTCCTGCTCCCATTAGACTGTGCATCAAATTTAAATTCCTTCGACCTTCCTACAAGATTTTAGAGCCATAGTGCTCCCTTAACTGTTTTTTTTCTCGACCACTCGCGGCTGGTGAGAGCACAACATTTTAATTCAGCCTCATGATGGCAGCCACACCATAATCATCAAGGTTGAATGGGTGATTGTAATATCTCGATTTTCCACTCTGCGATTCGGAATAATATGCCTGCTTAAATGTAGATCTCACCCTCATTTGTTGCTTTCAAGCGCAACTTAGAAACCGATATTTTCTCTTAAGACTGTTCATGCTTAGTAGAGTGGCAATTTTTAAACACTTGAGGCTTTGACGTACACCAAGCAACAGGATGTATTAATATTATTGGAATTTATGAAGAATGTAAAGTAGTTAATGATCGAAGGTGAATTATCAAGTTTTAAACTATATAATCTCTATACATTTGATATTTAGAATCCTATTTTGAACATTTTTATTCCTAAAATATCTCTGATATGTTTTGATCATATATAAATTAATTTTAACCAAATCCTGCACCCTGTTCATTATTAAATGCATAAAATATCGGATAAATAGGAAAACAAATATTAAGGTCCAACACTTCTTGAAAGTTACTATTTCTATAAATGATTTTTGAGGGAGCCGTGGGTATTTTATCTTTAAGAGAGTAAATCTAGAAGTAAAAACGCAATTACTATCTTTAAACCATCCCTCAGAGAAAAAGGTTTCTGTCTTGGTTAAAATAAAAAAAATTGATAGATATTCTAATATATTTCTCTCCTGTTTAACTTTTTATCCTATTTATGGGAGTTGTTTTAATTTGCATAAAGAGTCAAGAGTTACAACCCGTCGTTACATACTTTAATTACATTTAAATTTAATCCGCACTCTGGGGAGAATATCAAACAATTTAGTATTTGGAATTTCCCATATTTGTTTTTAGAATATACTTGCATTTATCAAACATCAAACATAAATCCCATGCTTTAATTATTTCTATTTGGCACCAAAAATGGTAATCTTGTTTTTTTGTGCTTTAATTGTTGCTAAGATAAATAATAGTTTATATTATTGTGGCAAACAAAGAACCAAGACAACATGGCATAACTTGGTTAAAATGGAAGTAAATAAATTAATAAAAAAAATAGAAAAATCGATTGTTCGCTAAAATTTGAATATTAAATGAAATAGAACAAAAAAGTAAAATATACTCTCTTCCATTCTAATGCTACACTACAATATTTATTTTATTTAAAGTTAAATATATTTATTAACAAGAAACATAATGAATATTATGAAATACCAATAAGACAAACAGAACAATTAACACTATTAACTTTCGACAAGTGTAAAAAAAAGCATCTTTTCTTGAAATTATTGGGAAATTTGAGAGAAAGCAAAGATATTAGCCCTAATGTCGCGTCAGTATTTTTAATATAGTAAAGAGGAAACCATTAAATAATTATTAAATATCATAAAGCTACTTGAGAATGAACCGAAATTTGCAGCTGCGACCAAAGGTTTTCAGCCATCTCGAAAATTTCGCGAGAGAAGTTAAATCAAGGGTCGTTAAATATTTATTTGCATATTACTGTGAATATAATAGTGAACTAAGCAGGAAAAGGTAGCCATAAGTTATATTTACCCTTAAATATACCGTTATTGGTTGTGCATATTCTGATACCTATTCTGCCAAGTTCTAAGTGCTCTTTTTTCGGACATTATCACCAGTTAATAGGACAAATGAGTGATAAAGTTTACGTTTAAAAATGGCTTAAAATAAATTAAAATTTAGCTGATTAATTTTAAAATAAGCTTAGTTTCTAGTAGTGATTTAAGCCCGCAAAATATATATATAATTTAATGGGATAATCTTGTATGGAGGGGTCCTACAACAGAAGGGTCAACTCAAAATCATCAAAATGCTATTTTAAAGAATCTTAAAGAGTTTAAGATAGAAAAAAAGGAATTATTAGTATCTTTAAATTTACTAAAGGGAAACCAAAATTTAAATTAATACAACCAAATAATTATAACTACAATAATAACAATCACCAATTACTCATTTTTTTGTAGTAATTTGCCCCGCTTTTCCTAGGGAAATTTTGTATTATCATTTTTATAATATTAAATCTTCAACAGCATATATTCTAAATATTACGTTTTCAAGCAACGTTTTGCTTTGAATAATAAAAAAATTCAATTTGACAAGTAATTTATAAAAGTTACATACAGAAAAACCCATGTGATTGCAGGAGGTGTAATGGTAAAAGCAAGAACCTCTATGCTTAAGCGTTAGGTGTATAGGTAGGGTGTCTGAAACGGCCATAGCTAACTGAGCCAACGTCTATCATAAGCTAGATATGGCAATTCTACTTTTCTATTTATACCTTCATTGTATATCTATTGTAAATACGTTCTGGATCGGATCAATTTTTGATTTAAGTTGCAAATTAATTAAGTTTAAGACATCGAGATTATTACACCGGATAGACTGGTTGAAACAAGCAGATACCAAAGAGATGTGTATTTTGTCATCTACTGAGAAAGAAACATTGCTAAGGTTAGAAAGATTGCTAAGGTTAGAAATATAAGGCAAAAGATTTTCGAACGAATTGATTGGAGGCAAAATAACCATCATGTATTGAAACCAAATGGTCGATATCAAAAAAGTGCAGAGTTGGGCCAAAGTGAGCGAAATCATAAAGTGTACAGACAGAATGAAGAATCGCAATTATACTTAGGTATTTAACATTATTTTCAAACAGACGGAGATGAAGAGAAAGGCAAAAGAAAAAGGTTTAATGATGTTTCACCTAAAGCTTATAAACAATCAGATGACATACAAGGAATATTTGAGCGTACTAATATGTTTTCTATGTTATGAACTAAATACCACGTCACTAAACACTATCCCCAAAAGGAATATCAGAATATGTTCAGAATATAGTGCAGAAAATAATCTTGCCAAGAATATAGAAAATATAAAAATTGCGGATTTAGGCACCACATTATGATCATTAATAGCTGGTTGAATAAGGAAATCATCAAGAGAGAAAAGATGGAAAAAGAGTTTAAGGAAGAAAGAAAAACCAAAGGCTATGTAAAGGTTGCTAAGGTTGCGCTATCGGATACCAGCCTACAAAACAATGTAATAGAACCAAAGCATAAAACTCGCAAGACATGCATGCGTGCATATTAAATGCTCATGTTATTAACACGACTCAACCAGTAACCTATATAACGGAACTTAACAAAATATTAACCCACCCTCATATAGCAAACATAAGTAACCCTGATGTAACTTATGTAAGAAGAATCGCACGACAAGAAGGCAAAATGTTCTTCCAGATCACCACAAGTACTCCGAATAATAAGATAGAGAAATAATAATATAGAAATTTTTCAGAGATATCAACCAGTGGATACTGTGAGAGACCCACCACAAAAAAAGAGGTACGATACAAAAGTTAAAAACATTAACCTCAAAATAATTAACTCAAAGGATATGTTTTTTTCCGAAAGAAGACCGCCAATACACAATTTAGGATATAGAGCGAAGTGATTTCAAATGAGAGATTGATTTACTCTTGATCGTAAGCAATGAATGGAACGCACTAGAAGAATGAAGGGTAACAGTGATTGACGATGAATAGTAAATTATCCCAAGAGATGTATTAAAAAGGAAAAGATACGTTAGGACCAAATCACCAACCATACGGCACGCACCTACAGCAAAAATTATAACCGTTAAATATTTATTTCCTTAAAAATAGTGGCAAGTAGTAAACTATTCAAGCGACAAGTACTACAAATGAATGATTAATGTTAGGAAAGTACTTATTATTTCTAATTTTAATTAATTTGAGTAGTTACTTTTTGATACGATATTTATTATATCTATCCTAAAATAAGAGAAAGAACACAAAAACATTCAAATCGCCAGATATGTAGATCCAATTTCTATTCAAATAATTGATCTTTCGAGCAAGACTCAAATATTCACGTATTTTCTTTCAATCGATAGGACAACAAGAAACTGTATGCCGTGTTCGGTAATTCCAAGTTGTTGAGGTTACTTCAAGTAAATTCTATTCCTTCAATCGAGGATTCTAAAATTCTCCACCTGAGTTAGTGAGATTCAAGTCTCTTACGTGATAATTGAGCTCTTTGATGGTTTGAGAAGTAAAGTTCTTCACGTAGACATGATGCGGCATATTCTTTCTACCCTCATCATAATCTGACACTTCGATGTCGAATTTATCGCTGGATTCTAAAGTTAATAGAGTTGGAATCGGCCGTTGTCCGTCAAGTGACACTAGTGAAATTGAAGATGGGATATTTGGATAGTTCAGTTTCTTCCTAATCTGTGCTCTTTTTTATAAGTACATACGTAAATATATAGAAATAGAGGTTGATTATATGGTCTGTGAGTTCTCGCCAGATTCTGTAGTGGCAAACTCCATCCAGTTCGTGGATCTACATATCCATCCATATAGTGTAGATTTGCTACTACCACAAATTGCATGATGAGCACATGGCTTATTTTAGTCTTTAATAGGAATGTGGAAGGAATTTCTTAAGAGAAATTATATTTAATAGTCGTCGACTTAGCATAATCTATGTACTTATTTTCGAACAAATCAATGTCTTTACAAATAAGAAAAACATTCAGCTGATATCTTACATTATCTAATGGCTATTATTATTCGCTCTGTAAAAAGAAAACACCAAAATTACTCTACATAATATAGGCAAGGGGGCTAAATGTGACGTGAACAATATATGTATGTTATAGATTATAAAAGATGATTCCTAATATAAGATTGTCGTGATATGACCAGATGTACGCTGGTATACGCACACTCACCTACCGACCGACCGAAATTGGGGCTCTAGCTGGGGATAGCTCTAAGAGTGCTTTAAATACACAGTTGCTAGGGCAAGGAATATTCAAACAAGGGTTAAAAAAAATACTTTAATAGGATTGAAGATTACATATTCCTAAAGAGCAAGTTAAATGGAAATTTAATTAACTATTCATGATGCACGGCTAAGATGATTGACACTATCAATTAAATTTGCACCGAGGGATAAATAATTAAGAAATGATCTTACAATTCTGCAAGTTTTAGGGCCAAGGTGATTCTTGAGATTCGAGGTGCGGCGAGTAGGACCTTGGAGGTGAGTTAGACTTTGAACTTGTGGGCGTCTCACTAGACGCTCAATCCAACTTCTTATCCTTAAGAGGCAAACGGGGGATGCTTCAGATATAGCTTTTCTAATCCTTTAAATCCGAACACGTGGTAAGAAGGGTTGAAGCGTGCCTAAAACTAACTCCACGAACAACAGTGAGTGACGACTAGCTCTTCCTTGTCTCTTCGAAAATCACTTAATTCTTCTCTGAACGAGAATGTAGTCGATTCCCTCTCAATTACGAAGACGTTAACGTATAATGTAGTGGATGGCGGCCTCAGATAAAATCTCCTTGTGACCTCCGAAGTATCGAATATATATTACGAAATTATCTAGAACAACAGAGAGACTCATTGCCAACAGACTTCCTTAATTGGCTTGGGTCGCGATGACGGTCCATAGTGGGAACTCGCGAATCCCCCTTAATCTCTTTCGATTATTATAATTTTCGCCGTATTTAGGACAGATGAATGCAGCGCTGCAAAATGGATGTCAGGGACGGGGGGAAGTTATATGACGGAGAACTGATGTAGGTAGGAAGATGAGAAGAGAAGAAAAAGAATTCCTCTTCTCTCTAATTATTCTTCCAAACTTCCTTTTCAGGAAGACATTTATTTCCACAAGTCGGGGGCTAAATAAAATGTCTCGAACTAATTTTTGTTCAAGGGGCACATGCTAAACAAATTGAATTAGTGAAACGAGATACATATAAAATTTGGACATTAGCGAAGGGTAAGCAAATAATAATAATAATAATTATTTCAGACTATACGCACAGGTACAATGAAAAAAAACAAACAAACTGAGATAAGAAACGCCATACAAAACATTATGTATCTAAATAAAAATTAAACCATTACTAAAGAGACACTACAACAGATAATAATTATGCAGCACTTCAAACAATTAACCTATCTATAAAACAAATCAGCTAACATATTTACAAGAAGACATGCTAATGGTATCTTTAATTTATGGCAATAGGGGCTTCTAGAGGATTTCTGCTTAAACTATCTGCAAAGAAATTTTGATCACCCTTGATTTACACAATACGGAATTGATAATCCATGAAAAACTGACTACATTGCATTAGGCATCCATTTTGACTCTTGAAATTACGAAAGTACAACAATGTCATGGTGACTCAATTACGAATTCAATTCCTATAAGGTACATTCTAAACTATTGAATTGACCATACTATAGCTACTCCTCGAATTCAATGGTGGCGTAAGCCTTCTCACATGCATACACCCTTATGCTCGCATATGCAACAGGATATCGACTTCCATAGTTCTCATACTGCATGACAGCACAACCTATACCAACACGAGAGGCATCGGTCTGAATCTCAAACTTTTTGGAGATTAAGTCCGAGAATTCAGTTAGTACGCTTGATAATTGAGCCTTTTCGATGGATCAGAAACAGGGGTTATAATCGAGCTCGGGGGCTGAGTCCGTTGTGGGGAAGGCAGGTTGAAGTGGTAAACTTTATTCCTTGAGGGGGTCTGAATTAAGGAGTGGACCGGACTTCAGGGTTCTACTACTGAAAAAGGTTATTTCCAATGACATAGGAGCTTTGGATTTGATGTCAAAATACGTTTTGTATTTTTCCAAATTCACCTCAGAAATCTTGAGGGCGAGGTCTGCACAGTTTTCTTGGCGAGTAATCAAATTTCAACACATAAGCGTAGGAAGACTTATCCTCCTCATGAATCTTGGGTTTTGATTATAATTATTTTAGGATTCTCATCGGTCCGCGGACGTTTCGTCAGTACAATAGCTCGAGCGGAGCAAATCCAAGCGTGGGGTGTAGGATTGATCGATACGCAAATAAAGCCACGGGGAGGTAGTGGTGTGATTCTCCCGGTTAGACATCGCACAATTTCTTGAGAACTGATTTGAGTCACATTTAATTTTTCGCACATCCCATTTTTGGCGGGATGATAAGAGGTTGAGTAAAATGTTTTGGGCCCTCACTAGACGGGGGACGGAGCGGGCCTCTCAATTCAATTGCAACCCTGAAAAATGCTCCAGAAACGATTGGGATCTTCTGAAGGGGAACGCGACAACATGACCTTTGGCGGTGACCTTTTGACACATATCACAGGACTTGCAAAAGGTGGATATTTATTTGGCAGCGCCTGGCTAAAGGAAATATTTAAAGACGCACTGGGCCGTCTTATTATGGCTGAAATGCCCAGCCATTAAGCCGTCTTGAGCCATCAGCTGGACTTAACGCACATAAATCTGGTCCTAGAACAGATTGATGTAGCAACCAACCTTTTTCTATATAGTCAATTCTTCTATTCACTCGAACGGTTTTGGGCTCCATTTTACTGGCCTTCTCTCACAGTGGTTGCAAAGAAAGGCATTATTTTAGCTTCAGCAAACTGATAATTGCTGGATAACTAGAAGTTCGGAAAAGACCAGGACGTTAAAGGTACTTGGGTAAAGGTATTTTCGTAGCTTATGCCCTGGTGATCACTGGTTGCGTGATGGATTTTGGGAAGAGCTGCGCGCTCTGTCCGAAAAAAATCAGAGCAAATCTTTATCGGGGCGGCGACTACATCAGCCCATCCGGCGGAATACTGACACTGTATGTAGGGAACTTAGTGGCACGATCTAAAACTTCGTGAACGATCGCAAATCTCTTATGCTGGGGACTTAATGGGGAAAACAGCTTGTCCGAGACTACCATGCATGTGCCAGCCGTCTGTCTTACAAGGGTGGACACTCGGCACCAATTTATCCTGCCATTTTCAACCTTGATTCCACCGGGGGAGCTCTTATTGAACAGGAAATTTACCTGTTATTCCCTGTGAGAATGAGCAGGTGGTGACTGCAATAACAAGGCACAACAGTTATGGGGAAGAGAAGCAGTTTCCTGTTGGACCTGCTGATTAGTGGTGGTCCTTAGCTGCAAGTTCTGATCGCAGTTATAACTAAAGTGACCAGAGTTGCCACAAGTAAAGCATACGATGGGTTTTGGCAGATAGTGAGACGGCGCACAAGGGAATGTTAAAGGCTTTACGTCTTTTTGTTCACGCTGAGGCTGTGGTTTTGGTTAATGGGGCGCCTGAATCCTCACGAAGCTACTATTATTCATAGCATGGAACTTATTAGGCCTAAACTTATCTTTGGGGGACGGGGGGGACTCTTCTTGATCTCCTTGGAATACATGTCGTGGCTGCAAGCGTGAAAGTCGGCTTCCTCTACACATTTTTTAAACGAAGAAGCTCTTCTATCAGTTACGGTATTCTTGCTATTTATTTATTGGTATCTTGGTGTTAAATAAAATAATATAATTACCAATTAAAAAAATTCCTATTATTTTTGCTTGAATATTATTGACACTTGCAACTATATAGAGTGGGAATAATGATCTCTAATGAAGTAGCAAAATATTAGGTAGGGTGGAACCTTTTACAAACCCAAAGACATGACGCAAGTTATACGCACACTGGCATACTGGCCGACCGAAATTAAGGCTCCACCTAGGGATGGATCTAAGAGTGATTTAAATACACAGTTGCTAGGCCAAGGAATATTCCATCACGGCTACAAAAGTATGCTCCAATAGGATTAAAGTTTACATACACTATAGGGCAAGTTAAATGGCAATGCAATTAAATATTGACGGTTCACGGCTCAGACAATTGACACTATCAATTAAGTTTACACCGATGGATAATTAATTAAGAAATGATCTTATAATTATGCAAGTTCTAGATTAAAGGGGATCTTTCAGGTTCGAGGTGATAAATGTGGAGGAGCTTGACGAATCAGGCGTTAAATCCTTTTTACCTGGATATGCGGCGAGTATGACCAGGGAGGTAAGTTTAGCCTTAAAATTGTGGGCGTCTCACGAGACGCTTAATCCAACTTCGGCAAGCAGAGGATGCCTCAAGAATGGCTTTTCAGAACCATAAAATCCGAAGACGTGGTGAGAAGGGTTTGAAGAGCGCCTAAAACTATCTCCACGAACAACACTGAGTGAAGACTAGCTTTTCCTTGTCTCTTCGAAAATCACTCAATTATTCTCTGGACGAGACTGTAGTCGATTCCCTCTCAACAACGAAGACGTTAACGGCTAACGTACTGGACTGTGGCTTCAGACACAATCTGCCTGTGAATTCCAAAGTATCGAATATATACTCAAAAATTATCTAGACGGGGAGAGAGATTCATCGCCAACAAACTTCCTTAACTGCCTTGGGTGGCGATAATGGTCCATAACGGGAAGTCGCGATACATCCTTGATGGTCTTTCCATTGTTCAGATTTTCGCAGTCAGGTGGGTGATGATGGAGAACCGAGGTAGGGGAGAAGGTGAAAAGAGAAAAAAATAAGTCCTTTTCTTTCTCCTCATTTTTCCATACAGAGCAAGAAGGAAATATAGAGAAAAATGAAAAAAATTATCAAGTGGAACAATTATTTTCTATGATGTTTGATTTTGAATTTAATCTTTTCCTCTGTGACCTGAAGATACTTTCCACTTCGCTTTCATCATCTTATATTTGTTCCTGTTTTGTCTTTAGTTTTTATTTTTTATGTAATTGGTATCTTTTCAATCATTTAATTAGCTTGATCCATGATTGTGTCTGTCTGAATTTGTTTACCTCTAAATTTTCTTTTAATTTCATTCAAATTCCTAAGTGATCATTATATATCATGGGATCTAAAGGTGGTCAGAAATATTTGTTTATTGTTTTGTGGCAGACCACTCCACGAGAATGTAGAGAAGTCGGGTATGAGCCTTTTAACTGCATTTCTTTAAAATAACAGCTCCAGGTTTCTTGCCCAACACAGTTAAGTGTTTTACCTTCCAAATCGCTTCCTTTTAGAGTTTTGGCTCCCTCTCGGATAGTAAATTATTGACATCTTTATCTTCTGCTCAAATAGGGATGTATCTGCTTATTCACGTCAATTGTGGATTATTTCTAGTTTTGAAGGTAAAACGGATGTTCGTATTTTACTTAGTGGATAGTGTTTTCTGAACAATTACAGACTCATCATTAAGGGAGAGATTTTATCATTACTAAATCCTTGAACAACCTTGATAAAAAGGCCATTTTGTGGCCCATTGACAGTGTGTCATGAAGGGCAATATTAAACTTCCCTCCTATTCTGTATAAATTCTTCATCTTAATAATGTTATTTTGTGCTATTCGTAAATAAATAAGAGTATGATAAGTGGGAAAAATAATTAAATTTACTTTATTAAAGGTACGGATAGGTCCAATTTTCATTGTCTACACATACTCATCTACAAAAAGATGTAAAAATCTCCAAATAATTCAATAGTGCATATTTCTATTACCATCTTGCGTTTGTTAGAGCGTTTTGCTTTCTAATTCTCCAAAAAAGGAAGATAACTTATGCAAAGTTGTTCTATTAAGCCTCTTTAACAAAATATCGTGGCTTAATTAAAAACATTTAGACAAGTTTAATATTTCGGTCTTGTTAATATACATTGAGTACAGTAAAAGTGTTGTGGAATTCATCCCAATATGTCCAGTGTAAAACGATGTGTATCTCTTGCACTGAAATATATTACAATTATATTCGAAGAGAAGTTGAGCCTCCTGCTCGTCAGAATGTTAAAATTGGGAATTTAAAATATAATGAAAATACTTAGATTCCACCACCAAATCAAACATGAAAAAGCTTTAAATATTTCCCTAGTCACCTTAATATGTCAGAAAATGATGGCTATAGTACTTTTTGTCTTTCTTTTCTTCTGCCAATTCCATTTCTGCTCCAGTTAATCACGACCTGTTCGATATGAAAGTTATTATATATTTTTGATTGAGTCTGAGAAAGCGAGTGAGCCTTGAAATGCACAAAGTAAATAAACAAACGTTGCATCAAAGGAATTAAAAGCAGAATTAATTGTCTTGTTTTCTTGAAGTTCAAACATTACGTGTTTCCTCTGCGTATTTTGTCGTTCGCAAGAGAAATGGCTGCGAGTTCTTTAGCATGAAATCGGCGTCAGCTGTTGTTGTGCTATGAAGGCGGCTTACAAGAATAGTGCAGAAAAAGAGGTTGGGGAAAATATTTGATATTTATTAGACAGATAAAATTTATGCAAAAGAATTTGGAACTAAAAACATCAAAATACATTGCGAAGTGAAAATGCATAGTATAGATTTGGATGTTAGGTAATGCATCCTAAATCTTGAGATTATAAATGGCCCGCCCAATAGTCCAAATTTAATGCTGTTTGGGCTTACTATGGAAGAGCAGTTCAAATGTAGACAATGATTTTAAAGGGATCACTTCTTATTCATGACCAATTCATTTGAGTTCCATAAAACGGTATTATCCGTCAAATAAATAATTGCAATGTTGTTACCTGTAGAAGTATTTTAACATGACCGCTATAAATAGTATTGTAGATTTAATTATTCCAGCTATGTATGCTTGCTGAGATTTACTGACCAAAACTTCATAAGTATCTCTGTACTCGTCTATAGTACATTGACTGGCTGCCATTGTTTGTAAGGTAAAGTCGCTTCCTAAAAGAATTGTAAAAATGAGCAGCTAATAAAGGTGGAATAATACCTCAAATACTATTTAGGTAGTGGAAAAGTATGTTATATTACTATTGCACAATGTAATCGAAGTGAATAACTAATTATCGAAAACAATTTATTTGGAACAAAACCAAATATACTGCGTCGACTAATAATTTCGAATAAATAAAATGAAATGGCATTTTGAAATACCAATAAAATTCAACTACTCATTAAATCAATCTATCAAAAGTTTTCTAGGGCAGAAAAAGTATAATGTACCTCAAAAAAATCAAATAAGTTTCAAAATTGCGCCATAGTATAAGAAAAGGCAGAAAAGATACGGCTGGAAAACAAAACATGATTCTACAATTATTATTCCATCCAATAAGTAATGTGGTATTTTTTTAAGTTTACCATAATCGAATGGCTACAAAAATTCGAAAGCAGCTTTGTTTAAATTCCATGCTAGCCTACTCAACTCAAAGGCTGTCTTAGTGTAACCCTCGGCTTACATTTGGCAGCCCTTAGTCGTTATTTTCTGGCTTATTAAATCTTGCATTATTATTCTTATTTTAAGTTCTTATTGTTAACTGTTAAATATTATCTAAGTGTTAAAACAGCACATTTGCAATATTATGCCTCAAGAGTTTCGAAAAGGAAACATTGCTAAGTTAACAGCAGAAAGTTAACTTAGGTACTACTTATTGTGGCCCAGTGCAAAACATGCATTCGGATTTATCGCCCTAGAGCCGTTACTCTCAAAGATGAATCCAGCTCAGAACGACTAGTTGAATTATTAAGGTACTAGGCAATGGCTTCGCTACTACGATTAAAATTTAAAACCTAAAAAAAAGTAGCCATGATTATAGAAGATATATAAAAATATATTTTCTGAACTTCACTATTTGTAATTCTTTGGGTTTTAAATAAATCAAGAAATTTCGATACTTATATTAATTTATGAACTTCACCATTTTGTCTTTTGATATTATAAAAGAATTAGTAGAAATATTTTGATAAAAAAACATAAATCAAACCAAAGTAAAATGAAATTATTATTCAAATACTCCGAAAAATCCCTTCTTGAATTATAGAGTTAGTGATGATGATGATGATTTAAAAACTTACAGTGGAAGAAAATTGGATTGTAACTGTTGAACAATTGCCTTAAAAACTACATTCAACTAATTCCACTATGCATAGTCATTTAAAGGGGAGAGGTACCGTTTCAAAACTAAGGAAATGGATTAATCACGACCTCTCAAAGGTACCCTTGCAACAAAGAAGCAACATTCGTAGGATTGTTAGAGAAGGCAAAAAGTGGTTTATACACGACAATATTTAATGTTTCATACATTGGAATAGTCTTGAGTTTTCTTACACCGAAGATTCTGTTCGGATTTTAGTGTGATATGAATAGCATAATCCATTTTAAACTTTGCCCAGTTAGGTCGTTAACATGAGGCACTTGAAGATAAATGGCCAATATTTCTGAATGAAAGGGGTTTAAAAACTTTGATTGCCAATTAATGATCAATCCTCTCTACCCATCTGAGTTATCCAAATCAGATTATAATCTTTTTAAATGTTTATTAAATCACCTTAATAGAATGAAGATGAGAACAGAAGTGGTCAAAAGGACCTTAAGGAACTTTGGAAAAACAAAATCGAACGATTGTCACAAGTTATTAAAATTATGTAGAAAAATGGGAAATTTAAGACGAAGATAGCGCCGTCATTTCTAAGGTATTAGAGCCTTCTAATAAAAAAGGTTATAGAAACAATGTTATTCACCTCATTGAATTACCTAGGAATACCTATTTATTTATGCAATGCTGAGGAAATTTATTTTTCGGAATTTTGTTAGGTTTTTCTGGTAAACCTGAAGATCCGTGCTCCTAGTCGTCTAAAGTTTCGTCCATGTTCCAATATGGTTCACCTTTATGACTAATTTAGAAGTTCGGCTCATGGGGGAACGGATCGTACAGGAGATCGCAGAGCAGATGATCCTGAGATTTCAATCATTTAGGGGGGTCTGGAGGACGCAACCCACCAGTGCATAATCAGATTTTTTTATAAAATAACGTAACTAACATTAATTGATTTTTTTCTCCATTTAAGATCACTTTAATCACTGTATATTTAATTTTTCAGCCATGAATTTTTGGCAATGTTTTGACTTTTTATACATTTTAAATAATTAGCTATATGTTTTTGAGGAGAAGAGATGATCTTTTATGCGGGAGTTTCAGTTTTAACATTGATTCCTTGTGTGCAACTTGCCCTAAAAATATTCTCGAACATTCCGGGTTTTTTGCGATCGAGAAAAATTACTAAATTTTTAGCCGATCATAAATTAATTCAAGTTCAAATTAATTGTGAATAGTGTGGTCAAGCGTTAGCGATCCAAGATAATTTTTCTTTTAAATGTGCTAAAAGAAAACGTGATTTTGAGAGCTGCGAGAGTAATCGCCATTATTTCAATCGTTCAGCTCTAAATGGGACATTTTTTTCAAAATCACATCCTCGCCGCTATTTCCAAGCTATATCCACCACAATAAAGTAAATGAAAAGCATTTTCCCTTTTTTTTAATTTTATTATGTTTATGGTTATTTTCTAGAATCTTTGTAGTGAATATATAAATGGCGCCTTGTAGATTTGAACTATGACTCTAACACGCATGAATAGGCGCGTGTGAAAGAAACAAACTTCGTCTCAATAGATTTCGGCTTAAAAACATAAACATTGGCGACTAAAAAATGTTAAAGTAGGCGGCGCTATCGTCGTCATAAATTACCAAAAAATGGAGACTTGTGGTAGAAACTCTTATAAATTATATCAATTATTAACTTAATAAATACGAACTTATATATATATAAATAACTTAAAAAGAGTTGATTTATTAGTAGTCATAAAATAATGAAAATAATGGCACATTATTTAGAGAATACATTAACTTCCTCTGAATTAAATATAATATTCTACCTCTTTTCAGCAGGGCCACTGTGACCAAGATTTCAACTATTTAGCGATCAAAAATAAACAAAAGATATGGACATTTTTAACAAGCGGAAAAATGCAGTTAGAAGAAACAAGGGAAAAAGATAAAGGTGGAAAAGGAAATAGTGTAAGAGTAAAAACAGGATAGCAATAACATAGGCTAAAATAAGTGATATCTACCACAACGTTTTCGAGGCTTTAATTTCATTATTGACGGTTTTTTAAGGTTTGTCATAAATACAAAGATACTTAGAGGGGGAACCTATAAATCATAAAAAGCCTTTTTTTCGTTGGAGAAAATACTTTAAAATTCTTAGTCTTGAACATATGTTATTTAATAATGTCGTTTAAGACAAGAGGGATACTTCAACGCCGACTATACATTGAATGAAAAGATTTTGAGCGCTGAAATAACTTTACCAAAAGAATATATTAAAACACATGAAGTTAGTTAGGAATTTAATTGCCCGTGAACAGTTTTGCGCCTCTTATTTACAAATGGCAAACAAATATGTCCCTCATATATGAAGGATCGATTAAATTTTATTAGAACTAATAGTCATTTTGGTACTCGTGCCTCGAGAGAGAGTTTTTACTGTTCAATTTTTGAAGCAGTAGAAAGAGATTCGGCAATCGTAACACGATGTAGCTGAAATCGCCCGCATCGAATTTGGCTGATGGTGGGATGTATGCAGGAAAACAATATAGCTCCAATCCAGGTACAGCTACATTGCTACCGCCTGAAAGAAAGTATTTAAAGCAAAGAGAAGAATAGAGACTTAACACTGGCTGTAAATCGCATATCGTTCTACGCAGCAGCCATCCTGTGCTGATGGAGTCACAAAACCTTTTATAACCCAGAAGAGAGTCAGCAGAGGGAACGCGGTTAGCATGGGCGCTTTAACAAAGATAGCTAACGGGAAAGTTAAGAGACGAGACTCTGCAGCTCTTCTTAGTTAGTCCTGAGAGCGCTGCAATTTAAAAAAATGAATATCTCTTCCATGCCTACCTCAGAAAAAATGAGTTGATGTTAGTGTCATCTTGGAAAGAAAACCCCCACACTAATATATCCTACTCTTCCTGGATGCAAATTTCCGGGTGCTTTTGAACGAACAATGCGCAAAAGGCACTGTCGCCTTTGAATATTTAGTAAGGGAGGTTGTGCTTGCTATGCGATTTTTTTCCTCCTTCCACCTTAAAACCTTTGGTGGGGGAGGCTTCGAGGCGGTGATCTCTCTTCTGGTGAAACTACCCTCTGCGAGCAACCTAGTCTAGCCTTGAGTACAGAGTAGGATCCGAACTTTCTTTAGTGCTGTCTTTTCATGTTTCATCCACCTCTACAGGCTTAACATGCAGGACTGCAGAACACTAAGAAGCACGGAACGACAGGCTGTGCTCTCCCTTGACCTCTAAAAGGGATGGCCTTATCGTGCAGTTCCTACCGGGAGCGCTAAATATTGTGTTGTCTGCCTTCTCTATTAGCAGTGCCCTGTGATTGAAAAGGATGGGATACAGCTGCAAGGGAACTACAGTCGCTCGAGGGTGCCTTTCATTTTGGAAACCATTACACCAGTAAACCTAGGACAAGAGTAAACCTATTCTCCGAAAGAAAATGGTATGCATGGCCCTTGAGAAATCCCAGGGCGGCGGCTGCTTTACAGAGGTGCACCTCCCTGCCACAAAGTCAGGATAGCAGCTCTTGCCGCGTGAAGTATCCCAGCCTGACACGCTGCAGCAGCACGCCATTCGCTCTGGGCTGCTGATAGGCTACGTCCAGGTGCGATATGCTGGTTGGTGGCGTAAGCCAGGACGGTGATGAGGCAAGCCGCCGTGCTCACTCCCCTAGTCTATCAGAACAGGTGGGGTTGAAGGCTCACCACGCTCTACATTAGCTTACTCAGCACCATCCTTTCCGGTGTTTTTCTAGTACAGCTCTGGAGGGAGATTGGCCTGAAGGTAGTGGGATTATTTGGCGTGGGGATGGGCTGGATGTCAGAGTCCTTCCAGGAAGGCAGCAGATGGCCTCTCAGCCACGACGCGTTGACAAGGGGCAGCAGCGCGGCGTCCCCGGCGGGCCCAGCGTGGGCCATCATGGAGTACCGCACTCCGTCGGACTACCGCTATGTCACACCTACGGTTCACCCTAGCCAGCAGCTCGAGCTTGAATGACTAGCCCGTGGCGTGCGGCTGGCCCTTCTAGTCACTCTGTTGGCGTTTGTGGGCACTACTCCAGCCACTTTGCCATCCTGGTGATCAGGGGCACCCGCTGCAGGAGCCGCAGGTTGGGGCGGTCAGGCGCTTCTCATACAGCCTCCTGTGAACGTTGACACGGTGATTGTGCCGTTCCACTGCGGCCAGAGTGAGGGAGGTGAGGGTCCCGTAGCGGTCGCTGGTGAGGGTGTGGTGGACCTGCCTGGTGGCATTGGGCTGTAGGTCACACAACAGCAGCGTGTGGCCGATCCCATGGACGACGTGGCTTGCTCGGTGTTGCGCAGGCGGACGTGAAGGAATTCTTCGAGCAAGTCGGCCAGGTGGCGCCCAGTCGATTTGATTCGTGACACAGAGTGCAGCACGAGGTGGTGGGCGTTGAAGTCGCACACCACGAGGAGGCTGGAATGAGATCGAGGGAGAGCAGCTACCCTGCCTCCAGCAGGTACCGCTGGTTCCTGTATACTTTGTATACCGTGAGAACGAGTGGCCCCAGCTGCCAATACCTTCGCGCCGTTCCCAAAGTGCACGGGTGCGGCGATCCTCTTGTGCGGGATGGTGTTCCGTATGAGGGCTGCACAGCAATTCATATTTCCGTCGCCGGTCTTCTGCAGGAGAACTAGGTCTAGGTCCTCCTGGAAGAAGTCTTGTAGCACCTACTTTTTCTTGGGGTGGAGGCCCTGCACATTCCACTGCAGCACCATCATCGTGGGCGCCGGTGCGTGAGCTGGGTGGGTGGGGCTATTACTCCGCGCCTACATCTTGGTTGTGGGCGTTGGGTGGGTGGAGATGGTGTTGGGTGGCCCCCCTCGGCGTTGATGATGATGGGGAAGATCGAAGGCGCCCCTTGTGATGGCCGTGATCACCTCTTCGCGGAGGTGTGCGTCAAAGTCCAGCTCGGTAGGGTCTGCAGTGCCCTGCCGGTGGTCAAGCAGCCTCTTTACAAGTCGTAACACAGACGCGAGGATGACGTCCACAATGGCTCTGCTCTCCTCATTGAGTCTCTCGCCATAGCTAGAGGGTCCATGTCGAGACTCTGTCGGAGGGTGGGCATTGGGCAGCACTGTGGACGGCTCCTCGATGGGGAGGGTGCGGTGGGCCTGACTTCTGTGTCCCCTCCTCCTCTGTGGCTTTGGGTCCAAGGAGGTGGAGGGATGGGGATACGTGTGAGCGGAGTTGTCGGTGGTGCGGCTGCTGGTTTCCTCTCTCGCTGCCCACCCCTTCCCCTCTCCCATCTATACCTAATCTGTGCCGGGCTGTTGAGGGGTGGGGGCGGGTAGAAGGCCCACGCCGGCCTGTTTGGTGATAGCGCAGGAACAAGGCGTCGGCTGCCTTGTTGCTGAGGGAGGAAGCACGTGGTTCCCCCTGCTGTTGTTGCCTTTGTTGTTGAAGTGAGCCACGTGGTTCCGTCTGCTGCTGCTGATGCTGAAGTGTTCGTGTGGCATCCTCCTCATGCGCTCGGTGGACTTCACTTTCCACGTGCGGTGGCCCTTGGAGCAGTTGAGGCACCGTGCCGTGGTGGCCTCGCTGGCCCTATGGCGACCGATGCACTGCTCCGTCGGGTGCGCTTGTCTACATACGCCACACCTGACGGGGTGTTGGCACGTGGCCTGCAGGTGCCCGATGCGCTGGTACTTGTAGCACCTCATAGGTTTCACCCTGGTAGGAGCGCAGCGCATAGCGGCCCCAGCTTCCCAGGCCCAGCTTGGGGGGCGGCGGCCCCTCATACACTAACAAGATCTGCCTCGTGGGGACCTTCTCTCCGTGCGTCTGGAGCCGTGTTGCTGATAGCACGTGGGGGTGGCCCTCAACAGACTGGAGGGGGAGATTGGTGGGGTAACTCTCCAGCACCACCTTGTTTCTCCTCACGCTGGGGTCGAGCAGGATCACTTGGTCCTCCTCCTCGGCATGGCGGCGCAGCAGGACCTCTGACCCATCGTCCTTCATGGTGAGGACGTATTCGCTGGTGAGAGTCAAGCGTACGTTTATTCGCAGGCCAGGGTGACCGCTCTCCAGCTCCGTCACATTCTGGTAGGCACTGGTGTTGATCTCCTTGTGAACCAGTTTGAACTTGGGACCTGGGCCTCATCGGGAATTCGAGATTGTTTCCCAGCCTCCCTCGTTCTCCTGCCTGGCATCCTCGGTTTGGGGGCTCTCGTCGATGACGAAGCGACCGCTTTCATCACTGGATGCCTCCTCTGCGTGTTAGAACTCCGGCTCCAGGCTGTGGGTGGTCCTCTTTGGCGAACGGTTCCGCGTGCGCTTCACCGATCTCTTTTGTCATGGTAGCGTCTCTAGGCATATAGTGGTCACTGTTAGACATGTTCCAAGTGTGAATTTCAGTTTGTATCTCATTAATCCTCAGGTTTCACATGTTATTTTCCGCTCAGAATTGTTCAACAATGTCCCAAATTAGGTTTTCGCTGTTTTCTGTGCCGAATTCCCTGAATTTGACACTTAAAAAAAAACTGCATTATAGAGCAAGAGTAAAATACATCCGTCGTTGATTGTGTCCAAATTTTAATACACCCAAATTCTTTTTTTTGTTGATTGTGTCCAAATTTTAATACTTACATATATTTTTTTCAGGCATATTTAGAAGTTTTACACGATAAAGTCTTTTCAAGGTCTCTCTCTCTCTCTCTCTCTCTCTCTCTCTCTCTCTATATATATATATATATATATATATATATATATATATATATATTAAAAAAAATGGTCCTAATTGGTAGCAATAAAGAACGTCCCTAATGAATGATACCACTGCTCTGAAGAAAAATGCAAATATGTCTCTTGATAATAACTCTGCTTACGGCATTTCCGTTTCTTCAAACCATCTTTGTTTCATAGTAGACTGCCCATCCTTCTCTATTCTGTGAGATTTTATTTTTATTAAGATTCTTTCATCTGTAACAGTGGCAGAAGCGTTTTTGAAATCGAGATAAACTATTTATACAGCTTTATCTTGGTATAGCGTTCCGATCGTTTAGTTAAAAAATTCAAGCCAATTTGTTAAGCATGAGCCTCCGCATCAAAAGCAGTGTTGTCTCTCATTGATTAGCTTATTAAAGGATCATCCGCAAAATCACAATGAAATAAGGGTCTTGTAAGTGTCTAAGCCATGGAATCTTATATATAATGGTGATCTCTGAGACACTTCTTTACTTATGCTTAATCGCAAAATTACTCATTCATACTAGTAATTGCAAGGATAACCTCTAAAATGTTCATGAAATGTTCTTAGGAGTTACTCATATGTCAAGAGATGGCACCGTTCTTTTAAGTACCATTGTTATTTGGACAGAATTTGCTATGAATATATTGTGGACGTAATTATATAAAGATCCTTTCCGTGAGAGCACGTTTTATTCATATCCCACCTGTGCAAGTAAAAAAAAATTCCAGTTTTACCATAAATTTATGATAACTACTTTTTCTCAGTTACCTACTAATATTTAATTTTGTATAAAATAAATTCCTCATACTTTTGTTTAACTAATGACCTCAAAAGGAGAGATAAGCTTCCCGTGATTGACCTGTTAATGACTTGCTAGACTAAAAGCTCTAAGAGCAAAAGGTTAACCAAATGCTTAGATATATCGTTTAAATAGTTTGATAACTAGTTCATAAAATAATAGCAACTTTAGGGTGAAATATTTATCAAAGGTAAGAAATTTTTATTAATATAAAAATAATACCACTCAAACAGTACACATTAAAAAATAGGCAGGCAATAAATACAGGAAATTTCCTTGGACGCACTATAAGAAGATATATTAGAACTGAAAAAAATGAAAAATAATAAAAGGGGAACTTGTCCATTTTGAGTTTAATACTTTATATGTATAATTTAACAAAAGACTCCTAGCCAACAATTGTCGGAACCGCAGCGTGATTTGGATAACATGAAGCAAGTGCGGACATTCGATAAATTGATAGGACAAAACAGCTTCTTATCCTTGAGCAAATAGCGTCAAAGTGTGGATTTTAAGAAAATTAACATAACTTCATTAAAAGTATAGTAACAGCCGTACAAATTGACGAATCGTTAGCTATTGTGTTATCTGACTTCAATTAATTATTAATTTTGCTTAAAAACAGTTTTTGTTCATTTAGAGATCAGTTTTCTTGAGTCAGACTGGATAATGAAAGGGTTATGACGAGAAAAACTAGCGAGTACAGCTTGGGACGATATTATCTTTCCTTTTAATGGACGCTGCAGTTCTGGCAGCAGTTATGGCGTCCGCCATGACTGGTCTAAAGATTTATCTACAAAATTATAACATAAAGAAGCATTTGCCCAAGGTTTGGGAACTTCTCTCAAGCTAACTTGAAGTTGTTGATTAACAATATATAACTGAAAATTGCGTTGGTTTGGCCTGTCATTTAACGAACATTTACCATAATTTCATTATATTTGAACACTAAAGTTACTGTGAAATCAAGGGCCATCGAACGAACAGCTTGGTGCGCAACCTCATTACTCAGCCTGCCAAAATTCTATGGGTCCCAACAAAAGAAAGCTTAAATCTAGACACATTCCTAAATCACCTCGTGCAGACCTTTATTACCGCGGGTTTGAAATAGAAAACTGATTAAAGGAATCTAAAATACTTTTATAGTCGTTAAGACTAATAAACTCGGTAAAAAATCGAATTAGAATAAAGGGAGAGGCGAGAAGCGCACAAGAATGTTCGGCGATAAAACATAGACGCAGAGGCAAGGCCCTCACTAAAAACTATCATGAGTTCAGTGCCGACCTATATACACAATTTTCTAGAAAGTACACTTCAACACTCCTGTGACCACAGACTTATCAAATGTTACGTGTCATAGGAGCAATTACTTAAACGGTTTTATAACAGAACTGATCCTAAATGGTTTGGACATCGACGGAAACTTAGTCCAGTTATTATCTACAAAGCCGTGAAGATACATTTGTCGGCTTCAAAAGATGACTTTTATTTCACACAAAAATGTAGCTTAGAATAGATTGCGATCTATGATAAGAAATTAATATAAGACCACTGTCTAGATTTAAGCTATTTACAGACTAAGTATGGAAAGAAGCACTAGAGGGTCGGAGGTCATTGTTTCCGACGGAATCCAGAGAAGTACATCTGGCAAGCTTAATTTATGTTAGATAGGATCAATAAGATGTATAGCTACCATTACGTACTTCAGTCACAACCCATTAGATGTAAGACAAAAACCTTAAAATTATGCATTATTTTTTAACAATTGGTAAATGAGCCACTATGTTAATTTCAGTAAAAAGTCAGACCCAGAATATTAAAATATATAGCATTTGTTACGTATGGAACACAGCAATATCTGCAATCACAGGTATATTCAAACACGTCGGGCTCTCCTACACCATTCCATAAATCCGGATAAGAGCACACAGAACTATACTCTAACCATTCAATTGAGCCTCTAACACATAATTATACCGATCCAATCTCGCTATTGTATACTCTATTTAGCACTCTATAAAAAAATCAGACACAGGAGAATAGGTACCACATACTCTTTTTGAAAGCATACCTCACATTTAAAAAAAATTGCTTAAACCCACAAACGCAGCATATACTAGACAAGTTAAAAGAACAACTTACCCCAGCTCACACATATTATTAGCAGCAAAAGACCAAAGAAAAATACTTAGAACAGCTTAGAAACATATCATACCACAAAAAGGCTAAACGCAAACATTACTAATAAGGAAAAACAAGGTTTGCTGACCAGAGTCGCGTGTTTTCATTATTTTTTATTTATGACCTTACCGTCAAAATTTTGATAATTCCAGGACTAACCTTGGGAGGACCTTGGCACTTATATAATTCAAAAGAAAATGCAAAATGACATAAGGGTTTGCAGGTTTGTTAGAATCGGACGAAGAGTTAAAATGTTATTGCCCAACAAAATAATTCCCGGGCTAACCTTGAAAGAACCTTTGCAAAGAGAATGTAAAACAACATAAGGATTTCGAATTTCATTAGAGTCTACCGAATAAGCACAATGTTATTGCCAAAACCACTAAAGAAAAATGGGGACCGACCGACCGATAGATTGAGATATAGAGTTGCATGAATAACTCCGTTCCTTTATTTTCTAAGAGTGCTATACTATTTTTATTTTTGTTTTGATGGTTCTTTAACCATTGAGGATTCGTAATATTATATATCGATTCCTATATGCAGCGTTTCGAGGATTTAATTAAACAACTAGGGCAAAAATATACTTTTAATTACATAAAAAAATTAAATATTAAAAACTTTAAATATACTAAGTCTATAATAAAAGGAACTAAATAAAACTCAATAATACCAATTAGTGCTCGTGATGGTTGACGCCGAAATTCACTTAAGTAAGGAACGGTACATAAAGAACACAAATAATTTGGAATTCTTTATTTTTAACTAAGAGGGAATCTCGCGTTGGATGACCTTAAACGAGAACCTCGTTGATATGATGATTCAAGACGTGATGCTGATTCGGGCACACAGCTGTCCACCTTGCTGCGCGAAAAATACATTGGTAGAGGTTATTTGGGAATAACAGCTGACCTAGAAGTAAGTGGGGAGCGTGTGCGATGCTTCTTGATTTGACGATATAAGCGAGTGAAATGAAATATACGATTATTCCAATACTTTGGTTAAACTTGCGAGCTTCTCGATGATGAGACTTAACGTTATAAGCGAGGCGATTGTGGATGTACGATTATTTAAATCCTTGGGTTACACTTGCTGGCTTCTCGATGATGAGTATTGACGAAGAGGGTAATCTCTGTTTTTATTCGGAAAACTGAGATAGGGGGTTTCACGGAACGAGATTGGTATGAGAGTGATTCTCTATACAGATGGTCTACTCTTCGATTTGACTAAATGTACAGCCTCGAGAAGAAAAATCCCGCTCGGTTCCACTTCATCTTGATTACCTATTTTACTCAGAGACTGCTCTTCTTCTCTCGATTGCTACCTCGATGCACTTCTTCTTTTCTTCAGATCCACCTAAATATAGGTCAATATCCCCTGGGGAAAGGAGGGTAGATGAGGGCCCACCTTTAAACCTCTCTCCTAGGGCATCCATTTTCAACATTTTGACCCATCTAGAGTTAAGCAATAGAATGTGACAGTGAGCATGTTCATAGATTTTTATTCTAAAGGCTATCCCACCCTCCTTTTTATATTAACCAAAGACGAAATCTGCTATTGGTAATCCTTCTTTGCGAGCGATCTCAGGATTGTTGGGACAGCGCGACAAAGGAGAGGGTGGGATAAAGTATTAGCCCTTATAGAACGTAACTGTTGACGCTGTGTAACCAAGCAAGCGTCTGTTTGCCCTCGCGATATTGATTTTCCCCCATTTCCTCCCTTCTAAAGAAGGTAATGGGTGGGAGGGATGTGAACTCAAGTGCAAAAAGAATAAACGAGAAAAAAAACACATGTCTTGGAACGCCAAGTCCGACTGTTACCATGCAAACACAGTGGTCAACCATCCTACTAAATTAAAGCTTATTGATATTATACGCAGAAGAGCGCACGTACATAGAAAGGTAGAATATAACCTTGACTCGTAATGCCAGGCAGTTCGGATAACACAACTCAATTTAATAAAAAAAAAACATCGATTACAACAAAGTACTTGAAAAAGAAACTCACTCTTAATCCGTACCTAGGCAGTTAATTCTTTACACAAATAAACCTTAACACATTAATATCTACACAAACAAAATTGGTCTTAATACAAAAAGGAGTATTATTACCCCTCTGTTGGGTTTCCGCTTAAGTTATCGGCTCTATACTTATCTGAGCCTTTTATATAGTCTATGTTACTTTGGTACCTAATGAACAATAGACTCGATCGCATCATTCTGCCATTCTGTCTTTTGCTCTTACGCCAATAGGCCAGAGGCCGGTGATTGAATTACACGTTAAACTCACTACCTTTTACATAGAAATTGAATTTCTTTATCCCCCAAATTACGGTGAGCCCTGCTGGTTCAATAGTTACATAAGCTATGGGAACTAGAGAATAATCGTCTCCATTTTGTACCCAGACACTACCGATTCCTTCACACCAGGCATCGGTTTGGATTCCAAACTTCTTTTAGGGATTGGGTAATCGAAAGATGGAGGCTGAACTTAAATTTTCTCGAGCAGGTAATTATGAATCTATGATTAGGCCAAAGTGTGGGTTGAAATCTAACTCAGTGGATGGGTCGTCCTGGGAAAAGTCTAATGGGGGTAGGCGATACCCGTTTTCCGCTTCTACGTACATCTTGATTACAACCTGAAGAGGTTCACATGGGTATAACGCTTCCATGGTTCCTTCTTCATGCATCGTCACAATATTGTGCTGGGGTTTCGTCATAGTATTGGCCTAGCTCCAGGCCGACATACAACTACCATAACTTCAACCTGATCCTTGCTCACTGCCTATTCATGTGCCAGTAATCATTCTTTCTCTTCTCTTTCCATCTGTATTCTTCTTTCTTCTACTTCTTTTTCTCTCTCTTTACTTCTTTCTTCTGCTTCTTTTCCATCTGTATTTTTTTTTTCTCGGATTCTCTTTCCGCTTGCGCATGTTCTCTTTCCATCTGTATTCTTCATTGTTCTGCTTCTCTTTCCATCTGTATTCTTTTTTCGTTCCGCTTCTTTTTCCATCTGTATTCTTCTTTCTTCTGTTTTCTTTTATTCTGTATTCTTATTTATTCTGCTTCTCTTTTCATCTCTTTTCTTAATTTCTTTTGCTTTTTTCCCATCTGCATTCTTCTTTCTTCTGCTTCTCTTTTCATCTCTATTATTCTCTTTTTTAATTTCTTTCTATCTGTATTGTTTTTTATGCTTCTCTTTTCAGCCGTATTCGTATTTATTTTGCTTTCTTTCTTTCTTCTGCTTCTCTTTTAATCTCTATTCTTCTTTCTTCTGCGTTTCATTTCATCTGTATTCTTCTCTCTTCTGCTTGTATTTCCATCTGCTTTCTTCTTTCTTCTGTTTCCATCTGTATTCTTTTTCTTCTCTTTTCTCTTGAATATCTTCTTGTTCCTGGATGTAGGCAATTACTTCTTTCCCTACTAGTCTAAGAATTTGGCCTTGTTGGCGGAACCTAGCGAATGCCCTCATTTTAACTATGTCCATAAAAAAACTCACCGATGTACGCTAAAGGGAGATATGCGACACGAAACAATTAGCGCTCTGCCTAACCCAACTTTACCTCCCACACTTTCTGTTAAGTGAAATACCACAAAAAATAATTAACACCATTAACGGGCTAACCACAGATAATTAACAAAAATTATTGACCGACATGATCCTCTTATATGTTTAATTTTCGTCGTAGGATTAGGCAGAAATTTGTTACTACTCAAGGGGATACAACACAATCGACTATTATTGAGTTCTTTTAAATATCCATGAAACTGACACCAATTTTAATGTCGTGGTATACGGCCGAGTATGTATGTGCGTTTGATCCGTACATGAATAACTCCGCTCCTTTTTTCTCTACGAGCGCTAAACTTTATTTACTTTTGTTTTGTTGGTTCTTTAACCAGGGAGGGTTCGTAATATTATATATTTATTGCCATATGCAGCGTTTCGAGGATTTAATTAAACAACTAGGGCAAAAATATACTTTTAATTAGATAAAAAAATAAAAAATGAAAATCTTCAAATATACTAAGGCTATAATGAGAGGATCTAGGTAAAAATTAATGCTACCAATGATTATTACACGATGGTTGACGCCAAAATTCACTTTAGTACGGAATATTAACTAACGAACATAAATAGGTTGGAATCATTTTACCTTTAACTAAGAGCAAGTTTGGCATGAGATGACCTTGAACAAGAACCTCGTTGATACGATGATTCAAGGCGTGATGCTGACTTGGACATACAGTTGTCCTTCTCGCTGCGCGAAGGATACGTAGGTGGAAGTTATTTGGGAATAACAGCTGACTTCGAGGTATGTGTAGAGCGTATAGCGATGCTTCTTGACTTGACGATATAAGCAAGGGAAATGTAGATGTACGATTATTCCAATACTTTGGTTACACTTGCGGGCTCCTCGATGATTAGACTTGACTATATAAGAGAGGGGATTGTGGATGCACGATTATTCTAATCCTTGGGTTACACTTGCGGGCTTCTCGATGATGAGACTTGACCAAGAGGTGAATCTTTTCTCGAGTGGAACTTCACATTGGTATTTCTCAATGGTGAAGAATATATCTGTTTTTATTCGGAAAACTGAGATAGGGGGTTTCTCTGAACGAGATTAGTATAAGAGTGCTTCTCTTTACCGCTGGTCTAATCTTCAATGTGACCAAATGAATAGCCTCAAGAGGAGAAATCTCCCTCGGTTCCACTTCTTCTTTATTTCCTGTTTTAGTCAGGGACTGCTTTTCTTTTCTCGAATTCTACCTCGATTATCTTCTTCTTTTTTGCAGGTCGAACTTTATATATGTCGATTATCTCCTGGCGAACGGTGCGAGATGAGGGCCCACCTTTACGCCTCTCTCCTATGGCATCACTTTTCAATGTTGTGACCCTTCGCTCTTCTGGTTTACGTCGGAGAAAGTAAAGTTTCGTCTATTTAGCGAAAATAGACCTAAACAATAGGAGGTAACAGTGAGCCTGGGCATAGATTTTTATTCTAAAGGCTATCTCACCCAGCTTTGTTTATATTAACGGACTACGGAATCTGCTGATGGTAATTCTTCTTTGCTAGCGTTCTCGAGGATTGTTGAGACAGCGTCTAAGGGGAAACGGGACGGGGAGGGGGGGTTAAGTATCGGAGCATATGGAACGTAACTATTTACACTGTTTTTCCTCGCGATGTTGATTTCCACACATAAGATAACCAACGCCGGTTATTATATTCATTTTTTCTCAGGTTATTATGATTACGTCAAACAGTCTGTATTTATTTCAGTGTTTTTCACGTGGTTGCAGGTCACCATCCCGGAATTCTCGGATATTGAGATTTCTGAGATCAATGAAATAGGTAACAATCTTTGCTAAAAAGATTCTTCATGGTTCTTAGATTTAGGAAAAAATCGTTTTATAGAACTGAAATCCCTCCCGCATACAGTTTAAAGCCTTCCCTCGATTTCCCATTTTCTGATTCCTCTTCCTTGGTTCTCCACCTCTTGAAAAGTTTCTATGTTTTAGTCATATTCACGTATGAGTCTACCATGTCCAAAAGGTTGTTTCGAAATAATAACAATATTATAGGGAAGTTTATTCTCTTGATTGTGCCGTTTGTCCTAAGGAATACCTTGGGCAAACCAGAAAAGCATTAGATGTACGCTTGACCCAACATAAATACAATATTAAAAGAAGTGAAAATATTAGTGCTTTCTATGTTCATTTATCTAAATATAGTCATTCTATCAATTGGAATTCGGCTAAATTTAATTATAAATTTGATGAATATGTTAAAAGAAATACTATCGAATGCTCATTCATTAATTCCTCGCCTACTTTCAATATATCGCCTAATTTCAATATATCCTGCGGTCTCTTTGACTGGCTCATGTAATTAAAAGGTTTATTTTTAAAGAAAGTGTCCATTTATATCTTAGTTAACCCTTTGATTTACTAAATTTACTGTATTTCTTTTGTTAATTTCAATGTATTTATAATTGCATGGGTATTTACTCGTAGTTTTGTGACCTAATTTGTCTACATTCTTTTCTCGCAGTTAGAACTTCCGGAAGAGATATTATCTTTATAATTTATGCCTTTACCCTTCCTTTCTGGTATTTTATCCCATTTATGATATTATTTTTTATTTCGTGTCTTTTCGCTCTACATGGGCTGGTCACCGCTTTTCTGTCTCAGAAATATACCACCTTTGTAAAATAATTCATAATTCCTTGAGAATGAACTGAACTAGTTCGAAAGTACTTTGGAATAACTTTTGATTTTCTTGTGTGATTTTATTGCATATATATATATATATATATATATATATATATATTATATATGTTCAGTATATCAGGTTTTATTGAAAGCGACGCCTAATTTGGTACTAATAATTTTCTTTTCAATCCTGTGGTTTTGTCGCATATTGGTTTCCTTTCTTGATTCAACTCTTAAATAAGCTCCCAAAGTTCATTGAAAAGTAAAAGTTTTTATCTTGCAGAAGGTGACAGTAAATTACTGCCCTTTTCCCTAATATTTTATTACACTAACGCGTTTCGATACGGTACGTATCACTTTAAGAGATAAAGTTGACAAATATACAAGAAATGTGTTTATATTTTACAATATATAGGTATATACATAGTAACAAACAAGATTTGGAAATGTATTATTGAACTAACACCCATTTGGGCAGTGGGGACTGATCAAAGGAAGAAAACTTCCGGACGCCGGATATGGGACAGAGATTAAGCTACTTTTCCATGATATTTAACAGGTGTGATCGAATATCTTAAACGCACCCTGTTGCTGGGTTCATTCATCTTGCACTTGAGAGTATCTAGTGGAAATTAAATTGTATGTTTAACCTTGGTAGCTTCCTTTAAGGAAATATAGCTTCAAGGAAGCGTAATTGGCGTCGATTTTTGTCTGATTCTAAAATATTAGTCTATTCCTCCATCATAATTTTTATTAAGGCAAACTTTCTGTTTCTCTCCTATGTGTGCTTTCAGTATTCTGTTATTTAGGTGGTATATCAGGCTCCTTGATTGTTCTTTTGGTCATCCTAATATATGCCTGAACTAAGAGATTACGATCTCCTAATTGGGTTGAATTTCAATCATTGGTTAATTCTTCATAAATGGCTATAGGTTCATCTAATATGGTATCATGTAGTTACAGTGACTCTTGAACGGCAATTTTTGGTTGTACTTCTGGGTTAATTATTTCCTTCATTATTCTCTAATCAAGAAGAAAAGTAAAGACTTTCTCCAGCTTAGATTGTATATTCATAGGTATTATAATAATGGTAAAATAATTTAAATCTCTTTAGTTTGAAAAACAATGGACGAATATAGTTGATATTGTATATAGGATGGCTGAACCAATAAGGATTGATATTCTTTCATGATAAACAAAATTATATAAAAATTAGTTTTAAATTAAAATAAATTAGCATAACTAGCAAAATCAGGATAGGCAGGGATGGTTTTAAACGAAGGTACGACAGAGATGGTAAAAAAAGAGCGAAGTACTAAGAGACAAAAAGGAAATAAAAAGAGATGTATGCACGCGGGAGAGTAAATAATGAAACGATAATTGGGACCCTTTAATGAAAAGTCATACAAAAATTCCGCCTGTTCTATTTTGACAATCAATAGAAAAATTCTTATCTTAGTAAAAAATAAATGTTTTACCACATATAAGATGAGAAAGGTGAGCACTAGATAAAAAATGAGAGTAAAGCAGAGTAATATAAGCTAACTGTCTCCATTAAGTCAATAAAGCAACTATCATTCTGAGGCTTGTATTATCAATTTAATTCCTTCCAATTATAAAAGCTAAGTATTCGTTGACCCGTTATCAGCCATCTTGCTACAAACCAATATACTGCTAACAATTTCCTACTTCTTAAGGAAAAACTTAAAGCACTACATCCTAACCTTTACATCATCCGAAATAAAGTAACATCCCTCTATACCAGCGTGACACTTCGAAAACTATTAATACTCTTTTTTTCTCGCAAATACTCCTTCCCCATCACCTCTTTCCCGTTTTAATGAGGAAAAATTAAGGCAAATTCTCCTTCTGTCTCGCAAGTCAATTACTTGTCGTTTAATGACAAATTTTTTCTCCAAAATGATGGCCTTGCTTTGAATATTCATGTATCGCCTTTCTAGCAAACTTATTCATTGTTTCCCTATGGGAGAAAGCACTTGGCAAGTGCCCCCCTCTAATTTTGCCCTCTATTCTATGAGAGATAGAGGACGATATTCAGCCCCCCCCTCCCACACAAGATGATTGAAGTAATATCGTTTGTCAACTTTTGCTATACAAGGAATGTCCGGAAATGCTTGGTTTCCGTTGAACTCGATCAAGTAGTTGTCGGGATACTGGTGCATCGTAAGTAGACATGTACTAACATCAAGAAAGAGCAGAAATGCACTTCGTGTATGGTTAGATAAGGTTAGGTTAGGTTAGGTTAACCTATCGCTTAACTTAGCCACACACAAACTACATATCTGCTCTTTCTTGATTTTAGTACATGTCCACTCACGATGCATCACTATCCAGAGAACTACTTGATCAAGTTCAAGGAAATCCTGTGCTGACAGACGCCACCTGTTGGAGAAAAGATAATTCTGATTAGCATGTGCTTAATAGCCTATAACTAATTTTTAAACCTGCTTTTTCTTGCACCTTCATTTATGTCTTTTACATAGAAACGCATAGTTAAATCAAGGCGAGATCAGTAACTGTCCATTATATTCCCGCTACGTGACCCCTTAGAAGGGATAGCGAGTTGGGTTAGGCTGACAGAAGTCACTTGTCGTAGGTCTAATTATAATCTCTCTCTCCTTTTCAAATTCTGGTATGAAAATGTGAAAAAAATCACATTATAGGAAACTACCATTTGGCTGTATCTGCTTAAACGGAGAAATGCTTCTTGTCTGCATCGAAAATTCTAAAGTTTGAATATGTAGTGAAGTCAATAAATCAACGACAGGGCTGCCGGATTATATTCGATACACACTGAAAAACACTCTGGCCAACTTCCGAGATCGTCGCTGATATTCCCCTGCATCTTTTCACGGTAAGAGGGGAAAAGGGAAAGGGCACAATTACTTGTTGTTATTGTCGTTATAAAAAAAGACAGAGCAGCCACCCTATGAAAGTTGAAAAGGAGAATAGTGAGCGTTTTTCCGCGTAGCTAAGTGGCCTTAGAGATGATTTAATTGAGATCAAAACGGATCCTCGCTGCCTCAGTGTGCATGGTTCGAATCCCCCTCCTGTAGGAAATTTTTGCGGTTTGTTGGATTTTTATATATATATATATATATATATATATATATATATATATATATGATGAATTAAATAACATTCTCCGAAGACAATTTAATTCAGAACAGTTTCGGTGTATCTCACACCCTTTTTCAACCGACACTGGATAGAAAATATTAGAAAAGTGCTTACAAACATAACACGGGGTCAGGTCGTGAAAGATCCCCTCTTTTTCCCCTAATCCCCTACTTGTGGCTAATCAGGGGAGGGGGAGTTAGGCCTAAACATATTGAAGGTCTGACATTTTACTATTTTGTTTATTCGCTTCCGTATTACAGGATTAAAAAAAAATTGACCTTCAGATAGATTTAAATTAGGAACTGACGATATCAAGCTCAATTCTACGATTCTTCTCTTCACATAGTTAGCCGATTTAAATACCATTTTACTTCCATTGAAATCGATCGAATGATTCAAGTCTCTAACATTGCAAAATATTCCACTGCTTTGGCTGCCCACTCTAATATCTCATTTGTGTTCGTACAATCTATTGTCTAGATTTCTCCCCGTTTTCCCTATATAAACTTTAAGGCAATCGTTGCATGGTATTGCATATACTCCTATGTTATGATGTTCTTTGGGTTTCCAGGCAATAATCAATTGGTTTAAGGAATTATTATATTTAAAGGCTAGATTAATACTCGATTTTCCAAATATGTCCTCTAAACTATTTAATTGGGTGTACAACCCTATGGAACACTTCAAGAAGTTAATGGTTGCACTTGGGGAAGAAAATGACCAGCTGGCTTGATTGAGCTGTCCTAGTGTTCACAGCTTCTTGAAAATATTGTACCCCAAGATGGCGGCCAGTCTTTTTAATGTCTTTACATCTAACTACTTCAAACAAAGAAACCGTGAAATGCATTCTAAACGCAAAATGGATTCAGATACAACTGTCAACAAGAGCACTGATAAGAAAATAAAACTGAATGGCTTCAAGAAATCGACACATTTTGTGGAACATTGAAAAAAACTTTTTTTTTGGGGGGGGGGCGGAAATTTAAGTATTAATCTTGAGTTCATTTTGGCAATGTAAAATTTCAGTACTGCAACGAAGATTCAATATGTGGGTACGTAAAGAGCACAGTAAATATGTTTCTCGTGACCAGATCTTTGACAAAATGAGAAGGGTTAGTGTTGGAACACAAAATGATTTGTATTATTCATTCTACTGATATTTAGTGTTCATTCATGATCTGAGAATTTATCGAAACCAATGAGAAGTTTAAACCTAATAATATATTGGGTGTTTTTTCATTCAGCAGCAATGTAGCAGAGATTGATGCATTAGATACAATACAGTTCCTTTATAGATTGTCTTTACTCAATGTCTATATATGGATACTGCAAAACCTACAGTAAAAATTATTATCCTTGATTTTCGAGTAACATCAAATATTGTTAAAAATGATCTTAAGGCCTGTATGCAATTAGCCTATATTCTGAGCTCAGTCCAATTTTTAAAAGATTTGTGTACATACCAATCATCTCTCTTTCCCGAGTTTATAAACTGTTCAAAAAAGTCATTACTAACACGTTGCAAAGCAGATAGCTTGAGAAAAAGCTTTTTAGTGATTTACCAGCATAAAGCATTTGATGAAATAGAAATTCCAGCGGTCTAACAGCCTTGTATAATCCAAATTCTCACATATTTCAATTATATAAGGATAAAAGACAAGGAGATATTATCTCTCCGAAATTATTCACGTCCTTCTAGAAGAAATATTCAAGATGCTAAACTGGCAACACAAAGCCATTAGGATCGATTGGGATTAGCTCAATCATCTTATATTTGCAGACAATATTGCTATCATAGCTGAGAGCCTAGAATAGATTCGAACAATGCTTCAAGTATAGCCAGAAAGGCAAAAAGTAAGTTTAAAAAATATGTTTGGAAAACAAAACTCATAACAAACCTACCAGAGCTCGACATGATAGACATTCAAAATTGACAGGAAGCAAATTAAAATAGTAGACAAATATATCTATTTTGACCAATAGATTACATTCTTACCAGATAAAGATCAGGAAATCCAACGTGGAATCAATCTTGGCTAGAAAGCTTTCAAAAAAGCAAGCATCTTATTTAAAAGCAAAATACCCATTTGACTGAGAAGAATAATATACAAATAATGCATAATCCTAAGTATGACTTATGGAACAGAAATTTGGGACCTAACCCAGAAACCTCGAATAACACATAGAGCCCATAAATGCAATATGACGGAGATAACTTGACGTGAGAAAAAATCAGCCATATGGATACAAGGATATTGTGTAGGCTACTAAAAACCTGACATGGACTTGGGCAGGCTATGAGGTAACTTTCTAAGACGATAGATAAACTAAAAATTACCGATTCGAATCGATTAGAAACGACCGAAAAGAATAGAAACAAGATGGAGAGATTATCTTGAAAGCCCATGCCATTCTCAGCATTGGAGGTAATTTATCAGAAGCTTTATAACGATTGAGATACAACTCGCAAGAGATAACGAGTGTTATTAGCAAATGCCCTAACTTTGTTTCAAGCTTACGAATGGAAAAAATGTATTAAGGACTCTTTGACCGTCTTTGATTCAATGTCTATCTCATATTTTCTGGAATTCCGTAAACGTAAAAATATTTACGTTAAAATGTGAGAATAAATAAAAAAAATAGGCTACTAATGAACCCTAGAGCATCACTCGCCAGACAACCAAATCCTCGTATTAAGATATATATGTATAATTACTCTAATGTAAATTTATTGCCAAGCAATGAACCATACCTGACGAAATAACTAGATACCACAAATAATTGTGCTGAAAATTATATAACACCCCTAACCTAATTCTGGGAAATTGTATTGAATAAATCCTAAAATTGTAGTAAAAAGACACAATTGTTGGTTGTAAAAGATAATTTGTAACTTTAAATCACAAAGTAACAGTAAAATCATTTGGAAGGAATATTCAAATACCGATTCAGCTTGTAATGGTAGCACTATCAAATAACTTGTGGTCATCCATTAATCAACTATCATCTAATACAATAGATGGATCAATAATTGCTATTAAAATAAACAAGTTGATCGGTTCTTTCTCACCGAGAGCTAGGTTTCAACAAAACTGTGAAACAAAAGTGGGACCACGAACAAATCAAGCAAAAACACATACTTTAAATGGTTGAATAAAGCACAATCGATTTAAGGTTCAAGTGACATATATTAGATTGAGTAATAAGTTCTTGAGTTTTTTCAAATGTTGTGTTGATTCAAGTTTTGTTAACGTGATTTGTGCACATATTAACAAACAATAATAAATAATGAGAGCAAAATTTGCAAAGGTTAGTCTACGACTCTCAACAGCGTAGACTATTAGACTTTTGCTAAGGCTACGTCTTGAAGTTGAGTAATATGTCATTGCGGTTTATTTAAAAGTTGTGTCAATTTAATTTTTGTTCTGTACCCTCAAAATGGAATGTAAAGTTGAAAGAAAGGTGCATTTTCGAGTTTGTCGTTATACATTTTCAATCGAGATGGGAACAATGCAAACGCAGCCAAAGCTCGTCGCGATAATTGTGCTGTGTAAGGAGAAAATGCTTTATCAGAATGGACAGCTCAATGGTGGCTTTCACGTTTCAAAAACGGTCATTTCAATCTTAATGACGAAGAACGTTCTGGTCGCCCCATTAAGTTGGATGAAGAGCGATTTAACGACCTTCTTTATGAAAATCATCTTTAATCGACTAGAGAATTCGCGTGTGATCAAAAAACTGTAGTGAATCACCTTCATTTGATAGAAAAAGCTCAAAAACTCGGCACATGGGTTCCGCACGCTTTGAGCAAAAGCAACAAAATTCCACGCTGAACGATTGCCGCATGTTTGCTTGCTCGCCACAAGGCTACGCGTGGATATAAGGACAGATTTCTTCTCAACATCATCACTGGCGACGGAAAGTTGTGTGTTTAAGTCAACATGAAACATCGAAAACAATGGCTTAGCCCCAATAAAACCCACTTCCGCGATTAAAGCAATGTTGTCATCCAAGAAAGACGATGCTGTGTGTGTGGTGGGATTGGGAAGGCATCATTCATTATGAGCTCCTTGCGAACAACGAGATTGTCAATGCAGAACCCTACGTTCAACAAATGTATCGAATCGCCGAAGCTATTCGTGAAAAGCGACCACATCGACGTCATGGAGTCCTTCTGCAACACTATAATGCTCGTCTTCACATTGCCAATATGACAAGAGACGCCATCCAAACGCTTAATTTGGAAATCCTGCCGCATCCTCCATATTCGCCAGATTTGGCTCCATCAGATTTCCATCTGTTCCAATCGCTCTCCAACAATTTGCGCGGCGTTTACTTCATACTAATGTGGAATTCAGAACCTGGTTAGACGAATTCTTCGAGTCAAAATCCAAAGATTTTTATTGCAAAGGCATCGAAAAACTAGTTGAACTTTGGAAAGAAGTCGTATATACCAACGAACAATACATTATTTATTAAATTGCATATTGTTATCCATTAAAACTGTTTTTTCTAAAATTGTTAATGATAATGAATAAATTTAAAAAAACTGCAAGAACTTATTCCTCAACCGATTACCAGCACTGGATAGAAAAATCTGAAAATAAAATCATATTCCCGCGTTCTTCCAACGCTTCATAGCAAAACTCTAAGTTCTAATAATTAAATCCTGATTAAACTTCTCCAAAAGACATCAATTTGATATATTAACGAACGTATATTATTTGACACAGTGTTAGTTTAAGAAATTAACTGCAATAATTGGACGTAACGTAGCTCCTTATGAGGGGAATACTATCTTACCTTAACTAAAGAAGTAACCAATAAAGTTACTCTTTATTTCAGGATTAAAATGTTTATTTGACTGAAGGACTGTTAAGTGACAGAAATATTTGAGCACTGAAATCACAAAAGAATATTCTGTGTTAATATTCCCTAATTTTTATCTCGTTCTGACAATTATGTATTCATTACTATCATATTACTCACTAACATTTACGTATTTTATTAATATATAACACCCTCATTAGTAAAATTTTGTCAAATGGCTCCGGATTTGCTAGTTTTCGCCGCAAACTAAGTCATGTAAAAAAAACCATTTTCTTTATCTAAAAGTACTCCTAGAACTATTTTATCTTTCAACCATTCCTTTACAACCTCCTCCCATTCTGATCAATTAAGAATGATGAGAGTAGAAGCCAGATAATTCTTTAGAATGAGACGGGGAATAGATATTTATTTTCCACATGTCATTTTCTAATTTTTTTCTTAAAAGTTCGGAATTATTAAATGAAAAAATAACTTTTGGGCAGTGGCACGAATGCCTGTGGAATTCAAGCTTTTTTTGGTTTCCCTATACTTTCTATACTTTTTGAAAGGATATGCAAAAAAACATTGAATAACACATGCTTTCTGGAATAGCCAGAAAGGCAAAACTTAGGTCTAAAAATAATGTTGCAAAAATATTGGAAATAATTTGCATTTTATTTAATATATTTAAATGAAAAAGGATATCAAATTGGTAGAAGATCAATTTATTAGTTAATTTAACATCCCATGCCTTTCAATTTTGGGCAATATCCCTTAACTGGGAAAGAAATTCACATGAAGACCAGTATGAAAATGGCTGGCAAGCTCTTAGAATCCAAGGGCTTGTTATGTGTGGGTAGAGAAGGGGCATGAAGTCAGTTAGAATTGCTTTTCCAATAGGAAAGAGAAGGTAGAAACTCTTACTGCCCCGGATGAGAGCCACCCGTGCTACATTAGGTTGCTTTAGATAAAAACCACTTCCTAGTGTTTTGTAGATAAAAAAGTGGTGTTTCGAGTTCGCAACGTGTGTGATTGGGGAAAAGAATTGAACTGCCTATCTGCATACGTGTGACTCATATCCCGTCGATTGGCGGGAACTCCCTAGTAGCTCAAAACCTTTTAGTTTAGAAAATCGCTTGCAATTTAACCAGTCACCGAACGATATAAAATATATGTTTTTTCGACTAGGCTAACGAGAGAGCCCCTCTCTCCCCCATTTAGCCAACATGTGTGAATTACCTCATCCATTTGCACCAATGAATCCGAAAATAACACCGGTTTCCTCCAATTAGTTCAAGGTTATGTGATAAGTAGATTGATTTTTGTTAATATTTCTCCTCCGAAATAGGTTTAGAGATAAAAACTACGTACAAAACACTAGTAATTAATTAAATCTCACAACAAATTATTATTGTGCATTAAATAGTAGAGATGTATAAAGGTAAGCACATATAAATTGGATATAAGTTCATTATTGTTCTGAATTTTAAGGCATTAAGGCAGGAACTTTCGTTTCTTGGAACTTATTGAATGCTCAGTGTAGGGATGAATATCTCTTTCCAGAGTCCAACAATAATCAACCATCATGACTGCATACCAGCGTCACTGATACCTGGTCTCCATCTTTTTCATGTCCAGAATGAATCTCTTTCCCTGTTCGTCGTTCATAGATCACAGTTTCTTATGAAACCGATCCATATATGAGAATAAGTAATTGTTTTTTATATTCTTGTTGCATCCTACAGAATATAGCATAGGATTAATTATGAGAGACGGTCAATAAGCTTTGCAATTCGGATCCAAGGAAACGTGATATGAGGAAAAGTGTTTTATTATTTTTAAATATAACTACCCTCGACTTCAATGCACTTGCGCCACTTGTCGCTGAGGCTTCGAATTCCTGACAACCAGAAATGTTCCGACTGCTGTTCATTCCACTCCTGAACGGCGAGCTGGTCATCTTCATCGTCCCCAAATCGACGTCCACGCAGTTCAGCCTTGAGCTGGGGGAATAAAAAGTAGTCGCTAGGGGCTAAATCTGCACTGTAGGGGGATGGTTGATCTCCTTGAATGCGCACTCGTGCAGAGTAGCTTGTGCAAGTCTGACCTTGTTGACTTTGACGACGTTGAAGTCGATCATGGGGCGTGAAGTTTCTAAGGACGCAACGGGTAGATACCTGGTCATAGCCAAATTGTCGTGGGTGATGTTGATAAAACTTCCATGTGATATTCCAAGTTCGCGCTCGATTTATTCGACCTTCACCCGTCGATTTTCGAGGATAATCCTCTCTACACGGTCCACATTGTTTCTCGTTCCTCACGTCTGATGGGCGTGCTGGACGATGGTGATCCTCAAGGGACTCACGACCATGGCGGAACTCACTATTTCAGCGAACAATGGTTGCATAGGAAGGGAAGGTGTCGGTGTAGACTGCAACCATGCGTTCATGGATCTCTTTTGCATTCTTGCCTTCCTTGGTAAAAAATTTGATCAGTGCGCGGTGCTCAACCTTCTCCATTGTTGAAAAATTTATGACTGATGATCTGCGATCAGCTACTTCTTCTTAAATAGACCAGGCAGGGGCGTGCAGCTGCAGGTCCTAACTTGTCCTAACACCCTCACAAACAGCCATCCACCTTTCAATGTTTTGCAGGAAATAGTCGCAAAACTTATTGACCGCCCCTCGTAAAAGGTAGTAACGATGAATCTAAGAGTAAGTGAATATTTATCCTTCCTATTTATTTTAATTTGCTATAATTCATATTAACTATTAATATTCAGTGGATAAGAAATATTACTTCTTTTGAGGTACATAATATTGAAGAATTCATACAACCGAGAGTAACGATTCTTTTCACATAGCCATGTCAAACCTAGCAACATTAAAATAAAAAAATATGAAAGTACTGTTAAAGCCTGTTTCTGGAAAAGAACTTTAGGATCACAAAAATGTTTTAGATTTAACTAACAAAAGACGGCCTTCACGACATAAAAAAAGAGTTATTATATGTAATATATAATTTTGGTCCTATTATCTAGAGAAGATTTTGAGGTACGAAATTCTATTCATAGGAAAAATGTCATATTCCTCCTTGTGAGCCACCTGTATATTTTGCATACAAGACAGACAGTCTTGTGAGAGGGGCATACTAGTCTACCACGTGACAGCAAGTCTGTGTTTGATTTGAGTTTTCCATGTTGGTATATCTCCATGTCCTTGTACAATTGCTCGGTGACACGGGTAAGTTTGTCTGAGACTTTACTGGTGATGAGAATATCGTGACAAAACCAGCACCTGTGTGTACGCAGGATCTTGTGTGCCAGGTAACCAGTCAGCGGGATAATAGCTTGTTCTGTCGCTTCACCCAGGACTTCATGCTTGCCATGAATAGCTGCATCTACCAGCTCCTGGGTGAATCTGGCATCGTCAAGGTGTCACTGCTGCTTTGCTTTCTTAATTTCAGAGGGCAGTGATCTAAAGCTCTAACCAGGTTTCCTGCTCTTACTACTGCCTAACCCCCCATGAACTGATGGGCATTAGGCAACTGATTTCCTCCAGCAACTTTCGCAGGTGGTTAAAATTTTGCCTAGAAGGATATAGTAGTCCAGCAAGTAGTGCCTTAACATGATGAATCCAGTGAGTGCTTACAGTGTGCTTGGCCACCCACTTAAATAGCCTCATTTTCTGCGTTCGTGGGTCTGTACTAAGATCGGAAATTGACGGCAGCACACTTAACCATGCTGAGTTGACTATATCTGCGTGAACACAAAGGTAGTAAAATAACCCAAAAATGTATCGGTATCATTATCATAAGTTATAGCAACAATAATGATAATAATACTGAAAATAATAATAGTAATATTATTATTTATATCATTATAGATGAAGAGTGCTAAAATATATAAAACATTCTGCTACTTATAAATTCTGACTACAATAGCCTAAAATTTTGATATTATCAATATTATTATTACTATGACTATTTACTAGCTACTACTATTAGCAAAAATATTAGTTCACCGAACCCAGCCACAATCACATTGTTGGGGTAGGGAGTCAAAAACAAAAGTCTCATCCTTAGAAGTTTTAAAACAATTTTGCTAGTAAAACACAAGGAAAAAGGCACAGACCTCTGAAAACCTCTTTGAGATTAGAGCAAAAAGGATGAAGTTTTGGGTACAAATATACAAAAATAATTTAAACTTACCATAGCTTACGGAGACAGGCGCTTATGAACTGGGGTTGCTGTGCTCACTGATAAATTCAAACTGGCTTTCCCTGCGGCCGGCGGCTCGTTTGAATTCAGTGGGGCCGTTATGCACTTTGACATTCAAAACATAGCGCAGTGGCTAATCCAGTGTTAAAGAGGTCAATGGTATGTAGTATACAAATCGTGTTGATCATATTTGAGTGTAGAAGTATTGATATAACATTGTGTTAGTTCTCCGAAGTCTTTCCTTGTTTTAGACATTTACAAAGAGACAAACTAGTTGGTCCACAATGACATCTCCGGCCCCATTCAGGATGTTGAAAGTGCTGCCGTGACGTAGTGCGTTGTCACTCGTAATTTGATTGATTAGAATTTCTATTTCTGATTTAAGAACGCACAGGCCATTTTTGAATGTTTTTAGCTGGCTGTGATTCCGAATGGGATTGATGCTTAAGTACAACATTTTAAAGTCATACTTAGTTCTTTTAACGAATCTTTCTCGATCCTAGATGATTGTACCATCCTCTTTTAAAACTATATGTAAAATTTTCATTTTGGAGTCTCTTTTTAGTAGTTTTATACCTCTTTACTACTTTGGTGGTTTCTTGAAAAATAGTTGTATTAGATTTACTGATAGCAGCTATCTCCTTCTTTTAAAGGAGCTTATTTAGTTTTGCTAATAAATATGTGGGATGCTGTTTGTTTCTTTGAAGTATTTGCGCTTCTTCATTAGATATAGAGTGGGTTCTAAGAGTTTGTTGTTGTTCTTATTTTGTGTTTTATTATATTTTTAGCAGTGTCTGTCATCTGTTTCTTCAAGTTATTAATCCTCCTCTGTATATTGCTGGTGTTAGAGGAGTCAAGGGGATTTTCAAAGTATGTCTTCTGAAGATGTTGGAAGAATTATATAACGAAAATTTTCTGGATTTTAAAGAACTTACGTTTTGAATGGAATTACTTTCTTTTCTCTTGCTGTATATCAATTGTTATCCTTCAACGGATCATCCCCGTGTCACTTGTTTTGATTTTTTTTGATGACTTGGAAATTATTGACGCTGAAATTTTCGTTGATGAGAATTTAATCATGCAATCATGTATAACACTAATCCGTACTTAAATCGAATTTATTAAAGCACTAGGAATCTTTACATTGTTCATTTGTCTTTAATTACACCACAGCCATGTTTGAGTTAAGATCCACAGGACACTTGTTTGAACGAGTGCTGTTCGGTGTCTCCTATCCAAAAGAACACGATTAGTTAACGGAAGTTGGAGTATCGGAATTAAATAGGAGATTTCTAGTTCTCTAGCCTATAACCAGTGTGGACGGTGAAAAACTCGCTTTGCTAAAGGAGGAATATCTTCCAAGATGAAAGGTAAAATCAATGGAGATGGTAAGCGTGGAAGATTATATTTCAATGCTGCTCCATACCCTTTCTAACTTCATTATTTAGACAAATTTAGGGACAGTCCTCGATTCTACTCTATGGGTTTGATCTCTGACTTGCTGAATTTGTTTTGTCATTTTAGGTTCAACTTCCTGTTATGATTTAAAAACGTTCATCAATTGCGGTCTTTGATCCTCTTTGTTCCATTCCCACATCTTTCTTACTCTAACGACACAAGGGAATATTTCTAAAATGTGAAACTTATGCATTTCCTGTATATCTTTCTTACTTTAACGACACAAAGGAATATTTCTAAAATGTGAAACTTATGCAGTTCCTGTATATCTTTCTTACTTTAACGACACAAGGGAATATTTCTAAAATGTGGAACTTATGCAGTTCCTGGATAGTTTCCTGAACTAGTTCTAGGCTTCTGAACTACCCACTCTTATTCTAATATGAATTGACCTATGTACCTTCCGCACAATTTTGCTTAACCTATCTTTACCACTGTATTAACTAATCTTCACGAGCTTTCCGGCGGAGATACTCTCGTTGATTTACAGGAAGCTTCTTACGTTTAATTAAATAAAAAGAATGTTCCATATCATTTCATTACTTCATTGTAAAAGGTTCAATGATATCTTCCAATTAGTGTAACGCTTCTTAGGAATTCCTTGCTTTTAGTGCAGAGTAAGATTATATAAAGCCAAAATAGACCAAATTGAGAAGAAAGAAATCTAAAGAAATTCGCTTTCCCAAAAGAACAAATTTATGACCAATCAAAGAGGGAAATGTTTCAGCGAAACAGCAATTAATTTCGAAATAGACTTTTCTCCTACAGTATATCGGTCATAATTAAAGGAATAAACACCACTAATACACCACCGGCTATTCTTGACCTAACTAAACGATTTCTTTCTGCTGTTTGTTGGTATATAAGGTGCGAATGAGCATCATTTAAACGCTTCATCAACTTTATTATCGTTGACATAATGCCAAGGAGAATTTTCTTTTATGGTAAATAATAAAAGGCTTAAAGATGAGAGTACTAATGAAATAAATAGAAGGTGTCTCTACCAATTAAAAGTTCTGGACCTAATAAGTAAATAAATAATAATATAGGTATATATATATATATATATATATATATATATATATATATATATATATATATATATATATATATATATATATATATATATATATATATATATATGAACGAACAGACGCTAGTTCGGTTACACAGAATCAACAGTTAGGTGGCATATGGGCCGATTCTTTACCCCACCCCTCCTCTTTGCGCCGCTGTCCCAAAACAATCCTCGATAGAGCTAAAAAAAAAGGATTAAAATTAGCAGAATTCGTTGCCTGTTATTATAAACAAAGTCGGGTGAGAAAGCCTTTAGAATAAAAATCTATGATCAGGAGAGAAAAAGAGGAGAATTGAGGTAGCAATCAAGAGAAAAAGAAATGGAACTGGAGCGGGAGCATTCTTCCCGAGAACGCGCCTTCGGTCACATTGAAGAGTAGACCATCGGTATAGAGAATTACTCTCATACCTATCTCGTTCAGAGAAACCCCTAACCATTGAGATATCCCTCACCATTGAGGAATACCAATGTGGAGTTCCACTCGAGAAAATATTCAACTCTTATTCAAGTCTCATCATCGAGAATCCCGCAAGTGTAACCCAAGGATTACAATAATCTTGCATCCTCAACCCTCTTCGCCTGTATCGCCAAGTCTCATCATCAAGAAACCCGCAAGTATAACTCAAGGATTGAAATAATCTTACATCCCAATTCCCTTTTTTATATCTTCAAGTCAAGAAGCATAGCCACGCATTCCTCACTTACCTCGAAGTCAGTTGTTATCCCGAATAACTTCCAACAACGTTATCCTACGCACAACGAGACGAACAGCTGTGCGTCCGACTCAGCCTCACGCCTACAATCATCATATTAACAATGATTAACTTAGATTAAAGGTAAAAAGATCCCAACTTATTTATGTTCTTTAGTTAACCTTCTTTACTAAAGTGAATTTCGGCGTCAACCATCGCGTAGTACTCATTGGTAGTATTAATTTTTATTTAGATCCTCTTATTTTAGCCTTATTATATTTAAAGTTTTATTATTTCATTTCTTCATGTAATTAAAAGTATATTTTTGCTCTAGTTGTTTAATTAAATCCTCAAAACGCTGCTTATGGCAATATATATATATAATATTACTAATCGTCCCTGGTTGAAGAATCAAAACAAAAGTAAGATAAATCAACAATATACTACTCTTAGAGAAAAAAGGAGGGAATTAATTTATGTACGGAACAAAAAGACGTCTATACTCGGCCGTATACCTCGACATTACATATATATATATTTATATATATATATATATATATATATATATATATATATATATATATATATATATATATATATATATTTATTTATATATATTTATATATATATATATATATTAATAAATTTTATGACTTTCCTCTTTAACATACATATTTCAGCCACCCCGTTAGCGTTCGAATGCTAGACGAAGAGAATTGTTTGAAGGCGTTGGAAATTTTGAACCTGAAAATTTCCTACTGAAAACTGGTGACACCGGAATGAGTGGGGTTCTCCGCCTTTTAGAGTTGACCACCCTCTCTAAAAAATCCTCTTTGAATGTAGGATTCTAGACTGATAATTGTAAAGCCGACGAAAGCCTGGTAGACTAATGCCCTGCTTCAACACATCTCTCTTTTCTGACTCCTTTCCGCTTATAATTTTAATAGAAGAATCCAAGGAGAGCTTAGTTTCGGAGTGCTCGCTCTCAAATGAATGAGCTTTCTAGTCAATGGTGCAAAATTTTCTTCTCATCTCATTAAGAAATTAATGCCTGCGTAAAGTAATAAATCTATGATATCATAATCTATTATATTTTTTATTTCATTTTTTCTACTTTTTTGCTTCTCATTCCTATTCTTTCTTTCTCTCTTTTTGCCTCCACCATTCCTAAGCACTATAGTTGGTCGATTTCACTATTTATTTATTTAATCCTAATTTATTTGATATGATTCCTCCCTACCCTTTTTCGTTTAGATTTTGTAATATTGTGAAGTGCGTCCCGAAACATTCATCAAGTCTATATATGGCTGCGTTATATGATTATATATATCACTATATCAGTGTTAGAAGGAAGCAGTTTTCTTTGTGTACATTTTCGATCAAAGATCAGGTTGAATTACTCTTTTCAATTTAATTTGTATGATGACGATCTAAAATATGTGATTTAGAATTTCCGGAGTCTTTAGGTGGGCCTTATATAGGTGGTTGGTGTGATTTATCTAAGGAATTTTAATTGAATTGGTGGATATTTCGTTCAGAGTATGAGCTTCGTGTGCTATGTTGCATTTTAATATTCTTGATGAGAACCAATTCCAAAATCTTCAATCTACGGGTATCCAAGTTCTTCTTTAAGGTGTTTTTTAAACGACTAACTTTTGTACTTTTCTTTTACCCGTGTTAGCTGTTAGATTGAAGTTCAATTACACCATTATGAATGCTAATGGTCCATTTTGGATATAGTCTGTTGGTCTTACTAATTGAGAAAATATTAATATGAGGCCTATATTCCTCTTGCGGACATTGAAAATCGTAAACCACATTAGTAGAACTCAAATTCGATTACTCATCTGTGATTTTTTCATTAACATATTTCTTGTTTTAAGGTTACGTGATACATATATTTTTAAAAAGAATTTTAGTTGATTTGGTGTTCATTGTATTTTATATATCCTAATACTTGTTAGACTTTTCTGTAGCCGTCCTTGATTTTATTCTCTTATAAGAAAACTAGTGATATCTCATCTTGCTTTGCGTCTATTTTCTCCTATGCCCGTCACTATTATAATCAGCTCAGAGACTCACCCCTCTGCCAATGAAGCTACTTTGATTCAACATGGTTCCATACAACGAATTTTCTATGACAACTAGTTAGTGTAGACCTTCACTTAACTCAGAGCGACTTGTGCAACAGTCTAAGCCATTCTCAGGTCAGGTAGTTTTCATACTGAAAGTTTTATTTTAATAAATAAAATCCTCCTGCGATAACAGTGCGTTTTGTCTATCCTGTCCTATGGATACTTGGTAATAGCTCAGTGATATCAAACTATATCGAACATTCAAATGTTGAAGTTTTTTCATCAGGGTCAACATGAATATATTTAAGTGAGACACCAAAGACCTGCCCCCCCCCACGCAGGATTTTTAAGAAGTAAAAATATTAGCAGGATTTCTAACCCAAGCATCTATTCAAAAAAGCCCATTAAATTAACTTATCTCACTTTTCCAACTTTTAGTCTAGATTGATTTACCTTACAAAATCGCAGAAAAGTAGTGCTCCTGGCGAGAACGAATGAGCTCTCTCACCTTCACCCCAAGGATTTGCTAAAAATATTCCTGGCTTATTTAGGGGAGACAACCTGAGCTTTGTTTCCTTTCGCGAATCCATGAGGTGCTGGAAATATGGGATATGGATATGATGGCTGCTGCTCTAGGATTAAGCAGGTCCAACCAGAAAATAGTGACATCTATTCAAAAGGTCTCTAGGCAACAATTTTGCGACTGGATCGAGCAACTCTGACGTCCTTCAAAGAATAGTTCTCAGCTCTCTCCTGTAGGATGCTAAAGCTCAAAAGGAATAGAAGCACATGCACATCCAAAGAATGAACGCATTATTGCCTCGCATCCCCCTCGGCCTATCGTTCGACATTTACCATGGTATCTAATCGCACGAAAAAAAAATACGGTTATCAGGCTAATCGATTAGTCTCCGGATGCTAAATAGAATAGGAAAATTACCACAAGGGACGGAAGTGAGAGATGTCCCCGTCTTCGTCCTTATAAACCACTGCATGCAGGTTTACGAACGATAAACGGATTGTTTTTCCAGGACACAGCCCCAGGATCTCCAGGATTTTGTGCACTCTCGCTGACTTACAAAAGAAAGAGATGCGAATTCCTATTCAAACTCCAATCATTTCATTATTAAAACTTTTGGTGAAAAACTTCAGCTGTCTCCTCAGCTTCACTTAGGAGGTTCTCGTGAATTTATTACCATGACGTAAAAAGTGTTATAATTAGGGCCACATTCCTATATCATAACATCTTAGTTGATTTAAAACGCACTTGCTTAATATATAGTGAGACCCAATTTACGATAAAGGCAATAACTTAAACCTATTTCTCTGGCTAAGTAGAGAGACGAATAAGAGCAACATAATCTAAGCTAGGACTAATTTTGCTAATTTTATAGTTTTGCATGGTATCTGAATTTATTGGTGAGAAAGACTGCCTACTGAAAGATTCCACTTTATTTGCTTCGTTTCAAACTGGATATAATAACTAGAAAATTTAATTTATTATCTACTTTAAGTCATAAACTACCTGTTCAATTACTTTTTTGAACTCTTTATGAAGGAAAGAGCAATCGATTTTCAAATAATTTTTTAAGCTACTCTCGTGATCTTCATTTTTGTTATGTGACCTAGCTCAATATCATCAAATAATAATTTACTTAACACATCATTCTTGAACCTCTGCTCTGTATGAACATTAAAAAAGAGTGGTCCCAAACTGAGCCATGCGAAAGATTACTTCACTTTTATCCAGTCAAATATTGTCCTTTTTGAAATAGCTCTTTTTTTTCTATCTGCTATCAATATTTAATCATATCTATGCTACAAGAGCCTAATTACAGTGCAAGATTTTTCAGCAATAAAACTTAAACCTGAAATTCCTTTGTCAATCTCGCAAATGAGTACCTTATTTTTTTCTCTCTCTCCTTGATTCTTTAATCGAATGATATCTATTTTCTGTTTTCTGGCATTTGTCTCAGTCATTCAATTTTCACATAACACTTTTAATACGTTACAACGACTTACATTCTTACCCTAGTAACTTTGAAAATAATCCTCATAATTATTGACCTTAGATATTTTGTTGTATCATGGCACTTTCCAACTCGTCATTTTAACTACTTTTTCTCATTAAAACGGCGCTAATATTCCTTGTATCGCACAATTTACTCCTTAGCTCGTCATAATCTAATTAAATGCATATAGTCCTGGTAACTATGGTATATTTGAAAGAATTGTCAGACAGAGTGCAGGTCTGGAAAAGGGAGTGAGTGAGATTAAGGTTTAGCGAGTTTTAACGAGAGACATCGTAAAATGATATAAATTTCATAAATGCATGGTATCAGTTTTGCAAGCTCATTAACCAGCACTGCACCTGAACTGCGTAAGCTCGGTGAGACTAGGAAAATTTTTAATTAATGTTTTCGTGAAGTTTCCGATATAACTACATCGGAAACTGGAGAGCATCTGAGAGAATACTATTCGCAATAACATGAAAACCAAACTTTTCTAAATCCAACACAACATTTGTTGTATTTACAAAAGGTGGGCATTTTGTTAAACAAACTCGAGGAATGAAAGACAATTGCTTCAAAACAGTTTGATATTACTGATATGACGGAGACGAGGATAGAATTTTACTTACATTGCTGAAAAATATTTAATAATCATAGGTAAAAAGGATGCTTTATGATATACATAATGATAAAATATACCCCAATGAGAGACTTCGATATCGATACGACGTTAGAGATTTTAGCTACCAATTTCGTGATTAATACTCATAAAATCAATTTTGTCGTGGTGCAGTGCTAAAATTTCCTGGAAGTTGATTTCCTGAACCAAACATTCGAAAACTCAGAAAATCGACTTCTTAAATTTATAAATAATAAATATATTCATAAATATACAGAAGACGAAACGCGAACATTACTTCCTCAAATAAATTTTTAAATTAGAAAAAATTAGAAAAAAGTATACACATTAGAATATCATCTTTGAACAGAGATAATAATAAAATAATTAGATTTTATGTAAATATTCCTAAAAATATTCATGATAGCTCTCATCTCACCCTAAACAATAAATCATGTGATTTTGTTTTTCTTCGGCTCCACCTAAAACGATTAAATTGAGATGAACTTTTAAACATAGAAAACACCCTGGAAAATGATTTGCGTGTTCATTTAAAATGTGAAATTGTTCGAAACAAGCGCTTTGTCGTCACAAAAAGTGAATAGAGTTCGATAATTTATTGTTAGGTATTTTACGTTTAAATAGGAATATTTTATATTTCCTTTATATAAACGCTTTTAAAAACACATTTAGAGTATTCGATGCAATTCTAGTATACATACATCGAAAATGAGCGTTTACCGACCAACATAATTAGTGAACTACCTCATTGAAGTCTTTAAAATACAAATGGGTATATTTATATAAATTATGACTATTACTTTGGTTAGATACGAGGGGCGGTCAATAGGTTTTGCGAATCGTGAGGGTAAAACAGAGGAAGGGGGGTGGCTGTTTGTGGGGGTGTTAGGAAAGGTTATGACTAGTCAGGACCTGCAGCAGCACGCTTCTGCCTCGTCTATTCAAGAAGCAGTAGCTGATCGCAGATGGTCAGTCACAAATTTTTTAACAATGGAGAAGATTGAGCACCGCGCGAGGAAGGCAAGAATGCAAAAGAGATCCATGAACGCATGGTTGCAGTGTACACCGACACCGCCCCTTCCTATGTAACCATTGCTCGCTGGAATAGAGAATTCCGCCATGGTCGTGAGTCCCTTGAAGATGACCCCCGTCCAGGACGCCCGTCAGACGTGATCAACGAGGACAATGTGGACCGTGTAGAGATGATGATCTTCAAAAATCGACGGGTGAAGGTCGAAGTAATGGAGCGAGAACTTGGAATATCATATGGAAGTGTTATCAACATCATCCACGACAATTTGCCCATGACCAAGGTATCTGCCCGTTAGGTCCCTAGAAACCTGGCGCCACATGATCGATTTCAACGTCGTCAAAGTTTACAAGGCCAGAGTTGCACAAGCTGACCTGCGCGAGTGCGGATTCGAGAAGCGCAACAATCCCCCCTACAGTCCAGATCTGGCCACTAGCAACTACTTTTTATTCCGCCAGCTCAAGGCTGCACTGCGTGGACGTCGGTTTGGGGAAGATGAAAATGTCCAGCTCGCCGTCCAGGAGTGGATTGAACAGCAGTCGGAGATTGCTGGTTGTCGGGAATTCGAAGCCTCAGGGACAAGTGGGGCAAGTGCATTGAAGTCGAGTGTAGTTATATGGAAAAATAATAGAATACTTTTCCTTATATCTAGTTTTCTTATATCCGAATTGCAAAACTTATTGACCGCCCCTCGTAATTGAGCGGCTGTACTATAAATAAGGGTTTCAACCTACTAAGTCAAAGATTCGTCACCACAAAAGCAGAAAAAAAAATTTCTTAGAAAATAAAAGATTTTGAATGACTTGCCTAATAAGCTCGTTAAAAACACTCCAGTACACATGTTTAAGAATTAAATAGATAGATTTTACTTTAAAATATTACTTTACCGAAATGAGACTAAGATAACTAATTATTTATCTATATCTTATGGCTGCCACTCTTTCCACTAGCCTCGCGTAAGTTTGAGGATCTTGGCTTTGTGTAATTCTGCAATGCTTTTAAATATCTACCACAAGATTCAAGAAAATAAACAAGCTAGATGAAAATGGCCCGTTGACTTTTCAATGTAACCTGCGCTATCTCCTGCTCGCCTTAGACTTACAGCTTATTCAGAGCAACAATCTCAATTGGCTAAAAAATGTAACATTTAATTTTTCTTCTTTTATTCCTAAATTGGTGAAGCTGATTTTCTAAGTCCATGCTAAACATATCAAGATTAGGCATCTGTACATAAAATTGAAAATAATTTAAGAGGACTAATATGGGGATAAAATGAAGAAATGCTCAAAACACATGTAGTTAATCGAGAAAGGAAGGCATGGACAAATTATCTCTTATATATGATTTGTAAAATCAATTTTTAGAAGTTACAATATACAGTCAGCAGTAAAATTGTGTTTAAATTATATTAAATAAATTATATATAATCATCATTTTTAAAGATTGAACAAGAATGAAATTTGTCCTCAGTGGAGATACTTATTCATGCACAAGCTTCATACAGGTCGATATAATGTTATGAGCAAATCTTAATATGAGAGATTCGTACCAAAAATCATTCTTTCTTTATCCGCTTAATATGGCAAAAAGTGAACATAACAACAAGCCGAAAGACCCTTCGAAAAGTGTAACAACACCAAATAATGAAGGTCATATGAATCCCGAGTGACTGATTGGTTAGATCAGTTAACTAATTTGAGTGAAGTCACTGCTGTATGGTTTGACGTCATAAGGAATTCACCGACTTAAACTTTTCAATTTTACTCACACGCTTTCTTGTTTTAAAGATCAGTAATCCTTAAAATCCTTCTACTAAGACAAATATGAAGAGAGAACCGTAAGAAAATTTATAATATGGTCAAAATCTAGGAATAGATGTCTCAATACTCCTTATATACACTAAAAAAGTAACGTAACCTAATCATCAAAGACCAGATTATTCGGTGGCCAAGTAAAGAATGGTCCAAATTAACTTCCTTTCGCTTGCTGTGCTTTACTCTTTAGTTTCCAATATTTATTTATCAGCTCAAAAATACCACTTGACTTATCGAAAGTACTAATAAGCATTTCCATTTCTCAGCAAACCATTCCCCTTTCTTCCTTCAATATGCTTACATTCCTCCGTACTTCATTATTTACCCCTTTTCTTTCCAAATTAATTGGTGCACCCACACTCTTGTTTATATTGGGTAATAACAAAACAAATTTATTTCTCTGAATAAGGATAGTATAAACTTTGTTTTGTCAGTGCTCGAGCAGAATAATATCATTTCAAAAATTTACGTATTGACGGATATCATTCCATTTTCTCACTTCATATGTCCAAACCATTATGGGCGCAAGGATATTTTACCAGGATATTTTTTAACAAAAATGTTATAATAGACTAATATTCTTATATCAGTCGCGTGCTTTCATTAATGTAAAGAATTTGGTAAAAAAACGGCGAAGACCCGTTTCTTTACTTCTTAATAATTCGTCTAGGACTAACTTTCGTTCTTGAGAGTAGGCTGACTTTAGAAAATCGTGTATCTTATCAATAGTCCCAAAGGATTGAATCCTTTGGTTGCTCGCACTATAACACTGACACGTTTTCACTTCCCTTACTTCACCATTTGTGTTGTATAACTTTAGGAATCTGCTATAGTTATTTATGAAATTGATAAACGTAACTAATATGTTTAGCAATATTATCAATTTGTAAAATATTCGGAGAAATGGGAAAGGGTTGAGTAGTAACCCCCCAGATAAAAATAAGATCCTATCAGGATGATCAAAGATGAGAAGTTCATCAATAGCGCTAATGGAAAGTTAAAGAACGCATCAGGAGGATTGACAAGGAAATAAGAGTAGCTCAAAAGTCATTGACATCCTTACAAATGTGCTATTAAGGGACCCTCCTAGCATACAGCTTGATAATATCTTAGCGCAGATTAAAGATCTCCCTACCTACCCCTTATATTCTCCTCTGTACGTACTGAAAACTCGGATGGAATTTTTTATGTGCTTAAAAAATTAACACAGCCATGAATTTTGACATGGCTTATAATTAGAAAATTAATATTTACAGATAAGAATTATATAGCACACTAAACCCACTCCCCCAATTATATTTATAAACTGCTTACCACTCGAACTACTAACTTCTTCTACAACTATTGTTCCATGTCTCCTATATAGTGCATGTGTAGTAGTTATAAAGCAAAATACTTTACTTATTGAGCAGGAGGTCAAGCAGTAACTTGGCTAGTAATAAATATGCTTTAAAACTTAAAAGAAATAGGATCACTTCTATCATTTGACATTAAAATGTTATAGTCTCAAAGGAAAAGAGAGGAAACTATTGCAGTTGACACTTATAGTCCTCTTACTAGATTGCACAATTTCAAGCAGTTTGATGAATTTTAAAAGTTTGAAGAGGAAAAACTAAACCAGGTTCTTAATGCGATGTCGCACGAATGAATTATTGCAAAGCAACATAATTCATTAGTTTTGAAAACTGTTCATTTTTCTCCACCCCTATTGACCACATATGTCTTTTATTACACTGCGTTTGTAGAGAGTACTTTACCTGAATTTGCATACTCACTGTGTATTAGTTTAAATTTATTGTGGCGTTGTCACATATCTAACTACCACGCTATCACGTACATTTCCCTATCCAACTACTCAACGCTTTCGGAAAGAAACCAAAATTTGTGTCTTCTGAAAATTTGACTATTTTCTTATAGATAATAAATAATAGAGGGTGAACAAGCTCTTTTACGGAGACCGTTTGTCAGTGACGACAAAAGAGACTCCTGATTCCTCTTTGAAACTATCTGTCACCTGCCAGACAACCAGTTCTTTATCCAGCATCAAATATTTTCGCTAAAACCGATTGTTCGTAGCGTAGTCAAACCCACCGTTTTGAAATTTTATGGAACAGCATTTGAAAGTCCAGATACCGTAAGTCAACAGCCCCACGAGGGTCTTAATCTTAAATCCTGTTGTAGAAAATCTATATCATGTTCCTAGATACAAATTTTCTACCAGAACCCTGCAAGAAAGATTAGATCAGATTGTGCGAATCTGAGTTATTTGTAATCATTTCTCTTCTTTGTTCCTCCAATGCCTTTCCTACTGTTTAATTCATGCTTATCTGCTGTCAGGTGTTCCCAAAGATTCGGTCCCATTTCTTATATAACCGAATGAGATCAGCCATCCCCAGCTTCGTTGAAATCTCTCCACTATATAGGGGATCATTAGGAATTACGGATAGTTGTGGTATAGCCTCATCCTTGATATCCGATAGGATTAGCTGCAAGAAAGAAACGACAGGACCAGGCGATTTATAGAATTAGAACTATCTTAGTTGTTATAGTACTTTATAGATATCCGATCTCGTGTCCCCTAAGTTCTCTACTTCGTTCGCATGTAGTATGCTCACTCTCGGGGTCTCGCTTCACCTGAAACCCAGCTCCTACAGTACAGGGGCCGGAGCGCTATTTTATTTTTGAATTGCTAGCTTTTTACTAAACCGGAAATATTATAAATATTAGAATAATTCATAGTATCACATACATATTGAAATCAAATGGAAAAAATAAAAATATATATATTCGTCTCAAAACCTTTGGCTATAATTATACATTTATACAAGGGGAAGCTAAATACTCTGTAAATAATCTTAGAGTTTAAAAAGGAGTCAAGTTACTTTTCTCAACACAAGAGCTCCTACAGTGAGAAATTATAAACGATTTTAAAAGGTCACCCGAATATCTGGAATAGGTTTTGTCCCATTAACTCATCACTTTCTTACATGTACACCGTAACCTAAAGTTTTCGGGCACCTAGAAAGTTTTTGTAAATTAGATAAATACAGATTCTTAAACTTTTCATTTGCATATCAATATGAATATAACAGTCAAATAAGGAGGAATAAATTGAAATAGCTTATATATACCCAAACATTCAAAAAGAATGAAGAAAATAAAAAATTGTCAAAATATGTGACATCAGCAACATAACATATAGGAAGATGAATTCAGTGTGCCATGACAAATGACAAGATGACCAACTCTTGAACCTAACTTGCATTTATAAACATTTACAGAGCAATAATCATGCAATGTTATTTGGCACTATGCAATCTCGTTCAATAATCTACGCCGGCCTCCTGCTGGCTCTAAAATGACTGGAACTTGGACTTGTCAGAGCATAAGACATGTGCCCAGTGACGCATGATCCAATTGCGGTGAGCACCACCCAATAGCAGGAGAAGTCAGTTATGTTGAAGGTTAATCACACCTTTTATGCCTTTAAACTTATTGCAATATATCTGCCCAAGACTATTTTGACGGATACATTAACCTGGCTGCCCTCTTTCCATCATTCATGATCCAGAGGTACTGCGGTTTTCTTACGATACCAAAGACGCATGCAACGCAATGAACTGTCGTCATGTTGTGTACTGTCCCTTGGATGTCCATAACGACGTCAGTCATGGACGTTTCCACTTTTTCCTATCCTCTTCAACACTTCCACAAAAACCTGGGCAAATACTCGATAGCTGAGACTCTCCTCGTGCAGCATGTGTATCAGAATTCTTTTCCTCATTTTTTAATAACGTAATTTTGCCAGTATCATACCATTATCAGATCCTGTCGACCAGAAATATCATATTTATCAAGAACTATGATGTGTTAGATGAAAAGAATTTTAATATCATATCTCAGACTTTTCCCAGGATTTCATACAATTCAATAGCATCGCCTATTAGATAGTAAAAAAAAAACAGATATAATGAATCTTTTACATTTATTTTGATTTCCAGATATATTGTACAAATATAAACCCACACCAACAATGAGTAAGAAAAAGTTCAGGTGTCAGAAAAAAATTGGCCGCGGCTGAAGAAAAAACCCAAACCCTTCAAAATTAACATCACATCACGTATGTTTAATTAAAGCATAGGATTGAGGTGGCTACCAGAATCAAGTTGGCTAGAAACCTCCTATCCAGCTTGGTTTAATCCATCTCTTTATATATCTGTCATCCATCCGACTTTATATCCGCTCTCTAAAACTTTAACCTCAGCGCACTACATCTACATATTTACCATTACGTAGATAATCTATTCAATAATTTCAAAGTGAGCGATGCCCGTACTGTCCTCTATACCCATTAAGCAAAAAAACTTTTAACCTCTACCTTTCCAAAATAGTCATTATCCTCGTCCAACTCTGCATCACTAACAATATACTGTAATTGCTTGTCTACGGTGAACACAATATACAAAATACGGGCTGAATATTAGCAACTCTTTTTCTCCTATCCATGCAACTTTTTCATGGAAGTCCTTAAAAATATAACTCTCCTAAATCTTATTTTGCTAAGGTTGTTCAATTATGTCTTCTCAACTTGTCCTATCAGTCAGAAATTTGAAGCTTTATTTGATAGCCTTAGCTGTCCACATCCTACTATGTGTATTAAGGAAAATGGGAAACAAATTATTGCTCCCCTCCCGAAAACGAAATGTATTCAAGACTTAAAACATAACCTTTAAAGTCTACAGGAAACTAAAAAAATCAGAATCCTGCCTGGATTATTTTTCGTGCCATGATCAAACCACAAAAGACGAGTACTCCTATCTCTCTTCCGGCAAGCCTATAGGATCTGCGAACCCTCCTACCTTACTCTAAGATGAATTGTGTCTTCTCGCCCAAGCATACCTCTACCCCCAATAACCTCTGAAGAATCACATTTACCAACCATTTCCTTCTTTTATCTCCCCAATAAGGAAAATAGCACAACTGAACCAAACAGTGACATTCCGCTTCACTTCCTATTACAATCTAAACAATCTTAAGGACTTGATGAACTCTCTTCAGAGAGACCTTTTATCCCAATTTAGAAGAGGAAAACAAGTTAATTGCAGAAGATACATCAATCCTAAATAGATTCAAAGAGTCTACATATACATCACCTCATGAGTTAGGTTTGATTTGATCTGAAGGAAGTGGGCAAATAATTATAGAGGGTAGTACATATAAATAGAGTGAAAAAATAACGACGAAAATGGAAGAGTGTTAAAGCTTCACAGTCTCCTGGAAATGTGGCTTATCTCTTGATTTTTTTTGTTAACTTCTTGTTTTTGGGGGGGTTAAACACCCTTTTTTTAGTTTATTCTTTTCGTATTGATTTTTATTTTTTCGATGTTTTTCTGTCTGTTCTTTTTCTTTTCTCATTCACATGTTTTCTCAAAATAATTTTTCAGAACAAAACTTCTACTAATGTGGATATGTAATTCACCGTTTAATATTGCGTCCTCTACTTGTTCGTTATCGTGTTCTGAAGAGTATAGATACTTGATTCAGATATATTTTGTTAGCTTTAATTTCTGGTTCAGGAAGTGGGATAGCTGCTTTCAGCTTTCCTATTTTTTCCAGGACAGCTTGAGTTCCTGGGATCTATTGTATTTACTGTGTTGCCGCTGATTACTCTTCTTCAGATCAGCTGATATACGTGCTTTCTGTTTTTCTCGTGGGCTACCTAACTTCTTTATTAGCTAAGAGTTAGAATTTCTCTTTCATTCACTTTCATCTTCATTTTCGTCTGAGAAGCTTTTGGTCTCTTTTTTAGGCGCTTCTTTTTTCTTTCTGCTTTGCCCTTCTCCCAGTGTTTCTTGGTTTCTTTGGTTATATTCCCCTAAAATATCACTTGAGAGTGGGTTAACTTGGAACCCAAGCTTTCAGCTGTTTTCGTTTGTCCTTACCAGATAGTTATATTATTTGGCGAATTGTCCTGCCTCCGCGATGATGGCGACGTGTGCATATATCAGCATCTTCATCACTTTTAAGCTACAGTCACTGCTCATTGTTTGCAAGGACCCATGACACACCAGTAAGACATGTTTTTTGCCTTTGTTTATTTGGATGCTCTTTCATTCTTCGTTGTATCATCGTGATGAAAGCAGAATACTTACCAAATTAGACTCTTTCGCCTGAAATAATTTTCCATAAAAGTATCCTTAGTAATTCTGATAGCCAAACTTTGGCCCATATAAGACCTCAAATTGTGATAACAGTAACATCAGTAACGTTTAGGTGGAAGCCTTCGTCACCTGGGGGAGAGGGGCCTGTTCCGTGTCATTATTCCTTGGAACAGAGAATGTGTCTGGGTTGTGCTGTGAAGGAGGGAGAGGAAAGAAAGCAGTGTCGTGATTGGCTATGTGTTAGGTGAGAGGGATAAGATCTACCCACAGGAAAACAGGGTGAGCACAGTGCGTCCACCAATCGATAGCCAGATTTCTACGTGCGCTGACATTTGTGTCCGCTCATGCCGTGATTCGAAATTGAACCCGGTAACGCGACGTTGGGAGGCCAACGCCGTATCCATTCGGCTAGCATGAGCTCAGTTGGTTATTGTTTTCCCACGCGCTGAGTTTAACTCCCTCCTCTCCACTGTTCCGTCCGAGGAGAGGCAGCACAAGGTCACTCAACGAGCTTGACTCTACGAAAGGCGTATTATAGCTTTGAATAACCACTTCAATTTCTTCCTTTGGAACTAAAGGTTGGTAATATTGACCCTATTACTTTTACCCTGAACACTCTCCTGATGATCAGCAATAATACATAATGTGGTCCTTAGGGCATTCAGATTAAACGGATTGTTTCATCTCAGAGATTTCTCTCAGCTACATACTTACTTTATTAAATTAGTTAGGACATTAAGTATATGGATTTGGCTCTGTTTTAAACAATTGAAATCACTCGCACCTACTTCTTATTTCCGAAATTGTCTTTCATTTTTTGGGGGGGAAATTTTAACGGAAAACCCGACTGGGTTTAAATTCTATGTGTCGTAGAATGCCGAGCTAATATATATTTATTTGTTTTATTAACTTTTAATAAACCAAATAACTTTAAATGGAGGCGTAGGTTCGTGCCTCGGTGATCGCTTGAGGATCGGGCTCTAAGAGTGCTAAACTTGATTTTTATTCTATTGAATGAATAAACTGGGTTTCTTTCTTAGCTTTATCAAATATTGCCACTTCAACTCGTTCGGGGATAATTAAAACAGTGCATTTATTAAAGAAAAAATAGACTTTAATCAACATAAACCACCTCAATAATTAACATTAAAACACAAAGATCTAACACACGTATAAAAAGAAAATGGGATTACAGGGCTAGCTCTCGAGATAAATATTTACGGGAGGAACAATTTTTAAGTTAATAGTTTTTGTCCTTAGTCAGACATCCAATAAACTAATTTTTAAGCACGGGGACATAAATAACAAGATTGTTCTTTACTTACATAAGGTAATGGAGATTAATACCAGTTTTCTGTAAGAATATCTTCGGGGTTTTTGATCGCTAGATGGCGCTCGTTGGCCTGCCTGGCGAGTTGACGGGTGACGTCACGAGGAATTTCGAGTTGGCGTAAGAGAATCAAAACAAAGACGCCGATGAGGAGGGTGGGTTCTCGTACGTTTATGACCTTGAAACGGTTTCTAATCTTGGGCTATGATTATATTCTTTCCTAGCGATTTGTGTCTCGCTTATATAATTTCGATGTTGGATGAGAAATCTATCTATGCAATACGCAGATGACATCACTCAGATCGTCCCCTGTAGGGAAAGGAAAGCAAGGAGCCAGGCAAACAACACCATCGCGGAGATCTCGAACATCAACAACTTCGAGAAAAAGTGGAAAATCCGGACAAACAGGGAGAAATTCACAATTCTCCCGCTGGGCCGTGAGTTGACGTGGCCCATCATGATTGATGGGAGGAGATACGGTTACTCCGCCGTAGGCAGCATTCTGGGCCTAAAAATCTCCGACCGCGGATACTCGAAGCACTACACGGTGAGGCGGAATATGGCGAGGAGAGAAATCTCTAAGCTATACAGGTTCAGAGAACTCAGCTCGGCGAACATCAGGAAATTATACCTGTCGTTCATCCGGGCTAAGCTTATCTACCCCGCAGTAGTGACTCAAACGGCCAGCAAAACATCTATGAAAAGGCTCCAGCGAGTACAGAACTCTGCGTCCCTCTTCATGAACAAATGCAGAAGAAGGGATCAACTTCGGCAGAGGGACCTGCACCGCAGGCAGAAACTGGAGCCGATAAATGTCGCTACCCAAAAATTGGCCAAGAAAGTCTGGTCCACAATGGCCAATGATATCCTACCGGAGTTACGAAGAACTGGACGCAGAATCAACATCCCTGCCAGGTTGCACGGGGAAGTCGGTCGTAACCGGCGATTCCCGAGCACCAGAGTCTGTTCGGAGGAAAACATAATACCAATATACACCTAAAAACACAAAACACCAGAAACACACAACATGGTGACACAAAAATCGAATCATAAAACTAACGAAGATCATTGACACGAAGTACACACACATAACTGCAAGCTTACAAAGGCTTGAAAGCTCAAGTACACAGTTTAAAATATCACAGACAAACAAAGAACAAATACAATGAAGAACAACAAGAAGAACACGCACAGAACGAAAACATAAGAACATAACAACACCCAAACAAAGGAAAAATAAATAAAAAATGGAAGCAAGCTAACGATGCCCCTAAAACAAGGGCACCCCCCCCCCCACTTCACCAACTTTTTTACCTTTTACTATCTTTTCACATAGAGTGATTATTATTATACCATCAATCTATCTAGTTTGGAGTTGTCAAACTCAGATAGAATAAGATTTGGAGTCCTCAATCTGTGTCGGTTGATACTCACTAATCTTGGGGCTCGAACGGCGCCGAGCTTCCTTGGTACAATCTGGTATTGTACAAGGACTGCAAATTCTCCTTAACTTGCAATAACTTTGTACCGGTGATTTTTGAGTCTTCTTGTCGAACTCAAAAAATCTTCTGTCAACCGGTGACTTTCTTGTCTCTCCAGTGGGAACGAACAAAAAGCCTCGTTTACACGGGTCCTCAGGTTATATACCCAACTTACTCCCGCTGAGGTGGGTGGGGAGGTGGATGGGGGGGGGGGCTCGCATGGTGGGACCTCGGGTTGGTCTGCCGCCCTTTTGCGTCTGGTAGGCTCGGAGAGGGGGTAATACGAGATCGGCAGTTTGCAATTTTGACTGGGTTGTTTATAAGTACACCCTCGAAGTGCCTGCCTTTTGAGCTGAGGTCAGGAATCAGTCTTGTATCACTTACGCTTTTGCTCGTTCTCCTATGTTACCGGAGAACATCGAAGGGGCACAGCTAAACCCAGATGTCTTTAGTTATTATTTCCTTAGACTATATAAACATATATATATATATATATATATATACTAATTTCTTATTATTCCTCTACACTATGAATCCTTATACATTCTTGAATTTTATTATAGCTCTATTATGCAGCTAACTAAAGAAATTCATAAAGAGAAATCTCACGAAGGGAAAATATTATGAAGTTATATTAACACACCTTGAGTAATCAGACTCTATTATTTTCTCCTTAACGATCAAACTTTATTCATTGTTAAATTACAACAAATATGATTAATTTTAAATTGGATGCTAATACGGAGAAACTAATTCTTTTTAAAGAATCACAAAAGATCATCGAATCTAACTTTGAGGCTAATTTTCTATTTTAACTCTAAAAAACTTTACTATATTTCCATATTGCTTGATAAATGATTTTCAATTCTTGTACTAGAAGATTCTGCCATTAGAGGTTGCTCTTCCGCTTTAAAAATTTAACATAATGCAAATATATAAGTTCATTAGAAGATATTTCTTCTTTAGGTAAACTTAGTTTAGTTATTTTGTTAGGGTATATATGTACATATGTACTTACGTATAAATATTAAATTTTAAAAGGAAAAATAATAAATACACGAATTTTACCCTGTGTCAATTAGAACATCGTACCATGATCCTGGTAGAACCAATTTTAGATTAACAAACCCTAATATTGGTTAAATTATCATATTTAAATTATGTAGCCGAACTTGCCAGATGGCCAACCTTACAGCAAGATTATATATAGTTTTCCTTATTCTTCTTTATCCACATAGTGCTTCTTATCTTCCAACATTATTTATTTGAAATACAGCGTCAATTCTTTGCCCACCTGGCTTGCCATGATGGATGGATGGCAAATATTGGATCAATTTTCTTTCAGCTTTCCTCAATGAAACTTATTATTCTTGAAATTGTATTCACATTACTTTCGAGAAATTTTTCTAATTAATATTGAAGCGTATCTAAGTTTAATAGAACTATTATTATAAATATTATATGATTGGATGTATGGTTGTAATTTTAATATTAGAGTATAGTTAATTTTCATTTGATAATAACAATTATTGCTTTTGGCACTCGGTGTAAACTGAGCCAAGTTTTCTGAAAATAAGAAATGGTTATAGCCTCTTAAATAGGTTGATTACATTATAATTTGTCTCGTTTCCATCCTAGGGAGATAGAAATACAGTTATTTCTAGTAATCGAAGGACTTTGGCGTAACCTCTTTAATCAAGATAAACAAGGTCACAAATGAGATTGTTGAAATTATTGCTGTTATTAAATCATAGTGCGAAAGTTTTAACGAAATAAGCGTGATAATGATTAGAATCTAGAAAGATAAGACAGCTTTCAATTGTTTAATTCGCAAAAAATCTGCATCAAGGTTTACCTCTTTCTTGTCTACATGCCGCTGAGAAATTTAGTGATAATATTCTTTATCAAGTACTTTTGACTTGATTTAGAAACAAAGTCACTGTTTGATTCAGTTGCATTATTTTCTTGAAGGTACAAATTGATAAGGTAATAGAAGGCAAGGAAGGAAATCACCTTGTAAAATTAGAGCAAAGAAAGCTTCCTTTTGGGAGAGCGGATAATAATTATGAAACTTGATTTTTCCTGATTTGATTTTGAGGAGAAAGGAAAACTTTGTGGAAAACCTTCATATACTATCATCTTATTTATGTTTTTTAATAAATATCCTCTAAAGTATTAGCGAAAAAGACCAATGAATTCCAGAATTAGATTTGATTCTTTCCTCGATCACTTAAAAGGCGTTAATACCCAAGGAATATATGCTGCTTTTGAACATTCATTTTGAACGATAAATGATGAACTTTGTACGTATAAAGTTTCAATTTGATCTAAAAAAGTACTGCGAATAAATAAAAAATTCAATAATTACTTCCAAAAATTAACCACCGCAACAAAGTTTTCAAGTTACTAATACATTCTTGTACAACATCACAAAGATGTGCATGAGATGGCTTTGTACATCATAATGTTTCCTCGACTTGTAATTTAAGGATAATTTTAAAGAACCATGAATAAAAATTAACTTCATTATTAAACAGAAGCTTGAAAAATTAATAAAATACCTTGAAAATCCTAAAGAGTCAGAAATTTATCAACACATGAGTGGAATCTGAAGAGGACTTAGTAGAGACCCAGCTGAAATAATGATCGATCATTATCTTCTAACGTGCTAATGATAAGAGACTTGTTCTTTTTATTTTACGGCTCCTGTCTGGCAGTGGCCTATGTGAATATAGACCTAAACAAACAATAAAGGAAAATTAATCTCTATAAAAATAAACATAACGGCAATAACAGTAACAAATACATGAAAAAATAATTAAGAGGCTTAGTTACGGATACTGGAGTGGTCGATGGAATACAGAATCAGCTATAGGTTTTGGGTGGAGAGGAGTAAATCTTACGCTGCATTCAAGCTTTGAGCATAGAAAAAAGAATAAAATTAACAATCGATTAGCCCTCTTAGTTCCTTATGTACTGAACGCTAAAGAGCAAAGAATACCATTGCAACGGTATAAGAGACGATTAGGATGTAAATATGCGCCGCCCATGAGATTCTTCGATTGAATATAAGATCTACAATTCGGTGCAAATCCAGCACGTCTAAGCCAGCTCTATTAAGAGAAAGATTCGGGTTGAAGTAATGGTTGTGAGGGCAAAAGAAATTCACGACCTATATCATGGACAAAGAACAAGTGAGTTCTGTGTGTTTTGTCATATTGAAAGTTCCTTTCAGAGAATGTTGGAGTCGTTACTCTCGGTTTGGCATTAAAATGAAAGAAAGGAAGTCTAAAAATTATTTAGGGAGAAATCGTGGGGAGAAAATCTTATGGCGCCACAAAGGTTAATACACTACAGTTCTTGATAGTCTGAGTAACGCTAAGAACACTTACCAAAGGAACACCCTTCTCATTCCTTAGGCTTCAGGAGAAACCTGAGGATATCACGATATCACGATCACATAATAACTCAGAATTAGTGGGTATCGACAAGCACCAATAGAAAGGAGGACCTCAATGGGATCATAGGCTTTGTGGAAATCACAATATACCGTGTGAAATGATGTCCGCGAGGAAAGACTTTCTGATAGCACTCTATAGGCCTGTTGAATAATGACACGTACTGAAGTCAAGCTCTGCACAAGATAGGGGGCATACGCTGTACATAAATTAAGTGAACCTAACGATTACTACTTAGGCACCACCTTCCATACAAACAGCCGGGATTTATTAATTTTTTCCAGGTTGGCGAAAACAGTACACGGTTGCCATTTGTAAGGGATATTTGAAGATATTCTGATATCGCTTTTACTGAAAGCGGGGGTTTTAACTACCCTGCTACTTCCCAATTTCCTGCAAGTTGAGTCTTCTCATTGAGTGAAGACGTTCATTCTCAGCAGAATATCGATTGAGATTTAAAAAGTAAATTGATCGCAGCCGTGAATTTCATCGACTATCTTCATTTCGAAATTCAGTAGTGTATCCAGAGAGCACTGGGACACATTAATTAGCAAAATGAGGCATCCTATGACGTAGATGCAGTACCTCGTCAACATTGAGGACATTAATTTTCAGCACTTCTGAGAGGCCTACTAGGATCCATCCCATGGAAATCACCATGTAGTCCATCCAAGTAAGAGATCTCGGTTTTAGATATCTAAGAATGATAAATCGCATTGACAACCCCCTTAGAATTCCCCAAACTCCACCTCATCTAGGCCTTCTGAAGATGGAAGGTACATAGGAATGATTCTTCCTTCTGAGCTAGTTGGATCTGGCCTGCGGCTAAATTAAGGGAGGTAAGACAAGGAGAGGTAGGGGTGACATACCCAATATGTGTTCCAAAAGGAAGACAGATTAAAGGGAATGACAGGAATCTGATCTATGCACCTCCTTCCTGCCCGTTAGGAGTCCATTGCAATTCCATAAAAGAAACGTTCTCTCTAGATCTACATGAAAGCAGCCCTCATCTCCCTCTAACATGGAAGAAACTTGCAAGGTTGCCTGTAAACGGTTTGGACACAGAACCTTCAGGAGAGTTGGCAGCGTACCGGGCCAAAGGTTCATACGAAATCTAACTGGAGAAGATTCAGCTCCTCGTGCGAACATTCTTTTTCTGTTGTCTTCAATAAATGCTAAAAAGATGCAATTTGGGTCGACACTCTCTCTTCTTTTGCAGCGATCTGACCTCAAGTTGAGGCATAATAAACATCTGCCACGAGCGAGGGATCCACAGCTCCTATATTTCTAGTCACTTTCCCGAGAATAGTCCTCGAAATGCCTAGAATTGGCTCTACTGCCACAATCCTGGGCTTAACTTGTCCCAATCAAGAAACTTAAAGGGGGATTATTGATGGTTGGTATTGCTCTATACGTTCTTCAGATGAAGAGGGCGCCCTGGTAATGTTCGTAGTATGGAAAAAGCTCTTTTGGCTGTTAGGCTCACCCTGTTGGCGCGGCTCTTCTTTTCACGCGATATAATTTACTTGTATTGCCAAGAGGTGGTAGTGACAAAACTGCCGCGATAACGGAAACAATGCCTTCACAGAGTATAACGATTTCAGTTAACAACCACTGAATCAGGGAGCCCGTTAAGGTCAAACTTGACGAAGAGTACAGCAGTGGGTTTAGTTAGATAATTATCACTACTTTATCCCACACTCAAACCTGACTGCCCCTTGGGCTACCAGTTTTTATGAAATATCCTCAAAGGAGGATTATAGCTCGACCTGGCCCTAATGGAAAATGTGCAAAAGGACAATCGTGTTTCATCAGTAGAAAGGATGACTCGCAAAAGTATAAAAGAGCTTTCTCTGAATTTGGGAATTCAAGGGGTTCAATTTTCTCCTCTTCTCGTACTTTTACGATTGGATCCACCAGGCCAGAAAAATCAGGATCGAGCAGGTCTCCGCGGAAATAAGGAAGGATCAGCCCATCTCCAAACTCTCCTCGAAAAAGGAACCAAAATTTTCTTCTATTTTTTCACCTTTCCGTGACTCGTTTACACATCCGTGGCAGAAAGGCATTATTAATATTATTGAGTTAAAATAATATTTTCTACTAATGCTATCCATAGAAACTGTCAGGGGCAGAACCTATGGTATAAAAAATATATATTTTCCAGAAGGCCGAGAAGGGGAAAAAATAAAATTACAAAAATATGAATAAACTAATGTGTTAACATGCGATGCAAAACCAGGCAACTTACGAGGGTAATCCCAGGAGTAAGGTCTCGAAAATCTTTAGAAATCATAGAAACGTTTATTGTGAATAATGTTGACATAAATCTAAAGTTTGAACACTTATCTATTTTTCTACATAATCGCCCTTTTCGTCGATGCAATTTTGTAGGCGCTAAGGCAGTTTTTGTATGCCCATGTCATACCAGCTCGCCGCCATGTCGTGGAGGAAGTGTTGAACCTCATCTTTTATCTTGTCGTCGTTGCCGAAGCGCGTTCCGACCAATTGTTCTTTCAACTATGAGGTGGGTGGGTGGTAACGTCCCATCCAAACTATTGCAGAGAGCAACAGTTTGACAATAGAACTGGGGGCAAACGTTGTCGTGGAAAATACTTACGCCTTCGCTCAACATTCCTCTTCTCCGGCTCTGAATCACCCGTCTGAGCTTACCTATCGCATTACCTATCAGCATTTATTGTGGTACCTAGAGCCATAAACTCTAAAAATAATATCAATCTTTCACTTGTACATTTACCTACATGTTGCTTGCAATCAAAACCGCACAAATTACATTTTATTTCCTCGCTGAAAAGCACTTTTACTCTTTTCAGCCCTCCACAGGACATAACCACTTGACGTGAAAGACCCGCTGCTATGAGTACCTCAAATCGATCCTTAATCGACATCCGTTGTGTCGTGACATCTTCCCTAAGAGTGTTTTTTCGAGAGCGACTCATTTTATTCTCCGAATCGCAGGTCCAAGTATCCTCGAAGAACTGTAGTATACGTGAAATCACACTTTTTGCCGATTAGATTTGCTTTAAATTTTAGACAGTGTCATCCTTTCATTCTTAAACTTGTAAGCTGTTTTCCGGGATTTGGAGAAACTAACTCTTCCACTATCATAATAAATGAGCAATAGTAAAAGGATAGTTCTATATACAATACACGTACAACACTGCTGTCATACACACGTGTAAGTTGAAAGATATATTTCATCGTTCTCTATTTTGAGACACATCCTTTCTTCACATAAACATTTCCCTTCTCATAAATGCGACTTGTATAAAAAACGGTCTAAGGGAAAGCAATTTTCTCTGAAAAAAACAAAATCTCAATAAATCAACGGAGTGAGACTAAATTATTGTTACCTACTTAAAACTAAATGCGAAATTCAACGAAGGTATTTCATTCAGAAAGTTTTTAAGAAGTGATCTGTAAAGAAAATGGTGAATTAAGAGAAAGAAAATTGTTATAGATAATTTATATAGCCAGAGATATACCATAGGTTAACTATGAATTAGGCAATTTTCTGGATATTTTACTTGCGACAAAGAGGAATAAATTTTTTTAAAAAACGAGAGATTTTTTGCCGCTTTTTTTTTACGATACGTTATTGTCTTACTCCATTGCAGTAGAAATAATAACAGCAGCCGAAGACATAAGCATCTAAGGCTACTCTTCATTATACTGGAATTAAAATTATTTATAAAAGTTTATAGATCATTGAACAAATTTCACATAGGTTAGGAAAATATGGTAAATACGATCAGATATGACTTCCGTTTTTAGCGCGAAAAATAGGTACTCTCTTATGATCGACAGCCAATTGTTTTACTTACCCTGTATCGATAGCAAAACTTTTGACAAAAGGATTTTTTTATCTATCATTTTTATTATTATTTTAGAATGAATAACTTCATCTACTTCATATCGAAGAAGATGCCGTGGTGTTTTTGCGAGAGCAAGATGTACTGCCTGCTAGGCGACTTCGTTAAGATGGGCCTTGAAATGAAGCTGTCCCTTGACTCGTTTATTTGCTGGATTGCAGGAAGTCCACTTGTTGACAGAAGGTTAACATTCTTACCGGAAATTGGATGATCTATAGTCGTCTTAACTTTAATTGAATTATAATTGTTGTTTTGTGAATAAAATAATCTTTAGAATTTTTGAGTTAATAAAATAGCCTAACCTTATCCTCTAGTAGAAAAAAAAAGGACTGTCGATAATAAGACGGTACTAAAAATATATGTACTTAGGACGTCGCGTTGGAGCGGGGTTTGAAACGGAAAGCGCGTATGTGTATATTTTACTTGTTATAGAGTTTAGAAGGTAAAGTGACGATTTAATACAAAGTTGGTTAAAGTCATTCACTTAGAGGTAGAATGAGAGTTGGAAAAACATAGAATAAACGAGACAAATGCAAATACAAACTGAGTCGTGGATAAGTACAGCTAATAGAGTATATAGATTTAAGCTTATTCATACGTTTATATGGACACTTTATGATATTTATTTAATTATGCCGTTAATTCGTCACCATAAACATAACCCAGCATCCCAAGATAGCTTTAGGAGGCAGTATGTTTAATAGCTTAAACTTAATGGAGAGGACGGATATTTAAAACCCCCGAAAGTTACCTAATGAAAACGACATAACACGAGCTTCAGTTTGCCTCTGGTGTTCATACTTAGAGGGTGTGCATTTTAATAATTTAACATAATTTTATTTATGTTAAGTTTAGGTAGAGAACTTTAGAACATCCTACCCTCAGGATATTCGATTATGGAGCATGTTCAATAGTGGAAACTGAGAGAAAGTTGTTCAAATGCTATCAGGAGAAAGATGTTTGAGAGTTCTTTTTCATTTAATCTTCAAAATGTTAGAAAAATAAATACGACACGAAGCAACGCGGCAATGGTCAAAACAAAGATCGTAAAAGGAAAGAAAAATTTCTTAATTTACAAAAACGGTTCATTTTCTTTTGGGGAAATGTTGACTTTACTTTTTCTCATCAGAATCTCCTCTTTATTTCTTGATTAAAAAACAGAATACTGGAATATATGAAGATAACAAATTGTATAATTAAAAAGAACATGATAATAAATAAGGATAAGTATGATAAAGACTGTAATGGTATTAACGGTGCATAAAACTCATAACTATACCAAGACAGGAGTTTGATTGTTCTTAGTTCAGGCCTTTGCAAAGGAAGGAACAAAAATCTCTTGTGAGTTCTATATCCCACCGTAAGGCACTGTTCATCGTTTTTGTTTGGAGAGAGTTTCGGGAGAGTACCGGTATCTATCGGCTCCCTAACGTTCTAGGTTATAACTACCTATCCTTCCGAACATTTTTCTTTTTCTCAACTTTTTCACTTTTGTGTAAATTTCTCTTGTAACGAAGTATCTGGAAGAGATGCACCGGACGGATTTCGATATTATTTTTCTCTGAGTCAGAACCGGGAAATTCATGCTGGGTCGGACCTACTTGCAGACCCCTGTAACTCTGTTCAGCGAGGTAAGTAGTCCCTAAAATAGACCACCAGGCTTCCTGAGTGGGATGCCAGGGGCCTAAGAGAAGAAAAGTTGTGCATAGTATGATGTTTAAGGAATTTAACAGTAGGTGTTTGATGTTGTTTCGGCTTTGTTTGCATCTAATTGGCCTTAAATCTAATGATATTCCCTTTATAATATCCCAATAATCACGCAATAGTTCCTCCTAAGAAATACAAAGCCTCATAAAGATTGAATCTAGGTGGTAAAATCCATACCTAATTATTTATTATTCACACAGTTTTTATTTATTAACGATTTATTACATATTCACGTGACGAATAAGAATACCTCTCGAAATTTATTTTTAATAAGAACAAAGTGTCCAACTAAAAACAACTGCAGCTGGACAAAGAAATCTACTCATAACAGTGAACCATCGAGTCAGCAATATTTATTCGCGCACAATCTTAACAAAACTACTATCTAGCTCTCTACAATAGAGACGCCATTTCAAAGCCGTATGAATCGAAGATTAGATCTATCGAACGTCAGTCTGACAATAATTCCCTCGAAAGTGTCCGCCCGATCTGTTTCCGCTCACAAATGTAAGCAACCATTATCTAGACGTCAGCACTCATCCTTCAAATCAAATACTCGCACAAGTTTGCAACTCACGTAAGCTCCCTTACACTCTCCCATGCAATTGGTTCCCATATAACGCCTTCGTATATATATTAGACACAACTCGAAGCAAGCTCGGAGTGTTTGCCGAACGGTTCATAAATTCGACTGCAGCATCTCGACAGAAAAAGCGACCCATCTGCAACGGTGTCAATTCTGCCACTTTCTATCGTTCCTAGTCAAAATGACATTTTAATTTTTATTGCTCGCTTTAAATTGAACTCGGCCCTTGGATTATTGACCTCTTTAGACCTATTTAGAGCTAGTTTGACAAAGAATTTGGAAGAAAAAACTAAAGTTATCAGCAGATGAGCAATTTACTAGAAAAATTGAAGTGTAACAAATTATCCAATTTTATATGAATATAACTTTTAAATTATGAGTGCAAAACATTTGCATAAGTTATTTGATTACTATTTAGTGTGTAGGGCTATATTCTCGATGAAACTTTTACATCTGCTGCAACAGGAAAAAAACAACTGCGGCACTAATTTTGCTCTATTACTAATTCCCAGAGTTCCTAAATTGTTTTCTGATTCCTTATTTTAGACGCCTTACTGAGTGAGTTCCAAACATTTTCTATATGATTCAAGTCCTCACTATGTGTAAGGCAGTTAATTACAATAAAGTTACGGCGTCCATGGGTTACATCGACTTGCGTGTAAAGGGGTAGTATCTTGAAAGAATTTTAAAGGTTGGGCTTCAGAGACTCACGGATGGGGCAAAGCTTCTCGCAGCAATACTTTGCACAAATGTGAATTCCCTGTTCTCCGTAAGCTCACCAAGGAAATTGATCATAGATTCGTCCCTGAAGTGGACCTGCCAACATTGGTCATCCCCCCATGTAACGCAATCATTAGTGAATGAAAGATGAGCCATCTTGTTCTTCAGGATAATCAATAGCTTGACGACAGGTGTGCGATCGTGAAGATGTTCTTACTTGAGGCAACGGAAAAAAGTTTTCATGGAAACCTTGAGGGCTTATTAGCTCGGTCTTCTCTGTCTGTTGTCTTCTTTGTGTTTCACTTTAAATTTGTTTACAAATACCAATTACATAACTTTTGAGCACAGTGTATATTGTATGCGAGTGTTATCCTATCATTTCGTCGGGAATCGATGTCATTACGCAAGGAGCTTTGGCTCAAGCAGTAAACAATTTCTCTAGTGGTTAGGCTAATTGCGAAAGATTCTTTAACGAAACTAACCGTGCGTAGCTTCGAAAATGTGCCTAAAATATAATGATCTATTCTGGTTATATTATTAATTTACAAAAAAAAATCCAATTGGATAGCATCCTAGCTAATTACGAGTTTTTACAGATATTTGGCCTTACGACAATGATTTTTATAAATTAAGAAGTAAATTGGGCTCACTTAAAGACTAATATCTCCAAGGAGAAGCGCAATCATACACAAAAAGACACATATCGAAAGATAATATACAAAATATGAAGGAGAGATGAACAATGATGGAGACTCCATTTCGAGTTGTGTTTTTCTTTTCAGTTTAACTAGCGATGAATTCGTCTCTTCTCGTTGTCCTTGCCGCTGCAATGGAAGAAATATTTCCTTTTCATAATTACCATATATATTTACTATAGACGAATACTAAATCGAAATTGCATTGATTTCTTTGTTATTTATTTTTTAGGCTGTTTTTCTTTGCTATATTTCATAAAGTTTCATTCAGGGCATTTTAGCAATTGTGTAAATATTAATGTATGGCATGAAAACGCATGACACAACTGGACTTAACATAAATTAGGTTCTTCTTTACAATAATGGGTGAATGTGTTTGAAGGTACCAGGTTTAGGCGAAAAATAACCTCTTGTTTTAATATACTTTATTCATGAATTGATCGATGATAAAAACCAGCTATTTTATTTTGGCCTGCGCTTGGAGTGTCTCTAGAAGACAAATTTCAAAGGGTTATCACCTTACATTCAATTTTATTCTCTCCAGGTTCTCGAATATTTAGTTTAGGGTTATTTCTAAACGCCTGTAATGCTCTTCTACTTTCCCATAGAAGAGGGGAAGCAAATTTTTCGCCTTTTAGGAAAACTGCTATTTTTGTTGTTATTTTAGATGTGTATTCATTTTTACAATAAATAATATATAAATATATATATATATATATATATATATATATATATATATATATATATATATATATATATATATACATATATATATATATATATATATATATATATATATATATATATATATATATATATATATATATATACATATATATATTTATATAGTGTGTGTGTGTTTTGCTTTAGCTTATCATTTGAGAAAAGTGTTTGTTCTCATTTTCTATAGGGAAATCATCTATGCAAATCAGTCTTTTATAGCAGAGTCGAGTGTTCAAAAATTGTGATATAAACCCGAATAATTTACCCATCTTTGTACTGTTTTTTCTATCATATGCTAAGAATAAAAGTTTTCTCAATGAAATTTAAATATACGATACACTTGAAGGGTTGTATCATGAATTGAAGATAGATTCGTTATGTATTAATATTTCAACCAGTGAAGGGAAATCGAATCGAATTCGAATCGATAAACCTTTAAAATCTATATATTTTCAAATTCAAATTTAAAAAAAACATTTGAACTGAAAAATCTTTAAAAACTTGAATCGGAATTTAAACTCAAACCGGAATTTAAACTCGATTTCGAAATTTAATCGATTTTAAATATAAGTTTGAAGCGCAAATTGCGAGTATCATTAATAAAATAATTTAGGAATTCTCCAGAAATACCAGGCACTTAAGTTATGAATAGTAGGTAAATGTATATTTCAGTATTCGTCCTAATCCTAGTTCTAATCTTATTTTGCTAATCACAGAATGACTCAAAGCTAAACCATTCTTCCTTTCCACTTTTTAAATCCTTAAGAGATTTTAAATTTAAATTTATGTCAAATATATTGAAAGAGCTTAAATTGTTCTTATAAGATATTATTTGTATTCTGTATTTTTATTTCATAATATTTCAATATAATAATGAAAATTTGTAATATATGCTTTACCAGTTATTTTGCACGTTTTAATGTATAATGTTTAAATATGCTTCTTGGTTTTTGTATTTTTATTGCATAATATTGAGATAGAAAAAAATGCAGGATGTAATAGCCCATTAAAAACTTCTATTTGAGTGCGGGTTTTTTATCCTCACATACGGTTCCCGTGCATTGGGACTTTGGGATTATTTTCCCCATTAATTTCAATAGAAAACTTAAGAGTGAATTTGAGCATCTGGTACATATGGATAGCTATAGTAAATAAGAAATAACACAATAAATAACGAATTTAACATAACTCAAGGACAATGAGTAATAAGAGGGGAAAAGGTTTTATAAGTTACTTTGTTATAAATTATATTTGACGAGGAAATAGCATATAGTACTCTGAAATAGTAGATTGAAGCATTTGACATACCCGCTGATCTCGAATCCGAATCAAAATCCGTATTTAAAAATCGATAAGACGAAATATTTTAATCGAAAAAAATAGAGAACTTGAATCGAAATCCGAATTGATATTTTTAAAATTCCCCAACTCAAATCGAAACTCGAATCGATATTCATTTCAGTTCCCAGCCCTGATTTAAACTAAATAAAAATCTAGGTCAAATTAGAAAATTTTAGTAGAAATATTTTTTATTGAACATATCGTAGATTTGGTAGAAAAATAATTAAGGTAAAGATAAAATTTATCTAGAGGGTAATTTGGACGAATTTTCACAATATTTAGCAGGTAATATAAAAAGATTAAAATAGAAGAAATAAATCAACTAAAAATAACACTTTTCTTCTTAGAATGTAAGAATTTCGCCTAATTCTCTACCATTGATTTGTGTATAATACCCTTTCGGAATTCGTAAAGATCAAATGGTCATTTACTGAGAACATAAACGTACCGTGAGGGAGAAATATGACACAATAAATCCAGGGGATAGATAAATTAATACGCTTTCATTTAGAAGGATTATAAGAGACTAACTGTAAAGATTTCTGAAAGGAGAATTAATTTTGGGAAAATCTATATTGATAAATCCAGTTTCCTTCCCACTAATTTACTGTTGCTCTTTACCCACTAAAACCGGGCCTGAAGGTTTATTTTTTTATTACTATGTTTGATTGAAATCCGAAAGGTATTTTATGATACTTAGTCAAATTTTCAAGGTAAATAAAAGAAAGAAAAATAGGCGTTATTCTGTGTTGCATGAAATAGACTTAAATTACAGTATCCACTACAGTTCATTTCATTATGGAAAAGTCCCAAAGACCTAATGATGAAACTCACCTCAAGATCATAATGACATTTATTTGCTAGCTCCAGGAACTGTGTACCACTCACGTTGGGAGGGCGGTATTTGAGTCATTGACAACAACTACCATCCAAGAAAACCCTTCGTGCCCCAAGAAAGATCCAATCGTTCTATATTAGGTTAATATAGAGATAAAACCCTGTTGATGGGTTCCATAGAGGAAAGAGTGATATGTTGCGTATGTGAATGGACAGAAGTTGGAGAAAACAGCGGTGGTATGATTGTATATGTGGCGATCGTGTGTGTGTATGGAACTAAATACACGCGTGCGCTAGACTTGTTCACTAGGCTAGCAAAGGCTCCATTATCATTCCGACAAGCTAACAATAAATTATCCACAAGTCTTTCCAAGGCACGATTATGCACCAGGCTAACTTAGAATGCACTAGCACCAGCCTATGAGCTAAGCCTTCATTATCATCTTTAGTTTAAATCTTTGAAAATCAACCAGGGTATCCAAAATTAGATTTTCCCTCTGGCTATCTAAGGCCTCACTGATTCACAAGGTTATCGAAGGCACTATTTTTCACCAGGTACTCGAAATCTCATTGATCTTCTAGCGTAGCAAATGCTCCATTATCTGCTAAGATAGCGAAGGCTCTACTTTCCACCAGACAATGAAGGCTACACAATGCACAAGACTAGCAAAGGCTACCTTATAGGCGATGCTAGCAAATGCTCCATTATACACCAGGCTATCAAATGTTCAATTATTTTCTTGCTAAGGAAGTCTTCAATACTCACCAAGATCCATTATTTACCATATTCGTAAAGTCGCCATTCTCTATTAGGCTATGAAAGTCTCCATAATCCTCGAGAATAGAAAAGGATCCATTATCTGCAAGTCTATCAAAAAATCCAATATTAACCAATATAGCGAAGGCTTGATTATCCACGAAGAATGCATTGGTTTTTATCCACCAGCTAGTCCTTCATTATGTGCCAGGATAGAAATGAGAAAATTATTCGCCACTCTAGCGAAGGATCCACTCTACACCTGCCTAACAAAAGCATCAATATTTACTATACTTGCAAAGATTTATAGTTCACCAGGCGAACGATACCTCCCAGATCTGCTATACTAACAAAGGCCCAATTATCGACCACGCGAATGAAAAACTATTATCCCTAAGGCAAGCAAGCATCAATTATCCAACAGGCTAGTGAATCTCCATCATCCATCAAACGAGCGTAAGCTCAATTTTAGACCAGGTTAGAGAAACTTACATTATTCAGTCCGAATTATGAATATTTATAGCCGTCTATGTCATTTAACAACAGCTTCTCCTTACTACCAAACACAAAGAAGAGAAAACTGAAGAAGAAGAAGTAAAAAAAAAAGGGGGCACACTCCATTTCGACTACCAGCTCATAAACATGAGTAGAGGAATCAGTGCACAAAAAACAATACAAAGGTAAATTTTAAGGAATTCGTTATAAAGGTAACAAACATAAAAGGAAAGTCATTGAATAAGGATAAAGAAAGAACGAGGAAAAAATAAAAGAAGAATAATAAGTTGAAACACTCTTCGGACAATTTCAAGGAGGGAAGAGACACCAAGATATGTGCCCTCGTCAACTTCAGGCAGAAAGCCCCTTTTCTTTCTACTGCTTGAATAGGCAGAGATGCTGATGCACAAATATGGTAGCAGCTTTCCTTAAAGATGTCTTATTCGAATAAGAATAATTGTTTTTAATTTATTTGTCAGAAAGAATAACATCCTCAAGCTCTACTACCTTTATAGTGACCTGTTTACTAGTAGACCTGTCAACTGTTGTGGAACTCATTTCAGAAACCTTGAGGAAAACCATCCACAAGGAAAAAAAGAAATGGAAATAGAAAAGCATATAATACATAGGTGCAATGAAAAATAGAACTATTCAGGGAATCTTACCTAGAAATCTTGAAAGATTTCGATATAAGGTAACGTAGGGATTTCATCAAGAAATTTAAACGGATAAAAAGACTAAGTTTCAAGTTTCAGCTGAATTAGATTAGATATCCTCGCGAGCCACAATAGAATTGAAGTATTAATGATCAAGATGATATACTAGAAGCTACCCTTCGGGGAATAACTGAAATAATAGTATTAATCTAGCAGAAAATATAATAACAATTATACTGTTTTTTAATGCACGTGAAATATTGGCAATTTGTGAAACGAAATAATGATAGCGAAAATTATATTGGTCGCTAGGACAGAAAAATCCTCTATAGATGTAAATATCTATAAGCATACATACATATTGTTCCTCTAGGAAATGCGATAGAGAACATCTTTTATCGAAGACTGATACACCTTATTGAAGCAATGACAAATTCCTCATTAATAAGTTTTATTCAGGATAAACAGAGGAACTGAGTTGGCTTTGGTGGTATAAATAATAGCCCTAGGCAAAAAGAGAAGGAATGTAAAAGTAGTAGCAATATATATCAAGGAATTAGTTGAATAAGTTTAGAGATGATGGTAAGTGAAATAATCAGAAGTCAAGTTAAAGCAAATAACAATCATAGTTATAATAGCTTCAGGACCATTTATTGCTATAGAAGAACAGAACCACTCATAAGTCATCAAAAAGAAGAAACAGCCTCAAAGAAGTATATATATTATCTCCTCTTATATAATCAAAAGTGACCCTAGCCTTACTGCACTCAATTAATGATTAAAATTTGAATATTCAATCGACTATCAATATAATAAAATTCATATGTACTCCGTCCAAATCAGCGAATATGACAGCTAAGGGAGAATCAAATTAAATTTATAAAATAAATAAATTTGATACAAAGAGGAAAGTTTAACAAAAAAATAGACAAATAAGTCGTAACCAATTGTTTTGGCAGGCATATATATATGGGAAAAAAATATAGGGAAAATATTAGGCTTAAAATTAATTATTCTAGTATAAAGAAGACTGAGATGGAACAAGACAAGCAAAATTAAAACAACAACTTACCTCAATGATTTAAAGAGTTATAAATATAAAAACATGAGAGATTTGTACATAGCCATAATATGGTCTACTCCACCGTACTCTGCAATTATTCTACTTTTGATACTAACTAGTATGATTGTGCGACCTACTGGATCACGGGTAACCGACCTGCACAAAGGCACGGCGAGATACATGTGATTTCGATCATGAAACCGGTTAATATCATCCTGTATAAAAGAGCAAGGAATTCGTGGCAGATTGATTATAAAACTTTAGCAGTAGATTAGTTGGAAAATTTCGAATAAGAAGAGGATTACCAGAAAGAAAAATTAATTAGAGGAGAGCCAGGGTGTTGAATTACGTTTTGCTTTTTTTTAGTTTTATATATCTAGATAAGAAAATATGTATTGAGTATGAGAGTTAATATACTTGCAGCCAGTGTTCTTCTCCACAAGGTAATCTGGTCCGTAAAATCATGCAAGGAAATCTGGTCCGTAATATTTGAAGCATTAATTTTCAATAAAATAGTTTAGGGGTCGCTTGTGTTGCTTTCAATACCTAGAATGATGTAATTCACTCCTCGCTGGATCCCACACTAACACTTTTGATACCTCAATTTCTTCGCATTTCACGGCTAGTGTTCTTCTCCACACCGAACAATTCACTTATGCAACCAAATTCGATCAATAACCCAACTAGGGTGAGTATGATGTAGCAGGGGTTATGACCATACTCTAACTGAAACCTAGAAAAATAGCACACGCTCCAAGCTCCAGCGCTCCTAGAGAAACTGAAGCTCTCTTTTGGGTCGTCTTCTACACCTCTTTTAAATATCAGACCATCATTTCCGCATCTGTTTAGACCCAACAAATGGTGAGAGAAGGGGTTAAATCTTCAAAAAATCAGATTTTCTCTTGGGATATATTTGAATCCAGATAAGAAAAAAATTCATAAAAGAGTTAAACAGATAGAGTATAAGGAGACCTGATCAAATGAAGATATAAAATAACAGATACTTGTAATATGCGGAAATAGTTTGACCACCCATTGAAATTATTCTCTGACTTAAAAATAATTAGATTAGCATTTAAAGACATGTCTACTTTTTTCACAATATTCATTGGAAAAAGGATGGTATTCATTCATGCTTGTCGGGATTGTTTCATCTTACTTTTATTCACCTGGAAGCTTACACCGGAAGCTCATGGGTCCAGCTAGCGCAGTGATTCAAAACTAGATAGCTTATGAATTTGTTAGAATCATCGCGGATCTTTCCTCTCGTACTAGACGCCAATTAGGGGAAGCAGGAATCACCAAGGACTGTAGCGATTCGAACAAGTTTGGCCTCCTGTGTGTGTAAGGAGGCAGCACCTTATTTTACCAATTGACAGCCATACACAGGAGCAGTAAGGCGAAACAAAAATTGAAAAGAAAGAAGAAAGAAAGAGCAAATCCTTGCTATTCGTTAGTATCTGTCTTCCCGAGCGAATTTAACGAATTGGACTCTACTTTCCACATCTTTTGTGGTAATGATTTCCCTTAACGAAAATCTAAGCCAGTAAAGAAAAGCCAAATGGAAGTTAGACCCTCATTAATTAGCATAAAGATAGTATCCAATTAATTTGTTTAAATGAGCCATTTTAATCAAAATATTTTTTAATTCGTGTTATATATTTTTGTCATAAAGTTTGAACTCATGTTTCATACAACTAAAGATTCTTTCACTTCTTGGACAAAACGAAGCGTTAAAACCGTTTATTCTCTTAATTGCAATCCAATTAGGGCGACACTGCCACTACTTTCAATCCCAAAAACCTTATGATCCTGAGTCTGCCCTAATTTCCTTAGCCTGAAGGCTCACTATTTCCTGATCGAGTTGGTATTTATGTTTTTCGAATTATAACTTGGTATCAGATCCTGATACTGCACACATATCAGACTAATTTTCACATATATGCTATTTAATTCGACCATAAATAATACCATAGAAACTTTCAAGTTTCCACCATTGAAAGAGACTTTTAATTTACTAAATACCCCGCCGATGCGATTTAGTATATTGAAGGCTCATGAGTAAAATAAGGCACTATCATGAGATATTAGTCAAGAAGGAGATACAAATTATAATGGAAGGTTATTTGACGTAGCACACATCGGTAATGAAGAAAGAAGCCAATCGCATCGTACATCTCTCTCGCTATCATCTGTTAGAATTTTTATAATAAAAACTGCATCTGATTGATGACCTGAATATAAAAATCTTTCAATGACGGAATAATATTTTGGAGCTTGAAAATTATTATAAATGTGCTTGCATAATTTAGTTATGATTGGGTCATAAGCAAATATATATATTTTTCGATTTACATATTGGGGTATATACTGTAGACCGAGAGCTCAAAGAGTACTGATTCCTTCATTATTTCTATAAAAAATCTGTCTTTACAAACTAATCTTTTATTAATTGCTATGGTATTAAAATCACAATAAATGTTTTGTGTCTTTAATATACAATTAAAATTTATTCTTTTGAAAATATACATGTAGCAATTTACTTACAAAAACACATACACTATCATATACAGTTTTGTCCCAAGCTCAAATAGTCGGAACGACCACTGAATTTGCATAATTTCCTTTTGATCAAACATCTTTCTTTCAAATCAATCTGGCTCACAGGATACCACTATGTATTTTTTTGTTATCTTAGCGCCAAACAGTGAGACATCAACCTAATAAACATTTTCCCACAAATTTATCCCACCGATTTATTAATACCTTGTCAACATTTATCTCAACTCGCCTAAATTATTTGTAGTAAGAGCTTTTGCTCTGCTTTCTCTCTCTTTTACTTGAACGCTAATCCATAACATACATTCACTTCAGGCAAAACTCTTCGCGCAGAAGCCCAATTGGTGATCAAAAACTAGTAACTCCCACCTTCTATTACTCATAGATAATCTAATTTTAGGATATTAGTTAAACAGACAATCATCACTCTCGGAAGCACAAGTCTCTCCCATTCGTGTTCACATTGTGCTCCATCCACCAAGCAAGGACATTCACTTCATCAAAGGGGTTCTAGGTAGATTGGAGTCAATAGTCTTTTCCTCTGCATTCACATTTAATGTTTCCACCCAAAAAAGGGATTTAAACTCTCCGAATCCATCTATTCATCTTGATAAACCTCAAGTTCAAAATAAGATTTTTCTTATCAAGTTGTTCATTAATCCAAATACAAACTTATTTGATAAAGCAACCTCAGGTCACCTATCGCTACAAGTGGGGACATCTGCAGTGGCCATGAAAAAATCATCATCAACATGGAGTGACTTTCAACATCATTATCATTCGGAGTGTGCACTAAATAAAACCCCCAAAATATCTTCCGAATCCATTGCATAATTTTATGAAGTCATTATTGAATTCCCCCAACGCAACTACAAACATGGATCAAGCCATCACAACAACCATGATCATATCTTATTCTTCAAAAAGGAGCCTACCTTCATTTACTAAGGCACATTCATCTTACTTTATTCAACGGGAAGCTCAACGACCATAGCGCGCAAGACTCTCAATCTCATCACTATTCTGTTAGCAAAAACTTTAACAATTTCAAAATAAACCCGCAGTTATGTTTGCAAAACCTCTCTTTAGCCCCTTTGCTCGAATGATTAATTGTTTGCGCGCTTCACTTTGCATTAATTTATCATACTTCATTAACCAAAGCATTAACATAGTGCTATGGGAACATGTCTTCAATTCATTCAACCACTCACATGGTGCAATGGCAACTCGGCATCAATTCTCAAGTATTCAGATAATGCTGACTACGATCACACGCCTCTCAACTCATAGCATTAACATAATGCTACCAATGGCGACATTTCTTCTTATCCAACGAACTGACCTTGGAGAATAACCTTCCAAGCACACGAAATAAAACGAGTACGGTTTTAAACTCATCAGCAGTTATCAGTGGATAGGTTTTACATATATTTCCACCCGCATTCACATTTACTCCTTCCACCATAAGAGGGATTTAAACTTACCACCTCTATTCATTCATACTGATAAACGTCAAGTTAAAAATAAAGTTACTTTTATCAAGTTCTTGATTGATACAAATACTAAGTAATTTAACGTTTTGAAATTAAAAATCTGCTGGGTATCTCTCTTTTACACCAGTCTATATCTGCATTTTTAGTCGGAGGCGACTCTTAATCTCACTATGACGGTCAGTCTCCGTTTTTCTTTTTTTCTTTTGATAATAACATTGCAACTATTGGGTTTAGTCTATCAAAATTTTAAACCATTATCTTGTTTTGCATACTCTTTATATTGTTATAATTGCCAAGGTACTCCCAAGGTAGCCCGGGAATGATTTTGTTTTGGCAATAACTTCCTAACTATTTGGCTGATTCTAACGAAATCTAAAGTCCTTATCTTGTTTTACATTTTCTTTCGATTGATATAGTGCCAAAATCCTCCCAAGGTTAGCCGAGGAAATATTTGGCAATTACTCCATAACTATTCAGCAGATTCTACCGAAATTTTAGACCATTAGGTTGTTTTACATTCTCATTCGAATGTTATAATTTCCAAAGGTCCTCCGAAGGTAAACCTGGGAATTATTCAGAGTTTTAAAAGTCGTAAGGTTATAAATAATAATAAGTGAGAGCACGCGACTTTTGGTCAGCAAACCTTGTTAGGCATATACCCTCTCTTGAGCGAGAAAGAAGAAACAAAATTAAATTATAAAGAGTTTTTAATATTTTTAGTATCCTGAGAAGCGTATATGAAGCACTATGCAAGTAAACATATTTACATTATTATAATTTAATTTGAATGAGTAAATACATATAGGGCAATTGGAAAGCAAATGTGTGTACGTGGCAGAAGCTTTGAAGGCTGAAGTTGGAAAACAGAACTTTTAATACAAATTTTATAATGTTTCGTGTAATGCAATTTAGTCTCATGTGCTCAGTTTGTGCGCTTTATTCATTTTATTTTTGTAACTCTCTTTTTCGTTATCTAAACTTGGTTACCCCTGTTTATTTACCAATTGGAAACTGTTATCTCCTTTGGAGGTTGGTGGCGTGTAAAAAGTTAGCTACAATATATAAAGCCTTTTACCTCGCATGACATCATTTATTTCCATTAGCTTGTTTCGTGATTTATGCTAAGTCTATATATTGGTTGCATGTTAAGTTTATAAATTGCTTTCTTGCAAGTCGAAAACGTTACCACCCTCTTTGAATTCTAACACATCTCATACATTGATGCTTAGACACGTGATTATGTATATTTTTAGTTTCGCGGTGGCTCTAGACTAATGGCATCGAGGCTAGTGAAAAAGTTTCTTTTTTAACTAAAGATGTCGCTTTTGATCTTGTGACCCTCAAAGCTGTACTTAATGTCCTCAAATTTCCTCTCAATAAAATTTTGCTTCTCGATGACCGAATAATAGATTGAATGGAAGATGGATTCCTTTGAATTAACCAGAGATTAGGTGAGCTACACTCATCGCTGAAGAATGCATTCGGTTCGTAAGTGAAGATAAGCTCGCACGAAATCTCTCACAGAGGCTAAATTTAATTTTCCAAAATTTGCAAACCATTTTTTGACAGAGATTTTCTTCAATAGACTAATTTCCTCGACATATATTATAACACCATTAATATACTTATTCAAAAGTTAATGGGTGCAGGGCTTGAACATTTAGACTGATTTACATTCTCAGGTCACCATCATCTAGAGGCCTACGAGTTATTACAAATTACTTACACATATAAACGAGTCATACTAAATTATCGAGTAAATGCTATGTAAACCCAATAATAACACGTTCGCTTGATAACTGCCGTGCTGCTTAAGAATGTAATTTAGGAAGTGCCTTTTCCGTTGATTTTAATTGATGAGGAAAGTTCCCTCACCTTACTCATATTCAAAATGAAATACAAAGAACTCTAAATGATAATACAGAGTATAGGAATCTTAATAAGCTCCAAAGGTCTCTGGAGCGGGTAAAACATTTGATAAACCATAGGTGTAAAGATTTTAATTCAGACAGGGAGGAGTTAACCAAAAGTGCAAAAATAATTGCTTCAGTCTTTCCGATAAAGCAGGAATGTCTATCCTATGATAATAACAAACAATAGACGAAAAATTTTCAAGTGTGAAATCCCAACAATGTAAGTCTCCTCGCAAATGAACATTATGCGATGGACCGCATATACTATTCTATTGCCTAAATTATCTCAAACCAGATCAAAAATTCAAGCACGCTAAAGTGTTAAAGTTGTGTATTAATTGTATGACATCAAATCTCAATAATCAAAATTGCTTTCCTAAATTTAACTACCTAGCCTTTAAAGATAGGCATCATTCTAGCCTCTGTTTTAGCCCCGAAAATATAAAAGGTAAGAAAATTAAAATAAAAGTTTGGCTTTCCAATCTTAATGCAGAGGCTGCTTTGCCAGTGGTCAAATTGAGGAAATAAATTTAAATTAGTGTACAAAGGCCAAAGTACTATTTGACTAGGGACCCTAGAAAACTATTATAAATAAGCATTTGGTTAAGAAATTAAGTTATCCGTTGTTTTTATGTTAAAATGCAGATAAATGGGTATTGAACGAAAGGTGCATTAAAAAAATACGATGAAATCTTAATTAAGGTTAACAATGACCAATTCCTATTAATGCTATACGCGTGTTAAAGAAGGCGAAGAATAAACAAGTAAAACTCAGCCTAAAATTGCTGATCTGCTTAAAAGGTAAATGATATTTCAATTTGGTAGGTGCTAACTACTACTTCAGATATATTAATGAGGTTAAAAAAAAGTGATGTTACATTTCTCAACTCCAAGGTCCCAGTTATTCGCTCGGGTTTGCTACCTGATGAAATAAATTCTTGGAACAAATTCATATTTAATCGCGCCTAAGGATTATATTAACACCATATGCGAAATGCAATCATAAGGTTTGAGGCCTGAAAATTTGTCTACGGTTGATTGCAGCCAATTATTATTGAACAAAGCTTTTATTAACCCCTTCCGCATGAGTCCGTGGCGCATCGTACGGTGCTATATACGACATTTTATTTAAATTTAAATTTTGCATTTATGAAGTTTGTTCATGTTGAGAATATTTTAAAAATAATTTTAAAAAATGACATATTGCTTACTCACCTAAAGGCAATGTTTATTTAGTAGGCCGACTATGAAATATTCTTCATCACTGATTGGAATATAAGTGTAACTATCACTACTATCATTTGATTCATTTTCCTTCTGCATGGGTTTGAAGTCACTATCTTCATAATTATTAGTATAGCTTGGCAAAATTGTCAAAATATACAGCAAAATTAAAATTTTATGCTATATATTACGCAATCAATCACGACTAATTTCCAACTGGCATATAACATGGTTTCGCCTTGAGGGGATAACCGAATCTCACCACAGTGTTTCTATTTGTCAGTTGAGAATGACGTCATTATAAGACAGACACTTCAGTAATGATCAAGAATATTAATAGCGTACTCCGGCAAAATTACCGGAGAGAAAAACAATCATATATTTTCATGACGATAATCCTTTTATCATCAAAGGCATGCGCGACACAGTAACAACAAGGAGTAACAACAAGGAAAGAAGGTACCCTAGGAGACCTTACGGTCCATTCAAAGAGGGTACCTTTAGACTAGCAATCGAGCGGGCACAAGGCTGCTCAATTGTTTTGCGTCCCTAAACGGCCACTTTTCAAGGCTTTGTCTAGTGTTGACTTGAACTGGTCAACAGAGTCACTGTTGACAACTTCCACTGGAAGTGCGTTCCACATACCGCAGATAATGTAAGTGAAAAAATTTCCACACAGATTGCGGTTGTAACGCTTCAGTTCAAGTTTGAAGCCGTAATTGCGCGTTCTGTTCTCACTCAGTGTGAAAATATACCGGTAGTCAACATTGTCGAACCCTTGAAGTATTTTGAAAACTTTGATGAGCTTACCACGCTGTCTACGGGTTTCCAGCGAGAACAGATCTAATTCCCTTAGTCTATCCTCATAACTTTTATGTCGGATAGAGGGAATCAGCTTGGTTGCCCTGGCTTGTACGCGTTCCAATCTCGCGATGTCCTTTCGCAATGAAGGACTCCAAAATTGTACGGCATACTCCAGGTGCGGTCGGACAAGTGAGTTGTACATGCACTTTCTCAATCTCCTGGATCCGATAACCAAACTGGCGCTTAATATAGCCTAGAATCCTTTGGGCCTTTTTCTCCGCCTCAATGCACTGTTTCGAGAACTTGAGGTCACTAGTGATAGTAACACCCAAGTCCTTCTCAGTGTCGGTGGATTCCATAGCAGTGCCCTTAAGGATATACTGAGATTGGGGGTTTCTGTGGCCGATATGCATCACTTTGCATTTGCCCACGTTAAAAGGCATTTGCCACGTGTCCGACCACTCCCCAATCTTCCCAAGATCTTCCTGCAGGCGGGCAGTATTTCCATCCTTTGCAACGTTTATACCAAGCTTGGTATCGTCAGAAAATTTGGAAATCTTGGCAACCATGTCACCGTCCATGTCGTTGACGTAGATGATGAATAGTAGTTGTCCCAAGACAGAACCTTGAGGCACCCCGCTAGTAACGGGCACCCACTCAGAAGACTGTCCACTTACCACCACCCGTTGCCGTCTGCCACTTAGCCAGTTCTCGATCCAGCCGGCTACCTTTCCGTCTATGCCAAGCGCTCGCACTTTCCGGAGAAGGCGGTGGTGTGGTACCTTATCAAAGGCTTTCTGAAGGTCTAGGTAGACCACATCCACCGCCTTGTCCCGATCGTGCTCACTGAAAACGAAGTGGAAGAATTCTACAAGGTTCGTCAGGAATGACCGTTGCCTTCGGAAGCCGTGCTGGGAACTCCTCAGTAGCAAGTTTGACTCTAAATATGACGTCACTTTGACAACCATGATGCTTTCCATGAGTTTACCGACTATCGAAGTCAGACTGATAGGTCGGTAGTTCGAAGGTTGGTTACGGGCTCCTTTCTTAAAGATAGGAGTCACCTCCGCCTCACGCCAGTCTCTAGGAACGCATTTGGTCCGAATTGACATGTTAAAGATAGCGCACAAAGTTCGTGATACTTCATCGCACACTTCCTTCAACACTTTAGGTAGAAACCCGTCCGGTCCAGGGGACTTATTCGTCTTTAGGTCAGCGATCTTTTTCTTTATTTTTTCTTCGGTGAAGTCCATTGCCTCCAGCTTTTCCCCCGAGTAGAAATTCGTCGGCTGGGGAATGGGACCACACTCTTCAGTAAACACTGAAGAGAAGTAGTCGTTGAGGAGGTTGGCATTTTCTGCATCTGAATGCTTTAATGTCCCCTCCTCATTCCTCAAAGGGCCAATCGTTCGACGGATTGGTTTACGGCTGTTCACATATCCAAAAAACTCCTTGAAATTCTCTTTACAGAGTCTCGCCACTCGGAGTTCCTCAGACCGCTTAGCCGCCCTTATGCTGGACTTCACTCGCCTGGCTAGCCTCCGGTATTTCCTCAAAGTCACCCGAGATCTTCGATTGCCGGTACACATTTCTCTTCTCCCTGAGCAGTTGCCCGATTTCTCGATTAAACCACTTTGTTTGAACAGAAGACCGACGGGGGCATTTCAGAGGGATAAAACGCGATTGAAGACTCATGAATGTGTTTTTGAAACTGTTCCAAGAGTGTTCAACAGCATCGCACTCTTCTAGCCTCGCGTCAGTCAGTCCCGCGCGTAGACCTGCAAAGTCTGCTCTTCTCAAATCTAGTTTCCTTGATTTACTAGTTGCAGGCTCTGCCTTGGGGACTTTGACTACAAATCTAATTAGTCGGTGGTCACTGCCACCGAGCTCTTCGCCAACAGAGAGTTCCTCACCGATGTCATCCTCAGAGGTGAAAACCAAGTCGAGGATATTGTCTCCTCTCGTTGGCTCTCTCACCCATTGAGTGAGGAATTCGTTGTTCGTGAACTCCAAGAGTAGTGCGTTCTCGCCACAGGGTTCTCTGGTCTCATAGTCAACTTGTGTGTTGAAATCATCCATAACGATACACACTCTGTCTTTCACATGTTCTCCTAGTAGCTGGTACAGATCTCTGTCCTTTTCAACGAGTTGGGCAGGAGGTCTATAAAGCACCAGGATCCTGTATTTGGCAGGACCTATCTCTAGGTCAACACCTAGTAGTTCATGGTCGGATACGATGTTGCAATCCGTCGAGTTGAGAGTATCCTTGACATACAACATCACACCGCCACCCTCTCTGTCTTGCCTATCTTTCAAGAAGAGCTGGTAACCGGGAATCGTGAATTCACCTTTAAAATCTCGGCTTGAGGTTTTTATCCACGTCTCCGTTATGGCCACCATCTACGGTTCTTCTGTTTCTATGAGGCCACGAAGTTCTAGAAACTTGTTTCTGATAGACCTCGCATTAAACAGAAGAACTTTTAGGGAGTCCCCGACTGTAGGACTCCCTACGCTCTTCCGTTTCCCGCTTTCTTTCTCTGTGGCGGGATCACTCCACTCTTTGTGACTTCAGAAAAGGTCGTTCCTGAAGTAACACGGGTGTACTGGCGTACGTCCTCCTTTACTCGGGGTCTGACACTTCTTTGGGTCCGCTCCACATCATCCTGGATCATGTTTGCAAGTGCAGCTTTCCCTTTAAAGGAAAGATGCACTCCGTCCCTTTTGTACAGGTCATTTCTCCCGTAAAAAGTGTGGTAGGGGTCTACAAAAAAGACTCCTTCCGCCGTACAAAGATCTCCCAGGCGTTGGTTTATGGAGACGTTCCTCGCGTGAGCATTGCGGGATGGACCTCGTCTTGGGAGTATCCCGACCACGACACGTCTGCGGGTTTTTAGCCCACAGTCGTCAACTCCTCCCATAACCGGGGTCAGGATTTTCCCGCTGGCGCCTACATTGCCTCCTCGTAGGTAGAGATCGTTGCCACTTGCCATGAGGGCAACTACTGAGTTCTCAGAGATGTGAGATTTCTCAGCCTCCACCCTTATTTCTCCGTTCCCCTTTCCTGGAAGGCAGCTTACCTTCACACTGGTGCGAAGGTGGGCCACTAGCAAGGGTTGTAGATCCCGCGCTTGGGAGTCACCGATCACGATGACCCTCGCGCATTTGGGTTCAGAGGACAGAGGCTTCCCTTTCTTTATGGGCTCTTTCGATTCCTCTTTCTTCCCCACTTTTTGGGTTTTTTTCTTCTTTTTCTTCTTCGTTTTTTCTTCTGTTTCTACTTTCTCTTCTGTTTTTCCTTTCTTACTCTTCCTTTTCTTATTTTTGACGCCCTGAGTAACCCCAGCAGCTGCTGGCTCTGGGACGTCGGATGGTTGGCCTATCTCTATCGACACGGTGCGTGAGGGCCCAACAGAGGAGCCATCCGCGTCGTTGGGAGTTTCTTGTTGCTGTTGCTGTCCATTGGTGGCTTTAATCTCTGAAATGATGGCTTCGAGATGACGGATTTGAGTCACATGCTTAGACTCGAGGATTTTCACCTTTTCTTCCAGCCGTCGTGTTTTTTCCTCAGAAGATTTAAAAAGTTCCTTAAGCTCCTGAAGTTCTCCGTAAGGACGCAGTCCGTGCAGATACTTCCAGGGTGGCATTTTGAGAAACACCCCTCCGGAAAATCTACGCACCACTTGTCCTTTTGGCATGTCGAGCAGGTATACTTTAACGCACCAGGTCCTTTCTTTCCAGTCATGCTAAACACTTTATATCTCTGAATACTTTGTGACCACTCAATAAAAAAGAAAGGGGGTGGTGAGTTCGCCCCGCGTGAGTCGCTCCCGCCTATCGATCAGAGAGGTTTCGGATCTTTCAGAAGGCACGCTCCTTGTGCTGCTGTTCGTCCGACCGAGTCGTCAAACCTCGGCGTGCCGTGGCTCCCAACCAAGCAGCACTGACGGTCCCTGAAGGGGCCATCGATTTCTCACCAGGTGAACAACGGAGCACACCCCGTACTAAACTCCTACTAGTTCCCTTCACGACGGCCAAGATCTCGAAGCAGCGTTCAGTGGATATCCCGCCACACCAAGAGACTCGCCCCAAGGCTTTTTATTTGCCTGGCAACCAACATGGGAACAAAGGGCCGTCACCACGGACCAATGCTACCAGAGGCACCCGTCAACGGTCACTTAGAATGGTCAATAATTATGCGCCAGGAAAGGGGTTACCAGGGCACTACCCTCATCCTATTCATCGTGCCCCAACGCCTAAGACCCCTCAAGTCCTAGTCTCTCGCAACCAGTGAGCGTCGATTGGCGTTGTTTATAGAGGTTCCAAAGCCTTTCTTCTGACGCGTGAGGTAGCTGCCAGGTCCTTATATGTAGATAGATGGAAAAAGGTTAAGAGTGACATGATAGGTATAGGGGTTGTTTTTTTCTTTTTGTATAAGTAGAAGAAATAGGATTAATTTTTAAAGAAAGATGAAGGATAGAGTAGGATAAAAAAAGAAAAGACGCACTTAGTCTGGAACCTAATTTCCGACCAAATCGACAAGGGAAACCCTGCCAGGGGTGCCAGAAGATAGGTACCCCCGCCGACATAGCTCGAAAAGTCAAGGGCACGCACAAGCTCTCTTCCCGCGACAAAGGGGCGTCACCTCTCTCTGACCAAAGCAGTTACGTCATCGTAGTTAAGGGGTTAAGCTAACTGAAGATTAGGGAAAGAACGATTTCAATTTGCTTTCCATAGGTCCTTATTTTAATAACATGGTATGTTCTCTTGCTTCAAGGTAAAAGCTAATAGAATTATATAAGGTATTTGTAGTATATCTATTATCAGTTAAGTGATAATAACTATTATTTAGAACACTCACCGAGGATGACATGGCGCATCAGATGTGGTAGTAATTGACACAATAAGTTATTAGTAAGGATTAGTTAATCGAATAATGTAATATGTAATTTGGGCTATGATAGGAAACAGTAGGCTAGAGTTGCTGTGTCTATAGCTTTTTCTAAAGTAGGTTGTTATCTTGATAGAGTGGGTGACAAACGTGGACTGACTGGTTATTTCTACAGGGTCTTAAGAGGTCACCTAGTATTTAAGTATCTACAACAAGACTATAGTTAACCACAATAATAGATCATGTCAGTACATCCATCTACCCTTAGTTAGAACATAGAACAAAACGTATAGATTTAGCCTATTTACAGATTTCTTTACTCTAGAAGACAGGCGCACATTAGCTTAAAGAGAACGCATAACCTGCAGTGAATTATCTACCACAGGAGAAACAGGAGTAGGATGCAAAATAGGACAAACTGGAGAAGTAACAGAAACAGGTTGTAACACTGGAGCTTCTATAACAGGAGCCTCTGTGTTTCTAGGAATAACCTAATCTTGTTGCCTTTTTCAAAATTCCTGTGGGTACACTACACCTTTAAGATAAAGAACAAGTCTGCTTCTGTACATCAGCAGGTATCCACTTAGAACCAACAGGAGTATAATTCCTGATCATCACTGAAGATGATGGTGGGAGGGATAAGTTTTTTGTAGACTTAACGTGAGGTAGCTTTCTGACATTCCTGCCTATGGGTCACTCTAGCAAATAGTGGTTCTGTAGGCCACACCAAATCTAATCTAGACCTCAAGTGTCGACCAAACATCAACTCAGCTGGGAAAACTACAGTATACAGTAGTATAGTGTGGTGTAAGTCGATAGTTAAATAGGAACCTATCTATAGTTGTCCTAAGAGTCTCGAAAGATGTATGGAGAGCTTTCTTGAAGGTCTGAACCATCTTGTTAGCTAAACCATTAGTAGGCTGTTTATATGCTGCTATAGTAATGTGATGAATACCGCAACTTGTGACAAATTCCTTAAACTCATCAAAAGTAAATCAAGGACCTTTGTCAGAAACAAATGAAACTGGCAAACTAAACTGAGCAAAAGAATCTCTAAGAAACTTAATAGTTTCTCTAGCAGTTGGAGCTGATGCAGGGTAAACATTAACCCATTTAGAGCGAGCATCCACTATGATGATAAATGCTTCTCATATACTGGCCCAGCATAATCGACATGCAATCTGTGCCATGACAACTGTGGTCACTCCCAATGATGTAATTCCGCCTTAGGAGGTGTAGCGTGTAGAGATAAGCACTGGGCACACGACCTACATAGTTATTCGAGGTCCTTGTCCAAATTAGGCCACTAAAAGTAACCTCTAGCTAATTCTTTTATGCAATAAGCACCCATATGATTAGCATGTACATAGTTCATGCAATAAAGCATTCCTTAATTTAGGAGGAATAATTACTTTACTGCCCTCAAGATTTTACCTGACTGAATGGATAACTCTTCCTTCCTTCGAACATAAGGAGCAAAGCCAGGATCCCCCATAGTTGAAGCTGGCCATTCAATCTCACAGAACTTGTGTAATTTAGAAAAAACACGATCTGCACGTGTGCAATCCCTGACGGCGGCACTAGCAAATGGTAAAAAGTATAGAAAATCCACCAGCATAGTTCAGTCAGCTGGAACTGGAGTATTGTCAGATATATTAATACTAGGATGAGGAAGACGGCTTAGAGCATCGGATGTTCCTAATAAGGTTCCAGAACGATGATAATATTAGTAATTGACACAATAAGTTATTAGTAGGGGTTAGTAAATAGAATAATGTAATATGTAATTTAGGGTATGATAGGAAACAGAAGGCTAGAGTTGTTGTGTCTATAGCTTTTTCTGAATTAGATCGTTATCTTGATAGAGTGGGTGACGATCGTGGACTAACTGGTTATTTCTACAGGACCTTAAGAGGTCACCATGTATCGAAGTATCGACAACAAGACAATAGTAAACCACAATAATAGATCACGTCATTACAGTATCAAAGTAAATCCTCAATAAAGCAGGGATTAATCTAAAGCACTTGTAATCCAATTTTACTTTGATTAATTCCATTTACAGCTAAGAAATATGGCTTAGGTTGGAGCACTAGAAGTGACTTATTATACTTTCCTAATCCGAATTTTCTTTGACTCCTAAATTAAACGACAATTTTTACGAGATATGTTATGGGGGGGATGGCTTCTTTTATTTTCTTTTTATTGAATCTTTTTACTTCTTCTTGACTGAAGTTGCCCCTTCAAACATTTGTCTCCCATTTGAATTAGGTATTCTTGTTAGTTCTTGATCTTCGAGTTCTTTCTTGATGCATCTTCATTTTATTGCATTTATCTTGAGTTAATGATTCCTTCTTGATTCTTGATGATTTTGATGAGTCAGTCCTTGAAGCCGCTTTCTTTCGTTTTTCTTTCTTGAAGCAATCCATTTTATCTTAAGGTCTTCTTGAGTTGGTCCTTAAAGCGTTTTCCTTGATTTTCGTCTTCTTCTGGAGATTTATTCGTAAAAGTTGTGGACTATGAGTTTCGAACGTGGTACGGTTAGATCTAAACTTCAATGCTCTTAGCCATCACACTACGGCGGACTCGTCATGAGTTGGTAATTTAATGGGCTATTTATATTATCGCGTTGAAAGGAATTGTTGTTTTTTCTGATACATCTTCTCAACCCTACAATACCATCCATCTCTGATCACTTCAAAATTTACATACTCCCAGTAAACATTAATACTCAAAGGTTCTTGCAAAGTTATATGGGATAGAAAATACATATTATGGGACGAGATTTAAGAAACAGAATTCCAGTTTCAATAGGATCACGTAGAACTCCAATTAATTGAATATTTACCTTTCTCTTGTAGTTGATACGTACTACACTGTAACAAATTAGTTACAGAGATTTATTGCTTCAAGTTACAATGCATTTGGGGCAGTAGTATATTAAGTATTTGATTATAAATTAGGTTATGTTATAGCAAGGGGAAGATCTTGAGGAATCCCATTACGATTCTTCATCTTAATCATATTAAACACAAAAACAAACTTCAGGCTACAACAAAACCTCAAAACATACACGAATTATCACAAAGCAAACTAAATAGAATAAACTAAAGAAATTGAAGTAGTACTCTCCAACATCCAACTCGCCAAAGATAAACACACGGCAAACAAAGTACTAACTAAAACCATCTTACCCTCAGACAAACACAACATACTACGTGCGAAAATATACAATACACAAAAACTACTCAGTGAACCAATCAGAAACCTCATAGCACAACAGAACAACAATAGAAAACAAACCCATTAGACCCCAAGATTATATAGCAAAACAAACAAATAAATCCCACCATACAAGAACACAAACAGGAATTATGGAAACATAACCTAGACCAGTAATGAGATCACCAAACAAACCATGGAAAACGATTGCTAGCCTCACAAACAAAAAACTAAAACAGCCCAAAACAACACCATGACCTTCGGAAACAAAGAAGCCACAACACCCATAAAAAAGAAGAACACTTCAACAAACAATGCACAAACACAACCATACACCAAACGAAAAATAAAAACAGGAAAATAGACAGACTTGCAAAAACCTCCCCAAACCACAATTCAAAAACAACATAACAGATCATCAGAACCATAAAACAAGCAAGAGAGAACAACTCCACCGGACCTAATGACATAAACATCAAACACCTCAAATACCTAGGTAAAAATGCCATAAAACTCCTCACGCACAGTTAGAACCTCGCCATAAACACAAACAGCATACCTAAACAATCGATAGTAGCAAAATTTATTCCAATACCCAAACCAAACAAAGATATAAAAAAGGACACTCATACAGACCAATAGCACTGCTTTTCCCCATAGCCAAAACACAAGAAAGTATCATACTACCCTACATCATATCCAACATCCCAAACACCCCCCACAAACATAGGTTCACACCCATGCACTCAAGCACCACAGCATTATCCACAATAAACAACATAATCACATATCACTATCCACCAGAAAAGAACCGGAGATCCTTGGCCTCACCGTTGACCCCAAACTCACATACCCAAAGCTCATACAAAACACAATAGTTAAGGCCACGAAAACACTCAAGTCATTAAACCACTCACAACTACAAACTAGGGAAAAACCAAGAAAACAATCATTACCACATACAAGACAATTACAAGACCAGTACTAGAATATGCCAATACAACCTGGTCTCTAAACATTTCAGAGACCAACAACAAAAAACTACAAACAATACCAAACACAGCCATCCGAACTGCCACAGGATGCACTCTTGACACAAACATCCAACACCTACACAACGAGACAAACATCATACCAATCAACAATCACCTAAAACTGCATACATCACAACTCAGGCAGAAACCACAACATCCAAATCATCCCCTCCACCACATCACCAGACAACCTCCCAATCAGTGACACACAAAAAAGACCATTTTCGATAACAACAACAACTATACCACCAACTTAGACACAGACCCTAACACAACAGCAGAGGACACAATCAAGAAAAACATGAAAAAAATCCACTCTTATATCATCTAACAATACTTGACAAACAGCACCCCACAACAAAATATTAAGTGCACAATTTCCAACCACGCACAACTCAGAACAAACACTCACAAAGCAGATCAGAAGAATACTAGCACAAATACCAACAAACAAATCACCCCTCCTTACATCATACATGCACAAAATATATTCCGCCACTCATACAACACCAAACTCTCCAAAATGCTTAACGCAGATACACGACACTACACATCTCTTCGACTGCAGAGAGATACACAAGGATCTCGGCCCGGTGAATCTCTGTGAAAGACCCCAGGAGGCGGCAGGTTTGCTCTTGCGATGGTTCGATGAGCTTGGGTGGGGCCTGGAATAAGTGTGACGGTCCCCAACCCACTGTCGAGCCGTGGACGGGGTTGCCATCACCACCAATCCTATTACGATTCCTATACTTGAAATAACTGCCGCATTTTTCTAGACAAGGCTATTGAACGTAGTAAAGAGGACACTTCCTTTGCCTAAAGAAAAGTTTTCCTGTTGCTAAGCATTAAAATCGTACTCAAATGGTTTTTATCCAATAAGTGCAATGAACCATAGGTTACAGATATGGTTGAGAAATTAGAGTATTTACCCATGGTTACGAGTGGCGTCCCTTCAAGTCCCTAAAACCTGTGTAACTGTATTAACTAGGGTAAGTAAGGACAAAAGATGAAGAGTTTCCTATCGCAGAATGGCCAAAAGTGGAATTTAGATAAGGAGTTTTGGAATGAACCCAGAAAAATTATTGATACCACTCATGTTGACGCCACTTTACACCAGCCTTCTCTTATTAACTTTAAACTATAAATAAACTTGTAAATGTACTCAAAATTACAATCCTGGCTTTTAGGCTCATCTTACTGCTCAAAGGTAAGCTTATACCCAACTCTTTTCTAAAAGGAACCTAGACTAATAACATTAGCTCAGACGAATACGACGCAGCTAAATACTATTGGTTTAAAAAGGTTCAAAGGAAAAATTGGACATAAAGAGAGAAGAAGATCGCTCGTAAAGCTAACCTCCGTTCTAGCCGTTCTATGTTTCTTAATGTAATAAATTTAGAGGCTTGTTACCAGAAAAACATCCTATAGTAAATCACTACTTCTCCATATGCATCACTTTTTTGGGAACCCTAGCATAAACGAGATATCCAGAAATTGGATATCTCATGATCGACTGGTTATTAAAAAGATTTGTAAAATGTATCACAACTTTCGGATCTCTAGCCCACATAGTTATGAGGCGCCTTCCTCTTCTCCATTACCAGCTCCTAGAGTATAAATGGCACCACTATTTACCGCCGTTGTTATAGACTATACTGGCGCTTTTCAGGCTAAATAGGAAGAATGCGATACAAAAGACATACATCCTTTTTAATCTCTTACACCGCTACTCGCACTATTCCTTTGAAGCTAGTACACGATGACGGCCTTGAAACCTTTGTCCAAGCCTTAAAAATTTAGCAAGATTGGCAATCCACAAGACGGTAAATATCAATAATGCTGCTACATTTCGAGGAGCGTCTATTTATTTAAACATGGTACATTAGGAAACAGAGATTAACAAGATTAGAGAGATTTCCAAACTTGACAAGGTGACTTGATATAAAAGTTATGCACAAAGGTTGGTGGCACTGAGTAAGGGGGTACTCGAAGATATTCTGGCTTAATGGCTTGGAGAATGAGATAAGATGACTCCTCTTCTTTGGGAAACAGAAAACATTATTAACCATAGATCGCTGACTTTGTTCTCAATGAATTTTTTTATTTAGATCCACAAAACCCTTCTGATCTCGTCTTTGGTTGAAGAATGATTCCTTTGCAGATCACTTTCCAGGAAGGAGATTTAGAATATGAGACGACCTTCACCTTGACGAAAGGTCAGAAAGAGATGGACTGAATCTTAAAAGAGGCGTGGAAAAAACAAAATCTAGCTGGATTAAGGTTGACTCCCTCCCCATCCATACATCTCGAAAAGATATGAAATCCTACCCTTAGTGACAACGTGCTGCACTCTAAAGGAAAAAACAAGAGATATCCCTAGACCGATCTATAAGCTTTATCTAATCGAGATTGTTCCTGTATCGTTAAGCTCTCGGACCTATTTGCAGGTCAGTCCACAGGCATGATCACAACACCAAATTCTTCACCCCCATCTACATGTCCATTCCACATCACCAACCACTAGACCCCAAATTCGTGCGGCAGCTTTATTGGCTCGGCAACGAATACGGAAAATTCTGCAACAGTCACGTTGTCACCATTTATTAGCATTTCAATATTGATACTTGTTTCTTCTTAGGCAAGTCAATGCTTAGTTTGGCCACCATCATCTTATGTGACTGTCTCGATAAAATGCAATTTAAGGTATATTCATTAAAAACTTATATTATTCTGTTTTTCAACTATTATTTTAATTTTTTATTTGATACTATGTATGTAGGTATAAATACGTTTGGCCAAATCTAAGTTTCTTAACTTTTTGTAGAACTGCGCTATAGTCTCGCAAGCTCACTTCGTGCACTTTAATCATTCAATTGATCTACTATCTATCGTTGACGCAAGGCCAAGTGCTACGTTTTTTTTTCCATTTGTTATCTGGACTATGTTACTCATGTTTATTTTCAAAGTGGGAACCATTATCTCTTTTGCAATTCAAAAATCAAGTAAATATTCTTCCATGAGTCTTTTCATTCCGCATTACGTGCCCAATTGAAGAATGCACCAACGATAAGATATACTTGTAATTATTACTCAATAAATCGCCTTATTTTTTTTGTAAGTTAGAAAGATGTTTGTGGCCATTTGCTTTACATAATTTCATTTGAAAGAGGAAGTCTCTTATTCGCTAGATGAAAACAAAGGTAGTTTCATTTATACATCTTAAATTATAATTTATTTCTCGAGATTAACTCCACCATATCTCCTGACCCTTCTTTGTGGTCGTTAATAAATTAATGTCAACTTTGAAAGAAAAATAAAATATTTTTTGAAATACAAAACAAACATTTATTTAGTAATTTCTAACATTAATGGCAAGCTCTCCCAGCGTTTAACTAAGCAACTGGATTACAATATTGAAGGATTCATTCGGGTGTGATGAGTAAATGATTTAATATCATTTTCCACCTCCTTCATTTCAGATTAAACTCTGACCTTAAGAGGATCTTGTAATAAGTTGCTTAATTGGTTATCAGATGGTGCATAGTTTGTTCAAATATGGATGATGAGAAAGAACTCCCTTTCTCAATACTCCTTTCTTTCTCGATCATACGTGCCACGTGTGGTCGTGTCTTGTCGTCAAGGATGACAAAATTTCACTTGACCATTGAAGGATGTTTTTGTTCAAGAGCTTCATTTAAACGCTGTAAATTTTGAAATATAGTTTAAATTGTTTCTTCTTATTGAGATATTCTTAATGAACAACTCCTCCATATTTCATTAAATGCAAAATCTAGCCTTGAGTAGTTGGAGAGCACGTCTAGAACTAGGAAAAGGTATTTGTTTGCGCAAAATGTTTCAGTAAACAACTCACTTTTATCTTCTGTAACAAGTCAATCCATTTGGATACAATTCTGGGCATTTCGATACAATTAAGGTCAAGCTGTATTTAAATGTTGCAAACATTATCCTTCAGAGAGTTCATGTAGCACCCTATACCATTTTTCGGGCTTTAAAATGGTTTCGGCATTGCTATCTTAAACATTATATTGTCATTGCTACAGGTTGAGATAAATAAGCCTTATTGTAGTTGTCTATACACAATGCAGAATTTTTTAAACACATTAAACAACTATAAGCAGTATGTTTTATAATTCTTCTAAAAACTAAGTTTATTTCTTGACAACATAATATTATTTTCGTCTTCGCTTTCACAAGATATTTACTTAATTTAAAGTCGTTCAATGCTTATCTGTTTAAAAAGGGCAATCATATTATGTGTATGATCTATATATCTCGTAAAAATTGAATGAGGAGAAATAAACAATAATAAAGACGATGAATTCATTCTTCTTCATTTGCTTGAATTTGTGTACCTGAAAAGCTGATATCGAAATTCAATCCGAAGCTTTCTTGCTTTATCTGAGTTCTAATCACACCAGTGAATATTTGGCGCGTTCCTATTGTAAGAGAATAACGGAATCTCACAAAATAATAAATATATTAGGGAAATTACCAGTAGTCAAAGAATTACAACTTGAGTGGCTAGACATCAGAATAAAGAATAATAGGCAAAGAAGCAATACGGAAAGGCATTAGTTATTGCACTTCGTTCAATATCAATAACAGAATATAGCTTTATATATTATAATGTGCTGATAAATTGCTTTCTAATACCATCATGTTATCATCAGGGTGTTCTAAGAAATATAGGGAAGAAATATTTGCGAATTAGCTTCGAAAAAGGTGGAAATATATCTAATTTTTTGGCCGCGGTAATTAATTATTTGTAACATTTGTGGAGCATCTGCTCTAATCAAATCAATTAGAGAGACACGATACATAAACAATAGTAAACCAATTGGTGTGCGCGAAAATATTGCGCAATACATGATACTTGGGGGAAAATAAAATGCCTTCAATTTTTATCCTATCTTACAAAGGAAATCGATGTCATTATGCCGGATGATTGCAGAAAGAAAAGTGTACTTCATTACCACGGATATGTTCCCTTGTTCTTAATCGGTTTGGCTATTAATTTAATAAAAATGGCCTAATATCAAGGCCTTTAGGGAAGATAGACGAAGGAAATTGGGGAATAAGGGTTAATCTCCACTTCCCGTCAAGATTTTTGTAATCAAACAGTCAAGGTGGCCCACCAGCATCAACCAGATAACATAGATGTAGGAATACAAAAAAGAACCAAACATGGACATCTCACATGAATCATAACCACTTAAATACTGTCTTCTAAAGTGGTTGAAAATCTGTCCAGATAATAAATATTATCAAGCTTAATGAATCGCCATTTGACTTCATACTGCCTTATCTCCTCATTCTGCATCTCCCCCAAAATCATTGAACGTATGCTACTAAACAATAAAACCCTACCATTAATTGTCTCCAATACGGATTCCATCCATTTCAATCAACAAACACTATAATTAATCAATAACATCACTAATCTTATTCAGGAAAGGCTTCAACCAGCACACTCCATCCCTCAGGACAATAATTGAAACAATACTCATAAACAAAGTCTTGGGAACAGTTTCCAGACACAGTCTTATTAAAAAGAATGCTAAACACCACAGTTCCGTAACCATTTTCCCTGGCTACTTGTCATGCTACCATTATAGTGCGATAGTTTCCATAGAAACATCTGATGTCCTCATCAGACCGGCTATGCCCAAAAATGTCTTTCCTCAACACTACAAATCCAGCCTGGAAAACAAGATGGCGCCATCATGGCGCAGGTGTGCGAAAGGACCATAACAGTTAACCCAAATGAATACATCACGCAATGGGCTGGATGGTGTAACAAGAGTAATACCGCTACAACATCTGAAACCTAGGGCAGCAGAATGTCCTCCAGATTCCAATCTCCTCCCCCCACCCCAAATGGTTGTGTTCTCTCTCGGGTCGTCGTTTCCACCCATTTTAAATCTCCTACTACTTCTCCGCTGCTGTATAGATACAACAAAAGCAACAGAGGCATTAAACACGTTCTTAATTAGATAAACAAACTAATACAACGAATGGAAAAACAACTTTATTCTATGGTTGATTGGATATACGATAGAAAAACAAACAAGCTTTAAATATGGACGAACATACACTAAGAAAATCTCACTAGAAGGAATTTCAAAAAACTATACTTAAAATGAGCGGGAAAAGAAATAAATCCGGGAACCTACGATTGAAAGTGAGGGAAGAGGGAATAAAAATAATAAAATATAATTACATTCCAAAAATAGAAAACTTCATTACCCCCTTTAAAAACTGATTCACTTCTAGATATATTGGCAAAGAATACTATTTGATTGCGAATCTCTTACAGATATGGTTACTCAACAAACCGCCAGACCCTACACAACATTACGGATTCGCAGAGGTAATCGCCCCCTGGGTAAGAAATTTAATGATAAGAGTAATAACATAAAACTTACAAGCAAACAAAGGACGTGGGCATACCATCAAACGCCATTAAGGAGAGATCTGGAAATAATGTAGTGGCAATAGAAGAAGTGTAAATATGTGGAAAATACGTAGCCGAGCGGTCTCGCAACTTCCCTGTCTGGTGCGGCATGGCTGCGGACTTTTAAACTTAACAACACCTTGCCGTGAATTAAGTTAGCAAAGTACAGTTCAGGTTTGGGTTATGGTTTTTATATAATAGTGTTTGGTATGTTTCAACTCTCTGGCCATTGAGTATAAATCAAAGGGAGGGAGGAGTGAGTGTTGTTCTTTGAAAAGAATCTGGAAAACAGATTATATAGAGATATTAGGCGTAGGATTGAATGGGATGATAAACGCTTTTGCCTTTTTTTATCAAAACATCACTCCCTGAATGAGCCATTAGGAAATAAAGGCAAAAGCGATAGAAATTACATCTTAAGGGGTATGAATCATCTTTCTGCCTTCAGATGAGAAACGAGTGTTATCATAGGAGAGAGAAAATAAAGAAAATTTTTAATTACTTAAAAACTGAAGATTTCTAAATGTAGAAATAAAGTTTCTTTAGGGGGTTGGAAAATGTCTCGATTGAACCTATCGTATATGTGGTGAATGATATGGTTTCTAATGAGAGAGAAATTCAACTACGAGAAGGCTTAGGTCTCGATTTGTTTCCGATGGAAAATTTACGGAAAACAATTTTTAATTTTGAAGTAAGATTCTATTGAATAGACTTGGGCGATCCCTTAAGCTTCGAAAGGAATTAGATGTTCTATTCTTAATTTTGTTTGCACTTCCTGTAGGTAAACCAGCGGGGAATCCTACTAATAATATCGGGAGTGCTTAAAATAGTAAATATTTAAGTAAACCAAAGCTTCATTCAATAATTCATATGGCACGTTGATTTAACCTAAAATATAGAATTATTCTGCTTTCTACAGTTTTGCGCTATGTATTATTAGGGCCTCAATTTCTCCTTGTCTTCAACAGAAATACTTCTATAAATAGAAGTAAACATTTCTTACTTTAGGATGATTCCTTTGCTTAGCTATATGGCCTCTATTTTTCCCCATAGTAAGATGAAATCAATGTGATCAAAGTGCACAAATTTAATCCTATTTAAACAAAATATGGAAAAAAATAAATTGACTCACCATTTCTTATTCTGGTTAACAATATTTTCTTTGCTTTTTAGCGACAGTTGGAAGAATAGTGTCTGCTTTACACACAGCCTTAATCTATGTAGTACAATTGGAATTTCACTAAAAAGTTATTTGGTTGGTTTTTAATGTCCTAAGTCTAACATCTCATACCGTACCTTTGAAGTATATCTATCTCTTATACGCTAGGATGGAGAACTAACAGTTACATATATTAGTAGAAGCTTTTATATGTAGGAAAAGGATCATTTTTAATTTTTTTTTTATTTTAGAAATTACAGATCTATATATATAAATTCGGCATAGCAATTATATTATTTACCTAGATTCCATAAACAATTCAGCATTATTTTCTTGAACTCTGAATTGTTGGGTAGCAACCGCCAAAAGATCCTGATTTCAAAATTTCAAGTCTCCCTGCTTGCTCGATGTCGAGGAAAAGCAATGGAAGAACAAATTCGTATTAGACGTATATTACGAGTATGAATTTTTCGACTCATCTTTCAGTTATATTTTAAGTTATAAAATTAACCAAAGAATACATAACTACTCGCCATAAATACTGATACCCCTCGATTCTGGCTATAAAACTTGAATGAAGACTAAATGCTTATGCTAATGCCTTTTGTTTTCATTATGATCGGAATAGAAATTGATATTGGCCTTTGAGAAGGTTTGTAGTAAATAGAACTTTTGAGAGAATTAGTGAAATAATTGCGATCAACGATGATATTTTAGACCCGAGCGTTGGATTATATTCTTATTCAAATGTAAATTGGATTTAGGGATGACTTGAGGTGTGTTTTAAAGATATTATCGCATGAACATTTTCGGGACACACTAGAGATATATAATTTATGTTCCTAAGAGTTTGGCATTGATATTTTATACCATAATTCGTATTCAGAATATTCGATAAAATGACATCAAGGGATTTTCATCCCCTGTATTGTGTTGTCTTTGTTGCCTATATTGGCACGCATCAAGTTCAAAATTTGTTTACTAACATACAAGGCTCTTAAATTTGGAGAACCTTCCTAAATTCGTGAACTACTTACGAATTATTCTTTAAACTGTAATATGACTCTTAGGTCTTCAGACCATCCTACTTATCTGACTGTTCCTCATGTAGAGAGGGGCGACTCCTGTTGTTATGAAGCTTTTTCTTATATTGCTCCTAAATACTAAAATGAATTGTCATTTTATAAAAAGAGGCTAAAAACGCATCTTTTTCACTTGAAATATGACCAACTTACAAAAACTATATCACTTGATTATAGGTTATGAAACCATTTCTTATTATGTTATATTGTGGCAACTTGGAGCTAGAATTGTGGCTGTTTCTACATTGTATTTTAAATCAATGCCTCTGAAACAATGTAACCTCAGTGACTGGTGACAAAGGCCCTATATAAATAAAATTATTATTATTATTATTATTAAAGCAGTTTTTTCAAGTTATGACAAGGTTATTCCTGCGAGTAGCTCTTTGTATAGGGAATCAACATATAAAGGAGCTCAATTATATTTGTCCATGTCTTTGATTAATTACTTTAATTTATTGATGAAATATTATATGTTTATAAGGTATGCCTTATATTTACCTCAAATCTGGACTAATTAAAGACGATGGTCATTTAACTAGTTTGTCTGTTTGAAATTAATACTAGATGATCGGATGGAAGGGATATCGCTCCTTGAGCGTAGTAGTGGTGTCATTTATGTCAAAAAGGGTTGTCGTTGATGTTAATATAGGGCTTGTTTTAATTTGAGGTAATTTTTCACGTTATTTTACCCTTAAATATTAAAATTGTAAGGTTTTTCTAATAATAAGGACTTACTGTATTTAATTTCCCATATTTTGTTACATCGTTATGTAGGCATTGTAGTTAACTTCTGAGATGATTTTTAGTCGCGTGTGACTACATCTCACTATGTGGGTCGGTCGACGTTAGGCTTTTTTCGCTTTTTTGCGATAACATTGTAACTATTTAGCAGATTCTAACGCAATTTGAAACCCATATGTTGTTTTACATTCACTTTCGAATGGTATGATTGCCAAAATCCTCCCCAAGATAGCTCGGGAATTATATTTTTGGCCATAATGCCAAAGACATTATAAACGTTCTCTTTAAATTTTTTGAATCATCTTTTGCCAAAGAAGAAAAAAAAATCATCTCTTTCGAAAAATCTAACGAAGAAATGAGATAAAAAATCGAAAATTAAAAGAAAAGTTTGATTTTTCCGATGCTTATGAAAGACGAGATACGATTATATTCTCTGGCAATATACTTCAAGCTACCAATAATGAAAACCTCAGCAATATCATCCGCAAACTTATTAAAGATAACTGCCACATACAAATGCAAGAAGCTGCCATCTCTGTTGTTCATCGTATAGGTCCCAAGCCTAAGGGACAAGGTCCCGACAAAAGAAACATAATTGTGAAGTTGCGCAGAAGTGATCTGAAGCGTGATATCTTCTCAGCATGCAAAGAATTCAAACCTCCATTCTATGTAAACGAACAACTGACTCCAAATCACAACAAAATCGTTTTTGTCATCCACCAAGCTAAAAAGAAATTCTCCACAAAGATCGCCGGCTGCACTACCAGAGATGGATTCATCAACGTTTTTCTGCCATTACCTTCCAGTCGCATTGACCTACGTATAGTTATCAATACCCGAGCTGCTCTCCAAAAATTTATGTAGGAACATCTCAATTCGACGCTTGCAGACTTTAATAGTGAGAATCTCTGGAAAGATCAGTAATAATACCCTCGGTGATATTACTGCTTTAGATGAGAAAAAACAAACAAACAAACCATGTTTTGACCTAGCATTCGCTTACTTTTATTTCAATTGTATTACATACTTTATTCCTTTACTCTTATTAAAGTTATCATAAAAATAGTATTTTATCTGTTTCTAGATATTTTATACGTAATTTCAATTTGTAACCTTCAATTTTTAAATCCCAATAGAACTAGCTTTATGTTTCAACAACTCGATCACTTCAATAATATCGGTCCAGACATAAACCATTTTGATGAATTATATCCAAATTTTAAAGAAAATAACGTAAGAAACCAATACTACGATTGTGATAAATTTAACACTACATCTTCATTTGAAAAAACAGACCTGTCCATTTTAAACCTTAATATACGATATTTGGACGCAAACATTGATAAACTTTCAATTTTTTTTGTAAACACTTAAATATAAATTTTCCGTTTTGGCATTCACCGAGAGCTGGCTAACAAATAATAATAAACACCTTATCAGTGTCCCAAACTATAGCTCTTTTCATTCACCACGCGACGTAAACAAGATAGGGGGAGGTATAAGCGTGTATATATCTGACAGACTCAATACTAAAAAAGTTGACGAAATTAGAATTTCCTATAACTATATTGAAACTTTATTTATCGGAGTAAAATCAAATTGTAAAAAAATAATCATTGGAACCGTATATATACCTTCTTCTGGTGACCCTGGATGTTTATAGATAAGATTGCTGAATTAATCAATTACTTCAATGTTACAAACTATGACGACATAATAATTACAGGAGATTTTAACTTCGATCTATTAAACTTTGAAAATCACGCATCAACTCAGTCCTTCCTCAATACTTTTTATTCTCATTCCTTACTTCTAATTATAACAAAACCGACAAGAATAACCCCAAACTCAGCAACACTAAGTGACAATATTTTTAGAGTTGACCCCGAAAATTACTCTTCCGGTATTCTCCTTTGTGAACATATCGGACCATCTTCCTATATTCATGATCCTAGAGTATTTTTTCAACTCGAACAATATTCATCAAAACCGTACAATAACCTACCGCATAATTAACGAAAATGCCTTTTCAAACTTCTATAACTGTGTTCTAAATCAGAATCTATATGAAATTTCCTATATAAAAGACATCGATTCTGCTACCGAAGAGTTAATTTCAAGGCTAGACGATGCTTTTAAACTTAATTGTTCTCTAAAATCTAAAACCATATCATATAAACACAAAACCAAACCTTGGATAACAAACGCAATTATAAATAACATCAAAAAACGTCAAAAATACTTTTCTCTTTATAAGCTTAGTCAAATTCCAGAACACACATATAAAAATTTTCGGAATCAAGTTACTAACCAAATTAAAATAGCCAAGAAAAATTATTACCATGACCGATTTAATCAAACGAAGAACAATATAAAACAAACTTGGAAATTAATCAATTGTGTGATAAAACAAGAAATTACTAAAGGAACAACCAAATTAAACAAATTATCATTGACGGCAAACCAGTTGATGACAATAAGGAAAAAGCGAATGAATTCAATAAATTTTTTGTCAACGTAGGTAAAATAATCTCAGACTCCTGCAAAATAGTCAATAAATCTTTTCTTTCGTATTTTAAGGAGATTAATTTACCAAATTCCTTGTTCTTTTCTCCTGTAAGCGTAGCCGATATAAAAAAAAAATCATTAGTTCACTAAAAAATAAAAAATCAGGTATTAATTTCATCTCCACCAAAATTTTAAAATACATCTCTGATATAGTTACTCCAATTTTAGCATCAATAATCAATAAATCATTTACGCAGGGTATATTCCCAAGTGTATTAAAAGTTGCTCGGGTAACACCGTTACCAAAGGCCGGAGACCTCACAAACGTCAGCAATTACCGCCCTATTTCATGTCTTACAATATTCAGTAAAATATTGGGAAAAATAGCATTCAATAAACTTTATAAATTTTTTGAATCTAATTCACTGTTGTATAAACACCAATATGGTTTTAGACGTCAGAAATCAACGATTTACGCGATAATTAACCACCTTCAATATTTATATGATAACATTGAAAAAGGCCACATTGTATTCTCAATTTTTCTCGATTTTAAAAGAGCTTTCGATTGTCTCAACCATAATATTCTACTGTCAAAATCAGCTATGTACGGAATTAGAGGCAACTGTCAAAATTGGTTCAAATCATATTTAACTGAAAGAAAGCAATTTGTCTCCGTCAATGGTCAGGACTCATCCCACTTTAATATTACAACTGGGGTCCCACAAGGCTCTGTGCTAGTGCCACTGTTATTTTAAATCTATATTAATGATATTTTTAAATCATCTTCTCAGTTTAAATTTATATTATTCGCGGATGATAGTGCCTCATCAACTCCCTTGCCATATGCCAAACCGAGCAACATTGCATCTACAACAAATAAAGAACTCGAAAATGTCATCAGGTGGCTTAATGTTATAAACTAAAAATAAATGTAGATAAAACCAAATATATTCTTTTCTCTTACAAAATATCTATTTAATTGCCCCATATTAAAATGGGCGACGGAATAATTTATGAAACTACTCATATCAAATTCATAGGCATCTTTATTGACAAAAATCTGAGTTTTAAACAACATATTACGCATATCTCAACAAAACTATCAAAATCGATTGGAATATTATATAAATTAAATAAGTTTCTTCCTTAATCTATTCTCCACTCTTTATATATGACAATGGTGCAACCTTACTTGACATATAGCCTAGAGAGTTAGTATGGAAAATATCAAAATTATCTCAATAGATTACTCATATTACAGAAAAAAGCAATTCGAGCCATCCATCAACTTGACTACAAAGAGCACACTAATCGATATTTTAAAGAATCCAGAATTCTAAAATTAAATGATCTCTTTGTTTATCAAACATCCTTATTCCTTTACAAAACAATAAAGTGTTCCTATAATAACTATAAAGTTTCATATGTTACAAACAGCTGATAATACCTATAATCACCAAACTCACAATAGAACAGAATTTATTTCACCTTTGTTTCAAAATCAAAATCACAATGTAGCTTTCTGTACAAATCTATCAAAATATGGAATGTCTTGGACGACAATATTAAATCCGAAACCAATTTAGCTCAATTCAAAAAAGCTCTTAAAAACAATATTATTTCGGCTTACTATATTTCTATTCAGTTTTTGTTATTGTGTATTTTTTTATTACCGTACACTATTATACTGTGTACTATTACTTTGATTTATACATTATAAATATGTATTATTTATATAAGACTGTGACTATGTTAACTACAGATCTTTAGAAATAATCGCTGGAAATAAAATAGTTTTTTTTAATTTATCTCTAAATTTAAATAATATAATTATTCGTTATTTGCAATCTTTAAAATGGTTAGGTTCTTAAGTGTATACTAAGTGGTTTATATTTATATAACAAAGGCGTTCTCTGTTCGTAAACATGAAGGGATTTTATTCTTGATAATGTTATGCTTAGTCTTAAGTTTTAGGTTTCTGCCCTAAAAGTCACTGACTTATTTTGGGCCCATAACTAATCTTTGTATGTATATACATATATACGAGTATGTATAAGTACTTATTGTAACTTGTCATTAAGATTTAAAATTTAATATGTTTATACTGTACATTGGATTAATATGGAATAAATAAATAAATAAATTAATATAATTGCCAAAGTCCTCCCAAAATTAAGCAGGGAATTATTTTAGTTGGGAAATGACACCATAACTATTTTTCCGATTGAATCGAAATTTAAAACCATTATGATGCTTTACATTCTCTTACAAATGATATAATTGCCAAAGTCCTCCCAATTTAGCCAGGGAATTGTTTTGGCAATAAAATCATAACTATTCCGAGCCTTCTAGCAAAATTTAAAACTTTTATGTTGTTTTACATTATATTTTGAATGATATAATTGCAAACATTCTCCTAAGGTTAGCTAGAAATTATTTTGTTTTTGACAATAACATCATAACTATTTTGCTGATTCTAACGACATTTGAATCCATTATGTTGTTTTACATTCTCTTTCGAATGATATAATTGATAATAAAGTCATCTTAGGGTTAACCCGAGAATTATATTGTTTTGGCAATTACATCATAACTATTCGGCCGATTCTAACGAAATTCAAAACCATTATGTTATTTTTACTTTTCTTTTCGAATGATATAATTGCCAAAGTCCCCCTAAGATTAGTCAGCGAATTATTTTGTTTGGGTCATGACATCATAACTATTTTGCTGATTCTGACAACTTTAAAACCATTATGTTGTTTTACATTCTCTTTCAAATGATATAATTGCCAAGGTGCTCCCTCTTTAGCCTAGGGATTTTGGGAGGCAATAACATGATAACTATTCCGACCATTCTAACAAAATTTGGAACCCTTATATTGTTTTACATTATATTTCAAAGTATATACTTGCCAAAGTCCTCCCAAGGTTGGACAGGGAAGGACTTTGTTTTGGTAATAACATCCTAACTATTTTGCCGATTTTAATGAAATTTGAAACCATTATGTTGCTTTACATTCGTTTTGAATGATATAATTTCTAATAAAATCCTCTTAAGGTTAACGCCGAAATTAGATTTTGTTGGCAATAGCAATACAAATATTCGGCTAATTCTAACGAAATTTGAAACCCGTATATTGTTTTCCATTCCCTTTCAATAATATAATTGCCAAAGACCTCCCAAGTTTAGCCATGGGATTACTTTTTGGGGATGTAATAGCATCATAACTATTCTGACGATTGTAACCAAATTTGAAACCCTCAAGGTTTATACATTTTCTTTCGAATGATAGAATTTCCAAGGTCCACCTTAGGTTACTCTAGGAATCATTGATTTTTTTAAAGTTGTAAGGACATAAATTGCAATAAGTGAAGGCACGCGACCTTTTTTATTAAGAAATCACGATTTGGCTGTTTTTGTTCGATCGCTCGAAAATAGAATTGCCATTAATTTTGAACTTGTACACAAAAATGAGAGCTTTTTGTTATTTTATTGGTTTTATTTTCAAGTAATGAGATCATTGTGCACCCTGCTCTGAATGATAGACTTTTAACGTCGTTTATTTCTTGTTTTTACGATTTTTTTAAATATTATTGTCGAAGTTATTTGGAGCACTGATATTAAAAAACCCCATATCATATTATATCAATAAATGACTTAAATGCCCCACAGGAATTCATGGGGGGAGGGAAACAGAACATTGTGGTTGAAGAGAGTTACATAATGATGCTGAGATATCCAGAAGTACCAGAATAGAAAGATGCAAAGGGCCTGCCGTGCGGCAATTGCGGACCTTTACATCTACTGCCTTAAAATAAAACTCAAAATTATTATCAGCAATGGATGAGGTCGGGTCTTAAATATTACTGATAGTATGTTGCCTAGAGATTAAAAATATTACTTCAATATATCTTTTTTCCGATTGTTTTTCCCGTTCAATCAATCGATTGAAGCTATCAAATAATGTATGTTTATACTACTTGAACATAATATTATTTTATAATTTTCTCTGCTAACAAATGTGGATGGGAAAATAACGAATAAGATGTCCAAGGTATATGTGTAATATTATGTTATTGGTTAACTATTAATCCAATTTATAAAACGAACATTTAAGTATAATCACTTCTTTTAAATATTAACTTAATTTATCAATGATAGGTTGCATCCATTAAAAGAGTGTACGTTGGAATAATAGACTTCGGCCAATGAATGGATTTTAATGTGCTTCCCCCTCCATATTTGCCCAAATCGAAGTGCTTGCAAGTAGTTTTTAAAGGCTCGTTCAGGGTTACCAGTCTGTATCAAGAAAAACTAAGATATGTTCATTCTTCGATTTTAACAGTTCTGAATCAAGAAATCGGAGCGACAGATGATCTACCTCAATATCAAGTCGCTGCATAGCATTGGCAGAGCTATGAAATATACAGATTCCATCCCCAAGTGCGCATTCATAAACCACATCAAACTGGTTGGCAAAAAGAGTGAAATTATGCAAAATTACTGTGTGGTTAACTGCTTTATTAACTATTCCCACATGGCTGATACAAGACGGTTTAATGCACTGCAGACATCGCACTGATCCATGAATCAATATTAACCTTTTGAAAGGAACATCATCCTCGCCTTTGAAACTGTGTTATTTTAAAATTTGGAAATGTTTTTTAAAACTTTTTCTGATTTTCTTGGCCTCATGTTCATGGGTATAATGATTTCTCATCCTCATGAATTTTAGGTATATCAAAGAGTTTCTCTCTCTAAGCCGATAATGGTCAATATTAGACTGATGCACTAAAGAAAAGCTTCTTAACAAACAGCAATTGACTTTAAATAAACTCATAATTAGAACCACCCTTCTTGAAAATTCTTGATACCTTATGAATTTTCTTAGACACCTTCTGCCTCCTACATCCTTCTCCTTGCTAAAGAGCCTGTCTACACATACATCTTCTTTCTGAGATTGAAAAAAGTCTCATTTCTAATGATAAAATTTCTTTCATGTTTATAACGTCATTATCAATATTAGGTTGCATCCATTAAAAGATTGTACGTTGGCATAATAGACTTCGGCCAATGAATGGATTTTACATATCTGTAACACCCTTTTTGTGGGCCCCGCATGTCCCAGAGATTGAAAGCCCAAATGAGCATATGTATGTACTACTGGCCCAAAACCCCATCGATAAATTTAAAAAAAATCTGCGGAGCCGTTTTTGTGATGGGCATGCACACACATTCACTTTTATTTTTAAAGGTACTAGTATATATCGGAATAAATAGTGCTTGCCATTGCCTTTACCTAATCCCATCCAATTATCACATATATATATATATATATATATATATATATATATATATATATATAAGTTTTAGTGCATGCATATTTTAATAGGTTTTACATTGGAAAGCTACAAAGAAATAGACGGAAGGTTGATATCTGAGATTACTTCATTTGTATTTTAAAAGTTTAAAGTAGGGAGCGCTTCGAAGGCTGTACAGTATATTGGTGAAATTCTTTCCTTTTGAGAATGAAGTCAGTCTTGAAGCAAAGCATTCTTATGCATATTAAATCACCAGGAGCATTCATGCGTAACTTATTTCATTTTAAGCCCAGAATTAAAATCTCAATCTTTTTCTAGATTCCGATGAACTTCCCTCTAGAATTTGAAAAGGTTTAATAGTTCCTAGGAAAAATATTTTAACATCATATATCTGATCATTTATTTTATCTTCCGCACAACAACCACTTTTTAAATATAAAATACTTTTACTTATAGGTTCTTATCCCATCGCTGCTATACTTTATTGTAAGGAACACATCTTAATGGGAAAAAAAAACTTCCTCTTCATTCTTATTTTCTCCAACTTGCTTAGCTCTTTTGAGATTAGATCACTTACTGAGATTATTTAGAGGCCAGTATGTAAAGTTATTCCAATATAAAATAAAAATGTATTATGAAATAAGTAATCAATTCTGTGAACTTAATTTAATTATCAATAAAAAAACAAAGGCGATTAACAGATATAAATCCAACATCTAAAATGTTTTTTAAGGTTGAAAAGCGACACATTTCAACCTTGCAGTCATCTTCTTGCCCTAGAATACATGATTTCTAACGGGTTTTTTATTTACCGGTATTTTCAATTTTAAAGGCTTCAAATATATTTATTTTTTCTTAAATGAACCAATTTTTTAAAAGTTTATGTACTGCAATTTTTGGCAAACTGGTATTATTCTTTTGTGAGAGAATGTAATAGATTCAAACAGATGATCTTGCAAAATGTAGACCGTTGTTCCAAATAAGAACCCAGTCACAAGTTTCCTAAAGCTTGCTTACCATGTTTATCTTCGTATGAAACTTGGTGACCAGGATAGAGTTTGGGGGTAGCCGAAAAACCATGTCACTGACGGCTATTTCTGCGATATTAATTTAACTGGGCTTAAATGAAAAAAAAAACAGGAACAACATCATGTATCATGATCTCTAATCAGCTCGTTGTCTTGTAGCTCATTTGATGAAATTACAGTTCCTTTCTTTGGAGAACTTCTTGAAATTAGTGAGAAATATTACTCCACGGTTGATGATAATGAAGAAGTGGTTTATCATGATAATGCTCAACATCCATATTCACATAAAGAGCTAAATGATCTTGTTTGCTATTTCAGTTTGTCATAGTCCTCTATGAACTGTTAGCATCTAGAATGAAAGGGAAAAAATAATTCTCCACTGTGAGTGCTCGCATCTCCTTCTATCCTGCAGATAATCAAAAGTACCTACATTTTTCTCTAAATAGAGGGACTTCGTCTAATGTACAAATATATTCGCAGCTAGCTTCTGTGAAGTATCTGGTGGGCAGAGACAAGAGTATATTTCCACAGCTGCATATCAAGCTCAGCTTGACCACACAAGCTACCAAATTCTGGACAAGGATGGGGTCTACTTCATTTACTTGCGCCACGCTTTTTAAGAATTAAACATGAAGGAGTTAAAAGCTTGCATCTTTGACGGTCTTTAGCTTCGTCAGCTTATTAGAGATCCAATCCAGAGTTTGAAAATTTCATGAGCCGCGAGAAGGGGAGATTTTACATCAGGACATGAAAGAGAAGGAGACAAGGTATCAGAGACGATGGAAGGCAGTCAAGATGGGTATTTAATGTTGGACTCTGAAGAGAAACATAAATAACGCTGAGCATTATAGGGGTTCGAAGAAACGGGAATTAAAACCCTGAATTCTGAAGAATGATGACCTAATATCCAAATAACTGATACTTATCTTAATCAATATCTACTTTTCAATGTAGACTAATCAATTTTTGTAACATTTAATTAATATCATTTTTATAAAACGATGTTTTTATCTTAAAAACTTATTTCGGATGAGACTATTAACACAAATCAACTGAAAATGTGACAAAAATGTAATCAATTTAGTTAACAGATCGACTAGGTACAAAACCTGACCTGAATTATGGAAAAGGATGTCATTTTAGGATTCAGAGGTGCAAGTTTGTCGTAAATACACTAAAATAACTTAGACAAACTGCTAATTTTTTTGTAAACCAATGTAATATTTGAATATTTGTCTGTAAATTGGATTAATAGGAAGCTAAATATATATCTCGGATCCCTTTATTTGTTATTCGACCTTTCATAATTTTAACAGATTTGCTTGTAGAAGTATTCTATGCTTACGGAGTATAAGCATAAATTATTTGAGAACAGGAAAAATATAAGCCCCAAAAAGATATAATCCGGTAATATTCTTAATTCCTAGGCCACCTTGCATCAGTAATATCGATCACCAGTCGTCCATTGCTGATGAGAATTTCGAGTCTGTGTTAAGGATGGAAACAGTCCAAAATCATGTCTCGAACATGCAACAATCCACTTTCGCCGTACGGCTCTGGCTAACGACCTTTCCATTCTGGTACTTCTGGACATATCGGCTCCATTATGCCACTAAGTTCAAGCACACTGTTCTTCTTTACCCCAGCCAAAATTCGTAGATGTCAGTGATTTATAAGTTATTTTAGGTTATGGTGTTTTTTAATGTCGGTACTCCTAACAACCACATTCATAATATTTTACAAAAATAAAAACAGGGTATGTAATAATGTCATTACTTCATAATAAAACTACATAAAAATCCATTATACTTTCATTTGCCCTTAAACGTTTGAAAAAATGATAGTATTGCCATTATCGAGGGATCAGACAAAAACAGACAAATTGTGATTTTTAATAAAAAGGACCAACAGAAAACTACAAGGCCTACATAACCACGTAACAACATGTAAGATATTAAGTGGGTGCTTGCTAGCAACAAAAATAACATTTTAACTCTAAGTGCGAAACACCCTTAAAAATAAATTCAAATTAAAAAAAAGCAAATATTTAACATCAACCGCAAACATCTTTAACATGAATATAACCCCTAATACGAAAAAGGAAGAATGTCGTTTCTACCCGAACATATACAATGTTAGTTCCATATATACAAACTAGTCAAATGAATATCTTCTTTAATTAGCCCAAATTTTAGGTTAAATATCAGGCGCGAATTTTATTAACTTGGAAGATTTTACAACTAATTTAAGTAATAACTCACAGACATGGCCATATGTAATTCACTTCTCCTACATTTTGATTCCCTAAAGAAAAAAGAACCCGTTGATATAAACCTTACCATACCTATGAAGACAACTCAAAAAATATTATACAAAGACAACGCAATACAAAGATAAATATACCATCAAAGGGGGTTTCGTCAAATATGTTGAATCTGAATTATGGTACCAAATATACAATGCAAAATCTCATCGATATAAAGATGATTTATTCTCATGTTGGACGAAAAAGAGGATGTATAAACTCTTTATAACATAACTCACTTCATCCCTCAATGAAATTTAAACTTAAATGAGAAAATAATCTAACCCTTACCGTCCTAAGGATCTTGGTTGATCCCAACTACCTCACCAATTCTCTCCTATATGCTATTTACTTGAAATCTACACACTTAAATCAAATACCTACAGACATAGATTTATATTCCAGTCATAGTTAACCGCAATACACAAAGAAAAATAAAATAAATACTAGGACAGCCAAAAGCCATTACAGTAGGTAATATTGAATGAAAGGGACGCGCGCCTTTTAGGCTACCATAATTTGTAATACTACTTCATATCGTTGTAATATTACTTTACAATAACCAAAGGACAATATTTTGCCCCAATTTGCAACGCAAATATTCTTGAAATGCCATCAGACGACTTAGGTTATGCAAGCACGTTTATTTCCCTTGCTAATATTAGTTACATTTTATTTTCAGAACATAGATGGAGAACGATAGGGGTAGTAAGATATTTTAATCATGTTTATTTTATTTTATGGTCAAAATGAAAATTAACAAACTTTGATTTATTATAAAACAATGGGGTTAGATCCCGAATATAAAATGATACACAATGAGGTAGCCTGATAGACGAGCCTGAATGTACTTACTATTAATGAACATTTTCTTTGTAAAAGAAACGTCATTTCCCGCGTTAATAAAAAAGTGTCAACATCGAGGTGCAGTTTTAAGAAATCAGCTCAAGTATGGACTTTTTCTTTGACCACACATCTCTCCCACGAGCCAGATTATTGGTGCACTGGTTTAGTTTTTCTTAGTTGGTGATAGTTCATAAATTATAAACGCTCAAATAAAATCAGCAATTCGGGGAAAAACTGTAGAAACAGATGAGGCAAAGTTGGTGAAGCGAAGTATTGAGCAAAGATATATAACGTTAGGGTAGCAAGTTATTTAAAAATGCTTAGTTTGGCTAATTTACAGATAAATGCCAAACAAATGATGTAACTAAATATGCTTAAATATGTACCCTATTATCTTTAACCTCAAAGTCAATCGCGCGAGCTTAACTAAAGCAGTCTCTTGACATTTCAAGATGGTGGTGTCGTGGAAGAATAGAGGAGTTGCAGAATCCGGTTGAAATATTGTCTTTTGTAACTTTGTAAAGTATGATAGGCCTTCTCCACCATCGAAATATTACTGAGAGGAAAAAATTATAACACAAAGAGTATTACATACTTTAGTAGCCTAAAACACTGGTTCTTCTCTTATTCAATATTACACTGCTGCTATTTTAATTTGACATATAATCATAAACTAACTGGCCCTACTAAACTAGTTAAAATTGCCATAAAACATTAGCATTTAACTTGCTGGCACCTTAAAAATGAACGCATAATAAATCTTTCAAAGGCGTCTAATAAATACCTTGCCATATTTACCAACCATCCTACATTAGAGAAACGTTAGTAATTTAGATAAACGCATATACGAGCACAAATTCGACCTACGCCCCGGAAACATTTCTTATACCATCTTTAATCAAATCTCATAAAAAACATCAAAGAAATAGGTGCATGAATTTCGAAACAGCTCAAACCTATTCCTTTTTACCCTCCAATCTATCCCTCTGAGTTGTAATTTTATTAACTTTTTTCAGATTGATATAATCACGCACTTTGCAATTATATTTTACTTGAGCCTGGACTGCGTTATTCAACAATTTAGAATTTATACACTACTAGTCATAAATACTGGCAGCCTAATTAAAAATCCCCAACCTAACACATGAAAAGGAAAGAATGAAAATGTAGAATTATTATAAATAAACTATAATAGGCAAACGAAGAACATAACACAAGATACAGATTTATAAATCTATACGTATATTTTCTAACTAATAAAAGTATCCAACTTATGCTTTGATAAGTGAAGAGCATATCGTTAGTACCCTCTTTACTGAGGAAACCAAATATTATTGTCGATTTTCCTTACAACTTTGAAGTAAACAGTTCAATAACATCTATTCATCTGCAGGTTGCTTTTTCTTACTCGTCTGTGCAGATAATCACACATTAATTTGCTAGAAATTATATCAAGACACACGAGTGGCTAATCCATAATAGTTAGCTGTTATTCTTGTTGTTTCTTCTCCAAATGAATAAATCACAATCTTGAAGTGTGTGTAGGACATTATCCTGCTGAAAAAAATGTAATTCGTTTGAAGGGAAGTGTAAGGGTAAGCTACTAAGTAGCTTATGACGTACTAGAAAAAAACGTCGTAGCGGCTGAGAGGTGTTGGGCCCGAGTTGAAAGCCGACATGCATCTAGTCATGTACACAACCCCCGGCAAAGGTTATATGTACATAGAACTCCCTAAAGAGAAGAAACACTGAGCTGATCAAGAGTTGGTACAGAGAGGAACTGCTGTCACTTGCATTGCCTTACTAGACGCCTACCAGGACTTGTCGCCATTACCTCTGCCGCTGCACCTGTTGCAAGCTCCATATTTACACGTCTCTGTCGCTCTCACCGAAAATTCGGATAAATCTGCGCTCGTTACGACTCTCGCCTATTTCCAGGAAAACCACCATCTGTGTATTGCCTAAATACTTCCGTGACAGGTATTTGGATTATTTCTTTTCATTTGCGCTCCATTGCATATTTTATAACGACGTGTTTTCATTAGTGGTTTGATCTTGTGTTCTATATTTATGATATATTTGTGCTTTTTATTTATTTAATACATTTTAAGAAGCATACTTTCAGTAGTTTAGCGTAGAAGATATGTGAACACCTTCCTGTTAGACCTCTTTTTTTCTGTTAAGAATCGAGAGAACTTAGTTCTTCCTCTCGCCTTTCCAGTAGTGACTTAGCCAGGATTGAGTCCGTTATCTGCTTTGGTTTGTAATTCGCCTTGAGCGCGCATTCGCTGTCTGTCGCAAAGAAGTGAGTTTCTAGTTTGCTTATGATTATTGATCTTTTGTGCTTTTGAGGTTTGTTGATTGCCTCCGTTTACACAGCTATGCTTTGGCCTGTGTTATTTTGCGTAAGAGTTATTTTTTACCCTTTGCTGGTTGTGTCATTTATATCCTTTCAGGCTTGTTGATTTTATCTGTTTACATGGCTGTGCTTTTTCCCGTGATTTATATCGTATTAGTTACGTGTAATTCTTTGCAGGGCGTCTCATTTATTTAACTCTGCTTGTTTATTTACTTTTCTTTCATAGTTAACTTTTTAGGTGTCATTTATTTGACTTTGCTTATGTCCTTTATTTAACTCTAGTTGTTTTATTTTCTTTACTTGCAGAGTTAAATTTCACGTAACTGGTATTTAAGGTATGTTGATTTTGTAGCTTGTGGCAATTAATGTATTTTTCTTGGTCGTTATTGGCTTGTCTATTATATCCCTGTGTATATTTTGGCCCTTTCTGTGGCTACGATGTCTTCCATTAATGAACTTAAGGAGAAAGCTGTGGACATGGACTTAATATAGAAAGAGATCGGCCAGTATGTTCTGCACCAGCAAGCGCTCGATTGTGAAGGGCGTGAGAAGGAACGCCAAAACAGGCTCCAGCCTTCTAAGTTTCAAGGTAAGAAGGAGGAAAAAGAAGCAAAAGTCCAACTGGCCAAGATTGAAGCAGAGAAGGGAATTGAGTTTGCGTGCATAACTGCATCTCGGCAGCCTACTTCTGCTCCGTTTAATGATCCAGTGAGCCGTCTTAAGTCCTCTGTATTACAGGATGGACAAGAGATTACCTCATACCTCAAACGCATCGAACAAGTTGCTGAGTTAGTCGAGGTGAATCATAAGAGTTCTCCAGTGAGGCTATGAACCTTACTTACCGTTAAGAGTCATGAAATGTACTCTGTCTGCTGATATCACCAATAACTTAGGCATGTTAAAGAAAGCCTTACTGACCGGATTTATTAAGACTCCTGATGGTTACTGTGTTGAGTTTTGAAGCGGTAGGGTTTCAATATAGGAAACATTCCAACATTATTACTTCCATATCAGCGACTGTTCTAGCGTGGTTGGAAGCTTCTGGAATATGTAACACCTTTGATGAGTTGAAGGATTTTATGATCCTTGATCAGTTCTTGTCTTCCTCCTATCCAGATCTACGTGCTTTCATCTTTTATCAAGTGTAGTCCAATCGGTAATTTTTATAGTCTATTTATCGCATTGAAATCTTGCCCCAAGGCCTACCCAGGTCCATTTCAGGTTTCTTATAGCGTTTACTATTTCCTACATCAGATCTCCATACATCGAATGAGATGGGCGGGCATTTTAAATTTAGAAACTAATGTAATTTGTAAGCCTCGATTAAAATCCGTATTTTTTTATACACTGAAAACATTGAAGTTTATACATAGTACCCTAACTTTTAAAGAATTTAGTTACTGTAAAGAGTAGTAGAATATTACGAAATTTTCCAAACCAATTCAATTCTTGCCCAAGAAGGTATATAAGCAATTGAAAATATATAAAGCCTGATACTTCGACACCTTTTTTCCCAAGCTGAAAAATCTAACAGGTATGTAATATTGGATAAGGCCAATTTTCTTGGCAAAATGAATGGTCCTTTAGAATACAAGAAGACGCATTCAAAACGAACGTGGGACCTTCTTGAAAAACCAAAGTCAAGAGAAAGATTAAACTACTAATCAAAAATGTAGAGTTGCGTAATAGTCTGATAATTTACACTCCTACTCTACCATGGTTATTGGACGTTATTAAAATTCAACAACCCATCTAACTAACAAGAACTAAAATTTAGTTCAATGTGCTCAGCAGCATACAAATTATCTGAAGGTTTTGTATCCCTATTAACCTCTCTTTTTGGTAATATATTAGTAATTAATGCAAAAATGATGAGCAATTCCTTAAATTGAAAAGCATACACCCACGATGAGATTAGAAACTGGCTAGCCTCGATTTAGCTCCTCTATTTACAAAGATTTCAATATAGGATTTGCTTGAGTTCATATTTGACGTCTTGCGAGAAATAACTCGATAATTCGCCCCCTCTACATATATTCAATAAAAAAGTGTGCGTTTGGTTGTAATTGTAATTGGCACATGCAAATATAGGGGATATGGTGATGAGTAACCGTTTTGACACTTCTTTCACACAAAGCCCTTGGTATCTGTGCGTCGACGATCCACTTTGTATTTAGGTATCAGAGTGTGATGAGAACAAATTCTAGATTGCTCTTAATGCCTGATCCCTTCAAAGAAATTTAGTGTTAATCATAATACAAAAATACATCGCCAAATCTCCACTGACCTCTTTAGCGAGAAGATTTAAAGGAAAAGAATTCAGTGTAGAGGAATACCTATAAATGTATTGCCATATACGCGTTTTTATTCGAGCCAGCCAACGAGTATCAATGTCACTTTTAACCTCTATGTATTTAAGAGCCATTAAATTCGGTGATTTAGAACTTTTACATCGTTAGCTAAGTATGATAGTTTAGTGACAGATAGAGAATCGTTTTGAATATGTTTCTTTAAAATACATTTAAATGTGGGGAATAAATCATGTTGCTAAAGAGGTATGGCGAGATCGCCTTAAATGCATAAAGGAATTTTGAGTGCTTACTTTGGTTAATGTTGGAAGGTTGAATTTAGAACCAGAAGAAACGAGATCCATTAACCAGTGTGGGAAGGAGTTTCAAAAAAAACATATGTGGTAAGGAGTTACATAATCATGTACAGGAACGAGTTTCATTTGCATGAGTGTGCAAGAGTTAAAAAACATGCGAAGGAATGAGTTTCATAAGCATATGTGGGAGGGAGTTTCATAAGCATGTGAAGGAAAGAGTTTCGTAAGTATGCGTGGGAAGGAGTTCCATATGTCTAAGTGAGAAGTAGTTATAAAAGTATGAGTGGAAAAGAAGAACAATGAACTGCTGTTTGAAAAGTAAGCGTCTGAGTTGCATAGTTGGAGGAAGTTTTTGCTGTAAGAAATTTTACAGGAGTAAAAAAGGAAAGTAATTTGGTTGAAATTGCGGTGGCCGGATGGGGGATAATGGTAGCCCAGCTGGTGATCTCACAGGTAATTTTGGAGGAATTCTAAATTATATAATGTGAGTTTGGTGTACAAAGGCAAAAAAAGAAATACAGTTCACTAAACCCAATGTTTGGAGATGTTATTGAGGCTTATACTGAATCTTCTTTATTATTATTATTATTTTTAGGGTGCATGCAAGTATGGGCATTTGGTTGGTTGTCGATGTGAATAACAAAGCATTTAGTTTATTGGATGTCAATAGATTGGTTGTTTAATATTAAGATGGGTAAGTTGATAGGCTTATTAAAGGACCATATGATATATGTAAAAGAACAACCTTTGACTCATCACCCCAATTTCTTGGAGACCACGTGCGATTGTATCCCGTCGTGGACAACGTCTTTACTCCCTGTTCGAACATTCACGAATTTTCGAGTCTTGAGCGCATTCGGAAAATATTACACAATCCTGCTAACTCGTCCCAAGCCTACTCTCCCCCGGTGACGAGGCAGGAAAGAGCCGCTGTTTCTCGCATCTTGCTGCTAAATGATAAATCGAATGGCCCTCCGGATTAAGATGTTTAGAGCTTGTGACTCCTTTCTCCAAATTCTCCCTTCCGCCTCAGAAGCGAGCATTCAAATACTCTGAGTTTACTGTAGTTCGGAGAATCCAGCATGCACGTCAAGGCCGTCCCCATTGTCAATTCTCGGGAGCGTTTTCCGACAAGCAAGACATTCTCCGCACTGATTCTACCCCGCAGTCAATTGCTAGCTTCTCTGATTGGCAAGCTTTTGAATTTGCGCAACAGTCTCACTTCGTTTAATTGAACTGAAGAAAATCTCCAAGATTATCTTTGAGGAAAAGAATTTTCTTTTTCCAGTAGAATTACGAGAATTTCCACATTTCCAGTCGAACGTCATCTTTGAACATTGGCTATGTTCATCGGAAAGTTGTTCAGATCTTGCCCCATCTGCCTCCTTCGAACCGTACCACACTTGCTTCCTCGGATCCTGCCCCACTTGGCTCATCGGATTGTTCTCCAGTTGCTTCTTCGCAAGAAGGGACTTCCTCGAAGTCACCGACCCGTAAAACTGAAACCCCCTCTATTATTAGTATTGCCAAGTTCCTACTTTTGATCTGAGCCTAGTAATATTAATCAATTAATTCTATTTGAGAATCACTCCTTATAATAATTATCAAGAGCCTTCAATGTAAGTAATTCCCTTTTGCCTATTATTATTCTTTGTTTGATCTTTGTATTAAAATTATATTTTTGTTTTTTCATCTTTAACTAAACTTGAACGATACTCCCGGCCTATTAAACTAAATCTCGCCAACCATTTATGCACTCTGTTTGATTATTAAGGATTTGACACCCAATGCCTCAAGTGTGGGCTCTTGGTTGGTCGTTAATCCCTGCGAACAGTCCTTCAACGGTTCGCGTTGCAGTAGGTGATTAAGTCCCCCTTCCCCATAATATAGAAGTAGTGCATGGTATTGAGTGGTTGTACCATGACATATATATATATATATATATATATATATATATATATATATATATATATATATATATATATATATATATATATCACCTATATATTATAAAAACTGGTATCAAATGTGTGAGGTCTATTACAGAGTAAATCACTTTAGTTGATTTACATCCCCTTTGAAAAATAGTAGTTCCCTCTCAGTACACTAGCTAAAAATTTTAACTTTGCCTCTGTTACTTGAGTAAATTTTATTGTACGTCCATTTGCAGACCCAGACAAGATATGTATTACAGATAAAAGAGGTAGTAATCATCTAACTATACATTTATTCAAAAATGTTTGAGACTCTTGCTCTTGCGCTTATACGTGGATATAAGATCGTCCCGTTGTAGGAACCAAAGGTTCCTAAAACGTATAAGCGCTCACGTATAAGCGCATTGATTCCTGCTTACCATCATTGGAATATCTCGGTGGAATATTTCCCTATATTCGTCACTAAGATCACCCATATTAGATGGAAAGAAATTTAGATGTGAATGCAAGAAATGAATCTTAAGAGACATCCGACACCCTATTCGTTAATAGAACTTAAGCATATTGTCCACTAGTTCTTCATAGTTTTTAGCCCTATGATTGCCAAAGAAGTTTTCCACTACATAAACAAATTAATCCCATTCTGCCAACGCAGTTAGAGTTAGTTTATTTCTGAACTCTCTGTAACGTATCAATTCTCTGATATCCGGCCCTAAAAAAAGCCAGCGTTAAGTTTAGAATCGGTTTTCTTTGAACCAAATTTCTCTTTGAGATCCTGCAGTGCAAGAAGTAAAGAAATTACCTTTAGATCAGCAAAGATATTCCACTTATGATGGGACTGATGAATACCTTCCAAACTAAATTTCATTGAGTCATATATCTCTATTTCATCCCAACTATAAGTGCGACAGGAATTGAAGGTTTTTTGTTACCATTGTGTAGTAACACAGCTTTGAGGCTAGCACTGCATGCATCGATGAATAGGCTACATTCATCAGGTAAATGCTCGTTTCATAGCTGATTTATGAGGCCTTTAACATTAGTACGGAAAGAAACAATATCGTATTTATAAAAGGCAGCTAAAGACTCATGCCGTTTACGGAAAGTAGATATTTGTGCACCGTCCTTTAGAAGATTCCATTGCTGTAGTCTAGAGCCCATCAGTTCTGCGTTTGCCTTTGGCAATGAGAAATCCCTCAACAAATCATTCTATCTTTCTTGATTTATCACCTGGACCTTGTTTTCCTTAGAATCATCCTCATACATTTCATTGTCATTGTTATCTTCCTATTCAGGCGACTAATCATCTTCTTCAGCTGTAATAGCTGATTGAGGAAGCGGAATTGGCATCCCAATATTATATGGGACTGGTTTTATAGCAGACTTACAATCTGGATATACAATTTTTCATTTGTTCTTATTTGAGGATCCCGCAAAAATTGTCATACAGAAGTAGCAATCAAAAACATGATTTGTTGGCTACGCCACACCATTGGTACAGCAAAAGGCATACCCCTCCGTGTGACATTTACCACTGTGTGAGCCCCGTATAACACACAGTACAAGATTTGTGAGGTGCCCAGCGCTTGTTTTAGTCACCAACTTTTCCTCAAAAATAATAATTGCATGCAGTTTTCACTCTTTTAGCTAATTATTTCCACTAGTTGCTTGGAGTATATCTTCCACATATATAACAAAAGTTGTCTGGGCAATTTATACATCTCACCGATTCATGTTTTCAACTTAGTTTGTATACATCCTGTTAGATACTTTTTTACAATCTTATTTGATTTATAATTAAATTGAGAGATAAATCTGAAACAAAAATGCAATTTATAATTGTATGTATATATCATTTTAACATCACTGCTATAATGGTTAAATTTAACGTGATAAAGCAGGAGTGTAACGCAGAAACCAAACACACACAACACATCGTCTCACTACAGTAGCCGAAGCAACACCGCCTATATGTGTAACTAAGGAGTATATGTGTAACTCAGGAAGCTTATGTGTTAGAACAATTCTGTTACAGATTCTGCATCAGCATACTCGATTTAGTATGAATCACGAGCTAATACCCGAGTAGAAAAATCATTGTTGACTAGAAGTTTTAAAGTTTATTTATTTGTCTATTTTGGGCCGAAGTACGTTCAAGTTAGTTCTAGATCAATGGAACTCTAGTCTATTAATTATTTAAAATTTAGATTATTAATTGGGATTGTTTCTTGTATTTGTGTATTCCATTTACTGGAATATTTTAGTTAATACCCAGCCGGATTAGAAAGATTAACCCGTCCTAACCGTGTATGAAGAGTTTTAGTTTTCTTTTAGTGGGATAATTTTTGAATATATATTTTGGGGAAAAGTTAGGATTCACGTATATTGCCGAAAAAATTTCGTTACGTCAATATACCCGTTCTCCTGTTATTTTCTCCTAAGTAAGCCAACAAGATGTCTTCTTTGGTTGCCCGTTTCAAGAGTTAAAGTGAGTCGTTGGGCCTGTCAGCCAAGAATTATTATCTTATATTCAGGAAGAAGAGAGAAATGAAGTTAAGACAGAAGAGCGAAGTAAATAGAACAACGAAAAATGGGAAAGAACAGCGCAGAAATGGAAGAGCGTGAGAGAATAAGGCAGCAGGAACTGGAATCAAGCTGTAATCAATTGGAGTCAATGTTTCTTTACTCCCAGACTGAAACTTTACCATCGCCGTCAGTAAGATCACCCTGCTTTAAAGAATGAGAAGATTATGTATCATATATTACGCATTACGAGAAGATATTTTTAAATCAACGATTATGATAACGAAGTAGATGGTGTCGCTAAGTTGCTCCTCTCTAAAGTCACAGTTAAGAGACATATTCATTTCCCTTCCTTCAGAGTCCACTCTAGACTATTCTTCCCTCTTAGCTGCCGTAAATTTTACCCCAGACTTATATCATGCCCGTTTCCGTCATGAAAAGATCTTCCCCGATCAGAGCTTTGGTCATTTTGGCTAGAGCCTCCATAAACACATATATTTTGGGTTAGAAGCGTGTAAAGTACTCAAAGATTCGGAGTTCTTTCTGGAATACATCCTAAAAGATTAATTGTTAGCTTCCCTGACCCAAGAGGTGCCTGCCTTTGTTAAAGACAAGCGCTGCTCTAGGTTCAAGGAATGCCTAGAAGAGGCTGATGTGTAGGCAAGAACCCATAAATGGTACCCCAAGGTTAATGAGAAGTCTCCTCCGTCTTCTCCCAAGTTTGAGATTAATAACAACAGGCCTCTCAAAGAAATTACCCTAAATTCCGGAAATTTTAAAGCCCCTTGAAACCCAGGAATCTCCCTCCTTTAGAATCAAGAGACATTAAGCCCATAATTACCACTATTCCCGCGTAATTATTTCCTGGAAGGCAGATAATCTGTTTTACGTGCGGAATAGAAGGTCATGTATGCACGAACTGCTCTTAAAATTTCAAATTCAGAAGCGTGTCCTCCCATCAGGTACACAAAATTAGTGCCACTTTTGCTTCTGCCCCGTCTTTTCAAGCTACCACTACATCTCTCTCGTCGACCAACAACTCCAGTCACCAAGTAAATTTCTCATTAATAAGAGCTCTCCCGGTGGTTTGAAATTAGAAAATGGAGGGGTGAACGGATGCCGTTTGTCCACATTGGTACGTAACCCTTAAGCACTTTGATAGCGTTTCGTGCGCCAAAGGCCTCATTTCCATTTTTTCTCGGGTAGGAATTCCGAAAGAGGTATTTTCGGATCGAGGCAGACAATTTACCTCCAAGCTTATGGAGTATATCAGCAAGATCTTCATAGTAAAACCTCTGTTTCCCTCTATATACAACCCAGCCGCAAATGGAGTTTGCGAAAAGCTAGATGGCACATTCAAAGCAATCGTCAGAAAATGGTGTATCTATCAACCCCAAGAATGGCACCGTTTTTTACCCGTGGCACTGTTTCCGTGAGGTGAAATCCCTCATAGGACCTTAGAATTCGTCCCCATCGAATTGATGTATGATCCTAATGTTCAAGGCCTCCTTGCTATTTGAAAGGAACTTTTTACCAATCCCGTCTGGATAATTAATTACAATCCTCCTATTCATACCTGTGAGACCTCCGAAATCGCCTCGAGATTTGTACCGAAATTGAAAACCAAAATGATGAGGTAAATTTGGAGAAATATTGAACTTATTTTGATTTAAATTCGAAGGAAAGTAGTTTTAAGCCTGGCGAGCTGGTGCTGTTGATACTTTCTACGCCGAGTAACAGACTCATGAGCCAGTGAAAGGGCTCTTTTTCTGTTGTAGAGGTAAAAGGACCAGTGGATAAGTTGATTCGAACCGATTCAGGAGGTAATGTTTTCCACATCTATATGTTGAAGATATATCACCGCCGTGCGTATATCAACAATATTCTGGTTCTCGATGAAGAGGTCCCGTTAGAAGCGGTGTATCCCGCTGACTTTCTTAATTTCGTGCAAGTTGTATGCATTGAACAAGATGAGAATACCCTATCCCATATTTAATTGGTCTCCCGGTATCATCATCTTTCGTGTTGGAATTCTCCACCAGGCTAGCGCCTCATTAAAAGAGTTAGCTGAGCAGTTGCAAAATGGATTCGAAGATGTCATCTTCGAAAACCTGGTGGCTCCAATCAATTTGAGCATAACCTTCTCCCTACTAGTTAAGAGTCTGTCCGCTCGCAAAATCATATGGGCTCCCAGGAGGAAAGGTCAGAGCCATTGTCGAGATGCCCTTTCCCCACACGAAGAAACTGATGAGGTGATTCATGAGATCGGCCTCCTTTAACCGTAGATTTTCCCTAACTTTGCATCTATTTCCGACCCTTTAAGTGCCCTGCTTCAGGAGAGATCCACAGATCTCCTTTCATGGAATCCCGAAGCTACTGCCAGCTTCCAGGAGCTCAAAGACAAGCTAGCGTCCACCCCCATTTTGAGGCTCCCTAATTCTTTCAAACCCTTTAGCATCAGGACACAGCGAGTGAGAAAGGAATTGGATGCATGCTGCTCCAATACTCTGACGGAGGTGAAAGCCACTCGGTGGCTTACGCGAGCCAAAAGATACTGCCTCGTGAACGTAGTTACTCGGTAATAGAACAGGAAGCTTTAGCTAAAGTATGGAGTATTACAAAAGTTAGCATGTATTTAATAGAGAAAGAGTTTACTGTCGAAACTAACAATCGCCCTTTGTCCTATATCTGAAATACTAGGAGATAGAACGAACGTATAATGCGATGGCTTTTGATACTCTAACAATATCAGTTTAAAGTTTGGTATATACTTGATAGCAAAGATTGTCGAGCTGATAATTTTAGCCGGAATCCATTAGCGGAAGAAAATCTCAATCGATTTCCCTTTAGGAAAAGAAGTTTTCTCTTCCAGTGGAATTACGAGAATTCCCACATTTCCCCTCGAAGGTTGGTTCGGATTTTGCCCGAACTGACTTATTTGGACCGTGCCCCACTTGCCTAATAGGATCGTTCCCCACTCGCCTCATCACAAGAAGGACCTTACTCGAATTCACCGACCAATAAGAATGAAATCCCCTACATTATTAGTGTAGAGGTAGAGGAGTTTAGTCTATATATATATATATATATATATATATATATATATATATATATATATATATATATATATATATCTAGGCCAAGAAAATAATAACAAAGGACATCTGGGTTTAACATTGCCCCTCCGATGTTATCTGGTAACATAAAGAACGGGCAAACAGGTAAATGTTACGAGACAGATTCCTGACTTTAGCTTAAAAGGAAGGCCCTTCGAGGGTGTACTTATAAACAATGCATTCAAAATTGCAAAACTGCCGATCTCATATTCCCCTTTCTCAGAGCTACAAGACGCTAAGCGCGGGAGACCAACCTGAAGTCTCACATTGCGAATCCTCCCTCCACCTCCCCATTACCCTGCGGGAGTAATTTGGCTATATAACAGGTTGACCCGACGAAACGAGGGGTTTGTTCGTTATAACGGAAGAGACAAGAAATTCACCGGTTGAGAAATTTTTCGAGTTCGAGAAGAAAACAGAAAAATCACAGGTAGAATGTTTTCTGCAAGTTAAGGAGAACTTGCAGTCCTTGTACAAAACCAGATTGTACAAAGGAAACGGCGAAATTCAAGCCCCAAGATTATTGATTATCAATTTACTGTTTAAGGATCCTAAATCTTACTCTATCTGAGTTAGACAAACCCGAACTAGAAAGAAAAAAAAGAAGATAACGATTTCATCTCATCCGGAAGAAAACGAGGTCAAGTTCGCCCCAACTGGCTATAAGTAGAAGGACTAAGCTTTCGCTTGAGCATCCACCCAAACTAGATCCCTCAAGACGTCACCCGTCAAATAGACAGGCAGGTCGACGAACGCCATCTATTGAGAAAACAACCAACTACTCGAGCTACGCCTCTGCCGAACAAAATCTCTGAAGATAGTCTAACTGGTCTCGGATATGTACTCTCCATTACCTTATGTGAGTGAAGAATAATCATGTTGTTTATGTCCCCGTGCATAATAATAATTAGTTTATTAGATGTCTGGCCAAGGACAAAGATATTAACTTTAAATATTTCCTCCACGTAAAATTCTCTCTCGAATCGAGCTTAAAGAGCTCGCCCAGAAATCCCATTTTCTTTTTTTAAGTGTATTAGATCTGTATTTTTTTATGTTATTTAGTGAGGGGGTTTATGTTCATTAAAGTCTATTTTTTTGGTAAAAGCACTGTTTTAATTATCCTCGAACGAGTTAAAGTGGCAATAATTGATAAAGTCAAGAAAGAAACCCTTTTTATTTATTCACTAGAATGAAAATAAAGTTTAGCACTCTTAGAGAGCGATCCTAAAGCGATCACCGAGGCACGAACTTACGCCTCAAGTCTTAGTTTATTTGGTTTATTAAAAAATAATAAAACAAATAAATATATATATATATATATACATATATATATATATATATATAAATATATATATATAATCTCAGCTAACCTACGACAATTAGCACTGTCAAGGTTCCCCTTATGATCTGAGCCTAGCAGCATTCATCAATTAATTCTATCTGTGAATCACTCCTTATAATAATTATCAAGAGACTTTCAATTTAAATAATTCCCTTTTGCCTATTATTATTCTTAATTTGATCTGTAAATTAAATTATATTTGTGTTTTTTTTTTATCTTAAACTAACTTTTAACAATACTCTCGGCCTAATCAAGTAAATCTTGCTAACCATTTATGTACTCTCACTGATTATTAAGGATTTGAAAGCCAACGCTTCAAGTTTTAGCTCCTAGTCGGGCGTTAATCTCTGCAAACAGTCGTTCATCGGTTCGCGTTGCAGTAGTTGATTAATTCACCCCCCACATAATATAGAAGTAGTGTATGTTATAGAGTGGTGTACCAGGAGAATATAGATAATTTTATCGATGTTCAGCGATTGTCTATTAGAAGTCATCTAGAGATTAGTAAACTCAAGACGGTAGCCTTGATTACTGTGACACTCTTTTCACTGGAGGCTCCAACACTAAAATACGAACGACTCAACATGTGTAGAACTTTGTGGCTCGAGTTCTCCTCCGTTGATAACGCTTTCCTCGTGCCCCTCTTCCCCTGCTCTGAGAACTGTCATATTAAATTTCGAATTACTTTTCAAAGTCCTCCTTACATTTAAAATCACAAACACCATAGCCCCTCCTTACCTGTAAACCTCACTGGCTGTTCCCAGAAGAAAAGAGCTCTCTCCTCAGAAAGTTCCCTCCTACTGTCTGTTCCCCGCAGTCGTTGCCTTGACAGATGTTAGCTCTAAGCTGATAGCATATGCCCCTCTTTCTAGCCAGGTGATTTGTATCGTGATCTGAAAGTCCACTTCTTCTGTCAGGATTTTGCCCAGTCGATGGACCGGTGGCATGCAAAGCCTTCAAGCTCTTGTAAGACACCATATAAAATCCCTTTTATTATCAGATATGATAGAGAACAAATGATTTTTTTATTTAAGTAGGTTGTAAGAGAATAATAACCTTTAAAGAAATTTTTACTCACGTTATTTGGAGATCACGTGAGATTTTTTTTTATATCCCACCATGGAAAACGTTACTTCCTGTTCGAGAACATTTGAGAAGTTTCTACTCCTGGACATAGTGGGTAAATATACCCTAATCCTGAGAATTTATCCAGAGCCTTCACCCTGGCGACAAAGGGACAATGATCCGTTTTGTTTTGCGCACCTCGCCACTAAAAGCTGACTTTTACGTCCGCATGAAAGATTATGATGTCTAGAGCTTTCTTGCTCCTTTCACCAATTCTTCCTTCAGACTCACTAGTACAAATACCCGGTTTTGATTTGAAATCTCTGAGTCCCGCCAGCACCACAAGGTTGTCCTCATCGTCTCTAGTCGAGAGTCCCGTAAGCGTTCAACCGACAGCAAGATCCTTCTACGCCGTGATTCACCACTGTCAATTTGTAGCTTCTGTGAACGCAATCCTTTGAAGTTGTTTGAGTTTCCATTCGTTTAATCGATCTGAAGAAAATCTCCATCGATAACCTTTAAGGGAAAGAGGTTTCCTCTTTTAGTGGATTACAAGTGATCCCTAAATCTCCGTCGAGCGTCATCCTTAAAAATTGGCTATCGTCATTGTTATTCCTCGGAAGATTGGATCGGATCGTGCCCCACTTACTTCATCCCGAGCAGGACCTTTCTCAAAGTCATCGACCTGTAAGATTAGAACCCCCCTCGATCCTTAATATTGTCAAGTCCTCCCAACCATCTGATCTGAGCATAGTAATGCTATTTAATTTATTTTATTGTAGAATTCATCATTATCATAATTAATAATCCGAAGAGAATATTTCATTTAAATAATTCCTTTTACCTATTTTAAATTTTAATATTTGTAAATAAAATTTTATTTTTGTTATTGTCGTCTTTAACTAATCTTGAACGATACTCTCGGTATATTAGGGTAAATCTCCCGTTATTTGGTTTTAGAGGTGAAACCCATCGCTTCGAGTTTGACCTCCTCCTTGGACAGCGCTTAAACGGTTCCCGTTGCAGCAGGGGATTATGTCACCTCCCCCACATAACTTGGGAGTGGTGTATGGTATAGAGTAGTGTACTACGACATAGGCCATCTGGCCGACTTCCTACATGGTCACAAGTTGGCAGAATATATCTCAGCCAATAAATTAGGCTACATTTAAAAACAAATCAATTAAGATCAATAAAAAAAAACGACAAAAGAACAAAAAAGAAAACAATCCCGAGTCAAAGGCATGTTCTGATGTTAGAGGGAGGACCCCTTCTCTCTGGCGCCGATGCAAGCATACAACATTCCAAAAACTCCAAATAAATTTGAGGAGGCCATCCTCCTCCAAAAAGTTTTACAGCTCCTCAAGTCTGGATACACGAACCTGTCCTGCGTTCAAGGTACCATCGCTATAATAGATAAGGCACCTAGAAAGAAGTGTGTAGCATGTGCCATGATAGCTAGAAAAGAGAAGCTGTGTCTAGGATTAATGAAGTTCAGTTCAGTATTTTACGGATATACGCTCTCAATATTCATATCGTGAAGCAGTGTATGGTCGGATAGGGGGTTTAAGCCAGAAAGCATCGATGAGAAGTTGTTATTTAAAGCAAGAATAAACGACTCTTGCATGGCGGAAGATAAACCTTCATGGCCCTTAGAATTAAACATTTGATAAATATTTAAACAGGGCAGAGTTAAATGATATCATTAATAAATGACCAATAAATTTCGAAGGTAGCTTTTTACGAAGTCCATACATACATCGACGTATATTCAAATGAAAGAAAAAGGAATAATTTTACTCGAGATATAACGAGCTTAAGTCAATGAAATATAGCTTTCATCACACAATTGTTTCATTTCGTAGGGTAACTGTTTTAGAGGTGAAGCATTTTGGCGATGAATTCCTCTGCACAAATATCGATATGGTCATTAATTTTAAAATGAGGTCACATGCAAAGAGCTGGATATTACGGTCTTGTTCAAGTGGAAAGTTGATAAGATTTCACCTTCGCTATGTATGATTTTAATGTTTTCGAAGACCACTTCGCTCAGAAAGTATCCTCCTGTATGTTCCTTCCAATCGTCTATGCTGCATGAGTGATCGAGGCTTCACAGTAATTAGCTCTAAGCTGAGGAGTAAGGAATGGTTTGCTTGATGACTTACACCTGTCTTTCAAGCCCGGTGCTTTTTATTAGGGTCTGAAAATAAACTTCCTCTGTCAGTCATTTTCCCGGACGATGGAAAGTGCAGTGCGGATGCTTCAAGGTCTTGAAAGAACCCATATAAAATCCCTATTATTATCATAATTATTGGATATGATAGAGACAATATTATTTTTTAAAATTTAAACCCTCCTCGGGTAACCTAAGGTCTGTCAGACCTACACTTTATTTACTTATTTTTATATTAATATAAGCCCTAGAGATCTGTTCTCCCATATTCGTTTAGGTTGAGGGGAGGGGAGGGATCTGACCTGTTAGACGCCACCTTTCCTTGTGTGTGGTTGCGCCGGGTTTGACAGACCCAACTTTAACTGAGGTGTAACAGCTTTCATGGTGTGAATATCTTTGTCATATATGTATATGTTTCAACCTCTATAATCATGTTCAATTAATATTTTTTCCTTTGTATTTGCAAAAGAAATGAATAGGTAGCAGATTGGACAAAATAATACAATAAAAAGTGTTCCAGTCTATAAAAATAAAATCCAAATTTATTTAAAAAGGAACACGAAGAAGGAAATAGTGACTAATGACACTCTGTTCTGGTTAAATAAAAAATGATTTGATAATGAAATAATAAAAAGACAATATTAACTTATAAAAATAAGTGACAAAAAGAAAAGCCTCATGATTTTTGTAGTGTGCACTGAGCTGATGTTTCCTTTTTGGTAAATATATTAAATATTTTGTTATTTTTATTTTCCGAGTCCATAATTTTATGAAAAAATTGGGTAAAATATACTTTATTCACAGACGTACGAAAATGGAAGATACAAGTGATTATGTATTAATGAGTGACTGGTGATGAAACGGAGCTTAATGAGGTTGAAGAACACTTTTCATGGGACTAATTGAAGTGAAAGTAACAAAGAAACCTGAGAAGATGATTCTGCAAATTAGCCTCCAAGACAAGGCAGACGTGTAACTTGTCCAGCCACCCTGACACCAGCTTCAGCCTCTACTTCTGCTGCTGGAAGGTCGCTAAATGACTTGCGCGTGAAACAGTGGGCACTATTAATGACCGCAATGGACATGTGTGTCACACAGAATTGGTCAGCAGACCATGTGTCAGAACACTTGTTCGTAATCTCCCAGAATATGCTGAGGGCATGCCACATGTGTCACAGGTTTCAGCAAACACCAATCAACTGTTTTGACTACTTTATGGATACTGATTCTATAGACCTAATACAAAGATACACAAACATGAACATTTATTTGAAAGCCAACAAGTATATCCAAAAAAATGCCACAGTTGCTAAAGTAACAATTCCTTGGTTACCTGATCTTTTCAGGCGTTAAGGGAGACAACAATGAGGAAGTAATATCTGAGCGTCAATTTTGCTTCCTACTGCATTTCCTTCGATTTGATGACACCAGTACCAGGGTAGAGAGGACGAAGTCTGACAAATTTCGCTGGTTAGGGGAGTTCTGGGACATGTTTATTGGCCAGTGCAACTCTGGTTATGTAACGAGAAAAACATCTCAATTGACGAACAGCTTCTTGAGTTCAGAGGTCGATATGATTTCCGCACGTATATTCCAAATCAACTTGCCAAATATGGAATAAAATTAATAATGATATGTAAAAGTGAATCTATGTATATGCTGAATGCCTTTCCGTATCTGGTCAAACAAACGCACCCACCCGCTGGTAAAAACTTGGGGCACCAAGTCATAACACAACTAGTGGAAGACTATAGACACACAAATAGGAATATTACGGGGACAATTGGTTCTCATCTGTCCCCCTTGTACAAGACCTCTCACAGGGCTTAATGGGCTCAGATATTTATGCATGGTGAGGAAAACGCCACACGTACCATCTATAATGACAGACAATCAGATGATCAAGAAAGGATGCACGGATTACTTGTTTGACACAGACATGACAATTTTGTCACATAAAACCTGATAAAAAAGAAAAAAGTTGGGCAGTTGATTTCCTCCATGCACCAACAACCCGAGATAGATGAGGATGGGAAGCCAGAGATTATCTTATATTACAACAAATAAATGACCAAATGGTGCCCTTCGTGCTTATTATCTGGACTGGTCAACGCTGCCGATGTCAACTACTATGTCACATGCAGAACTATGGGGAAACATAATGAACAGACGGAGATTTCACGCCGGAAATATTGGATTGAGCTGGCAGAACAGATGACACGACAATGGGCAAAAGAGAGAATGTCTTTCACGGAAAAGCAAAGAATTATCCTCATGACCATCAAAATAGTGTCTGGCTTCAACATCCCCCATTAGCAACCACTGCCAGCGACCAGTGTGCCAGCAGCATGCAGCCACTGTCTGCAATGACTATAATTAGATGCAGTTTAATTAACATTTGTTCTTAATTATCACTAATCCCACTTTCAGTATATCCCATGATATCTAGGTATTTACATGAATTGGAAGGCACAAATTACTTAATACTCTAAAGCTACATAGAGCACATAATTCAAGGAAGGATGGGATGTTGCTACGTTAGGATAGGAGTGCTTGAAGGGATTACCACCAAAATCTAAATATTTCTTGCTGGGTTCACTATTAACATTCCCTGAAAATTACATCAAATCCATTTCTAACCTTTTGCGTAAATTTGGTCAAAGGCAAAATATTTTATTCCTTGACGGAAGTAATGATTTTGTCATATTTATCATTCATGAAACACATTTACTATTTATTTGTTGTGGTTCTACTTTTCTATACAAATATTTGGACATTGATCTACACAGAAAGATAGTCGTCATCGGCTTCACGTTTATTGTTTTCATTTACGAATCTGCTAAATTTAGCAATATGTTATTTTCATTTATCTAAATATTGAGAAATAAACATTTATTTCAACTTAAATCACTTGCAAAGTACAATACATATAAGAAGATATGCTGAGGTAGTTATGTTTCGATTTTTTTCAATAAATGATAGGAAAGTATATTTTTTCTATATTTAAATTTTACGGTCTGTCAGACCCCAGGTTACCTGAAGTGTAACGAAATTAGGCTTTACCTTAGAAGGGTTAAGTAGGCCATCCTGCCGACTTCCTACATGCTTAAAAATCGCCCGAAAATATATCAACCTATAAATTAGGCTACATTAATAAACAAAACAATAAAGATCAACAAAAAGAGAAAAGGCCCCCCAAAAAAAATTCTAAGGCAAAGACATGCTTTAGTGTTAGAGGGACGCCTGCCTCCATTTGACGCCGAAGCAGGCACTCAACACTCCAAATGTTTCAAATAAAATCTAGGATGCCATTATCTTCTGAAAAGTTGTACAGTTTCTCAAGTCTGGATATACGAACCTGTCCCGAGTACAAGGGAAAATCGGTATAATAGATGGGGCACTCAGAAAGTGTGTAGCATATGTCATGAGAGCTAGGAAAGAGAAGCTGTGTGAGAAGGATCTTTTATTTTATTGATTCCTATATTGATTTGAGGTTTTACAAGCTGATTTATTCGTCGAAATAGACTGATGCACGCTAGATGGGATGGTAAATCATTCATTAAGACAGGATTGGGGAAAGATATCTAAGAGCATGATTACTGTGGAGATTCGGAATTACTATCATTTGCTGAGAAATCACTTATAGTTGTGGCAGATATTAGCCACTTTGAATCTTGGCAAGCAATTCAACTTTAATAGGTTATTTAGCACAGGTGTATAAGATACTAAATATTTGAACTGTTTCAGAGAAGTAATTAGGGAACTTATTTTAAAAAGCCCATCTAGCGATAGCCTAGTGAGCAAAAAGTTGAGGTAATCACGTTAGATCCTAATGGTGAGTGGGATTTAAATAACAAATATGTAAAAAAAAAAATATTACCAATGAAGTTGTTCTCTGGCAGTGATATGTAAACTCCGATACCTGACTTCAGCTCGTCGATTAGGTCTGCAAGGACGGAATGCATGCGATTGATTGAGTTATTCTGTCTAGATGTGTGTATACTCTGAACATTTCAGAGCAGTAGACAGTGCCACGATGCGGCGGAAATCTTCTTGTCAAAATCGATCCCGGCTCTTCGTTGATGGTCTTTGCCCTCCCGGCTCGCCATTTATGCAAAATTGTCCTGGAACTTTAACCATAAAATAGGGTGCCGTGGTAGCCGGCTTATCGGCGTACTATTGGAAGGTGAGAAGGTCGACGGCCCAACAAGCCCGGTACTTTATACTTCCCTAGTAAGGACCGCACTACCCCTTGATTAAGGCTCTTGAGAGGACGAATGTAATGCGGAAATCTAGAACCTCTGTAGATAGAAGAGTAAGTCTAGAAAGGGGTAGGATGGTATGTGTAAGGGAATCGATACCCCTTCCCTCTCTCTCAGTTAAGCCACTGGTCGTTAACCACAACGTCCTGGCAGTGAAGACGCTGTAGCTCGCTCACTTCACCTCCTTCCTTCTCGACCCTCGTCCCGATGAAAAACTGAACGGCCTGCTAAGACCAGAGAATGCTCTAATCAGCTCAGGTCGGTTCCGAAAGCCGAAGATAGGTTAAGAACAACAAGATTTCCCCTACGAGGTATTTTTTAATTTCACCGCATAGGCGTAATCAGAAGAGCGTTGCCTTAAAGCCAGAAGGTTCCTCCGGGCCAGCTGTACGATGCCCTGAGAAAAACCGTTAAAGGAGGAGACTTCATGCGACCTGTCCCCAAATCCGACCCCCCTCCTGGTCCTATCCCTGTGGGGTGGCAACGTATAAAAGGAGCTTCTTCTTAGTAATTAGGGAATTTATTTTAAAAAAACTCATCTGGCAACAACTTATATGCAAAAAGTCGAGGTAATCACCGTAAAGTTCGGTGATGACACCGTAATTTAAGATAATTTGATCAAGTTTAACTTGCCTTGATCAGAGAAACCCTCCTTTCCTGGTGTATCCCTAAGCACCGAGATAGTCCTTGCCCTTGTGGAATACCGGAACTAAGAAAAAGCTAATTCTGGTGCCAGTTTCTGGTGGTCACATCGAACTTTAAGTTAACTTGATTTAAGGAGCAATTTCAACTTACTCTCTTCGTAGAAAACCTCCTATCCTAGTGTATCCCAAAACACAGAGATAGTCTTTGCCCTTGAGAAACACCCCAAGTGAACTCTCTCCAGCACTTCCCTGATTCAAAGGATCCAAGCATTGATTCATCGCTCGCCAGTGCGACGTATTCCCAAGAGTAATCCGAAGAGAAGAAAGAAACATTCTTTCACTGCCCCATGGTGAGATCATTTCCTATCGAAGGCGTGAGTCTTTCCAGCTGTCACACGCGACAAATGCCTCAATGGCTTTAAAGCTATTTCGCCAAGACAAAAATCTCTGGACAAGCGGCACGCGTCATCCAGACATCAACATTCCTGAGGTGAGGTAATGATTATGTTCAAGATCAGACTCAATTTCGAACCTAGTAGGAAGTTTTTACGGTATTTGAACCCCGGTAATCAGTTTCGGTAAAGTCCGTTTGCAGTTTTTTATTAAAGTGAGCTGTGAGTCAACCATCAGTATAATTTCAAGTTTGTCATTTAAGAAAGCCTCAGGAAATTTATTGAAGTTTTACTTCTGATGTTCAGCTCAAATGAACCGAGGGAAAGTGCTTGGTAGAATGTCAAAATCAAGGTTTCATAGAGGTTTTATAGTAGAAGATGTTAAAATGAAAAATAAGGCGGATAAAGTTTAGTGAAGAAGCAGAATGATCAGCTTCGGTAGTCATAGGTGAAGCAGTAATACTAATGCCGAAAGGAAAAGTTAGACCTTCTGTTAAATATAGATTCCAAACCACCATTCTTCATTTACTTAATTCTTCTTTTTTCACACTCAGATGACCTAAGTTACTCTGGATTATACCTAACGGAAGGTCCGCCATTCTCGAACACCTATTTGCTTCTATGTGTTTTTATAAGCTATGTATAATGGTATTCATGCCTGTTGATGCATTTAATATGCTTTGTATATCGTGTCTTTATTTTATATTTTTTTTTATGTTAATTCCTTTCTCGTTGTTTGTTTGTTTTTAATTTTCTGTTATGGTAGTCTCATTAGAGTATAGTTCATATTCGTTTACCATGGTTAAGTTTACCTAGTTTGGTTGTCTTAATTTCGGTTCTCATTATTTATTAATTATTCCCGTAGGATTATTCATCTCTGTCAGGTATTCTTTTCTCGTTTCGGTATTCTTTCTTTTTTCTCGCCAGGGACTTTTTAGGTTCTTTTTACTACTCTCTCTGAATTTATTATGTATAAATGTGTTCTTATTTTCTCCTCAACTGATGTCTTGAGCTTCGAAAATGAAGTCGATTGCGTTGATTCGTGGGAGATTATTTATTGACTCCCATATATCTCCTGCACTGTTTCTGAGGACTTTATTAATTAGTGGTAAATTAGCTTATATATGTAGGACGCTCATTTTTCTCATTTCTCTCTCCTTAGAGTTCGTTATCTATCTTTAAGGCATTTTTCTGTACTATTGCATAGCTTTTTCCCCTGTCGTAATTGAGACATCATATGCAGTGGTATTGAGATGGTATGTTAATGTTGCTTTGCACAATGCCATATATTCTTTTCTCTTGTTCTTCATACAGATTCCTCGGTTTGAATATAGTAATCGTAAGATTGGTATTGATCGTCGAATCCTCTGTCGTTGGTGACTTATGTAACATTTTCATGTTATTTGTACATTTGTCCTTCATAAATAATATCAGCTGTTTTCCTTCTTGCAATAGTAACTCCGGTAAATTCTTTGTTTATTCATCCGTATTTTACAGTGTTTTCAAATTTATTGATGTTACCAACTTCAAGTGCCTATAATCGTGCTTGCCATCTTTCATTTTTGCCATAGGATCTTATACATTGCTTCATATCATCCGAGAACTGGATGTTCAGCCTCTCTGTTCTAATTGGTTGTGGTATATCAGCTGTATACATTGAATATAGCGTGTGAGATAAACATTATCTGCCTTGCGGCAATATGGCTTTCATTTCAAATTCTGGTCCCTCGTAGTCATTTATCACTATTGTTGCTTTTTTCCATTATATAGTCATAAAGAATTATTTTCAAATTCTGATTTATTTGGAGATTTAGGATTTTATATTGAAAGCCTTTGATCCAGAATTTATCAAAAGTTTTCTCTACATCTCTGAGCACTAAGTCTATATATCGTTTTTTGCTTTAGCTTATGCTAATTTTTCTGTTATTAGTCCGATGGCCATGATAATATCCTTGTTGATCCGGTATCCCAACTGGAAATTATTATATAGATTTTTTTCCTATGTATATTCTATCAATCTTCTTGTCATTTTCTTTTTTCATACTTTGCTAGTAAAGTCCAGTAAGTATATAGGCCTGGAACTATTCAGGATCTTTCAAGATTTGCCTGTTTTGGGAAAGAGCAATATTCTTGCCGTTTTAAAGCATCACGGAAGTAGCCCTTAATGTAAACTTGCAATAAATGTGTTGTTAATGCTTTTATAATAGTAATCGGGGTATTGATGAAGTTGAGCTTGTGAGCCCGGTTGGTCCTCGCACTTTCTGTTTAAATGAGTGATTTAGGCAAATTATTTCTTTATCAGTTGTTAAAGCCCCCGGCCAAAATGTTCTTCCCTGTTAGGGAGTAATAATTGGTTTATAGTAATCCATTTGATGTTATTACGTAAGTGCTCATGCACCATTATGGCGATCTTCGTTTTTTTCAGGTGAAATTAAGAAAAGTGCCTCCCAGTGCCGTCTGATGTTTTGTATATTTTCTGATCTTCTTAGATTAAGTTACAGCTCTCGTCCTTAAGTTTATTTTTGTTCTGAGTTTTGACCCTCTTGTTCAATTTATTGCTCTTTAAATTTCTTCGGCTCTTTTTTTTAAATGTATCTGGTTAATAAGTTTATCCACACTTTTTTCCTGCAGTTATTGTATTAAGTAGGTATTTTCTGTTATTAATTCTTTCAATATCGTTGTATTTTTCTGGACTCTATCCTGCTAACTAATTGAATAATACGCCCTTTTAATTTGTTCATTTTTATTTATTATCTCGTTGGTCCACTCGCGTTGTTGTTTTAATTTGATAACTTGTTTTTAATAGATATTTCGTGTCTGCGGGCACAAGGGCATCTGTTAACTGCTTCATCTAATTCAAGGGCTGGGAACCCTTCGCCAGCGGGTGAAATTGCTCCCGCGAGTCCAATATTCATCGCCTCCTGAGTGTTATATGTGTATGCACAAATATAAATATCCATATCCCAATTTCCATGGTGGCAGTCAATAAAAATTTTGCCTATTATTTTTGTTTCAATATTAATGCATTAGTATATTGCACTAGGTAATAAATTTAAACAACACTTACAAAGATACAAGAGTCAAATTTTATTTATCGCCCGCTGACCTTTTTCTTAAGAGATTTTAGACCACGGCTCAAAAGATTTTTCCCATCCCTGATCAAGTCCTCGGGTGAAGCGTCTGGCAGGTCTTTCGGAATATATCCATTTAATTATTCTTTATACATCCTCCAATTTGCTCTTTGGTATTTATTCGTTTTGATTGTAGGTACCTGTACCTAATTTTGGTTTATTTGTAGCAGTGTTGCTCTATGGTCACTGCTTTTAATTGATACTGGTTCTCCTTCCTTCGACATTTGGTTGGGTGGGGCAGCAATTTTATACTGTATGCATACTGTATGCATTTTCAAATGAACTATTTGAGAGAGAGTTACCACATCGCCTGGATATCCTTTAATTCTTTGTTCCTTTAAAAGTTTTCCAACTATTTTTTCGTTATTTTCTGATTTGTAAGACCATTTGCACCACTTCTCTTTTAGTGCTTGGCTTATATCTTCTTGTTTGAATTTTCTTGGTAGTGGCTACTTTTTTGTTAAGGCCTGAGTTTGTTGCTTTTTCTCTATTTCACTTGTTCATGTCTAGTTTTCTTGGTTCATAGTATTTTTTGTCTCCTTTTCTTTTGTTTGGATTTCTATGTGTAATGCCTTTTGTTTCTTTTTAAAATTTCCATTGTTGAGAAAAAAGACGACTCAGGATTTACTGGAAAACACATTTCCTTGATACATTATTAACCAATAATTGTTTCAATGTGCTTGCGATCAGTTCAAAAATTATTATTCTTTGTAAATTTCTCCTAAAACCATGTTTTTTCTGCCTATCAGCGACATATAAACTCTTCTCTTAGTTAATCTGGATACGACTTTCACAGTTTAACCTCCGATAAATTTATTACACTGGTCTAGGCTGTTTTCGAGGTCAAACACATAATTCCTGATTTTAAGCCAGTTTTTTGCACTGACTCAAAAGATCATGCTTATTTTATCTAATAAGATCAAGTTTTTGAAATATAAGCACATGCCAGAAATTCCTATATTACGATCTAGTTGAAGTAGCATGTTCACAAAATAGTAAATTTTGAAATGATATATACACAGAAGGCTTATAGAATGTTTTAATTGATCCAAAACACACTCATGGATGATTGGTCTCTTCAAGGACTTCCGATTGTGCTTAGCAGACACCAAATCCCTTTTCAGGCACCAGCAGTAATCAGCCAGAAAGTTCTTTATCAAACCAAATTTGATGTGCAGTGGACGAAGCAATATCTTGCTCGGTTCAACCAGAGGGTGGGAGAGGACCTTGTGCAAACTAGGTTCTAATCCTTGTCTTGACAGCCTGTGTTGTCTGACATAATGCTGGTTGTCAGCCCGACTGTACTACAAGTACATAAAGCATAGATACTTTGTGTAACCACTTTGAAGGCCTAAGATGAATCCAACAACATTAAGATCTCCATAAATCAGCCATTTTTGTTTCTAGTAGTTGAGAGCAGACAACAGACGGTTCATGCTGTTGCAGGTTTAATTGGAGCTGAGTTTCAAACAGGGTTCGATGAAAACCTATTGCCACTATTAACTGCCTTGAGACTTCTTTTAGATGGGTCAATGAAAATTCTCCACTCCATAGCATCATAATTTAGCTCCACTAAGATGAGCAGGGTAGCAATGTTGTTACAGTAGAGCAGTAAAGAGGGTTCATCGAACGTAAAAAATTCCTAAATTGTTTCTCGCAGTCACGATAACAATGTACCCTCGTGCCAGGGTACATTTCTCTCGAAGACATGACCAAAAAGCTGAGCAGATTCTTTGGAGAGGTTCAGGGGTCGCGTTAGGTCGTTGAGTTCGGCTTTTGTAAATTGCACCAGCTGGTCGCCCTCATCTGGCGTGTATGCATCAAACCTTAGCTGTATCGGAAGTGACATTTGCAGGGAATCAGAGCTAGAACCCATGGAAAAATCGGTTTCCGGAACAGGAAGATAGAGCCATGTGGGACTGATTTTCTAGCAGAAGGAGCACTGGGTAATTGAAGAGTGTGCTTACTTTTAAGATTAATGCCTTTCAAATTTGTCATGCAGGAGTAACAGTCGGTGGCATAATCTTTAGCTTATTTCCCATCATTGGGCCACCAAATCTCATATTCCTTTTTTTCTTATTACTCCAATCATATAAATTTTTCACACATGTTTCACAGCAAATATGGGGAGCAAATGGCTTATCCTAGTCCCCTAGTTTCACTCCAAATTAATCATAATATGCGTTTAAAACAAAATCTGTGATTGTTTCTTAACGGTCTGGAAGAGCGACATGTCCGCAGATGTAACAAAAAGATCTATTTGGATGATTCCTACAAGTATGATCCATTGTACTGAAAATCTAGACCTGATAAGATGAATAAAATAGGTTATGTTTGGTTATCTATCACTAGATGTTACAAAACAGAATTAATAAATGGTTAGATGATAGCGCAATTTTGGAATATACGTTCTAAAAAAAATCGAGTGTATCTTAAAAACCAGACTTGATCAAAGAAAACTAATGCTTCTGTTTGAAAACGTTCTCGTGGACATTTCTTTGCTGATTTTTACTTTTGAAATACTAGGCAATGGCTCTGCCACTGCCCCCTTCCCATACGGGGGAAGCTTGCGTTTCGCTATTAAGATTAAAAGTTAAAATTTTAAAAAAGCAGTCAAGGTTGAATTTTTATAAATTTTCTGAACTTCATTAATTATAATAATATAAAAAAGAAACTCTAAATTAAATTTCTCCTTTTTAAAATATCACGTTGCTAAAATATAATTATAGAAGAGGATATATAAAAATATATTTTCTGAACTTCACCATTTGTAATTCTTTGGGTTTTAAAAATTTCTCAAAATTTCGATACTTATATTTTTTTCTGAAGTTCACCATTTTTTTTTTTATTTTATGAAAGAATTATTAGAAATAACTTTGATAAAAAAAACATAAGTCATATCCAAACAAAGATGAAATTATTATTCAAATACTCAAAAAAATCCCCTTCTTAAATTATAGAGTTAGTGATTAATAAAATCAATAATTCTTTTTGTAGTTATTTAGCGAAATTATCCATATTTATTAATAAAATTACATCTAAAAAGACTTCTATATCTCCTTTCGGAGCTTCAAGGCTCTCTCACCACATCGGATCATTTGGGAACGTGTGATCTACCATGCTCACAGTAAGGAAACAATAGATTATGCTTGGGTGATATCATTACCATTTGGAAGCTCTCCGGCCAATTGTATAACTAAATATAATGATGAACCGTTCGATGTAGTTTCCTGAACTTTTCAAGAAAATTCCATTCTAGTGAGTTATGAAATTTAATTCACGCCTACTTTTTACTAATTTCAAGTTAATAATAAATAAAAACAATGATTATTTCAATATTTCTAGTATTTTTACCCTATATTTGGCTGACAGGACTGGCATTCCCATTTCCAAGCCACAAGTTTCCTGAATTAGGTACAATCTGAAAATCATCACCATCCTCTTAATCCAGAATCGTTTAGCATTTTGGCATCTGCCTCAACATCACAGTCGTTTTTCATCTAAAAATCAAACCATATTTTAAATAAATACACATCTTCAATTAAATTACTCACCTTATAACCAACCAATGAATTAACCAGCCAGAAAACAAACCATACATTCTTCGTTATCACTTTTCTAGCGTTAGTCAGTTGCTCTCAAAACTTCAACGATACAAATTAGTCTCCCTTTACAATTTTTTTCACATTTGTCTTTGGTTTATAATATAAACTGCGTTATTTTATTTATTTAACTTTATTTAGCTTGTTTTAAATTCCTAATACTGAAGTTAGCTTGTATTTTGCCAAATTACACCAGATATTTTTAAATAATTTTACGTACTGTTATTTTATTAGAAAGTCACTTATTATTTGTTTATTTTAAGAGTTTAACTTTCATTGCCGCCCTTATAATTTATACAATTACTAATATATTTTAGGAATTTTAGTGTTAATATTTTAACCTCACACTTTAGTCGCTGATAATGGTCCCAGATTCGGTCCGAAACGTCCGGCCAATAAAGGTTTAAATTCCTGCTCTCTCTTATATATATATATATATATATATATATATATATATATATATATATAAATATAAATATACTGTATATTCAGCTAAGGAACTTTCACATCTACCCAGATATGTATTCGATTTCAAACTCAAAATTCAAAGGCTCTCTAAGCAGCAACCAAAATACAAATATTAGCTACGTTAATTAAAGAAATCTATTTCTATATCAGGAAGTATATACATCCTTGTAAATTTTTCCTTTATTTTTAGTTAATTTTAACACCATTCCTAATATTATTCAATAAATATATACCTATCGCTCCATTTGTCACTGGTAGTGTTTGTATTCATACCCATTTGTTTGTATGATAGTCTCTTGGTTCTTTTCCGGATATTTTATATTCTTTTCCTGTGGTTGTTCTAATCTTTTAACAGTTAATTTCCCTATGATGGAGCGGGAAAGAAAATTATTATTAGCAACTTTATGTAATAAACTCACGGTAAAAACGGTTCAGTCGGGACAACACCACGACTCTCCCCACCCTACGACCGGAATTACAGTATCGGTCTGAATCCGGACTATAGGGAAATTGACGACACCAGGTCCGGACTCAAGAGTCATTTTAAAAGCCATCGTAGGCAAACTCCTTCTGATGAAGTGGATCATCATTTCTGTGGGCCCCTAAAAATTTATGCATATTATTATGATTTCTCTAAAACCTAATTATATAGATTAATTATCTGATACCTTGCAAATACTACAAATACTTTTCTTTCAAATAATGATCCAGTTTACAAATCACTTATTACTCTTGTTATATTTTTTCTCAGTCAAACATCTATCATAAACGCCCATCAATGAATCTTTTGCTCACTAAACTCATTCACGCTGGTCATCTTATTGAGTGTTGCCCTCAAAAGCCAGTTATATGCTACAATCATTCGTTGGGTTCATATGTAGCTAAATTGTACCTCTCTCCCTATGAAGATAGGTTTTATATTTGAAAAAGTTAACCGTGCTATCAATATAATTCCCTATAAACGACCCGTAAGAAGCGCGGCGATTTGCCATCCTCGCCACCGTGCTGATGGGACTCAGCACCCCGTCCGACCCCAGCTTAGCTTCTTCTCCTCTCTTCAAAACACTTGTTTCCTCGCTTTTCATACAACCTCTCTCACAACTTTCAATGGTCAGCCTCTAATTTCACAGGGTAGATGCTGACCTTCTTCTTAAGTCAACCGTCCTGGATCAGGGCTGAGGAGGGAGGGGACAATGTTCCCTAACCCCTGAGCTCCAGTCTGGGGTGGTTGTTTTTCACAACCTGCTTTATCCCCACCCATACCTTCCTCACATCCCTTTTCCTCTCCTCTTCACAATCTATATATTTTTTACGCCGTGTTCAAGGTAGAGCCGCCATCCCGATGGACTGCCAGGCTACCAGGCGGGAGGGGTGGTCTTAAATGGCGGCGCTTGGCTCTGTCGGGCTTGTAAGCACCTCTCGCAGTGCGGGCTACTGCGAGAGGTGATGCGCGATTGCATCCCGTGTCAAAAAGAGGGTCACCATGCCCAATGATGAGTTTAAAAAAAAACCCAATCCTGAACTTCCCTTATAACGTCGACGGAGCCGCCCTTAAGCAGCTCCAGCAAAAAAAATGGAGATCCCCCCTCTGTGCTTGATCAGGGGACCCTCCATATATCTCTAACCGGGGAGGAGGCTTACTCCTCTCCTTCGCATAAGGATGTAGGGGACTCCCCCTCACCCCCTTCTCTGGAGGTGCTTTCGGGTGCCTCCCTTTTACCAGCGGCAGTCCCCTCTGTTCTTTCCAAGGGGACTGCCAAGAAAGCCAGCAGGCAGCCCTTAGCCAGCCGCTCCACTTCAAGCAGCTCGGTAGGGAGGGGAGCCAGGCTCCTTCGGTCGCCTCCCTCACAAGACCTGCTGGCAAGAATACTGAACCTTGCCGGGGTCAAGGCCCATGCCTTCCCAAAGAAGACTAGTGTCGATACTGCCAACGGGACCTACGATGTATTGGGGGAAAAGCCAACTGGAGGCCCCCCCTGAGATAGACATGGTCCTTGAGGAAACCCAGCCTCAGACAGTAGGGCCTTTCATAGTGTAGAATCCTGGCTCGGCGCCAAGCACCGAACCCGAATCTGCCCCGATGCGAGGTCCCCCTCAAACGGCTGTGGTTTCTGAAGCAGTACAAGGAGAGGAGGAATCTCCTCCGACCGGTGCCCCCACGACTCCCAGGACCTTCTCCATTTCATAGAATGACCTGGCTGAGGCCGGTCCATCCGGCCTGGGGGCTTCTCCTGGAGGAGGTGAGAAGCGGGTTCATTCCCCGCCCTCCTCTCCAAAAAAGAAAAAGAAAAGGACTAAAAAGACAAAAAAGACTCGGAGCTCCTCATCATCCGCGGGGGCTGCGGGACGGATGGGTCTGCTGCCACTCTGGCAAGCGACCAAGCCAAGATCGGCACATCCGCCCCCTCTGCCCCCCCCGGTTGCGGAGCGTCTGACAAAGACTAATACCAAGAGTGCACAGGGCGGGGCCTCGATGACATCGGGGCACCTGATTTAGAGGTTACCTAGCGTTTTCGAGCCCGCTGGCTTCAAACGCTTCCTCGTTATTCGCTCCACTGATGGCACCATGTTGTCCAAGGGGAGCATGATCAATCAGAGGAGAGGATTAGCTAGTGCAATTGGTGGAGAGCCAAAGGTAACCCTTTTCTCGGACGTGAGCCTTCTGGCGAATGTGGCGAATCCCACCGAGGCGGCCAAGATAAGTGCTCTTCGGACACTTGATGGCACCCAGGTGAGTGTGACGCCGCACTCTGCCATGAACTTTGTGAAAGGAGTAGTTTATGCGAGGAAACTCGTTGACCACTTTATTAAAGACATCACCCTAGAGCTGGCCGACCATGGGGCGGTCAAGGTCGAACGTGTGATGAGAAAACAGGGAGGGGCCTCGAGACCCACCCCTACACTCTTCGTCACGTTCGACTGTGACAAGCCCCCTAAGTCGGTGCGTGCCGTTTGGTACCGCTACCGCGTGAAGGCATTCGGGCCACTGCCGGTGTGGTGCTATTACTGTCACCGCTTCTGCCATACGAATCGCTCATGTAGACGTGCAAAGTTGGGGTCATCCGACGTCTGTGTAAATTGCTCCAATGTCGCACACGATAAGTCCAAATCGAGTGCGGCCAAGTGTGTCAATTGCAAAGAGCCGCACCCTGCTTCTTCGAAGCAATGTGGTGCATATCTCCTTAAGAAAGAAATCCTGTCCGTTCAGGCTCAGGATCGACTCTCATTCCGCGAGGCAAAGGACTTGGTCCTGGCGCGCCCGGCTCTACCTGGGACGTCATATGCTTTAATAGTTAGAAAGACACCCTCTGCTCCTGGCCCATCCAGTCAAACGAGCACGGTTGTTTCCGCGCCCATTCAGAGCCCTCCTGCGGGCTCTACCCAACCTGGGCGCCCCGCTGGTAAAACTGGTGGCAAAAAGGGTTCATACCCGGCCCCGGCTAAAACCAGGGCTCCCACCCTCTTCCCCCAGCGTGACCGTATCTCGTAAGGCAAAACAGCCACGCGCCTCCACCGAGTCGTTAAACTCACATGAGGCAACACCCCTGAAGATGGTCGCTAGGCCATCTTCCGGGGTTCCTAAAGCTGTTCACCGAAAGGAGGACAGCAACAAAGGAGCTTCGGCTCCTTCGCCCACGCCCCGAGGCAGAGCGAGTGGCTCGGAGACGGTTGACCCTCGAAAAGAGGGGCCCCACCTCCAAAGCCGCAACGCCCGCCTAAGGTTTTGAGGCGAAGGGAGGAAAAGATTCGCCTGGCGAGCTCAACCTCCCCCAATAAGTCCTCGAAGGCGACAGGGCTTTCAGCGCTTTGTCCGGCCTACAGCGCCCGGGGTTCTACCCCCGGGAAGCGTACATCCATTCCCGTGAGGGTCTTCAACTCAAGGAGGGCCCCCGCGTCTCCTCCGAGCTAGGCCTGGAGGGCATATTCCTTCAATGGAATTGCCGTGGACTCTGGGCCAACTGGGAGGAGCTGCGGAGGTTCGTCTCGTCCCGTTCCCCGTTAGCTATTTTTTTGCAGGAGACCATGCTAGACGCGTGCCCCTGCCTGCCCTCCCGGGGTATAAGGGTCTTGCGACCCCACCACCACGGGATAGCCGGGCTGGGGAAGGCGCGGTTTACACCCGGCATGATGTCTCCGTTCTTTCTTTCTTTTTAGATTCCTCCTTTCAGGCAGTGGTTGTGCAGCTGCACCTGGATAGGGGGTATACTATCATTTCTGCGTACATTCCACCGTTAGCTAACTTCGACGCGGGCGACTTCCGCCGCGTCGTGGCACGGTTGCTGAGGCCCTATCTCTTGCTTGGAGATCTGAGCGGCAGGCATCCTCATTGGGGAGATTACTCCATAAATCCCAGGGGAAAAGTCCTTGCCGATCTGATCGAAGAGCTTAAGATGGGTGTCCTAAACGTGGATGAGTTTACGCCACACTGTCCGAAAACCGCTTCATTTTCTTGCCTTGACCTCTCTTTGTGCTCTTCGGATGCACAGCATGATTTCGATTGGAGGGTGGTCGATGACCTCCATAGTAGTGATCACTTTCCCATTCAAATATAATTTTCAGGGCAGTTGCCGCCTGCGAGACCACCTAGGTGGTGCTTGGCGTGGGTGGGGTGGCCTGCATTTAAGGGAATGACTGAATTCTCTATCTCAGTCGATGAGTTTAGGTCGGTAGATGAGGCCGTTGAGTTCTTCTTTGGCAACCTCATCGCCATAGGCCTGACTACTATTCCCAGGAGGTCTGGCTGTTTTAAACGCCGACCACTCCCATGGTGGTCAGCCGAGTTATGCTTACATGCGCTATAAGCGCCACCCGGACGATTTCACTGTCGCTGAATTTCGTCGGGCTAGGGCTAGGTTCCGGTATATTTCGAAGCACGCCCGCCGCTCTTCTTGGCGGGCATACGTGTCTTCACTTAACGGGAAGACCCCATTAGCTGAGGTGTGAAAGCGAGTCAAAAGGATTCGGGGCAAGTTCTCGCAGAATGCCCCTCCCGTTCTCCACAAGAATGGGACCGCAATCTCGGACCCTACCACCGTGTCGGAATCCTTAGCGACTGCTTTTTCCGCATTATCTAGCTGGGATGCTGTTCCGCCAGCATTTAATGCACGGCATGATGTCTCGCAAGGCCGCCGGCTGGACTTTACCTCCAGAGGCGGAGAACCCTTCAATGACAAGTTTACTGTAAGTGAGTTGCGTTCCGCTCTCGCTTCGTGCGCAGACACCGCCTATGGTCGGGACGATGTCCCGTACGCCATGCTTCGGCACCTGGGTGAGCGAGGCATTGCCTTTCTGATAGATTTGTTCAACAGGATCTGGGTGGAAGGTCTTCTCCTTTACTCCTGGCAAATTGCTACTGTGCTCGCCTTTCGCAAACCGGGGAGAGATCACTCTACTCCCACCGGTTTTCGCCCAATCTCTCTAACCTCTTGCGTGTGCAAGTTGATGGAGAAATTGGTTAATGTTAGATTAGCCTTTTTCCTTGACAGCGGAGGCCATCTGTCTTCCGCACAGTGCGGCTTCTGAAAGTTCCACTCCACGTCGGATGCTCTACTCCAACTGAAAAATGTTGTCTGCGAGGCTTTCCTTCGTATACACCACTACGCCACGGTATTTTTCAAACTGGAGAAGGCCTATGATACCGCATGGTGATACGGTATCAAGGAGACTCTCCACACGATGGGGGCGAGGGGACGTCTCCCAATGTTTATATCTGAATTTTTGCGAGATTGTTGATTCCGCGTACGAGTGGGGGAGCCCTCTCCGGCCCAAAGGAGCAGGAAGAGGGTGTCCCGCAGGGAAGTGTCCTCAGTGTCACACTCTTTGCCCTGAGCATCAACGGCATCACCTCGGTGCTGCAAGAAGATGTTCTCGCTACGCTCTACTTGGACGACCTATCGATCTCTTTTGCCGCGGCCCAGATGGTAACTCTGGAGTGTCGACTCCAACAGGCATTGAACCGCTTCTCTCGCTATGCCAAAGCGCACAGATTTCGGTTTTCTTTGGCCAAGTCTCAGGTGGTGCACTTCTGCCGCCATCCACGGCTTCACCCCGACCCAGATTTGTTTCTTAATGGGGTGCGCCTGGATGTGGTTGAGTCGCACCGTTTCCTTGGTCTTGTATTTGACAGACGCCTCACCTGGAAGGCTCATATTCGCAGACTTAGGGTCTCTTGTACCCACACCATGGACATTCTCCGCTCCGTGACGTTCAGCGCTTGGGGCGCTGATAGGGCTACTGCCTTATTTTTTTATCGATCCTTCGTTCGCTCGAAGCTCGACTACGGATGCGAGTTTTATGCATCCGCAGCCGAGCGTTTATTGCGGAAGGTGGATTCGATCCACCACACCAGCCTTTGCCTTGCGAACGGTGCTTTTCGCACTCCCCCCATTGAGAGCCTGTTGATCTATGCTGGGGAGATGCCACTCGCTCTGCGCCACGTGCAGTGCATCGCTCGCCTGTACACGCGAGTTCTGCGTCTCCCTCAGTCGCCAACAGCTCTCACTGTAACGCAGCTGATCTCAATGGTACCTATGCCGCTAAGAGAACCAGTCATACCCTAAGCCCTTTGGGTTTAGGGCCAGAAAACTTCTTCGAGTGGTAGATATAGCTCTCGGGCCGGTGGCGCTCCTGGGTCTGCCCAGGACGCCACCCTGGAGGGTACCACATTTGGCTATTTGTCGCCACGTATCTGCTCCCAAAGCTTGTACTGGGCTGGGAGTATTGCGTTTGACCTTTTGGGAGCACACATCGTGTCACGCTTGAACCATGCCAGTGTATACAGATGGCTTCAAGTCCCAAGAGGGGGTCAGCTTCCATGCCGTATTCCCTCTTTTTGAAGTCAGCGGGGCTCTACCAGGCGCTGCGTCTGTCTTCACGGCCAAGCTAGTGGCAATACACCACTCGGTACGGGAGATTACGCAACGTGCCTGGTTCTGAGACCGGATTGTGATCTATAGCGACTCACAAAGAGCCCTGAGTGCTCTCGGGGCATTGGAATCTCCGCATCCCCTGGTCGCGATATCCGTGACGCCACGGTTTTGGCGAGCCGGGCAGATGTCGAGATTATCTTCTGCTGGGTTCCTGAACATGTAGGAATTGCGGGAAATGAGCGCGCCGATGAGGGCGCCAAAGAGTCCGCGAGGACTCTGTGACCGGACCAGCGTTTCGCTCTTCCTCACACCGACTACATGGCAGGAATACGGGCAGCTCTTTGGACTGCTTGGTAAAGAAGATGGGAGACGGTCGAAGGGAACTTAAAGTTGCGTGCCATTGCGCCGCGACTGTTCCCATGGACCTATCCCCGAATGCTGCAGCGGCTTCAGGTTGCTTTCTGTCGTCTCCGAATCGGACACACTCGTGTGACACATCGCTATTTGATGGAGCGCTCGCCTGCGCCCTATTGCAACGACTGCGTCGTCCCCCATACTGTTCGGCACATTCTTGTCGAATGTCCCAGTATGGGTGATCTTCGCGCACGATACCTGTCCCGATACCGGGATGGGCGGAGTCGCTACCGCCTGTCCCTTGTTCTCGGGACAGATTCGTGCACATTGACTTGTGGAATTGTTGACTTCTGGGGGGAGGCCGGGCTTCCTGCCTTTATTTAAGGTTCTTTTTTTGTTATTGTTTTGTTTGTATGTTGCACTCTCCTGCACTGGGGTGAGGGGGACCTCCCCCCCGCTGCCGGAGATTGCTTCCCGATTGTTAAGTTTTTCCAATTTATATCGATTGTTAAGTTTTCATATTTTTATTTTAGTAGCCTAGTTCTAGGCTGTCGTGTTTTTCGGTGACTTATGCCCAAGTGGGTAGTTGCCAGATAGGCTCTATAAAATTAAAAAACAAAAGATTCCTATAAACCAAGCAAATGTTATCAGTTTTGATGGAAATCAAAGGATAATGTAATCATTTTTCTCTGTAAACATTTAGTGGGCAGATTAGAAACTATCTTCCATTTTTTGGGAAGATTAGAGACTCTTCTCCATTTAGTGGGTAGATTTGGAACTATCTCCTATTTATTGAGTAGATTTGGAACTATCCCTCATTTATTGGGCTGATTATATACTAGCGGGTTTGTGAGTAGATTTGGAAATATACCTCATTTTGGGGGCAAATTAGGAATTATCTCTCATTTAATGAGCATATTATGAACTATCTCCCCTTAAATGAGCAGATTAAGAACTATCGCCCTTTAATGGGCCGACTAGGATCTACCCAATTTTGTTAGCAGATTAGGAACTATCCCCCGTTTAGTAAGCAGATTAGAAACTACGAGTATGTCAGATTTAGGTTAAAATTGAACAAAATTGATTTTCTTTTAATTTGATGACAATTAAAAACCAACAACTGCCTATACGTATAGAAATCTAGTAGGAAAGTAGTGATTTTAGAGATAATTAAAATGTTCTAAAGATATATGACCACAGTACTGTTGAGGAGATTGGGGTTTGAAGGGTACGTAATCCTGCAAATGTTAGTTAAGGAATGCTTGCCCATCCAATAACTGAAACCATATCGCAGGAATAAACTATGGCCAACAGTGCGCGCCATTCTTCCAGGTTTCAAAGGTAGCGGAGGCCGTGCAACTCTCAAACCCTCCACGCTCCTACTCACTAAGCAGAGAAGGAAACGATGTTTCTTTGTCAACTCTGAGAGTTTCAATTATTAATTGAAAAAGAAAGAGACATGCTAATTATTAATCAAAGAGGCAAAGAGATGCCAGTTATTAATCGACTAAGTAAAGAGAGGTATAAAATTATCAATCCAGAAAGAATAGAAAATTGTTAATTATTAATATAGGAAGTGCAGAGAATTCTGATTTACGAGTAAGGAGAAATGCCAATTATTAATCAAGAAGGAAAGGCAAAGAGAGATGTCAATTACTAATTGAGGAATAAAAGTGAGATATTTATTATTAATGGATAAAAAAGTGAGATGTCAATTATTAATCGAGAAAGGCAAAGAGATGCCAGTTATTAATTGACTAAAGAAAGAGAGGTATGAATTATCAATCCAGAAAGAAAAGAGAAGTGCTGATTAGCAAGGAAGGAGAGATGCTAATTATTAATGAAGAAGGAAAGAGAGATACCAATTATTTTTCGAGGAAGGAAAGAGAGATGAAAATTATTAATTGAAGAAAAAAATCAGAGATGCCAATTATCAATTGAGATATTAGAGAGTGATGCCATTTATTTATCGAGAAAGTAAAGAGAGATGACAATTATCTCAAAATGAAAAGAAAGAGATTTGCTAATTATTAAAACATTGTAGGAAAGATAGACGCTACATATTGGTCCAGAAAGAAAAGTAGCTCCAATTATTAATCTAGAAAGGAAAGAGATAAAAATTATTAAAAAATAGAAGGAAAGTGAGATGCGAATTACACTAGCCAATAAATTTGAACTTTATCGCTGTTACTTGAGTAAATGTTGTTGTAACTAACTATTATGGTGTGCTGATTCCAAATCATTAATCAGATTTGTCCTAGCATGTAAGGTTCCTGAGTTATGCAACAAGGCTATATGGCTCATACTCTTGCGCTTGTACGTGGATATAGGATCCTCCCATTTTAGGAACCAGCAGTAGGCACCGATCATATATTCGTTGAAACATCCTTGATACCTACTTTGCATCAATGCGATATCTCGGTAGAAACTTTCCCCATGTTCGTCCCTATTATCACCCATATTAAATGGAAGGAAATCTCGATGCGAATGCAAGAAATACATCTTAAGAGACATCTGACACCCCATTCATTATAGGTCTTTACAATGTTCTCCAACAGTCTTTCATAGTTTTCGGCCATATGATTACCAAGGAAGTTCTCACTACATGGATAAATAAATTGCATTCTGCCAACTCAAGTGGAGTTAGTTTATTTCTGAACTTCCTGTCACATATCAATATTCTTGTCTCCGGCCCTACAAAAATGCCAGCTTCAAGTTTAGCATCGGTTTTCTCTGCACCAAATTTCTCTTTGAGATACTGGAATCCATCAGAATCATGGGCCATTACTTTAACAAAATTCGTGATAAGACCAAGTTTGATATAAAGTGGTGGAAGGTAGATCTTCTGTCGATGTATCAAGGGCATGTCCAAGAAGTAAAGAAATTACCTTTAGATCACCACAGATATTCAACTTATGATGCGATTAATGAACACCTTTAAAAATAAATTTCATTGACTGATATGTCTCTATCATCCCAACAATAAGTGCGACAGGAATTAAAGGTTTTTTGAGGTTATTAGTGCTTGTATCGATGAATAGTCTCCCTTCTTCAGGTAAATGCTCGTTTCTTAGCTGATTCATGAGGCCATTAACATCACTACAATGACAAGCACCATCTTACCTTTATAGAAGGCAGCTCAGGCCTCATAGCATTTACGGAAAGTAGATATATTTGCCCCGTCCTTTAGAAGATTCCATTGCTGTGGTCTGGAGCCCAACAGTTCAGCATTCTCCTTTGACAATGACAAATCTCTCACTACTGAATCATTCAATCTTTCTTGATTTATCAACTGGATCATCTTTCCCTTAGAATCTTCCTCATACATTTCATCGTCATTGATATCCTCCTCTTCAGGGGATAAATCATCTTGTTTAACTGCACTAGCTGATAGAGGAACTGGGATTGGCATGGTTTTATTGTTGACTTGCAATCTGGATATACATTTTTCACTTGTTTTTATTTGAGAATCCCGCAAAATTTTTCATACAAAAGTAGCAATCAAAAACATGATTTGTTGGCTCACGCCGCACCATTGGTGCAGCAAAAGACGTACCTTTCTGTCTGCTACTTAACCACTATGTGAGCCCCATATAACACACAGTACAAGATTTGTGAGGTAACTAGGGCTTGTCTTGGTCAACAGCTCTACAACCAAATTAATAATTGTATACAGTTTTCACTCTTTTAGCTAAATACTTCCGCTGGTTGCTTGGAGTATATCTTCCACAGATATAACAAAAGTTGTCTGGGCTATTTTTACATCCTCGCCGATTCATGTTTTCAACCTAGTTTGTATATATCTTGTTATATAGATTTTTACAATCTTATATCATTTATAAATTAATTGAGAGATAAATCTGAAAGAAAAATTCAATTAATCACATTATTTAAATGCCGTTTCAATACCACTATTTTAATAGCTAAATTTGACAACCTGATAAAGCAGGATTGTAACGCAGGAACCAAACATACACAACACATCCTCTCCATACGGTAGCCAAATTAACACTACTCATATGTGTAACTAAATAGTATGTGTGTAACTCAGGAACCGTACGTGCTCGAACAATTCAGATTTCTGATACGGAATCAACATACTCGAGCTAGTATAAATCACAAGCTAATACCCAAGTAGCAAAACCATTGTTGATTAGTGTTATTAAAAAATTGAAGGAAAGATAGATGCTAATTATTACTCGAGGAGGCGAAGATAGACGCCGATAATTATTAATCCAGAAAGTAAAGTGATGCCAAATAGTAAACGAGAAAAGAAAGAGAGATTTCAATTATTAATAAAGAAGAGAAGGAGAGATGCCAATTATTGATTGAGAAAGGGAAGAATAATGCCATGTATTAATTGAGATGGCAAAGAAGAACTCAACTAATAAATCAAAAGAAGAAAGAGAGATTCCATCTATTATATGACGAAAGATAGAAAGAGGCAAATGATTATAAAATAGAAAAAAGAGAGATGTTAATTATTTTAAAATGTAAGGAAAGTGAGATGGTATCTTATAATCTAGAAAAGCCAATTATTAATTGATGAAGCAAATACTGATGCTAATTATTAAGCAAAAAAGCATAAGAGATCATATTTAATAATCGAGGATATAAAGATGCTGTCAAATACTAATTAAGAAAGGAAAAATGTGTCGAATATTAATCTAGGAATAAAAATTAATGTTAATTACTAAGTTAGGTAGGATGCCAATCATTAATCGTAGGGTAATGATAACTTCCCATTACTAATGGGAAAAAGAAAGATGCCAATTATTAGTAGGGTAAGCAGAGATTGATGACTACAGGCTCACCCCCCCAAAACGGGGCTGCATACACTTCTTGCGATATGTATATCCTTTATTTATTTATTCGCTAATTACCCTTACTTTGCAGGACTTGGCAGAATCAACGCCCATGAACAGAACTAGATATCTTTGGAAGCTCCAGAAAAGAATATACTGCATCAAACATTACTACAAGGGAGGCTCGTTCAAGAAAGTGCAGGACACTTCCTGCATCAGTTCGAATGTAAAAAAGCCTCCTCAAAGAGAAGAATTCAACACTGGGTGGAGCACGTCGAGAAATATTGGGCAGTAGAGAGCCTCGGTGAAGTCAGTAACAACCGTCAAAGCCATCAAGGTCGAGATCGTGAGAGAGTCAGTTCAGCAGAGTCCAAAACGCTCGGTGCGCAAGCGAAGTCGGCCCTCCGTAAATCCCGTGAGACTTGCAGAAGAGTGCTAGTAATGGATATAAAGGCCTACTTATACAGAATACAGATGAAGCATACCCTTATAGCCTAAGAAAAGGAGCAGAGAAAGGCTATGGCGGTCAAGATACTGGAGAAGATTCAGGAGACTCCAACTTTCCTTAACTTTCTTTGGTCTCAGATGAAGCTCACTTCCATCTTGAAAAAAAGGTAAACTCGAAGATAAAAGTCTTCTGAGGGACCTCCAGACCTAATGAGGTAGCCATAAAGCCCGTACACTCCGCCAAGTGCACGATATGGATTGTAATCTCAGCCAGAGGCATTATCAGACCATTCTTCTTCGACGAATCTGGTGCGACATTGATACTCACCAAGAAGCTGTATGTTGAGATCTTCAAAACCTTCAATAGAGAGCTACAGAACCTTTTTCCGTCGTTTATGGGGAGGTTCTGGTTTCAGTAAGATAGAGCAAGTTCTCACACCTCAAACCTGTCCTGAGATTGGCTGAAAGACAACTTTGGTGACCGTGTGGTCAGTCCCAAGACTGATATTGATTGGACACCTCACAACCCAGAGCTTAGCCCCCCAGATTTCCTTTGCTGGGGCTACCTTAAAGACAGAGTGTACCCACAGAGATCCAGGACCATCATGGAACTCACTGAAGCTACCAGAGAGGATATCAAAGCCATTAATCGGTCGGTTTGTAAAGACGTCATGGACTACATTGTGCTGCCCTTCAAGAAATGCACATAGCTAAATGGAGTCATCTTGAACACGTGCTCTAGAATTAAAAAGAAAAGTCCAAAGACTCTCATGTTTTGATAAGATGTTTGTAAACACAATAACCTAGTTAGCACAAAAGTTTCATTCAATCCGTCCATAAAATTAAAAAATGAGGCCTATCGAAATTCGGAGCCCATTATTATTAGAGGGAGGAAAGAGAGATGCCGATTATAAAACGAGAAATCAGAGATTGATGCCAATGTTGAGGGAAAAGAGATAGATTCCAATCATTGCAATGCGACAATTGAATACAAATTCGCTAAAATATCATAATAAGAGCTGTTGAAGACTAAAAAAGACATGTATAGCAACTCTAATCAAATTGTGTATAATAATATAGTCAGAAGATCGCAGCTTAAAATTGTTTAATTTTCCAACGAAACCTTTTAGAAGTATGCAATAAAAAACTAATTAAAACTCAACCTTTCTCGTTCTATTTTTTTATTAACCAAATTTAAACATTGAAATCAGCTCTTTAACAGTAATACGATGACAAAAAATAAGTAGTTCAAAAAAGTTGAAAACTTAATATCGCTTCCCATTGTCATTCGTTAACGTCCAAAGTGGAGCGGATTAAAATAGTTTCATAAATCATCCTTTAAAGATGAAGAAAGAACAAATTAATCTATAAACAAATCAAAGATGCTTGAATCTCCTGGGATCAAACGCAGTCAGATAGGACATCACTTAAGGGCGAGAGGGTCGAAGTGTTTCGAGCGAATTCCTTCGACATCCTTAAAATCAGATCACGAAGAACTCGACAACATTCTCAGATCTTGGAAACACGATCTATTTATTATAGGTTGGATGCTGTCACTGAGGTTCCACCATCCGCCTCTCGCGCTATCCCGACCGGGTTATGACATGCACATTAAAATCAGAATGATTACCGCTAGCAAGCCCGTAGGCATCACCAGAGCGCCTAGTTTACCCTTAGGGGCTACAGGCACTTAGCTTCTTAAGTTACAGAACAAAGGAGAGAGTGGGTATGTGCTGTGAAGAGAGCAATGGAATCATTAATGTTGTGATTGTGTATGGGCATAAAGTTTCATGTAGAGCTAATTACTCCGGCTGGGGTAAGTATCACCTTCTCCACCAATGGGCTACCACTCGCGAACTACGCTCAAGGTTTTTTGTCTGCACTTGATTAAATCAAACTCATCCCTCGACGCTAGAATTCTAACATTTAATTCACTACGGCTAGTGAGAGAGAGCTCATTCTATACTGTTTAGCAGCGAGTCTAACTCTTTTGTTTTTTATGTTACGTTAATTTACGGATTTAGGATAACGTTAATCCCAAATTATTATTAGGAACATGAAGTAGATGCCTAAGAAACCGAAATAGGTGCACTTAGTAATTTATTGCCATCGGCATCTTTAAATTCACAGCATGCATTTTGTCTGGCATCGTTTTTCTCTTCTTTCTATTATAGTAGACAAGGTTGTTCATCGAATGGAAACAATACCATGGCAGAATTTAATACTCCCAAAATTTGTAAAAGCGAGCTATGTTGCTTGGTATTTACGCCTGAAGATCAAATAGGAAGATCTCTGAGGGTTTGGGTTTCAATCTGAGGAGGTGCAAACGATCTGAAAAGAGTTAAATGAGACGTGGTGGGATTATGAGGGTACAGCTGCACGAAAATCTCTAACCATTCTGATACTAAAATATCCATCGACTATGTCACGGAGATCTAGGGTATCATTCATAGCATGGAGGACATCCACTACTAATGATAAAACACGAGAGAGGGCCAGCTTCTGTCGATGAAGTTGAATCACAAGTGGAATGAATCTGCTGCGAAGTTTATAAACAAACTGAAGCATCACCTCAAGCCTGGCATGCTTTGATTTTTCTCAGACGAGAAGATTTCTGTCAGCAGCAGTTAGTTAACTTGTAAAACAACCGATTCCTTGATGTGTCTTCCAAAGATGTACCGAGAGTCATGAATACAAAGTTCCAGGTCAACATTATTGTGTTTTCTCCCTTTATCTTCCCTGCGGGCTACATCATGTTCCTGTGGTAGTTGGTGTTTCCCTTGTTCCAGCTGATGGCCTTTGTAAGGCCGCAAATGTGACAGCAGGCGTCTTTACCATGCCATGCCACACAAGTAGAAAGACCTATTCTTGGCTGTCAGACAATATTATAAAACATATCACTCCGAACATCTAGCCTCTTAGGACTCCATACCTTAACCTTCTCGACTCTTATGTGTGGGTGGTGATTGAGAGAGAGGGAAACAAGTCCAAGTGTACCATCGAGAAAGCCCGCCAAAGCTTCTGATGACACCTGTAAACCGTAGTTGAGGCAGACGGCAATTTCGTTGAATAAAATATATATTATATTCCTTCACCTTTTTATATGTAACTTTGCTAAATATATCTGTCGAAATTTACTCTTTGTGTTATTTTCTTTTATATTAAATTTACACGATAAATTTTACACTAGAGATGTTGGAATTGACAACTATTACTTCAATTTGATATTACATATCTAAATCGATATGTCGAAATGTTTTGAAACACATTCAATTGCTGACTAAAATATTACCTTAATGCAAGGTGGTACACTTCCGCAATTTTCTCAATTTTTTTAGGAGAGATTTCCACAAAGATCAATATGGATTGGAAGAGATGGTCCGGCCATTGTAGTTTACTTTATCTGAACAGGAAAAACATACTTGCAAGTGTAACACGAGACAGGACCTAGGCATTGTTCAATGTGTCCTATCAAGATGCGCCCAGAATACGACGAATGACTCTGGTGAGAGGTATTGTCTTTCCTCTTGTCCGGAATACCAAGTCCACGACTCGCTTAAATTAAGCAATATGCTAAAGAAAAGTATTTTTGCTGATAATGCATCCAAGGTTGCTGAAATGATGTGCAACGTCTAGCTCGTACTAGTCGAGGGTGATGAATCCAGTCTAATAATATTAGTTTTAGGGAGGAACTTTTTGTCGGCCTTGGAGAAATCGTCCCTCACTCAAACAAGTTCTGGCTGTGTTTTAGTTGCAATTTCTGCCTTGTATGCGAACAATATCTCTCAGATGAGGGTTCCGCTTCCTCTTTGCTTGGTTGTGAGGAGGGCAGGAGTGAGAAAACTGCCCTCTGATCTGGTATGTAACTATATCTCATCTGTTGCTGTGCCAAATGCGTACTTCAGAACGCAGAATTCTTTAACTCCATTGCAGATGATGAAAGGTTTGAAGGAGCTTTCGTTGAAATTCACTTCTGCCTTGGTCTCAATTTGGTGGGTTATAATCATGAATGGCTATTGGGGTTGAGGGACGAGCTTCGAGGTAATGCTGCAGAAGCCCTTTTTACTGACAAAGTCAAAGTTTACGGTTAGGTCGATGAAAGCGATGTACAGGGAGGGGCACCAGCTGTTATCTCCCCTTAATGTGCAGTCAGTAGACCTTTTAGCTATTTTGTGTAAAATAGTAGGGAATTGTTTATTTTATTTATGGACTGTTTAATGTCACTCATTTTGTTTAATGGGTATCTACGAAATTTAGCGTGTACCAATTTTAAATAAATTCTTATTCTTAATAAATAAACTATAGTTTCATACGGTTTTTAATTATTTAGAATAGAAAAATACAATAAAAATATCTCGCCTAAAAATGGGAATTCTGAGATGAAACAACTTTCAAAATCAAATTTGATATCGGCTTAAGATTTCCACTCAATTTCAGCATATTTGGTATTATCCCACATTTCCCTCATTTAGTTTTATGAAAAGGGGAATCAAAAATACACAGACTGTATTCACACATATGTAAGCTCCAACCCCCAACCTCCGCCTAAAAAGACCAACATGGAATTGTAAATTTAAAAAGCGAAAAAAAGGAGTTAAGAAATAATATAAAACTAAACTATAAATAAACAAGCCATACTGCGTACTCTTCCTAACAGAAAGAGCTTGGTTCCACCTGCACCCCTGCGGGTGTGTGGCCTACGGACTTATTTGCTATTCCCAACCGCTCTTTTTAAACCCCTTTATATACTTTTTATTTTAACACCCTGAACACCTTTTTCAACATAGATACCCTGAAACCTTTTTTAAAATTTATTTCAGCTTTTATTATATTGTCTTTATTCCTTGAAGATTTATATATATTTGAGAATTTTCCAAACCCTTTTTTCAAGATAGACACCCTGAAACCTTTTTTTTAAGTTATTTCACCAAGGTTTGATATATAGAAAAGCCTTTGTCAAATCTCTTTTAAAATTCACCAACTTAAATTATAGAGTTAAGGATAAAATGAATAATCAGACAAGATGCGAAGAAACCTCATTTTTTCCCATAATTTTGCGTTTGTAAATTACTGTTTCTCTGGTGCGTAATCGAAATCGTCCTTCCGTGGGTGAGTAAGATCGCAAAGAAGGTGACTGCTTTTTCAGATAATACGGTGCCCGGCCGACACCTCCAAGACCGTGCAAGAGTGGTTGGGCTCTAACATGAACTTCTGTTGGAAGGAATTTTGGCTGCCGCAGTTGCTCGACCTTAATTACCTGAACTAGAGTGTGTGGGCGCATGGCGAGGGCAAAGCCTATTATGTTCACTCCGCAATGTCTACGAGTTTAAGTTCTTCGCTAACCGTGTGTGGGCCAGCATGAGAAAGGATTTCCTATGCAAAGTGTGTGTGCCGTTCAAGTTTCGATAGAAAATATAAACATGTCTGCATCAAAACTACCATTATGTCCTTTGTTGAGAGCGTATTAACGAGTGTAACAGTCCTTTTGCAATACCCGGTTTATATATATATTTTTATATCTATATATATATATATATATATATATATATGTATTGAGTGCGCGTGTGGCCTCTCATAAAATGTTATAATGTTATCATCGCACCAATTTCACGCACACATAGTAAAATTTATTTTAAAAGAAAAATAATACACAGATAAAATTCGAGATTATCTCGTCATCACGCTGCCTACAAATAAATACACAAAGAAAGAAATTGAAGAGAGAAAAAAATAGAGAAAAATAATAACAGTAAGGAAAGAAACAAAATACAAAGGAGGAAATAGCAAAAGAACGCGAACGAGAAGTAGGAAAAGAAACAAAAAAAGCCACGAGAAGGAAGGGAGTGGAAAGAGGGCTGATATGACGAATAAATTTATTGTGTTGAACGCGCGGATAAAGAAGAGGCAAGGATGGAAGGAAATAGAGGTGAAGTATAGGGGAAATGAAGAGGAGATAAGATGAGGAAAAGACAATAAAACAAGAATTAAAAATATGAACAAGAAACAGAGAAAAATTTAAGCAGAAACGAACCGCATGTGTATTCACAGATTCATGCCGCCTCTGAATTCCTCCAGAATACTTACTTGCCAGTTAGATGAAAAAAAATCTTTCGCTAGCCTGCTGGCTAAGAAAGATTTCGCATGCTTGGTAGATAAGTAAGTATTCATTAACTTGATAAATAGTAGCCGTTCTCTCAACAGTGGATAATGGAGCGGGTTGAATATTAAAGACCTTGCTAGCAAAGGTGATAATGAAGCTTTCTCTTAACTCATGGATAATTGAGCATTCACTAGGTTTGTTGATAGTAGAGACTTTGCTAGCTAGATACCCAACATGGAATAGTCCTAAGAGCAAAATAAGTCGATACATTTTTCTTAGAGTTAAATCACACTTTTCAAAAAAGTATTATGTTTGGAAAATTTGTTATTGCAAACATTAAAACATATATATATTTAACTGATAGAACTCATTAAAAAAGAAGTGTCATGCATTTTTAAATGAAAGTACGAATAACTAAAGAAAATATTTTTAATATGAAGCTATTAGAAACGGTGCGTATGTATTAATTTAGTTCCTTATAGTGATAGAAGTCTTCCTAAAACTGCCGTTTAAAAGGAGACTAAATTGCCTATCTTTTCTCCTTTTATCAAGTCTGTATTGATTCAGTTCCTCTAATTAATTAGGTCGTGTACACATCATAGAAAATCATTCGCTATTGTAATTTAGTTGTAGTATATCGAGCTACAGAGAAGTAAACCAGTGCAGAAAAACGCAATCAATCAATCACAGAGTTTTAGAAGTATACAAAATGAGTTAGATATAATGTGCAGTGGATCTTCTTCCATAATTAACAAATTAATTATTCGGCCGCAAAGGCAGAAAGAAGTTGTTGTCTGGAAAATAATGCACTTCCAAGCCAAATAGTTATAATTCTTCCATTTATAATTAGATTATTATGCTCGATCTCAGCTTCTTTAAACTTATTGCAGTATATCAACCAAATAGCTTTCAATAGCTGATGTTTAAATTAGTGCTTTTAAAAAATCGCTAAATACAGTTGGTTCGACGGTGCAAATCGCACAAAAATCAATAAAGATTTGTGTTGAAATAATGATTGTACTAGTCGGTATTTAGAAGAGTAGTAGGTACTATTAGCGACTGTAGCAATATTTTGTAATAATAAATCTTCAGTGATAAGAACAAGAGTGCAACAGCTTATCACAATTCTTATTGCTTCCTATAGGAAATGGTGGGAAGCCAGGAATAGCATTGTAAGTCGAAAAACGGATTATTACTTATAGAGTATTTTACCATAACAGGAGTGCCAAGTGAATTACAAAATAATTTGAAGGCAACCAACGTAGGAATTTCAAAAGGAACTAATTGAATTTCTTATCTAATCTGTAGTAACAACTGTAAGGCTTGAAACAATGATAAACAAATATATTTTGTGAAAAATCATACAGGATTAGATAGAAAGTATTGTTGGATAAATACAATTCATCCATGAAAACTAAATACTATTGGTCTTAAGTAGAAAAAGATACTCAAACTAACATATTAATGCTCAAAATTATTTTCTTTGGATTTTGTTTACAAAATTGCCGATTTGCTAAATAATGAGAAAACATTGAAAAATTTAACTAGATGGATTATTCGTCCATGAAAAGAAATACTATTTGAAAAAGAAATTCTGCGAAAATATCATCTAATGTCCTTTTTATTGAAAAAGGTAAAGTAAAAGTATATGATAAATCAACACTTATATGTATATTAAATAAAGTAACCAAAATTCCGGGAGTCTAGAAAATCAAGAATAATATCGGCGTTTATTCACCAAAGAAACTACGAGGGGCTGGCAATAAGTTTTGCAATTCGGATATAAGGAAACGAGATATGAGAAAAAGTATTCTATTATTTTTCAGTATAACTATCCTCGACTTCAATGCACTTGCGCCACTTGGTCCTGAGTCTTCGAATTCCCGACAACCAGAAATCTTCCGACTGCTGTTTAATCCACTCCTGGACGGACAGCTGGACATCTTCATCGTCCCTAAACCGGCGTCCACGAAATGCAGCCTTGAGCTAGCCGAATAAAAAGTAGTCGCTAGTGGTCAGATCTGGACTATAGGGGAGATCGTTGAGCTCCTTGAATTCGCACACGCGCAGGGCAGCTTGTGCAAATCTGGCCTTGTGGACTTTGACGACTTTGAAGTCGATGATGATGCGTGAGGTTTCATAACGTTTCTAGGGACCCAAAGGGCAGAGACCTTGGTCATGGCCAAATTGTCGTGGATGATTATGATAACAATTGCATGTGATATTTTAAGTTCTCGCTCGATTTCTGCAGCATTTACCAGTCGATTTTAGAGGATAATCCTCTCCACACGGGCCACATTGTTCTCGTTGGTCACGTTTGACGGAAGTTGTGGTCGGGGGTGATCTTTAAGGGACTCACGACTATGGCGGAACTCCGTATTCCATTGAGCAATGGCTGCATAGGAAGGGGCTGTGTCAGTGAACACTGCAACCATGCATTCATGGATCTCTTTTCATTCTCGCCTTTCTTAGTCAAAAGTTTGATCACTGCGCGGTGCTCAACAAAAATTTGTGACTGACGATCTGCGATCAGCTACTACTTCTTAAATAGACGAGGCAGAATCGTGCAGCTTCAGGACCTGACTTGTCCTCACTTGTCCTAACACTCACACAAACAGCTATCCCCCTTCCTCTCTTTTGACCTACTGATTCGCAAAACTTATTGCCTGCCCCTTGTATATATACTGTCGAGGAATAGGTTTCCCCCCTCAAAAAGAACTCTATATATACATATATGTATTTATTGGTTGGGAGGAAAGAGATAAAAACAACGAGAATCTGTATATATACAGTTATATATACATATATCCTTTAATGTACGTAAGCGTTCTTCGCTACGTACCAGTACATTCACTTCGTAGGAGTAACCCGTTGACTACGAGGTATAAGAGCGTGATTTACTACAGGGGCCGTTAGCGTTTAATGAGTTTACCAAGTTGCAGCTCAAGGATATATTTAAAGAGTGAAAAGAAATATAATTATAATAAGTCACTAGTTAACATATATATACATTCGGGAAATATACGTAATGTAAATGAGGACAATTCTGACAGACTATACATTAATTAGCAATTATTCAACGTTAATTACTCGTCACCTTTTAAATGGGATACTAAATGGTGTTCCATTAATACGGATCCATTTTAGCACTAAATAAAACTGTGTTATTGGTAAAAAATTATTGATTTCGCTATTGGATCATATTATTTGAGTCATGGCAATTATGTGTAAAAAATAATATCACCTAAATATCCGCCAAGGCTTCGGCGGCACACAACAACTCGATGGTTAAAATATTTGATGACGTATCTGCATAGTTGCTTCTCGATCTCACCAATATGCCTTATTATCTCATCCTTCAACTGAAGAATTGTTCTTGGCTTGTTGGCATAGACTTTACTTTTGAACTAACCCCAAGTCACTTGATCGTGGTGGCCAATTGACCTCGCTGTTTCGAGAGATGATGCGACCTGGCAACTTCAAATTCAATAAAGCCATTGTCGCATTGGCTGTGTGGCATGGGAATGTTGCGCCGTCCTGTTGAAATCACAGCTCTTCGACATCCATAGAATTCAATTGTGGCCATAAAAAGTTGGTTATCATGGCACGGTATCGCTCGACTGTCACCGTAACAGAATTGCTTGCATCATTTTCGAAGAAATACGGCCCAATGATTCCTCTAGGAAAAAATGCACACCAAATAGTGACCTTTTGTCGATGCAGTGCCTTTTCAACAATCTTCCTGGGATTTTCATCTGCCCAAATGTGACAATTCTGCTTATTAACGAATCCACCAAGATAGGAATTTGGGCTTCATCACTAAAATTGATTCTTTTTGAAAAATCATTATCAGCTTGTCTTTGCTTTGCACCCAATTGATGAATGTACTTGTGTCAATTAAATTTTTGAAACGTGTAGAGAAAAATCTTTTGTCAAAATTCGATGTAATGTTGTTGTTAATATGTTCAATTCCTGCGCGCAATGACGAATAGAGGTGTCTGGATCTTCGGCCACATTCTTGCGCACTGCAGCAATGTTTTCAGCTAAACGACGTAAACGAGCACGCAATGGCGTTTTCATATCTGCCTACGACCCAGTTTGTTTGAAATTACGAACAATTTTCCCAATTGCACTCTCGGTTGGACGATTATGTAGACCAAACAAATCGCGAAGTGCCCGAAATGCGTTTCTGTGTGAACGTCCATTTTCCTAATAGGCTTCGATAAATTCGATGTTAAATATTTCCATGGTTGAAATTGGCAAAGACTGAAGTTGGTAAATCTGAAAGAAAAAGAAAAAAATCACTAGACGCTTTAACTTAATTCACATTTAAAATGGAAATAACTCTCGGCCGAATATCCTGAAGGTAACGAGGATGATCCTCCTTGAAGACGGACGATGGCACCTCTGCTTCAGAGAAGTGCCCCCTCCAAAAATCAAGACCCTGACGCGGCTCTGCGCAAAGTCTCACACAGGAAACTGGAAACCGTTAGGGGGGGGGGGTCCAGATGAAATGAGAGGAATCCGGGGCAATCCTTCGGGGACGAAACGATTCGAGGCTTGCTTTCAACATAGTAAGCCTTCACAAAAGAGATATATCTCCCTTGCGAGCTCCAACCACGATAGTATAATCGAATACCAGGGACTTGGGGAAACAGACACACGATCTGAACCGAAGGCGACTCATTTTCCAACTCAATGTGTCAATATTAAAAAACCCAGGGCATTTGTATGACGGCCATTATATTAGTTTCTCCTCGTTGGCACACTCAGACGACTGGATGACCACTTCTGGCAGCTAGATGGATTATCGTTTGTCACCTAATCCAATTCTTAATGGCCTTTAAGAATAAGGATCAGTCAAGAGGAGGGACAATCCTGGAAATAATAAAAACTCAATAATAACAAATCGTATATAAAAGCAATACACTAAAATACGGGCGTACTCTCACACGCACAGAAAATATCTACATTCGTAAGCAACGAGCTCTAATATATACATAAACTTATTGGATGTAATGAGTTCTACCTTAAGGGAGGAGATTCCTCTACTGGATTCCTACTAAGACTGTCTGTTACATAGTTTTCACTACCATTTGAATACAAAATTCAGAATTGATATTCCATCAATAGCAGACATCAGCCATTAACCCTTCCGTTGTGGCTTTTACAATTTCTTATGTACGCCAGAGGACGGTGATCTGTTTCGATCACGAACTTCTGACCTATCAGATACATTTTAAACTTCTGGGCACCAAAACTATTGCCAGAACCTCAAGTCTATTACTGCATAATTTTTCTCGCGCGGTTACGGCTTCCGGCTTGCATAAGCGATATGATAGCTATTTCCATCTTCTTTTGACTGCAGTAACACGCAACCAATGCCATCGTTGCTGTCATCTGTATAGATTCCAAACAATTTGCTCGGGTTCTGGAGCCCCAATATTGGGGCAGATATTAATCTATCCTTCATCTGCTGGAGGTGATAAATTGACTTGGGTCTCCAAACGAGGAAATCGGGAGTTTTTCTTAAGGAGAGAGTTCAGGGGGCAGGCTAAAGCGGCAAAGTTGGGGACGAAGCCCCGGTAGAAGGAGGTTGAGCACAAGAAGGAACGTAGTTGCTTCTTAGTACGGTGAAGGGGTATATCTAAAATAGCCCTGACCTTTTCTTGCTGGGGCGTTATTTGATTTTCTCCAATGTGAAATCCAAGGTACTTGATAGTGTCAGCTTCTCCCTAAACTTTCTGACTAGATTTAAGAGTTTCGGGGGGTTAAAAGGCTTCCATTACAGCCTCTTCATCCAAGGCAACAATATTATTAATGCAGGCGCGGTGGTGGTAACGTTTGAGCATGTTGACGTTAAGCAATTTGTTACCGGAGGGCGTTTGGATGAGGTAGTCAAAGGGGCCACGGGCTTCGAGGACTGAAAATCAGCCTTTTCAATGTTAAAGAAGCTTATTTGTCTCTGTGGGCAGGAGAAGCAGGACCTCGTCACCGGGCCAGAATTATCTTTCTTTTTCTTAATGTCAAAATACGTCCTGTAATTTTCTAGGTTTTGTTTGCAATGTCCGCGCATTCCTGCAGACGGTTTCGAAGGTCCAATATGTATGCGTACGAGGGCTTGAACTTCTCATCTAGCCGGTGGTTGGAAAACAATACATTCAGAATGCTCATCGGGCCGCGAACATTTCGGCCGTAAAGGAGTTCGAAGGAAACGAACTCCAGGGTTCGGTGGGGAATTTCCCTGCAGGCGAAATGCCTGCCGGAAAATTCCCCACCGAAAAGGAGCTTGACTAGTAGGAGTTTTCCCACATCTTCCATCAGCTCGGAAGTAAATTGTCTACTCTTATCTGATAAGTTCTCCTTAAGAATGCCAACGCGTGATAAATGGTGATCAGGGCCTCTGCCCAAGTCATGCTGTCGATCTTCTTAACGGGGTCAGCGTCTGGAAATCGGAAATCTGGTCGCAAATCCACTAGCGTTAGAATATAAGAATACACTTCACGCGACGCAGGAGGGGGGTATTGGGTCAATTAACTCAATGGCCACTCAAAAAAAGGTTCTGGCCAATTAAGGGCTTCTGTAGGGGGGCTGGAAGAATTTGTTCTTCTGCAGAAGTCTTTTGACAAATGTCACAAGAACTACGGAAGTCGGCGATTTCTTTGGAAGTGCCAGTCTAAAAGAAATGACGAAAGATTAGCTGGGCCGTCTTATTATGACTAGAGTGGCCAGCTCACATCAAATTGTGGCCACTTTGAGCAGTTGTGGAACATAGGAGCGGAAGATACATAGGAACACGTAGGGGAGTAGTTAGGAACGGAGATGGAACGGAACAAAAGTTTCCCCTCATCGAGGTAGGAGACCTCCTTGTGACCACGAACAGATTCGCATTCGTTGGTCCTCGACTTTTTCCACAATGGCTGTTTGGAAGAACACTCGTTCTGAGCCTTAACAAAAGACTCGTTGCTCAGAGGCTCCTAATCAGGGGGAAAAGGGGGTTCTAATGTCACGGGGGGGGAGGGTGCTCGTTCTTTATGGTTTGGGCCCTCGTGATGGCGTGCTGAGCAACGGCCTAGAGTAGAGCTGTCAGCTCTGGCTGATTAATATGGCGCATAATTTAATAGATGCTGTAACGACGTCAGCCCAACCGGTGAAATATTGGCATTCGATGAAAAATTGGACCAGTGGGAAGCGGTTGGCTCATCTCAAGTAGTCCTGGACTACTGCAAATTTATCGTGGTCGGGGCTCACTGAAGGCAGCAACTTTTCCGATACGACGATGCACGTGCATCCTTATCTCTAACCAGGGTTGAAACCCGGCAACCATTAACCGATCAGGTTTTAAATTCTAGCAACCGAGGGAGCTCTTTTTAAATAGCAAAATAACTTGAGGTTTCGGGGGGGCTATTCGCTGGTGGGAAAGCAGGCGTTTCGGGGCGAGCAGACGGAGGAGAAAGAGAGGCACTTACTTGGTGGACTTGGTGGCTGAAAGCAAAACGGAATAGAAAATTTGGGGGGCACTTCGTCCTCACCTGCCCAGAGATTCCTCAAGAAAAACAGACGATGGGTAGTCTGGGGTAATCCGGCGCATGGAGATTAAAGACGGGTGGCTTAACATCCATAAGTTCAGAGGGGAGATGATATTTCCGTTTGGAGGGACCTGGGACTTAAACGAATTTGGGAGAGTTCTTCGGGTCAAATTTATGGAAGTAGCCTTTATTCTTGCGGGATGAAAAATGACTCATTTTGGAATCTTTGGAAAAGAGTTTATGACTGTCCGCGTGCAAATCCGCTTCTTCGATGCATTCTATGAACGAAGCAACTCTTCGTTCCTTTACGAATGCATGGATTTCAATGGGCAGCGTAGGCATCAATTGATCCCGTATTATATATATATATATATATATATATATATATATATATATATATATATATATATATATATGTTGAGGAATAGGTTACCTCCCTAGATAATAAGTCTATATATACCTATATCCTCTAATATACGTTCGAGTGCTGCGCTATGTACAAGTACAGGGACCAATACCGTTTAATGAGTTTACCAGGTTGCAGTTCAAGGATATAGTTAAAGAGTTAAAAACAAAAATATAATTTTAATCAGTCACTAGTTAACATATATTCATATATAAGGGAAATATAGGTAATGTAAATAAAGACAATTCTAACAGAATAGAGATTACTTAGAAAGTGGGTAACCTTAATTACTCGTTCATTAGCTTTTAAGTTGGATACTATTAATTAGCTATAAAGAGGGAATATTTATATGTCAGAAAGTGGATCGATTAACAAGAGATACAATCAAGGGTCATTTTACCTTAAAGGGGTCATCTCGTGATGGACAATGGACGTCACTCTCGGTGACGAGGGTAAAGGAGGGGGAACAGAAGACGAGTTCAAGATCCTCCTTCAAGACGCACAACGGCACCTCATCTCCAGAGAAGTGCAACCTCCAAAAATCGAGACTATGACGCGGCTCGGCCCGAAGTCTGACACGGAAAACTGGAGATCCTTGAGGTGGGATTCTAGATGAGACGAGAGGAATATCGGCCAATTCTTCAGGAGGAAACGATTCGAGGCTTCCTATGAACAGATTAAGCCTTCACCAAAGAGATGGATCTGCCTGGTCAGATTCAACCTCATTGGTTTAAGTGAATACAGACCCTTGGGGAAACAGACACACGTTTTGAACCGAAGGCGACGAGTTTCCACTCAATGTGCCATTATTTGAAAACCTAGCGTATTTATATGATGGCTATTTTTTCTGTTTATCCTCGTTGGCAGACTCTGACGACTGGCTGACAACCTGCAGCGGCCAGATGGATTTTGCGTTTGTCGCAGGACCCAAATCTTAATGGCCTTTACGATGCGGGCGGGAAACTTTCGGGTAGCAGTTTTTCCGACCTCGAAGATTAGTGCTTCCTCGGTGAGATAAAAGCTTTTAACACACTCCACTTAATTATCTGCACCTGTGAGGTGTCTGACGGATATTCAAATCATTTTTGTTTCTCTCTTTGAGCTCAGAGATTACTCCACGTGAGTTATACTTAGGAGATAGATAGAGGGAAGGAATTCATTAAACAAATGAAAGGGGTTTTCTTCTTAGCAGATATATGTTGGATGTGTACAAAAAGAAGATGTTTTTTCCCAGAATTACAGCCTATTAATTCGAAACAGACTCCCTAATTTGGTTGTAGGGTTCTCTAAACCTAAGTTTCATCACATTGTCTTACATACGTTGGCTCTTTCCTAGGAGAAAGGTGAAGTAAAGCCATTCAAATTCAGTATGTTTCCCAGGAGATTAAAGAGGAAAGTCAGTGAAAATCTGGTGGTTTTGTTGAAGATAGGAGAGGAAAGGACACTCAAAATCCTGAAGGATGAAAAACCCATAAAATCTTGATGGTTCTTTCTAGAAAAGAGGGGAAAAGGTACGCAATCTCAGGAGGTTTTCGTAAAAACAAGAGCGGGAGCCCATAAAAATCAGAGATTTCTTTGGAGAAAGGCGATGAAAATCTATTGGGTTTCTTTGAGAAAGGAAGAGTAAAGCAACTTAAAAAGAGGAAGTTTATTTATCTGGCTTTTCACCCTAGGCTGATATAGGTTTTAATTATCTTTTACCTCTTTGGAAAAGAATGTTCTTCTTTTTCTATTTCGGCAAACTATCTTTTCTATTATCTTATGGCTAAATTTTGTTTACTCCTTTCCTGAGTATCATGTTTCGTGGTGACATCCTTACTCTATCATGGAAGGATTCCATTGTCTTTTATTCGCGCCGTCTTTTTTTGTCATCCAGTCTACATCTTGATTCTGAAGCGGGGAGGCGTGTAAGAACGGATTGTATCAAAGCATATTATAATTTTATATTGGTGAATTAAACCCTTTGGCTTACCTTATTAATGATCTACATAAAGTCTCTCTTCTTCTTGTTTTCTCGGGCCTCTGCGCTATATCCAGTTGTATTTATTTCCAAAACAACTACCTTTCGTCACATTTAGTCATGTCACACTTAACGCTAGATATTGTTTCAAAAGTGACTAATTAATATATGATGACAGATGAAGTGTTTTGTGTATATAAATATACAGAGGGCTTTTTGGAATAACTTTGAATTTGGCGCATGGATGTTGGATGGTATCGGTTTTCTCTTCTTCCTACTATACTAGACTCAGTTGGGTATCATCTCTTAATTAAAAATACATTGGTTGAATTTTATTAAGTTATTGCAGTAGTGTTAAAACGTTTTGAAACAGCACTTTTTTAAAACAAGGCTGCCATATATCCCTCACTATTTCTTTTCCAGCTTTACTAACTTTCCCTATTTATTTAAATTTCAATTTTCGATATCACAAAAATATTACGATTAACATTTAGCTATTTTTTATCTATAACACTATAATTAATTTTTCAACCTATGTAAGTATTATGAAAAATATAATTATTATCTAAGAACATAGAAGAGCCAAACTATTCGAAGATTTATAAACGATATAAATAATTATATCATAATTAAGTTGCCTTTGTTCCGACCATTTTGAAAAATATGACGGCTAAATGAAGCAAATGCACAATTTTCTCCGTGGTACATGTTAATTCAACGCCATTACCAAGTATTTCTATTTCCTTGTTTTCTAAGTTAATTATGTTTTGAATTTTCAGCGACGTTGTTCTGACCTGGTGTCTTGGCCTTCTGACGCAGTATTATAATTTGTGTGATTTGTTTGTATATTAGAAATTTAGGATCAAAAAGATGAGCGCTATAGGGATCTCATAAGAAAACAGCTCACTTGAGGCCCCGCTGCACTCAAAGGTTATTTATTCTGAGTTGGATTATTTTTCTTGCTTCAATCCCTACTTTATCCCTTACGTGACATCACCTGGAATAATATCGTAGTACAATGTCGGCTTTGGCTTTAGTAATTTTATGTTATTATCGTTAAAGCAATCGTGTTGTGTAGGAGAATAACATAGTGCTCCCAAGTTTTTCCCACCTCCCTTCCGGGCGGACCGGGTTATCAAACCTTCCCCTTCCGGCCCGATATCTGATTGTTTCTTGCCGAAAGAAAACGCTGGCTATTTCAGCTAACCACCGAGTCCCTTCCTCGACTGGTTATCAATAGATGGGAGCCCATCTTCACTTCCGATTGCTGCCGAAAGTTTATAAAGGACGAAATAGAGTAGCTTGACATCTAATCTTCTTCCGGCGCCCTGAGAACATCTCCCGAGTATCGAGTATAAAAGATAAATTCTATTAAACCTCAGTAGTAGTGCTTGCACAGCATCTGGCGGGGCAGGAATTGCCATCTAACGGTGTAGTTATAAATCATCGAAGTAATTACTCTTCAGAGAGGAGATCAGTCCCAGTTAGGGTGGATCCTTACCCCGTTGGTCTGTAAGTCAGTACAGACCTAAGCTCGTACTCACGTTCAGAGCCGAAGCTACAAATTCTCTCTCGTGCAGTCTTTTGTTATAACTTTTTCATTATTCATAATTTATTCTCAATATAACCTTAATCTTTTAAGCATATTAGTCCCATCTCAGTTTGGTCACAATCGAGTGTTTTCCTTTTTTCATATTAGCTAGGTGTCCCCTTTTGGTCATTGAATGAGGTTATCTTATTGGTGTGCCTGAATCGGACTTCCACCTTCGGTTATCGTACTTTGGGATTTTTATCTAGTTTCCAGAGTCATTTTGTATTATTGTCATTTTTATTCGTGCGTAAATTTTATTTTCTTTCTAATTGTATCTGTTACAGGTGCTTCCTTACCATACTGGCTGAAACATGACGCTTACTTCCGCTGGACATCCTCATGGTATCAAAGCTCACTAGTGGACCATGCCAGTAGTAGTGTTAGACATCCTCAGCTACATCTCAGGTTATGCTCGTTATATGGACACATTAGCTTTTTATAGGTGTGCCTCTGTTTGTGCATTCTTGTAATAATGATTAGAATGTGAGGAATTTTTATTATATTTATATTTATTCAACAATGATTCTTATTTTTTCATTAAGATTCTTCGATCCTTTTTTTTATCATTTTATTTTACGCTTGATTTTTTACGTGTTTAATAGGCTCTTTGGTGATGCATTTCAGCTCGTCTTGTATTTGTTATGATGTCGACGGCTTTGTTTCGAATCCTTTGTCTTTTCAACGAAAGAAAATAAAAATATTTGTGGACAAATTTTCATTATTGGAAGATATTTTGAGTCTTCTCAATAGATTTTCTTTGAAATGTCGGGCTTTGTTATCATAACGTGGTGTAAAGTACTTTTGTATGGCAAGATTTTCTGGATGAGGGATTTTTCATCGTTTGGGATATATGAAAAATCTATATAAGTAGGAAGAAAAAAAATGCAGTGAATCGATGCTTGGTTTTAATCTTTGAAAATCTTCAGGCCCAATAACAAAAACAGAAGAGCAGATTTCATAAAATGATGAGCGAAAAAGAGAGATCCTAAGTGGGATTTCTAGAAGGTATGTATATAAAATGGGTTGTGCGAAAGTTATGTATATAGCCCATTTTATCGCTGTGTTTAAGAAAATTAAGATCTTTAGATCATATCCCAATGCTGAATACATACATACACATCTATAACATAGCCATTTTGATATAAATGGAGATGGAATTTAATATACTTACGTGTATATGTACTATCCTACAGTATGAAATAGAGTTTATTTGGGTAATTTATAGCTTAATGCAGAAAAATACGGGTCTTGTGGTATACGTAATCGCATTTATGTATGTTTATGCTTTGGCTCAGCGCAGCAAATTTGGTTAAACCAAGTAAAATCAGAACTTGTAATAATTCAAAGTGACTCTTAATATAGGTCACGCTCATTTTAATTTCTCGATCGGAGTTTGCATCTCCGTTAGTTAGCCATCATTGAAGAACTGCCGCTCTCATACTATTACATTCATACCATTAAAAATTGAAACCAAACATCATATGGTTTCAAATAAAGCTTTCCTTCATTTACATTCCCACTTGTCTACCAACGCGTTAACTTGTAATATTTTTTCACCATATTCATCGATAATGTCTCCCATGCAAATGGTTTTGCATCCAACAATATATATATATATATATATATATATATATATATATATATATATATAATATTGTTAGGATTGCTGCGCCAATTCCACATTCTTGCAAGCGTGTCTGTGTGAGCGTGCATTAATGCATGTAAGTCAAAAGAAAATAGTTTGTATTTCCTCCCATATTCGCTTCTCCTTCCCTCCCCCCTCTCTGGTTTATTCTAGGCTATTGAAGACACAGCGAGAGTTTTAAGGTTTAGGAGTATTTATGGTTGGTGATGGTGTTGAGAGCTTAGGACTATGCTGGTAAAATGGACGAATATTGTCCTTTCCCACCTCCTCGGCGAACGGCACAGTAGATATGCGGGTTTATGGCTTTACTATATGTAGAGGGTGTTTGGGCTTGGACACCTTCTCTCGACTCCTTTGCCCTAATCATCTCCTTCCTATTCCTTGAAAACTTTCTTGAGGAGGGACAAACAGCCACTATTCATTACAAGCTGGAAGAAAAAACAACTAGCTGAAACCCCTATCTCCCCAAACACCAGGTCTCCGGGCAGAACTGTTGCAAAGCTTGGACGAAGAAGCAACCGTCTACACTTAAAACTTCAAACGCTGGGACTCGGCCGGACGGAAACCTTCTGAAGGTTAAGGCACTGCGAACGACTCCTCCTCGCAAGTAAGGTCCTCTCTCGGACTCTCCGGCCAGCGTAAGTTTTTATACCATCTTTCTCGCATTGGTTCTGCGAGTTCTCCCCGAATTCCCATCATTTTATCTTTCCCTTTTGCCCCCTTCTCTCACATAAATTCTTTGAACATTCAGTCCTTCAATTCTTAAGCTTCTCTCTATAGCGAAACCATCAAACTTCTCTCAAACTCTCCTCAAACTCTCAAACCACCCCTAAACTAAACTCTAACTAACGAGGGCATTCGGAACTAAACATCGTTTCGAATAAGTTCTCTGGAGAGAACACTAATATCTGTCCCTCAAGCTCTACGATCTTGCTAGATTTTGCCCTGCTTTCGTGGAAATAATTTAACAATATAAAAAAATATATATTTATATATTCTTTTTAGTCAATTTGGTTAGGTAGGGAAAAAATAAGAATTCCTCAATCCGGTAGAGAAGTATCCTGGTGTTCCTCAACCGTCTTCAGTAGCGTTACAAATAAGACAAGGTAACTATCCCTTTCTCTTAAAAGAGAAATTTCGAAGAAGCTTTTTGTATTAACTAATGAACACTTGACAATATTTCTTTTTAGGCTATTTGGCAAAAAGAAATATTGTCATCTTACCTAATATAAATATTTCTCTTGGCTGATTTAAACTCGACCCTGTTTTAAAAATCTTGTACTAAATAAAATAACTTCATAATACGGCCTGTTGTCACTCTTTATTAGTGTAATATCATTCGCATTGCCTCCCTCACCACGTGTTTCTGCTGTGATCGTGGATTAACTATTAGCCTTAAATGTTTTCATTCTAATGATAATCCAACAAAATGTTTCTTGTTTTTTCACCCACAACATTCCAATTATATAGACCACGTCGTTGTGTATATATCGTTTTAGGAATGCATGTGTCTGTTATTAGTTGCCTATTGTTCTATTTATTGGTATTTTTCTGTCTTGTTTTTGTGTTTTTCCATTGGTTTATACTATATGATGGGCGTTCCCTTCATATCTTTTTACCCTATATAAGGTTGTATTCTCCATTTTCATGCTATTCCTTAAAAAGGAACTTGCAAATATAGTTCGAAAGTTCTTGGATTCATCTTTTCATTTTCCTGTGGGTTAATTTTCATATTAGATATAATTATATATATATATATATATATATATATATATATATATATATATATATATATATTGATAAAGATGGCTTCTAGAGAGCCTAGATTTAATATTTAACAGAAATGCCAAGGCGAGGAAAATAACTGGCTTCATCCTTATTATTAAGCGGGGCCGTTTCGACCATAATACGGTCTTCTTCTTAGGCCTACAAAATAAATTAATGGACAAAATATTATGCAATGTTGAGCACAAATCTCATGGTACAATCCTAGCTTCCATAGCTAGTTGTAGCTTTGAATAGGAGATTTAGAGTTGAATCATTTTTAGAAATGGAGTTTAGATTTACAGTAAAAAGTCGGAAGATTTCAAAAATATTTAAATTAGTTAGTCACTGTAAACTACTAAACTTACCTAAGTTTATAACATTTTAATTTATGAATCTATTATTTATATAAAAAGTTTTAAAGTCAATGTTAAACTCTGTCTAAAATTACCAGCCTAGCCATACTACGGGTTACACATTCAAACCTGTTACAGAAAAATGCCTACAATTTCACAAGTTAGGTTCGCTACGATTTTAAAATTCAATTTTCTTATGGAAACTTTTAAAATTAAAATTAAATGAACAATTAAATAAAAATTATCCACAAACTGGGTTTAGAAAATCACAAAACCAGTCATAGTGCGGGTTAAACGATGTTTCGGGCTTAACCCTCAAACGTCAAACCACGCTCTGTCGCCCATATACAAAAACAATTTAACTAATTAGACGGCGAGCCTACGCTAAATAAAAAGGATGAGAAAATCTATTTTTCACGGCTTAGCATTTTTGTGAAATAATATATAAAAAACAAGAGTTTTTAAAGGTAAGAGAAAGGGACATTGAAAAAACACTAGGATCAAAGAGAGCAAAGGGTGGCACAATGAAGGCAATCCTTTCTGAAAAGCCAGAAATAACGCCCTCTGCTCTCTTTGATCCTAATGTTATTCCAATGTCCCTTTCTCTTACCTTTAAAAAACTCCTATGTTTTGTCTTATTACTTATTCAATACAAAGTTTCTGCATCTTTCTTTCTTTCTATAGATATATATATATATATATATATATATATATATATATATATATATATATATATATATATATATATATATATATATATATATATATATATATATATAAAGAGAGAGAGAGTGAGAGAAAGCTGGCCGCGGTCCTTGATTTGGGGTAGTGCGTTAGAGTTCCTGCGTTCCCCTGGCCGTGGTCAGTTCGTTCCTGGAATAGCGTTCCTCAATTTTTCGGTACCATGAAACGAGTTACGGAAAACACAAACTGGACGAGAGTAGTGCCTTAAAACAACAGACCTCAAGTGTAATTTGGGCATCATAAGAGATTTCCCTTAAAATAGCAAAGCAAATGAAGTAACACACAATTAGCGAAACTTTAATCAAACGATGTGCTTTAAAGATGGTCAAGTGTGTTCATAAAAAGGCAAGTGAACGATAAAATTTAAAAAAATCCTGGAAAAACGACACAGTGAAGCGGAGAATTAATTAAATGTCAGATGATAGAAGGAAAAGTGATACAATAGATCAAATCGTGTACAAGTGATTTATTTGCAATACAACTGGAAGAGTCAACGGAAGTGAGTTCTTGTGCACAGCTAACTGGCTTTGTTAGGTTTGATTTCTTGTGTAATATGAAGAAAGTTTATCTGTTTTCTACATAGCTTTAGATCCCACAACAGTAGTAGATGTGATTAAAAAGATATCTTCCTTTTGAAAGCTAGCAGGAGATCCTGGGAAAATTGTTATGGAGTATGTACAGATGTGGCTCCAGCGATGTTAGGATTAAAAATCAGGGTTCCAGAAGCGGGCCAAGGAAGTAGCTATGAATGACACGGTGGTTCACTGTATAATCATTTGTTTTGCACTAGCGTCGAAAACCCTCCCTCATAAACTTTTCAAGATTCGGGGCACAGTGTTCAGAAGTGACAACTTTGTGAAAATGGAGATTAGAAGTCTTGCCTTTTCTCTTTTATTCCAAAGTGCACTGGTTTTCAAAGAACAATGTTGAAACTGGAGATTTGGAAATTCAGAGGGTAGTTAAATTGTTCCTAGAAATGCAAGGGAAAGATGATTTTTTGATTCACGTCAATAAGATTTTGTGGTAACCACGTCTTGCATACTTACTAGATATATTTAAGCAGCTAAATAGGTTAAATCTTGAACTCCAGGAAAGGAAAGAAATGTGTTTCACCTTATGTATTGTATTCGTGCCTTTCTTCTAAGCCTCCAGAAGTGGCAAAGGAAAGAATCTGCCAGCACTTTTGCTATGTTTGAAGAAAGTTCAACTGTGCTTGTGCTGAATAAAGGAGATCATCTGTGTCGTAGAATAGACTCTCGACAATATACCATATATAACTATTCGTTGAGGGAACTATTCTTATATTTCGAGTGCGTGGTTATCTGGTTGACCGATGTTATTTATCTTCAATATGCTTAAGAAGTGGAACTGAGCTCAAGGATAATAATAAGGCTATCATTAATAAAATAGAGTTTTATTAATTAAACTATCAACAACACACAAAACAAAAAATGTTTACATAAACAAAGAATGAAAAGGGTCGTGGAAATATCTGGCTAATCCGAGGATTAAGATTTGGGAGAGATTTAAAAAGGTAAACAAAAAAAATTAAAGGTATGGGATAGATCGCTAAACCATTTAAAGCACAGGGTAGGGTTGACGAAAGGTTAGATACTCAAAGGTAATGCTCAAAGTTGTTGTGCAGAGGAAGGCAACGCGAAGAAATCTTCGGTCCGCTGGCGAGTTTGAGCCGAAGGGGGGGGAATTAAATTATCCTGACATGACGTCTTGGGAATGAGAACCGTTTCTTGACGAACGGGCTTGAAGAACAATGGCTGTTAGAACGTTGTTCTCTTCTAAACAACAAGGGGGGAGGGAGAGAACCGTTTCTTGTCAACAGGCTCAATAATCAATAGCTTTTCTAATGTTGTTCTCTTTCTAAACAACAGTGGGGAAGGGTGAGAACCGTTTCTTTGCAACTGGCTCAAAGAACAATGGCTGTTCTAACGTTGTTTTCTTCCTGAACAACAGAGGGGCCTTGTGGACTTGGCGTCTTGAAGTCTCGAACCTTGGCAATCAAGGGATATTGTCCTCCTCTGGACAAAAATAGTGGATCTCGAGGTAGAGGTGCCCTGGTGCACAAGGTGAGACCAGATCGGCGGGATGTCTCGCGAAGATAATCTGGATCTGATCTGATCTAATCGGTAAAGTTTCCATATAAATAGTCGGAGCCATCCCCTTGGCGTAAGGGACAATGGAGTGGGGGCTTTGAGGGACTGCCCAAGCGGTGCTTTCGAACTTACCTTATCTGCAAGATCGACGCATGGGGCGAAACGGGTGGGGGTGGGGGGTGAACCTCCTAAGTTAAATATTGACTCAGGTGGCGATAAGGCGCCCGGCTTCGACGCAAAGATGCACGTGGGTAGCAACGTGTTTCTAAACAACATGTGATAGCGGTTAAATTTAAGCGGCCTCAGACCGCTCTATCACACCCCTCCATTCCGGGTAAACTAACCTTTGATACAAACTTAACCATAAAAGAGACATGGAACAATGAAATAATATAAAATTAGTACATATGGGACAAAATAATTTATACGTAATTTAATGGGTACAAATATATACACATACGAAAAAAATAGACATTGAGCCACAAAATTCAGACATATACATTAACTAATTATATTACAAGAGAATCTAATTTAAGTCGTACAAGACGGTATATACATACATGGCGATCCTAATCCTAAGAATTACAATTAATCTACACTATTTGGTAACACATTCCTACTGAGTGCGTCAGTGACCTGGTTATCGGAACCTTTTATATAATTTATCTTAAATTGGTACTCTTGCAAGAGTAAACTCCAGCGCATATTTCGGCCGTTGGAGTGTCGTACATTCCGAATATAGGCCAACGGGCAGTGGTCAGTTCCTATCGGAAATTCTTTTCCTATCAAGTACATTTTAAACCTATCAATAACCCAGATAATTGCAAGAGCTTCCTTCTCTATAGTGGCATATCTCTTTTCGCGTGGTAATAATTGGCGACTAGCATATGCAACTGGATGACTCGTTCCGTCATCCTCATATTGAAGGAGTACACCTCCAATGCCGTCGTTGCTTGCGTCGGTCTTAATCCCAAAGGAATTTTCGGGTTGGGCAACTTTAAAATGGAGATAGAATTGAGCTTACTCTTCAGCTGATTAAAATAGGAAACAACGACATCATTCCAACGTAGACGATCGGGGGAATTCTTTTTTAAAAGGGAGCTGAGGGGCGCCGAAATTGCAGCGAAATTCGGGGAAAATCGCCGATAGTAAGAAGCTGATCCTAGGAATGATCTTAATTGCTTCTTAGTACACAGGAGGGGTATTTCGGCAATTGCCTTAGACTGGTCCTCTTGGGAACCTAACTGGCTTTGTCCTATTTTAAAACCCAAGTATTTTATGGTTTCGTGGGCAAAATGGCATTTGCTGGGGCCAATGGTGAGGCCGTTTTCGCGCCGTCGCTCGAAGAGAGCTAATAGGGTGGTTAAATGGTGACTCCATTCACGAGTAGCGACGTAGACGTTATCGAAGTAAAAGGATACATTCGTAAGTCCCTCCAACAACCTTCTCATGAGACGGTTATAGTTGCTACAAGCGGTCACGAGGCCAAAAGGAAGGCACTTAAATTGCATTAAGCCTTTCTCCGTTTTAAAGGCGGTATATGCTTTCACATCAGGCCGGAGGGAAATTTGATAATACGCCTTGCACAAATTGAGTTCTGAGATAAACTTGGCGTTTTCAAAAAGGTGGAGGTTTTGGTCTACCAACGGGATGGGCTCGGCGACGAACACAGTTACCGAATTTAACTTCCGGAAAGCGATGCACATCGAATAAGAGCCATCAGGTTTCTTGACCATGACGATTGGGGAACAATAACTAGAGGTGGATGGTTCTATTATGTCTAAACTAATTAAATTATCAACTTCGGCGTTAAAAGCTGGGCGTAAATGAATCGGCATGGGATAGGGTTTTGGAAGAACGGGTTCTAAGGTTGTTAATTTAATATCATGCTCGAAACTAGTAGCACATCCAGGCTTCTCTGAAATAACGTCATCGAACTCACATAATAATTCTTGTAGCTGACTCTTTTGAATGTATCCGAATTGACGGAACGTCTGTCCGGGTTTAATACGACCTCCTCGAAATTCTTGTCGGTAGAAATCGGGAGTCATATTATGAGCGGCCAATAACTCAGCTTTTAAGGTGCTGTAGTTAATTGTACACTCAGACGGTAAAGATACGGAAATGTCGCGCAATTTACATTTTAACAGTGGAAGTAATCTTACTACACCTTCAGCCTCCAGATCCAGGTTATTGATCCCGAGGATCTTTTCGAAGTGGGCTAAAAATGCTGCGAAATCCTCTCCATCCCTGAAATTGGGGAGCTTAAGTGGGAGATTGGGCGAGGCTTCTGAACGTGAACTAGCTAATGGTATTTCAGCTTCTACACGAGCCATTTCAATCTGAAGGTGAAGCTCAGCTTGTCTTTTCCGTTCCTCTCTTTCTCTTTCTTCTCGTTGAATTTCTCTTTCTTCTCGTTAGATTTCACTTTCTCTTTCTTCTCGTTGGATTTCTCTTTTTCTTTCCTTTTGTTGCTCCTCTTGAACGTACTCAATCAATTCTCTTCTGGAAAGTCCCAAGGATTCTCCTTGCGCTTTGAAGACTTCGAACTGAGTCATATTTGCACATGGGGGTGCAATAGTCAACCTCTAAATTCCTTGCAATAAGAATTATGCCTTCTAGAGAGTTAGCCTACCTAAATATGGGCACTGACCTATTCGTAATTGGTTTCTCGATCTAGATAACTAATGACTAAAATCACACAAAAAAAACACAAACAACCTATTATAACAGTTCCTTGAGCTACTCCAGCTTCTTAAGTTTCAAAACAAAGGGGTAGCAATCGTTAAAACAAAAGGTAACTACTATACTCTATTCTTATAACGAATAACACAATGTTTCTCTCGACTGAGACCAGTGTTTGCAAAGATATAGCGTTAAACCTTACACACTTGATACCAAATTTAAATAGTATATATATATATATATATATATATATATATATATATATATGTCGTAGAATAGACTCTCAACGATATACAATATATAAATATTCGGTGATGGAACTATTCTTATATTTCGAGTGCGTGGTTATCTGGTTGACCGATGTTATTTATCTTCAATATGCTTAAGAATTGGAACTGAGCTCAAGGATAATAATATGGCTATCATTAATAAAATAGAGTTTTATTAATTAAACTATCAACAACACACAAAACGGAAAATGTTTACATAAACAGAGAATTGAAAGGGTCATGGGAATATCTGGCTAATCCAAGGATTAAGATTTGGGAGAGATTTAAAAAGGTAAACAAATAAAAATTAAAGGGATGGGATAGATCGCTAAACCATTTAAAGCACAGGGTAGGGTTGACGAAAGGTTAGATACTCAAAGGTAATGCTCAGGTTACGTAATTACAAGTTGTTGTGCAGAGGAAGGCGACGCAAAGGAATCTTCGGTCCGCTGGCGAGTTCCAGCGGAAGGGGGGGGGGGATTGAATTATCGTGACGTGACGTCTTGGGAATAAGAACCGTTTCTTGACGAACGGGCTTGAAGAACAATGGCTGTTCTAACGTTGTTCTCTTCTGAACAACAGGGGGGGGGCGGGGTGAGAACCGTCTGTGGTCTACGGGCTCAAGGAAAACTGGCTGTTCGAACGTTGCTCTTTTTCTGAACAACAGGGGGAGGGTGAGAACCGTTTCTTGTCAAGGGGCTCAAAGAACAATGGCTGTTCTAACGCTGTTCTTTTTCTGAACAACAACGGCAGCCTTGTGGACTTGGCGTCTTGAAGTCTTGAACCTTGGCACTCGAGGGATATTGTCCTCTTCTGGACAAAAATAGTGGATCTTGAGGTAGAGGGCCCCTGGTGCACAAGGTGAGACCGGATCGGCGGGATGTCTCGCGAAGATAATCTGGATCTGATCTGATCTAATCGTTAAAGTTTCCATATAAATAGTCGGAGCCATCCCCTTGGCGTAGAGGACAATGGAGTGGGGGCTTTAAGGGTCTGCCCCAGCCGCTGCTTGGAACATATCTTATCTGCCCATAAGTCTAACTCAATCTGGCGAGATCTACGCATGGGGCGAAACGAGGGGAGGAGGGTGAACCTCCTTGGTTAAATATTGACTCAGGTGGCAATAAGGCGCCTGGCTTCGACGCGAAGATGCACGTGGGTAGCAATGTGTTTCTAAACAACATGTAATAGCGGTTGAATTTAAGCGGCCTCACACCGTTCTATCACAATCTGCTTGACTAATTAATTAAAACTGATTTCAAAATGTACTTTCCAGAATTCGAGGAAGAAGAAGAGAAGCTCGTGAGGAATCCATTTACTGGCACGCTTGCTATTACTATCATTACCATTGATGTTCAGGACGAATTCCTTGTACTAAAAAATGATTTTACTGCCAAAGATTCCTATGAAGAAAATCTCTGAATATTTTAGTTCTCAATTTATTATTAATATCTACAAGTTAGCGACATTGCACTTGTAGTACTCTTCTCTTTTTCAACTACATATTTATGTGATTCTTTCTTATCCACTCTTCAGGAGTGGATAAGTTAGCCGAAACTCACTGCATGTGGACCCTGACATGAGATGTTCATTGTTATTGACACAACCACAGATTCGCAAATCATTAAAAAGAAACAATGTCAGCATTCTCTTTGAGGTGTCATACAATTTGTTTTATGTCGTATACAAATACATTCGATTATTATTTGCAAAAATACAATTACATATTCAAATGCTTTTGATTTTACATAAAAATTAAATTAATTGATTTTTTAAGAATATCAGAAAAATCTAACAAAATATAAGATAATTATGATTGTCAACTTTGTGTAATAAACAATAAAACAAAGGTGTTTTCTCCATATACATATTTTTTACCTTTATTGGTTGGGGGATTTGGGAAGATTAATGAATGGGATCCACAAGGATGTTGAAAGTTCATGAAAGAGAGGAATAAAGTTAAAATGATTGAAAACCAATTTTCTAAATCATATTTAACTTCAGGCATCCAATTCATAATTTCCATTAAACAGAGATGCTCAAACTACGAGAAAAGGCAGAAGGAAAGTACTCACTCGGAGTATGCCATGTTTCATGTGGAGAATTCTATGCAGTGAGGTCTTATGTCCGTCACTCTTCTAAGGCAACGAGAGATCGGATGACCACAGACCCGACTCACTTCTAGTGGATATAGAGAGCATGAAAATCATTTCCGCCGATCGGTTTCTTCTGCGTAGGACAATGTTTTCAGATGGAGGAGGTAAGCCAGAGTTGGATAGCTCAAATAAATTTTATTTAGTGATTTAAATTACACACATGCAAAAATGTTTGAAATAATTACTTACAATGAAAATTCCAACATAATCTATATCATTCAGGTGAAAAAGTTACCCTCCTTTGGGTGAACAAAAAGAATCATCATGAAGACAGGGCCCTTCATAAACGAAAAGAGATGAATTAAAAATGTTAAAGAAAGAATATAAGATCAATGGGGATGGAAAATGTTTAAAATACTATAAAAATATAGATACTTAGAGATTTATAATCCTAATTAAAAATTTCGGTATTATGATAAGGGCAAGGATATAAGTGACATCAAAAGACTTTAAATTTGATTGAATCAAACTTTCAGTTTTCTTTCCACTCGAAAAAACAGGCCGGTATGATTCGGGAGACTTTTTAAATTAGTTTTATACTTTCTATAAAAAAGTATATGTGACGGCGAGGAAAAAAGAAAACTGTGATTAGAATATGTTTTAAGTCTTAAAATATAGACGCAGTTTTTAGGAAAAGTTGTAAGAAATATAATTTTTACTTGGAATACAGGTTCTCAGAAAAACTGACTTCCATTATCAGGCAAAGAATAATAATAGATATAGCTAGGCATTGCATGTTATATATTAAGGGTATATAAAAAGTAAGAAGAATAAGGGAAAGAGCAGAAAGCATTTATTAGCTATAATAAAATGTTACGTTATAAATGTACATAAATACATATACAATAGACATACTTATATAAATCATCATAAATACATCTGTAAAGAGAGATACGAAATAATAATAATCGTAATTTCTATGTTTTTTTTCATTTTTCCCCATACCTTTTTTTTTCCTGGTGGTATAAAAGTTGGAAGCCTCTAGCCATTTCTGATGATGGAAGCCAATTACTTCAAAAACATTGTCTTAACTAAAAATTATATTCCCTAAAACTTTTCTTAAAAACTGCCTCTTTCTTCTCATTTTAAAGCTCGATACCGAGTAAAAAAACATTTATCTTAGTCTTTTCTAAAACATAACCTATTAACACGATTTCTTCTACAAGTTCAGAGAAGCTACTTGTGCGTCTTAAAACTGTATTGAGAGAACTAAAGCATAGAAGCTGTAAAATTATTATTTCAGGCATAAAAGTGTGAGGAGGTTTCGAAGGCAGCTTCCAAGGGAGAGCATCTGATATTAATAATTGATCCAAAGTTCTGTGGAAACAAAAAGCAGTGGATTTCGTCTGCCTTTGGTATAATTTCTACGTAGGAAACGAACTATTTATGCCATGAGGACTGCATTTAAACGGAAGAGGCTCGGTAACGTTCGGAAATGCTTTAGATAATTATCTAGGCCTTTTCTGTCAGAACAATGAGGGAAGATTTTAGTGGATGCGTTCACAATTCAGCCGCCTTGCACAATTATACTGCAAATATGAAGCAAATCGTATTCTCTGAAAATCTAATTCAACAATCATGTTTTTAAACAAACGCGCTCAGTTTAAGAAACAAAATTCATGAATATAAATTAAGAGTTTGGGAAGAAGACCTTGATATTGTTGAAGTTGCAGAGACATGGATAGAAAGTAATAAAAGAGGCTTTTTTCGGGAATTTACCTTGGCAGAAGACAAAAAGTTTAACAGACATAAGTCAAAGTGAAAAGTGAACTAGTTATCAAAATCAAATCTATCAATATTAATTTTATCTTTAACATATAGGTAGAGAGTTCGTAATAAATAATGATAAAATGAATTTTGACGTTGCTATAAACCACCAAATCAAACGGAAAAGAACTTTTTTTTTCGGCCAAAAACTTTCAAGCCTAATTCCATAAAAAAATAAGGGTTATATGCATTGAATTAATTTCTCTTAGTAAACATTTTAAAGGAAAATCATGGTAATGCAGGAAATCGGCTTTGGGAATTTCTAAACGAATATTTTTGCGTCAAGTAGTGGTCAAACCAATGGACAACAGAATACACTAGACTAAATTTTGAATAATGAATATTAATCAGTTGTTACCAGGTATTGCCAAAGTCCTGTTACACTAGTTACGATGCTGTCAGAAAAGAACACAGATAGTTTTGATGCAGCTAGAGAAGTGTTATTGTTCAACTCTACAGACGTGTGTTTAAATTGTAATATTAATCAATGTAGGTGCCCTCGGAGGCCAGAACGCGCTTTTTTCATGACCTAAACACCGTGCACACGTTGCGGATGAAGCTCTTCCTCACGCTGGCTCACACGCAGATGACGGAGGGTTTCATCTCTTCAGCGTTGCTGTGGCGGACCTTACAAGCCTTGCCCACGATTTGCATTCACAACTTGTAGTCAATGGGATTGAGATCGAGCTATTGTGGTGGCCAAAGTTTCTTCCAAAAAAATTCCATGTTCGTTCCATCGACTCTCGCACGGTCTTTGCCATGCGAGCAATGGCACCTGTTGCTGAAAGACTTAGTCAGTCCTTACCTGATAATTCTGATCCAGAGAAGGACTTTTCTTGCCAACATGTCCCAGTAATGTTCTCGCCATTCGCCGCCACGGCGCGGAGCATCATCATGGAAGCTGGATGCTTGGTCTTGGAAACATAGCTAACGTCGGATAAACCCTGACTAAGGCATAACACGCAGTCATTTTTCTTGTTGATTATCGGATGGATCATAAACCTTTTTTTCATTAGAAAACGTGAGAATTCGATTACAATGACATATTAACTCGTTGAGAAGGCGACGGCAGCGCACCCGAGTTAGTTTTTCCATAAGGTTGGTTAACAGTGCCCTTTCCACGCACCTCAACCTCTTGCCACCCTTTTTTTGACAGCCTTAGACACCGAAATGCATTTCTTTTTCGCGAACGCAATTATTTTGAGCTTTGGAGCTCTTTCAAATGCCTTTCTCACAGCCAAACGGTTGACAACTAAAAGTCAGCCTAAACGAGGTAGATCTTTTTAGTTTCCCCGTTTTTAACCTCTCTGCGACGCTGTGTGCAGTCATAAGGCTGCACACGAGCGCAAATGAGCAGAGACCTCAATTCTTTTTACTTCCATCTCAACACACCCGCACAGAATCAAAAGTACGTTCTAATGACAAACGATAGTTAAATAAAAATTAAGGTTGGTTTTACGGAATTTTTTCTATTACACAGGTAATCCTCTCCAGAAAAAACTCTGATTGTAAGAGACCCTTTGCAAAACACAGTAATATACATGATTTTCGGGATAAATTTGAAGGTTTGCATAACATAAAAAACCCTCCAATATCCTAGCCATAAATAAAGGTTTAATTTTAAATATCAACTAGATTATGGCTGAGAGATAACTGTTTACTCAAAGTAACCGCCTTCAGTTTCCACCATGATAGCAAAGACGGCTTTGAAACCTGGCACCTGCGTTCCTATCTGTGTCTCGGAATATGTTCGAAAATCTAATTCCTTGATCTTGGCCACCAGCTTGGTCTTGGTGATCAGGTAAAACGGTGGGTTTCTTTCTGAACGACGCTCTACACTTACTAATCCATATGGTTACAATAGAGAGAACTAGTGAAACCAGAATTTGTGGCTGGTGAAGTCGTAGAAATTCTCAGACAGTCACTCTGGTCTCTTCCGGAGAAATAACCATCCAGCAGCAACAATATCTAGCTAGAGTGTGATCACAATCTCCAGCAGCTCTACAGGATAGAGGTATGAATTGTGCTTAATTGAGCTCTAACAAGTGAGAGGAATGACCTCACCACCCCCAATGGATATGCCCACAGACAATCAGAGTTCGGGTAACTTACCTCGGTGTTTATAATACGTAGAACGTTGCATGGACTATAGCAAAGCCCCCTCTTTCTTCTGGGTGTTGTGCATTCGGTCATGGCCGAAGTTCTCTTCATCTGATAAGAGTCAGATTGTTCCCGGCTCAAGTGGATGTTTCAGCTTGTTCAGGAACTTCTTTGCTTTCGTCAAGCTGTTCTCCTTAGCCTTGACCTTAAAGAATTGTGCCTTGCGCCTCTTCTCCCACTGTTAGCCTCGGTCCTCAATAAAGGCCAACTTCATGGTAGTGACTACAACACCCATTTCTCTCAAGAGAGCCTTAATTCCTTTACTAGTGTTACACAGCACATTTCCTTGTCGATTTTGATTAATTTTGGCTTGGAAACGCAGACAGAACACCTTTTGGGTTCTTTTCTGCTGGATCCGGCTTAGTTGTTTCCGTTTTAACTGCCCATCTTAGGTATTACAGCGTTTATAGTGATAAAAGAACATTGAACACCAATCCAGAACTTTGAGAAGTGTTCATCGAGCCAAAGGCACGCAATGATGGTACAATAGGGATGAGCCTCATCTTGTGGAACCACATCTCATTAATGTGTAGTCAGTTTTTCATTTTTGGAAAGGAAATGGTTGTTGAGCATCGTCACTTAGTTTTAGGCTGTTACTGATCAAACCTGGAGGACATATCGCAATCTTTTTTACTATGACAATGATGGACTAAACTTCCTTATGAGAGAGATTTAGATCGGTTTTAGTGGCTATTTAATCTAAAGGATGCTTTATCTTCCCAGATAATCATTTCAGGAAAGGTGACCTCTTTTGTACAGACTGGTCGAAAGATCCCCCAAACTTCAGTGGGGATGGTCATGACCATCTTCTTTCAGTACCAGGAGTAAGTGTTGACCATTTGGTCTCAAGTGGAACTCGTGCGTCATTCTTATAATTCGTCTTTCTGAGATTACAAGTACTTGATATGCTTAATAGTCTCCTATTTTGACCAGCACAAACAAACATTGATTATCTTGGTCTTAGAAGATCTTCACATGAACCTATTGATTTAAAGCTTTGAATGACACTGGCTATCGCGTCCTTTTATTCAACTCTAAAAGAGTTATTTCATTCGCCACTATGTCTCGCTTTTTTGCTTTTAGAAATATTTTTTTAATGAAAATACCTTTTGACTTTGTTACATAATGGTTACTCGCCTTTGCAAAATGGGGTTTACAAAATCGATTAAAATGATAATGTCTTCATAACCACTGGCTACGACAAACTAAATTAAACAATTCGCATAACTTGGCTGTCCATTTTACCTATATTATCGTAAAGCTGATAGCCTAGCTACCTGGTTTAATGTAATTAATCCAAAGAAATAGAATTATCTCGATAAACTTCCAATCATAAAGCTGCCCGGTTAATTCTGCTTCGCTTGGTATTAGAAAATCACTTTAAATTCTGAAGATGTATATTAAAAATTTGACACTGATCCAATGTTACTTTTTCAAGCTTTGAAGTCACATCACTTTTTAAATTGAATTATTTTTATCAGATTTGCACATTAGTTTTACTTGATAAGATATAAATTTTTACACAAATTGTCAATTTTCCTATTGATATTTGCTGAAACTTTCTAAAAAAAAGCCAGCTAACCATCACATCACGTTTATCTCATCAGGGTGTTAACTTCTTGGCCATTCTCTTTGTTTCAAGTCTACAAGCACTTTACGGTAATGCTGAGTAGCAGGTTTAGTACCTTTTTCTCACCTCCATATTTCTTTGATCTTTATCCTCATATTCTACAGGGCGTCTTTTAAGTCTATGCAGAGAAAAGATTACTATTCATAATTAATTATATTTTTATTTGCCTCAAAGATTAAATATAAGTTTGTCGAAAGAAAAAGGATTAAACTGGTAATTTTCATTGCACGCGAAGAATGGTCATATCAAAAGACGGGAGAATATTTTAATGCACTTTATCTTAGTGGTTAAAGTGCTTAGTAAGTTTAAAGAAAATGGCAGTGTCATGGACAAACCACCTTCTGGATGACCAATTTTATCTGGTGAAACGAAATCAATTTCCATAACTATGTTTTCTCTTTAAAGCACAAATAGTGAAAATCACATTGAAGTTGTTTATTAATTCATAAGACTATATTTTAGAAAAGGATTTTTTAGAGAGTTAGAATTGTAATTTTTTTTCTTAGTTCGGTTTTGAAAGATATATTTTAAGTTTTTATTTCAAATAGTTCCCTGAGGTTGTAAAAAAACAAAATGGTGAATTTCAGATAAATAAATATGATAATCGAATGTCAGCAATCATTGTTTGACCGATATTGTTTAATGTGTTCCGCAAGTTTAATTTTTGTGTCCCTCCTTTTTCACATCAGTTTTCTTACCTTAACGATCTAAATAAAATCTTTGATATTGTATTGGTTAAAATTTTTAAAAATCAGTAAAAAATGAAGAAATTATTTTAAATTTATTTTTCACTAACTAGGCTATCTGCATAATGTTATCACTACTGTATTTAACCCAAATATTGGGCTAGGGCTCTTCTTCTCTTCAAAGAATATAATCGGATTGTTTGGACTTATAGTGACTTATTAATTTCTTCCATGAAGATTAACTTTTGTAAATACAGTAGTCCATCGAATATGATTAAAATAAATTAATACCGACTCAACACGAATTTTCAAAAAGCACATCTCATTTATTTTGTCAGTTATTATTTTTTTTGCAGTTAAATTTAAATATTCTTACAAGTAAAAATCCTCCTTTTATACAATCAACATAATTATTCTCTAAGTTTGAGTTTCTTTTTCATTGCTGAGTTAAAACTTCTTTTTCCAAGGACCAACGTGCTGACATATTTCCCTTAAATAGACGACAGGACGGTTTAGGGGGCTTTATTTGTAGAGTCGGATTGTCATTATTCCACAATTTCTGCAACATTTTTGAAAGTATAGACTCAATAATCACACTTTATGGCCAATTCCAAGAGATAAAATGTTAATTTGAAGCAAAATCTAGATTTGCACTCGTTTTAGAGCCGTAAAAGACATAGAAAAATATACAGTATTTTCCTTTCTCTTTGACGGTTAGTCAAGAATTTTATTCAGTAAATTATAGATTTTTCCTGTGATCCTAATCGGAAGTTTTATCCACACTAAACTATAAAATCAAACCTGTACTGCCTATAATCTTAAAAAAGTACTTTTGATAAGAAACACAGAAGTCTGACCACATGTGAATTAACTACTTCCTACAAAAGCAGTAGTTTAAGTCAAAATGGTCAGATACATATTTATTAAAGAAAAAGAAAATTATAAAGAAATATGAACGACATAATGTTTATCCTAATAGAGATTAAAAGATAATTTAATTACAAATATAGTACAAAATAGTAACATTTATCTCTTATTTCGGCCTCAAAATATAATTTTCAATGATGCCAAATTACTAACGTTTTTTCTGGAAATGTTTATATGCTAATGAACGAATCTAACACTTCTTCCATTATATCACTGCCTTATTGTCAGTCGCCGGATGAGAATTATAAAAATAATTTAACCTTAACTTTGTGATATGCTTTGCTACGAAACACGTTTGCGTTTATTGAGTGACATCCATCTTTGTTTTTCGTATGGCATGATATAAATCTTCACGGTGTTTAACCCTCACACTCTCTTATATGCTCGTATTTGAACATTTTGGTTTCTTTTCCTGCTAAGCTTTCTGTTATTTTACTCATCAAGTTGAAATTTTCATTTCTTCGTTCTCATATTGTGATCTAATAATTCAATTTGTCCCCTTCTCATCATCTCCAAGGCCTCTTTGATTAGAGTTTTCAGTGGAACTCACTCACACGGCTCAAGCTTGTTGCTCACTCATCTCCAGCGCCCCATTTCTATTATTTCCAGTTAATTTAGCATTTTCTTATTTATTTTCTAGTAATCGCACCTGTACATCAATATCATCTACATGTGCGCCTTTTTTAGTTCATTTTGACATATCTGTGAATAAATAATTTTATTTTAGTAAGAACGTTTTTTCATCCTGAAAAGGTGTTGCCTCCCAGAAGCTTATATCCCTTATTTTTTCGATCCCCACGTACTGTATAAAAATTTATGGACATATTTAATTTATTCGTTACTAATTCTGATGTTATACCCTGGCACTTCTGTTTTCTGTGTAGTTAGCATAACCTCGGTATTCTTAGTGTTGATTCTTAGACCTCTTCTTTCCTCATCATCGCATGTACCACTCAATTTAGCTTCATGATTTAGTTCAGGCTTTACCAGGACAGGATTGTCAAATATTGCCCGTGCTTAAATTTGATGCCACCCAAAGTTATTGCTACTAGTCCTAAAATCGCCGGCATGATAATCACTTCATAGCGGAAAAGCATTTATGTGACAAAACGCACCCCGTTTACAATGCAGAACAATGTTAAAAGTTTCAAATAGAATTTTTAAGAGATTTACAAACTGAGCCAAAATATAATTACAAGCTACCCTAAAAAATCTACCACTAAAACAGCACCCTCTTCTAAAATAGCACACTGCATAGAATAAGGAGAGATAAGCATGCAGAAAAGAGTTTATACTCACAATAAATCCTGCATACTACAAAGCCTTATCCTTCCAGCCCAACCAAACTCTCTAGCATATTCCACCATAAAAACCTACACCAATTAAAATAAAGCTGACCGGGTGCTTTAAAACTAATTTAATGGGTAAAGCATCAAAATGTTATTACTCACGCACCGAAATTCTTTGCCTGTTGCCGGACTCTCTTCTCTACCTTCACCCCAGCAAGAACGTTCTGTCCAGCAAGCGCTACATCAAACTATCTGATGAATCGTCATCGTATATTGTGTTTCTTCGTAAAGTTTTAATTCGGGGGGCATAAATTGAGCAAAAATTTAATATGTACAGGGTTAATAAATATATTTGCTTTGTGATTGTCTGGTGATCAGAATGAAACTATTGCGATACTAAATTCATTAAAAGAAGTTTGTTATTCTCTCTTTTTTTTATTTACCATAAATGCGTTTTATCCGATATTTTTTTTTAGCTTTGCTTTATTTTCCTATTTTCCTAATTATCTGTGCAATGTATTACTTGCTGATAGTGTTTGTAACCCAGAAATATTCTACACCTTGAAAATGGGAATTTATTTGTTAAGTGTTCGCTAAATTTATTAGAGAAACAACTAAAAATAATTATGTTTTTGAATTATTTATGCATGCATGCGGGCTTATACATACCTAGTGGCCTGATTTATGCATTTATGCTTTCATCATTACCAATACTACGTATGACACATAGTCACTCATATTATATGGGTTTCATTATATTTAGTTTGTCTGCAAAAGATTATGCAAGGAAAAATTCAAAATTATGAAAATTTACGTTATTCGTCTACCTCTCACAGACATGTAGTTGCTCTTTTTTATATGATATTAATAGTGAACCTTTAAAATGACGGTGGATTAGAGAGTTGATATATAAATCACTTGTAATTACCATCTAGACCCGGTAGATATGGGATGGTTAATGTGACACTTTGCGGTTGTTTGAAGTGTCGTGTCTGGTACCTGTGTGATAGAGCACCCAACTGGCTATCCAAAGACAGGCTTCAACTCGTCGGGAGGTGTTGAAGCCTGATTTTCCAATTGTACTTATTTGGCAGTTCGTTAATCTCCTTGCTCTATGGTATCTTCAAATGTCCCCCTCCCTTCCCTATAAACTTGAGTTAGCATTCTCAAAGACCTCCTTTTTATCCAGATATACTTTTACCTTTTACTGTGTATAATTATAATATAGTCTGTAAATATAAAATTTTCCATCATTCCATCGTTTTTCATATGGGTTTTTAAAGCAAAAATTGAAATAATATGTTTTTGCTTCTTCCTTCATGCAATGTGTATATTTAAATATTGAATTAATTGTATTTACCATCTAAAAAGAGATGATAGGGGTCTCAATAGAATGTTCCGTTTGAGATAAATGATAGAGGACCTGACAGGCAACGGCATGATACATTTTTTGTCATTTCCAGTACATTTAGTCTGACTTATTTGAACTGTGCCTAGCTCGCTTTGCTCTTAACCCTTTTTAAATTTCTCTTTATCTTGCTTATAATATAGGCTTTGAGTCTCTTGTACCTAATAACTTAAAACATTTCTCATTTTGTACTTTATGGATATATAGTCTGTTATTACATGGTAAATTATCTATATATATATATATATATATATATATATATATATATATATATATATAACGGAGGTTAGCAAAACTTCACTAAATTTAAACTTAAACAAATATTTTTTTTTGTTATTTTTTTTTAGGGGGAGAAAAGGTATGGCATTCGGTCAAATATATTTGCAGATATAGGAAATATTTTAGACACAAACCTATATGTAATATCCATTATCTCCAGTATTGCTACAATTAAAAAATAAAATAGTTGCTCAAATATTACTTTACCGATTGATCCCGACAAAGGATAATATCTAGGAGAAAGTCAAAATCTATATACTTCTATTTAAATTTATTATTAATATGTGCACATTCTTGGTCAGATTACAACAATTTCAAATAACAAGGCTTAGTCAAGCTGTAAGCAAGAATCCATTTACCATTTAAATTTAACAAACACTTTCAGGTGAGGACCCGTAAATAGGTGATCACGTGCATGGACATTTCATCGTCATATCTTACGTCGTCAGACAACTCGTCACCGGTCGCAAGACCGTTTGGTCGTATGTCGTTTCAGGCAAAATTTCGTAAACGCTGACCAATACACAAGAGTCAAAAACGACCTTCTTCTATGAGAAAAATATCCTTATGCCAAAAGATCTTGTCTTAAAGTGATTTGAAGAGAAACATTTTGAGGTGAAATTTATTAAATTTTCAAGAACGTTCAAATACTCTAAGCACAAAGAAAGACTATGATATCGGTATCGTATAAGCACACATTTCGGGTTCTTTTACCTAGGTGATACGGATATAGATTTGTACAACTTAGAAATTTAGGCGTCTATTTCCATGTTTGGATAAATCATCAATCACATAAAAGACAAAGATAAATTATCTGTTTACTTCGAAACACTTTTAGTCATGATACATCATTGATATTGTTGACCTCGAACCACTATTGTTTACTCCAGACCGCTATTATTCACGATTTATTCTTGTTATTTAAAACACATCACTCGTCCATTGGTTACAAAAACAATTATAATAACACACCCCACCTAATCTTAGCCCTCAGATACCATAACCTAACCCTTTTTTCTACATATTTACTTTCAGCAGACTTCTGACATGTAACCTTCAAACGCTATGATAACCATTTCCAAATCTCATTCACTTAGCCACCAACACCAAATCATCTTTATCCATCCCTTTTCATTTTTCTTCGTACGTTTTGAAGTATTCTATCCATTAACATATTTAATACCAATCCATCTAACTACGCATCTGACTCAAACTAATTCAAATACTTTCACTTCTGCAAACTTCTCCAAGAAATTAAGCTTTAATTTGAGCCTAAATACTTTTCACACCATCCAACAGTTACCCACTCAATCCATAAATTCTTAGAACGTGTTTTAATTCTTTCTTAGGCAAGCGATCATAAACTTACTGCTGATCCATGAACCAAGCATCTATTTTGCATCTCTTATTCTCTGTTTCTTTTCCGTCTTGCCTTCTTACTGGCTTTACTTGATTCCTATCCCACTACTCGCTCTGACCCCAACTTGCTCATCTAATATCAATCATTCAGTTTTCTGTTTGGATTAAGTAAAGATAGTCCCTCCCATTTTACCAGATAAAGATCATCTCTCACAAAATTACACTAGTAAAGCTAATCTCTTCGAGGATAAAATAAAAAAATAACTGTAATAAATTTATTTAGGAACATATTTATTAGAAAGTTTAATTTAAAACAAATAAAAATTGTAAACTTTGTAGAACTATAGAAAATAAATTTTAATAAATTAATTAAAACGCTACTGACTGGAAATCATATCTCAAAAATCATTGAAAACCGTGTATTTGTGTCTTTCAAGCCACATAAATTCCTGTAGATGAGGGTTTATCATTTCTCTCTTACATACTAGCATGGGTTTAATTCTTAGTAAATTCTTATTCCAGTAGCTTTAAAGGTCATCCCTCCCCAATTAACTAAGTTAGTTAATCCCTCCTTTTTGTCTTAATAGGGACTATCTTAACTTGTTCCTTGACAACGAGAAGTATGCTTATACTTTGAGTTAAATGACCTAGAAAGATCTGCAGCTCTACCTTTATTTTCCAAACAATTTCACTTCTTCAACTTTCCACTACTTTTAAGGATCTTTTGTTAAAGCTTTCCGTGAAACTGCTGCTGTGTTTTGTTTTGTTTGAATTTTTGATTCCTCTTTTTGGGTAGTAAAGGCAATTTCATGATCGCTTTTGATTTTATAAAATATATTTAATGAGGAAAGCGAGGGATGAAATGCGCCAGATATTCTTCTCAAACGAGAAATAATAAATCGTAATTGTTTCTTTTCTCACTTTTTACCTCATCGACAATAAATTTCAAAAAAGTAATTTGTTAAATTGGATTAAGTGAAAGCTTAAAACAACAAACTATTATAAAAGTCTAATCAGACAAAAAAACAAACACACGTAAACCTTGAGCAAAACGTAGGGCACATGCTCTACCTATACCATCCCTTGAATAATATAAAAACCACATATGGGATCAGCCGGACGATGCCTCAGTGAATACTCAATAATTCTTCTTATACTGAGAATGTTTGATAATATTACATCAAAAGACAGAATTGGTGGACACATAGGGCTTACACAAATTGCAGTAATTCCCATTTTGTGTCTAGAGAAATGGCGCCGTGATAAAGATTGAGAAAATCGCATTAAATTCCCTCGTAATTATGTTGTAATTACTTCTCCGAAGTTTCTTTTATTCATGAATACTTAGTACTAACTTTTTATTATTAGTCTAATGTAAGTGTTAAAAATTAATTTCCTATTGTCATTTCTTTATTATTTGACAAATATGAGAAGTAGATTTCCTCCATAGTTCGCTGTTTTGTTTAAAAATATACATTTGAAAAAGTGAATTCACGGCATATAATTGTTAATATTTGGCTGATTAAAGTTGTGAGTACTTTAAAAAATAAAAAAGATTATAGTACTCCTCCGTGCCTCGGTGGTTTATAAATCACAACCAGGAAAAATGTTTAGAATTTATCTCAAAACCAACAGCTGAAATTTAGGACGTAATATATATTGTAACGTTTATCATGGAGGTTAGTTTCTTTAATGTATAAAAGAACAGTTAGATGTTTTTTAGTCGAGTCCTTGATAAAAGTTTATATACAGCTAATTTATTTTTTCACTAAGGTTATTTTTAGAACTTTCGGTCCATGTGCCCCAATTTGTGATAATATTGAAATCTTCCCTGGCAACAAATACCGCCAATTCAACGACCAAGTTTCTAAAATTCGGGCTGGGTTTACTCCGACAATTCTACGCTGAAGCATAAATATCAAAATTCCTAAAATGTGTGGCCTTTTGCGCACCTACTGCTTCTGTAGTGGTCAAAGACCTGTGAGAAGTCTCTGAAATAGAAGCATTCTGCGTAAGTGCGCTAAGAGCGAGAACAGATCGATTTCACTGTCGTAGATTCTCCTAGAGCTAGAGCAATGTTTAGGTATGTTTTAAGCACGCCTGCCTCTCTTCATGTCGGGAATACGTGTGTTCAGTTAACGGGAAGATCCCTTTTACAGAGGTGTAGAAGCGAGCCAAAATGATTAGGGCAAGTTGGGGCAGGAACCCACTTCCGGTCCCATGAGAATAGGACCTCAATCTAACACACAGAGTCCGCTTTCTCCTCTTTTCCGGGCTGCTCCGCCTCTACTCAATGCGCGTCCGTGTATCGTGGAAGCTCTCCAACGGCACTTTACTTGTAGAGGCGGAGAAACTTTTGACAACAGGTTTACATTGAGTGAGTTAAATTCCTCTTTCGTTTCGTGCGCGGAAACCGTCCGTGGTTCCGGACGATGTCCCGTACACCATGCTTAGACAACTGAGTGAGCAAATGCCGGCCTTTATGTTAGATTTGTTAAAAAGGATCTGGGTAGAGGGTATCCTCCCAGACTCCTGAAGAATCGTTACTGTGCTCGTTTTTTACAAACAGGGGGAGATAAATCTACCCCAGCTGTTTTTCGGCTCAATTACTTAAACCTCCTCCGTATGAAAGCTGATGTAGAAATTGGTAAATTTCTATTAACCTTGTCTTTTGCATAGTGCGGCTTCCTAAAGTTTCACTTTAGGAAAATGCTATCTGTGAGACCTTCCTTCGTAGACAGCACTACCTTACGGTGTTTTTCAATCTGGAGAACGCCTATGATACCGCAGGGGGATAGAGTATCTTGGAGACTCTCAACACGATGGGAGTGAGGGGACGCCTCCCAAAAATTTATTTCGGAATTTTTAAGAGATCGTCGATTCCGCGTACGGGGAAGGGGCGAGTCAACTCCAGCCACAGACAAGTTTTATCAGCCTCACACTCTTTGCCATGAGCATTGACACCATTACCTCGGTGCTGCCGGAAGATGTTCTGCACAATCTTGTTGAATGTCTCAGTCTGGGTGATGTTCGCGTAAGTTAGCTGTTCAGGTACCCGGACGAGCGGGTTCGCTACCGCTTGTCCCTTGTACTAGAAATTGGATGGTGCACATAAATTTGTGGACTATATGACTTTTTGAAGGAGGCTGGCCTCATCAACTTTATTTGACTCTTTGTTATAGGTCGTATGTTCCAGCTCTGCCCGAAGCTGCCCTACCCGTGACGCCGGAACGCGCTTCCTTCTTGGTGCCTTTTGCTTATCTTGTTTTTAATTTTAGTTTTTGTTGTTGTTCTTTATGTCAGCTTATGTCTCAGAATTTGGTTTTTTTCATCTTTGATATTCGTTTTCTGCACATCTAGCCTAGCATTAGGATGTAGTGTGAGTGGAGTGATATTTGCCCTGGTAGGTAGAAGTCAGATGGGCTCTTTAAATTTTTTAAAATCATGAGAAACAACATAATATGATGAGTGGTCTAATTATAATTCTTAGGAGACTATTTCATGAACAAACAATAAAGCTTTTGAGTTAAAAATAACTTAAGTTTATAGTTGTGTTTTATCATTGTATTTTTTCAATTTGTATTACCCAAACCCAGCATATTATTGCTAAGATTTTGCTCAGTTAGGGTTTCAATACTACTCACACATCAATAAAGGAGATATGTGGAAATATCCAGTGTATATTTGAATTTATACCAAATCTATTTAACACAATAAAAAATGTGGATGTAGAATTCAAGATTTACAAAAAGAATTTCACACAAAGTGGATGACGCGGGTCAATGTAAAAAAAAATAAGTCGCCCTATCCCACCAATTTTATGTTCTATCGATCACGCATTATCACAAGACTCCTTCATGCTCCTCTATCATGCACAAAATCATCCACTTCCTCCTCAGTTACTCCTTTCTCTCCCTAACGCTCATTTAATTTATCAACTCAAGTTCTTTTGGGCCTTTTTATTATTCGCACACGCAGTCAATCTTGTATATTATCTTTGTAAGTCTATTTTCCTACATCCTTTTAGATACACATACCACTTGAGAAGAATGTCAGCTGAAACGTCGTTCACAGATTAATTCACATGGCTTTACCAGTCGTTCCTCATTCTCTCTTTTCATTTAGTTGGAAGTCATTATTTCCTTCGCGCTAATCTCTAAAGACCCAATTTCTGTTGCCCATTTTTTTCCAACTACTGCGCACTTAAACACCGATGTACTGCTAGGGCTTCCTCTTAGCTCATCTTCCATTACATGTCCTTCTAACGGATTAATAATTAAAAACGAATTAATAATTATCGGAATCTTTGAGAACCAAATCAAATTGTTATTCTTCTTATCAAATACCTTTTTCTTTGGTCATTATTTCTCTCATTTATTGTTTTGTAAGAAAATATATTAAAAATGTTAGAGTTTTCCAGCCAAATTATGCTTCGAAAAGATTTTTATTTACTATTATAAAATTTATTTACTTAAAAATAATCACATATGAAAGATTTATAATTAGGAGAACAGCATTGTTCGGCTAACTAAACAAATAGAATTTTCAAATTATAGGAGATAGATCTTCTGGCCTTCAAATTTAACTTGTAATAAAGACATTTTTCAATTGAATTAAGGTATAATTCTATTTTATTTTGGTATTTTAACAGGGTATATTAAATGCAATTGAATTCAATAAATTTGACCTCGATTAAAGATACATGTCTATAGCCAAGGAACTAGGTGCCAAAATGGGAAATATAAAAAAAAATTAATATCCTTCCTCGTAATATCTATTACCCATCTACCTAAATTCCATGTTATACTTAAAGACGATAGATTTATGTTTGTATTTTTAAAAAGCCCTTACTAAACATCTTTTAGTTTAACATTTTAAAATCTTTCTCCACGGAATTATGATATTAGATCTTTTTGATCTGTTATTACTGTCTTATTTCTTTAAGATAGTGGCTCTTTTCTCCAGAAAACGGCAGATACTTGACGTTTATGTCCTTTACAAAGATTTATTAAATGATCATTGGATTTCTAAGAATCCTGACGGGAGCTTTGCACTAATAAATGGCTTCAGATTCAAATGCGTATTCGTTCTTTCTTGTTCCTTCTCTACATAGAAATGATATATTATATGTAATATATTAATGATACGATAAAGTTTCTAAAATTATATGTAAAATTTCCACTTTTTATGAATTTTAAATTTTCTGAAAAACTAAAATATTTGCAACTCCACCCACTGAGCAGAATTAGCCTCCAAATCTGGATGAATGTTAAAGTTGTCGATTTTTTCTAGTCATTAGTAAATGATGATCGAGGATATTTTTCCTTTTATATTTCGGCCACTTCATATATAAGTAAGCTGTAACTTTCCTTTAAAAAGAAATTTTTTCTGATTAAGGTTAATGGATCTGCAAATGGGAGCTAGCGACGGATTCGGGGTTATCCGGATAAAACCATTTTCGATTCGTATGTTTGGATACGTTTAAGAATGAAGTTTCTGTGGTTTATATAATCTCAGCATTATTTAGATTTTTTTAAGTATTACATAAGATATAAAGTATATAAATTATATAATTAAAGATAACAACCATAATTATTAATCACAAGATAATTTATTTCGTATATTTTAGGGCGTTCGGAAAAGAATTCCGTCTTTGACCGCAATATATTTAAAGAATCCAAATTTCTTATACTCCCCAAAATATTTGTTTTTGAATCCTTGTATGGAAATTTTATAAAGAGCTAATTATGGAGAAGTTGACCACTAATGAGGGCAGGAGAAGCCGCGAAATTATCATTTAAGTGATACATAGAAATTATTTAATAAAAGGAATTGTAAAAGGCATCATAATGTATTTTAAAATATATATAAATAATTTGTCAATTAATCTAAAATATAGATACAAGTGTAAATTATATGAACCTAAACCAAGCCTGTATAAATTATTATTGTAACTTAGAAAATGTTGTAAGGAAATTGATATGTTTACTTATTTTTGTAGGGTATCCCGTTAAATTGCGTCTGATTTTAAACAGCCATCACTTATTATGCCTTAAACCTACAAGAAAACTTTTATTTATTTAAAATACTAATTTATGTAGTTATATTTCATTGGAGTAAATTTCGAAATATACACATTTGTATTCTACAAATTGACTGATACGAAGAGAATGTTTTCAATGTCATTTTCAGGAGGGATAGAAACAATAGTTCTTGAACGGCATTTTTCAGCTTATTCTAAACTTGCTCTTGACCTAGATGAATCAAATTAAATTTCCTTAAGAGACTTCTAATTCTCCCTTTCGAATAATTAAATAGCTTCAAGGGCGATTGATATGTGGCTGTTCAGACTCATTTCCCAAGTCATCCAATAAATCAACAACTCTCTCAGAAACAACTTCTCACGATTCAGAATGAGATCATTATTGTTTTCTGAACAAAGTGTACCTCAAATTCGAAGGGACCTCAAAATTTGTAGGGGAATTTTGACAAACGCCAAGGAAGAATACTGAAAGCAACGAACAAAAATTTATTTCAAATTAAAACTATCGCAAAACCTTAAAATTAGGAATTGTGTTTAGAATGATAAATATCAAAACTCAAATATATTGATAATAACCTTGTGCTAGGCAAATCAAAAAGCGGCATGTATAATTGTCGAAGTATGGCCAGGTATAAGGGAATATTCGCAGACAGGCTCTAAGGTAGGCCAAGCAAGGCGAAAACTGTTATCGTTCTAAGATTGCGATTTGAATAGATAGCTGCATCAGCGTGCCTTGGCAATATACTAAACACGACGGAAAAATTTTTAATACACACAAAATAAAAGGCACACAATAAATATGGATATAGATAAGTACATGAATAAGACGAAATTAGGTTCCGAATACTAATAAGATAACTTGGGTTATTTAATGGTGATAATGGGAGATTTAGGGTAGTGAGTGATTTAGTTGCTTTGAAACTTGAGAGTAACTCGGAGAAAACTTGCGGGAGGTCTTCGTGTCCTAAATTACTCAGGGGGATAACCACAAACCAGCAGCCCATGGGGCTACTTTCTCGAACCTGTGTTTTGCGAGATGCGGGCCTCTTGTCCTCAAGAGCTCACCAGGTGAAACTTCGAAGAGGACAGGGGAGAAGATGACTTATCCAACCTCGTGTTGAACGAGCCATCAGGCCTCTTGTCTTCAAGAGGTCACCAGAACAACTTCGGAGATGGCTTTTCCAATCCTTGATCCGAAGGCGGTTGAGAAAGGCTGACGTGGCCTAACGAGGCTCTTCTCACTGACCCTAAGATACAAGTGTGATGTCCAGCTCTTCCGTCACTTGCGACCGTCACTCACACTTATCGGGAGAGAGCTTCGTTGAATTGAACTCTTTTCGGGGGAGTGTTGTCTAACCAAATCTGTTGGTAATCCTGGAGAGGGTGCATATATACCGGGAGTTTTTCAAAAAAGAGAAAAAGAGAGGCCTTCTCGACCCCTTATTATCGGGCGTGACAAACTAAGCGTCTACTTGGGAGGAAGTGAAAAAGGCAGGGATCACCGGGCCAGACGGATGACCAGTGGCTGGAGCCAAAAAAGCCGTTCGCGGCGAACCTACGAAGTAATCTCCCAACCCGAGGTGGGGGGGGGGGGGGGAGATTGAGACAGGGATGAGGTAGCCTGAATTTCAACGTCCTGCCTCATGTGAAATTTGCGGAGACCTGGAGGCAAGTCCAAAAAGGGTGAATTCGGAGGGGGGGGGGGAGTAACGGCTAGTTTTTTAAGTCTGTTATTTTTTTCGCAAATGCTCTCTTTTACCGAATTTTAAAAATTTTATCATTAATTTTTGGACTTTAGACATAAAGTGAGTAAATATTAAGGAAATATATATCTATATACATATATATATATCTATCTATCTATCTATATATATATATATATATATATATATATATATATATATATATATATATATAGTTGTATTATTTTTAAGAGATAGAGAGATAGAGGGGAAAAATTAGAAAAAAATAGAAAAGAATCTGAAAAATAAAATGAAAGAATACTGCTTAGTAAAAGGGTATCTCTGGTTTTCTTTGTGTTTTAGTTTGTTTTTGGTGGGTTTAGGTCCCAACCGCTATATAAGGTTTTAATCCAGTTTTGGGGTAGATTATGTTGTATTGTTCCTAGTTTTTAGGATTTTATCCATAGAGAGTAAGGATTTAATAGGGGTTTATATCATTTTAAATGAGTAATATAATTATAAATGATATATGGTATATTTGCATATAAATTTATATGGAACAAGTATGTTTCTGTTGTGTTTAGTCTTATGCGTAGGTAAGTGGAATATTTACGTGAAATGTGGGATTGTGTGGTTTTCAATGAGTCTTTTGCTGCTTGTGAGTGCCCATGTTGGTTTAATACCAGCCAGGTCAATGAGCTCTAGTATAAACTCAGGAGAGAAGCGCCCCTTGATGTCCTCCAAGTCCTATTTCGTTCTGTTAGCAGCTGGTTATTCATAAGGGTCAGCCCAATTTGGTCAAGGAGCTCGCTTTTCCCCCTTCTCTCTCTTCTTCTAGTCTTTGTTATAATTAGGCACGTGGGGTTTAAAACTCACATTCATAGGGACGGGCTGTTATAAGAGCTTGAAACAATGCATGTGTGGACGATATTTTGTAAATAGGAGGAATTTAGATACGTTTATGAATCGCAAAATTTTAAAAAAATCGCGCCCATATCAACCGGTCGTAATTTGTATTCTACGAACCGTTCTCCCCGTGTATTAACTGATGCGGGCAAATAGTGGAAATATTCGGAACTTTGGGCCATTGGTGCATATTTTCCATCTTCTCTCGAAAGATTTGATGCTTTCATTTTCCCTCTCTATTATTCTGTCAATAAAGTCAACATTTCTATTAGGAGCGTACACATCCTTCAAATGTCGTTGACAATTGAACTTAAAACGAACCCTGTTTTAGAGGGTGAGAAGACGAATTGTAAAAATGTTATACAGCAAGGGGCTTCCACAACTACCTTTCAGCCCCCCCCCCCTGTCTCGAGCTCGAACTCATGGCCATTAAAACCTTTTTTTCTTCCAGAATGCTCTATTTTCCATTATATAATAACAAATGACTTTTTAAGGAATTGGCGAAGGACCCAATCGCAGTATTTTGTAGTGCAGACTTCTCCTCCACACTTTGTCAAAGATATTTTGATGGCTCGGAGAACCAGATTTGTGTGGCAATTTTGAGATTGAAAATTTGCCGACTTCTCAGTGATCCCGGCTATAGCCGTGTTTGTTTTACGCTTCGTCAGAAAAGTGAGCTGTGAGTCGTTGTTATTGCCGAGAAAGGAGTTTACTCTGTCCGTTAGTATCTTCTAGAAGACCTTCCCTTAAATTGTTTGGGAAATATATGTTCAGGTTTACGGGTTTGTCCGGTGGCTTCCCAGCTTTGGGGATGAATATCATTTTTGCCACCTTGCACATTCAGGAATGGATTGATGATATTCATAAGACCCAGCCAAAGGTAATGGGTAGCTCTGCTAAAATTTTTCCGTCCCATTTCGGGAAGCCAAGGTGCTCGTTGACAAAAGGATTTCAAAGTTTAAGGGAGTTCTATGGCAGAAGTTTTACCGCCGTATCCCTCCGTTATTCTCGACTGCGTTGCATAATGGTGATGGTTGGTTCTGTTGATCTGGGCATTTAAGTCTTCAATACATTGTTTTTAAAATCTAGATCTTAGTGCGCTATTCAGTTCAGGCGTGATCTTAAAAATATATACCAAGAAGAGTCTGAACTACTCTTCAAATTTGTCAGTCTCTGTTTAATTGATATCTAGCTTTGTCCTCCTTGCAGTCTTTGATAGCAGTCTGCCAGACTGTATGGGCGTCATTTTCTGTCAAGTCAGTAAATTAAATTGTCACAAAATAGGCTGTTTTTATGTAATTAATCTCATTATTTCTTCTCTTATTTGTCCTGATTGTCTGATATTATAGTCAAAACAAAATAATTACCGGGATAACTTTGGCAATTATATATATATATATATATGAAAAGAATGTAAAACAATATAAGATTTTCAAATTTCGATAGAATCAGCCGAATAGTTACATGTTATTAACCCCCCCTAAAATAGAATTCCCGGGCTACTTTTTAACGCAATTTGAAGATGTGGTTGTTATTTTTAATGTCCCTTCATAAATTTAATCCTTTTTTATCTTGAACATCGGTTATTTGTTCTTCATTTTCTTCATTTGATGTCATTGAAACATTGGCCTCCTTAAACTAAGCAACTCTACTTCATTCACCTTTTTGTAGCTTTTACTTATTGACTAGTCTGTTTTTTCTCAATTTCATATTGAAAGCAAATCTGATGTGGTCCAAGTTGCTTTAATGAAAACAATTTCTTTCACAGAGATCTTTATCTCTATAGGGATTTAAATTAATTTGAGTTTCGTTTTTGCAACCAGCAGAAACAATTTAATACTAACGCCTGACGATATCAACAGGTTGCCTAGTTTTCAATGAAGGTGTCTTAGGCCTGTAGCTCTCCTCTACAAAGGGTTATGGTTTTGGTCTGCTTCTAAAAGTATTTCCAACGGGAGCTAGAAAAGAACTGTTCTCTCGTTACCAATTTTCAAGCACTTTAGTGTAATTATTCTTCGCAAAATTGGTTGCTGGGTAGTTTCTCACATCTATATTTTAGAGCCTCAACCAGGGTTTGCATTTTTAATGGCAAAAACTCTGCTATTTTCAATTTAGATGGTCAAATATTTGAATGTTAGCAGTCCTGTCCTAATTTTAAAAGTAATTGTAGGTCAAATCTCACTGGTAGGATGGTAATACTGAAGGCCACTTAATCTTCATCAACCGATGAATATGCTTCAAACGGTGAGATAAAGGAAAAACAGTTAAATAAATATAAGTATTAATATAATAATAGTTATTTAATTCTCCAAGATGACAAAAGTAAGTCAAAACTTTTTTAAGTAGCTAACCAAGTAGAACTAACATTATATTAAAATAAAAAAATAAGTTGAGAATTCATAAGTAGGGCTGCAAATTTTGAGCACCCCTCATTTATGTAATTAGAACGTTGAAAAGAATGACACACACCAATATCACAGTATTTCCTAGTATATCACAGCAGATAAGAGCATAGTATATTATAAAATATTATTGCATATGAGAGTATAGCATAACAGAGAATTGCATAATCTGTCACAGCATAGTATAAAATAACATAGTCTAACATAGCATAGTATAGCATAGCATAGCACAAAATAGTATAGTATAGCATAGTCTAGCCTAGCTTAAAAAAACATAGTATAGCCACATACTCTAACATAGCATAGTAGAGAATAACCTAGCCTAGCATAGCATAGCGTAGTATTGTTTACATAGCCTGGTATAGCATAGAATAGCCAAGCCTAAATTCGCCTAGTATAGAATAGCATATCATAGCAGACCATAGCAGAGTGAAACCTACCCTGTTTTAGCCTAGAAGAACCAAGCCCAGCCAAACATAGGATAGCGTTGGGACTACTTTGGCAATTATATCATCGAAAGAGAATGTAAAACAACATAAAAGATTCAAATTTCGTTAGAATCTTCCGAATAGCTATTAAATTATTGCCGAAACAAAACAATTTCCGGGTTAAACTTGGGGGACTTTGGCAATTTTCTGCATTTGAAAGTGAATTTAAACCAACATAAGATTTTCAGATTTTAATAGAATCGGCATAAAAGTTATGATGTTATCGCAAAAACAATAAAAAAGCAAAACGGACACCAACCAACCAACATATTTAGATGTAGTCACACGCGACTAAAAATTGTGAATATTTGTTTTTGCACCGGTGTCTGTGTACGTGGTGGTATGTTTGAGAAACTTATCACAAAGGGGGCTAGTATTTTATATAATGTCTAATCCAAATATAATCATAATTCGAAAAGGTTCTTGAGTTTGAAGCAGCCTCGTTCTTTCACCAGCGTTCCGTGAGATTTGAAAGATTCACTAACTTTATCACCTAATCTGTGAGTGCAGCACGAGTGTATCATTTTCAAATTCACTTTAATATTTTTTACAGTTAATATAATAGCCTAACACCAAACGATTGTACCGTTGGTGGGTTATAAACGTTGTGACTAAAGAATTCCTTAAACAAATATGATTTTTCCTTTATATCAAGGATGATAACCCACGAAATATTTGTACTTTGCTTGTTCCATTTGTATGTGTTTATAACATTACACTTGTGTGTGCCCTGTACATTTCTATTTATTACCATCTTTCCAGTTTTCGGTTGTGGTTTTCGAAGTTGTTATGAGGAATCTTTGAGAAATTACTCTTGATATATTTATATCTGTATATGGCAGGTGGCTATCAATGATGATAACCAACAGAATATTGTGCTTTGTTTGTTCCATTTGTATATTTTTATAACATCACACATGTGTATGCACTGTACATTTATTTTTATTACAAACTTTCCAGTTTTCGGTTGTGGATTTCAGAGTTGATATGAGGAATCTTTTAGTAATTACTCTTGATATATCTATATCTGTTTATGGCAGGTGTTTATTGATAAATTAATACTAGCATTAATTAACGAATAAAAATCTGACGTGGACATTCAACTCCTTCCATATATCTCTCTGCCCTCACAAAGAAGACATTATTCTATCGCTTCCACAAGTAGACATTAAATCTAAACCTAAATTATCTACTTTTGCACTTGATTTTATTATTCTTAGGCTTTATACTATAAAAACTTTTGATTTCTCGTTTTAATTTCAAATTTCAAACTTATACAATTCTTTATTTTAACATTATATTTTAGATTAAAATTTACTCCTCTAAAACGTATGTCTACGTGATTATTGTATTTATTTGGTTGTTTTCTTTATGTTTATCAGTATAGTAGCAGAAGATAACCAGTAAATAATGACAATGATATTTGAAGATCTATTTCCCATCATGGTATAGGCATTTCCCAGAAATTTGAAAAATTTCTGAATAAGCTTAACAATGCCTCTCTCTCTCTCTCTCTCTCTCTCTCTCTCTCTCTCTCTCTCTATATATATATATATATATATATATATATATATATATATATATATATATATATATATACCTACGATATATATATTTGGAATCACCGTAATCAAATGCATTAGTGGTGACAGTTACAAAAATTTCAGGGAACGTATAATCTTACCAAACATGCCTTAGCTTAAATATTAGTAAATTCTCACCCTACCAATCTTCCAAAATACATATTTGGAATAAACATAAGAAATTGCATTTTTGACACTGTTGTGGTAAGGCATTATATTATATCAATACTATATTATATCTATGGGGAAGGGACTAATAACTTAAAGGCGAAACAACAAAGGGGCAGAACGCCACGAGTTTCGACGCGTAGAGTAGCGAGAATACAGTGCAAAACGAGGTCAGGTAAAATTTGGGCAATGGCAAAGCTCGAGGTTTTTTAAAGAGGCATATACAAAAAATAAAATTTTATTTACATAAAGTAAGAGAATCAATGGGCAAAATTACATTGGTAAATGAGGGGGGGAATGGCAGAGTTATGCATCAGACTCTGAAGTTAGAAATTAATGCATTACAGAAGGAGACTATTTCAATGAAGAGGATTAACTCAAATTGGATGCCGAAAGGGGGGAGGGGTTGGCTTACGGAGGATTTCGGGTAAGACGTGAGGTTAAGGTTTCACGGATGTCTTCAGCAGGCAATAAATGTGAGGGCGAGGGCACTCGAGGCTTCTGAGCGGGAAATTGACGTGATGACGGTTCTCCAAGGGGACAGGACGGTAACGTCCGGTCCAGGGGAGAGTATTTCGGCCGCCCGAAGACGAGGAAGGAACGAGGACGGCTTCTGCAGGAGTTGATGAGTGGAGTCAAACAAAATCGCTCGGGGGCGAACGTCAAATGGAAATACCTCACTGGCTGGCTAATTCCAACGATACGAAAAGTTCAGCCATCACTTTGCTTGGTTGTCAAGGACCTGACTTAGAACTCGGGGGAATGCTTCTTGGATCATGGCAGGACTCATCAACTCTGTATCTCCCACCTGGAAGACGAGCCCTGTATATTTAGGGCTCCTCCCGCAGGGGTGGGGGGAACATGGGATGTTTGGCCAGCGCTAAACTCGAATGGCCTCGAACCTTCACGCCCAGGCGATTCTATCCGGCGAAAAGGTGGTCCGGGGTGGACACGGTTTGAGGGTACCGCTTGTGGATGGAGGGAGAGGGAAGGCTAACCCATTTAAGCCTAACCAAATTCAAGAATTTTCTTTAACGCATGGACGTCACTTCCTTGCTGGAAAAGAAATTCCATGTGGAATTCCCCCACAGACCCTATGATCGAAAATTTGGAGAAATTATAGTAAACCTAACCTAACCAAAGTTCCTCTAAGTTAACTTTGAACTAATAATTACACACCTTCCCACAACAGAATATTTTTTAGACTTACGTAAAAATTAAATTTATGTATGGTAAAATTTACAAAAAAAGATAGGTAAATGTACATCAAACCTAACCTATCCTTATCTAACTACAAAACTAATAATTTCTCCAAAATACCAATCATATTTGGAGTCGTTGTAAGGAACTGCATTACTGGTAGAATATTCACAAAGATTGGTGACGTACACCATATTTAAAAGATCCCTAAATTTATTTTACACCTCTACAATACACCAACGTCATAGATACAAAGCGAGCTTCAGGAAATTTGACTAAATGATAATTAAGAAATTTGATTCATCCATTAATCCCATAGGCTACGAAATGAGGAACTCATCGATAAATTGGACTAATTTTCTCTCATTCTCGAGTGAGATGTCAGACCTAAGTGTTAACACACTAAGCACAACCGACGCTGGATTTGGTACACGAATAGTTTATTCGTATTTCCTCTTTGATTTTCTTTGTCAAGGTGAAATTGTCGTTAGTCAAAATTCCACCTTACTATTTCTAATTACAGGTAAGCATTTAAGTAAGTGAAAATGTTATTAAATTGGAATTGATAGATTTGTCTCATTGTGTCCAGTTTGCATAGAATCGACCACTTGGACTCATGTGCTCTATCCTTGAGCACTACCTTTGTAATTTACTCTTTTAAGTGCCACTTCAGAAAAAAATAAAAAAGAAGTGTTTAAGTTTATTTGGAAAGATTGGACAACACTGCAGGAAACTGAGGAAACGATGAAGGGAGCAGAGAGATGAGAGGAAAATGTGAAAAGGATGAGGCTGTTAGAAAGGAGAAAAACACTGAGTAGGCATAATGTAAACCTGGTCACAAGTACGACTTGATTCTTCTTAAGAGCTCCTTCCTAGGAGGTGTCAAGTAGAGCGTAGCAAGCCATGCTGCAACTAAAATCTTAAATATAGCGTACTCTCTAAACTTCAATGCACAGTAAGGAATCAATATAAATTGAGTGTTTTTTGCGTGATCTGAAAAGTTGCGCTGAGATCCAGGCTTATTTTAATCTTTCTCATAATCTCGCTTCCCAACTTCTTTAGTTTCTTTATAAAACTCTCCTCACCAAATTTATAAGGAATATGAGCTCGTTTGTTATAGCTCAAATGTTGAATAACATTAATAATCATGATAATGGTAATAAATATTGGAAGAAGATGAATTCGTTGTAGGATATATTTACCATTTAGTCTACCTGGCTCCTTGTTAACCTCAGTTTTAAAAATTTAAAAAGTCCTACATAGAATTCCACATATTCAAATGGGTCCTTGTAGTCAATAGAAGTTACCATATCTCTGTATATCAATATTTAATATGTGAATAATAGATTCAATATATTAGTAGGTTAGTTCCATTCAGAAATGTAAAGGAGATTATCGCTGAATTATTCGTTCGATTTCATCAAAATTGATCGTTACGAGATGTCATTTACGAGATAGCTTCGAAGGTTTTTAGTGAATTGTATATTTTATAAAAATTGCTTTATGCTATACATCTATTTGGGGACAGAAATATTTTGGAATGTACTAATGTATTAATACTTTTCAAAACAATGGCTCGCCTATTAGAGTAACCAGAAGCTTAGATATATCTTTGTATCCTGCTTTACAAATACCATGTGGAATCATCTTCAAGTGAACTATAACTGTTCTTTCTCCCTATTGCACAGCCATATTTTTCCCACAGTCTGCTGGAAACTGATTGAATATCACTGGTATGATCATACAATGATGCGACACTGCTAAGGCCAACGCCGTATTAAGCTGTTATATGATTCCCACTATAAATCTAGCGTTTCTTGCATAATTTCTCCCAGATCTCTCAATCACCAAGGCTAGAGGTTTTCACATATAATTAAAGGTTAAGTCGCATCTTAAAAGTGACAAATTTATTTAACTGGAAATTAGATAAGACCATCAGAAAAGGATTATGCAAATGGCTAGTCAATGAGCTATAGTTGGCAGCTCTTGTTCCCATCCCCAATTTCAGTTCTACATGGAATCATAGATAGGAGGTTTATATTTAGTTTCTGTGCGTTTGTAGAAATAAGTGAGGTGTGATAGTGAGTGAATTGGTGGAGTTGGCTTGGCTGGTATGGAAGGCTTGTAGGTAGTAGGCCTACTTATTTCTTTCAGTTGAATTTGTTCTGATTTCCAGAGTTTCTCACGGGGAATATGATTTAAGGTTGGCTTCTAGAAGCATCCTCGGTAATCACGATTTGGAGGAAAAAGACTCGAAAAGAACGCTGCAATATCTAGGCTTTATTCTTAGCTTGGGCCTACCAAAATGGGGGCATGCGGAAGAGTTCACGTCCGTTTGCGGCTGAGTGTGAGTTTTCCGTTAATTTTAGATAGCTAAGTCTAAGGAGGCGTTACTTAAAGATGAGGGAAGGATTCGTGACGCTAAGAATAACAAAATAGCAAGTAACCTATATTAAGAGAGGGCTTAACCTATTCTCCATCTATCTTATTCTACCCTTTCTTGTGTGTGTGTTTAAATATGTTGGTCGCAAAGGATAAATTTACAGCGACCCAGAACACTTCAGAATTATATTTTCGGAATCATTCTGAGCATTTGTTGTTAGGAGAGTAATCTTGGAACTTGAATTATTCCATAGTCTGATATGTTTACCTCGACTACTACAGTTGCTCACGTGAAAGGAAATATACTGGTTTGGGTAGTAATCCCGTGAAAAGAAATCCCTAAAATACATAACTTCAAAAGCCAAATCCCTAAAATCAATAATCCCGAAAGCCGAAATCCCCATAGTAAATATCCCAAATATCACTATCCTGAAAAGACCAAATTTATTTGTTTGTGCATTTATGATTTGATACAGGTTGCTTGAGTAGATAGCTGATTAAAGTGAAATCAATGACCTAACCTAAGCAAACTTAACCTAACTTAATTATGTGCATTTCAGGATAAGATGACGGCTTCGCAATTGTTTGGTTGTTCGATCCCAATTATACTTTCTGCCGAAATTGTGTTCAGTAAATGAATCATAGAGGCGTGACATTGAAAATGGGGAAATTCAGTTGGAATTCCACACATTGGTATGTATTGAATAATAAAAGAATTTAAAAAAGAACAATGTGAGGTTGAAAATACCTTGAGCGTCATCTCCGAGGTTAACTGCGCTTGAAAAGAAATAAAATTCTTATGCAAGGCAACGCAAGCCTTTATAGCTTGTGTCAGAGACCGTGAGCATTTTCCAAGTTTTGCATATCTTCAGACGATTGCGATTAATCTCGCTCTCTAATCACCTTTTGCTTACTGGTACAAGCTGTATCTGCTAGTCTGGTGCAGTGTAAGTATCGCTTTATATAATTTTAAATAAAATTTTAGAGCCCAGGCTTTGTAACGGAGCTAGAAATTTTCCAAATACTTATCCTGCCTAAATAAACATAACCTACAGTACGTCCAGGTGCATGTGCTGCAAGTAGGGATTTCTGCATTGATTTCGGAATTTTAGAATGTGGAGATTTCTGCTTTCGGGATTTACTCCTACCCCGGAATTATGCACCTTCATGTACTCCAACTACAAAAGAAATCAGAAGTTACAACTGAAGTTGTCTAGCAACTTCAATGTATGAAAGAGTGAAAGAAGGTAATTGGTTACTAATTGGTTTACAACTTCTATGTCTCTCCTTCCTTTTTTTTCTTTTTATTCTTCGTACGATATATCTCTCTGCAAAGTGTCAGTTCTTCATTTCCCTCATCGTCTCTCTTTTCTTTATCATTAAGCAATGTCCTATTGTTGATATTGTTGTCTTCATCAGTGATGTGATTAATACCTGGGTGCAACAAAGGCATAGAGATTACCTTGTCATGTGAAGTCCAGTGAAGAAAATCTCGTAGACCGTGGCCCAATGCTCAAGCAGGAAGTTGTTTTGAGCATACTTTTTGTTTATGTGATATGTGCCGCGTCTTTTGGTTCTAATTAACTCGTATTACTTACTAGATAGTTTAGATATACCTAGAGTGTAGTATCAATCTCTCTGAATAATTTAATGTTTGTTACTCCTATTGTTTTAAGAAATCCTTTACCCATCTAAGAAATGAGCCTTCAGGTTTGTGATTATGAGCATGGAGTTTTTTATTTTTCTCTTTTCCCTGCTAGATTTCTTTCACGTGCCATTAAATAGGAGTAGGCGTCTAAAAATCTTTATCGCACATTCTGGGTTGATTCCTTTCATTGTTTCACTACTTTATTTCTAGTATGTTGCAATGCATTTTGGAATGACCGCCAAAATTTGCAGCAACTAAGAGGGAAGTTTATTCACCAATTCTCGCACTTACTGCGAAACAATTGTTTTATGTGCTCCAAGCCGTTGAAATTGGGAGCTAGTAAAACATAACGGTCCTATTTAATCCTTTTAAATACTAGGTTTGCTAGTTTGGCTTATTTGATGAATTAAAGTCTTAATTTTCCCAGTTGAAGAAAAAGCATAAAATAAATCTTTGCTTCTCTTTCATGTAACATAAATTTCTGTAAATAAGAGTGTAACAAGACTCTTCTGCATAAAATCATATTTTTTATTTATATTTTGTTTTAGATTATACATGATATGTATGGACGCCTCAACCTTTGTCTACTTAATTTAGTGAATTTTTTACATTTTATGAACTCCTCCTATATTTCGCATTTTTTGGTATCTTTTCCATTCGTCAGTGAATAGTTGATCCTTGTTACTAATGATCCTGGTGCCAATTATAGTTAATAGTGTGGCACTACCTCAGCCTTCGATAACTTCTTTTTATCCCAGTGTTTGGATCGTCGCTGTTTAACAATTTAAAATACCCGTATTTGTGAATGGTGAGATTTGATCCTACGATGTATGGGTTTGATTGAAAAGCACGATTCATCAACTTATTCAGTGATTGTGTTATTTTGTAAAATATTTAATAGATATTTCAAAAAATAAAGTAAAAAATAGAACATAGATTTAGTGTGACGTTTAATAATTTAGATGCAGTAGTTTCACCAAATCCATTGCACCACTGGAAAATTGTACACACAATTTTTAAGGCTCAATTTAGAATTAAAATGAAAGTTCATTTTATTTGATATTTAATGTTTTTACTTTGAACAATCCTTATTTTGACACATCTAAATATTTTGGCCAAACTTGAAGCACATTTAGTCTATTTTATCCTTAATTTCAAGAATTAAATATTTCGCGCGGAATAATTTTTTTCTCACTTTACATCCCTCTATGTATGCGAGACCTAATGGCCATGCACATGTGGTTGAGGACAAATCATTCCTCATGCCCGTACGCGGTTGACGGAGGAATTCAGCTCATCGACGTTGAAATGCGTACTTTGCAGGTCTTGCCCTCGACATGGGCCTATACGCTGTATTCAAAAGGATTGAGGGGTGGCCCTCTGCGGCGGCCAAAGTCCTTTGACCAGAATTTTATGTTAGACTAAAACTACTTTTCACAGTCTTGGCCGTGTAAGCCGACATATTGTCCTGTTGAAAGCCGTAGTCTGGCTACTGTGTGATCTTTCTCAGCCAAGAAAAAACTTTTGTCGCCAAGATACCGCGGTAATCAAGCAAGGTGAGCCTGTAACGGCGCCCAAACACATCGGCGGCATCTTCTTACAATTCAAATCCATGACAGCGTGCATCGTTTCAAAGGCCGGGAGTTTGGTTATGGACACACAGCAGACCTCTGAAAGTCTCAGAAAAAGCTAACCATGCGCTCTTTATGAAAGTTGATGACTCGATCGACCCTGAAGGTTTTTTTCATCAGAAAAAATGAGAATTCAATTACCAAGACTTTTCCTGTCTTTAAGTAGGCGAGGACAGCACTCTTATGTTGTTCTCGCATACGCTCTGTGAGTTGTGGCCTTTTTACAGAACTTAGCCTCTTTCCATACTCATCTTTGAGAGCTACGGAGACTGTGGCTACAGAGATATTCTTCCTTACAAGAGCATTTATTTTGAGGTCGAGAGCACTTTTAAACGCCTTTCTCACATCTAAATGGTGGTCACCTTGAGATTAACCAAAAATAGTGATCAAAAATTTGATCACTGAGTGGTGCTTAACCTTCTTCATTGTTGCAAAACTTGTCACTGACGATTTGCGTTCAGCTACTGCTTCTTAAAAATACGAGGCAGGAGCGTGCAGCTGCATCTCCTGACTCGTCATAACTTATCCTAACACCCCCATAAATTGCCATCCCCCTTCCTCTGTTTTACTCTACTGATTCGCAAAAAATATTGACCGCCCCTTGTATTTGAAATTTAGGATTTTCCTCAAATTAACCCTAACCATGTTTTGTTTGAGATCTCATGATGGCTTCTTCAAGTAGACATAAATGCAATAATGAATTTATTATATTTTTTTTAATTTGTGCTTCCCTAACACTTGTTGGTCAAAGGCGTAATATAACACGAATTTTGCCCAAGCCTTTAAAGGAATATTTTCACGTTTTTCTTGGTGAACAAGACAAGAAGTCTGCCAGTGGAAAGAGTTTGTGACTAGAAAAATAAATACGAAATGTTTTACCCTTTGTTCTCCAAATGCTTTGGCGAGAGCCAAAGGAACACATTGCTTGCTCAACACGAAAGGTGCAGCAAGAAACACTGGCATAATATCTCCTCTCCCAGTATTTCCTCTGCAATTTGACCTATTCTGTATTTAGTTACTTCCATTTCCAGTCTTTAATGATTATGCTTCTTCTGAAGATGAAAGACCACTGTGAAACAAACCTTAGCTCCTCAGCGTTTACCTCAGTTGGAACTGAATACCTTGGCACGTGATTTTGCACTCTCTGAGAAAGCACCGGAGCTCTTAGCTTAAAAGCCAAATAAACAATCCTTTTTGAAAAATTTGCAAAGGTCTTAAATTTCAGAAAATGGGACCAAATTTTTGAAAACATTCTGTCAGCACTCGTTTGTGTTATTTTCCTCTTCACCGATTCTTTTCTTTAGCCTCTTTGTCGTATATGTGCTTTTTTATTAGGTTGCCAGTAATTAATGCCATTTGAGAAGACAAAAATGATCATTAGACTTGTTCAAAATTTTCCAAATTACTTGCAAATGGTTTAACCCATTAACGCCCACCGATCTATTTAGAGATCAGTTAATTTTTTTTTTTCAAATTAGATGTTGTACTTTAAATTGATATATTATAGGAATTTATTAAAGTTAACATATACTTTTATCTATAATAAAATTGTCAATAATGCAATATTAAATTTTCTGAAGTTAGAGGAAATTTAATTTGTCATAAATTTTCAGAGAAAAATGAGCAATGCAAACCATTAAATATAATATTGTAATATACCTTTTTTCTTTTTTTTGGCATAGATATGATAAGTAAGATGTAAAAAATAAGTATTGTCATGATATCGGCAAGTTTATTTAGATAGTATAAGAACGAAAGCCAAAGCAATTTTGGTGATCTATGAATAGATCATTGGGAGGATATGACATCAAAATCTGCATAAGGTAATCATTTCATAACATGACGCAATCATTTGTTATAAAAGGAAGCGCACCCTAAATTACATTTTATCATTTTATAACATGGCGCAATCATTTCAGTACATGACGCAAACATTTCATAACATGAAGCAATCATTTGGTATAAGAGGAAGCGCGCCCTAAATTACATTTTACTTTACTCTGATTCATCCATCCATTAATATGACGTATCGCGGAAGAAAACTTGCCAATATAAAAGGTACTATTGAAGCTCTTGAAGATGTTAAAGAAGAAGTTGCAGACGATATTGAAATTGCTATCATTCCACCTGATGTTGATAGTTTATCTGATGAAGATGAGGCCGGTAAAGATATCCTTGGAGAAGCAACAGTGAATGATATTCCAGGAACTTTAGAACTTCAGTATTATGTTGATACCATATTATGATCAAAGAAAAAAGTTCTGATAAATGTACAACCTTCATGGCCAAAGAGAGTGTCTATTTATCAGAAACTTATTTTACAAAAAAATGACCATGTGTCATTCTTAGAAAAAATTAAAGAAAAGTGTTTATTTAAATCACAGGTTGAACTATTTGAAGTCTTTTTTTCTAGTGGAGTGCACGATCATATAATAAAAGAAACAGTTCGTTATGCTGTTAAACAGAAGAATAAAGGAGTATTTACTATTTCCGTGGAAGAAATCAAAGCATTCTTTGGGATACTATTACTCAGTCGGTACCATCGATTGCCCTCTGAAAGAAATTATTGGTCGAATGAATAAGTCTTGGGCATTGATACTGTAAAAAAGGCATTGTCTTGAAATAAGTATCTTGAAAGAAAAAGCTTTTTACACTTCGTAGATAATTCCAAGGCTGATAACTGCAAAGATGACAAAGGCTTCAAACTAAGACATTTATTCACTAAAATTAACAATTCGTTTAAGCAATTTGGAGTTATGGAACAAAATCTAGCAGTAGATGAAATGACGTTTAGCTATTACGGTCATCGCTCCTTGAAACAATTCATCAAAGGAAAGCCAATAAGATTTGGGTATATATTTTTGGCTTTATGTGGAGTTCAAGGATACTGTTACAAATTCGATTTGTATTGTGGAACTAATCCAGAGAATCCAATTGAACAATTCTCTCTAGTAACAAAGGTAGTTGTCACCATGACTCATGAACTAGAAATGAAAGATACATAATGTGTATATTTCGATAATTTGTTCACCTCCAGAGACTTACTTGTGTATTTACATACGCAAGGAATAAGAGCGACAGGTACTGTCAGAGAAAATAGGTTTCAAGATTGTCCATTGAGAGGTGAAGATCAGAAAAAAGAAATAAGAGGTTACTACAATTATTTATTTGAAAAAAACGGAGAAGTTCTAGTTACCAAGTGGAATGACAATAAATGTGTCACCATTGTAACTAACTGGAATTCCATTAAATCTCTAAATAATGTGCTGAAATGGGAGAAAAAAGAAAAAGCCAAAGTAAGAGTTCCACAGCCAAATGTGTTGAAAAATTCTAACACAAATATGGGAGGCGTAGATCACCACGATTGGCTTTTAGGTAAATATAAGACTGATGTTAGGGGAGAGAAATGGTATTGGCCACTGTTTACACGTGTACTAGATATGGCTGTAGTGAATGCATGGCTTCTTCACAAATTCATACACAGAGAACAAGCATCTGATCTTTTGACTTTCAAAAGACAAATAGCTGTTACATACCTGAAATGCAATTCTGGAAGAAAACTCATGAAATGTTTAACAGTATCTCCAAACGTGGATTCAAGATTTGACAATAGAAGTCACTTTCTTGAAAAAAAGACCAACAAAGAAGATTCTAAAATAAACCATGTAGAGGACGACCAAAGTCATTTTGTGGCAAATGTGGAGTAACTCTCTGCATTCCATGTTTTGAGCCATATCATAATAAATAAAATCAACTTTTTGTCAATAAAATAAACGAAACTAATTATGTAAATGTAAAAACTTATTTTTATGTTATTTTGTTTATGTACGGCATCTATTTTCATATGTTAAAATATATTCTTATATATTACCATTATATTTTTTTATTCAGGAATCTTCCCAATGATCTATTTAGAGATCAGGTCTTAATTGGTCAAATATGGCATATATGTATAAAATCAACTTCAATTTGTTTAAATGCTCATTATAAATAAGTATAAGCCCCCCAAAATAAAGAATTATTAAAAATTAGAAGTTTGGCGTTAATAGATTAAGAATAATATTTCTGTTTTTAAAGCTGAAACAGTGGTGTTAAGTTGGCACATGAGACATCCTCGGTTCACTCGGGAGACCATAGATCAAAAGATGTTGAATATCTAAATAGATTTAGGAATAGAAAGAGTTGTTCTTGGCTAGTTCTAAGCGTAGCCAAAAATGTGTTTGTTCTCTTGCATAATGGTAATATGTTTGACGCAGGCACAGTTCGTTACTTCTTGCATTTTCAAAACAATACTTTTTTTATTACGGATTTAACATTCTCATTTAATATTAAAAATAATAGCTCTAACATTTTAGGAATTTTTACTGTCCTTCATCGTCTTTAAAAACCCTTATTTTTCTGCTCCTTTAGAGTACAACTTACAATTTATAAAATGCTTGTTCATAATAACCTAAATAATTTAGGTGTCGTTTATTCAGTTAAATTTTATGGTTTTCCCAATATATGCTATAGGGAGACTGACAGGCAAAGAACTTCCTTACTCTTGCTATCTTTTATCTCTATATTTCCCCCTTTTGACCTCCTTATTATCCATATAATTAATCTACTGGTTTTTAGTTTCAGCTAGCTTCCTTCTTCTGATAACTTTCCTTGTTTTCCTCCCTCACTTAATCCCCCTTCCTCATTCTCCATAGGTAAGTTCTTGTTTAAGTGGCGATGATAAACTTTTGGTTCACTTATATTTACTCGTGTAATGATTTTTTATTAGTTTTCCTTGAAAGTACTTGGAAATACTGTTTATTTTTATAGGAATATTGCAAAAATATATACATATATAAATAATATATATATATATATATATATATATATATATATATATATATATATATATATATATATATATTATATATATATATATATATATATATATATATATATATATATATATATGAGGAGAAAGGGCCACACATATTTTAAGCAGTTAAAGGATCCCAAGAAAATTAAACCAAATTATTATAGTTACATCGAATCTATGATTTTTTTCAAAGATATTAGATGTCACCTCTTCTATGCTGAGATTAAAGTTCAGGTCATTTTTTATTAGAAAATTTCACCCAATTTGGCTTTTCCTTGTTTGGAATAAATATAAACAGATTTGCATCATTCACCTCAATTTGGTCGTTTCAGCACAGTGCATATGTAGTGCGGAATTTTAATCAGCTTTTAGAGGACTATTTCTATTTATCTAAATGGTTCGAAAATTTTTCTTTATCCTACCTTTCCTGTTTTATAAAGCTGTAATTTTTTTAGCATTATCGCTTGAAATAAAAATAAGTAGAATTATAAAGAAAAATATTTGAAATTTTATTAGCTAGCTTGTCGTGGCTAGTCTATCCCACCGTAGTATAGCCTATCTATGCATATATTACACAGTTCTCTTTTGGCATCTCAAAAATGGCACAATCAACTCTTTTAAAGCGCAGCGTTGTCGTAGAATTAATGATTTGCCATGGCTCCATAATCAACACAATCCGTTTTAATCAAGCAAGATATTGTATAGAATTAGACAAAAAAAGATCCAGAGAAATTACGTCAAATGGAATGCACAAAGCACAATTAGTTATTTAAATAAAGGAAATTACGGTCGTAAGTAAAGTGAGACGGCGGAAACGAATATGGGCAAGTATAGGACTTTAATTTAAGCTGAAAAAACAGTCAGTGAAAGAATTGGCTGCTGAGATACATTTCAATAGAGAGGATGTGAGATCTATTCTGCCTAAAATCTTAATTTAAAGCAGACAAAAGTCAATTTCATCAGGAAACCTCAATGCAGGATAAACAACAAAGGGTATCATTTTGCCTTAGTGTTAAAAATATGTGCAATGTTAAACAATTATTATGGAATCACCTAATTTTCAGTGATGAAAAGCATGCTAAATAAACATAGTTATTGACAGTGGTCCTTGACTAAGTCAAATCAGCAGTTTCATACACCTTTGTACTTCCCCAGGATAACATTATGGTGTGGACTGAGGGAAATTATGATTTATGAGCCCTATTTTTTTGAGGACCATGAAACAGGACAAGGTCATAATGCTGCCAGATTTTTTCATATGCTGAAAAGTATTTCCGCTAATAGAACATAACCTCAAGATTATTTTTAGCAATATAAACCTACAGCCCATAGTGGATGTGTCAGCATCACATTGTTAAAGGCTTGATTTCCTCAACGACTAATGTCGTATAGGACAAATTTTTGCTTGCCAGCCAGCTCACCAGGCTTTCTTTCACCAGTAGACTACTTTCTATGGAGTTTCCCAAAGGAAAGACTATTTCGAGCTGCACCATGCAGTGTCGCAGAACTGAAGAATGAGTTTAAGATAATAAATTTTGCTTATCATATTGATGAGTGAATAGAGTCCAGTGGTGGTAATTTCCAATGTTAATACCCATAAAAAAGGGGGCTAATAAAATTTTAAATATTGTTCTTTGTAATGAAACCCTATTCTTACTTTAAGCCTTAATGGCTGACAAATTAGAGACTTATAAAAAAGGAATAATTTTGGCTTTCACCGAGTATAAAAATTTCTTGGAACTCTCTTTAGATGGCTACAGCCAATCAATTTATTGAACTAATTCATTTTGTCTTTACTCCTTTAAGCATTTGTTTCAATTGATATGGATAGGATTTTTTGTGAACTCTTTATGTTTTTATGTTTGCGACATTAAATCTGTATTTTTGGAGTAGTATTTATTTTATCTTTGAAAGGGGCAGGATAACTTAACTACAAAAAGGACTTCTAATGTTATTCATTTGAGTGTCCAGAAAGTATAAGGTGCAGATCCTTAGAAATTGAAGAAAATGCATTGTAATATACTGATTTGTCTAGCCTATAATTTGTAACATCTAAGTATGTTTCTCTCCTAAATGTCTTGAGATCTGGTTCTGTTTAAAAATTAATAAAACATAGATGCAAATAAGGGAGATTCTAGTGTGGTATTCATCTTGATAAACAAATTACACAGTGATCTAAATGTCATCTAAACGATTAAAGAGTTCTAAATTGTTTAAGAATTCATAATCATAAATATATGCGCCATCTATGTCCATTTTGGAGACAAATAATTGTTGTGTCCAAGTTACTAAACGTAGTGGAGAAGGGGGGCAGAGATCTCATTGATAACATTTTTCCTGAAAAATTTGCACTTAAACGAAAACAAGGTATGCGATAATTAGTCTCAAAGTCGTTTAATAGAAGGATACGTTGCAAATATGGATCAGAATCATCGAGAAAAACTTCTGAAGGTATTTGTGTTGTTTCAACGGACGCTTTTGTGACGAGGGAAACAACATCAATGGTAATGAGACGTTTTCGTTCCAGGCAACTGTTCGCTATGTCCTCAATGGAAACATCTCAGTTTTTGATAAGTAAGGCAAAAATGTTTTTAACATGGGCAGATAGTTCACGGGAAAGATGCTCGGCCACGTTTTAAGGATGGCTATTAGTAGGGAAATAATTGGTCTGATTAGTAAATTGGGTATGGGTATTTTGGGGTAATGTATTGAAACTATATAAGATTAGAAGATAGGTGATTCTTTTAACCTTTTCTAGATATATTTTCAAAATTACTTTTATTTCTTAATGAAATCTTTGTAACTTTATTATTACCCTTGATATTTTGTTTTTCAGCCGCATTAAACAGAAACACGGAGAAATGACACACTTTTCTGACCATAGTCCACGCAAAAGTGCACCTTTCCCTACTTTAATAACAGATTTCCCTTTACAAACTTTCTGCGTGTACGGCTTCAAACTATTGCGCTCTAATGTTCAGAAAAATATGGATATTTATTTACCTGTCTATCTATCTCACTATCAAGAATATTTTTCCTTCTTCTATCTCGATGGCAATAGTTTTTCATAGGAGTGTGACAAGCTGAGATTGCTAACTAGAGCCTTTAGGTCATTTGGGGTAAAAAGATATGAGGTATCATCCTCAAAATATACTTCTTCTAATTCTGTATTTTCTTGAACACAAGAGGTATTTTCGTGACTGATGTGAGGAAGGCTTAAAAGACAGGTACTGGAATTTCATCACAATGAGTTACAATACGATGTGCTGATTAAAGATCAGGATACTTGCTACTGCTCTTGTTCTTTTTTTAATCCCCTTCTTACCTATAGCGCAAAAGTATAGGTCAGTAAAATTATTGTCGGCTCCCTCCCTGCTGTACTAGTTTCATCAACGAAATATTCGGTGAATGTCTTACATACCATGTGTGGCGCTCAATTTTATTCTGGTCACGAAAATTGCAGGATTAATAGGCTAAACGAGAAACTCCACAAAATGGACGCTCGGTGGACTTGGCAAATCCGAATCAATTGTTTTTCATGTGAATAACAGGAGCACTATGTATAATATCATAATAAGTTAATGAAAAGACATATGGAAATTTGTATATATTAATTTGTATAAAGAAATGGAGAATATTTATGCATTAATTTGTATGAATAAAATGAGACAAGTGGTTGTCGAACTAGCTTGCGGTAGGCACAAATAGACGAACATGAAGGCTATCAAATTGTACACCAGTGTCAATCATCTTAACAGTGAACCGTAAATATTTAATTGCATTACCATTAACTTGCCCTATATGTTTATGTAATCTTTCATCCTATTAAAGTATATTTTTGTAGCCGTGTTTGAATATTCCTTTTCCTAGCAACTGTGTATTTAAAGCACTCTTAAAGCCATCCCCATGCGGAGCCTTAATTTCACTAGGCCAGTAGGCTGTGTGCATATAACGGCGTACTCTCGGTCATACCATCACATAAAACTGACGTCAGGTCTTTGGGTTTGTAAATGATTCCACCCTATCTGATCTTTTTGCTATTTTCTTGACTATCATTATTTCCACTCTATACAGTTTCAAGTGTCAAGAATATCTCAATAGGCTATTATATTTTTTATTAGTTCAGCGTATTTTGGTGAGTCAAGCTGCCACAAATTAAACGGCAAGAATAGCCGCCAAATTTTGGTATAGTTGTAGTAACATTACCAGTAGACTCTGTCCTGAGTCAGGTTCACTCGTTAGTTATTTTTGGGGGGATGTGTATAATTTCGTGGAACATTTAGTAATTTTTTGTCGGTTGGTTGAATGTTAATCTCAAGTAGGTTAATTTGTTAGGAAGAGCCTCAATTGTTCTGCTAAGCATTCCCGTGTGCCGAAAAGACGAACAAGGCATATTCAGGATGTCTTCGTTCGATCGTTTTCATAAGCAGGGAGAGAGCTTAGGACTATCAGGAGAGGATTTAATCGCTTAGGTTTAAGAAGAAGAACGAAACTAACGGGCAGAAAGGAAAGAAAAAGCACAGAGAGAAGCAGAAGAAGCACATAGAGAAGCAGAAGAGAGAGAATAAATACGACAGCACGAGAGAGAATTAAGCCGTGATTATGTCGAAATGTCTTCTGTATGATCACGTAATCATCAGCCACAAGCACTTTCGCTAAAAACCTCTGCCTATAAAGACGGAGAAGATTTGTGTTCTTATCTGACCCACTTTGAAATTTTTTTCTAAGTTAACAATTGGAATATAGAATCAGATGGAGTTGCCCTTCTACTCTCCCTCTTAAACCTTCGTCTGCGTGAAATCTTCATTTGTCTCCTATCGAAAGCAATTCTGGATTATTCAACCCTAAAAGCAGAGCTCCTCTCTGCTGTTAATATAAATCCGAAGTTCTATCGGGTTAGACTTCGCTCGGCTAGGATACAACCGAAAGAAACGTTTAAACAATTTAAGTTCGCCCTTCGCCGCAATTTACAGTTTTGACTGGACTCCTCACAAGTGACTAAGGAATATGAGTCATTAGTCGACTTTATTTTAAGGGTCAACTCATGGCTACCCTTCTTCGAGAATTGAAGTACTTCATAACAGATAGGAGAGCTTCGTCGTTTAAAAAGTGTGTAGAGGAAGCCAAACTTCACGCTTTCAGCCATGACCTATATACCAAGGAGATCAAGGAGAGTCAGCCCCGTCCCCCAAATTTAAGTTTGGGACTAAGAGGTTCCATGCTAAGAATAATAGTAGCTTGTGAAGATTCCGGCACCCCATAAGCCCAAACCTTATCCTCAGCGTTAAAAAAAGACATAAAGCCTTAAGCATTTCATTCTGCGTCGTCTCACTACCCGCGTACCCCATTCTATGGTTTGCGTGGGAAACTCCTGGTGATATTAGTTTTAACTGCGCCAAGAACTCGAAGCTATGGACCATTCTGAATTAACAGGTCCATTAAGTAATCGCTTCTCTTTCCCCTAACTCTCCTGCCTCATCCTCGCAGTTGCCACCTGATTCCTCTCACTCGGAACAACAGGTAAATTTCCTGCTCAATAAAAGCTCCCCAGTTAGCCTCAAGTTTGAGAACGGCACGATAAATGGGTGCCGAGTGTCAACCCTTTTAAAAGACATGCGTTGCACATGCATAGTAGTCGCGGACAAGCTGTTGACCCCAGGAAGTCCATAGCATAAGAAATTTGCCAGGATTCACGACATTTTAGGTCGTGCCACTAAGTTCCCTGTGGTAAAGTAATACATACAGTGTTAGTATTTCACAAGATGTGCCGATCTAGTAGCTGCCCCGATAAAGTTTTGCTCTATTCTTATCGCAAAGAGCGTGCAACTCTCCAGAAAACCCATCGCGCAACAAGTGATCACCAGGACCCAAGATGCGAAAAATCCCGTTATCTCGGTAGCTTTGACGTCTTCGTCAACCCTGGAGCTCGAGTTATCCAGTAATGATTAATTTGCTGAAGCTCAAAATAATTGCACTTCTTTGCAACCACTGTAGGAGAAAGCCAGAAAAAAGGAGCTCGAAACCGTTTGCAGACCTCGCCTTCAAGAATTCTGACATCAAATCCAAAGCACGGAAATTCGAAGCAGGCAAAGAAGTACTACTTCTGTTGCCCTTTGATTCTAATAACCTCCTATCTCAGTACAAAGGACGTTTTTCAGTATTAGAATCCCGAGGCCTGGTTTACGACTTAATTCATACACGCTCAGTTAATAAAGTATACCACGTCAAATTGTTAAAAAGGTACCCGAGACGTGCATGCGTTAGTAATGTGGTCGCTTTAGACGAAGAACCAATCTTTGAGGCAAATTACCCAGTCGAATCGATTTACCTCGTTCAAACTGTCTGTGTGGAAGCAGACGACGAATACCCTTTGCTGTCTCTCCCCTTCCCCAAATCGGACTCAGCCGCCGAGCTCGATTTTAACACCCGTCTCCACCCATTGAGAAGGCTCAATTGGCGAGCCTCTTCGTTTAAAGAGTGTGTTGATGAAGCCGAACTTCACGCTTCGAGCAACGATTTATATCCCAAGGAGATCAAGCAGAGTCACCCCCCGGTTAGACTTAGTTTTCGAAACCTCAGGTTGTTCAACCCAATTCACTCATGAGATTGTTTTAAAAACTCAAAAACCAGTAAGACCTAAGCCTTACCTATTCCCGTGCATTTAATGCTCGCGTTTGACGCCGAAGTAGAAAATCTGCTCAGGTTAGGGATCATCAAGCATTCCTCATCTGATTTTTGTGCCCCGATTGTGATGGTCAGAATGGTCGATCAATCATTTAGGATGTGCGTTGATATTCGAAAATTAAATTCAGTCACCCAGTTCGACGCTAATCCATACCTTTAATTGATCAAAACCTATATCATTTGGAAGATGCAAAATTCATCTCCGCAATTGATGTAAAAGCGTACCATTTGATTCTCCTCTCCGAATCTTCTAAGCGCTTTACAACTTTTGCTACAGACAAAGGCTCAATGCAATTTAACCGTCTTCCCTTTGGTTTGGTAACTGGGTGTGGTAAATAAAATAAAAGGATGCGCAGAATTGTAGATGGCATAGTCAGTGTAACCTTTTATTTTGACAACGTACCTGGGACGAGCACGTACACTCCATTCGCGTTTTTGTAATCCGTTTGCGTGCACAGAGACTCAGGATAGGCCAGTTTAAGTTTCATTTTGCATAGGATACGATTAAATATCTGTGTTTTAAGTACGAAAAGAACCAGATTGTCCCCCTAAAAGACAAATTTGAAGCCATATCTAAAAGGGCGCTTTGCCAGACGAAGAAGCTGCTGCAGTCATTCCTGGGTTGTACTTCATTTTACACGGGCTTCGTTCCCAATTTCGCCACTATAGCGTCACCTCTTAATGCTAGGTTAAAGAAAACAGGACCAGATTCTGTCAGTTTCACTCCACCTGAGGTGTCCAGCTTTAACCAGCTGAAATAGAAACTGATCTCTGCTTATATGATGAGGCACCTAAATGCGAATAAAAAGTTGGGAATTCGTACTGATGCCTCCCATGATGGTTGGTATAGGTGTTGCCCTAATGTAGTGTAGCAGAATCAGGTCAAATGGCAGCCATGTGCCCTCCTGTACCCAAGTGATCCGGAGATAACCTCATGGAGTTGAAGAAAGCATAGGAACCTAGGCGAGGAGGCGGCGGACGCTCTTATCACTCACCTCAGCTGTATTTGGCTAGGGAGCAATTCCATTACCCCCCTCCCTCACACGACCACCTCTCAGCAAGCATGCGGGCTTTCTGTCCAAAGATTGGACTCCATTGGGCATTCCAACGAGTGTTATCAAAATTCCCCCTTCCCCCGAAGGAGTCGCTGACTTTTCAATCAAGATTGCGCGCCCCTTCTCTCCAGGCGCCTATATAACGGTTCGACTGAGTTTAGAGAGCAGCACTGTCACCTTTCCACCTATTCTGACGAACAAGGTAAAAGAGGCTTTACCCCTTCCCTCCCCAAGCAGTGATTTCGTTTCATGTAAAGGCTAAATCGATCCGTGAACTCTGCCTTAGTCAATCGTCAAGCTTCGACTTCAATGAACCCTGCCCTAGTCAAGCGGCAAAGACTGATAAAGATTCCCAACTCAGAAGACGATTAGTGATCCCTCGTATTGAAGCCAGAGGTAAATCAACTTCTTCCGTTGCCTTCACCTTACCCCAACTGGCCCCCTTTTGGCAACGAGCTCATATGGTAATCATAACCGATGCCGCCTGCAGATTGATCTTAAATCTGGCGTATCCCAATTGCTCTATTATTTGTGTGCACGCCTCAGTTAAAATCCCAATTTAAATCACCAACTGTATCTGACCTCTTTATTACCTTAATCGACCTAACTGATCGCGCGTAGATCTTTAACTCCGTCTTGGCTACCATTCGATTTAAATCCAATTTCTATGTAAATACTCGTATATATATTCTTTTTTGTTGTTAGGAAAGTTATATTTTCGTCATTGTCCTTCTTTTGCAACCCCAACGCATACCAGCTACCTTTTTAATCTTTGGCCAACTTGCATTCTGAAATGTTTGTTTAAACGGACCCCGCAAAGTAATAATAAACCTTTCCCCCCTGGACTCAAAACAATTTCACCTTTCACTCTTGGTCCTCAACCCACTTTGCGCCAATCTCCAAAAGACACCCACATATATATATAAAGATATCATCTAGCCATTCCTCAAAATGTAATATTAAAACGATGGAACTTGATATCCCGTTGCGTATGCGTGCAGGAAGCTGTCTGTCTGCCAGAAGGCTTACGCCACCATTGAACTCAAGGCGTTAGCTATAGTATGGTTGAATCGAGATTTTAGAATGTACTTTATAAAAACCGAATGCGTAATTGAAAGTGACCATAAGCCATTGTCGTACTTTCGTAATTTCAAGCGTCAAAATGGACGACTAATGCGTTGGAGTCTGTTGCTCAATTCCATATCAATTCTATATTGTGTATATCAAGGATATTCAAAATTGTTTAGCAAATTGTTTTGGTAGAAATCCTCTAGAAGAGTTTATTGCCATAAATTAAAGATACCATTAGCCTATCTCCTTTTAAATATGTTTGCTGATTTGTTTTATATTTAGGTTAATTGTTTGAAAGGTTGTATATTTATTCTCTGCTGTAGTGTGTTTTTAGTAATGGTTAATTTTTTTTCTTTTATTTAGATACTCAATGTGTTTATAACTTAATTTTAATTTTTAGTTGTTTTTATTTTGTACTGGTGCATTATTATTATTTGATAATCCCGCTCATGTCGGAATTTGTTTGTATCTCGTTGCACTAATTCAATTTTTATAGCATCTCCCCCTTGAAGAAAAATTAGTTTGAGACATTTTTTTGGCATCCTAATTGTAAGCCAAAAATGTCTTGCTGAAAAGGGAGGAGTATGGAAGAATAAGAGAGAAGAAATCCCCCCTCCAAATTTCAGTCTCCCGAAGTTGAATTGATCGTCCCGTGAGAAGCCTACAAGTTCAAGGTCGTACCTACCTACCTAGTCCTTGTCGCGGCACATCAAGGTAAAACGGATTGATCCTCCACTTCGTCACACTCCTCTCACATTAACTACGTCGAATTTCAAGGATCCCCTTTGCTCTAGAACTTGCATAATTGCAAAATCATTACTTAATTAATTATGCCTCGGTCCCAACTTAATTGATAGTGTCAATCATATTAGCAGTGAACCGTCAATATTTAATTGCATTGCCATTTAACTTGCCCTATATGTTTCTGTAATCTTTAGTCCTATTAAAGTATATTTTTTCAGCCGTGTTTTAAAATACCTTGACCTAGCAACTGTGTATTTAAGGCACTCTTAAAGCCGCCCGAGGTGGAGCCTGAATTTTGGTCGGCCAGTAGGCCAGTGTGCGTATAATGGCGTACACCCAGTCATACCATGACAATATCATTATTATTTTAGAAAAAGAAAAGTTTGATTCAGTTAAGACAATAGGATAAATTCGTTCTCACCTTAGCACTAGGCAACCCCCTTTAATTCGCCTAATTCTTGTCGCTCAACAATTTAATACTTCGCGTTGAATAAAAAAACCTGCCTCTCCTCCGCAAATCAATTTCTGACGTGCTGCTTGCCACTTTAATAGGCCCTTATTAGAATAGAAGTATATTTTTTCTACCTCCTTTCTCAAAGTCCTTCCTTACCTCGATTACCCGTATGCCTTTGGTAAGGCCAGCTAACAATAAGGGTACTCATTCAGAATCATCTTATAGTAAGATAATTCCCCATTCATATAAATTGGATACGTTGCTATAAATTGGTAACTTATATACCCATAAACTGGTGACCCTTCATTTCGATCGGACAGTGAAGGTATCAAATAAATGGTCTCATCAAGCTATCGTCATGCAGACTAGGTGAAAGACACTTCATAATTGATATCAACATCAAGCATCACATCTTCAAAGAAACACTAGTTGCTGGTTGGATTCAAATTATAGAGACCCAGTTTCACATTTTCGGAATAAAGAAGAAGACGAAATTTTTCCACATATTGGTCTCATATCCTTCTGAGACACCGTCGAGTCAATGGTCCTGCCGGTACACATTATAACCCGTGTTTCAAAAACCTGGACCGACTTTAAATGTGAGTTAAGTTTAAGCGTCTAATGATTTTTCCTTTTTCTTTCAGATTTAAGAACTTCAGTCTATGCCAAATTTCCACCATGAAAAGATTAACCATTGAACAACGTGTTAAAGTTATCAAAGGGCATTATGAAAATGGACGTTCAAACAGAAACTCATTTCGGGCACTTCGCGATTTTAGGGGATAACATAATCGACCAACCGAGAGTGCAATTGAGAAAATTGTTCGTAATTCAAACAAACTGGATCAGTGGCAGATATAAAAAAGCCATTGCGTGCTCGTTTAAGCCGTTCAGCAAAAAACATTGCTGCAGTGAGCGAGAATGTGACCAAAGATCCAGACACTTTTATTCGTCATCGCGCGCAGGAATTGAACCTCTCCACAACAAGGTTACATAGAATTTTGACAAAATATTTATCTCTACACGCTTACAAAATTAAATTTAAACAGGAACATAAGACTGCTGACCATTTGAAGCGCCGTACATTCGTCAAATGGGTGCATGAGCAAAGACAAGTAGATGATGATTTTTCGCGAAAAATCATCTTTAGTCATGAAGCCCATTGTCATCTTGGTGGATTCGTTAATAAGCAGAATTGTCGCATTTGGGCTGATGAAAATCCCAAGAAGATTGTTAAAGAGCCACTGCACCCACAAAAGGTCACTGGTGTGCATTTTTTGCTAGCGGTTTTATTAAGCAGTATTTCTTCGAAAATGATGCCAGGAATTTTGTTATGGTGACAGGCGAGCGATACCGTGCCATCATAACCAACTTTTTTTGGCCTGAATTGAATTCTGCGGATGTCAAAGATTTGTGGGTTCAAAAGGACCGCGCCACATGCCACACAGCCAATGCAACAATGGCTTTATTGAATGAGAAGTTGTCAGCTCGTATCATCTCTCGAAACAGCGAGGTCAATTGGCAACCACGATCGTGTGACTTGACGACTTTATATTTCTTCCTTTAGTGTCATCTCAAAAGGAAGGTGTATGCCAACAAGCCAACAACAGTTCAACAGCTAAAGTAAAAGATAATAAGGCATATTGGTGAGATCGAGGAGCAACTATGCAGATATGTCATCGAAGATTTTGACCATCGAGTGGAGCTGTGCCGCTGAAGCCTTGGTGGACATTAAGGCGATATTATTTTTTAACCATAATTGCCATCACTCAAATAACATGATCCAATAGTGAAATCAATATATTTTCACTAATAACACCGTTTTATTCACTACTAACATCGATTCATCTTAATGGAACACCCTTTATTATCAGCTTATAAGGGCGCAAGTGATTGGGCTACTTGAGAAGACCAAGCTCGAGCTTTTCTAAAAGCTTATCGCATCCTCCACGCTCACAAGCCGACCCTAGACCATTTGAGAACAACTAAGGAAAATAGCCTTCCAGGTTTAAGTTGGTGAAGAGCTTGTACTAGTTCATTCAGTCCTTGCCGGCCAACATCACGCCAATAATTGCGACACAAAAAGAATTAGCTTAGGCCCAATTAGGAAAACTGGTGAATGAACCTATGTCATTCGATAGAGCGCAGTGTTTTAGTGTAAATACTTGTAGTGTGTCACGAGGACACAGTGCCGTTTCCATCTCCAACGCGTTTATGCCATATAATAATACCGAGACGAATGATAATCATATAAATAATTCCGCGGGAAATGCGTGGTGAGTGCCTCAAAGTGATCACTGTGCGTATAATAGACCGTGGGGATTGAGACCCTTCCGAAAGAACCAAAGATCTGTAGTTGGCCGCTCACATGTGTGATTTGGCGATAAAGCTAAGTCCTGCAAACCCTGATGCATGTGACCAAAGAGAGGAGAACAAATGCAAATGCAACCTTCCTCCGGGCCATCTTCGCCAGCTCCATCGGCGAGTGCATCAATAATTACCGCTAAATTGGTGAAATCTGGTGAATTACACGAGTCCATTCTAAATATTTTAACCGCCAATCGCTGAAAAATATAAGTGCACGGTGAAGTTCACACGGACATAGTGATCACTATTCTTTGCTGATTATTTATTTAGGTGGTCATTGGTAGTCGCGGATACCACCTCACCGTTATTAGTGATTGACTTTCTGAAGCATATTAATCGTTTAGTGGATTGTGCGCGTGGCATACTTATAGAGAAACAAACCCAACTTCAATCTGAATTAAGATTATCTAGAGAGTCTGCGGGAGCTTTAAATATCAATGATCTTCAGCACATACCGCTCCATTGAAGATACATTTCGAAGAAATACGAGGCTCGGTAGGGACCCACACCCGCTCAACCCGCCCCGTCATCGCCACAATTAATGATTCACCATACCAGCTAGTGACGGATTGCTCACAGTACGCTTTTTGTGCTGCCCTGAACCAAATGGTATACAGACCAACACTACCTGTTGCACTCTTTACGAGCAAGCTAACCCTACACAGCAAGCATATGCCGCCTACAAAAGAGAGCTCCTAGCGGCGTATCTTGCTGTTGTCCAATTTAAGCATGTTTTCTTGTGCACTGATCACAAACCATTATTTTCGGCTTTTTCGTCGCCATTAAGTGCAAAAACAGACAGACAGCAATGACATTGTTGGCCATTTTGGAATATATCAGCAATATCACCTGCACGCTTTTAAAGGAACGTAAATTTGGTCTAAATTGATTCTTTTGGCCTCCAAGCTCTGTCGGCAGCGCAAGATAATGATGAGGAAAGGAAAAAAATTCGCTTTGAATTATAATCTTTCCCTTCTTCATGGCAAGCTCATTTATAGTGTGAAGTAATATCAAGATACAGACAACCATTTATCCCTCTGGCGTGCAAAAGGACTATCTTCAATCAATTACATAATCTGTCACACCTTGGAGACAAGACTCCACTACATCTTACCAAATTACAAATTTCTGGCCCAATATGGACGGATATTCACTGCTGGACTGGCTAGTGCCTCTCATGTCAATTATCCAAGATTAGTCGCTACAGGAAATCCCCGACCCTGCCCATTGACATTCTATCTTCAAGTTTCGGAATTGTGCATATCAACATAGATGGACCACTCTCACCGTGTACACTGCCTGGACAATTCTAAAAATCACACAATCTGTACTTAATTTTGTTAGGGATCGAGCTTCATAATGGATAAAAGCCCTAACAATTCCGGACATAAGAGCTGCAACGGTTGCATTAGCTTTCCCAGACGGGTGGATTTCCAGATTTGTAGTCCCGCTTTACGTATCGACCGACAGAGGCGCCCAATTCAAATCTGAGTTTTCAAGGAAATATATACCCTCGTTAGTTTTCATCGTCTTCACACCACCGCGTACAGAACTTCCACGAATGGGATGGTGTAAAGGGCACACAGCACTCTAAAGTGCTCCATAATTGCTGGTCGAAAAGGCTGGCTACTGGCACTTACAATTATCCTTTTAGGCATTTGTCCTTTGCCGAATGACTCAGGATTTTCACCTTTCAAGGCAATTACGGGAACTCCACTCTTGTGCCCAAAAGCCTTAGTCTCTCCCTCGTCATAGGGCAATTGCACTCGATGCCTAAGTCTTTCATGCCTCCAAATCTTCAGAAAACAACTATTGTGTGAGTCCGAATAGAATGCGTTCGCAAACCACTAGAAGCGCCATATGCTGGCCCTTTTCCGGTGATCGAACGCGACAGCAAATTATACAAGCTGGAAGTCTCTAACAGAAGAAGGGACACTGTCTTAGTGGATAGACTGAAACCGGCGAGAACAGGTGCAGGATCAAGTGCACTTCGCTTCGTGGAGGGCATGCAACAGAAAATGATGATACCTCAGGCAATCGACGAGACACATCTACAGAAACCGGAAAAAATAACAACAAGCCTGAAGTTTTCACGCGCTCCGGCAAATGGGTCACGTTTGCTAGGGATACATCATTCATATAATTCTGAATCCATGTGTATGCATTATTGTAGCGGCATATTGAATAAAAGAGGCAGAGGCATAAATATATACATGGCCCGCTACTCTATAGTTTTTTCTTCTTCGTGCCCTATTGTATTTGTACGGTGTCTTAATTATAGCGTTTGTGGAAGAATTAAAAAGGATTGAAACAACTGTGAAATAAATTATGTAAAGTGTTATAAATTTGTATATCTATTTGTAATTATGGTAAAGTTTAGAAGAATATGGCACGATTAATAGGCCGGTTGTGAGCACAGATGTATGTACTGATGTAAGTATCGATGCCCTGTGCGTATCTTAAGACGCTGCCAGAGGTTTGGTGTGCCAAAAATATGTATTTGATATTCATTTACCTATATATTTCTTATGTATTATTCTCTCACTAACTCAATTAATAAGAGGAAACTACTGTAGGGAGCGTGTTATATAATAGGCAGGTACCCGGCACCTAAATTGCAGGATTAAAAGATTAAACGAGAAACTCGACGAAGTGGACGCTCGCTAGACTTAGCAAATACGAATAAATTGCCCTTAATGTGAATAACAGGAATACTATGTATAATATCAGAATAAGTAGATAAAAACACATATTTCAATTTTGTATATTCATTTGTATACAGAAATGGTGAATATATATATTTATTTGTATACAGAAATGGTGAATATATATATTTATTTGTATGAATAAAATCAGACAAGTAGTCGTGGAGTAGCGCGCGGGTCGGCACAACTAAACGAATACGAAAGATATCAAATTGGACACCAGAGACAATAAGAGGATACGCATAAACAAACAATTCGTGTCTTAGGCTACAGTTATCTGAAGACGGGAGTATACTAAGCAGCTGGGTAAATGCAAATTCTAACCAAATGAAATTAGAACACAGATCTGTAAAATCGGGTAATAGTATAGAAATTAAATTTGCTGAAATATGTTAATATATTGTAAATGCACAGCTGTTCAGTAACTCCACCAAATGGGTAGAACTAATGAGTCTAACGACGGAGGCTTGTCTGGCAGGACAAGTTCGATCCAATTAAGACAAGAGGATAAATTCGTTCTCCTCTTAGCGTCACGGAACCCTCTTTGATTCGCCTAAGTCTTGTTGTTCCACAATTCATTACTTCGCCTTGAATAAGAAAACCTGATTTATCGACCGAAAATTTCTTTTGACGTGATGCTCGCTGCTTTAATAGGCCCTCCTTTCTCAAAGTGCTTCTTTACTGTTATGTATACTACTAGTTAAAAGTTTCATTATGTAAATTTATGTAATTGTAATATATATTTATTTGTAATGTATATATTTATTTAATTATGTATATATTTGTAATGTATTTGTAATGTATATATTTATGTAATTATGTATATATTTGTAATGTATTTGTAATGTTTATTTGTAATGTATTTGTAATGTTTATTTGTAATGTAATATTTATTTATTTTTAATGTATATATTTAAGTAATATCGAAACAACAATCTCCAACTCCTTTAGTGATTACCCATAATTCAACTAACTAACCTCCTTCCACCCAAACCACTAACTTGCTACCAATACTTATTTAAGTTTATAATTATTAATTGTGTATCTATTTGTAATGTATTTGTAATCTTTATTTTAATGTAATATATATTTATTTGTAATGTATATATTTATGTTATATCGAAACAACAATCTCCAACTCCTTTAGTGATTACCAATAATACAACTAACTAACCTCCTCCCACACAAACCACAAACTTGCTACCAATACTCATTTAAGTTTAAATTTACACAATTTTAGACAGTTCACCTCCAACCACTTAACGCGCTCTACTAGAATTGATTTGCTCTAGATTTTGTGTAATTAGTCAATTAATGTGTCTATTTTTTCTGTGATTATACAGTGCACAACTACTGCACTGTAAGTCTCTTATAGTTGTCAAATTTGGCGCCTATGTACCTTAGACCTTTCTCTCAACGTGTGATAAGTATTATTAAGATTTTTTATTTGTATGTATTGTATAAACTGTATATTTTTAAATATAATATTCGTGTTTCTCCAAACCTCATATATTTATTTATAACTTTAATCAAGTAAGAGGAGAACTGCCAAATTACAAGCTTTGACTTACTATTTAAACTGCTCTCATCGTTGCTGATAATAATTACTATAATAATAACTTTAAGATATTCATTTTCTATATTTTCTTTGTTTTGCCTTCACCAATAATAGAATTTACTATATAGGAAGGAAAACTTTTAGATTATAAATAGTCTTATAAGACTGATTGGCATAATTTGAACTCTGATTTAAGCAATTAATGTAACTTATCATTGTTACTTAACTGTCAGTACACATTTGGGGTTTCTTAAGACTAGCATAGAGTCCAGCTTAGTCTATAATTAGCGTTCTGTAACCTCGTGTTCATTTCGAGGTTCTTATTATTTTTTTAATGTTGTAGGACTTAACCCTGCCCGTAACATTACCTTGATTACCCGTGATAAGTACGAATTCCCTTGATTAATCATCTTTGGAAATAATTCCCCATTCATATAAACTGGTTACCTCGCTATAAATTGGTAACTTATACCACTATTCGTTTATGTAAAGAACTAATAAATATTTTTATAATATAAATATAAAATACCCATACATGTAAAAAAAGAAAAAAATGTATGTGGCTATAAATCTGAAAAGATAAATTAGGCAGGTAGTTTAATCAGAGGGGAAAGGTTGTTGAGCGCTGGTGGTAATGGGAGATTAGAGAAAAGTGAATGATACACATTTCATTTTAGAGTCGAGTGCGCTGTGAGTTAGTATCCATACCCACTAGTTACTATTTATGGAAAGCCTTATTATAAAGCTTGAGAGGAGGCTGTCCATCATCCACCTCTTCCACCAGCTTCTGTGGGTACGGAAAGGCGGAAAAGATACACGATTACTAGAATAAAAATAAAACAAACACGAATATTGATTTAAAAGCTGATATTATATCTTTATTTATGTAAGTTATTAAAGAATACCTAAAGATTACCTAATACTTTATAGCAGACGACTGTAGCATTCTACATGAGAATTTTTAGGCACAAAAAACTATTGTTCCAATTCAATGATTAAACGTATAGACTTTTAACTATGTATTAACTATCTCTACCTCTGAACTTCAAGGTTAAGTTTAAACAACTAGTTTTCAATATTTTCAAAGCCTCGAGGTATATGTAACACATCCTTAATTTACTGCGTCGTCTCGATTCTCCTTTATAAATAACTCCAACTCTTTTACTTTCGTCTTTTGTTCTCTATGCCCACTCAACTAAATCAGTTTTGGGGGCTCTAGTTTTTACTTTATCCCGGTGTTTATTGAGATTCCTAAGGCTATATACCAGAAATGCACCACTTACTTCAGGTGATGCACACTAACGAGTTAAACAATGGTAGAAAAATTTCCTTGTTTCCAAAACTAAACTGCTGCTTAATTTATTCAAATAGTCGCTGACCCTTTATTTGTTAAGGTCGATACTAATCATCATAGTTATTTTTCTCCCCTTCGGTCAAAACTATTCTCTGTCCTTGTAGAGAGAACTCCAAAATGGTTGTGCCATGAGGACGTGCATAAGCTAAATTTCACTGGATTCAGGGAATCTACAACCTCTCGTTTTTTGTTGAGGCCAACCCCTTTTCAATTCAATCGTCTACTCTTCCACTACCTGTTATTTCTTGTACCTTGGTCACTTACCCTCTATGCACACTGTCCATTGCCTTGACAAATTTCCTCATCAAACCGACTTGGATTTGCAGGGATGAAAGCAATATTTTGCTCGGTTCACCATGAAGGTGGGAGAGAACTTTGTGTGGCCAGGGTTCTCATCCTTGTCTTAACTGCCTAGTCTTGTCTGACATAATTCCGGTCGTCATCCCAACTGCTGTCTCACAAGCACGTAAAGCATGGATACATAGTGTACCTACCTTAAATCGTGAGGATAAGTCCAAATAATTTATGATTACCACATATTCGCCATTTGTGTTCATGCTATTTGAGAGCAGACAGCAGACGGTCTATGCTGTTAGATGTTTCTTTCAGGAAGCGATGAAAACTTATTTCCGTTATTATAAAGAATTGCCTTGAGAATTCTGTAAAGTGTGTCCATTAAAAGTCTCCATTACATAGCACATACTTTAGGCTTATTAAGTTTAGCAGGTCAGCAATGTTGTTGATTTAGACCAGTAAAGAGGCTTGATACAATGTGAAATAATTCCTAACTTCTTTGTCGCGGTCCCAATACTATTGAATGTTGTTCCTGCTACAAGCATACATTTATCTCGAATACGTGAACCCAATAACTAAGCAGATTATTTGGAATGGTTTAGATTCCTGTTTTGTCATTGAGTTTGGACTGAGTAAATGGCACAAGTTGGTCTCCCTCATTTGGCTTGTATGCATCACACTCGGCTGTATCGGTAGTAACACTAGCATCGGAATCATAGTAAAATTAGGCTCAGGAATAGGAATATTGGCACTATATGGAACTGGTTTCATAGCATAAGGAAATTTGTAGTATTGAACATGGTGTTTCTTCTTGAATTTGATGCCTTCCAATTTTGTCATGGAGAAGAGGCTGTCGGTGAGGTGATCTTTGCCTTCCTTCCACACTATTAGGACAACAAATGGTATACTCTTTATTTTTTATTGCTCCAATCCCTTAAATTTTCCATACATGTTTTACCGCAAATACGGGGAGCAAATGTCATATCCTGCTCTCTTAGTTTCATTACAAAGTAAGCACTATATGCATTTTTTACAAAATCCGCGATTTTTGCTTGACGATATAAAAGAGCGACATGTCCGTAGATCTAACAAAAACTATTAGAATAATTAATTATTACACGAACAATCCATTGTAATGCAAATCTAGAGATTAAAAGATGAATAAAATATGTTAAGTATGGTTACTCATAACTAGTTGCGACAAACAGAAGTAATAAATAGGTGGACGATCGCAAAATTTTGGAATATAATTCGAGGGTATCTTAGAAACCAGACCTGATGAAAGAAAAGTAATTATATTAATAAATTCAACAGGCAAAAATTTTTATAAATTAGTTGGAAAACATATAAACTCTTTACCTTTGAAGATCATATTTCATAGGTTTCTTTTTTATTTAATTATGGAAATTATAAAAATTTTCATTCTAAATAGAGTTTCTCATTAATTTCCTTTTTTAACACTTTGTTTCGGTTGAATGGATTTCATCTTTTAAAATTTAGTATATTTAGATCCTATTATGGGTGTCGTAGTTTTGGGTTTGCGTCATTTTAAGAAACAAATACTTGGGCATAAGTTGCTGTACACAACAGCCTACTATTAGGCAATATTAAAAAGCAAATAAAAAAATAACAATATCTAAATAACACATAAATATGATAAAAAGGACAAAGGCTAAAAAGATAAACAACGAGAAAAGCAAAAAGGCAAGAAGGAAGCGATCTCCGACGTCGGGGGTGAACTCGAGCGTAGAATCATGCGACCTACAAAAAGAAACAAAAAAGTTCAAATATATGGAGGAGGCCAGCCGCCTCCCTAAACTAGTAAGATCCACAAGTCAGTGTGCTCTATCAAATGGCGTTGCCTCCCCCAAGTATGTACAATTCGGAGCTAAGAGAAAGCAACCCGACGCGTTCGTGGCATTGGGGCGTAGGTCCATGAGAACATTCGTGGTTGAATGACTTGCAACATTAAGTTCCCCTCGCCGTCTCCTATCCTATTTGCCAAGCAGCTCGAAGGGCTGCCTGTATTTCTTATATTTAATCGGTATGAGAAAGAGCGGAGCGCTAGTCTAGCGTTTCGGAGGGGGGCGTTCTGGGCAGAACTAAGGGCTCTTTCGTCACGAGAGCTATACCTAGCTTACAAAGAAGTTTCCTAGCCCCAAACACAGAAGGCTTAGGGTATAACTGGCGTCTTTTGGCGGCATAAGCACCGTGGAGATCAGCTCTGGATGCAGTGAGAGCTGTTGGTGAATGAGGGAGGCAATGGTGTCGCGGGTAGATGCGAATATTGCACTGTGCACGCCGCAGAGCGAATGGCATCTTCCCAGCATCGACAGGGAGGATTTCAATTGGAGAAGTACAAAAAGCAACGATGCAAGGCGAAGGCTGATGTCGTGGATCGAGTCCACCTTCGGCAATACACCCTCGGCTGAGGATGCATAAAACTCGCATCCGTAGTCGAGCTTCAAACACACAAAAATTTGATAAAAAAGTAAGGCAGAAGCCTTTTAAGCGATCCAGGTGCTTATTGTCACGGAGCGACGAAAATCCATGGCGAAAGCCTCCCATGTGGGGCGAACAGATTCGTCATGACGAACAAAAGTGTGACCTATTTAATAAAAAATAAAAAATAAAAACCTTATATTTATAACCGATGTTAGTTATATTCAATTAAATTTTATTTAATAAGGCTGTGTACAATGGGATTCTTAGATACCTAAGGGTGTCTACTAATATCAAACTTCCAAATTCCCCAGGTTTTCCAGCTACTTAAAAAAAAATAAATGGCCAAATATCTAACTAAAACTGTAATGAAAAATGGGTATATTACATTTAACTACAAACATATTTCAAGGTATATTCTAATAAATGAAATAAAGTAGGTAGCAACATTTAAAGAAAAAAAGACGAAATCACTCCAGAACCCACACCTGACCAATCTAGCAAACAATTATATTTCCATTAGGTATCAGTTAGCTAGAACTCCGCATTTAATTTCATTTTTTTTTATTTTTATAAATCTTTTTCATAGCCCATAGCTGAGTATTAACTATATTATTATGAAATAGGTATAATAAAGTAATAGCTAGTAAGAATCTAAGGTGTGGACACCCTGTACTAGTAACCTATTTCATGGTTAACCTGGATTCTAATATCTACCCTACAAAATAAAGCTACATAACAAATGTCAGTGGCTACGCACACTTAAATTTACTTAGGACTTTTTCTCAATAGAAAGTTTCTTCTTCTTGAAGTCAATTTTGCTCCTGGTAGCTTTCTTGGGTTCATCCGGATTACCTCTTTTTATGACTCTTCTTTTGACTTTTGCATGGGCATCACTGTTAGCTTTTAAGACCATATTTTTTCTAATGTCATGAAAGAGGGACCTGATGATGGCAGGAACAAGAGTGTTGACAAAGCTGCAACCCTTATCACAGTCCAGCAGGGATATGCCTAGGTCATTGCTCATTATTTCCTTGTACACACTCACGAACACTTCTTCTTAAGAGTAGGCTGCCAGGAACTTGGCCCTAGTTTCACCTGGAATTGTAATCGCCTTGAAGACTTTTACAGCCATCATGGCCATGTGGAGACCGCCGCGGTCCTGGAATTAAATCAACTCTGTGAAAGTCTCTGGTAGCTTGTCAAGGTCGGCAACCGGCACTGCGAGCATAAGGGTTTTGCCTTCTACCAGAGCCTCCTGGCAAGAAACACACTTTAGGAGGCTGCGGGCCTTTCTGACAAAGTAATAAACCATTTGTAATCATATGAATAACAGTACAGTATTATTAATTAGATTTTATTGCTGTCTTTGAACCCGTGATTGATGAATTTACCAGACAATGGCTTCGCTACTCCCCCCTACCGGGGAAGCTTGCGCTTCGATACTAGGATTAAAATTTAAAATCTAAAAAAAGCAGCGATGATTAAATTTTTCTAAATTTTCTGAACTTCGTAAATTATAATAATTTTAAAAAGTAACTCTAAACGAAATTTTCTCCCTTTTAAAATATCACGTTCCTATAATAGTTATAGAAGAAGACATATATATATATATAAATTTTATGAACTTCACCATTTGGGTTTTAAAAAATTCGCAAAATTTCGATACTTATATTTATTTCTGAATTTCACCATTTTGTTTGTCATATTATAAAAGAATTATTAGAAATAACTCATAAAAAACATAAGTCATTACCAAACTAAGATGAAATTATTATTGAAATACTCAAAAAAATACCCTTCTTAAATTATAGAGTTAGTGATGATGATAAGCGACAATAAAATATAATTTTACCGTAATAACTAGCCAGAGATGATTTGATCAACCCAAGGTATCGGCGAAGGTGTAGTTTAGGGTGCATATCGTTGTCACGACTTTTAATATCACAGTTATGATAAACAGTTATCTATGGATAAATAATACCATAGCTTAGGATTGCACCGATATGCAAATTAGCCGATAACCGATATATCGGCCGATACAAGCTTAAAAGAAATCAAAGTAAAAAACTATATATTTGAGAATATTTTTGCAAAATGGAAGAGCTATTGCCGTATAAAATTTTTTTTGTTAAAGGACGTCATTTTTGACAATTTTAAACGATCGCAATCTTGTTAAGCCTAATCGTCCTCGTTTCTTTACAAACGTCTACAATACTATGAAAAATAAAATCATTCGATAATAGTTAAGTTTATTGTAGTGTAAATGCACTATTCATTTAAATTAGTGTATTATTTACGTAATTATTGCTATAACTTTAAGTTATTTTAGAAATTAAGGCGTTCACTGTGAGGCTAAGTTTGCAATTTCTCGACATCATAGCCTCCCTCTTAAAGCAGCATAAATGTATCATATTCTGGCTTCCCTTATTCAACACACATTATAACTTATTCAATTAAATATCATGAGTCCAGTTTTTCACTACTTACAAGTACTAGAGCTAATAGGCCTACAACGGCAAATAAATACAATTAACTTATGATTTCAAAAATTTCCAACATGGCAGCAGCATCTCGCACAAAGTAAATCGTAACAATGACAGGAAACGCCACTTGGCGGACATAGCGGCAAAAAACTGAGCTGATTTAGCGCCCGACTATGAAGAAGCAAAATCCACAATTTTGTGAAGCTAACAATCAAGTATTCGTTATCTATGGTTGTATATATGTGTTTTATGACCTAAATAGAATATGATTTAAATCGCCCCAATTCTTTATTTTACAAAAAGCAATATTTCGGGAATGAAAGGGTTAAGGGGCACGTACCCACTGGCCCTGGCGTCCTTTGCTTCCCTAATTGGGTTGGCTCTATCGAGCCGCTTCAACCGGCAGCGGTAAATTTTAGGTCGCCTGCCTGTTTTCTTGGCAGTTTCCTTAGAAAGTAAAGGGGAAGTACCTTTGGTAAAAGTGACAGAAAACCCTTGGCAAAGGAGAGAAGTAAGGCTCGTCTCCAGAGAAAAAAATTTTTAGGGTCCCCTGAGAGAGCAAAGGGGCGGAAGAACCTCTAATTTATCAGTGGAACAGCCTGAAGGCGGCTCCGGTTATGGTAGAGTGGGAGGCAAAGAAAAAGAAGATTTTTTTTTGGACTCATCATTAAGCATGGTGACCCTTTATAATTCATGGGATCCAAAAGCTAGTCACCCACACGCAGTAGCTAGCTCTGCTTGGGGTGAATACATTGAAGGCGAATCCTCCCGCCTAGTGACCTGGCAGCATATCGGCATTAAAGCTCCACCTTAGGCAGGGTGTAAAAAAATGATAAATAGTAAAAGGAGAAAGAAAGGGGATGTGAAGAAGGTGAAGGTGGGGATGAAGCATGTTTATAAAAATCAACCGTTCGAAACCTGCGCTGAGAGGTGATGGGGCGTTGTCCCTTTCCATCTCAGCCTCCATCCAGGATGGTTGGCTAAGAGGAAGCTGGGCGGCATCTAGCATGTAAAATTAGAGGTAGACCAATGAAAGTTGTGGGAGAGGTTGTATGGAATGTAAGGAAGCATGGAAAGGATACAGGGTGTCATAAGACATAGGTAAAGGCTTAGCTGCGTCCGGAGGGGGCATTGAGTCCCGTCAGCACGACGGCCAGTAAGGCAAATAGCTACGTTCCTTTCAGGGCCTACTACTCTAAATGAGCGCATCTTTGCATTAATTGGTCAAGAGGATCGATCTTACTTATAGCCAATTCTCAATATGAGTATTTTATAGTGAGTGAATAATTTGTGGAAAAAATAGATTATTCGGCTAATAGCTCAATCAATTCTTACTCCTAGCAGGGTTAGTACAATAAGTGGCCATCGGTCAACTCCCCCACTCCAGCTCTGCTTCTTCAGGGTCAGGTGGAAAGGAGATAGAATGATTGGAGGGAATCGTAGAGGGGAGAAGGAGATGAAAAATTGCAGAAAATAAAACTATTAATTTTTAATAAGTTGATCTAAGTTGAGCTTCTTGTACTTAGAGGCGTGAAGGAGGATAAAATTGAATATTTACATTATTTTGTGGCCTTCTGTGTGGCGGAATGCCTTGTGGTACGTGGGGTACTTCTTTGATGAAGTAAACTTTGATCTAAGCGTGCTAATTCGGTTGTTTTGTTCTTAAATAAGAGCCACTTCAACACGTAAGGATAAGAGGAAACACACACGAATTATCCCGAAATAAACATATATTTTAAATGTAACACTTAACTATGACAAACAAACAGTTATACGGTTGGCAGCTATGCCTATTACAATGACTACGATGACAAAAATAAACAAATACGCTACACGTAAGCACACCAATTGCCGATTAGTATTTTTTTATCACGACCCTATTTTATTAGCGTTTAACATTAAATTAAAGTACTCTCGTCTACTAGCAAATATGACCGAGGTTCACGAACAATGGTTTCTACTTCCCTTAAAACGTCAGACGTACTAAACTCCTACTATCGCAATATGAATTTTAGATGTTGTTTCTAACTTACATGACAGGAGGGATCAGGGATTGCCGGATGTCGCTGGAGGGCTTATCTCTCGATTTGGAGTGTTGCCATGGCTGATGAGTAACTTTCGTAGAGGTGGTATGGTGGGAAAGAGATAAGGCGAAGTAAATTCGCATTGCAAACTTACCTCTGGTTTAATTAAGAAGACGATAGAGTTACGGTGCTCTTCGCTCCAAGAGTCCTCTTCTAAATGATCTTAACTCCTCTTGGTGTATGATTCTTCAACTTAGAGTATTCACTTAGCTTTTGGGGTATTTAGTGAGATTTTTACTGTAATTAAAGAACGGAACCTCGTTAAGGCTGGGTTCTTCTCCTCTCACTCTTACGGAGCTTGAGATGTTAGAATCATTCGAGTGTGAGCGGGTTTACTTTTCTACAGTCAGACTTCTTCTAAGTCTGTAAAGGATTCTTCGGTATGGCACCGATACAAAGCTTTAACTATTTATGTTAATTCGGACCGAGAAGGGGGGGAGCGATTTTCTTAATCTGATCCTATTGTTTCTCACGGAAATCGTCTTGTATGGATGAAGGATCGATCTTCACGAACTGAACCTTCTTCGTTCTTATCGAATTCTAAGCTCTCTCTTTCTTCCCAGAGCTTATTTATAGGCGAACCATCGCCCCATCTAAAGGGGCAAGGGGCGAGGCCACAGAGGGGAGCGCATATGGTGAGTTCGCATCTGGTGAGAGTGAGAAGTGCAGAGTTTGGCACTGACGTGCCCAAGTCGGCTTGCTAATTAGAGAGACTCTCAACGCCCTCAATCCTTGGCGTGCCTATTGACTAGCACCGCTCTTTTGGGATATAACCACGGGTTTATGGGTCTCGTACGTAATTGGATCGTTAGAGCGTCGTTTAAGGGGCTTATGTGGTCCCCTTAAAACATATGTTATCTCTAACTGCCCAAAGCGGCGGGGAGATCAAACAGGGAGGCTCGCTTCTCCAGCTTTCTCCACAAGGGGGGGGGGGACTTTAAGGTACATATCTTCCTTGCCCTGCGGGATACTTAATGTAATTATTTCTCTACACTCTGATTACATAAAATTCCAAAGATGTTTCTTTTTGCCCATTTTATTCTATGTATTCATTTCTCTTTTTTAGTTCTAAGGAATTGTAATGGCCACTTATCTATTCTTGTTTTGGGGTAGGGACCGACTAATAGCTTTCTACTTTTGTTTTTCTCTCATTCTTGTGACTACTGTACCATTTATGCTATTTTGTGAATACTTGTGTTGAGATACTTCCTACTGTGCAAAGTTATGTATGTCTTATGTCAAAGTATGGCCAAGTGTAAAGGAATATGCAAACACAGGCTCTAAAGTATGCTAAGGAAGGCAACAACTGTTATTGTTCTAAAAGCGTGATTTGAATAGATGACAGCAGCTGCGTGACCAAGGAATATACCTAAGACAACGACAAAAAATAGATTTTAATACACACTAAATAAAAGGCACAACTCTAAATATGGATATATATATATGGGTACATGAATAAGATGGAATTAAGTTCCGAATACTAATTAGATAACCGCAGTTATTGAAAGGTTAAAAGGGGAGATTTAGGGTAGTGGGTGATTTAGTTCCTTATAACCTCGAGAGTAAAGCGGGAGAAATTTGGGTAAGATCTTGGTGACTTTGATTACTCAAGGGGGGTTAGCTACAAACCAGCGGCGAGTGGAGCTGCTTTCTTGAACTTGTGTTTTGCGAGATGCGGGCCTCTTATCCTCAAGAGGTCACTGGAGAAACTTAGAAGGAGCGGGAGAGAGGAACTCTCCAACCTTGGGTTGAGCAAGCTATCAGGCCTCTTGTCCTCAAGAGGTTACCAGAAGATCATCGGATGATGGCTTCTCCAATCCTTAATCCGAAGGTGGTTGAGGAAGGCTGACGTGGCCTTACGAGACTCTTCTACTCTCCCTGTCCCAAAGATATAGGTGTGAGGTCCAACTCTTCCGTGGTTTGCGAACGTCACTCACACTTCTCAGGAGAGAGCTTCTTTGCTTTTAACTCCTTTCGTGGAATTTTCATCTAACCAAATCTGTCTGTAATCCTGGAGAGGGTGCATATATACCTGGAGTTCTCCAAAACAGGGGGAAAGAGAGGACTTCTCGAACCCTCGTTATTGGGGGTGATAACCCGAGCGTCTCCTTACGGGGAAGTTTCAACGGCAGGGATCAGCGGGTAGACGGAGGACAAGCGGCTTGAGCCCAAACAGCTGTTCACGGCGAACCTACAAAGTAATAGCCCGACCTGAGGAGGGGGGGGGGAAGGAAGATTGAGGGGGCTGGGGAGGTAGCCTTTAATTTCAGCGTTATGCATCTGTGTGAATTTGCGGAGACCTGGCGGCAAGTCGAAAAAGGGTGAAGTCGGAGGGGGCTGGGGGAGAGTAACGGCTCACTTTCTCTCCTGAAGTAATACCTTAGGAGTTGAGGAGATAATATTATTCTAAGGAATACCTCTACATCTTAGTTTTTTGCACTGGACGTGCAGTTTAAATGTATTGTTTTTTTTCTGTTACAGAACTTTCGAAGACATCTACTTAGAATTTCAGAAGCAATATAACTCAGTAGTTAGTGAAAAAAAAAACGGTAGTTTGCTTGGTTTGTGAATTCGGATAATTTTTGGGGGGTTTGTAGTTGTCTGGAAAATATTCTATATTTAGGCAAGCGTTAAATACCTTTTTTATGGTTGCGGCAGAAGAAACTCAAGCCCCTTTATTGACTCTATACTTTTATAGGAAAAAGATAGTCTCAGATTAAGAGTCCAAATATTATCAAATGCCTTAACGCCCCGGCAAAATATGTCCACGAAGCTCCCGTTCTTTATAGCTTGGGCGATCTTCACATCGATTAAACTGACGCCCTATCGTTACTTTTGATTTTCCTGAAAAGAATTATTTGTTGTCCGTTATATAGCGAGTTTCCTTTCTAGATGTTCATTGAGCCTCCGTTTAAGGATTAACTCAAAGAGCTTCCTGTCAAAGTCAGAGAGTGAGTTTCCTTTTGGGAGATTTCCCCGACTTAGATATGAAGATCATTTTAGCCACTTTGATATCTTATTTATGATATCCATTTGCCGCGTCCTTTCGATTCTAATTTTGCGGAAAAATCTATTGCAAATACAAACGTAATATACTTCACGTGGTGACCACTAATCATTTTCTGTTATGACGAAGAATATGTTTGCCCGATATAGGTCGTTATTGAGAAAATAAAGACAGAAGATTAAAGATTATTCATTCAGATAAAACGTTTTGCTTGGCAAAGTTTCTAACATTAACATACATCACCTTTTGAGATCGTTTCTATTTAACTATATACCTGTTTGTGCCAGATGGACTGCATTTGCATGGAGTGTCTCTCCGAGATTGTGTAGAGTATTAAACAACTTACAAATTTCTTACAGGACAGCTTCGATTCCATTAGTAATGAGACTTTTTTACCACACAGATCTCGGGAACCTATTAGAAATAAATATAAGAAAGAGGTGGGTATCATTGCCATTGAAAAAGTTTACTTAATTGCAATAACTGAATCTTGGTTTAACTCATTAGGTAAAGATTGATAGAGGACTTTAGTTTAAAAGTTACAAACAATTTTGTAGTAACTAGAAATTCCAATTACAGTTACTTTTTATTATGTATATATGTTCGTGTTTTCGTCTTGTTTTCGGTGTTCCTATTCCGAGTTTCAGTGCATAGTTGAGTTGCCTATTTAAGCAGTTCTGGCTTAACTGTGACCGCGTTCGGATCTGCAACTTCTACTCCTACTACCTAGTCAATATTTCATACCTACCAACTGGAGATAGGCCTACATGACACATACTAAAGTAACTTACCTACCTGACTCTACTGACGTGAACTCTGGACTTACTGATTCAGTAAAGTGTGTTAGGTTTGTGCTCATCGTTATCTAAGGTGAGTTGTACTCGTCTATTGCTTTGTAATTATCATACGTGTATGGTCTTCATGTCCATTATTATTTGTCAAACCCGGAACGTGCTTATGAACCCAAATGGTAGACCTGGCTACTAATATTTATTTTACATAGGCTCTCACATAGTAGCGACGAGGTATTCTTTCTTATGGCTAGAATCATTGTGTTTAAGTCCCGAAACTTATGTGTTGGCAGTCTTTGTTGTTCTTAGCTGTGCATCGCGTGAACTAGCCTTTGCTATTCATTTGTTTTGCCCTAGGTTACCTATTTTTTATCTTATAAGTATATTTTCTATATTTGTGTACTTGTGCTTCTGTTAACTATGGCTCCAGTAGGCAGTATAGTGCTTTTTGATGATTCTATTGAAGATTTTGATACATACTGCTCACGTGTTGATTTCCTACTTCATAGCCAATAAAATCAAAGATGAGCAGAAGAAGGTAGTGTTTAATACACTTCTGGGGTCTAAAAATTTTTCTTTGCTTCAAAACCTAGTGGCAACAAAAAACCTAACTGTAGCCACCTATGATAAAATTGTGACTGCACTCAAGAACCCTTTCAAACCTAAAGTTGTCATAATTTATGAGAGGTTCAAATTTCACACTAGATCTCAGAATTAGGGCAAGTCTGTGGCTGACATTGTGATTGGTTTGAAGAGCTTTCCCGGCACGTGTGAGTTTGGCACCTCACTTAATGATATGTTGCGAGATTTTTTTGTAGTGAGTTTGCAAGATGAAGCTACCTAACGTGCTCTGCTAACTGAGACAGATTTAGACTTTCAGAACGCTAGTAGTATAGCCACTGTTAGAGATACTGCAGCCAGAGATATTAGAAAGATGGGACATAGACACCCTACCTCTGACTATGCTACACACTATTCTATTAATTGAGGTAGAGGTAGAACTACTAGTGAAGGCACTTCTAATGCTAACAATACTTCTTTTCCTAGTACTCCATGCTCAGGGTGTGGCAAGATGCATTGGAGGAAGGATTGTTCATGGAAAGACAAAGAATGCTTCAAGTGTGAGAAGAAGTGTTGCTTGAAAAAAATTGTAGGAATCCTTCCTCTTCACCTAAAAAACCTCCGGTTAAATCTAACAAAAAGTCCCAAGCTACTAGCAGAGACTCGGTTCCCTAGTCTGAGCAACTGCCACATAAAAATTTGACTCGCCTTTTAACTATAACATACCTCCAAATGATTATAACAATTATATTTTAAAAACTGAGAGTTCAAGTACTATTATTGCTCCTATTACTAGAAAGATTTTTATTAATGGTGTAACTCTATGAAGTTCGACACTGGAGCAGCTAGATCTCTAATAAGTAACTCTATTTACATGTATATGCTCGGGTAAGCCCGACCCGCTCTCCATGTCACTTAAACTAGGTTTCATGCTTATGGATGTACCATTAGAAGTCAAAGGGGAGATACAACTAAATGTTGCCGTGACTACAGGTCAAAGTCAGAGAGAAGCTGCCATTCTTGTCCTTGATGGCAATGGACACGCACTTATGGGTCATGATATGATCAACCTGCTAAATATTTCGAATTTTTATATAAGCAAGGCCTCTATCTCTTCATCTTTTGTAAAATTGTTTCCTGATATGTTTGCACCAGGGTTAAGATGTTTTTCAGAAGGGAAGGTTCCTTTGTGCGTGGATATGCATGTGGCTCCTAAATTTTGCAAGCTACGGAAAGTGCCCCATTCAATAGGAGATAAGGTGGAAGCACATCTCAAGAGATTGGAGGAGGAGAACATCATTTCTCCTGTCCCCTATTCTACTCGTAAGAGGGCAGCTGCAATTGTGCTAGAGTTGAAACCAAACAGTACTGTCCGGAGTCATCAAATCCGGAGCACGATGATCAAGTTTGAGGTGTCTTAACTCAATTACAAGCTTAGGGTATTAAGTTACAACCTAATAAATGCTCATCTGGTATCAAGAAAATTACTTACCTTGCCTACATATTCTCTGATACAGGTATTAGAACAGACTAATCAAGGGCAAAGCCATCAGTGAAGCAACTACAAGTTTTCTTGGGAAGTATCTGTTTCTACAGAAGATTTCTTCCTAACTTTTCCACTATTGTTTAGCCACTAAATCTGCTACTTCGCTCAAACTCTAAATGGACTTGCGGCTGGGAGAAAGAGAGAGCTTTTTACCAAGCCAAGCATCTACTACTCAACTTTGAGGTTCTCATCCTATTTGACTCTAAGTTGCCTCTGGTGGTAGTGACAGACAGCAGTACCTATGGGATAGGAGCTGTACTGTACCACAAGGTTGATAAGCAAGAGCGACCTATCTGCTTTGTTTCCAGAACTCTTACTCCAGCTAAGCGCAACTATCCACAGCTGGAGAAAGAGGCACTTGCCATGATTTTTGCACTCAACAAATTTCATAACTACCTATGGAGTCAGCAGTTTACACTAGTGACTGACCACAAACCATTACTTGGAATTTTCTCTCCTACCGAGTCTCTTCCTGCACTGGCGTCAGGACAGATCCAAAAGTGGGCTTGAATTCTGCAGGCCTACAAGTTTCAACTTGTGCATCGCTTAGGAGCTATCTTGGGCACTGTAGATGCTCTAAGCCGGCTCCTATTGCCATCTACGCATTGCGATGTGGTTTATTTATTGGGAGAATGGCAAGGCCTTGTTAATTTTTTAGAAGAGTCTCTTGTCACTGCTACTACTATTGCTAACCAGACCAAACTAGACCCTCTAATATCTAAAGTCCTGCGTTACTCTGAGCTAAGATGGCCAGTGTCAATCTTGGATGCTACTAAGAGTCCTTACTTTTTCGATCGTGATGAGCTTAGCATGCAGGGAGGATGTGTCATGTGGCGCTACAGGGTTATTTTGCCACCCAAACTTCGCTCTGCTATGCTGCTTGAACTACACTCAGGACATGTTGGGGTCTCTCGGATAAAAGAGTTGAACGCAGCTATTTCTGGTGGCCTGGGTTGGATAAGTACCTTGAAGAGCTTGTTCGTTCTTGTCTTCACTTCTTTCCTCACAGACCTACCTATGCCTTCTAAGAGTGAGATTCATCCATGGTAGTGGCCAAAACATTCGTGGGACTGATTGCACCTTGACTACGCTAGACCCGTCAACTTAAAGTACTTCCTTATAATGGTGGATGCTTACTCCAAATAGGTCATAATTTTTCATAACTAAAGCCCTTCTACAGCTGAGACTGTGAAACGTCTAAGGCATTATTTTTCTCAGTTTGGATTGCCAGTGTCGATAGTATCTGACAATGGTACATGCTTCAGCAGTGTAAAGTTTCAAAACTTCTTAAGGAACAATGGCACCCGACCCACAACTTTCTGCCATATACAAGCCATCCACCAATGGACTTGTAGAAAGGATGGGGAGAACATTCAAGGATGCACTAGCTACTTCAGATGATCCAATGGACATTTTTTAGATAAATTTATTTTCAAGTATAGGATGACTCTAACATGCAAGTACAGGGGTGTCTCCTGCAAAGCTAATATTTAAGCGACGACTGCGCTATCGCCAAGACTTGCTTTTTCCTACAGAGAAAGTTAAGCAGTGTCACTACCAAGCAGGATATTGATCGTGATAGTCGACAGTCTAGGAGGTCTATAGATTTTTCTCCTGGTGATGGTGTCATCGTTTTTAACTATGCCTCAGGACCAGCATGGTTACCAGCTGAAGTCTCTAATCAGACTGCGACAGTGTCTTACGAGTGCCGACTTTGAGAAGAACAGCTCCCTATGCGGTATCTGGACCAACTATATCCTTCTAATATTGGACCTCTTCTCACATCTCGCCAGCCTTCTAATCCCTCTCAGGTGAGCAATGACCCTCAAACACCTCCTGTTGCATCTGAGTGAACACCCAGCCCATTGTTGAAGGTTGATGTCTCACCTTCGGTTGAACCTCCTGACCCTATACTTGATTCTACTATGCCAGCTCAGCCTATCCGTAGGTTTCCCAGAGCCACACGCCCTGTGGACCGTATGAATTTGTTAGGTCCCATTTTTGGGGGAATGGGTGTAGTACCTTTAATTCCAATTACATTTACTTTTTAGTATGTATATATATTCGTGTTTCATCTTGCTTTTGGTGTTCCTATTTCGAGTTTTATTGCATAGTCATGTTGTCTATGTTAGCAGTTTTGGCTTGACTGTAACCGCGTTTGGATTTGCAACTTCTAGAGTTCTAAACAGCATTTCATTTTAAGGGTAAATGAGATCGCGATTTACCCTTTTCCAACATAACTAAATTAAACTAGATATTGCCCTATTTCATAAAGTGAAATAACAGCCCAGAAATAACCCTTCCATTTACCTTTTCTAATATGGGTATATTACTATGTTATTTGCCCTTCTCCATAACGCGAAGTTACAGCCGATATTTAATCCTTCTATTTACTATTTTTTGTCATTTGGCTTTCCCAGCAAACAATGTACAAAAACTTAGTCAATTTTTTAAAAAAGTTAAAATGGTAACTAGGTTGCCAAGCTTTCCATGCATAATTTACAATTATCTGTTAAAAAAGATTTCAGTAAATTTTTCAGCTTTCTCTAATTGATGTTCCGTTAATTTTTGTTTCACTGTAATTACAGTACTTTCCAACATAATTTGAACTTTACAGGGACTTGAACACATAAATTTGTGAAAAATTTCTAGTAATTTGATATATTCAGGTTACATCCTGAATCAACAGCAATGATTTTATGACAACAATAACAATAAAAAAGGCAGTAATCTCACCAATATTTAGATAATGACAGTGCGTCAATAGTGACTCACCGTCCCAATAGCAAACCAGATAAATATCTGGGTAATGAATAATCCGGATACTGACAGTCCGGATATGTGAGAGATTTGTGTACTGCGGAAAAATGATTATTCAGCACTCACAAGATATTTGTAAATTTACCAACAATATAACTACATGATTAATTACTAAAATTAAAGTTCAAAAGGTAGAATATCCTACACCTAATTGTGAACTTTGAGGACCTTTTATCAATATGGAATATTTTTTACTTAATTTACAGATCTTGAGTATAACAGAACTATCTGATGTGTCAAAATACCAAAATATTTTTCTTCCTCGGTCTGGAATCACACAGGGTTCGCAAAAAAAAAAAAATTAAAAAGACCATTAATAATTAATTAGTTTAACAATTATATTAAGGAAAGAAAAGATTACAGATAGAGAATTGTGTTGACATATGATAGCGATAACCCGTAGAAGGAGAGACTAATTAAGAGTCAGCCTGAGACAAATAATATTAATCTGATACATATTTATTGAAATTATATACATAAATATGCATTTTTAATAAAATAATGATAGTAGCATTCATTTATTGGCAAAAAAGTGTAAGTAAAGAAACAAAAAAACAAAGCCGGGTTTTATTCTGTTTTGTTTTTTTACATTTCGGGTTTTTTCCAAAAAACAAATGCTACAAGCATTAGAATAAAAATTATGTAAACCAAATAACATGAGAAAATCACTTAAAACATTATTTTAAGGCTATTGATGCATCGGCAATAAATAAGTATTAAATTCCAAGTACTTAATAGCCAACGCAGATAGATTTACAACATTTACAGGCACTGTGTATTTGGAATTCGTACATTATTTTATCCATACTTCATTCCATCATTTTAAAATATTGTTTACATAATTCGGAGGATTATAGTGTCTCAGAAAACACTCAATATTACATTGTAAACGTTTACTAAGGCTCAGCCAGGTCCAATTACATATGAATGATTAACGGATTCACTTTTAATCCAAAAGAGACACCTGGCAATATTCTTGGAAGAGTTAACTGATAATTAATATTAGAATGCTGTTTTCAACAATTTCAGAGCTTTCAATCACAGATACATTACATTTCGATTATTTATGTATTTTTTATTGTTTTTTGTGTTTTTTTAAAGAAAAATTTCCATTGTAACTCACTACTGAAAATATCTACAACTTTGATTTAAGCTTGCACTGAAAAAGGATATTTATAGAAACATTTACCTTTTACTAAAGGGTAAATTGTGGAACAAGAGTAATCTATCAAGATAAATACACTTTTTTCATATATTACCCTATGATTTTTTAACAGTGTATGTATCAAGTTTAATTTTAGAAAAGGATATTTTAATTATAAAAGGTTTGATAACAAAGAAAAGCGATTGCTTGCTACTTTAAGCCAAATTCTCCAAACCAGTTGGCCAACGTCCATAGCGCCAACAAAACATGCATGATTTGATCGTAAGAAATAAAGAAAAATTTACTGAAAGCATATTTCGGTGAGAATAGAGCCAAAGGTTACCACAATGCTACCAATTTTAATTAAAGGCAGCTTTTCAATAACATCAAAGAAGTAATGTATCTAATTTTAGAAAGGCAAACTTTGATGATTATTCAAGTGAAATGAAACATGTTAACAGGAAAAAGACCTCAAGATGTACGACAATTATTTAAAATATTTACTAAATTCTACGGATGATAATACGGTAAAATTTGCTATGAAATTCGAAACCATCATTATCACTTTCTATAAGAAAATAGAAACTATTTGAGCCGCTAAATTATGTATATAATTATATGCGTTGAGTAAAAATATAAGTAAAACATCCTATATAAACTACAAAATTAATCTTTTACTTACGGGTAAAGAAATCCACAAACATTTCTATGCATATGTAAATAATAAGAAACGGACTCAAGGTTCTATAGTGCCAATTATATATGATGAGGAGGTATTCCACAAATCATTAATTGGAATATTTCTGTGGCGTTTAGGCCACAGATGCAATTGGTCTTACTAAAGAAACCATAGATGTTAATCTTAATTGCTCATAGATTGATCTCCAAAATTATATATGAAAATCGAAAAGTATCAAATCACTGGATCAATATTAAATTAATCTAAGGCATATTATTAAAAAAAATTAAAAAAACGAGCTCTTGTCGCCACTAACACAATTTTAACTAACAAATATTTCAGGCTTATTGTTTTTAGTGACTTAGAGTTATCAAATGCTACACTAATTTTTGAAAGGGAAAGAATAGTGATCCTACAGTTTATAGAAATATTAGTTTATCATTGGTTGTTGGGAAACATTTGCAATCAACGGTGAGATGCAAAATCCTGAATTTGATATTTAACATAATAAATTAATGAGGGCCAAGACGGATTCTAAGTGTCCCTGTAGTTTATAGTTAGGTACACCTGATTTTTTATTTAGAATATTGATTTTACTTTCTAACGAAGATCATTCATTTTGTTGAGTATGAGCTGATGTATTTAGATTCACCTGAATTTCTTGTTGCTTTAACATTTGATGATTATATCCCAGTTGTAAAATCTTGCTTCATCTATTTAAACTGGCATGTCTTCTGTCCCAAAGACTTTTCCCCTATAATTAACAGACAAAACACTCAAACAAACCTCCCTGCAGTAATTTAACCAGTCAACAATAGTAGCATATGATATACCAGTCAAATCTGATAAATTGTAATAATAAAAACTCAATAGACCTGACAAAAATAAGTTCAACGATTGTACAAAGGCTTATGATAAAATCCAATTTTCCATTTAGATCTATATAAGAAAAGAAAGTACTACGACCTCTAACGTATAAAACAGGCTAAAAACCTTTTGTCCTACATCTTCATAGGGGCATATCCTTTAACATGCATTTCCTGCTAGTTAAGATAACAGGTCCGTCGCATTTTTGTTAAATACTCTTTTGTCGCATCAAACTGTTCTCAATCAGGTAGCTAGATACATCTTTACTAGAAACAATTTTATTGGAGAATTTCCTGAGAGGCATCATTTTAGGGTTTGCTTGCGTTACCCAAATAAATGACCAAACATTTCTAAACTGCAAGCTGATCTCTAGTCTCAAGGCCAAATTTTCTTTGTGCAGGGCTGGTAGATATGAATTATGATTAGGTAGGAGTCACAATAAAACTGAACATGCAAAAATATGAATCAAATTCAGTAAAAATCACGCTAAAGCGGCATAATCAAGCGTGCCAAGTTCGTAGATGATCAAAGAAGACCTTAAGGAATTACAAGAACTAAATAAAATTAAAATAAGCAGTTATGTTGCAAGTAATTTTAAACGCAATGAATTAAAATAAATTCACATCGGCTCTCGAAATGGAAAATTTTACTATAAATTAGGAGGTCACCGATTAGCAATCCTGTCAGAAAAACGAGACTTCGGTGCATTAAATTTAAATTTTTGAAACAGTCCTTCTAAGTAGAAAATAAATCAAATAAAACTTGGTTTTATAGGAGAAATTTTAATTATAAGATAAAAAAATATTAGTTCCTTTGTTCAAATGAATCTTGCATCCTAAGGTGAAATATTTAGCTCAGTTCTGCTCTCCTTCTCTGCAAAAGGATATCATCACCTTAGATAGAGTACAGCGTAAGGCGATTAAACTCATTTTCCTAGATGCCAAACAAACCCTTTAAAGACATACTTAGAGAATTGAAATGGATTTCACTTAAAGAATAGCGCCTTCACAGCAAATTAGTTGAAGTTTTCTAATTTTTGAATGGTGGCTAAAATATAAACAATGAATCACCTTTTAAATGCTCAGAAAACATTAAGCGACTAAATGGTCATAAATTTAAATTAAAGGGTTATCAGGCGAATACAATAGGGAACATTTTCACTTATAAAATCGTGTCAGCTTAGAACACTCTTTCAGTTAATATAGTTTAAATCAAGTTAATTTACATACATATATAGAAATAAATTGGACGAACCCAAACTTTATTAAAACACATGGTATATATATATATATATATATATATATATATATATATATATATATATAGTTTCAACGTGTTAGGTTTGTTGTTTTAAATCTAATGATCATCTAAAGACATCCATTCATTCTGTACTTTCTATACGAATAGGCACAAAGTGGACCTAAGCATCTTTGTTGAATCTATCATTCTTACTTGTTTTTATTCTGTTCGCTTTTTTGGTGTTTTACTCGAGCTCTGCACTTTGTATTTCGAAGCGCTAACGCGATTCGCTTGTAACCTTTTGTTAGCTGTTTCCATCCTTGTTTTATGTTTGGGTTGTGTAGTCTCTCCTTCCGCCTCCAATGTGGGAATGATGTCTGACTTTTCCTTCTACTAGTCTTTTCCTTCTCATCAGTGTCCCATTGAGCGGGCTTCTCTGTTTTAAATTCTTTCGACTTATGCCCAAGTGGGCAGTCGCCAGATAATCCCTTACAAAAACAAAAAAACAAAACAAAATCTAATTCTTTCGTTTTCTTATTGTTTTCTTTGACCAGACATACATTAAATGCATCTGATCAGTTTAGGTTCTTCGGAATTTTAACATTATGAATAACGTTTTCAAGTAGAGTTGAGTTCGGAGCATCTTATGTTTCTGGCGAAGCAAAGTTTTCCATGATGAGCGTGTGTATCACGCCTCAAAATGTTAATGATTTAGGGCTCTTCAACAATTTCACTTTAGGGTTGTCGTTTTCTTTTCTGACAGGAAATGTGAACGATTCTCTCGGTTTAAGCTGCGCCACTTTATTCTCGGCGACTACGTCAGTAGATGTGTGGAATTTTTTTCTCTCTGAATCTTTCCTTTTTTCGGCAAATGACATTCCTATGCGCATTTGGAAAATATTTCATTATCTTTAACTATGCAATTCACAGTGAGTGTGCTTTCAACTTATAAGAGATTAAAAACATTCGAATGTTAGGAATTTTGATCTCTCAATATTCTCGTAAGCAATTCTGATGTAAACATGAATAGACCCTCTTTCACCGCCTTAATCATAATTTTGGTGGTCTTAAAGGATATTTTTAACACATGTGTATGTTTTTAAATTTTAAAAGTTCCTCTCTCTCTCTCTACCCAATTTAGTTATTTTTTATGTTGCCTTTGTTGTTCGATGTTTAGATCCCCAAACATGACTCTTACGGCTGATTACGCTTCAGTTTGGCAATAATAGTGGGAGTTTTTGATCGTATCACTATTTTTTCAAGGGATTTTTCCATGTGTTTCGATAATTGCAGTTGATTTCGTGATCCTTGACGTATAGTGCGATAAATTAATTCTTCACGGTAACGAATCAGATGATAGCAACAAATTATTTGGTATAAAGGGCCTTGCATAGTTTTGTTTAAGGGGGAAGGGCGTGATCCGACAGAGCCCTCAATGAGAAAGTCGTGTTGATGTTCACTCTATCGCTTCCATCCGAAGGGTGGGGGGCAGTTTCTTGTTATTCCTTTATTATTTGGTCTCGAGGATTCTGATCTAATTCGTCTTCTGATTTTTATAGTGTTGTATTACAATGTGGGAATAATTGATTGATATGCTAAGTAGATGAAGGCAATTTCCCTAGCTTAACACCATTCACGTGAATCTGTTTTGCCAACATGAAGATGGGTGAAGATGAGACCTCGCATAATCGCTCTTTTTCAGCTTGAGCAAGATGTTGTCTCGACAGAGAATGACAATGAACATAAAACGCTTAAAAGGTGACCCACTACCTTTGATAGTGACCACTATATTTTTAAATTTCAGCCTATAAAATATCAACTGCAACTGGTTTTTTATTTATAGACAATCATTGCATTAGCAAATTTGGCATAATTATAGGTTCAAAACAATGAGTCGCATTCATTTACATCCACCAACCGATCAGATTCAGAATAACTTCATCACTCATACACATATGATACAACTTATCAAAGTAAACTGAGTATCTTCTTTCAATCTCCTTGCTCTAATGGCCCTTCCAATTTTTACTGTGAATTTTCTCTCAGCTTAACATCACTTGAATTTTTCAGTTTTCACTTGATTTCCAAACAAATTTTAAATTTTAACTGAATCTATATTCATCGTACTTCCTTACTTACTATGACTGTGCAGTTGACTTAATACTCTTTTTGCATTATTGTATAGGTTAATAATCTACATTTCCAGAACATCTTATTTTCACTATCATGCATCTACATCAACACCATCCGTTTCCTATAGCTGCAGATTTCACATCGTATTTCATTCTACTTAACTCTCCACGGTCTCTTTCAAAACTAGCAAGCCCACATATTTCTGTTCTAAAAGATAAATTGATAATCACTGCCCGTATTAGTATCTGTCATTTTTATACTTCTTCATTCTCTCTCATCCACTTAGAAGCGTACTCTTGACATGTAGATGATTGTGTTGCCTCTCAGCCAATATACCTACAAAAGATCTGCGCTTATATATTTTCCACGCAGTATTACTTCCTGCAGCTTTTTCACCTTTTTACAGATTTCTCTTGAAAATTTCTGCGTTTTACGCCTTGTTTGTTTTCCCGCTGATAATTCGAGGAAAACACGTTTTTGCTCTTGGAAATCTATACTGCATGTGTTAATTCTCTAGTCCACACATTCATAACCAATCATTATTTTACTGTACTCAATAATAAAAATCACAAGGCCACTTATTTCCCTCTACCCATACGATTCGCCCATGTTCGCAACCGATCCCTTCATCGCACTAATATGTCGTTCTCCGTTTAGGCTTGTCTCACATAGAGCAAGAATCTACATTTCCACAATGAGCGACATTAGACTCCTACAATCCACATATACTCCCCACATTCTAAACTGTCACATGGTTTTGTGGCAGAAGAGAATAAAAAGACTGGAAAAGGCCTGTACCATCTCAAACCCCATTACCAAAATAGCGTATTTACAGCCTTGGCAAAAATTATGGGTCAGGTATGAAAAAGTGAAGAATATGATTAAAAATCATTTATTTCATACTTGAAATAATACAAGTAAACATTTTTGCGTATATTCTATCAATAATTAATATTTGATGTGTCCTCCCTTTGCATTTATAACCGCTTTTATGCGTTTTTGGATATTGGGCATAAGTGGGTGGCGTAACCTTCTGCCATTCAATGTGTGATACTAACGTTTATTCCTATTTCTTCCGTGATTATCTTATTGATAAATTACAATGGTAATTTCTTGTTAAAATGTCATGCTTTGCCCAGAGAGGGATTATTCCGAGTCAAAAACGCACGAAAATTGAAATACACGAGAAACGCTGTCTATACAATATTAACAGGTTCAAGGAGAGCAATTATTTAAAAACACGTAATGCTTAAGGTCGCAAAAGGTGAACAAAACCAAAGGAACAAAGGTTGCTTAAAAAAAACATTTCTGGCCTATAGAAAAACAAGGTCCGCTGCCCAAATTTGCATGCGCTAACTTATTCGTATTTATGAGCTTACAACGTTCGCAACTTTAAATAATTCCTGAGCTACCCTTGGCATGACCTTGCCAATTATATCATTCAAAAGAGAATGTAAATAACATAAGTGTTTCCAATTTCGTTAGAATCAGCCCAATAGTTATTCAGTTATTGCCAAACAAAAAATAATTCCAGGGCTATCCTTGGGAGGACTTTGACAATTATATCACTTGAATGAGAATAAAACAAAATAAGTGCATTCAAATTTCGTTAGAATCGGCAAAATAGTTATGATGTTATTGCCTAAACGAAATAATTCCAGGGCTATCTTTAGGAGGACATTGGCAATTGTATCATTTAAAAGGAAATGTAAAACTACATCAGGGTTTCAAATTTCGTTAGAATCAGCAGGATATTTAATATGTTATTACCAAAACGACAAAAGCAAAACGGGAACCAACTGACCGACAACATAATGAGATATACAATCGCACGTACAGAACTTTACAGAATTCGAGAATTGGACTGAAGAAAATTTAAACCGGAATTTTTAGGAGATAAGATATCTAAGCTCCTTTTTGTTATAGACGCTTTCTTATTATTTCCCTTTACTCTTTAAGAATTATAATGAATATTTTAGGATTTATCAGAGGCCATGCAAGCAAGAAGGATTTAAAATAAATGTTTTTAAACGAAATATTGTGAATATAACTTTGTATATTATAGAGCAAAAAAGAGTACAGTACAAGAATAAAATTATGCTGGAAGAAGGTAAGAAAATGAAGGTTTATCTTTACAAGCACCATGAGTATTTTTAATATATAAAAGTTTTAATTAATGCTTTTTTACTAGTTATATTTTACGGGAATTGAATTCAGGCACCGAAAATAATATAAATTTACAAACTGATAATAAGTCAAAGAATCAGATCAATGCATATTAAAGATAAGGGAATTTTGTAACAATCATTATGATTATTCCAAATTTCGGTGAATTTTGCCAGATCAACATGCTGGACAGCGCAGTGGTTCGGACGACAACTTAAAATTCTGCTCTAACTCAAGAAATTCTTTAAAGAATCGAAGAAACCTGTATTCAAACAGTTACAAAACAACAAATTTTCTGGTCGAAGGATTATACAAGTTAAGGGTTTTCTCGAGATGAAATTCTAATAAAAGACATAATTTCCTAGCCGAGCAGTTTGGGCAGAAACCCACTAAACTTTGATTTACTTTAGGGGAACAATACAGCGTAGTCTCTTTATCAGAACTTTATGGTGCTTGCCTCCTAAAATTGTTTTATAGAGACATAAATTACATAGGCCTGCGTTAGAAAATATTTTTTACGTTCCTCAAGATTCTTTGTGGTTTCTTAATGAATCAAACTTTTTGAGCTCAATTAAATGTACTTTTGTTCAATCAGGTCAGATTTTCTCAGTACAGCATACTCTCTTTTCATTGAGATTACCTCATTTTCCCTCAAAAAAACTTTAAAAAAACCTTCCTCGACCTAATAATGCATTATTATTGTTATATCATAGAAACAGGAATAAACCTATGTAAACTATAATCCTTTTAATAAAAAAAGTTAAAGAAGGCAACATAAAGAAAATAATTCTAATTTCCAAGAAAAGACAGCCTTGATGATTTTCGTTTGTGCCTCTTATCTGGTGCATTACACTTCAAACACCAACAATAGTCAGAAAACATGTTTACTTCCCATTTACCCATTTTTGGAGTTAATTCTTTATATGTCCTGGTAGAATGTCTCTACCTGTTCTTTATTGTACTTCCCGCAGTTGTTGAAAACATAATCCAGATGAGACTGTAAAAAGTGTATCTTTATAGATATTCGAACTCTTAAATGTTTGAGACTTGCTAGGAGCTGATTGACTACGGCAAAATCATATTCTAGGCTCCTTTTGTTGCCTATAAAATTGTTAACTATAGCTTTGGAAGCCTTTCAGGTATCCTTTTCTATTTCCAACATTGATGCGTCAAACTGCTGAGCTCTCAAGTTCCTGATCTGAGGTCCATCAAAAATTCCCGCATGGAGCTTAGATTCACTGATTTGTGGAAAATTTTTAAGAAGAAATTTAAAAAACTTGGCCTTCTTTATTAAAGATTTTAACATAATTTTTCATTATGCCAAGCTTCATATGCATTGAAAAAGCAGCATTTTGTGAGGAGGCACTAAAAGTTCAGCTATCACAGTATTTGATTAATTCTAAATGCTTCTTGTGGAGGCCAAACCTTTTTCTCATAGTGCATACTATCTGAACGACTGTCCCATTAACATAGGAAACAGGAATGCTTCGTGTAGCCTGTTTGAATCCCAAGTATTAGAGGCACTACCTGAAAAATTTGAGCAGGGTATGGAAATTCAAAGTGTAATATTTATAAAAGCAAATTCAAAGTTATTTTTCTTAAAACAATAAGAATATACTGAAAAATCCTGTATGTCGATGCATTAAATCATTGTATTGGAAATAATTGGATATATGTATATGTTATTGTGAGTTTATTGAGTTATGTTGTATACGTTCTTAATTAGGATAAGTTCCCTATTAACCCAAAAGGATGCATTAACATATACGAACACACTTCAACAAAAAATATAACCCCAAAATGACTCATGATTTCCAGATTTGCGTTCTTGTAAAATGTAATTGACCAAAAAGTGTATACAATTATTAACAATTAAAAATGAAATGTCAATATCGAAGCACTTAGAAATGCTAAGTGTAAAATGATCTTACCTTTAAGTCACCACATATCGTCCAGTTGTGGGTAGAGGAATTTATTTCATACAGCAACTTTTTCAAATTTTCATTACTTTCAGTTAAATGGATTGAATGGCTTAGAGGAACGAAAGCTATCTTGTTATCAATATTTAGTAACATAGCTTTTAAACTTCTAACAAAGGAATCTATGAAAAGTCTCTATTCTAATGAGCTGTAGGGAATTCCAAGGGCTTCAACAAGTCATTTAATTTTGGCGCAGTATACTAAAGAGCTGAAAGAATGATGTAAAATAATAGCTTCCAAACTCTTTTTTTATATTTCTATACCAAAATAATGTTGTTTTTATAGTGAAAAGATAACTTTTACAAAGTTAAAAGCCAGGAAGTTGTGTATTCTCCTTTTAACGTCCTAGATCCCTGGTCAGGCCATTTAAGTGAACTTGAGTGAAGGGTCTTGCGATCATATAATTTGTCGAATCATGATAAGACTCAGATGTGTCATAATCTTGATCAACTTATATATTAATCTCTTCATGGACCTCTATATGTTCAGAAGGAAAGGGTATAGGAATTCCTTCGACCATGGGGCTGGGGTTTGATGGCAGAAGAAAAATCCGGATATGCAACACTATGTTTATTTTTCTTATTTATACCTGTGAAAAATATAATTGTATATTACAGAAATAAATTGATTTGGAGTTTCAGATAGTACATAAATGTTTACTAAAAGATATTTTTATGCTGAAGTGAACTATGCTTAAATACTTGATACAATGCTCAACTTTAAGATTTGTTATACAAAAATAGTGGTCTGTAGTTTGGTCCTTGCCATTTCTACACACCATGGGACCACCAAACAAAAGAGACTTCTGTTCTCCCTGACTCCAGCGTCTTAAAATTATGTAGCATCCCTTGCAACAGATATGTGGTGCAATACTTTTATCTTGATCCCCTCGCCTTACTCCGAAATATGCATAACACTGGTCTGCCTTAAAAATGTACTTTAGGTTTTCGATAGTGTTTCTTAGTAAAATTGACCTCCTAAATCCAAATCTTTCATCCGTTTTTCTTTATCACCTCCAGTTTTTGCGATACAAGGGGTGATAATAATTTTATAGTTTATACATCTCCTATATTACATCAAATTTCAATAGTTTTTGCACTGCTCTATTCGCAGTAAATTTTGTGTACATTTTAAGTAATTATGCAAATAGGTTTATATTTTGCAGGTTAAAAATTGCTTAGCATCATAATAATAAGAATAATAATAATAGCGGTTGAGTTAAAAATGAACAGAAAATGTAAGAATAGCTCCGACAGATTTTGCTATGTTTGCGGCAAAGTGAATTTTCCCGAGCAGCAAAGTACAATCCCTCCTGTAATTAAATCTTTGTATCATGCATATTTTGGAGTAAGGCTAAGAGATCAAGATAAAGGTTTTGCACCACATATCTCCTGCAAGGAATGCTACATAAGTTTAAGACGCTGGAGTCAGGGCAAACAGAAGTCCCCTTCTTTTGGTGTTCTCATGGTGTGGAGAGATGGCAAGGACCACACTACGGACTGCTATTTTTGCATGACAAATCTTAAAGGTCAGCATTGTATCAAGTATTTAAGCTTTCTGTATTATACTGGCTCCTGAAAATATCCTTATTATGCAAAGAATTAGCATAAAATTAAAAACTACTATAGTTCACTTCAGCATGAACATATCCTTTACTAAACATTTATGTACTATCTGCAACTCTAAATCAATTCCTTTATGTAACATGCAATTATATTTTCCACAGGTATAAATAAGAAGAATAAACATAGTGTGGCATATCCGGATGTTCCTTCTGCCATCAAACCCCTGCCCCATGGCCCAGGAATTCCTATACCTTCTCCCCCTGAACATATAGAGGTACATGAAGAAATTAATATGGAAGTTGACCAAGATTATGACACATCTGAGTTTTATCAGGTTTCCACACATGATATGGTCGCAAGACCATTCCCTCAAGTTCAGTTAAATGACCTGACCAGGGATCTGGGGGTTTCAAAGGTGAAAAGACAACTTCTTGCTTTTTTACTTCGTGAAAGTAATCTTCTCGCTTAAGAAACAACATTTAGGGGGGTACAGAAATAGAGAACAAGAGTTTCGAAGCTATTTTTTACAGCATTCTTTCAGCTCTTTAGTATTCTGCGCCAATATTAAAGGACTTGTTGAGGCCCTGTGAATTCTTTACAACCCATTAGGATGGGGAATGTTCATAGATCCCTCCAGTTAAAGTTTAAAAGCTATGTTACTGAATATTGGTAACAAGATAGCTTCGGTTCCTATAGGTCATTTAATCCAACTTACTGAAAGTTATGAAAATACGAAAAAATTGCTGGATGCAATAAATTACTCTAGCTATAAGTGGAGGATATGTGGTGACTTAAAGGTATGATAATTTTACACTTGGCCTTTCTAAGCTTTTTGATATTGACATTTTCATTTTCAATTGTTAATACTTGTATACACCTTTTGGTCAACTTACATTTTACAAGAATGCAAATCTGGAAATCATGAGTCATTTTTAAGTTATATTTTTGGTTGAAGTGTGTCCCTATAGGTTAATGCATCCTATTGGGTTAATGGGGAACTTATTCTAATTGAGAAGGTATACAATGCAACTCAATAAACTCAAAATAAGATGTACATATATCCAATTAGGTCTAATACCATGATTTAATGCATCGGCAAAAAGGTTTTTTTCAGTACATATTCATATTCTTATTGTTTTAAGAAAAATTACTTTGAATTTGTTTTAAGAAATATTACACTGAATTTACATACCGTGCTAAATTTTTTCAGGTAGTGTCTCTTACGCTTAGGACGCAAACAGGCTACACGAAGCATCCCTGTTTCCTATGTTTATGGGACAGTCGTGCAGATAGTATGCACTATGAGAAGAAGGTTTGGCCTCCACGAGAAGCATTTAGAATTAGATCAAACAATGTGATAGCTGAACCTTTTGTTCTTCCTTAAAAAATACTCCTCCCTCCACTGCATATAAAGCTTGGCATAATGAAAAATTATGTCACAACCCTTAATAAAGTAGGCCAAGCTTTTAAATTTCTTTATAAAAAATTTTCACAAATCGGTGACGCTAAGCTTCATGGGGGAATTTTATGATGGACTTCAAATTAGGAACTTGATCAGCAATTTGATGCATTAATGAATGACATAGAAGAAGATGCTTGGAAAGATTTCAAAGCTCTAGTTAACAATTTTCTAGGTAATAAAAGAAGCCTAGAAGAATATGTTGCCCTGGTCAATCAGCTCTTAACAAGTCTCAAACATTTGGGAGCTCGAATGTCTATAAAGATACACTTTTTACAGTCCCATCTGAATTATTTTTCCGACAACTGCGGGGATTACAGTATAGAACAGGGGCAAATATTCGACCAGGAGATAAAAACAATATAAACAGGTACCAGTGTAAATGGAACGGAAACATGCTTGCTGACTACTGTTAGTGTTTGAAGCGTGATGCACCAGATCACAGGCACAAACGAAAATCATCAAGGGCGTCTGTTCTTCGAAATTATAATTATTTTCTTTATTAAGTTGCATTCTTTTATTTTTTGTTTATTGAAAGAATTATAGTTTACATACGTGTATTCCTGTTTATATGATATAACAGTAATAATGCATTATTAAATAGAGAAAGGTTTTTTTTTAAATTTCAGAAAAAATTAGGTAATCTCAATGAAAATGGTGTATGCTGTACTGAGAAAATCTTACCTGATTGAAAAAATATACATTCATTTTTGAGTTCAGGAGGTTAGATTCATCAAGAAAGCACAAAAAAATCCTACGGAACATAAATTTATTTTTCAAACGCAGGCCTGTGTAATACAAAGATTTAATTACAGGAGCGATTGTACATTGCTGCTCGGAAAAGTGACTTTGCCACAAGCATAGGAAAATCTGTCGCAGTTATTGCTACATTTTTTTGTTAATTTTTCCCTCAAGCACTATTCTTATTTTATGATTATAATTATTATTATTATTATTATTATTATAATGCTAAGCAATTCCTAATCTTCAAGAATATAAACTTAGTAACATTATTACTTAAAATGTACACAAAATTTACTGTGAATACAGTAGTGCAAAAACTATTGAAATTTTAATGTAATATAGGACATGTATAAATTATAAAATATTATCACCCCTTGTATCGCAAAAACTGGAGCTAGTAGTAAAAAATGGATGCCAGATTCAGATTTAGGAGGTGAATTTTATTATGAAACACTAGAGAAAACCTAAGGTACATTTTCAAGGCAGACCTGTGATATTTTCAAACGCTTTATTAAAGCCTGTGGATATTGGCTTTTTAAGAACTTTATATAGTTTTTCGAAGACTCATAGAGATGCTTTTTAGAGCTGTTTATATTCTTTTAAATTGGCTTCGAGTTATAGTAATATACAGGCCTTCTTTAATATTTAGTTTTACAATAGCTTTTAAATGCTACCTATTACTAGGCCATATATGAGATGAGTAGTTTTGTTAGAACTATTGATTAGTAATGGCGACAAGTGTAACACATAAAGAATAACATTCTTATAAATAAGACCTATACCAAAACAGTTACAAAACCGACAAATTTTCGGGTGGGTGATTATACACGTTAAGGGTTTTCTCGAGATCATCTTCTAATAAAAGACATAATTTCCAGGCGGAGCAGTTTGGGCAGAGACCCACTAAAGTTTTGCTTTACTTTAGGGGAACAATACAGCGTAGTGTCTTTATGAGAAGTTTATGTTCTCGCCTCCTAAAATTGTTTTATAGCGACATAAAATATTTTCAAAGCGCTTTATTGAAGCCTGTGGATATTGGCTTTTTAAGAACTTTATATAGTTTTTCGAAGATAATAAAATGCTCCTTAAAATTGTTTATATTCTTCTAATTGGCTTCGAACTATAGTAATACACAAATCTTTTTTAATATTTTGTAAAGAACTAGTTTTTAAATACTACCTCTTACTAGGCCTTATATGAGATGAACAGTTTTTTTGAACTCTTGATTAGTAATAGCAACAATTGTAACACATAAAGAATATCATTCTTTATAAATAAAACAAATCCAATAGTGCAATATTAGCAATAAAAACATAAGAGAAAGGTTTTTACATGAGTGAATATTCTTAAATATCTGTGTTGGTTTAGAAGTATACGTTCAACCAATTTCGATCTAAACAATTCCAAGGGTGGATTTAATTTATTTGCAAGTGATCATAAAGGTCACAATGCGGCAAGGGATCTTCATGCTATTAGAGTGCTAGAAGAGTCTAATTATTTACAGAGGATTCTATCTTCTCAACAATTCATTTACAACTATAGCCTTTGCCAAAGCTACTGTTCCTTTAACCACCCCATACGCATCTTTTCACAGCTACTTGTGTTTCTCACTTTCTGTCCTAGAGATATTTAATTCAGGCTCACATTTTTTCTGAATGTCATTTTGGTTATCTGTATTACATCATCACGTTCACTTATCAGTCGGTTTCTGCTTTATGTTATTAAGGGGAATCCTTTCCAATATCCAACTTATCCTTACTGTTTTTCTCTTTCAATTAGTCATTAACATCATTCTCTAATTCATCTCTTATAACTCGTTCTTTAAATTTGGTTTCCTGTTTCTCATCTTTCAATCTCCACCATTTGATCTTTAGGTCTGCATTCTGCTTTGCTCTTCTAATAAAAATGTCTCCCAGCTCTAATCAGAGTTGTATAGTCACAATTTGCTGATTGATCAACTTACAATTTTTCACTTGATTAAGATGTTTCCTTCACTCAGCTAGAAGTCAAACTGATTTTTTCTTTATTTGCTTCTGTATGTTTAGTTGATCCTCTTTCTCTATGTAAGCTTGGTAATAAATACCATTTTATCTGTAAAGTCATGTTAATTTATATATTCCTCTATGATGTATCAACCATTTCTGTCCAAAACTTTGCCTATTAATCGTTTTCACAAAGGAACTTGATGTATATATGCGTGTATATCTATTATTTCTTCTTAAAAATTCATCCTAACTCTCAATATTCTACAGAACTTCCTCTGAATCTCTAGCAAGTAGTTTAAATCCATCTTACAGTTATCTTTCTTTAATTTCTTGTCATCTTGTTTCTCGCTCACACAGTATCTTTATGTTCCTTTTTACATTAACGCCGCCATTTTCTAAACTTTTTATTTATGTTGTTCGCATTTAAGGTTGCAATCCTTAAAGTTTGACTTGCTTTCTTACCTGCACCTATCCATTGGACATGGTAACATTGCATATATTTTTTAGGAGACGGGGTCCCCATGGCTTTGTTTCGAGAGAATATGCTCAAGGTGCCTTCGTGCTTTTAACTCAGGTTAATCCTTATGGTATCAGCATAGGAGATTTTACGGTCCAACACCTTTCCTGTCGCAAACCTTGCCAATTTCTTCACGAATGTGTTCAGCCATTAGTTGTGCTAGCTTTCTGCTCTGAATTAGGTTAGTTAAAAAATTCAACCGTTAATATAAGTAAAACCTTTAACACTGTACATCACAAACTAATCAACATCATATAAAACGCCTCGCTTGACCCTCCAACTAAAATAATGACAGTCCAAATTCTTGTTAGATCTACAAAGACAAATGGTTAGCTATGCGAGGGGTCACGAACACTTCGCATACATAATGTATTCGTGTATGGATTTATTTAGTCAATATTCTAAACCAGACACCCTTAATCTATATTTCTTATCTATGTTTTTGTACTTAGCTTGAATTCTCCGCCTTACAATTATGTTCCCAAAGGATTTAGCAAGACTTCTTCTCTCGTCAACAAAGTCCTGCTTTCATCAGATCTTTTTCCTTTGAAGTTACTTTTTTAAATGATTTGTTCTTCTTTCCATTCTATTTCATCGAGGGTATCAATTCCTATCTGCCTCTCGAATCACCTTTAAATGATTTAGCTGGTATCTATCATATTCTCTTCAAACCAGTAGCGATATATGTTATAAGGTCAGTGGCTGTACCTTTTGGTTTTCCACAAGCTAATTTCTTGATCTTCTTCTTTCCCTCTGCTTTCCTTTGGGAATATTATATTTCATGTCATCTTATGATCCAATTTCTTGGCTGAAGAAGGGCAAAAGTAGCTATCCTTATTTTTAGCTTATTATGCTGTAAGAATACTGAATAATTTCAAAAAGGCAATTATGACAAAAATTAAAGATTTACTGGTACCTAAATCATCTTCAAGTGTTCTCTTTTCTGACAAGGTTACAAGTCCTAGCATCCTTTGTCTTAATCAATTATCTCTCGACGCCTACTTTTGTAACGTCTGCAAAATAATGACTGTTACCTACGTACTCTTGACTCTATCTAATTCTACCAATACTATTATGATTTCAAACTAGTGATCTACTCTTTCGTTAGCTTCCATTTTGTTTACACTAAATTCCGCTTCATAATATTTCTGCCGTATTCTTCTTCACCTGTCCAACTTCCAGGCTCTATAATTTACACCTACAAGTATCGATACAGAATCACCTTGGAGGCTTATTTTACTAATAATTTCTAAAAAAACATAAATAATCATCCTACCTTTCTTGCATGCTGCACCCATTCCTACACCCCCCTAAAACTAAGTTCAGGCTCTCTCCCCGGACCCCTATATCAAACCACTTGTCTGTGCTTTGTGTCGATATTTGCTTCTAAAATGTGGAATGATCTTACTGCCACTATACTATCCGTACTAGCATGGTTACTTCAACCATTTCTGCATCAGATAATTATTTTACTCATTTTATTTATAGTATACTAGACAGGCACACTGTTTAAATTGTTATTATTCGTTTGGTTTCTTAGGTGTACGCGCCCTATTTTTGGCCATTATTATTTTTGTAATTGTGGCCATTTATAAATATTCATTTCCAAATCTTTTTTAGCCATTGCGTGACTATAGCGGTTGTATTTTAAGGATCAGCAACCTAATGAGATTTGAGATTTGATTGGCACTTTATAAAATATTACGGATTCAAGTAAAAACATGGTCCCGTTTATTGTTATTGTCAATTTAAAGAAGGTTATGTATATATATATATATATATATATATATATATATATATATATATATATATATAAAACCAGGATTGCATTTGTAACGCCCATTTGAAGTATTCGTAGAAAGTTGTAAAAAATTAAAAAGGACATTACTTCTGCCACGCCCTGCCTATATATATATATATATATATATATATATATATATATATATATATATATATATATACATTCAGCAATCACGTCTCAGTTTCAAGTATTTGTTTCGTTAACATCCCTAAAATAAAGAATTAAAATAAGAAAAATGTTTTTTTGGGGTAAGAATTTTTCACCTTAAAAATGAGTAATCGACAAGAATTTACGAATTATTTTGGTTCCTCTGATCCAATTTTAGTCTAAGTCAGAATATTGTGTCTTAACAAAGCAATGTTTTTACTCTGAATATTTCCCTTAAAAATTCCCAAAGACTTTTATAAAGACAAGGCAGCTTGCAGTGTGTTTATTAAGTTTACGTTTCTTGCAAAATTTACGATAGCCGGAGTTAACTACTTCACCCCCATAAAAGGTGTGCGTCTCTTAAAATTGGTGCCAAGTATTTCTCTAAATAGTAACATGTGACTGAAAATAAAATGCATGTCTCTAAAATAAGCTATCCACGTAGCGGGGTCGATGGTTTAGGGGGGTGTTTCACCTGATACATTGAAACCTGAAGGATTAGCACAACCTCCCACAGCCAGTGAGTGACCCGACAGAAACTGGTGCTGTCTCTTGTATCGTTTTTTCACCTCTTTCAAACGTCTCTATATCCTTTCGACGCCTTTAAAGACGCGATACATGGTAAAAGAGAGAAATAAATGTTCTACAAAAAAATAGTCGGCATATAAACATTTTCCATTGATATATTGATAACCTGCTCATTCGCTTGCATCTTTTAAGACCGATAACACAAATGTATCACCGTTGGGTGGTTTTATGAGGGGGGAAGGAAGTTGTGATTGATTAATTTAGGTTCTGATTATATATTTAATACAATACTAGTTTTTCTCCATTGGATCATATGAAGAATATGGACTTCATTCAATTCTAGTCTATGCACACACCTCAACCCACCTACCTTGCACACTTAAGTTAGACATAACAGCATAAGGTGCATTATTAGGTGAATGAATTTCTATATTTCACAGCAATAAATTTTCAGTTCCTATAGCGCCCACAAAGAGAAAACCTTGAAATTCTAAAATCTCGAAATTCTTGCAAAGTTTAAAACCGGGAGGAAACTTTGAAAATCTCACCAAGAGAAAAATCAAACAGCAGTACACCCAATCTTGGTGGTCAGTCAATTTAATGGCAGATGGGACGCAATAAATGCCAGTCTAATATTTAACTATATATGACCTGACATGAATACTTTTGCCTAGGCAGATACTAAAAAATATAAGGAGTGTCCCTCAGTAAATGATTAAGATTGTTTCCAAATATTACGTGCTAATATGCAAAAAAATAAGCTGGCTTATGATTTTTCTATAGAAGGTTTTGCTACGATTCTAAAGGGTTCATTCTTTTACTGAATAATTCCATACTAAGCCGGACCTGAACGGAATAGCCTCGATCCAATTGGGACAAGTTTAAATAAAGCTTTGGTACATTATCCGACAGCAGTAGAAAGGTATTCGCAAGATTGTAATAAGTATGCGCACAATCAAAGTTCTGTAAATCTAACAGGAACTTTTTCATGCTTTTACACAAATTCGCGCAGCTTAAGGAACAAGATCGTTAAACTAAAAGTCTCAGTTGAGTCAGAAGATCTTGATATTATTGCTGTTATGGAAAAATGGATAGAAAAAGTTCTAAAAGAAGAAATTAAATAAACAAACTTACCTGGCAATAAAATTATAAATATTTTTAAATCTTAGGCAAAAAATGGACATTTATTTTTAAATAAAGGCTGCACTAATTGCGATAAAAAGTACTAAAATATATATTGTCATGTCTATAGGCCAGAACACCAATTAAGAGTACGATATTATTCTTTTTGAAATGCTTTCAGCCTTAATTAGACAAGAAATGAATTTATCGAGGTAACTTAACTTTAGGAACATAGATTTTCGAAATAAAAAGGCCCGCCATGCAGTAAATTGACATCTAGTATTTATATGTGATAACATTTTGTATTAAATACTAGACATACCGAAATGAAAACAAAATATAGACAAATTTATCTAAAAACATAGACGTGGCCGAAACACTTCGAAACAATGCCTGATTAGAATAGAATTCGATTTAATATAAATATACAATAGTTTTTACACAAAGTATTTTCCTTCGTTAAGACTTCTAAATTAGGATAAAAGTTTAAACCTTGAAAACGCCCAGGGAATGTAAAGTCAATTTCATATTTCAATAGCAATAAGAAAATAGTGTTTTATAACCATAGATGATAAAATAATTATAAATAATGAAACAGGAAATAGTTTCAGATTTGTTTTTCTGTGTGGTAATTACTTATCCTAAACATGGTTTTTGACTTTAATATTAGAGAAAAAGGAAAAGGGAACTTTGCGAACTTAATTATTTCTACGAAAAACACCAAGATAATCCCCCAGAACAAAAATTATTGCAGATATGAACACTTGAACAGAGCTGTAAAGCACTAATTGGTGAAATATTAATTAAGATGTGCCAGGAAAAATTTATTCTCAATAGAATTTTGGTACGTATGAGACAGGCTCTTCAAAAACCTACTATGATCCAATAATGGAGTAGAGTGAGGAATTAAACCACACTTCCTTAAAGATACATTTATTCCAGAACAGTTTCGGTGTATCATACACCCTTGTCAACTGAGTAGAAAATTACAGAAAACTCCATAGACACCCTTGACCTGATATACAAAGATCATGTTAGCTGACCCACTCCCTTCTTCGGGCTAATCCCAGGGGCGGACATAATTTACTATCTGATTAGGGCAAGGCAGTTTTACAATTTTTTTAAACTGCTTGTAACCCTATCCTACGTCTGTCATCTTAACACTCCTCCCCAATCACTCTATAAGTCTCTCCCACAAAACATTTAATTTTTCATATTCCACTCCTATATTTTTGCAATGTCTCTTTCTCTCTCGGTCCCACTATGAAAGACTGAGAGATATAATCTTTACAATTCCATGTATAGAGTATGATTCGTCTTTTATCACCAATAATCCCGTTCATCATTTTTTTTCGTTGGAAACTCTGGATAATTGCCGTTTGGTGGATAGGCGTTTGAGTCTTCGCGACCGTATCACTATCTTAAGGAAGTAATAGTTCAGAAGGTTGTGTTGGTATTAGTATTAAACCCAACCTTTCTATTTAAATACAAACTTCAGCAGACATTTTTCTGCCCCCTTTCATCTCCAAGATCTTGTGCGAATTTTCTTTCTTGGTTCCCCGTAAGGGGTACAGCAATTTGCCATCCTGGGCGCCGTGATAACGGGAACCAGCACTCCGTCCGTCCCGAGCTTATCCTCTCTTCCTTCCTTTAGATAGCCTGTATTTCTCTCTTACTTCGTCGAGTTTCATACAAGCTCTCGTACATCATTCTCTAATCAGCCTATAATTTCACAGGGTAGATGCTGAACTTCTTCTCAGCCAACCATCCCGGATCGGGGCTGGGTCGGTTGGGTACAATGTTCCCTAACCCCTGAGCTCCGGTCTGTGGTGGTTGGTGTTTAACAACCTGCTTCATTCCTACCCATATCTTTCTCAAATCCCTTTTCCTTTCCTCTTTACAATCTATATTTTTACGCTGTGTTTAAGGTAGAGCCGCCATGCTGATAGCCTGCCAGGCCACCGGGCGGGAGGAATGGTCCTGAATGGTGGCACCTGGCTCTGCCAGGCCTGTACGCACCCCTTGCAGGGCGGGCTACTGCGAGAGGTAATGATCTATTGCATCCCGTGGAACAAATAGGGTCACCATGTCCAAAGATGAGAAAATTAAACATCTCCCCTTAATTTCCCCTGTGTCATTGACGGAGCTACCCTCGGGCAGCTCCAGAGAAAAAATGGAGGTCTCCCTATGTGCTTGCGCAGGGAGCCTTCCATATTTCTCTAACCAGAGAGGAGGCTTACTCCTCTTCTTCGCCTATGAGTGTAAGGGACTCCCCCTCACCCCGTTCTCTGGAGGTGATTTCGGGCACCTTCCTTTTTTCAGCGGCAGTCCCCTCTTTTTTTCCAAGGGGACTGCAAAAAAGCCAGCAGGAAGTTCATAGCCGATCGCTCCACACTAAAGCGGCTCGGTAAGGCAAGCCTCCTTAAGAGTGAGAGCAAAGCCCGACCACTTCAGTAGCTTCCCTCAAAAGACATCGCCGGAGTCAAGGCCTGTGCCTCCTCACATATGACTGGTGACGCGTCCACCTGGAACTGCGATCTCTGGGAGGGGATGGCCAACTGGAGCCCTTCCTGTGATCAACATGGTCCTTAAGGCATTTTAGCGTTAGACAGCATAGCTTTCCATGGGGTGCAATCCGGGATCGACGCCAAGTACCGAACCGGAATACGCCCCTATGCAAGGTCCTCCTCAAACGGCTAGGGTGTCTGAGGCAGTACAAAGAGGGAAAGGATCTCTTCTAACTGGTGCCTCTGCGACCACCAGGACCTTCTCCATTTCGGAGAAAGACCTGGCTGAGGCCGGTTCATATGGCTTGGTGGCTCCTGCCGGCTAAGGGGAGAAGCGGGGTCATTCCCCACCCTCCTCCCCTAAAAAGAAAAGGAACAGGAAAAGGTCGAAAAAGAGTCGGGGACCCTCTTCATCGGCGGGGACGGCGAAGACGGATGTGTCTGCTGCAACTTTGCGACCAAGCCAAGATCAGCATATCCGGCCTCTCTGCCTCCTCGGGTCCGGAGCCCTAGACTATGACTGAGACGAAAAAAGCGCAGGGCGGAGCCTCAATAACGTCGGGACTTCGCATTCAGAGGATACCTGCCGTTTTCGAGAACACTAACTTCAAGCGCTTCCTATTTATTCGCTCCACTGATGGCAGGATGATAGTCACGGGCAACATGATCTATCAGAGAAGATCATTAGCTAGTGTAATTGGTAGAGAGCCGAAGGTGACCCGTTTCTCGGACGGAAGCCTTCTGGCGAATCCGGCGAATCCCACCGAGGTGGCTAAGATAAGTGGTCTTCGGACACTTGATGGCCCCCCGGTGAGTCTGACCCCGCACTCTATTATGAAGTTTGTGAAAGGAGTAGTTTATGCGAGAAAACTCGTTGATTACTCCATAGAGGAAATCAACTTGGAGCTGCCTGACCATGAGGTGGTCAAGGTCAGACGTGGGATGAGTAGTCCTTCGACTGTGACAAGCTCCATGAGTCAGTGCGTGCCGGTAGGTAGCGCTACCGCGTAAAAGCATTCGTGCCACTGCCGCAGCGGTGAAATTACTGTTACTGCTTCGTCCATACGAATCGTTCTTGTAGACGTGCAAAGTCGGGGTCACCCTAAGTCTGTGTAAATTGCTCCAAGGCCGCACACGATAAGTCTAAATCGTGTGTGGCCCAGTTTGTCAATTGCAAAGAGCCGCACCCCGCTTCTTCGAAGCAATGCATTGCATATCTCGTTGAGAAAGAACCACTGGCCGTTCAGGCCCAGGATCGATCTCATTCTGGCGCGCCCGGCTCTGGCTGGAACGTCTTATGCTTCAATAGTTAGAAAGACACCCTCTGCTCCTCGCACATCCAGGCCAACGAGCACGGTTGTTTCCGCAACAATTCGGAGCTCTTTTGCGGGTTCTACTTTACCCAGGCTCTCTCTGGTAAATCTGGTAGCAAAAAGGGCTCACACACAGCCCCGGGTAAAACTAGGGCTCACTCCCCTTCCCCCAGCGTGACCGTTTTCCTTAAGGCGAAACGGCCACGCATTTCCAGAGAGTCATTACTCTCACAGCAGGCAACACCCTTGAAGTCTGTCGCCAGTCCCTCTTACGCAGTTCCTAAAGCTGTCACCCAAAAGGAAGACAGCAACAAAGGAACTTCGGCTCCTTTACCCACGCCTAGTGGTGGCTGATTAGCTCGGAGATGGTGGTTCCTCGAATAGAAGGCCCCCCGCCTCACAAGCTGCAACGACCGCCTAAGGTTTCGAAGTGGACCGGGGAAAAAACTCGCATGGCGAGCCCAACCTCCCCCAATAAGTCTTTGAAGTCAACAGCGTCATTCCCGTGAGGCCCCTGCGTCTCCACCAACCTAGGCCTGGAGGGCATATTCCTTAAATGGAATTGCCGTGGACCTCGGGCAAACTGGGAGGAGCTGCGGAGGCTCGTCTCGTCCCGTTACCCGTTAGCCATTTTTCTGCAGAAGACCATGCCATGCGCGGGACCCATGCCCGCCCTCCCGGGGTAAAGGGTTTTGCGACTCGGGCTGGGGAATGCGCGGTTTACACCCGGCATGATCTCTCGTGTCTTTCTTTCACCTTAGATGTCTCCTTTCAGAGGGTGGATGCAGCTTCACCTGGATAAGAGGTATACTATCATTTCTGCGTTAATTTCACCGTCAGCTGACTTCGATGCGGGAAACTTCCCCCGCGTCGTGGCAGGGTTGCCGAGGCCCTTTCTTTTGCTTGGAGATCTGAACGCCACGCATTATCTCTGGGGCGGATTACTCAAAAAAATCCCAGGAGAAAAGTCCTTGCCGATCCAATCAAAGAGCTTGAAATAGGTGTCATAAATGTGGATTACTTTACGCATCACTGCCCGAGAACCTCTTCATTTTCTTGCCTTGCTCTTACTTTCTGCTCTTCGGATTCACAGCCTGATTTTTATTAGGGAGGTGGTCGATGACCACCGTGGTAGTGATTAATTACCCATTCAACTATCATTTTCATGGCAACTGCCGCCTGAGAGACCACCTCGGTGGCGCTTCGCGCGGGCAAGGAGGCCTGCATTTCAGGAAATGACTGAATTCTCTATCTCAGTGGAGGAGTTTAGGTCGGTAGATGAGGCCGTTGAGCTCTTCTCCGGCAACCTAATCGACACGGGCCTGACTACTATTCCTAGAACGTCTAGCCGTTTTGCACGCCGAAACTCCCATGGTGGTCGGCCGAGTGTGAGACGGCCCTCAAACAGTAGCGTTATGCCTACATGCACTATAAACGCCGCCCGAACGATTTCACTGTCGGTGAATTTAGTCGGGCTAGAGATAGGTTTTGGTATATTTTGAAGAAAGCCCGCCGCTCTTCTTGGCGGGCATGTTGTCTTCACTAATCTTAAATAACACTCTTGAAGAGGTGTGGCAGCGATTCAAAAGCCTTTGGGGCAAGTTCTCGCAGGACAACCTTCCCATTCTCCAGGACAACGGGACCGCAATCTCGGATCCCGCTTCCGTGGCGGAATCCTTCGCGACCACTTTCTCCTAATTCTCTAGCCGGGATGCTGCCCTCCTAGCATTTAATGCCTGTCGTTATGTCCCGGAAGGCCGCGAACAGAAATTTACCTCCGGAGGCGGGGAGCCGCGCACCACTCTTGCTTTGTGCGCGGACACCGCCCATGGTCCGGACGATGTCGTACGCAATGCTTCGGCCCTTGGGTGAGCCATACAGGATCTGGGTGGAGGGTCTCCTCCCGGATTCCTTGAGAATCACTACTGTGCTCGTCTTTCGCAAACCGGGAAGAGCTCACTCTACTCCGGCCGGTTTCCGGCCAATCTATCTAAACTCTCGTGTGCAAGTTGATGGAGAAATTGGTAAATGTTAGATTAGCCTTTTACCTGGACACCGTAGGCCATCTGTCTTCTGCACACTGCGGCTTCCGCATGTTCCACTCCACGACAGATGCTCTGCTCCGATTGGATAATGCCGTCTGCGAGGCCTTGCTTCGTAAACAGCACTAGGCCACGGTGTTTTTTGATCTGGAAAGGCCTATGATACCGCATGGTGATACGGTATCATGGAGAGTCTCCACACAATGGAGGCAGGGGGACGCCTCCCAATCTGTATATATGAATTTATGCGAGGTCGTCGATTCCACGTACGGGTGGAGGGAGCCCTCTCCGGCCCATTGGAGCAGGAGAAGGTTGTCCTGCAGGAAAGTGTCCTCAGTGTCACACTCTTTGACCTGAGCATCAACGGTCTCACCTCGGTTCTGCCGGAAGATGTTCTTGCTACACTCTACTTGGACAACCTCTCGATCTCTTTTAGTGCTGCCTAGATGCCAACTCTGGAGCGTTGAATCCAACAGGCATTGAACCGCGCCTCCCGCTATGCTTATGCACACAGGTTTTGGTTTTCTTTGGCCAAGACTAGGGTGGTGCACTTCTGCCGCCATACACGGATCGACCCTGACTCAGATTTGTTTCTTAATGGGGTCTGCTTGGAAAAAATTGAATCGCACCGTTTCCTTGGTGTTGTCTTTCACCGACGCCTCACCTGAAAGGCTCATATTCGCAGCCTTAAGGTCTCTTGTACCCGCCCCATGGATATTCTCTTTTTCGAGGCGTTCAGCGCCTGGGACGCTGATGAAGCTACTGCCCTACTTTATATCGTTCCTTTGATCGTTCGAAGCTCGACTAAGGAAGCGAATTTTATGCATCCGGAGCCAAGCGTTTATCGCCTAAGGTGGACTCGATCCACCACACCGGCCTTCACCTTGCGACCTTCCGCTCTTCTTCCATTCAGAGCCTGTTGGTCGATGCTAGGGAAATGCCACTCGCTCTACGCCATGTGCAGTGCATCACTCACCTGTACGCGCAAGCCCGGCACCTTCCTCAGTCGCCAACAGCTCTCACTGCATTCGCAACTGTTCTTAACGTTGCCTATGCCGCAGAGAGACGCCAGTCATACTTTAAACCCAAAGCTAAACCCTTTGGGTTTAGGGCCAGGAAACTTCTTCGATAGCTAGGTATAGCTCTCGGGCCGGTGGTGCGTATGTTTCTAACCAGGACGCCACCCTGGAGGGTACCACATTTGGCTATTTGTCGACACGCCTCTGCTCTCAAACTTGTACAGCGCAGGGAGTATTGCGTTCGACCTTTATAAAGCACACCTCGTGTCACCTTGGAACCGTGCCATTGTATACGGATGGTTCCAAGTCCCAAGAGGGTCAGCTTCCATGCCGAATCCCCTCTGTTTGAAGATAGTGGGGCACTGCCAGGGTCTGCGTCTGTCTTCACGGCCGAACTGGTGGCAATACACTACTCGTTACGTGAGATCACGCCACGTGCTTGGTTCGAAGACCGGATTGTTATCTATAACGACTCACAAAGCGCCCTGATTGCTCTCCAGGTATCTCTGCATCCCTTGGTTCGCGATATTCGTGACTTTACGCTTTTGGCGAGCCGGGCGGATCTCCAGATTAACTTCTGCTAGGCTCTTGGACATGTAGGAATTGTGGGGAATGAGTGTGCCGATGAGGGCGCTAAAGATTCCGCGAGGACTTTGCGACCGCAGGCAGCGTTTATCTCTTCCTCACACCAACTACATGGCAGGAATACGGGCAGCTCTTCGGACTGCCTGGCAAAGAAGATGGGAGACGATCGAAGGGAAATTAAAGTTGCGTGCCATTGCGCCGCGACTGTTTCTATGGACCTATCTCTCAATGCCGCGACGACTTCAGGTCGCTTTCTGTCGTCTCAGAATCAGACACACTCGTGTGACGCATCGCTATTTGATGGAGCGCTCGCCTGCGCCCTATTATGATAATGTTGTCACTAAGATTGTTCGACAAATTCTTGTCGAATGTCTCAATCTGGGTGATCTTGGCGCACGTTACTAGTCCTGGTACTGGGATGGGCGGGGAGGCTACAGCTTGTCCCTTGTGCTCGGGAAGAGTGCTTGCACATTGATCAGTGGCCTTGTAATCTTTTGGGGGTAAGGCTGACCTTCTCCCTATTATTTAACCATGTTTTGTTTTTTTTTGCTTCGTTTTTTCCCTTATAGGGCGCACGCTCCTGCTGGCTATACTTTCCCTTTTTGGGGAAGAAGGGGGTTATTTTTTATCTTTTTGAATTTTTTTTAAAGTAACCTAGTACTCCGCCAGTTTTAAATATGGCGACTAATACCCAAGTAGACAGTCGCCAGATGAGCTCTCTAAAAAAAAAATTCTTCCTTGGTTCAAAAGCCTCATATCACAGGTGGATTGAGTTTCATAGTGATCGGTTTCACGACTCCTGCTCTTTTCCTTTTAGAAGAAAAGGGTCTTCTCCAATCTTTTTAGTTCTATTCAAAGCACGTTCAACTGGCCATCAATGCCTTAGTTGAAAAGGGAAGTTTTCAGGTTCTCAGAGATTTTATTTCTTACTCCACATGTCTTCCTGCTACCTCTTTCCTCAGTTCTACTACCCATTATAACTGAACGCCTGTACTTTTAGCAAAAAATTTTAAATACCTTTGGCAAGAGAAAATACAAAGTTTCCAAAATTAGCGTCCGGTAGCCTAGAGGTATTACCTATGCAGTGGAAAAGAATTAGAAAGATGGACGAATATATCGAAAGTTATCAGTAGATAAGCAATTGATTACAAAAATTCAAGGTTCCAAAATGATAGGAATGGCAATAGAAATAAATATTATATTCCAATATAATGAATAAATTATTAGTAGGCAACATTTGTAGAAGTAATTGGTAATTCTTATAAAGTGAGTGGTCCTTTATTCGTTTTGATCGTTGATAAATCAGGCCAGTGCAGCGAAGCAACTGTTTAAACTTTTGTTCATACTCTTTTTCCATTCATTTTGAAAAGGTTCTCAAACATTTTTAATGTCATTAAGGACGATAGAATGAGCAGGCCAGTTCATATTATTTAGGTACTGGTTATCCAGCAAGGTCTTCTTCACTAACTTGTCCATGTGACAAGAGGCTTGAACCTGCATTAAACCTGTCGGTTGGACTAAGGAAGCTTGCAGATGGAGCAACAAATGCTATTGCAACTGTTTAATATACACTCAGTGTCTTCTACAGAAATCCCCGTGAGAATTTATCATTCAAACTTTACATTTATATTAATGCAATTGACAGACAATATTTAGCCTACTCTAATCATTTTAGAAGTTATTGTATATTGCCGTTACTTGGCTCACACTTAAGCTTTGCACAATAAAAAAAGCATTGAGTGCTGTAATTTGCTTAGCATTTGCAGTATATTGTTTAAGTCCAAACTGGTATTTGGATATTCTGCGTATAACTCCCCCGCACATTAGAACGTCAGATCCTTGAATTCAATTCTGAAATTTAGTTTTGGAATATGTACAAGGCGTTTTATACTTCTTGACAAACTGTTTTCCTACTCGATGCAAATTTCCTTTCCTTTTAGACTGCTGTTCTTTTCTCTCTGCGAAAACATTCCTCCGCTTTCCGGGATTCAATTAAACCCGATTTTTTTGTTGGTTTTCATTACTGTACCACTAAAGAAACCTGCTAAATTCTATGCACAGTCGTTCCATTGTTATCTTCGTTTACATTCCCAATTAGACCTACTATTTAATGTGTTCTTCGGGGCAGCATGTTTTACCTAATAATCTACAACCACCTCTCTTCAAGAGGGTGGATTTTGAAACAGCTTAAGGTTAGTTCTTCCTTTGGAGTAGATAGACCAAGCACAAACATTTTCATCGATTGCTTTCGCTTAGTCCATTGCTCGTCTGCTGCATTTGTGAGAAAGAGAGGCCTGGTAGCTAGTGTCTCTTCTGTCTTTTCACGAGTGCCTTTCGTACAAGGAAGAACTTTTCTACAGCTTGGAGATTTAATTCCGACTACATAAGTGAAACAACCTCAGATTGTGGTGGGAGCCTTACCATTTCAGGAGATGGGGGGGGGGGCAGCATGGAAACAAAGCACCTGACAATGCTGTTTGGTCGGCAGCTAACCCACTCCTCATATCTCCTCTTCAATCAATGATCTTCTTTTACATGCGAAACTGATTCTTACTGCACAATTACTTGCTGAATAGAAAACTCGTCTTTCCATCAAATATAACCGCATTAAACCATTCCTCGGTTACTGTATCTCATATTTTCACCAATACTACGACAAAAAGTGGTGTTGACCCGCCATCTCTTTGCTCATACCAGGTTAACCTAAGGATGTGTTGTGTCCTTCTATCCCTCTTCGAAATGTGCTACATGCCCAAAACGCTCAGTGTGCCTCAATTGCTTTTTGAGTGACCAGTAAACTTAAGGATTAAATTTGCGTTTAATCGTTGCCTATGTAATCTGGTTCTTTGTAAGTAACCATTTGTCCTTTATATATGTAACAAAATTAATTATATGATTTATACGAGCGCCCAGAGATAAATTTCCCACCAGACACCACAGCTAAATAATTTATTTTGTGACTTAGGTTCGACAAATTAACATTGGCGTCGCAGATAATTGAAAAGTATTTATTGGCTAAAAATATTTGCATATGAAACTTTATAAGTTCTTCTGACAATTTCGAAGATAAATTTACAATGTGAAACAATTTGTTCTTTTGCAATGTTAACCCAAGGCTTTTAAAAGAACTGAATTTGCTTAGCTTCTTAGCCAGAGGAGACGTGTTATCAATGCGTCGCTTTATAGCAATCACACAAAGCCTGTTCTTTTACATAATAGAATAAACTTACATCAAACTCCCTAGCCGACTATGTTGTTTTTAACTATACTTCACCCCATTGCTGAATATGTATAGACTTAAATTATTAACAAAGCTAAATGCTCTCTAGTTGGTTTATATCATGTACATATATTTATCATGTGAAAGTTAGCTATTCGTGCTCGAGCGGATCATTTGAATGACCCCACGAGAAAGAAACAATTGGGTATTCACATAACATCATTTAAGAAACTAAAATTTAATAAAAAAAGTCCACCTCTTCTAGAAATTTAGGAAACATGAAATAATTTCTAAAAATTTAATTGACAAAGGAAATTTCCAAAGCTTAGTGAAGAGGAAAAAGAAGGTATCTTTTTCGACTCTCAAATTCTTCAATTCATATGAAACATTGAATTGGAAACAGGTATGAATGCGATAGAGTTAAAGCCCGGATAAACTCTTCAGCGGATATATAATGTGCTACTCTGAAAGCGCAGGGCTGGCAGCTACAAACTCTTATCGAAAAATTTACTTCAGGTGTAATAGGGCGCTAAAATTACATTTCTTTTATTCGCATCTGTTCTTCCTTGCAGTAAATGCAGCTGAATTCAGCAATGGATATGATAAAAGATCTCACCAAGAGATCAATACTCTTGAAAAGAGATATAGGCGAAATTGAGGCACCAATGTTAGCTGGTTTCCTTTGGACTGTCCAGAGAGATAGGTTTTAAAATAAAAAAGGTAAGTATCAGTAGTCTGAAAAAAGAGGTAAAAATTTAGTAAAACTATTTAAAATTGATTTTCCATATACAATAAATAATGTAGATAGTTATTTTTTATTCAAAATTTATCATGTCTCTACTACTTTTTTAGGAATTATATTAATAAACATTTAAATGAAGCTTAATCATTGATTTGATATATATATATATGCAATTATTTTCTGGTTTTGTACAGGTTAGTCCGAACTTATATACATTGTTGTGTTTTCAATATTTATCAAGTTTGTCCTTCGTAAATTAAGAAAACAAGGATTTATTTTGTAGAAAAGGAATGTTATTTTCGTGATCCAGCTACAAAAATACCTTCAAACATTAATTTCTCTTCCCTGTTAAAAAATCCCTATTATCCACTGTCATTCTTCGAGGGTAGAGGGGAGGATCACTAACTCTGGAAATACCGTACACCATCTAGCACTTTGAAGTGCTCTCTTTTTCTCTCACCCTTTGGGTTAGGATGAGGAGTAAGAAGGATATAGAAAGTGGTCGATACGACAACACTTCTGACACCAGAACAAGGGAAGTGCAAATATGCGTCCTTTGACGTAAGAGAGAGATCAAGACATGAAATAGTATCAGTAGATGTGTGGTAATAGGTGTGTAAGCCAGGATTAATAAACAAAAAGAAGTCTTCTCCAATAAGATATTCCCTACTATTTAATTCTCCTAAAGTAGGTAAGGCTCAAGGGGGCTGCAGGATTAGATTAAGGATAACGTCAAAACAAAGACAGTCACAAAGAGAGAGAGTTCGGAGTGTGAGAGAGAAAAGGAGGAGATGGAAAAAGGAGAGAGACAGACAGACAGACAGAAGATGAGAGATAGAGAGAAACAAAGAAAGACAAAAAGGAGAGCAGAGATAGAGGGATGGGAAGAAGGGGAGAGGAGAGAAGAAGAAAGACAGACAGGAAAACAACAGAGGCACAGACAGAGATACAGAGAAAAACAAGAGAGAGAAACATTAGAATGATCTGAGATAGATAGGAGAGTTTAAAGGAGTTAAAAGGAAAAGAAGTACCCTAGTAGACCTTAAGGTTCATTCAAAGAGGGTACCTTTGGCTAACAGGCGAGTAAGCTCAGTCCACGAAAGTGTCAATTGACGCCCTCGAAGAACACTGGCACAACGGTCATGTGCCCAAACGGCTACTTTTCAAGACTTTTTCTAGACGTGACTTGAACTGCTCAACAGAATTGCTCTTCCCAACTTCCAATGGAAGTGCGTTCCATGTACACAAATTCTGTATTTGAAATATTTCCCACACAGATCATGATGGTAACGCTTCAGCTAAAGTTTGTAGGCGTGGTTTCTGGTTCTGTTATAGCTAAGCTGGAAAATATCCCTGTAGTCTACATTGTCAAAGCTTCGAAGTATTTTAAACACTTCGATAAGCTGACCACGCAGCCTCCGGGTCTCTAACTAAGCAAATCTAATTCCCGTAATTTATCTTCTTAACTTTTGTATCTCATAGTGGGAATCAGTTTGGTTGCCCTTGCTTGCAGAAGTTCAAATCTCATAATGCCTTTTCGAAACGAAGACTCCCAAATTGTACCGCATACTCCAAGTGCGGCCGAACAAGGAAGTTGTACAAACACAGTACAATCTTCTTGATTAGGGGTTTCGGTGGCGGATATGCCTCACTTTGCACTTGTTTACGTTAAAAGGCATTTGCCACGTCTCCGGCCATTCCCCAAACTTCAGAAGATCTTCTTGTAGGCGGGCAGTATATCCTTCTGTTTCAACGTTCATACCAAGCTTGGTATCGTTGGCAACCATGTTACCATTTATGTCGTTAACATAAATGGTGAACAGTAGTGGTCACAGGACAGAACCTTGAGGAACACCGCTAATAACGGGCACCCACTCAGAAGCCAGTCCATTCAACACCACCCGTTGCCGTCTGCCACTTAGCCAGTTCGGTATCCAACCTGATACGTTTCCCTCCATAGCCAGTGCACGCACTTTCACTTTTATGTACATAACATAAGTAGATAACATCCACCACCTTATCCAGATCATGCTCACTGAAAACGAAGTGGGAGAATTCCACAAGATTCATCAGGAATGACAATTACCTTCGGAACCCGTGCTGGGAACTCCTCAATAGCAAGTTTGACTCTAAATATGACGTTATTATGTCCACTAGGATGCTTTTCTTGAGTTTACCAACTATAGAACTTAAACTAAGAGGTTGGTAGTTCGACGGTTGCCTAGAGTCTCATTACTTGAAGATAGGAGTCAACTCCGCCTCGCGCCAATCTCTTGGAACGCATCCAGTCAGGATTGACATGTTGAAGTTTGTGCTCAAATGTCGCAACACATCATAACGCACTTGTTTCAACACTTAAAGTACAAACCCGTCGCGGCCATGGAACTTATTCTTCCTCTACACATGGGCCACATTGTCCTCGTTGGTCACGTCTGATGGGCGTCCGGGACGGGGGTCATCTTCAAATCTTCAAGGGACTCACGACCATGGCGGTACTCCCTATTCCAGCGAGCAATGGTTGCATAGGAAGGGGCAGTGTCTGTGTAAACTGCAACCATGCTTTCATGGATCTCTTTTGCATTCTTGCCTTCCCAAGTCAAAAGTTTGATCACTGCGCAGTGCTCAACCTTCTCCTTTGGTGAAAGATTGTGCCTGAAGATCTGCGATCAGCTACTGCTTCTTAAATAGACGAGGCAGGAGCGTGCGGCTTCAGGTCCTGATTTGTCATAGCTTGTTCTAACACCCCCACAAATAGCCATCCCCCTTCCTCTGTTTTGCCCTACCGATTCGCAAAACATATTGACCGCCCGTCGTAAATTGCAAGAAATATACAAGGAGAGATCCTCAGATGAAGAAAGTGAAATTGGCATAGAAGAATAGAGAGAGGGAGAGGGGTTACAGAGTAGAGAGAGATACAGAGAGGAAAGAAAAGAGATCTTGATTAGGGAAAGAGAAATATGAGAGAAGAGACTAGTTAGAGAAATTAGAGAGAGATAAAGAGGAGAGTCGGGAAATGGAGAGATCTGATTGAGACGATTAAAATTTGAATGAGAGGACTAAGAAATCAAGAAGAAGAGAGATAGACGATATACCCTCAAAGAAGAGAGAGATTTATAAGAACTCACAAGGAAAATCAGTACCTAAATAGACATTGCTGACCATACCGTTTTTGGAAGGCTTTAACCTATAGCATAAGAAAAATTATATCATACGAGTAGGTCAACGATACATGATTGTACTGTGAAAAAAAACACAATCTGCAATTTTTATAGAAAAGTTAAAACCTATCTACTTGACTGAAATATATAATTTGTAGGGGTGTGGTACCATCTAGCTCAAGGTGTGTATTATCTCGTCAAGTGGAGATTTGAACTGTTCGACTGACGAACTGTATATTACTTCTGACAGTAGGCGTTTCCACGTTCCGCATATTTTCTACGAGAAGAATTTGCCATGCTAGTATGGAAGTGCGGTAATTCCAGTTTGTCACCGTGATTACGTGTAGCATTTGCATTCAACGTGAACAGCCTCCTGTGATCTACGTCTTCAACTCCTCGTATTATCAGCTGACCTCCTAACCACCGCGTATCCAGGGAGAGCATTTCCACTTCTCGTAGCCAATGCTAATAAGTTTTATGTCTATGGGACTTGACCAATTTTGTGGCTCTGGCTTGTACCTTTTCCAGCCGTTCAAAGTCCTTCCTCAGGCCTAAGGACCAGAGTTTTACGGCGTATTTAAGGTGTGACTGGACTAGAGAGTTGTACATTAGGGTAGAGGAGAAAATATTTTTTATGAAATTTATTTTCCTACCACGATTTATTATCGGGCTATCTGTCCAATTAAACCTCCTAAAAGGATATTTTATATTAATTTTTAAAGGTTCCTTAACGCCATTGAAAATTGAAAATAATGCGATTTTCAACTAAATTTGGACTTTCGTGGATTATATCTTATAATTAAATTAGAATTTGGAATTGATACCTCAAAACAAAAAATTATTGTATTTTAAAGAAGAGGTAAACAATATTTGAAAGTAATCGATTGATATTTAGAGGTTCTTGAAGTACATATAGCTGTGTACGTGAGAATTATGTTTCTGTAGCGCGTAAGATCTCGTTAAGAGTAGATGTGTGTGCATGTGTGGGTATTGTTTTGATCACATTCTTCTATTTGTATTTAAAAACAGTTATTTATAGTGTACAATAAATATTTAGACACGTTTTATTATATTTCAGAGCTAAATAATATGCAAGAAAAAATTTAGAACAATATTTAATTATGGCATTTAAACCTAGAACGCGTCATGAAATTGAGGGCCCTTTGTTTAGCGCACCCGGCGCCATTAGTGAACGAGTGTTGCCAACTTATAAAAATGTCAGAAATATGTTTTGTTTAGGCGAAAAAATAAAAAGAGCCGCAATAGAAAAGACCCGCCAATTAAACAAATTAGGAAATTAGTAGTGGAGAAGATAATTGCTATTTGGAAAACGGCATCAATAGAGGCAGTTAGAAAAATAATTTTAGATTATTTTTTCCAAATAACAGGATTTAAAAAGAAATGTGACGATTTTACAAAGAAATTTTTTAGCAAAGAAAAGAAGGTGCCGCAATAGAACAAACGTTTTTGGAAGACATACGAACAACTAGAAGAATGGCAATAGGTAATATCGATCAAATTCAATCAAAGAAAAATATTCAGAGTGCAGTTAGGAAGAATCTTGAGTATTGTCTCTTAAATGAACTATCTACCTTAACAGATAATACGGAACTGATTCTTCCTCCATCCAGCACAGAAATAGAATATGCAGACGAAGGTAGCGACTTTGAGCTTCCTTCATCCGTGAAACGCAAAGAAGTGAAAAAAATTGCATCTAAGAATCCATCTAAACGAATAACATTGTCAGAATTTGCGTTGCCTGTGACCGCACTGTTGAGTCGGATCTAGCTGCAGCTTTAATAACTAGTCGAATTCTTGTGGACTTATCTTCAATTGGAGACAAAGAAACTTCTGTAATAGTTCATAGGTCAAAAGCTATAAGAGAGCGTGTAAATGAACTTACTACACTACAGCAAGGAATTCGATCGGATAAGCCATTATATTCTATTTATTATAACGGTAAAAAGATAGCACATTTGTTGTTGAGAGAATGGAGGGAACTTATCAAAAAAAGATAATGGAAAAGCACATCTCTATCATAAAAGAACTTGGTTAAGAATACCTTAGACAGACAATAAAGAGGGGTTCTGCAAAAGCCATATGCGACGCAATATGTATTCTCATACTTTGAAGCAAATAACATCACAACTGGTGAACTCGCTGCTCTGGGATGCGATGGAACGGCAGTAGAAACAGCAACAAAAGGAGGGGTGATCATATATAACTATTCGTTGAGGGAACTTATTTAATTATCTTTAGAGTGCGTGGATGTCTGGCTGGCTGATAATATGTATTTTCGATATGCTTAAGAAGTAGAACTGAGCTCAAGGATAATAATATTGATATCATTAATAAAATAGAGTTTTATTAATAATAACTATCAACAAAACACAAAACGGAAAATATTGACATAAACAGAGAATGGAAAGGGTCGTGGGGACTCGAGCTAATCCCAGGAATAAAAAATTTAAAAAGGTAAAACAAATATAAAGTTAAAGAGATGGGATGGTTCGCTAAACCATTTAAAGCACAGGATAGAATTGACAAAAGGGTTAAATACTCAGAGGTAACGTTTGGCTTATGTAATTTATACTTGTTGTGCAGAGGAGGTGACGTGAAGGAATTTTCGGTCCGCTGGTGAGTTCCAGCCGAAGGGGATGGGAGGGAATTAAATAATCCTGACGTGGCGACCTGGGAATGAGAACCGTTTCTTGACGAACGGCTTGACGAACAATGGCTGTTCTACGTTGTTCTCTTCTGAACAACAGGGGAGATGGGGAATCGTCTCATGTCTACGGGCTCACGAACAAAGGCTGTTCTAATGTTGTTCTCTTCTGAACAACAAGGGGGAAGGGTGAGAACCGTTTCTTGGCGAACGGGCTCAAACGAACAATGGCTGTTCTACGTTGTTTTTTTCTGAACAACAAGGGGGAAGCCTTGTGGACTCGTCGTCCCAAAGGCTCGAACCTTGGCACTCAAGGGATATTGTCCTTCTTCTGGACAAGTGATGGTGACTCTCGGGGTTGAGGTCCCTCGACGCACAAGGTGAGAGAGGGTCGTAGTGATGTTTCGCGACGAAAATCTGGATCTCTAATCTGATCTTAGTGGTAAAGTTTCCATTTAAATAGTCGAGACACTCCCTTGGCGTGGGGGACAATGGGGTGGGAGCTTTGAGGAAATGCACAGCCGAGCCTGGGAACAATGCCTTATCTGCCCATAAGCCTAACTCAATCTGGCGAGGTCGGCTTTGGGGGCGAACACGTAAAGATATACCTCCTTGTATCAACATTGACTCAGGTGGCTGCGATAAGGCGCCAAGCTTCAAAGCAAAGAAGCACGTGGGAAGCATCGTGGTTTTAAATAACATGTGATAGTGGTTGAAATTAATGCGGCTTCAACCCGTTCTATCACACCTTTCCATTCCGGGGGAAGTTGTCACTTCGAAAAAAAGAGAGAAGGGACAACGATAGAGCTCCGCTGTGGGGAACTCGTTTTCTTGTACCAACCGTACCTTCCTGCACCTAACTAGTATTACCTCAATACATATGATTATTATGATCTTTTTATTACAGGGGAAAATAACCTTTAATACAACTTAATAAAAAAACGGGGCATGGAACAATGAAATGATATAAAATTAGTACATACGAGACAAAACAATTTATACGTAAATTAATGTGTACAAATATATATACATACAAACAAAAATAGACATTGAGCGTTACAAAATTCAGACATATACATTAACTAATAATATTGTAAGAGAATCTAATTTAAGTCGTACAAGACGGTATATACCTACATGGAGATACTAATCCTATGAATACAATTACTCTACGCTTTTCGGTAACACATTCCTACTGAGTGCGTCAGCGACCTGGTTATTATAACCTTTTATATAATTTATTTTAAATTGATACTCTTGCGAGAGTAAACCCCAGCGCATGATTCGGCCGTTGGAGTGTCGCATATTCCTAATATAGGCTAACGGACGGTGGTCGGTTCCTATCTGAAATTCTTTTCGTATCAAGTACCTTTTGAATTTGTCTATAACCCAGATAATTAATAGAGCTTCCTTCTCTATAGTGGCATATCCCTTTTCGCGTGGTAATAATTGGCGACTAGCATATGCAACTGGATAACTCGTTCCGTCATCCTCGTATTGAAGGAGTAGACCTCCAATGCCCTCGTTGGACACGTCGGTCTTAATCCCAAAGGATTTTTCCGGGTTGGGCAACTTTAAAATGGGGCCAGAAATGAACTTAATCTTGAGCTGATTAAAATGGGAAATAGCGACATCATTCCAACGTAAACGATCGGGGGAATTCTTTTTCTTCAGGAGGCTGAGGGGGGCCGAAATTGCAGTGAAATTATGAACAAATCGCTGATAGTGAGAAGCTGATCCTATGAACGATCTTAATTGCTTCTTTGTAATCGGGAGGGGCATGTCGGCGATTGCCTTAATCTTGTTCTCTTGGGGACATAACTTGCTTTGTCCTATTGTGAAACTCAGATATTTCATGGTTTCGTGGGCAAAATGGCATTTGCTGGGGCCAATGGTGAGGCCATTTTCGCGCAGTCGCTCAAAAAGAGCTAATAGGGTGGTTAAATGGTGACTCCATTCACATAGTTCTTGTAGCTGAGTCTTTTGATGTGGTGTCAGCTGCGCGTCAATATCCAGGTCAGAGGGTTCCAAAGACTCGCCTAGTAGGGAAGGAGTAGGGTAATCGGCATCAGGTTGGATGCACACTGTCTGTATTACATTAAGGGACTCCACGGAGTAATCTTCTTCAAGCGCCAAAGTTTCGTCCAGTGCTACGAACGTATCTCCATGGGCGCTTTGGGGGTACTTTTTGGGGGGTTCCACGGACAGTCTCCGTGTCCTTATCTTGGACCATATCACCTAGGGGGGATAGTAATTCACATTCCTTTTGTGCCGTCCTAAAGTCCTGGTTGAGGGTCTCCGAGAAATCAGACGGTATCGGGGTTCTGATGGGGACGGGCTCCTGGGCTTCTTTCTTAGCTCGGCCCCGAGGAAGGACGGCCTGAGACACAGGTTCAGAACTTACTTGAAGGCTCTGTCCTATAAGCACGGAACAGAATTGTATAGGTGCTGAAATGACTTCAGCCCAGCCATCATAATATTGACACTGCAGGTAACATCTAACTACGGGGAATTTGTTCGCCCGCCCAAGGTAGTCATATACCACCGCAAATTTTCGTGGTTAGGGTCCACTGGGGGGAGGAGCTTGTCGGAAACGATGAAACACGTACATCCTGTGTCCCTGACGAAAGTCGATACTCGGCAGCCGTTCACGCTGCCCTCCTCAAATTTCCAAGTTTTCGATGAACTTTTATCAAAAATAAAATTTACCTGGTGGCCTGACGGAGGGGGAGAAGTTTCTGCTTCGGTCTGCACCACCGGGGAAGCTGGGGTGGCATTAATCTGGTGAACTTGGTGGGCTGGTCTACTTTTAAGCCTAGAATTTTTGGGGCCAATTTCAGCTCATGTGGTTTTCTACACCACAGGTGAAGCATATGATTGGTCGCTTCGGGAAGAGAGATGGAGGAGAAATCTTAACGGGAGGTTTGGAGTCCCGTTGTTAGGTTTGGGGAAAGAAGTTTTGGGGTTTTACGGGGCTTGGAAACTTCGTCGACTTTTCTTTGAAGGGGCGCGAATCCTTCCTTCTTTCCTTGTAGGGGGATTGGTAAGAAGTTCGATTCTCCTTCGGATATAAATTATGGCTGGCGGCATAGAATTCCGCTTCTTCGGTACATTCTTAAAAGGTCTGGCCCTGAAGATCTTTGACAAACGCGCGGATCTCCGTCGGAAGAGACGCCAAAAATTGATCTCGCAACACGAAGTCTGTTAAGGACTCGTAGTTTGGATCGACCTTTGAGGATTTTAACCAAAATTTAAAATTCCTCTGAACAATGTATCCGAATTGACGGAATGTCTGTCCGGGTTTAATACGACCTCCTCGAAATTCTTAGCGGTAGAAATCGGAAGTCATATTAGGAGCGGCCAATAACTCAACTTTTAAGGTGCTGTAGTTAATTGTACAGTCAGATGGTACAGATATAAAAATTTCGCGCAATTTACAATTTAACAAGGGAAGTAATCTGGCTACAACTTCAGCCTCCAGATCCATGTTATTGATTCCGAGGATCTTTTCGAAGTAGGCTAAAAATGCTCCGAAATCCTCTCCATCCTTGGAATTGGGGAGCTTTAGTGAGAGATTTGGGGGGCTTCGGAACGTGAACTGGATGACTGTATTTCTGCTTCAACACGAGCTAATTTGATCTGATGGTAAAGTTCAGCTTGTCTTTTCCGTTCCTCTCTTTCTCTTTCTTTTTCTTCTCGTTTGATTTCTCTTTCTCTTTGTTCTCGTTGGATTTCTCTTTCTCTTTCTTCTCGTTGGATTTATCTTTTCTCGCGTTGGATTTCTCTTTCTCTTTCTTCTTGTTGGTTTTCTCTTTCTCTTTCTTCTCGTTGGATTTCTATTTCTCTTTCTTTTTCTTTCTCTTCTCGCTCTTTTCTTTGCTCCTCTTGAAAGTACTCAAATCGTTTTTTTTCCGGAAAGTCCCAAGGACTCTCCTTGTGCTATAAAGATTTCAAACATAGTCTTCTTGCACTTGGGGGCGCAATAGTCAACCAACTAAAATTCCATGCAACAAGTATTATGCCTCTATAGAATTAGCCTACCTAAATATGGGCACTGACCTATTCTTACTTGGTTTCTCGATCTTAATAACCACTGACTAAAATCACACACAAAAAAACACAAACAAATAATTATAACAGTTCCATGAGCTACTCCAGCTTCTTAAGTTTCGAAAAAAAGGGGATAGCAATCGTCAAAACAAAAGGGAACTACTATATTTTATTATTATAACGAATAACACTATGCCTTACTCGACTGAGGCTAGTGTTTGCAAAGATAAAGCGTTAAACCTTAGCCACTTGATACAAATTTAAATAGTATATATATATATATATATATATATATATATATATGTCGTAGAATTGACTCTCGACGATATAACATATATAACTATTCGTTGAGGGAACTTCTTTAATTATCTTTAGAGTGTGTGGATTTCTGGCTGGCCGATATTATGTATCTTCGATATGCTTAAGAAGTGAAACCGAGCTCAAGGATAATAATATTGCTATCATTAATAAAATAGAGTTTTATTAATAATAACTATTAACAACACACAAAACGGAAAATATTGGCATAAACAGAGAATGGAAAGGGTCGTGGGGACTCGAGCTAATCCCAGGATTAAAAGATTTAAAAAGGTAAAACAAATATAAAGTTAGAGAGATGGGATGGTTCGCTAAACCATTTAAAGCACAGGATAGAATTGACAAAAGGGTTAAATACTCTAAGGTAACGTTCGGCTTACGTAATTTATACTTGTTGTGCAGAAGAGGCGACGTGAAGGAATTTTCGGTCTGCTGGCGAGTTCCAGCCGAAGGGGGGGGAATTAAATGATCCTGACGTGACATCTTAGGAATAAGAACCGTTTTTTGACGCACGGCTTGACGAACAATGGCTGTTCTACGTTGTTCTCTTCTGAACAACAAGGGGGTCGAGAACCGTCTCTTGTCTACGGGCTCAAGAACAATGGCGGTTTTAATGTTGTTCTCTTCTGAACAACAAGGGGGAAGGGTGAGAATCGTTTCTTGGCAAACGGGCTCAAACGAACAATAGCTGTTCTACTTTGTTCTCTTTTGAACAACAGGGGGAGGGGCTGAGAACCGTTTCTTTTCAACGGGCTCGAACGAACAATAGCTGTTCTTACGTTGTTTTCCTTCTGAACAACAGGGAAAGGGTGAGAACCGTTTCTTTGGAAACGGGCTCAAACGAACAATGGCTCTTCTCTTTCTGAACAACAAGGGGGAAGCCTTGTGGACTCGGCGTAACGAAGGCTCGAACCTTGGCACTCAAGGGATATTGTCCTTCTTCTGGACAAGTGATGGTTAATCTCGGGGTTGAGGTCCCTTGACGCACAAGGTGAGAAAGGGTCGTAGTGATGTTTCGCGACGAAAATTTGGATCTTCAATCTGATCTTAGTGGTAAAGTTTCCATCTAAATAGTCGATACACTCGTTTGGCGTGAGGGACAATGGGGTGGGAGCTTTGAGGGAAGGCACAGCCGAGCCTGGGAACAATGCCTTATCTGCCCATAAGCCTAACTCAATCTGGCGAGGTCGGCTTTGGGGGTGAACGGGGGAAGATTAACCTCCTCTTTTAAAGATTGACTCAGGTGGCTGCGATAAGGCGCCAAGCTTCAAAGCGAAGATGCACTGGGTAGCATCGTGGTTTCAAATAACATGGGATAGTGGTTGAAATTAACGCGCCCTCAACCCGTTCTATCACAGAGGGGTGATCAGAATGTTGGAGCAAAAACTTAATAGATCACTGCATTGGTTTATTTGCCAGCTTCCATTGCGCCATCTCATCAACAATTTGGATGGGAAAACAACGAGGCCTCGTGGATTTTTCAGACCTATAGGGAAACAAATAAATAAATGTGAGACTCTTAAGTGTTGTTTAATTCGAACCAATTCCAACTAACTTGCCGTCTGCTGACAAAGAAAATCTGATCACCGATCAAATGTATCTGTTTGATATCCTTTTATCTATCTAATAAGAGTCCTGGAAAAATGTTGCGTCCAAGATGGCTTACAACGGCAAATCGGATACTTGATTATATGTTTCACCTTTCAACCCTTCTGACACGCTGAAATCTATTCTCTTGTTCATCATGAAGGAGTATACACCATGCTCATTTGAAATAACAGATAACTCTTATTCGCAAGATGGAGCATTTAAAATGTTCAAGAGAGTACAATCACTGCAATGGCTGAACAGATTAAAGATATAGTTGCCTCAGTGATCAAAGAAATGCTTATTTTGCACATGAGGAAAACATTCTTCTCTGTATGCTGCAAGATGAAAAAAAAACATATCCGAGAACTCGCATGGAGAAGAATTATAAAAGCACGAAAATATTATCGAGAGAAATCAAAACGCACTTTCAAATCCCAGACCTAAACTTTGAAGCTGACGACTACATCCACCTAATTAATTGAAAGCAAACCTTTGTGACCGAACCTCCGCTGGCGAGGACGCACTCTGATGATCCACTTGAAGAATTTATCCGTCAGCAACCTTAATTGGATATTCCGAAATTTCCCCATTACACACAAGCGGTTGAGAGATGATTTAAACGTAACAGAATTATTACTAGTATTTTGTTGAGAAGAGAAACGGGACGTCTATATAAGGAGTAGAATTGAGTTAGGGAGAAAAATTTAGTCATTTAATACCAACAGTGACTTCGTAATAAAAGGTAATAGCACTACAAAAATTTAACTTAATTAAATATATAAATATTGAAAAATAGTCAACATTTAAATATTCGACTGTTACTTGTTTAATTTAAAGCGGTCACACACAAGCGGTTGAGAGATGCATCAAACGTGACAGAATTATCAGTAGCATTTTGTTAAGAAAAGAAACGGGACGTCTATATAATGAGTAGAATTGGGTGAAGGAGAAAAATTCAGTCATTTAATACCAAGAAGGGCTTCGTAATGAAAGGTAATAGCACTACAAAAATTTAACTTAATTAAATAAATTAATATTGAAAAATAGTCAACATTTAAATATTCGACTGTTACTTGTTCAATTTCTTCTATTTCAGAGTGATGATGATTGAAATCTACAGGTTACATGGAAACAAACGAAAGAATTGGAAGGAAAACTTATCGAGTAGTTAATTGATTATTTTTATTCAATAAAATGGAAGTAGAAGTAGTGATTATAAAGTTCGTATGGAAATATATTTTTACAGTTTCATGGAATTAATATACCCTGTGAAGGACATTAATGCTGATGTAACAACTTGAAGTTCGAAAACAAATAGATAGAATTTTCCGACATTTTTGCTTTTTTCAAAATTCTAATTGCGTTGAGGAACCTGAAATTATTAATTTAGAAGTTTCAAAATTTCAACATAATAGTATTTGACGTTGAGTCCATCAAATAATTAGGGTGGGACAATGGATTTAAATTTTTTTTTCAAAATTCCCCTTTTTCGATCTACCCTATTTTGCTTATTTTGCTAGACACTCTCCTCAACCTTGAGAACTTTAGGTAAATGGTGATTAACACGCCTAAATCTTTCTCAAGGTCAATGGTATTTAGCCGTTTTCCTAGCAAGGACTAGTTTTTATTGCGGTTAGCTTGGCCAATGTGCATTACTTTGTACTTATCAAGGTTACATAGCATCTGTTCCCTCTGGACAACTCACCTATCCTGAGAAGGCAATATCGCAGGCGTCTCACTCGTTCTCACGCGCTCACGCTACCTCCTCTCTTGCTATCGTCGGCGAACTTGGCCATCAAACATAGTAGTCCTTCGTCTATATCATTGATGTAGACGATGAACAATAGAGCCCTTAGCACTGAGCTCTGGGGCAACCCGCTACTGAACAGCCCCCAATGCGAGGCTATCTCTTTTATTTTTATTCGTTTTCTCCGTCCACAGAGCCAATTTTCTATCCATTTGCCTACCTTGCTGGAAAGGCCAAGGGCGCGGACCTTATTTATCAACCAGCGGTGTGGATCCTCATCCAAGGTTTTTTTTAAGTCCAGGTATAAGATATCCCCATCGCAAGTACGGTCATACTTGCTGAAATTAAAATTGAAAAATTCTAGTGGATTAGTGAGACATGAAGGGTACTTGCGAAAGCCCTGCTGGGAATCCAAGATGAGGTTGTGTGACCTTTAAGTGCTACACTATAAGGTCTGCGATAATTCCCTTGAGCAGTTTGCCTACTATATAGAAATGACAGAGAATGTAAAAAAAAGAGAGAAAGATAGATTAAGAGAGAAAAAAGGAGGAAAAAACAGACCGTAGTAGAAAGAAAGTGGGAAAGAAGGAGAGAAAGTTAGAAAGAGAATGAGGGTGAAAAAGAGAGACAGAAAGTAGAGAGAGAAAGACATGGAGAAAGAGAAATTGAAAAAAGGAGAGAAACTGTAGAGAGTATTTGAATAAGAGGAATTAAAGAGAATTTAAGACAATGTTATTAAAAGAATTATTCTATATACGAGAAAGAAAAAAGACAAGAGAGGGAAAATGAGATGTGACATGGAGAGTGAGCATTTAAATTGCGATTGGGTTAGAGATATAGTGTGAAATTATGCTCGGAAGTGCCTTGAATTTTTAGAAGATAGTGTTTTTGATGGAGTAATGCTTTAGAAGCTTTGATTTGGGGTGCCTGGTATGCCAGCAGGAGAGCAAGTCACCAGGTTTCGAGTTCCAGCCAGTATATTCCAATTGTTTTCAATTGGTACTTTTCTTGTTTGCTCTCTATAATTTTCCTTCAATGTCCAGTTATTTGCTCTATTTGATATTGATTTCCAATTTCCCTTCTTCTCACTTTTTAAAATCATCAATTTATTGTCTCATGTGCTCTTTTATGTCCAATTTTCTTTCTTCTTGCCAAATATTATTATTTCCTCTATTATAGATGGTTTCTGAATCTTTCACTTTTAATTAAAAAGGTTTATAAAAGCAGAAGTTAGATATGACGTAAACCTTGTGGTATCTGTTACCTCCCACAGTTATTGTAGATGCTCTTCTCTCTCTCTCTTTCTCTCTCCATATATATATGTATATATATATATGATAAATAAAACCCACATGGAAAATGTAAACGATTCCGAGCGCTTTCATCCTTGTTCTAAAAGACCTCTTCATGGAATAACGTAGGTCAGGACAGACAATATCTTAAATAGTAAGGAGTGGGGGGTTAAAACGGCTACCTACATCAAAACCCTAACTAGGTAGCCGTTTTAACCCCTACTTCTTACTATTTAAGACATTGTCTGTCCTGACCTACCTTATTGCATGAAGAGGTCTTTTAGGATAAAGACGAAAGCGCTCGGAATCGTTTTTCCATTTTCCTTGTGGGTGTTATTTATCATAATTTTTACCCACATGGAAGTTGTGAGTTTCCTTTCATATATATATATATATATATATATATATATATATATGGAGAGGGATAATAAGAGAAACCAAGAGAAACCGCCATACTAGCCTGCCTGTTTATGGGGAAAATGAAGGCCAGATCTATAAGAGAATTGCTTGTGTCAAACATTTAATGGCTCAGGTGCGTAGACCACATGATCTTTATCGTCTTAATTCATGTCACTGAAACACCAACTCGACCCAACGGAAGGCTCAACATCCGCGCCTCGTAACCCTCGCACCCTCAATCACATGACTCTACATTAAGTGACGCGAATTTAACAATTTCAAATACAGCCGCAGATATGGTCGCAAAACACCTCACTCTTCCACTTGCTAGATCGTTGTATTATCTGTTGCCCTTAGTTTGCATTACTTCATTATAATTTATTCATCAGCACTCACATAGTGCTATGGGAACTCACCATCAATTTATTTATTCAAACTCACATAGTGCTATCTTCGGCAGCGGGCTATCACTTAATTAATTCGAACTAAGATAGTGCTAATAATGGGAATGCACCATCGATTCATTTAATAGCATTCAGATAATGCTACCACGGCATGCTTCTTATCTACGAAACCGACGAGGAATGTTAACTTTCAAATACATGACCATGAAACAGGTATGTTTCTTAATTCATTCACTAAAGGTTTGCAAGTTTCCTTGAATTTTTCGATAATCAAATTATTTATCTAGGGTAACTAATTAAGTCTTTCAAATTAACTATATTATATTTACGTTTGGTCTCTCATGGTCTTTTTAAGAAAAAATGTGCACTCAATCGACTCATTTCTGCGCCTCTACGTTCACATTTATTTGACACACACGCATTCAGTTGACCTACAGATGGACAAAATTGCCCTTTTGACCAGCGTATTTAAAAATATATAATTTGTATATTAAACTTTTATCATGTAAATACCATCATAATAAATACGCATTTTCTACAAATTTGAAATAATTATTCTGTATAACTAATTTTAATAATTATTTAAACTTTAATAATATTTGATTTTATCGTATTAAAATTTATTTCACAAGAACTAATGTCATTTAAACTCCATATAATATTTTAACAACGAATTAGTGTTATTATGTAAATACTCTCTTAATAATAATTAGGCAACCTGTACAAATTTGAGAGATATATTCTGTATAATTATTTTTAATCAATGTATCGAATTTACATTAATTTTACAAGAACTATTGTCATTTTATACACGTGTATTATTTTAAACAACGAATAAATACACATCTTACCTCATACTTTTATTTATTTCATTTACAATGCCAATAAAACTTCATTATTATATTTTCACTCAATTGAGTAATTCCGATTGAATTATATCCTTATTTTTTATTCGAATATTCTTATTTGTTGCTATTTTCATCTTATTTCATATTTAAATTTTTTTTTTTTTTAACCACACAAATGTAACTACTTCTGCTAATTCAAAGGGCTCGGTGATTTATGGAGATCCATATAGACAAGAGTTGTGAACACTCATGTATACTTTTTTCACTGACTCACGTGTTCCTACTGGACCGACCATCGATTACACCTTGGTCGCACTATCTTTCTTTTTGCTCACAACAAACTCTGTTTCCTCAAAGCCTTCAATTGGCCTTTTCGTTACATTTGTTTATTGACACCAGTCTGATACACTCAATCCTACAAAATTCCTTTTTTAACCATCTATCTATAGAATTCCTTTGAAAGATAATCTCTGCTCTCTCGCCTCGAACACACATCAATAAACATTCACTTTACACAAAGCTCCTCTCTAGTAACCCGAATGGTCACGCCCACCTCCTCTACGCATAAAACATTCTGATATTAAGCCCGGATTTACATTAAACACAACATTTTGATAACTCTCATTATTTACATCATATCCCCGTAAGGGGCGCGGCGATTTGCCATCCTGGCCACCGTGCTGACGGAACTCAGCACCTCTTCCTCCTTTCAGATAGCCTGTATTCCTATCCTACCTCGTCGCTTTTCATACAACCTCTTCCACAACTTTCTCTGGTCAGCCTCTAATTTCATAGGGTAGAAGCTGACATTCTTCTCAGCCAACTGTCGCGGATCTGGGCTGAGGGGGGAGGGTACAATGTTCCCTAACCCCTGAGCTCCAGTCTTGGGTGGTTTGTTTTTAACAACCTGCTTCATCCCCACCCATACCTTCCTCACATCCATTTTCCTCTCGTCTTCAAAATCTATCTTTTTTACGCCGTTTTCAAGGTAGAGCCGCCATGCCGAAAGACTGCCAGGCCACCAGGCGGGAGAGTGGTTCCAAATGGCGGCGCCTGGCTCTGCCAGGCCTGTAAGCACCTCTTGCAGTGCGGGCTACTGCAAGAGGTGGTGAGCGATTGTGTCCCGTAAAACAAAGAGGGTAAACAAGCCCAATGATAGAAAAAAACCATCTCCCCTTAATTCCCCCTATAAGAACGACGGAGCCGCCCTCGTGCAGCTCCACAGAAAAGAGGAGATCTCCCCCCATGTGCTTGCGCAGGGGATCCTCCATATTTCTGTAACCGAAGAAGAGTCTTACTCCTCTCCTTCGCTTACGGGTGCAGGGGACTCCCCCTCACCCTGTTCTCTGGAGGTGCTTTCGGGCACCTCCCCTTTCCAGCGGCTCTCCCCTCTTTTCTTTCCAAGGGGACTGCCAAGAAAGCCAGCAGGCAGCCCACTGCCGACCGCCCCTAGTGTAAGCGGCTCGGTAGGGCAAACCCCCTTAGTGAAGAGAGTGAAGCCAGACCCCTTCGGTCGCTTCCCTCAAAAGACCTGCTGGCAAGAATATTAAACCTTGCCGGGGTCAAGGCCTCTGCCTCCCCACACAAGACTAGTGACAATACAGCCAACGGGACCTGCGATGTCTTGGGAGGGGATGGCCAACTAGAGGCCCCTCCTGTGACACACATGGTCCTTGAGAAACAGCAACCTCAGACGGTAGGGCCTTCCATGGGGGAGAATCCGGGTTCGGTGCCAAGCACCGAACCTGAATCCGCCCCTATGCAAGGTCCTACTCAAACGGTTGAGGAATCCGAGGCAGTACAAGGAGGGGAGGGATCTCCTCCGACAGGTGCCCCTACGACTACCGGGACCTTCTCCATTTCGAAGAGGGACCTGGCTGAGGCCAGTCCATCTGGCATGGGGGCTTCTGCCGGCGGACGTGAGAAGCGGGTTCATTTCCCGCCCTCCTCTCCTAAAAAGAAGAATAAAAAGACAAGAAAGACCAAAAAGACTCGGGGCTCCTCTCCATCCGTGGGAGCTGCGGGGACAGATGGCTCTGCTGCCACTTTGGTATGTGACCAAGCCAAGATCGGCACATCCGGCCCCTCTACCCGGCCGTGTGCCGAGCCGCTGACTAAGACTAAGACGAAGAGTGCACAGGGCGAAGCCTTGATGACTTCGGGGCCCCTCATTCAGAGGTTACCTGGCGTTTTCGAGCCCACTGGCTTCAAGCGTTTCCTCATTATTCGCTCCACTGATGGCACCATGTTGTCCAAGGGCAACAGGATCCATCATAGGAGAGGATTAGCTAGTGGAATTAGTAGAGAGCCGAAGGTGACCCATTTCTCAGACAGGAGCCGTCTGGCGAAGGCAGCAAATCCCGCCGAGGCGGCCAAGATAAGTGCTCTTCGGACACTTCATGGCACCCCGGTGAGTGTGACGCCCCACTCTACCATAAACTTTGTGAAAGGAGTAGTTTATGCGAGGGAACTCGTTGACTACTCCATTGAGGACATCACCCTAGAGCTGGAAGACCATGGGGTGGTCAAGGTCGAACGTGTGATGAGAAAACAGGGAGGGGCCTCGAGACCCTCCCCTACACTCTTCATCACGTTCGACTGTGACAAGCTCCCTGAGTCGGTGCGTGCCGGTTGGTACCGCTACCGCGTGAAGGCATTCGTGCCACTTCCGCGGCGGTGCTATTACTGTCACTGTTTCGGCCATACGAATCGCTCATGTAGACGTGCAAAGTCGGGGTCACCGGAAGTCTGTGTAAATTGCTCCAAGGTCGCACACGATAAGCCTAAATTGTGTGTGGCCAAGTGTGTCAATTGTAGAGAGCCGCACCTTGCTTCTTCGAAGCAATGTGGTGCATATCTCCTTTAGAAAGAAATCCTAGCCATTCAGGTCCAGGATCGACTCTCATTCCGCGAGGCTAAGGACTTTGTCCTGCCACGCCCGGCTCTGCCTGGGACGTCATATCCCTTAATAGCTAGAAATGCACCCTCTGCTCCTGGCCTATCCAGTTCAACGAGCACGGTTGTTTTTGCGCCTATTGGGAGCCTTTCTGTGGACTCTACCCAACCCGGTCACTCCCCTCGTGAAGCTGGCGGTAAAAAGAGTTCATACCTAGCCCCGGCTAAAACCAGGGCTCCCCGCTCTTCCCCCAGCGTGATAGTTTGCCGTAAGGCGAAACGGCCACGCGCCTCCACCGAGTTGTTAGACTCACAGAAGGAAACATCCCTGAAGATGGTCACTAGGCCATCTTCCGGGGTTCCTAAAGATGTCCCCAGAAAGGAGGACAGCAACAAAGGAGCTTCGGCTCCTTCGCCCACGACCCAAGGTTGAGCGGGTGGCTCGGAGACGGTTGACCCTCGAAAAGAGGCGCCCCGCCTCTGAAGCCGCAACGCCCGCCTAAGGTTTTGAGGCGAAGGGAGGAAAAGACTCGCCTGGCGAGCTCAACCTCCCCCAATAAGTCCTCGAAGGCGACAGCGCCTTCAGCGCTTTGTCCGGCCAACAGCGCCAGGGGTTCTGCCCCCGGGAAGCGTACATCCATTCCCGTGAGGGTCTTCAGTTCAAGGAAGGCCCCCGCGTCTCCTCCGAGCTAGGCCTGGAGGGCATATTCCTTCAATGAAATTGCCGTGGACTTCGGGCCTACTGGGAGGAGCTGTGGAGGCTCCTCTCGTCCCGTTCCCCGTTAGCTATCTTTTTGCAGAAGAACATACTAGGCGCGTGTTCCCTGCCTGCCCTCCCGGGGTATAAGGGGCTTGCGACCCCACCACCGCGGGATGGCCGGGCTGGGGGATGCACGGTTTTCACGCAGCATGATGTCTCCATTCTTCCTTTCTCTTTAGATACCTCGTTTCAGGCAGTGGTTGTGCAGCTACACCTGGATAGGAGGTATACTATCATTTTTACGTATATTCTACCGTCAGCTTAATTCGACGCGGGGGACTTCCGCTGCTTCTTCGAACGGTTGCCGAGGCCCTATCTCTTGTTTGGAGATCTGAACGGCAGGCATCCTCTCTGAAGGAGATTAGTCCATAAATCCCAGGGGACAAGTCCTTGCCGATCTGATCGAAGAGCTTGAGGGTGGTGTCCTAAAGGTGGATGAGTTTACGCATCACTGTCCGAGAACTAATTCATTTTCTTGCCTTGACCTATCTTTGTGCTCTTCGGATGCACAACCTGATTTTGATTAGGGGGTGGTCGATGACCTCCATGGTAGTGATCACTTCCCCATTCAAATATCATTTTCAGTGTAACTGCCGCCTGAGAGCCCACCTCGGTGGTGCTTGGCGCGGGCGCGGTGGCCTGCATTTCAGGAAATGACTGAATTCTCTATCTCAGTCAAGGAGTTTAGGTCGGTAGATGAGGCCATTGAGTTCTTCTCCGGCAACCTCATCGCCGTGGGTCTGACTACTATTCCTAGGACATCCTTCCGTTTTGCACGCTGACCACGCCTATGGTGGTTGGCTGAGTGTTAGACGGCCCTCAACAGAAGCGTTATGCCTACATGCGCTATAAGCGCCGCCCGAACGACTTTACTGTCGCTGAATTTTTTCGGGCTAGGGCTAGGTTCCGGTATATTTTGAAGCACGCCCGCCGCTCTTCTTGGCGGGCATGCGTGTTTTCACTTAACGGGAAGACCTCTTTAGCTGAGGTGTGGAAGTGAGTCAAAAGGATTCGGGGCAAGTTCTCTCAGGACCCCCCTCCCGTTCTCTAGGAGAATGGGACCGCAATCTCGGACCCCGCGTCCGTGGCAGAATCCTTAGCGACCCCCTTTTCCGCATTCTCTGGCCGTGATGCTGCTCTGCCAGCATTTAATGCACGTCGTGATGTCATGGAAGGCCACCAGCTGGACTTTCCCTCTAAAGGGCGGAGAACCCTTCAACGACAAGTTTACTGTGAGCGAATGGCGTTCCGCTCTCGCTTCGTGCGCGGACAGCGCCCATGGCCCGGACGATGTCCTGTACGCAAGCTTCGGCACCTAAGTGAGCGAGGCATGGCCTTTTTGTTAGATTTGTTCAACAGGATCTGGGTGGAAGTTCTTTCCTCAGACTCCTTGCGAATCGCTACTATGCTTGCCTTTCGCAAACCGGGGAGAGATCACTCTACTCCGATCGGTTTTCGCCCAATTTCTCTAACCTCTTGCGTGTGCAAGTTGATGGAGAAATTGGTAAATGTTAGATTAGCTTTTTTTCTGGACAGCGGAGGCCATCTGTCTTCCACACAGTGTGGCTTCCGCAAGTTCCACTCCACGTCGGATGCTCTGCTCCGACTGGAAAATGCCATCTGCGAGGCTTTCCTTCGTAGACAGCACTACGCTATGTTCTTTTTCGATCTGGAGAAGGGCTATGATACCACATGGCGATACGGTATCATGGAGACTGTTCACAGGTTGGGGGCAAGGGGACGCTTCTCAATGTTTATATCTGAATTTTTGCGAGATCGTCGATTCCGCGTACCGGTAGGAAGAGCCCTCTCAGGCTCAAAGGAGCAGGAAGAGGGTGTCTCGCTAGGAAGTGTCCTCAGTGTCACACTCTTTGCCCGGAGCATCAACGGCATCACCTCGGTGCTGCCACAAGATGTTCTCGCTACGCTCTACGTGGACGACCTACCAATCTTTTTTGGCGCAGCCCAGATGCCAACTATGGAGCTTCGACTCCAACAGGCATTGAACCTCGTCTCTCGCTATGCCGAAGCGCACAGGTTTCGGTTTTCTTTGGCCTAAGAAAAAGGTGGTGCACTCCTGCCACCATCCACCGCTTCACCCCGACACAGATTTGTTTGTTAATGGGATGCGCCTGGAAGGGGGTGAGTCGCACCGTTTCCTTGGTCTTTTATTCGACCGACGCCTTACCTGGGAGGCTCATATTCGCAACCTTAGGGTCTCTTGCACCCGCGCCATGGACATTCGACGTTTCGTGACGTTTAGCCTCTGGGGCGCTGATAGGGCTACTGCCCTACTTTTTTATCGTTTCTTTCTTCGTTCGAAGCTCGACTACGGATTAAAGTTTCATGCACCTGCAGCCAAGCGTTTATTGCGGAAGGTGGATTCGATCCCTTATACCGGCCTTCGCCTTGCGACCGGTGCCTTCCGCACTTCCCCTTTTGAGTGCCTGTTGGTCGATGCTGGAGAGATGCGACTCGCTCTGCGCCGCGTACAGTGCATCACTCGCCTGTACGCGCGGGCCCAGCACCTCCCTCAGTCGCCAACAGCTCTCACTGCATCCGCAGCTGATCTCGATGGTGCCTATGCCACCGAGAGACGCCAGTCATACCCTAAGCCCTTTTTGTTTAGGGCTAGGAAACTCCTTCGAGAGGGAGATATAGCTCTCGGTCCGGTGGCACCCCTGGTTCTGCCGAGGACGCCACCCTGGAGGGTACCCCATTTGGCAATTTTTCGCCACCCCTCTGTTCGACCTTTTTGGAGCACACATAGTGTCACGCTGGAACCGTGCCAGTGTATACGGATGGCTCCAAGTCCCAAGAGGAGGTCAACTTCCACGCCGTTTTCCCTCTGTTTGAAGTCAGCGGGGCTCTCCCGGGCGCTGCGTCTGTCTTCAAGGCCGAGCTGGTGGCAATACACCACTTGGTACAGGAGATTACGCAACGTGCCCGGTCCGGAGACCGGATTGTGATTAATAGCGACTCACAAAGCGCCCTGAGTGGTCTCGGAGCATTGGAATCTCCGCATCCCCTGGTTTGCGATATCCGTGACTCCACGGTTTTGGCGAGCCGGGCAGATGTCGAGATTATCTTTTGCTGGGTTCCTCGACATGTAGAAATTGCGGGGAATGAGCGCGCCGATAAGGGCGCCAAAGAGTCCGCGAGGACTCTGCGACCGGACCAGCGTTTCACTCTTCCTCACACCGACTGCATAGCAGGAATACGGGCAGCTCTTTGGACTGCTTGGAAAGAAGATATGAGACGGTCGAAGGGAACTTAAAGTTGCGTGCCATTGCGCCGCGACTGTTCCCATGGACCTATCCTACAATGCCCCGACGGCTTCAGGTCGTTTTCTGTCGTCTCCGAATCGGACATACTCTTGTGACGCATCGCTATCTGATGGAGCACTCGCCAGCGCCCTATTTTGACGACTGCGTCGTCCCCCAGACTGTTTGGCACATTCTTGTTGAATGATCCAGTCCGGGTGATCTTTGCGCACTACACCTGTCCCGGTACCGGGATGGGCGGGGTCGCTACCACCTGTCCCTTGTACTCGGGATAAGTGCGTGCACATCGACTGGTGGACTTATTGACTTTTGGGGGGGAGGCCGGTCTTTTCCCTATTATTTAAGCAGGATTTCTTTTTTGTTTTGTTTTGTTTTTTGCATTTGTTTTTTGTTTTGTTTTTTCCTTTAGGTTGCACGCTCCTGCGCCGGGGGACCTTCCCCCGATGCGGGAGCTTGCTTTCTTTCCCTTATTTGGGGTGTTTGTTTTTTTCGTTTGATTTTATTTTAAAGTATCCTAGAACTAGGCAAGTTTCAATACGGTGACTAATGCTTATGTAGGCAGTCGCCAGAGGAGCTCTAAAAAAATAAAAAATTTAGATCATTTGCACAGTTGATCAAATCACCTCATCTTCATCGTTGGGATCCATCCACCTCGGTGGATAGGATTCATAAGCTCCCAACATTCATCTTATTTAACCTCAAGTTCCAAATAGTTATTTTTTAAATTAATTTACTTACAAAAATCAAAATGCGAACTTATTTTGTGGGCACCCTCAATAATAAACTCGAATCACAAACTTGGATTTATGTAGCCGAGAGCGAACATTGGTTCCAACTTGGAACTGGTAATCCCCACATTTGAAACTGAAAAAACTTCTTTCTTGATTCTTTATTAAAGTTTCCATGCAACACATCCGATGGAGTTTTAGGATTAGTCACATTTGGGTGTTATCTAACAGACGGTACTAAAAATGAACATGAGCTACCTTAATTCCTTAAAACTTTAACGAAACAAAAGTTCCTGGCACACTTAGTGCTTCGTATAGGTCCCCAAACAGGTTTATGCACACGGAAAAACGTAAATGTCCCGAGCGTTTTACTGATGCAAATAAATGTAAGGATTAGAAACAGTAAGGAAGAAAATAATTTAGAGGGACCATTTGGTCACAAAAAGCAATAATAAAAAGTCTAAAAAGGAAAATAAACGCTCTAAAAGCACTATCAAACATTACATCTAGACAACAGAAATAGCCCTCTTAAATTTTTCAAAGAATTGATCCAAACCACACTCAACTACGCAGCACCAGAGGGGCATCCAGCCAGAGCCAATTCTCACGCGAACAAACTCCAATACACAGAGGACAAGAGACTCGGAACAATCCCATGATGTACACGCAGCACATCTACCCTGCACATACAGGGTGGAACAAAAATACTTCCAATCACAATCAACCAAGCCTCGATTGGGACCCAAGACTTTAGCAGAGTAGTGAACCGTCCTAACTCCAGCCACTATCTGACAGCGAACCCTCCACCGCTTTGACACAAGAAAAATAAACACTACCCTAAATACAATCATTCTACAATAAGCTTCCTGTCCTACTACCAAACACCAACTTAAGCAAACACATCCACACTATCTTTACCAACAGAACACATCTAAACTCAATTCAGGCCACTCCACTACACTGCAACAATACAAACATGGAACATATCTCGTGCCGATACCCCCATTAAGGGGCGTGGAAATTCCTTATACTGGCAGCCGTGCTGACTGGACTCAACACCCCGTCCAACCCCAGCTTAGCCTCTTCTTCTTGCTTCAAAAAACTTTTGTTTTTCCCTGTTTACTTGCTTTTCATAAAACCTCTCCCACAACTTTCTCTGGTCAGTTTCTAATTTCACAGGGTAGATGCTGACCTTCTTCTTAGCCAACTATCCCTGATCGGGGATGAGATGGAAGAGGATAATGTTTCCTAACACCTGAGCTCCGATTTGGGATGGTGGGTTTTTAACAACCTGCTTTATTCCCACCCATACCTTCCTCACATCCTCTTTTCTGCTTACGTCGCCATCTATCTTTGTTTTTACGCCGTGTCTAAGGTGGAGCCGACATGCCGATGGACTGACAGGCCACCAGGCGGAGGTATGGTCCTGAATGGCGACATCTGGCTCTGCCAGGTTTTTTTGACGATGATGCTCTACTTCCTTTTTTTAAAAAAAAGCTAAATCATCTATTTCGTTTTCAGCTTGTCAACGTCATCTGACGAAATTTTGGCATCCAGATTGAAAGAAAAAATTCTCCTCCGACAGTTGTTTGATCACCTTTTACCGCAAAAGACATCAAGAGTACCTCCATTTTTTCTCAAAAGAGAAGGACTTTAGGTACTGCACAAATATTGCATAGCTTCTGCACAATCTTAGAGTGCCACAGTAGCAACCCTAAAATTGGAGACAGTTCATTGTCAGAGGCAAGCAATCACTGAAATGTGTTTTGTAGCACAACGGCAACCAGATTTCCTATGTACCCGTTTTTCATTTGACTACATGTAAGCTGAGGTATGAAGTGGTATTGTCCATGCTAGAGAAAATTTGTTATCATAAACATAAGTGGTTGATTTATGTTGACCTGAAGATGATGACCATTTTGTGGGAAAATAGTCCAGCTTCACAAAGTGCCAGTGTACTTTCTGAGCAAGTGCGAGAGTAAGGACAGAATTCAGCATTATACTATGAAGGTGAACTCTTTGTGGAGAAAGGAATCTGGGTTCCCAAAGTAGCCGTACTTTCTGTGCATGTGAGGGAATAGGGATTGATCTCAACATTACACAAGAAAGGGCTGACCTATATGGGCGGAATTGGTGCCATGTAGAGCAAAGAACGTCATAAACAACCTTCTGGTGGACACAGGATACTCTTACCACTGTTGCATATCAACCTCATATTAATCTGAATGCTCACCAAATCCCTAGACAAGGATTGTGGCTGCTTCACTTACTTGTGCAATGCTTTTCCAGGATTTACCAAAAAGAAGGTTAAAGCTTGAATTTTGACGGCCCTCAACTCCCTCAGCTCATCAGCAATCCAGTTTCAAAACTCAATGAACAAAGTGGAACTAGAAGCGTGAAGGAATTTTGTTTTTGTCGCGAAGAATTTCTTGGCAACTATAAGGCCAGGAACTACATAGAACTTGTCACCAATATACTGAGTGTTTGCAGATACTTCGGATGCAATTGGAGCATATAAACCAATTACTTATTCTCAAATATATAGCAATTTCCTGAGAATCTGGTATCAATGAGCGCCAAACAGACGGAAAGATTGGAATCTGGACATGATATTTATGGAAACTAGGTATCAGTGACGCTGATATGCAGTCATAATTACTAAGTACTGTTGTTTTTGTCGCGAAGAATTTCTTGGCAACTATAAGGCCAGGAACTACATAGAACTTGTCACCAATATACTGAGTGTTTGCAGATACTTCGGATGCAATTGGAGCATATAAATCAATTACTTATTCTCACATATATAGCAATTTCCTGAGAATCTGGTATCAATGAGCGCCGAACAGACGGAAAGATTGGAATCTAGACATGATATTTATGGAAACCAGGTATCAGTGACGCTGATATGCAGTCATAATTACTAAGTACTGTTGGATTCTGAATACACATCCAAACGCTTAGCATTCTAGAAGTTTGAAAAACGAAAGTTCATTCCCTGACTTTTGAACAATTATGTTTTAATATCCAAATTCCATGTACCTTCCCTTATAAATCTCTACTATTTAATGTAAAATAATCAAGCTCTGTAACATTTACATGTTAAATAGTGTTAAAAACGAGGTTTTTATCTTAAAAAACTATTTTGAATGCGAAATAATAACAAACATCAACCGAAATTAAAAAATTGTAATCGATTTTGTTATAAGAAAGACTATTTTTATGAAATGGAAACCTTATTTTGTAGTTATATTCGCTCCTCATGAGGTTTCTATTTCATAGTAGTTCATTTTGTTGATTGTTTTTTTGCTTTTTGTGGGAGTTCCCTCTCCTCTGTATCATCCCTATAAATATTACAATTTTCAATACTTTTGTTATTCATTGATAAAGAACTCGAAATAAAGTTCGAAAGTACTTGGAATCCTCGTATTATTTTTCCTTGTGGGCTTTGTTGCATATATATATATATATATATATATATATATATATATATATATATATATATATATATATACAAAATATGATTCGCCACTTCCTAGGGGGCGAGGTTGCACTTTGCTCCGGTCTATTTGATCTTGCAAATCAATTGTGATCATCTCTACCCCCCCTATCTCTCTTCCCCTTTATTTTCATCTCCCTGTTCCTCTACACCTTCCCCTTACCTACTCTCCAACTAACTCTCCCACCAATCAACAGGGTGAGGGAGGGGGGAGCTAATTCATAAACTAAGGTATAATAAAATTAAAAATTATTTAAAATAACGCGTCCTAAAAATTAAGACTTTGCCCTCTCTCCCCCTTCCCTAGGTTCTTCTAGTTTCCCTTGCTCTTGCCTCTACAAAATTCATTCGCGTCAAATTTTCTCCTTCTCTTGTACTATATATATATATTTATATATGCATTTTTTACTACCAGGCCTGGCTGAGCTTTAATTATCTTTTTTCTAGGCTTTTCTCATTTTCTTATTCCCCATTTTTTTCTTGTGAAAGGTTATGAATCCTTGTTCCTATATTCTTAATTTAATTATTATTTTCCTGAGGTACCTTTTGATCTTTTCAGTTATGTTCTGGGGCTATAATAATAAATTTAAAGAAATTCGATAGTATTAATTGTAAATATGAGTAGACATTTTACAAATTTAGAGGAGCAATTATCAATGAAGTTTAGAAATTAATTCGAAATTAAAATGAAAAATGTTTTGAGCTTAAAAGGAAAATTATAATGATAAATTTGTGGAATGAGAATTTTATTAGTATTAACTTTTTAATACGTTAAGAGTTTTAAGGTCATATATGTACCATTTGTTGGCCATTAAGCCTAGGTCTCTCTTCTTCGATTAAGATAGCTATCTTAATCTAAGGAGAGAGCTCGAGTTGATTTCGGCAAATGTACCATGAATGTTAACACTATTCATCGAAATTTTGGGCCCATCTCCCTTACTTTGATCGTTGGTAAACCTTTAAAGTCAATTGTTAGAGTTACGATCGTGGTGTAACTGAAACCAAATAAATTATTAAATTGCACATGGTCGTGTTTCCAGGCGGACGATCATGATTAGGTACTCGTAGTTTGCTTGAGTTCTTTCGCAAAATGATCGATCGTTTGAGCAAGATGGATCTGTAATTATAGTTTTTCGCCATGATAATCTCCAAAGAATTAAAATATGGATTTTTAATTTTTAAACATAATTGAAAAGATTGAAAACACGCGCTTTATCGTCACAGAAGGCGAATGAGGTTCTAAAATTCATCGTTAGCAATTTTACGATTAAATCGGTGCACTTCTGATATCCATACAGAGAAAAAGAGTGTTGACCGACAAATAATCACTGAACTAACCTATTGAAGTCTTTAAATAATAAAACGGTTTATTAATATAAATTATTTCTTCATATTTGAGCTAAATAACCGAGCGGCTACTCTATTAATAACGGTTTCCACCTAATAAGACAAAGATTTTTCAGTGCAATCACACAAAACTTATTGTTTTCTAAATAACATACTTGGCATGGATTGCATAGTAATGTAGTTAAAACACTCCAGTAAATATGTTTAAGGATTAAATATATAAATGTTACTTTGCAGAAATTAGACTAATGTAACTAATTATTTATCCATATCTTCTCTTCCTATTGCCTTTTTTCTTCACTTACGGCTTCCACCCTTTCCACTAGCCTCGCTTAAGTTTGAGGATTTTGACTCTTTTGTAATTCTGCAATGCTTTTATATCTATTATACGATTCAAGGCGGTAAACAAGCTAGAAAATAATGGTTCGTTGACTTCTCCAGCATTAGAAACAAATGCAATCCGAAAGGACTAACTTGGTTAATCTTGTTTTCTAAGTCTTGCACTACATACGTATCAATGTGAACCTCTTCTATATCTCGCTTTGTTTCAACCTTTTCATTAAAAGATCTCAATTGGATACAGAATTTAACATTTAATTTTTTTTTATTATTCCTAAATCGGTGACGCTGATTTTCAGTCATTGCCCAAGATATCTAAATTAGGCAAATGTAAAGGTGAAATCATTTGAAATGGTATAAAACATGTAGATGATGGATAAAGGAAGTCATTGGCGTACTATCATTCTCGGATCAGTTGTCATATCCGATTTTAGAATATACCATATACAGTCATCAGTATAATTGTATTTAAATTATATTGAATAAATTATCTATAATAAACCTCATCAAAGATCGAACAAAAATGATTTTTCCACTCAGTGAACATTATTAATCAAGTACAGGCTTCATATAGGTCGATAAAATATCAACCATGAAGGATCCACACACCTACCCACTTCAGTTGTACACCCAGACCTTCTTGTTTTTAATCACCAGCCATCATTAAAATCTGGCTCCTAAGACAAATATGAAGAAAGAAATGTAAGAAAATTTCTAATAATGTCAAAATTTCATGGAGATAGAGTCTCAATCCTCCTGATACTCACCACCAAAGCAATGCAACCTAACCAACAATCACCAGTTTAATCAGTCCTCAATTAAATAATTTCCCAAAATAACTCCCTCTCTCTTCTTACGCTTTACTCTGCATTTCCTTTATTTATTAATCATCTTCCCCCCAAAAAAAACACTAGTCATTCATCAGAAATATTAATAAGCAATTCCAGGCCTTAGTGAGCCCTCCTTCTTCCTTTTCAATATGTTTAAAGTGCTATGAACTTTATCTTTTTCCAGTTTCCCTTCAAAATACATAGATGCACGTAGCTTCTTTTTTATTAAGGTAATAAGAAAACAAATAATTTTCCTGAGTGAAGGATACTATAACTTTGTTTCATCTGTGCTCGAACTGAATAATATCTTTTCCAAGAGTTTTGGATGGACAGTTATCATTAAATTCTGTCACCCAATATGTCCAAACCTTTATGGGCGTTAGCACATTTTACATGAATATTTCAGAACAAAAAAGGTAGAAAAGACTAATATTATTTTTATATCAGTAAAGTGATATGGTCGTGATTACATTGATTTAAAGAATTTAGGGGAAAAAAGCGAAGGCGCGTTTCGTTACTTCGGAATATTTCGCACAGGACTAACTTTTGTTTTTGAGAGAAGGGTTGACTCTAGAGAATCGAGTATCTTATCAACAGTCCCACGTGATCGAATCCTTTGACTACTCGGTATATAAAACTTACACGTTTTCCTTTCCCTTACTTCATCCTTTCTGTTTTATAAATTTTGGAATCTGCTATATTTATTTCTGTATTTTTAAAATGTAATTAAATATATGTTTATCAAAAATATTAATTAGTAAAATAATCAGAGAAATAGAAAATAGTTGAGTAGCAGCCCTCAAATAACAAAGAGATCTCAGAGGATGATCAGAGAAGACAAGATCATCAGGAGCGATGTGACACAGCAAAGTCAAATAGCGTGTCAAAAAGATTGACAAGGAATAGGAGCAGCTCAAAATTCATTGATATCATTAGGAAGCTGCTATTAAAGGAAAATAATAGCATACAGCTTGATAATATCACATTGCAGATTAATGATCTCTCTACTCACCACTTGAATCTCCCTCTGTGGGTACTAAATAAAAAAAATTCTGAATGGGCTGAAAAAATTTAAAGGAATTTGACACTACCTATAATTGGAAAATAATAATTTATAGGTAGGAACTATAAAGCGCATTAAAACTATTTAGCTAATTCTATTTTTTAAACGCTTAACACTGAAACTACTATTTACCTCTTCAGGTAACGTTCTGGCTCGCATATTATACATAAATAATAACCACAGAACAAAGTATGCACTCTACTCATGAACGGCGGAAGGTTAAGCTACAAACGTGCTTCATAGTCCAGTATTAGCTAGCTTGACCAAGTAGTAAATATTCTGCGAAACACCGGATAAAAATTTATCACCTAAATTATAGACCGTAAAGTGTTATACTCCCTAACGAAAAGAGACTGAGCTTTGGCAGTTGTCAATTATAGTCCTATTCTGGCTTGTAAAATTTCAGCTGTCGATGAATTTTGAAAGAATTGGGATGTGGTACTAAACTACATACTTCAAATGAGGTCACACCAATTAGTTATGCATGGCAGCAGAATTTATTACTTTTGAAAACTGAGCTGCTACAAAATGTAACTATTATTCACTAAGCATTTTCCTCAGCCGCAAAGCACGGCTAGACAACTTTCATTCGCTGCTACTAACCACATTTATATCTTTTTTAATTAGGTTACATCTAAATAGAACGGTTGTATAGAGTAATTCACATGGAATCACATACTCGATTTGTTTTACTTAAGGTTTACCAGCGTTGCAAGGAAGCAGCGAAATTTCCGAAAACAAAAACCTATGAAGAAATTTTACAACACAATTGCCCACTGCTTTGGGTGACTCTAAATTCTTTCCCAAATTTATTTATTGTGAAAACTTAGCTATTTGCCAATAGATAATAAACAAAAGATTGTTAAAACTGCACTTTGACGAACGCCGCTTAACACTTACGAAAAACAAGACTCCTGACCGGTCAATAAAACTATCTGTAACATCCCAAACAATCAGTTTTTTATCTATGTCGTACCATAGCAATTATACATATATATATATATATATATATATATATATATATATATATATATATATATATATATATATATATATATATATAATGAAAATTAATGCAATATCGCAAGAAAAGATGAGGAATTAAACCACGATTCCCGATGACAATTTAATTCAGAACAGTTTCGGTGTATCTCACACCCTTTGTCAACTGAAACTGGATAGAAAATATGAGAAAAGTGCTTACAAACATAACACAGGGTCAGGTCGTGAAAGATCTCGTCTTTTTCTCCCTAATCCCCTACTTGTGGCTAATAAAAGAGGGGGTTAGGCCTAAACATATTGAAGGGCTGAAATTTTACTATTTTGTTTATTTGTTTTCGTATTACAGGATTAAAAGTAAATTGAACCTCAGATAGATTCAAATTAGGAACTGGCGATATCAAGCGTAAGTCGACGATTCTTCATTTAACATAGTTAGCCGATTTAAATACCATTTTACTTCCATTGAAATCGATCGAATGATTCAAGTCTCTAACATGGCAAAATATTCCACTGCTTTTGCTCCCCACTCTAATATCTCTTTTGTGTTCATACAATCTCTTGTCTAGATTTCTCCCCGTTTCCCCTATATAAACTTTATGGCAATCGTTGCATGGTACTGCATATACTCCAATGTTATGATGTTCTTTGGGTTTCCTGGCAATCATCAATTGGTTAAGGGAATTATTATATTTAAAGGCTAGATTAATACGCGCTTTTCCAAATATGTACTTTAAACTATTTAATTTATTATTAAATGGCGATGTTATACATTTGTTGAAGTCATTAGTGCGGGAAGGCTTATTACCATAGAATGTTTTCCTATTTGCAAAATGGGCAGACGATATGAACCAATCAGGGTAATACAAATTAGAAAAAATGGTCCTGATAATGACAATTTCTTCATCTAAATAGGAAGGAACATTTTTTCTAATTTGTTTTACCCCGATTGGTTCATAATGTCTGCCCATTTTGCAGCTAGGAAAACATTCTATGGTAATAAGCCTTCTCGCACTAATGACTTCAACAAATATATAACATTGCCATTTAATAATAAATTAAATAGTTTAAAGGACATATTTGGAAAAGCGGGTATTAATCTAGCCTTGTTCTTTATGGATCAATCTATTTTTGGATAGGCTATTTCTGATCGTATCCTCGTATTAAAAGGCAACATTGATGCTGTTTCTCCGTGCCAACTATTTGAAATTGATTAACTGGGGGGAGTATAAAAAGGTAACATAATATTTGTCTCCTTTGTTTTCCTTATAATTAGCTGGGGAGTAATAAATGGTTCTGGCTTTATAGTGACACTATTCTATTAACCAAAGGGGATATTGTAGTTCAATGAATATTTGGATGATTGTATAAATTTCGTCTTGCAAGAAACAAAGATCACAAATGCGATATGCTCTCAGGAACTTGAAAGAAACTACAGACCTTTTAATGGATACATCGTGACACGAGGAATAATGAATATAGGCATTAGAATTAGTTGGTTTCCGGTAGACGGAACAATATGCTTTGTCATTTATTTAAGATATGTTTACATGCTGAAACGTCAATGAGTTGGTAAGTTCCCATTTTACTTTAAATGTAATAGTTTGGTGGATCATATTAAATTTTTTAAAAGAAAGAATCCAATATGTTATCAATGATGGGCCATGTGGCATATATATCCTCTACATAGCGGAACCACGTTATGAGAATGTGTGAAATAGGAGGAAGGAGGTGCTTTTCAAAATCATCCATAAACAGATTGCATAATATCGGGGAAAAAGGATTGTCCATAATCATGCCATATTTTTGCCTGTAAAAACAATCTTCAGCTCGGAACACATTGTCAGTCACACACAAACGAACTAATTTTACAATTTTATTACTGCTTATTCGATAGGTCAACCTCTTTAATTTTATTCACATAATCACGAAAATGGATAATGTGAGCATCAAAAATGCTACCAATTAATTGAGAGAGGATTTTCGCTAGCCATTGAGAGAGTTTGTACGCATCGGATCCTACATTGACAATTATCGGCCTAAGGAAAGTATCATCTTTGTGTGTTTTTGTCCTATTACCCTGGTTTTATCCCTGTATATATATATATATATATATATATATATATATATATATATATATATATATATATATATATATATATATATATATATACATATATATATAAGGACAATTGCACGCTAAAGGCTTGGTCGGTCCAGGTGTGGATGGAGATAAAGAGAATGGTGGAGAAATTCGTCCTCTAGTGTGTGGGTATAAATTATCAAAATAAGATAGTGCAGATTGGCGTAAAGGTTAAATGATAGCCGAGGGCCGTTCAAGGTTATTTAAAGTATGCTACAAAAATAAAGTTTATTATAAAAAAAGAAATATTAAATATATAGCAAAGAGGTTTAAGTGAGATACGTTATAAAATAAATAACGGACACACTCGGTGTCAGCAAAGAGGCAAATCCAAGGGATTAAAGCGGTTGATTATATATATAATTACTATATCGGGTGTCCCAGAAAAAAGTAAACCGTAATTTGAATTTGTATAACTCAAAAGCTATTCGAGGTTTGGGGATCCAGCAAAAGCTGTTTTATTTAACAGCTATTTATCCGTCGATTCTGTAAATTTCATTAAATTCCCTTTTAGGATATCGATACACTAATGGGTTTAGTGAAGGCTATCAAAAATACATTTGTGCAAGGAAATAAAATAACGTTACGCAGACTAGGAAGGCTAGGCCACCGTGCACTTTCAAGAGAAGCGTAGGGAGCCTAGGTAACCTAGATCACCTTTAGATTCTTCAAGCAAAGCCAAAGCCATTTAAAAGTTGTTTTTCAGCTAGGCTGTAGTATGGTCGCGTTATTATTGCTTACTAAGCAAAGCAAAGCGTTTCTGTGTTAAATCTACTTCCATAGGACCTTTTTAATCATGCAGTTAACAAAAGATCAGCGCGTATTTGTAGTCACAAATTTTATTAGAGATGGCAGTATTAAACAAGGACAAGATTCATTTCAACAACATTTTCCAGGTAGACACCCACCAAGCAAGCACACAATTTGCAAAAATGTTCGCAAATACCAACATTAACGAACAACAAAAAATATCGAAAATGTTCAGATGAAACTTCTTCAAAATCAACACGTATCAGTCATAATGAATAGGCCACAATTGTCAAAGTCATATTTAACCGCATTATTCAACATAACTTAAAATGGGATCCCTATAAGATGCATGCAAAACACCAGCTTCTTGAAACCGATTTTCCTCGTCCTAGACAATTTGTTGAAGGGCTTCTCCATAAACCTGCTCATTTCTTGAAAAACATTGTGATTGGTAACGAGGAAGACTTTTTTATGAAGGGAAAGGAAAATAGCCATAAAATTTAGCAATATGCGCCGCTGAACCACCCCCCAGCATTCAACTTTGACACGTATTTGTCAGCAGAATGTGTCTCTGTGGATCGGAATATGCGGGAATGGCTATCTTGTCGGCCCATTGTTTTACGAGAATAACTTGAATGGTTTTGTTTACCTAAGCATGACCAACGAAAGAATCTTCACGAAATTCCGCCAGATTTACGGCAATCAATTCAATAGACTTTGGTGGATTCAGGACGGCACACAGCTCATAGATAGCTTCTGTAAGAACAAAGCTAAGAGAAACGTTTGACAACTGCATTGTCGCGCTAAGTTATGCCATTAAATGGACCCCAAGATCCCCTGACTTAATACCATGCGATTATTTATTATAGGGATATCTAAAGAATAAAGTGTATTCTACTCCACCACAAAACATCAACCAGTTATGAGATAGTATCAGACGTGAAATCAATAGACTTAAGGAAAATCACAAGTTAATCAAAAAAGTTATTCAATCAATGCGATCAAAGGTGCAACTGTGCTTGGAAAGAAATGAAGGACATGTAAAAGGAAACGGTGCTTAAAAAATTAAAAGATACATTTATATTACTAATATGAAGAGGTGTTTTTGTTAAAAATGGATTTAAATATATTTGTTGATTTTAAACTTCGAAGATTCATTATTTTACTTCCTTGCGCAAAAATAATTTTGATAGCCTTCATTAAACCAATTAGTGTATCAAAATCGTAAAAGGGAATTTAATGAAATTTCCAGAATCGACAGATAAATAGTTTGTAATTTTTTCTTTTTTTTGCAGGACTGAAAAATCTCCTATAGGTTTTGAGTTATACTAATTCAAAGTACGGTTAGGGTTTTTCTGGGACACCTTGTATATGTCGTGATATAGCAATTATATATATATATATATATATATATATATATATATATATATATATATATATATATATATATATATATATATATATATATATATATATATATATATATATATATATATATATATATATATATATATATATATATATATATATATATATATATATATATATATATAAGGACAATTACACGCGTAATGGCTTGGTCTGACCAGTTTGTGAGGGAAATAATGACAATTGGGTGAAATTCATCCTCTAGTGTGTGGCTTAAAGGTTAAATGATGGCCAAGAGTAGTTCAAGGTTATTTAAAGAATTCTACATAAATGAAGTTTAATAACAAAAAAAGAAATATTTAATATATAGAAAAGAGGTTTAAGTGAGATACATGATCAAATAAATAACGGACACACTCGGTTTTAGTATATGGGCAAATCCAAGCAAGTAAAGCGGTTAATTACCTGACTCGGATCAGATTACTAAAAAAAGGGCTACACTATGCCGCAATACAAATAATAAAAATTGATTTGGAAAGTCCGCAACATTGATCTCTCAAACGACGTAAGCGTCAAAGGAAAGGTAACTCAGGCATACGAGGATACAACAAGGGAATTTGTTTTACCTCATATTCCTCGATGCTGGGGGAAGTAGTGGCTTAACCTCAAGATTCAGATGAATGAGGACTAGTTTTATCTAAGGGTTTTCGATGAGGGATTACTAGCGCGAATTCACTGAACATCTGCCTTTTTTTATAAGCTGTCAATTGACTGGGGCGACGTCCACCGTGGACAGATTATAAACGTCGGTACCCGAATAAGCAGCGGAGGATCCTCCAGGGGAACGTAATGTGTCTTTGTGAGCTGGCGAGCTGTACTGCTTATTCAGCGGAAAATATTTGGTTATATAGGTGGTCGGCGGGTGGCGAAATTTTCTCGCGCCACAGCGTGCTCTCCTGTGAATTGAATTGGCCGGCTTTCGGCTGAGGGGGACGGAGGGAGGATCCAAGATAAGAAGCAGGTCGAATAGCCTTTTGGCCCGTCTTTGCGAGAGACGATTATGGGAGGCGAAATAAAATCGACTCGGGCGCGGGAGATAGGCCTCGCAAAATAAACACAGATGGTCTGATAAATCTATGTTTACCCGATTACACCCCTGATTCTCACGCTGTTTGTTTCAGGGTTAAAGCCACATAGCTCTTCTGAAGTTTTTAGCCGGACCTCTAGATCCTATTAGACTCTATTCCTCCACAATCCTTCAAACGGGTGGTTGCCTATTAACAGAGGCTAAGTAATTAATATTTGTAAAAATGTATCTTCTGCCCTTCTTTGGAAGATTTGTATATATTGATATATACATATGCATTGACATGCATTTGTATACACTTATATAATTTAGATGTTAGGCTATGTGAATTTATGTTCTTCATAATCCTATCTCTTCTTAGTCCTTCTAGCGCCTTTCCTACTCTTGAATTCAGGCTTATTATCTGGTAGGTTTTCGCACAGATTCTGTCACATTCCTTATATAATTGAGTGGGATCAGCCACCCACCATTCTATCAGAATCGCACCAGTGTCCAGGGGCCCCGTTGGGATTATGGAGAATTGTGTTATCTCCTCATCTTTGACATCCGATAGGATTGGCTGCAAGAAAACATGTAAATGGAAAGATATTTTATCCGTTATTCATAAAAAAGTTTCTCTCCTCATAAATGGGAGTCATGCAACTGAAGATCTAATGAAAAAACAATTTCTCGGGAAAACCTGCAAAATCAAAATAAACGAAATTGTTGTTACTTGCTTAAAACTTAGAAGCGGACACCAACGAAGAAATTTTCTTTTCAGAAAATGGTGACGTCACAGAAATACAAAATGTCCGAAAGATCCTATATAGCTGCCGATCCAACGAACATTGAGGATAGGAGGTCACATAATCATTCAGATATCATTGACAGAACCTGCCCTTCCCTTTTGGGGGAGTGAGAAAAGAATACCTCATCCTTGCCATATGTTAACGTTGAATTTGGCAATTTTTAACGTATTTGACTTGCCATCAAAAAATCAAAATTGAGAGAAACAAGATATTTTCTGCTTCTGTTTTTTTGATGATACGCTATTGTTTTACTCCATTACAGCAGAAATAATAACAGAGGAGGACATAATCATCAAACGCTACACCGTTCAATGGACTGTAACTAATGTTATAGTTATACTGCCAGAATGGCGACTACGTTAAAAAAGTTCTAGAAATGAAGTCGTACTTTGCCGCTTGTATTTACCGGATTGCAGGAGGTTCACTTATTGAGAGCTGGTTAACATGCGTACCGGAAATTGGTTAATCGATAGTCTTCTCAAATTTAATTGAATTATTGGTGTTTTTCGAATAAAATATTTTGTAGTTAATAACCTAGCCTAACCTAATCCATTTGATAATAGAAAAATGAAAAAAATTGGCTGTCGATAATAAAAAAGTACCGAAAAATGTATGGACAGATGAGGATATTAAGGTTTGGGGGTGGTGATGTAAAACGGAAATTGTATATTAAGTATATTTTACTTGTTATAGTGTTCGGAATGGAAATTGATGAATATATACAAAGCTGGTTAAGGAAATAAAGTGATTCACAAAAATGTAGAATGAGAGTCGAAAAAACATAGATTAAAAGAGATACGAATGCAAATACAAACTTGAGTAGTGGAGAAGTAGAGGTAAGAGAGTATATTGATTTAAGCTTATTCACACTTTATATGTACACTTTATGATATTTAATTAATTATACTTTTAAATGGATCCCATAAATATAACACCAAACCCTCCCCCATTCCAGATAGCTTTAGGAGGCAGTATCTTTAATTAGTAAAACTTAGTGGCGAGGAAGGATATGTAATAGTAACTGAGGTACCTAATTAAAACGCCATATTACTTAGCGCGCCAGTCAGGTAAGGTAGGATTAAGTAGACGACCTTCAGTTTGCCTCTAGTATTCATAGTTAGAGGCTGTGCATTTTAATAATTTAACTTAACCATCTCATCATTACTAACTCTATAATCTAAGAAGGGGATATTTTTAAGTATTTGAATAATAATTTCATCTTAGTTTGGTAATGACTTATGTATTTCTTATCAAAGTTCCTAAATATGGTTATCGAAATTTTTGTGAATCTTTTAAAACCCAAAGAATTACAAATGATGAAGTTACGAAAACTTATTTTTATATATCTTCTAATACTACATTTTTGAAACGTGATATTTTGAAAGCGGGAAAATTTTAGAGTTCCTTTTTAAAATTATTATAATTGGAGAAGTTCCAAAAATTGAGAAAAATTTAACCATGGCTGCTTTTTGTTAGATTTTAAATTTTAATCTTAGTAGTAAAGCGTAAGCTCCTCCTGTAGGGGGAAGTGGCGAAGCCAATGCCTGCTTTTTTATTTGAAGTTTAAGTCGAGAACTTGAGAACATCCTCAACCCAGCATGTTCTCGTATGGAGGATGTTCAATATTGAAAATTAGGAGAAGCATGTTCAAATGGGAAAGTCTATTCAAAACGTTAGAAAACAAAAGAGGACACCTTAAAGAGGCATTGCTAAAAACAAAGATCGTAAATGGAATGGAAAATATTCCGAATTTACAAAAACGGTCAATTTCCTTTTGGGAAAACTGGGATTTTACTTTTTCTCCTCAGAATGTACTCTTTAATTTCTTGATTAAAACACAGGATGCATAAACATGTAAAGAAAACAAGGAGAATGATTAAAAATAACAGGATAATAAATATGGCTAAGTATGACAATGACTGTAATGGCATGAACGGTGCCAAAAAATAGTAGCCATAAAAAGACAGGTGTCTGTTTGTTCTTATTGCAGGAATTTGCACAACAACGAACAAAAACTCTCTTGGGGGTTATAAATCCCACCACAGGGAACTCGTTTCTTTGTCGTTTTAAGGAAAGCTTCCGGAGAGTTGAGCGAACTATCGGCTCCCTAATGCTCCATGTTATAAACTGGTTATCACTTCCAAACATTTTTTCTTTACCCAACTTTTCCACTCTCGTTAACATTAACGGCTTCTGATTTTAGTTTTCACTGATTCAGAAAAAGGGAAAAATCGTACTGGGTCTGACTTAGTTGCCAGTTCCCCTTCCTCTCTTCAGCATGGTCAACAACCCTTAACAAGGCCCCTACGCTCTCTGAGTGGATTGACGGGATCTTAAGAGAAGATGAGTTATTTGTGTTGTGAAGTTTGAGCAATCTAAGAGTAGGTGTTCGATTTTGTCTCGGCTTTGATTGTATCTACTAGGCCTGAAATCAGATGAATTTTCTTTGATTATATCCCAATAATTCACGCAAATATTCCCATTGAGGAATAAAAAGCCTCATAACGCGTGAATGTAGTTGGTAAGCCCTATTCTAAGTTTTTAATTTTTCACACATTTCATATTTATTTTCTATTTATAACATATTCACATGAAGGATCAGATTACCTCTCAAAATTAGAAAAAGGTGGCCAACCAAAACCCTAACAAAGCTACTGATAGCAAAGCTACTGAAAACGGTGAACTATCGAGTAAACAATATGCATTTGCACAGATATCTTCTACACACGGGGTAATACTCATCCGTACCTGATCGGTCTCCACTCAAAGATGGAAGCAGCCATTATCTCAGTGTAAGCACTCATCCTTCAAATTGATCAGTCACCCAAGTTCGCAACTCACCAAGGCTCCCTTAACCTTCATTCATGCAACTGGTTCCCTTCATTCGCCTTCTTCGCATTACTACACACAACTCAATGCGATTCTACAACATTGGACGAATGCCTCGTAAATTCGACCCCAGCACCTGCAACGGCGTGAAGTATGTCACTCTTTAACAAGTCGCAGTCCTATTCTCACTTCAATCTTCATTGTTCACTTTAAATCGAAATTGACTCTTTGTTTATTGATCATTTTAGAGGTAGGTAGCACTACTTGAGTCTAATCCTGTGAACGAGATCTCCGATCACCGATAATGAAATGCACATAAGAATCCTAGTAAAAATCACTAGTGAACCATAAACTGCAGTTATCAATTAAGGAACAACTAGTTTTGGGTGTGTTTTTTACACCAAACAGAGATGTTGGAATAATATGTGAATCTAAGGTTGGGGGGACCTTTCTGAATAAAAAGTATCCGGATATAATACTCATAACCTGGATGATAAAGTTAGTGGAAATCAAAAGTAATATTTATGGACAGGACAGAGGAAGTAGAATTATGCTAAACGTAAAACTCTCTCCCTTAATCATTTTAGGTAATAAAGTTATCATGAAACTTCTGCCTTTGTCAGACAAACTATATTATATCAAGAGACGTCGTTCTTCGATTAACTTTAGATATGATTAAATTAGACCTTAAGATGTGCTCGCAAAGAAATACACAATATACAGAAGCTTCCAAAGAAAGATCAAATGCATAAATTTCATGGTATTGTAAGGGCCGAGTGGGGGTATTTAGGTTTGTTCACGTACTTCAAATAACTCCTTTATTAGGTTTTCTCTAAGATTGCTATATTATTTTACGTTATTTAATCTTTGAGGATTTTTAGTGCCATGTGCAGCGTTTCGAGGAATGAATTAAATACTTCTAAAAAAATATATCTTTAATTACAACATAAAAATGTGAAATATTTAAAACAAACTAGACAGCTATGAATAAACCAGTATGTTAGAATTACCAATTTAAACCAAATGAATATAAAGTAATGGTGAAGCCCCAAGCTTACTTTAATATTGGACGCTAATTAACACAAAAATATTTGAATTTTTTTACCTTTAAAAAAACACGTGAATCCGGCTGAAGAATGACCTTGGCCTTGCATCTTATGTAGACGAAAAAAAGGTTTTGCGGTTAGGCGCGTGTGCGTATTCTCAGACGCCCAGCCCTTTGTCTGACAAGGAGACGTACTTGGAGCTACTGTTGATTTTGGTGATGGCGACAGATGGCGTTAAGTACGTTGTCTTAGTCAGATGATTTAGATGACGGGACCGTAAGAGAATGATTTTTCCAATCTTCAGGTTAATCTTGAGATTGTTTGCACTGACGAGCGATGAGCAAAAAGTGAATCCTTTGGCGACTGGGAAGGAGGGGGGGGAGTTTACTTTAGGTATTCTTCAATGGCGAGGACTATCTCTAGTTTTTGTTGCAAACCAAGATATGGTGTTTCTCTGAGGAGAGATGTATAGAGTAATCCTCAATACAAAAGGGGCTAATTTTCGGTGTGACAAAACAGGAACTGGCTCAGAATGAGCTTCCTCTCTGTTCTGTTCTTTGAATGCCGTGCTGACGCCGAACTTCGACGTGTCAATCTCTAATACGATCTTCCTCGTTTTTCACATATCTGCCTATATACTTCACCGACCTATTGGGGGTAGGGGAAGGGGAGGATGATGGCTTATGAATTAAGCCTGACTCCTCCACCGACTCTTCTCTGAGCGTCTTTCATTAAGCCCTTAAGGTATCTCCTGTCTTTTGGTCGAAGCTCATATAATTTCGTCTATTACAGGAAACTTGATCCCAAATCTTAGGGAAAATAGTGTTTGTTTAATCATTCTTATTGAACCTGTTCTCCTTACCTTCTTATTGCTATGCTCACTGGCACATAAATCTGTTGATTCGTACTTCTCGTGGTTTGCGGAGGCGTCTGGTGGCCAGCAAATCGAGGGGAAAGAGAGGGGGATTTAAGTATTTGGGTTACACTGCCCAGGCCAGGACGTTGTGGTGCCCGAACGAGGCATCTGTTATTATGGTGTGTTACGATTTCCCTACAATGTATTTCTATCACATCTTCCTATAAAATTTGCCAGATTAATCCGAGGATTCCGAAATTTGTGTGCAATAAACTATAGGCATAACCTGGGCATGGGTGGAAATTACGAGAATTCGGTTGAACAAAATTAAAGCTACTATCAGATGAACAATTTACTATAAAAAATTAAGTGTCAAATGTTATCGAAACTACAGTGGAAACAAATTTTATTAGAACATAATCAATAAACTTTGATTGGAAAACATTTGTACAAGTTAAAAGTGATTACTATATAGTGTGAAGGCCTATATTCTCGAAGAAACTTTGTCATCTGCCAGAGAACCAAAACAAATGCTGCGCATTACTTTTTCCTCTATTCTTCTTGAAGAACTTTCCAGAGTTCTTTAACTGTTTTCTAATTCCTTATTTTAAACCCCTTGCCTAGTGTTTTCCAAACCTTTTCAATGTGATTCGGGTTCGGATACTCTGCAGGCCAGTTTGTAAGAATGAAGTCTCCTCGTTCAAGGTTTTCACAAACTTGCTGTATGGAAGGGGCGTTATCGTGCATAAAAATTGGAGGTTAAGCTTCGGAGAGCTTTAAGGAGGGCAAGGACTCAAATTGATCCTAGATTCGTCATGGAAGTGGACTTGGCTTCATTCGTATCGTCCCACGTAACGTAATCAATAGCTAATGAAAGACGAGCCTTCTTCTTTTTCAGCCCAAAACAATGGGTTGACCCTGGATGTGCGAGTGTAGAAATTGTATTACTGCAATCAAGATTGACTGCTTTAATTTTACTAATTCATCGATAAACTGCAACAGACGTCTTAAACGTTCTTCCTCCACAATTTCGGTAATAGTTTGCTCTTCTCTGTATAATGTCTTTTTTTGCATACAGGGTAATTTCCCAGGGTTTCGATCAGCTCGCGAATAGAGGCATGACAGGTTTCTTAAGCATGTCACCAAGACGACATCTGGCTAGAAAATGAACTAATGTACACGGAATTGAACTGAATTTGGTTGCTATGCAAACAATGCCGGTTAACTCAAAGAAACCTAAGCTATTCGATTATTTTGGCCCCTTCAATTTTTCTGTTAATTTCTTTATCTGTTGATAATTTTCTTTTTATACATCCAAGTTAATATAACCTCTACCCAAACTTAGTTTATACCTGGAAGTTATGCTATAGCAATTTGGGAAAATTTGAATTTTCTCTGGCAAAAGTTACTGAAGATGTTATGATAGAAATAGAGGAAATCTGATCTGTATTACCGGTACTTTATGTCAGCAACAATGGTGAAACTGATATCTCAAACCCAATAGCTGTAGAAGAATACACGGCTATTTATCTTCCATATATTTATATGTCATTCATCTTCACTACTTTCTTTACAGTTTATAACTCAGAACTTTTTGCGGGAGATGCGCTCGTTGGTTTTACTTTACATTTGTTTACAAGTACCCATTACATAACTTTGGGGATGGTATATATTGTATAAGGCTCTTATCCCATGTCATTCCGCAGGGAGCTTAGCCCAGGCAGTAAACAGCGTCATTAGTGGTTTCGCTAATTGAGAAGTTTCGTTAATGTAACTGGCTCCCAGGAAGCTTGCAAAATGCGCCTAAATATTATATTCCACTTTGCTTCCTTTATTAATTTTAGAAAAGAAATCGAATTTGCTGGCATATTAGCTAATTAGATTAGCCAATTTTTTATCAATCTAGAAGTCACATGGGCTCAGTTTAGAACTAAGTATCCGCATGGATGAACACAACTATAAACAAGAAAATGCAGACTGAAGGAAAATATACAGAGTGCAATAGAGAGAGGAACAATGATGGAAACTCCATTTCGTCTTTCGTTTTTCTTTTCACCTTAACGAGTGACGAATTCTTCTCTTGTTTTTGTCGCTGCCGCCGCGATAGAACAAATATTTTCTTTCCCAAATTGGAAAATGTAATTCCTTTAAGATAATAAGTAATAGAAAGAGCATTTATTTCTTTGTTATTCATTTGTGAATCTGTTTTTCTTTATATTTCACTAAAGTAGCAAAAGAAATTCGCCGTGTAGAGAGCGATGTTAACAAGACAGATTTACGTCTTGTTCACATAGCTCCACTCGGAAAATTTTGTTTGCTACCAAAGGGAAAGTGACGAAATGGCGAATGTGTAAGCTAACAACCTTTCTTATTTTAAGACTTATCATCGCTCGTTCTTTGCAAACATGCCTTTCTTAGTTGCGTCTAGCATTCACTCAAGGTTCTTGCAGATGGATTTTAAGGAAAATATGAAACTTTTTGAAACTACATAATAAATATCTAACAGAATTATATATTTTTGGTCTGAATCCATTAAGCATAAAGAGCGGGCTCATTATTATGGTATTGAAGGTGATACCATTGCAAAAATTATATCGACTGCTTTCTTTAAATTATACCTTTTTCTCTCTTGTTAGTAAAGCATATTGGAAACAAAAGATGAAATGCATAATTGAATAAGCAGAACTTCTAAACACAAAGATTAGGCACAATGTTTTTTGTTGCACATACGAAATTCACGAGTGATTGAATAATTTGAGCAAATGACACGTATTTTCTTGCAATCACGCTAAATTGCTCAAGTTACAACAAACAGGAGTATCTTCACTGAATTATGATTATATGTACTGCAATGCCTATTAATCAGAAAACGACACGTTCTTTGCCTTTGACATTTATGAAGTTGTTGCTACTTTCCGGGAAGGTTATATAATACTCACTCTTCTATATTCTGCTAATTGGTATTAAAAGATAATGAGAAAATATTTGATTCAACTTATCAGCTCGATTTATCTACTCAACATATTATGCTTTTTCTATAGAATATCTATTATTATTTAGTTACTATATATCATAATGTTTCTGTCTATGCATCACACAGCTAAGCCTAACCTAGCACAAATTAGGTTCTGCGGAACAACAAAGGGTGAATATGTTTGTAGATGGCTAGGTTTAGGTTAATAAACATCCTAACACAAAAAGTTTTGGTGTAAAAGAATGTCCAAGGGATCTATGTTGAAAACACTGTACTCTTATGTTAAACAGGCGTGGTCGTTGTCGCCTATCTGAATTGGGGCTGTAGTTGTTTAGTTAATATTTTAAGTGCTGTTGTTTTAGCATTGTTTGGCACAACAATTTTGGGAGATACGAACGGGAGCCATACCTGAGAGTACCTTCTTGAATCTTAAAAGAGTTTTGGGCACAAAAGGCAGTCAAAAAGTAGGAATTCTTCATTGACTGATTAGAAGGTCAAAAGCTTCTTTAACAAATATCACAGATTTCACCTTTTGGATAATTTTGAGCTTAGATGCCGTTTACAACGATGACCTTGGTACAATATATAAATATATGAAAATTTCCGCAACTACCTGATGCCATTTTTATTAAAATGGTATATCTTTTTTCAATCTTACTTCATTACACATGCGCTAGAAGATCTTTAAATTGGAAACCCTAATTAAAGCATACTAGGATGGTACTTTGGCATTTTTATTCATATCTGAGACAACCTTACTTTAAGGGGATAAAAATGTCTGACAGAATTTATTGATATGATTCCTTAGTACGGAGGTAAACCTTTGTTGGAGTTAATCTCAACTAGTAGGAGAAACCTGAAGAAAAGAGAATTTAGGCTATAACAAGCTCAAGTGCTTTTAAAGGAGGGGCTTTCAATCTAAGGTGGCTTTTTATTTGACAAAGTAGAAAACAGAACATGACTTGTCGAGAAAGGTAAAGATTATTGGGAGCAAGAGAGTGTAAACTCGGAAAAGTTGGTCCTAAATTCCTCTTGTTACTTAATTAGAGTTCAGTAGTTATAAATTCAGGTATATTTTCTATTCACCTAAGAAGGACCATATTAGGAATAAGGTCGTAATAAAATTCTAAAAGTGGGTCTGGCATGAAATTAGATACGTACTATTCACTTTAATTTAATGTTCTGCTTCACTTGCTTTCTTTCATAAATAATAATTTCTTAACATTTCTTTATGTTTTTTATACCCAAATATAACTAAAATAAATCTATACTAATGGAAACAGTTTTGATAAATTTTAAAATGTTAAAAACTATGTATTGAAAAAGATATGTTCCACCCAAAATTTAGTTATATTAAAATGCTATCCATGCTAAGGGCGAACTATATAAACTAAAAGGAAACATTGAAGAAAATGGACTTACAGACACAAAGAAGAAGGTGCTGGTACATTGGATTTAATACAATTTTCAAACTTCTTTAAGATTTCCAAAATTAGGGACAACTAAGCAGCGACAGGCGTGTCAGAAACAACTAAGTAGATGTAAGTTTGTCCCTAAGTCTCCAAAGGCGAAGAAAGAAAAGATAAAAATTAGAAATTTAATCGCAACTTACGAAACTATACGCTACTTTAACGTGTCTAAAGCAATCTAGGTACCTTACAAAAATAACTCTCCTACTCAAACGCTAATGACTGCATAGTGCACTATCGTATTTAATCCAATTTTTAAAATAATTTAAATTAAACCCTGTCAACAAAAAATTATTAAACAAATGAATGGCTAGCCAATAAAGTAGAAAATTAATGATTGATATGGAAATACATTATAAAAGAAACACTCAATAATTTACCTCTCAAAAGATTACGAATACTTATAAATACACTACAATAGTTATGGCAAAAGTAATCCCAAATATCCCCAAAACTACACTTATGATCAGGTAAGGCTCACAAAAACGACTGAACCTTGGATCTATATCACGATGATATATCGCTTTTTAAATAAATTATACTAGGCAACAAACTTTAACTTTTTGTTTGTTACAAACATGTAAATAAGTGTTTCTAATTAGTTGGAGGGTGCTGAAACAGAATTTGAAAACCAAAATTCACTATAACGCCTAGATTTTGTGTAATGCCCCCAGCCATTTTCGCTATTTGTTCCAATTAATAAATAAAATAAACTTTTTATTGTGTACTTATTTAATTTTTAAGCAAAAAATATCTTAAAAGCGGGGATCCTTCCTTCTTTATTCTGGCTTAGAACAGACAATGTACATCAGTGGCGAAGTTACCTCCCCCTCCCTCCCTCCCTCCCTCCCTCCCAACTTATAAAGATTTTATTGTATTGATTAAGTTTGTTATGCACTTAAAGTTTAAAGAAACTTGGTTGTAGCCTTTTCGTTTTTCTTTTGTCAGAGATAAAAATTTGTTTTTGTAAAGACCAGCAATAATCCCCCATGATATTTGGATTAAATTTTCCTTAGTACCTCTTCTCCAGAATCAAAATTTGTTGATGAAAACGTTCACCAATGTTCATTACTAACCGCTCCTAGATTTTCAGGAAAAAAATCGAGATGAGAATTCAGAAAATGCATTTTAAGTGACATTCTACATCCCATCTTTTCATAGGCTTCCAGCATATTGTTTACTATTTCTCAGTAATTTGGACACTTAAAATGTCGAGAAAGATTTTAATAACTTCCACAAAGTCAAGGAATCTTCAGAAACAACTCTGCGAATTTGGTGTGCAGTGAAAACTCCAGCTTCTATTTTTGCATCAGTTAATGATACTTTGAATTTGTTTTTCAAATATTGAAAGCCTTCACTTCTTTGATCCATACCCTTCACAAAATCTTTCATTAACCCTAATTTAAGGTAAAGAGGTAAGAGAGGAAAGTGAGGTGAGGTCTCACACCATATCATAGGAACAGCAAATGGCATTGCCTTCCTCTTCCCATTTAACCGAACTGTCAACATTGTGTTACACTGCGTGCAGCAAATATGAGGGGGCCCAATCTTTATCCTGATCCCCTACTTTGCATCGAATATATCATATGTAGTTTCTCTTCATCGTTACTGCTGTTTCCTTTTTCTCCGTTGTGCCACTGGTGTGAATTGCCCATAACCCTGACAAAATATGTTGGGGCTGTTCACATATCCGCATCTATATCTTGAAGCCATGACAAGATTTCAAATACTAACTTGAGCAAGCCATCGATACATAATGTGAGATCCTTATCATAAGGTTCTTATCATAGCAAGGTTCTGATAAACCTGTTATATTCTTTACCATTTACCAGTTATCAGTAGCAGAAAGGTTATCACAAATATGTATGTACATATTAATCTGAAAATATGAAAATTTTGGAAAAGAAACCCCAGTAAATAGAATTCAATGATATTTGAGCTTCAATATAGACTAGTTTATATATGTTAAAAATGTTAATATATATTATATATATATTATTATATATATGTTTATATTAATTATAAGTATTAAATGTATTAAACATTGCATGTCGGTACAATATTGAGCAAAAGCGTGTAATGGCTTGAAAAGGAAAATTAAAAGTACACAAAAACTAGACATGATATGCAAATTCTAAATACAAATTTGAAATTAGCGCCTAAAAATCATCTAGAATCACCTATTTTTTGCACTATAACAAAATGTCTGTTATCAAGTGTTATAAATGACTATGAGTCTTTACTTTTCAAATTGGATCAAACCATCAAACGAGTACCAGGTGGTTATATTGTCCAGAAACGCCAGGTTGCGTAAACTTTTAAGGACAGGAAAGGACGAAAATAGGCGGTGGTCAGCGATATTTTGCAATTATTGTTTTTCAGGTAGGTTAGGATGTGTTCGCACACGAACGAATCCAAGGCTGCTAGATTCCTACCTGGGAGGGGCTGCGAAAGTATGAATACCCCTTATTTACACCGAAAGATGATCCATAAAAACGAGTGACGCCTTATAGAGGTCGGTCTGTGCACTAAAAGGTTGCACGGCATCTTTAAGCCCACCGAAATTTAACTTTTCCAGGCGCGTAAATTGTGCCTGATAGTACCTGCTTCCTCGAAAAATTGCGATTCCTATATGATCGAAAAGGTGATTGATCCTGGTAGTTAATTTTGTGGTGGGTTTTCTCTCGATTTGGGCAACCAAAAATATTCTAGCGTCTTATATAAAAAATAGAACGCTCTGGTCCTAACCATTTTAATCTAACAGCTAGCAATTTGATATGGCTGGCAGGAAAAATGCTGCAAGCACTACTGTAGCCATTATCAGAGCCTAATCTTCCCTACTAGGTGACGGGTTTGCAGAAGACGAAACGGCCACACTCATATAAGAGTCGCATGACTTGGAGGAGATAAAACAGAGGAGGGTGGGACATGATTCGCGCTTAGGTAATAATTAGGTAATACATAGTTTAATATATCTCTCTGCAGGGATGGTATCAATAACTAACATTTCCGAGCTTAATGAGTCGTTAGCCAACTCTAAATGATGAGATATCACAGAGTCAAAGTAGATCCTCTAAACAAACCAGTATGCTTGGAAGAGAGGGAAGACTCACGAGTCGATCTTAACCTAATTCGATAAAACCTCTAGGACAGAAACCTGTTCTTCAGCCAATAAGCCTCGGACATTTGTCTTAATGCGGTCAGCTGTCAACAAGGTTAATTTCTTCTCCTCAATCGATTTATTTAGCACCGATCTACTCTCATTTAAAATACATTGTACTCCACAGTGGCGACAAAATTATTAATGTCCCTTCTTTCTTCTTTGATTGCGCTAAGAATTATATGAGTTTATCAATCTCTATGTCCATAGTTAAACTAATTTTGAATATGGCGTCCATTTATGGATCCTATACATTGGTGAACATGTCAAAGTGCCCGAGATAATGCAGTCTAGACCAAGAAAAGTGATTTACTATTTACATTAGAAACAATTATTTTAAGTGCCCATCTGGTTACTACCGCCAAAGACCTAAGTTGCCAAAATTAATATTTTCATCCTAATATTAGGCTGCTCGAGAATTCATAAAAAAACAAAACAAAAACAGAATCAGAAATAAAACAACAAACACAAGCGTAGAAGAACAAAGAAAAGAAGAGGGAAACAAGCTCCACCTCTACTGGTTGAAATGTTGAATAAAGCAATAGACAAATTCGATACAAAATATTATGTCAAAATGAGATCTTCAGGGATATAATGAATATGAAACGAGAGGCACCAAAGTAAGGAATTAAGATAAAGAAAGAAGTAGGAGACCCAATACAGAAAGGAGAAGTTTAAACAATTTTCAGAGAATACTGGAAAAAAGTAATCTGTATCAGAGAAGAAGAGAATGAAGAATTTAATAGTGAATTTAAATACCAAATGTTTGACTCAATTAATTTCCATATCAGGTGAATTAAGCCTCAACAACCTATGGACGAAGCAAGATATTCCATCGACGGAAGTGACGCCGAGGTAGGATATGAGCAAGTCAAAGGCATCGACTGTAGCCTCAGACTTAGAGCCCACTTGCAATCTGGCCTCGTGAGATGACACTACGGCAAGAAGAGTTAATTAGAGGAGAAAAGAAATATATAGCAGGGATTTATGAAACTCCTATCATTTTTACGAATCTATTCGAAATTTACTAACAAAAGATCTTTCAAAGTCTAAGTTCACCTTTCAATATACTTTCTTTATTCACGAATTACAGATCACAATAAACAGCCATTTTATTTTGCCAGCCCTTGTGGGGTTCCCAACAAAAAACATTTCAAGAGATTATCAGCCAGTATGTGATTTGTTCCCGTCCAGGTTCTAGAATATTTAGGGGTTTTTTTCAAACGTCTGTAATGCTCTTCCATATATCCATAGAAGAGGAAAGGGATGCGTCAATTCGCCTCTGTAGCATATTTCTATTTTTATGGTAATTTTACTCATCTATTCATTGTTTACAATAACAATTAGCAAATATTTATTCATATAAATATACTAATTTTGTTGAAGACCATTGCGTATTTTGCCCTAATTAAATTCCTTTGAAACTCTCTCATCTTCTAACTATCTTTTTGATTCCATCTTGAAGTTTGAGGATTACTTTTCCAGTATTTATCTCTTTTTAAATGGATGTGTTTGGTAAAAACGAAACTAAATTGCTAAGCTTTCGATCTTATTCGATCATCTTCGGGAGCGTTTTGAAATGTTCTTGCCTCCTTTACCGATGTAATGAGTGGAGTGAGGATCTGGCAGAAAGTTTAAGGAAAAGATTTTTAAGGGGAATTTATTCCGCCTTGGTTAAACATAACGTTAGAGAAAATGAGCGACTTCTCTGAGTAGAATTTTTAAAAGAGTTTTAATGTGCAATTCCAGCTTTTCACTTGACTGTTGATGGCCAGCTTATCTTCATTTATTAATATGGCTTCTAAGATGTTGAGTCTCGCTTTATTAACCTCATATAGAAATAGGCCAAAGGATGTTTAGAGTTTTGCCCGACTCATATAAATATATATATATATATATATATATATATATATATATATATATATATATATATTGTAGGGGAATCGTCACTCCCCTGTTCTCTCGTAGTGGAGTTACGAGGTGATTACTGCAAAGACATCCGGCCCCAGGCACCGTCGGGTCAAGCGCGTAACCGCAGCACCACACCACTCGTCGCTATGAAAGACCTAACGGTTAAAATAAAAGATCTCTTCCAGGAGAGTGAGATTCAATTTCACGCCAAGTAAGAAATTGGAGACGTGTTTCTCCCAAGCACGAAGGCTAACGTGGAGCCGATGAAAGACTTGGTGATAAAAACCGTTTGGCATAAGAACCATCCTGGGTCCGTCCTAGAGCCCCCTTCCCTCTTACCACTTCCCTAGTGGGGTGACAAGGTATAAATGAGGAACGCTGGGGAAAATCTAGATAGAATACGTCAGGCTTCAGTGACGAAGTCCCGGATTAAGACCTCGGGTTACCGAGACTGGACAGGTAGATCACTTGGCTCGCCAGACCAAGAAGTATCCTTCAAGAGAGGCAGAGCTACCTACCTTAAGGAGCTAAGAAGCAGCTCATCCACAAGCTAGTCCCTGGTTATCAAATCGAACGTTAAGTTAACTTTGTTAAGTTCAACTTACTCTCGTCAGAGAGACTCCTCATATCCTGGTGCATCTTAAACATCAGGGGTATTCCTCGTCCTTGAGGAATTAAGGAAAGAAAAAGGAAAAGGCTATCCTCGTGCCCGTTACTCGGTGGCCACACCGAACTCATAAGTTCACTTGGTTGAGAAACCGGTATTCCTCGTCCTTGAGGAATTAAGGAAAGAAGAAGGAAAAGGCTTTCCCTTGAGCCCATTACTCGGTGGCCACACTAAACTCATAAGTTAACTTGGTTTAGGAACAAGTTCAACTTTTTCTCTTTCGAGAAATTCCCCTCCGTAATAGTCGCCCTTGAAGAAGACTCGAACAAAGAAGAAGCTCATCCTCGAGCTAGTTCCTGGTTACCAAACCGAACTTTAAGTAACTTATTCTCGTCAGAGTAACCCCCCTCATCAATCCTCGACCTTGAAGAAAACCTGCCTGAGTTCAGTCCTTACCCATGAGAAATTAGGGAACGACGGAGAATAGCTCTCCCTCTAGCCTCTTTACTCGGTGGTCACACCGCACTCCAAGTTAACTTGGTTTAAGAACCAAGTTCGACTCACTCTTACCAGAGAGACTATGACAACCTTGGTGCCACATAAAGCACCGTAATTATTTTGGTCCTTGAAGACCCCCCCTCCAGAATACCGTGTGGATCCCCAGCTGCTACCCTCGCCAAAAGGACCTCGTGATCCCGCCCACCTCCATCTGGCCAGGCGGCACGCGTCGTGAGACAATAACATTCCTGAGATATTTAAACTCCAGTAGAGTCCGTAAGCCTAAATCTTTTATATTGCTGTGTGTAGCGAAATTAACCAATTTTAGAGGGTAATACTAAGTGAACTAATTCTTGTGTATAATAATATTCGGAGTATCGCTGTGGTTAATGTTTAAATTTTGTGTATGCAATTGTTAAAGTTAAAATATAAGTTTATTTTGGGAATTATTGTGCGTTTCTCTATATCCTTATATGTTTCCAACGGCTCTCTTCTTTAAGATATCACTTAGAACAAAAAAGTGGGGCATTCTACGACATATATATATATATATATATATATATATATATATATATATATATATATATATATATATATATATATATATATATAATATAAATATATATATATATATCCTATTATCCTGAATGCGGAAGGGGCGTCCTACTACTTCTTATACTTCGTTCGGCCCGTGTCCTGAATGGGTTTATTCACTCAGATTGCTTAGGCCTTAGAGGTTGGTTAGGGAGGGATTGGAATGAACTTTGCCAGCAAGCGACCAAGAGGAATATAGATACCAAATAATGTTCTTTGAGAGATAAATCAATAGGTAAATCTCGGATATCACACTTGGCTTGTAAATAACTATTAACTCTGTAAATCCCTATACACTTGTAATATTGGTAAGCTTCGCGGTGAAGTTGGGGAATGTGAAAGGGAAGGATTACCTTGGAACCTGATATTCAGGTGGCGCTGGTGAGTGAAGGTGTTGAGATAAGGGGTGGAGACGTTGCGGTATGTTCTCCAGGGACCGACCTGATCCCCGAATTACGTCATGATTCGGCTGGAAGAAGGCTGTGATGGGAGGTTCTTGTTAAAGAGGGCCCTACGTCCGTGAACTCAGAGGAATCTTGTGTTCCTCGGTGAGGGGAGAGGGAATGAAGTGACCTCTCGACGCGTAGGCTTACGGAAAAAAGTCGAGATGTAATTTTCTCGCTTAGGGAACCAGAGTGAGGCCGTTTGTAGCTTCGGCTCTGAAAACGTGAGTACGAGCCTGGGTCCACACTGACTTGCAGACCGACAGGGTAAGGAGCCTCCCTAACCGGGAGCGATCTTTTCTCTGAAGACTTGGTGCTTCGATGATTTATCACCACACCGAAAGAGATGACAATTACTTCCCCGCCAGACGCTGTGCAACTCTACTACTGACGGTTAAAAGAATTCATCTTTTATACTCGAACTCGGGAGAGGTTCACATGGCTCCGGAAGTAGATTTGATATCAAGCGCCCTACTTCGGGTGAGAGAGGCTTGCTTATCTCCTCCATTTTGTCCTTTGCAAACTTCTGGGAACCACCGGAAGCCAATATGGGCTTCCATTTATCGATAACCAGTCGAGGAAGCAATGCGGTGGTTATCTAAAATGGTCGGCGGGTTCTTCCGGCGGAAGACCATCAGATATCGGGCCGAAAGGGAAAGATTTGATAACCGGCCCGCCCGGAAGGGAGCTAGGGAAACGTGGGTGCCTTATGCAAATTCTCCTACAAACCTTTTTTCTTTTAAAAATGGTGTTATCAACGAGCATATCTCGCATTAGGTTAATATTATGTACGCTCTCCATATGCATTGGGGCATTTGCCATGTCTGTACTTTTCCTATGTACTTATGAATTAAGCACGGGCAATAAACTTCCTTTCTTGGACATTGAGGTTCATAACATCAATGGAAACTACATCACTAAAGTACTTAGGAAAAGTACCAACATGGAAAGATGCCTTACTGCAGAGAGCGAATGCCCTGAAAGAAAAAAAATAAGCGTAATCGGCTCATACTTCATCGAGCTTATAAATGCTGCTCTAAATGGGAACCTTTCAACCAAGAGATTGCACGAGTAAAGCAAATACTCGTGTATAATGGTTTCTCAAACAACATGATTGACAAACAACTCCAATCATTTTTGAATAACCATTACAAACATGCAGATAAAACTGAAAGTAATCATGCAGGAGTCAACAGCATGAATGTGTATTACAGAAACCAGATTTCCACGGCCAATAAAATAGATGAAAAAAACATAAAGAAGATTATTAACCGTAACATCAAGGTTAAAAATCAAACGGATAAAATCCAACTCATCATCTATTATAAAAGAACAAAAGCAAGCAATCTTCTGATGAAAAATAACATCTGCCCAAACTCCTCGAATTTCAAGTCAACCAACATAGTATACGAGATCAACTGCTCCGATAAAGACTGTAAGCTTTTTAAAAACTCTAAATATATTGGCATGACAACTACCACACTTTCGAGACGGTTAACTATGCATCTACAAAACGGAGGGACTAAGAACTTTATGGAGAGTGTACATAATATTAACCTAACGAGAGATATGCTCGTTGATATCACTATTTTCAAAAGAAAAGATGTTAATAAAGAGAGGCTTAACATCTTAGAAGCCATATTAATAAATGAAGATAAGCCGGCCATTAACAGGCAAGCGACAAGCTGGAATAGCACATTAAAACTATTTTAAAAATTACACTCCCAAGAGTGGCTCATTTATTCTAACGTTAAGTTTACCAAGGCGAAATAAATACTCCTTAAAAATGGTTTTCTTGAACTTTCTGTCAAATCCTCACTCCACTCATTACAACGATAAAGGAGGCAAGAACATTTCAAAAGTCTCCGAAGATGATCGAATAAGATCGAAAGCTTGGCAACTAGTTTAGTTTCGTTTTTACCAAACACATTTATTTAAAAAAGAGATGAATACTGGACAAGTAATACACCATCTACATGATGGAATAAAAAAGATAGTCAGAAGAAGAGAGAGTTGCCAAAGGAAATCATTTAAGGCAAAATACGCAATGGTCTTCAACAAAATTTGCATTCAAGAAAGACTGCTACCCAACTGCACTTATATATATATATATATATATATATATATATATATATATATATATATATATATATATATATATGTGTGTGTGCGTGCGTGTGTGCGTTTGTGTGTGTGAGTATGTGTTCTGCTCTAGCTTATCATTTACAAAAAATGCTGGTTGGCATTTTCTATAGAAAAATCATAGTTATCTGATTATATATATATATATATATATATATATATATATATATATATGTCTTTTATACTAGAATCGGGTGTTCCAAAGTCACGATATAAATAAGAGAAATTTTAAAAATAAAAATATTGTTCTTTCAGACGTGAAATAACATAAACTTATCATGCTGAGGACCTGCCTCAATTTTTTTATATAATCCTTACTTATATTACTTCAAAATCAGTTCAATAAAAAGACTATTTCTACCGTGTATACAGGGTGGCCCTTAAGTTTGGCCAAATACGAAATATTATAATAGTCTCCTCTTTCACCAGACCTTACCTCAATTAACTTCTTTTTCTAGGATATACTAAATGAGAAAGTACACGGAATGGAAATTAAAGAGAAGAGACACCAGAGGGAAGGTATCATAAATGATTGTGCTCAAATTCACAGAAGTCGGTTCATCGGGTGAATCTCGTAAATCGCTTCGAACTCTGCAACACAAATAGTGCAAATCACATTAAAGATTTCATTTTTTTTAATATGTCAAATAAGTAAAATCTAGTTCAACTTCAATTTTTGTAATTGAAATAAAGCATTTATCTTTGTTCAGATTTTAAGTGTTAATATTAAAATTTTAAAATATAGGATATTTTAAACTAAGAAATATAATGAACTCTAAGTAACACTTTATATTCGACGAAGGTGAGTCATTGGCCTAATTTGCTACCATGGGAATTTCCCGTTTGATCCTCAGTCTTGCTCATTAATTTATTTAAAATGCCCTTTCGGAATCCGTAAAGATTCGATTTCAATAGCCATTTGCACCTATCATAAACGTCAGGTATCGTCCGTTGCTTTAGACAATATATGTACCGTGAGGGAAAAATATGACACCGTGAGATAAGGGAATAGATGAAGTAATACAATTTCGTCTAGAAGGATTATAAGAGAGTAACTCTTTAATTATTTCTGCAAGGAAATTTGATTTGGGAAAAAATCTATATTGATAAATTTACTTTCCTTCGCACTAATTCACAGTTTCATTTTACCCACTCTCCCCTCCTTAGATTTATCTTTTTATTCTTATAGTTGGTTAAATTACGGCACTTGGTTAAAATTTGAACTTAAATGAGGGCAAAAATGTGCGTTATTCCATGTTGCGTGAAACTCACGTAAATTACAGCACTAATTAAATTCGATTCGATTGTGAAAAGGCCCAAATACCGAATAATGAAACTTACACCAAGATTGCAATGACAAACACTGGCTAGCTCAAGGAATTTGCGACTACTCGAGTTTAGGAGGTCAGTAGTTGGGTCCTTTGACAATAAATACCGTCGAAGAAAACCTAGCGTGCCCCAGAAAAGAGCCACTTGTTCAACGTTAAGGCAATATGGATATATAAATCCTGTCGCTGGGTTCCGAGGAGGATTTTAGTGATGTTGTGTATGTAGCCTGTGTGAATGGAGATGAGTAAGAAGAGGACAGCAGTAATGTGATTGTATATATGAGCGATCAAGTGTGTCGATGGAACTGAATATGAGCGTGCATTGGACATGTTCACTAGGTTAACGAAGGTTCCATTATCCATTATTCACCGTTCCTTCTAAGGCTGAATTATGCACCATGCTAACTAGGGCGAGATTATTCACCATCTTATCGAAGGTTCCAATAGCTCTCAGATGACCAATAAGCAGCGCTTGGAATACCCAAATCCATCTTCTGTAAAAGGCCAGTTAAATCTGATCGATAAATTCAAAATCAGTCACGTACTGTAAAGCTTAATGGTCATATGACTCAGATAAGGAATTAGATGATAATAAGTCTCTTTCTTCAAAAATTCATTGTCCGTACATTCAGCAAAGTAGACCGATTTTTTTCACATTATGAAACAAAATTTCTGTAGTTCGGTTGAAAATAAAAACATGTCTATATTTGATTTATGTACATTGTCATAAGACCTATTGTAAATCATTGAACGCCAGTCTATGAAGGTGTTGGAGATGTATGTCTCAAAATCATCCAGCCTCTTGATGAACGCTGGTCTACGAGCATATTCTCAGGGTGCATTTATATTACCCTGCAGAAAACTGCGTTGACTATAGTAGGGAACAATAGTATCGTTTATATTACGCTGTTTGAGTTTTAGAAGAGAGGTATAATGGCTGTTGGGATGTAAATATTCGTAAAAAAACTTAAATCGTGGCGGCGACAAATCTATGGGTGACTATTGCGGGAGGGACGGCAAACATCAACTCTAGTGTATGCTTACCACTGTAGGAGAGTGGCCAGATTTAGGCAAGTTACTGTGGGTGATGGGCCTAGTGTTGTTTGACGAGAGCAGTCTTATTTAATTCCGTTAGGTTTACCGAGGCAGAAGTCTGTAGAATGAGTATATTGAGACATTCTGGTCTGGTCATTATTGATTATTGTATTAATTTAATGTGGGATATTCGGTTCTCCCGTCACTGATGCCAACCTACGATCGGGGAAGGTCAGAAGAGGAGGAGGCCTTCAGCAGAATTGCCCCTGGAGAAACTTCCCACACTTCTGACCTTCAGTTCAATGGAACCGATTTGAAATTGGTTAGGATGAAGTCGGACGCAAAGTTTCGTAGATGGTTTATTGAGGAAGATGGAAAAGTGAAACATAAAAGTGTCTTGAATAGTAGATATCCAGAAACTTTCGACGACACTGTGAACACATACCTCAATAAAAATAGAATGTAATGGATAAGGTTTGCCGAGAACCCACCTTCTTTAGAAATTCTAAACCTCAATGTAGCTAAACACACAGGGAGTAAGACCAAAAACAGGAAATGAGGATAAGGATAAAGAAGCAGTAACAGACAAACAATTCACATCGAAAGAAGTAGAAAGGAATCAAGAGGTGAAAGAAGGCTTTAAGAAATTTGAGGCACTAAATTTTAAACTCGAAGTAAGAGAAATTGAAAAATACTCTGTACCGAGACAGAAAAACCACAAGACATAATCAAAACCCTAAGAGAAGGAAGAGGGAAGTGGGTATACAAGAGGCTTACAGGAACGCACGATAAAGATCAGAATGTGGTAGAAAATCTGCTTTGCAACAACAAAATCAGAATCTTCCGGAGCGACTACATCTTCTTAAACACGATGACATAGAACAAAGAATTCATATATGGCAAGTAGAAGGCTGATGAAGTAGAAACTACCAAGAGGTATACCAGAAAAACAAACAAGGACTACTGAAACGAGTCATAGCGTTCAATGGCTCACTATTCCCGTTCAAATTATATTACACATGAAGAATGATGAGCCATTGAAATGCGGATAGCATAAGATCGTCCAAAACTAGTACCAGCTCCTAGGGAGCTAAAAGTAATAAAGGAATAAATCAATCAAACACAACAATTACCAACGTCTAATACAACTATTTCAATTAAGACAAGCAAATCGATCAAGAATATCGAAAAAGAAAAGATGATGAATAACCAATGAAGAGAACCTGAAAAGAAATTAAACGAAAAAAACAACAGAGAAGGACTAGAAATCCCATTATGTAAAATTCATATAGGGGGAAACTCTCACTGAAACAAAAAGTATAAACAATAAAAAACTAACTAACACTCACCAAAGACAAATAAATGCGAAAGCAAACAATAATAAATAATATAAATGCTCCAATACAGAAACATAATGCCATGAATCTTACGGATTACACAGAATGAAAAAGTGAATACATGAAAAAACTAAGAGATGAGACGGTCCCCCCGTCAAACGAAATAGTGAGGTATAAGGAGTGAACATGAAAGAGAGATATGAGTGATAGAGATTAATCGGATTTCTCGATATCTATAAAGTAATGTAACTTAAGGCCTATGAATTTGAAAGAGGATGAAAGAAAGATAAATAGAGTACTGGAGGAATTATTATGGACTTTTCCATAACTTAACCTTTTTCTACAAAACGCCAGTAAACCCAATTTCATTGATTGCAAATGGATTTATTGTATGCACAAACACCGAGCAGCTATTTAACTTTTATTTTCACGAGCCTCAGGTTACTTTTAGGTATAATTTGTAACACTGAAGGAACAACACTCCATTTGACCATTTCAATGTATTCAGCCAGTTGTGTGAGTCAGTTGGTATCTTAGATCTAGAGTACAAATATGATGTTTACTCTTATTTTTTGACCGTTATTTTTTTCATTTTGTGTCTTTTAGGTATGTATTTCGTTACTAATCAAGCAAAATAAAATGGGTAAACAGGGTGCTATGAGTATTTGAAAAATTTTAAAGGTTTTAGTGACAGAAACTAAATTAAAACAGAAAGAAATAACCCCCAAAACAAAGTGTTTGAACTTAAACAGTCAGTGTTATTAAGAAGAATTTATGGCTGAATGTCTGAGGAAAACTCATGGTGTAGGGAGCCATTTCTGTTCATGGAACAAATTTACTGCATCAAATTAGGCAATTGTATTGCAATAGACCTTGGAAATTAAAACAAGTCTCAGTTTCATGTCATAATGAAAAATCAGTGAAGGCAAGGTGTGCGCAAAATGGAGTTCAGTTGCTCCTATTCCCTGGAAATGAATCCGATTGAGAGATTTTAGTGTCTGTTGCAAGATAAAATACACACAGAGCCAACTACGACCAAAGAGCAACTCAAATGCCGTCTCAATGCAGTTTGGTTCAGAGCTAAGTGAATCTAGGAAATGTAAAAAAACCATTTCTTAATGCCATGCTAAGGGTAGCCAAAATGCTTACTAAGGAATGTAGGAGACTTAATACTATGCTAATGTATCAAAATAAATCTATTTCAAATCAATAAAATTAGTTTTATTAGCATTTTTGTAAAAAAATATAATTTGTGGGAAAAGTCCATAATAATTCCGCCAATACTATAAATTCAGTTCTGTGGTTCGGTAGCAACATTAATCAGCAGGTGTCCCAGGCCATTTTAACCTACTACTACAGAGGTTACTCATTCTGCCACGAATTTATTGTTCGGAATCAAGATTGGATTCTGTTTTAAAACTTCTACATAAACAAATTTAGGATATTTAAAATAATAAACATAATGTAAATATGATTTAACAAATTAATTATTTAGAATGATTACCTGTAATAATATGCATGAAGATATTGTAAATGAGGTTGATATTTGGTAATACTTTAATTTAGAGTGGCACGATAAGGGGCGCTGTTTTGGGGCTACAATCTTTTGCTACAATCTAGGCCTTATGACGCCAGACAGTAGCTTAGCAGGTGGCCAATCAAACCGTTGTATTTGTTTTGTTATTTTGTTTTTTTCCTTTTTTCTTTATTATTTAGTAAATATCTGCACTCTATTCAATTTTATTATTTAGTAATGCATTGCTTTTTTATATTCACTAATATATTAAACTTTGTATGTTTCGTTTAACTATTTTTATGAAACTAACCATTAATTTCACACATTTGAACCCTTAATTCAACCTTATTTCAAAGATTGACATCCCTGAAACCGAGCAGTTAAAAGAGTACGATTTCTGTGAATACGGTTTGTTCGACTTTAATACGACTTGTGTTAATTCCTTGGTCAATTTAATAGACTTTTCTATATATCGTGGTCTCATTTTGAAGGAAACACGGCTCAATTATAATATTGAAAGGTGGAGATAGGGTACCTGAAGATCCGCAGCACGCGCTCTTCTCTGCTGTTCCCCAGTCCGGGCCACATAATATTTCGTCCATGTTCCAATATGTTTCACCTTTTTTTACTAACTTCGAGGTACGACTCGAATTTCAATCAATTCGGGTGGTGTGGGGGGTGCAACACCCCACTATATAATAGTAATTAGTTATAAAATAATGTTCTCACGGTTTTTTTTTCTAAACAAATCGTTTCTGCGCATCAGAAGGAAAAAAAAAGACTCTTGGCTCCGATAGATTTCACCGGAGATAGTTTAGCTTTTGTCGAGAAGTGAGTGTATTATTAGCTAATTTAAGACGAGGATATCTTTGCCTACATTTCACAATCACCTTTATATTCAAAGCAAATATTAGCTTTTTGAATTAGGAGTATTACGAGGGGTTTTTTTAAGGTTGCAGGGGGTGCAACTCTTAACAATTAAGTGGGGTTTATTGGAGGCTTAGCTCCCCATTTTTCAAAGTAACTAAAAATTTTTAATTTTTGAAGGCAATACCCTAAATTGGGGCGCTATTATCTTTATTATTTTGACAAACGTGCGATCGGATCTGCAGGTTTATCGAAAGAATAAGAACGATAGCGCCGTCTACTTTAGGCTATTTTCGCCAAGACTGATCATTTTTACTTACTTTCGAAATGAGGGGCTTCACCTAATCACGTCTAACGCATAAATTGTAGCCCAGAAACGGCAATCCATATCGTGCGCTCTTAAACTGAAGTATTACCAAATATTTGAAATAGGAAATGTATAAAAACGAAAAATTGATATTTTTTAGTTATTATCCCAAAATTTAAATCGGGGAACACCGGAAATTTCTGATTGCCCAGCGTGAACATATATATCATGGTGCGATGATATCAGTAGATGTCAACTTGAAGAAGAAAGAAAAAGAAAAATGAGAAGAGAAATTAAGAAGAGCAACAGTGAGCTAAAAAGGATATCCGCTTTCAGCAGTCTCTAGCAGTGGTAGAAAGCAGCATAAGTGTGAGTTGTACTGAAAAGGAAGAAGATCCAGTTGCAGGGCCAAGTACCAGCTGCACAACACCAAGACCTTTGAAACTAGGGTCTCAACAATTCTTATCAAATGATCTCGTGGCAAATTTGGACCGAAATAAGATGTCAGGCAGGGCTGCTATATTGGTAGTTGGTAAAGCTGTCCGCAGTTTGATACCATAAAATCCATCCAGTAGCCCTGAACTGATCCAGCATCAGGCGGCAAAGACAACAGCATCGTAAATCCACATCGGAGAAACTTAAAGATAAGGTGACCCAATTTTAAACTCATTTTGCAATGGCACGTTAAGCTTATCCCAGATTTCATTGGCACTCGGACTGTAGAAATATTGCCTCTGCTATGGCCATTCTCAGGTTCTTCAAGTCACAAAGCTACAATCGAGGAGAGGAAAAGTGCAACATAAGGCCATCATTTCTGTTATGAAAGACTGGAATTTAGAAAAAAAATGGCCCAGAGAATGTGCTTAAACACAACTAGCTCTAATAATTGTCGAACAAAGGAGTGTAAATTAATTTGGAGCAGCTGCTTGCTCATGAACTTATGGACATTGGTAGTCGCCATCAGGTCTTGCAGCTGATTACTTGAACAGGCATATTTGAAGCCATGAGGACTTCAACTGCTGCTGATGTTGTTTTTTTAACTGCTTCTAAAGAACATGACAATATATTAACAAAACTACATATCAGAAACTCGTGAATTGATGATTACCAGGCCAAGTCATTGGCTGATTTCAAATATGAGATGGTGCAGATCTTGGTGACGACTAATATAGACACTCAGTCGAGAGATGACTAGAAAAAACTCGTGGAAAGGGTTATCATCTTCATCAAAGCTATTTCTCCTAGAAGAACAACTTTGCAGCTCTCGGAAGCATGCCCCAAGCCAGATGGATTGCAAAAGTTGTCTATATCTTCAAAGTATGGAAGTTTCATTCGCAGTTGAAGATACGAGATTCAAGCATCGAGGAATATGAGAATTCTGCACCTTCTTTTCTTGTATCTACGTAAAAATTGTGGGTAACAGCCAACATTTATTTGAAGGCATCAAGAAAAGACCCGAAGTTGCTAAAGCAATGTAAGATGTATCATACGATTAAAACTGGGTAACAGCCAACATTTATTTGAAGGTATCAAGAAAAGACCCGAAGTTGCTAAAGCAATGTAAGATGTATCCTACGATTAAAATTGGCATAGCTAATGCAACGGTGAAAAAGATGGCAGTACAACTGTGGTAACTTTCTGAGGAGTTAGTTGCTTTGGCATTGTTTGATGAAGATTTAGATAATATCACTAAGGACAAGATAGTTATAACAATGAAAGAGAAAGAAGGGGAGATAAAGCCGCTGAAAATTGCAAGTATCGAGGTGAAACTAATCCAAACCAAGACTTTAGTCTAATTTTTGACCAAGAAATCAAGAACTCTTTTGAATAAGTTGCGTCTTCCAGATGATTTCTTCGAATATCTGGCAGCTCATTGAAGGCATCAGGCTAGCTTAAGTACTACAAAAAGTTTCATCAGCTCATTGCTGTCCCCAACGATCACGCTTTGTTGCCTTGCCCAATGATTTCTCTGGCCTTCGCAAAAAGGATGAGGAGTAACCTGATTGTTCGGAGTGTTGTTGCTGAACCGGCAAAAAGGTCTTTGTCACTCCCAAGCGGACATTACTAGGTAACAATGAGTATTATATTATTAAACAAAGCAAAATAACTCTTTTCTCTTTGTCAATGGAAAAGATATTTATCATATTTCTCTACTGGATATTGCAAAAGTCCTATTACACTCATTATGACAGTCTATACAAACGAAACATTGATAGTTTTGATGCTGCTAGACACATTTCCTTTGTTTTAGCACATAAATATTTTCAAATTATATTATTAATTAATGTGACCGTCCTTTGCAGCAATCAGGTTCTCCAGAGACGACTTGAAGGCTGAGAACATGTTGCGGACATAGTCTTTCCATTTGCTCTCCCACAAGCGGTTGACGACGATTTCGCGTCTTCGATTTCGCTGTGGTGGATTGCCCTCGATTGTAGCCAAAACGTCATAGTCGAGAGGATTGAGGTGACTTGACTGCGGCAGCCAAATTCATTCGAGAAGAAGCTCATATTTTACCTCCATGCTCTTGCACGATCTTGATAGGGTGGGGGGACGTCCTAATGATAGACGTATTCCACCTTCTTTGTGATTTTCTCACCACTCACAGGAATTTGCGCCCAAACTGCCCCTGTAATCGGCCTTGCTGAATCCGTAGCCATCCAGGAACCGCACCGAAGAAATCTTTACGCCATTCGAGGGCAGGTAGCAGACCTGGGACACGTCCTGGCTGAAGCTTACCACGCCTTCGTTATGCTTGTTGATAACCGGATCTACCATGTATATCTTTCATAAAACTTTTGAATTCGATTTCCAAGATACTTCAAGTCCTTGAGATGGTGACAACCACTCCCCTGACATTTTTATCGTATCCGGTAAGTGAGCAGAAGCCTTTCGATGCACCTTAAACACTTGCGGCGCTCCTTCTGCGTTTCCATGAACACAGTCACCACCCTCAATTTTCTATTTGGGAGCGTAATCATTATTCAACTTCGAAGCAATATCGAAGGCCTTTTTCACAGGCAAACGGTTTACAACATTAGGTTTGCCTAAACGAGGTCAATCTTCAGCTCTTCCCATTTGTAGTACTTCTCCACTACTCTCTGGATGGTCATTCGGCTGACGTTTATCTATTGGCGATGTCAGACATGTTATGGCTAGCGCAAAGAAAAGCACAGATCACGCTACTTTTCAATTCGCATCACAGCAAAACTGCACATACTAGAAAAGACCCTTTAATATAAGGTTCTGGAAAAATAGAACTTTAAGTTCAATTGACGGAACTTTTTCTCATACAAAAAAATAAAAACTGAGTGTAACACAACTTTTGCGATACCCGGTACTACTCTGTCCAACTCTGTCTATCCAACGGGAATTACGGAATTCTGATTAACTCACATGCACCATGGAATGCTGCTTCACCTACTTCAAATAATGTTTGACCTCTAACTTTTCCTCGAATTGCGCAAAAGGAATTTCTACTCCTTAAGGTCTAGTTTGCAAATTTTAAAAAAATCATTCTTGTAATGCAATCTATTTGACTAGAATAATAATGAATAGTGTTGTAGAATACGGTCAAGTTTACTCTTTTTGCATTTCTCAGCCGAGGACGATAAAAACTATGTGCGTGGAAATTTATAATAAAAGCAGAGTGTAAATTAAATGAATGTACAAAAATAACTACTAATATGCAAATTAATATTCGTTTACAAGATTACAAGGGGTTTTAAAACAAGCTATATACACATTAGACGTTGACGAGTCTCAGACACTAATAGGGGGAGACTTGGCGGGGACGGTCGCGGTACAAACAAACCAACGATATTGACCGAGGGTCGCTCGAATGACCTTGAGCGTATACGAAGCCCACTTCGAAGGCTTATAATGTTAGGGGGCGTATATAGAGCACTTGCTCAGGACAAATGGAATATTCCTTGCTTTGCTGCAAAGTTAAAATAATAGTCTCACGACAATGACTATTAAGCGATTAACTTTGGATCTTGCTTCCGAGTTAGAACACGAATCGACACTGCGCGCGTTGCGTTCGAGGGGCAAGTAAACAAGTACGGGGTAGACTCACGCGAATTAATCGAGAGTACCCGGATCTTGAGGTGTTCTGCAAGAATTGTGCAGAGTCCAACGAAATGTAAATAGCGGCTACTAAAGGGAAGCGAGCATGGAATACTGACGGGGTGGGCAGACGGCGGATACTGCTTTCTTACTCTAGCGCTAGAGGATTTATGGTGGGGTCGAATGGGGTTTCCCCCATCCATTCGAAGGGAAGGTTCCCTGATCTGACGCGTCGGCAAGCGAGAGTAGTCTCGCCCTATTAGCATGATCGCGAGAAGGTTCCTATGACAGCAAGGCGAAACTTTTTCCGACTCCCAATGGGCCCTTTTGGACTCTCGAAGTTTTCGTTGCTTTCTGCGATGGCGGGCTTTCAGGCCATCACGGCTTTGCATGATTTCGCACTTCCATTAGCGCAGACAAAAAGTGACAAACGGGTGTCTGTTCTCTCTCTCTCTCTCTCTCTCTCTCTCTCTCTCTCTCTCTCTCTATTGAAGTTGCTGCATAGCGCATCTTTCTCTCTTTCTCTGATCTCTGACACTTCTCCATCCCCAGATGCACTACAAGGGAAGAAGTGACATCGGAAAATGATTAATGGAAGAGGGTATAACATAAAGTCGGATGACAATAGCCGATAAAGTTAAGAATACCTAGGACAAATTTTCATAATGGAGCCTATGTACAAAATGGTGGAGTTAATGGGGGGGGGGGGATTGCACCTTACATATACACAAGGTTATATAATGCTACGGCATGGTTGCCGAAGGATAATTTTTTTCTAGGATTCCATTAAGTGCGGCTCACTGGCACAAGGGGGAGTTTATCCTACGATTATACAAACCTAAAAAAAAAGAATGATATAAAAAGAATTCATTGTACACAGATAATATATATATGTATATAATATATATATATATATATATATATATATATATATATATATATATAAATATATATATATGTATATATATATATATATATATATATATATATATATATATATATATATATATATATATAAAGAAATGCGCGTTGCCTTATTATATGGTTGAATATACAAATTTATTTTATTACCAAAAATTAATACATGGCTCAAAAAAATAACTTGGAATTTGTTTGGAAAAGGATCTAACGGGTTTCTACTTAATATATATATATATATATATATATATATAGGGATGCGCGTTGCCTTATTATGTGGTTGAATATACAAATTTATTTTATTACCAAAAATTAATACATGGCTTACAAAAAAGGAAATGACTTGGAATTTGTTTGGAAAAGAATCTAACGGGTTTCTACTTAACCTCTTGGACATATAGTTATCGGTGCCTTTTATATACAAAATGCGGAATTAGATTTCCTGGAGGAACAAGCTCCAACGCATCAACCCACTGTTATCATTCTTGACCTTACGTAGGTATGATAGGGGTTTATGGTTCGTTTCCAATACAAATTCCTTGCCTAATAAAACATTCTAAATTTACAAATTTCACAAATGATAGCGAGGTCTTCTATTTCAATTATAGCATATTTTTTTCACGCGCGAATAATTATCTGCTTGCGTAAGCGATGAGGAACATATTTTATACCGTCATTACTGGCGTCGGTGCGAATGCCAAACAGCTTGTCCGAGTTAGGGAGGCTTAGGATAAGAGCGGATTCCAACTTCTCCTTGAGTTGGTTAAAGTTATGAGTCGAAAATGTCCTCCACTTCAAGGGTGCGGAGGCCTTCTACTTTAATATCTCGCATAGATGAGCGGAGATAGTCACAAAGTCGGGTATGAAGCGACGATAGAACGATGCAGAGACTATGAAGGACGGCAGATGCATTTTACTAGTGTGCAACGGCATGTCTACGATGGTCTGGATCTTTTTTTGATGAAGGCTAACCGATTATTCCCGTTAAGAAAGTTCAGTTAATCGATAGTGCCCAAAACGAAGTGGCACTTGCAGGAGCCATTTATCAATTTGTGTTCCTATAATCAATACAGAAGGTTAAGTGTTGATCCCTATCTTGGGTGGCCACATAAACATTATCAAAATAGAAGGTGACGTTGGGTAAGCAATCTAAAATTCTCCTTATCATCTAGGTATAATTGCTACAAGCCGTTACAAGACCAAAAGGGTGGAGTCGGAACTGCATAAGCCCCTTCTCAGTGTGGATAGGAGTAAATATCTTCACTTCCTCCCTCAGAGAGTTCTGATAATAGGCATTGAAGAAATCCAACTCAGAGTTCAACCTAGCCTTCTCAAAAAGGAGGAAGTTCTGATCTATATCATTATTTGAATTAATAAATGTGTGTTTTTATATTACAATTTACATGACCGACTGTTATATATTATTATTTATATGTCCAAATGGTTTAAAATTTTAGTAGATTAATTCTATTTGCATAATTATTTTCGTGCCCATTCCAAGACTTCTTTAAAAAAGATGCCACTCATTTGTAAAGCTTTATTGTTAATCCTATTTCATCTTGTAAAGGGGCAATACATCATCACTGCCTATCATATTTCTTTTACTTCCTTTAGTTTTTTCTATAATATTTGTTTCATCTTGATTTTTGCGGCAATTTGCATTCTTTGCACCAATCATCCGTTAATTTGGTAAGTCCCGTACATATATAAACATATGGACAAATGTGATGCTCTGATTGATTATGAGCTCTGTAGACCATAAACACGACCCTTAAAAGTAAAGAGAGAATAAAAATCTATGAATATTATAACAATGTAAAGTATTATATAAAGGAATATTTTGGACTATTGAATTTAATATTGATCATCTGGTTAAATAAGAACTTCATATTCAATCGAGGAAGAAATCAACCAAATATCTTAAGAAAATGAAAGCCTGTTTAAAGGAAATATTTTGTTTTAGTGAACATATCACAATACAGAATATTGTGGAAATACTTCATTTAGAATAGATTACTTTAATAAGCAAACTAAATCTTCTGCATACGGAATCGCTGTGAACACTCATGCGTCCTATATTAATTTTGATGGGGAAAAACTAGTTTAATGTCATTTCCTTGGTTTTATAAATAAAATCTCCTACTTATTCCTTTAATATTGTAATAAGAATAGAAACTACTTTTTTTTTAATTGACAAATATTTACCTAAGTTTCCATTTTCGCTTCCATTTTTAAAAACGAAAAACTCTTGATAGAAATCGAGTTTTATGGAAAGAACTTTCTTTTCATTCCACCTTTATCATACATATCTGCCTTTCTCTTTCGTGAATAATATTGAGCTATGAGGATTTCAAAATTATACATTTCAGAGACGTTAAAGAAAACTTTGTATTCAATATTTAATAGGAAAAGTGGAAACTTGCAACACTTTGACAACTATTTATCAACTGATGTTGCTAACAGGTAAGATAAATTAAATGAAATCAAACTTATGTTTTTTTTCTTTTCAACCATTTTAACAGCGTGTCTTGGAATATATTAGGTTCCACTTTTACGCATGTCACTACCATCTCCTGGAAGACCTGCACATATTCCCGGCCTTAGAGTGAATTAGGGATGCTCCTCACTGGGTTGACGTGAACTCTCTGAGGAGGCTTGAGAAGGTTGAGCTGCGCAATCCCTTATATCCATCTCAGCATTACATTACCTTTTTTTTTAGTACAACATCGTGATCAAAAAGCCACTGGCCCTTTTTTTCAGAAAACTAATCATGGTTTTTAGAAATATCATTAGTTTATAATTTTTAATTATTATTTTTAATTATTATTTATTAGTATTATTTATCATTATTTATGATTATTATGTTTTAGAATTATTATGGATTATTATTGTGTAATATAATTATTGGGTATTATTATCATTGTTTATTATTATTTTGTATTATTATAATTTTCGGGTATTATTATTATTGTATACTATAATTTAGTTTTATTAATATTATTATTAGCATTATTGTTATTATCATTCTTCTTACTATTATAAATTTTAATTATTATTTTAGAGATTTTATTTGTTTTTTTTTCTATTGATGAATCCCTTTTTAAACACCAACAATAGTCTGCTAGCATATTAGGGTCCCATCTTCTTTGGTGTCTTTCCTCCATGCACTTAATGTACTGATGGAACCTTTCCCATGTTCTTCACTGTAATAATAACAATTTTCTCGAATAAGTCAGGATGCGACCATAAAAAGATAAATTTTACAGACATTTACCCTCCTAACATATGAAAGTTTCGTTAATCAACCTTGTACAATCGCTTCATACTATGGACTTATATGATAACCTTGGAAATTAAGAAAATATGATTTGAAAGATTGCCATGCATTTGTTCTTACCCTTTTATTTTGGACATGTTAGTACGCACAGAGTCAGGAGTACCTGACATTTTGGAGGAAGTTGGTCACCTTCATTTATTTTTACTCTATTTGGTGTTCGACAATGTATTCTGCACCAAACATGGTAGGGTCTCTCTTCGATGCTCAATCGTGCTTTCTTCTTACTCTTGTTTTTTTGTGTATTTATGTTTTCTTTTGTCCTTGAATATTTATTGCTTTTTTAGTCCAGCCTAGCATTAGGCTGTAGGAATATTATGGCGACTTATACCTTAGTAGGCAGTGGCGAGAGGGGCTTTAAAAAATAGTATATTTGTTCTCTTCCCCTCTCTCTTCTACACACCCATACTGGCACACAAACCCTCACTCCCTTCACCTTACACCCAACCCCACCTCACAGGCTTTCTAAAAGAGAGCCTAGGGGAAGCCTTTATAATCACTCTTAAAGTACCTTGTTACACGGCTCCACATGAATGTTTGTTATTGCAGTAAAGACTATGATAGCAGAAATAATTCTAGAAATAATGGTAAGGATAGTTAAGAGAGATGTTAAGATAGAGGCTAAATTTCTCCCGAAAATATAACTTAATGTATATCTTACACTTGTTTGTCTCTTCCCTAGTTCAAAGAATATGTGATAGGTATTATTGTTAAGTTTATAATTTTTTACTATTTCATATTTTTGGTAGCTGAGAATATGGTTTCACCATTCACTAAACTAGATGGTGAAATAATTATAATTATAAATAAATAAGAATAAATACTTGTATTCTATATTCTTAATTAACTTTTGTGATCTGTTACAACCATTAACCTGCCAATATAACACTACCCTAATTTAAATCAGGTTACGAGTTAGCTTAGGGTAACACTATATGTTTACTTGATTCCAGTCTTGTTAGAAATGAATGGCCTGTCGTGGAGTTTATCCACAAATAATCCTAATTAATCAGGGCAAATTGGCTGAAGAAAATTTATTTTTCTTTAATTTCCTGCTTTGTAGAATATTTAGCCTAAATATTAAGGCGTTTGAATCTGTTTTGCAGATACAGATGACAGAGGATTCCGGATGGCAAATGTATCATATTGCGACAATGATATTCTCCATTTGGTTTTATGTATGCGAATACTACAGTCGAGGCAAAACTTTTGAGGCCCAATAGTTTTTTATATGAAAAACTATAAAAAATAGAGCCCTAGGTCATCAAAAATCAAGTGCGCGAGAAAGTTCTAACCTAATTGACAAAAATACCTACAAATATATACCTGGTGAGTGGTTTATTGTGCAAAGGGACATTATTGAGGTGTGTCTCTAACTAAAAGACTACTGATGCATTGATATTTTGCACGCAAAGCATAGTTTTCCGGCGCCGTTTAATAGAATGCTACATGCGCTTGATCTGATTTAATATATAGTAAAATAATATTAGGCAATATCAATTTAAGCTGAATATCTATGAATACCCTGATAAAAATTCGGCCAAACCGAATATCTGCAAAACTTGGAGATAAACAATAATTCTTACAAAATAATTTCCTTTGGAATTTATTAACCATATTTTTCCAAGGAACAAATGGTAGCATAAAAAGATTTAAATTCTGATAATTAGTATATATTTATTGTAAAGTTCTACAAACTGCAGTAAAATCAAATTGTTTTGGGCAAACACGCAAGGTAAATTTTTTTTAGAATTATTATTACCAACCTAGTATTTTAGGTTAGGCTAATAAGCCGAGTTAACTCTATTAATTGTAGGATTAACATGAAGAAGAAAAATTATTAAAGATATGAACAATATCGGATCAAGGAAAGGAATCTGGAATCATCAGTGGCAATTAATGATTTCATTATTTTTACCCGATCTATTTAATTTTATTATTGGGTATATAGTGTAATCAAGAACTAGTAAAGCTTCAACGGATAGGGAAGAGAGAGTATCATCGACCTGACAAGACAGGAGAAAAGACGAATTGAGATTGATTTTGCAATTGCCACTCAACGCCAAAAGCAGATTAAGGCAATATATTCTCCACTGGAACATAGAATGAGAGATATAGTAAGAAACAAATGCGCTTTTTTTCGTTTTTAAATCTCCTCTGGCGATCGACAATAAGGTTAAGGCCGCAAAATACATTAAAAATATATATTCAAAATTAGAATATTCAAAAGAAAACAAAGATCATCAACAAAATCAGCTATAATAAATCCCAAAATGATAAAACGTGATCTTAAAGGGACACAAGACAATAATCAATAAATTAAAATTCAAAAAGAATGAAGAATACTCGCCTCCTCCAAACTTCGATTGCTCCACCACCAGGGGCATGAATGCCCAGTCCAAGCGCGTGCGCAAATGTGAAGCAACCAGGCTGATCTCGGTACTTTTTTTGGTATAATGTACAAATTTCGCACAGAAGAGAAAAATCAACTAATTATTGCAGAATAGACTGTGATTGAACGCATCTATCGAATAAATATTCACTGTAGTGCTACATCAAAGGGTGTAGTGGAACCGAGTATGTGTATTTTGTAAACACCATAAAATAACGATACCGTCGAGGCATCGGAAAAGATGGGCGTAACCGTGATCGACTTTAAATTCCCATTAACCTTCTTCAATCTTATTTTCCATGCAGCCTTACAGGGCTAAACTGATTCCGGCTATATATAATCAGAGTGAGAGAGAAAAAATATTGATACAGTAGCTCAGAGTCTGCAGAGTGTCTGGCCTGCTCATCAACAAGCTCGTTTTTAACTCTACTGTATTTCAAGGGACCTAGACCGAGTTGCTCACGACATTGTCCTAACTCACAGCAGCTACAAGGTCACGGTTTGTTTGAAACCTGGATGTGGATATTTCAATTCGTCAAGGGCAATTAGCGTACTCTCTGTATTCTATAAATAGCAAAAGATAGTCTGAGGTTGGCAGAGTGGCTAATCTTTCGTACTGAGCGATGTGTTGCAACTATTACTGACTTAAGCCTGACACAAGGTGAAGAAGAGGTCCACTGGTTTAAACACTAGTGAGGTAGCATGTAGACTAGCATCTGAGTTGAAATCAAAGCCATCTAGTTAGACGCGTACGGTCTTAGGGGTGAGAGGATGTATGCTACAGGAATTAGGAACGCAATACCATCGGTGCCTAAGAATATTTGGGAGCAGACCCATCAACATAAGATAGGGTGTTAGTTGGTTTTAAGGGGCACAACTACAAAATATAAGATAATTAACGTGGTATCCTTCATTGTTGCATCTTGGTATGAATCATGAGCGTTACCACCTCGCGTTATTTTGAAGTCTCGAAAGAGTTTACTAACCCTAAATGGAAAAATTCCGTACTAGAATGGAGTTCGAGCTAAGCACACTGAGGCAGCGATCTTCGCTTTAATCTCAATTAAACCGATCCATAGAGAACTCATCTACGCGGAAGACCAAAAGATTTCCGAATAGACAAGCTTTTAAGGGACGCTTCGCATGGTCGATCAGGACTGTGAAAGAGAGAGAAATTAATTGGTTACTAATTTCTTATTTCTACTATTCTGGTTTAATTTCTTACACCCTTATCACTTCGCCTCAATTTAATCCCTTTTTATACGAATACGAACAATTTTTTGCGTACGTAATAGATCTTTGATCCAGAAATTGCTTTAGATTTGGTTTCAAAATTATGTCAATTAAAATCAAGGATGTCATTATTTGAGTCTTATTTCAATTTAGTAAATAGCCCAGAATTGTTTGGAAGAAAGAAATCGTCAGTTGGTGCTTCTGATTTTATTATTTGAACAACTTATTAACACTACCATTTCCCTGATTACGTAATGTTACTAATTTTCCTTCGAGGAACAAACATGTACGAAAAAAGTTTATGACCTCACTTTTATCTCCATAACATAAGCATAAAATGTGAAAATTATATAAATAAGACACCTCTCTACCACAAAGAGGGTCGGCGTGAATTAAGGCCTGAAATCAGCCAAATTTTCCCCTTCTTTCGATGAGAAACTCTGTGTGTGGTTTTTTGTCCACTCTCCGTTCATCCATTTGCAAGAGACCCAAAGCTCGTGCCAGAATGAATTCAATACATACATAACTACCTTACAAATAGAATCCAATAAATCTTCAAATAACCACTTTTATCTCAAAAACTAATTCACTAATCAACCTTTAAGTGCTATTTTCAACCATTAGACCATCCTAATTATCGGAGGATCTTTGAAAGTTTTTAAAATTTAACTGTTGATAGATTAATCTTAAATTTAGGGCTCTCAGTGTCGAGGTTTAAAGATTTGTAATTCTAATGACAAAAAGTGAAAAACAATGAAGCAGCCTAAGGAGATCTTAAGTTTTAATTAAGAAAATTCGAAGTTTAACTCTAGGAAGAGGGTGGAGAAGTTTAATAAATAGAATATAATGTAAATATCAAAGGCTATTTAACCAAAATGCTTTTACAAATAAGATAGATAAATTGAAGCAGGATGAAAAGAAAATGTTTCAAAACTAACGAGCATGAGAAACTGAAAGTGGAGTTTAGACTTTATGAGCTGGGAATAACAAATTATCAACTAAATCTAGCACATCTTTCGAGGATTAAAGTAGCTTTCGAGGCGTTACTTAAGCAAATTTGTTCCTAAAATGCTATTGTCATTTCTTTGGATTTACTTTATCTGCATTTTTGCCTCACTTCCCGGAAAAATCTACCCATTCTTATCGAGAAAATCAAAATAACACCGCTAGTTTCTGAGAAAAAGAATAAAACTTATTTATTAATTGATATAAAATGCAAAATATCCTAATTTTTTTTTTCTTTATATAGCGAAAGGAGTGAAATCAAGATAAAATTGCCACCCCTGTAAAGCATAAATTTTGACTCCCGTAATTTACGTTTTTCAACAGCAAGTTCCAATAATTATTTAAAGATATTAATTTTGAAGGTCAAATGCCATTATTATTAATCATTTTCAAAACTTTTAGCTCTACTTTAATTCCTGCAGCCCCCAATATATGTATAGACTGTATACAAATGTACCCTGAGTTTAAACAGCTCTAAAATTCAATAAAACTTAAATTAGAGACAAGAAAAACGATTATGTAAACGAACACAGGAATAAACAGGAGAACAAACCAAATAATAAACCTTAACAATTCATAGGGCATTTAAAATGAGGTTCAGACATTAAAGAGCTTTCCCTCATCATCTAATATTCGAAGAATGACCTGACGATTTCCTGGAATTCTACTCTATGAAATACTTTTTAAAAATTGTTCCATTTCATAAGCTTTAAAATATATTGATTCTACGAAGCTACAAACCCCCTAAAAATATCAAGAGCAAATATAGAAATGAAGAGCAATATGTTTAATGAAAACAAAAAGGTTTGATCTAGCCTAGATTTGTTATACAGAGATATTTAACATAAGATAACGCATTAGATCATCGAAAACTATGTGTAGAAGAAGGATTTTACTGGATCGATAAATAGTACCTATAAGTGCATAGCTTGTAAGCGATTTATTGTGCAGAGAAACATGATTGAGGAGTAAATCTACCTAGGACAGGTTTACTTGATTCAGATATAAACTGCTCGGATTACAAAGTGTCCAGGTAACGCTTAAAAGAGGTATACATGCGCTGCATATGATCTCAGAATAGTGTAAAAATTTTAGATAAAATGCAATTTTAAGGCAAAACATGGAGAAAATTATGAAATTTTTACAGAATAATTTCATTTCGAATTTATCAATCATCTTTTTGCGGAGAAACTGCTAGTATAAAATAATATATTTACAAATTAGATTTGATAATTACTTTATATTTATTTTAGAATTCTAGGAACTCCAGTAAAATCAATTTCTTAATGTCGGATAACAAAAGTAAGTTTTACATAATTATTATTTCTAACCTGAGATTATAGATAACGGCAATAATCCAAATGTACTTAATTTTATGTAGAATTTACATGAAAGGGAGAAATTAATAAAGCTATGACTAATATCAGATGAAGTAACAGGAAAGCGCTGTGGGATCTTGAGTGATATTGAATAATTTCATCATATTTTCTCTTATCTATTTTCCTTTATTTATATTCATATATTGTAATCGAGAACAATAAAGAGCTTCACAGGAGACGGAGGGAAGATCATCATTGCTCTGACAAGACAATAGAAAAGAGGAAGTGAGAGTGAATTTGTATTTGCTACTGAGATTAAAAGGCAGCTAGGCACAATCTATTCTCGACCGTAATATAGAATGAGAGATAGAATATGTCATATATGTACCTTTTTTTCGTCTTAAGCTCTCGTCTGGCGATCTACAACGAGGCTAAGGCCGCAAAAGTACATTTATATATATTAAAAAATTAGAAAATTCCAAACAAAACATAAATATGGACAACAAAATCTAGTAAAATGAAAGCAAATAATGGGACACTAGCAAACGATCAAAAGTTCAAGTTTAAAGAGAACGGTGAAAAACTGCCTCACAGTTTGTTGAACCTGGCTATGTGGACATTACAATGACATAAGAGCAATTAGCACACGCTCTAATTTGCTAGATTATAAAAGAGACTATGAGTTTTAAAGAGCGCGTCATATTCAGTTTTAAGCTGTTTATTGCAACTAACACTGCCCTGACACGGACCCAACGCCTGGGAGAATTTAAGCTGCTTAAACAATGGTGTGGTAGCATGTAAGCTAAGAACATATTTTAAATAGGAGCCCTGAGGTTACATGGGCCAGGATTTAGTGCGAGAAGCATTATATTCCAAGAAATAAGAACTCACTACTCCTGATGCATTAGAAGCTTTTGGAATAGAAGCGTATGCACATGATAAGAGAGGTAGTAAGTTCCCTTTATCGCGGCGTCCTGGGCAGAATTATGATTGGTCCCCCGTTAAGAGCTCTATGGAAATCTCAAAACAGTTTTCTAACCTTATATCAAAAAGATTTAGGAGATAGTTGAGGAATCTCATTGGCATAGGCTCCCTAAAATCGGTCACTTTCGAAAAGAATGTCAATTGGGAATGGTGGTGACAAAGAAGTCGCGACTACATACGCATGGTGCACTGTGTATGGGGTAATGCGACCAATATATCCCCTGCATCGACAAGGAAGTTTCGAGGGGATAGGTCAAGAAACCACCAATTCTAGCCTAACGACTAATGTGATGGGTTGAACTGATCTTCTGCAGTATAAAAACGTTTTGGGACGAATAATACTCATTTAGAGCAAATAAAAAAGCGCGAGGGCAGTCAGAGGATAACATTATTTTCATTTAATGTGGTGTTAACCATGAATAAAAATTTTGCATTGACGAGGTATTCATAAAAAAAGGGCTGCGAATATGCAAATTCCAGGTTACGCGTTGATCAAAGTTATGCTAAATATATATAATCAATGTAATTCCTTACGTCTTTGGGAATTGTATACAAGAACAGGTCTGGTTCAGGATTTGCCTATCAGGGGGACAGAAATACACAAATTTGACCTTAGCGAAAAAAAAACAGAAGTCATACGATTTTACATAGCGGCATACGCCGTATAGAGCCGTTGGCACATGCGCTGCAGAATAATTATTTGAGCATCACGAAAAAACTAGCAAGGTATTCAACGTAAAGCTTAGCTTTCAAATCATTTAGTAGCACCGAGGTGATAACGTCGATGCTCACTGAAAACAGAGTGATACTAATAACATTTTCCTGCTGTACACACTTATTTTTCCCAACCCACCAGAACCGGATTTCTCCAAACCGTACAATCATATAAGTGATTTATATGTTTGGAGGCGTGTCATTGACTCATAGTCTTCGCGTAATGGTGTTTTTTGCCACATTAATTATGGTTGCATTTTGCCTAAACAATTGTGCCACATAGTAAATTTTTTCCAATTGGATTTTTTCAGTAATTTTTCTGAAATACGATCGCTTGGTCTTTATTGTTCTTTGAAACGTAATAAGAATGTTCTCAATTAGCCGCGAGTTTTTATAGTCCTGCTTATATGAAAACTAAAACCAAAAGTAAAAATTTCGAATAATGTTCATTAGTACATACAAGGAAGAACAAACGATTCTAAATCTGAACAAATGACGTTCATACCAACAAAGGACAGCAAGCACAGAAGAGAACATTAGGCATGGTTAACATTTATTGGCGGAACATTCCAAAGTGTGTGCTAGGAAATATCCTACACAAATCTTAAGAATATTATTTCATCGAATGGTTCGTTCAGATTTAAAATTGTACTCATCACGAATGCAAATTTGACATCAGCTGAGTTAAGAAAATCGAACTTGCCATATAAGATCTGCTCAGTGGTTTCTTGAAAATCATGAAGGTTTCACGAAATAGTTAGTGGTTGGGATGTGGCGCAATTTTTAATAAAGGGTGTAGTAAACAAGGAAATCCACGTCAATATGCACCTAAAAATCATCAGGCTGGATGGACTTCACCCATTCAAAAAGAATATCTCAATACAAATACTCTCTATTTGGCAGGGACTCAGCGGCAATGAAGCGTTATTTAGTCTAGTCATTTTTATGCCAATCTAAATGCTGAACCATAAATCTAAATAATACACAGAGAAATCGTTTTACAATATATTGTTTATAGAAATTGCTGTTATCGTATTTGGTTGATGAAATACGAAGATCATGCACAGAGGAAAATTATTGTTTACAAACGCTATTACAAGCCTTCTACCAGAGTATTTACTTTATGGCATGGTATTTAATGGCTTATAAGAATCCCTGATTTGATCCTTGAGATTGTTTTATATCGTTATTTGTAATATAGGGTATTTTTGCACCAGTTATTAATTTAGATGAGTTGAGGACTCACATCACAAATAAACTCGTCTTGTTTAAAGAAAATAAAGATCATATCAAAAGAGTAATGAAGGATATAGGAACTAGAGCCCAGATTTGTATTGATAAGTCTTGTGATGATCCTTAAAATAAAGAATCAAAAGACTAACTTTTTTAATAAACTAATACCACGTAACCAATTTTTGGTAGCATTCAATTAAAAGTAGAAAGCTCTAAAACTAAATAGTATGAATACGATTAAACTATAATTTAAAAAAGAATGCATTAATCTATTAAATCAAAAAATAAAATTAAAAAATAAATTCTTAGATGAGATATTGTAAAAGAAATTTTGGTATACATCTTTTGGCGACATAGTGTAGAGACAAATAAGAGAATATAACTGCACTTCTTTTGTTTTTTAATAATTATTTAGAGGGAATTAAAAAATAAAATCGCACAAGATATAAAAACGCACTCATCTTTCTTTGTCCTGGTGTAGGGTACACAAGAAACACTTGTACCAAGGAAAAACGGGCACAAAAGCATACCAAAAATTTTTGCCCCGAGACAAACATCTAAATGATATTGGGAAGAGACAAACTTCCTTAGATTTCGCGAAATATTCGATAATTCTAAAAAATGATATTGCTTTCCAGATCTATCTTGAATGAGCCGATGATGTCATCTCATAGTAAGATTTTTAATATGATAGCCATGTAACGTAACTCTATGAGTTATATCTCGTGTGGCTAATGGCAGCTGACGACATTCTGTATCTGGACTTTAAAAAGGCCTTTCACAAGGTGTCACACAGGAGATTAATGTCTAAAGTTAGAGCTTTGGGAATCTGAGGTAAATAGCAAATTGGATTGAATACTGGCTTAGTAATCGTAAACAGAGGGTCGTGATCAATGGAGAAGAGTCTGAATGGATAACTGGGAGTAGTGGCGTTCCTCAGGGATCAGTCCTTAGACCTTTGCTCTTTATTATTTATGTAAATGACAAAGACGTGGGATTGATCTCTAAAATGTCCAAATTCGTTGACGATTGTAAACTATCTAAAAGTATAAGTACCGAGCAAGATATAGTAGATTTTCCAAAGAAACTTCCATTGAACCTTGAAAAATGCAAAGTGATTCACGTTAGCCCCAAAACCCGAAGGCAGAATACAAACTCCTTGATAAAACGATATCAGAAACAAAGAACAAAAAAGATCTCGGTATTTGTGTGTCAAAAATCCTCAAGTTATCCTAACACTGTATCGACGTAGAAAAAAAAAGCGATTTAGATATTCGGTTACATTAAGAGACAGATCAGCTATAAAAGCAAGACCGTATTACTTAACTTATACAATGCCTTAGTATAAACCCAACTAGAATATTGTGCCGAGGTGTGGTTGCTATCCTACAGAAAAGATATAGAATGATTAAAAGAGTGCAAGCTATGGCTGCGAAAATGATATTATCATTGGAAAAATACAGTTATAATACACGGCTGGAAAAGTTAAACCTTTACAAATGAGAAACAAGACGTATACGAGCTCAACTTAAGGATAGATTAAATATAATAATTCCTTAAACCAATTGATGATGGCCAGGAAACCCAAAGAACATCATAACATAGGAGTATACGCAGTAACATGCAACGATTGCCATATAGTTTATATAGGGAAAACGGGGAGAAATCTAGAAAAGAGATTGTACGAACACAAAAGAGATATTAGAGTGGGCAGCGAAAGTATTGGAATTTTTTGCCATGTTAGAGACAAGAATTATACGATCGATTTCAATGGAAGTAAAATGTTATGTCAAATCGGCCAACTATGTTAAGAGAAGAATCGTAGAATTGAGCTTGATATCGTCAGTTCTTAATTTAAATCTATCTGAGGGTCAATTTGCTTTTAATCCTGTAATAAGATCGCAAATAAATAAAATAGTAAAATGTCTGCCCTTCAATATGTTTAGGCCTCACCCCCTCCCCAGATTAGCCACAAGTAGGGGATTGGGGGGAAAAGAGGGGATCTTGTGTTATGCTGAAAAAGGGTGTGAGATACACCGAAACTGTTCTGAATTAAATTGTCTTCAGAGAATGTTGTTTCAATTCCTCATCTTTTCTTGCAACATTGCATTAATTTTCATACATATATATATATATATATATATATATATATATATATATATATATATATATATATATATATATATATATATATATATGTAAATATATATATATATATATATATATATATATATATAAATATAACTACAAACTGTCTTTGGGTCATGGCGCAGCCAGAGACTGATGGTAACCCATGATGGTAACATATGGCAACCTCCCGCCGCTCAAGTCATATTAAATGGTCATTCACGCAACCCACGCTGCCTCCCAGGTTTCACACTAAGCCTCAGCTTTGACATAAATCTCCGAAAACTCAATCCACGCGAAATGAAAACCCGCTAATTTGACGCAACAAGAAATCGAACCTGTCCTTGTTAATAAATATTATTAATTGTGAGATGGTTTGCATGATGAAATGTATCAATACTTTCTGTGAATTATTTTAACAAGGATCGCATGCAAATTTAGTTTCGTAGATTTTGTGTGGCTCCTAGACAGCATTAGCAAATTATGTTTTTTAGACCTGACATATTGATTTAAGCAGATTCTACAATAAATTGATATAGTTGGACCACTTCCGTAGTGTATACTGCCTGTACAATCCTACCCGTCGATAGTCAATAACGACCGCAAGGTATTTACGATGGCAATACTTCAGATTAGGGGCGCACGGTAGGTGGCGCTGTTAGTAGGCTACAATTTTAGGCTACAATATATGTCTTATGACGTGAGATGGTAGCATCAGATATGACCAATCACTGCGTTATATTTTTTGTAGTTTTGGTGGTTTGTAACCTTTATTTTGTATTATTTACTAAATATCTGAGCGTTTGCGAGTTTATAGGTTTTTCTAAGTTAGGTAAGGTTTCTTTATGTCATTTATTGTTTTTTCGTGTTTTTTTTTGTTTTCGTATTTTTTGTTTCGCTGCAAACGATAACGGCTTTTTATTGGCAACGGCAGAGCTATAAATAGGACCTTCTGTGCAAATGTTTTGGTTTCGTCATGCCCTTGTTGTGCTTCTTTGTTATTCGAATTCGGGTTTATTTTGCATAACCGCGAAATAATTTGGGATTTTTTAGAGGCACATAAACTAATCGAGAAAACTATAAAATGCCCGAAATGCAGTGCAAATTGAAATTTTTCAGAAAATTCCATGTTTGGTTGTGATAAATTATTTAAACGGAAACAATAAGCGAGAGCGGTGCCGTTTAAAACAATTAGCACGTTGGGGTACATTTTTCGCGGGTTCCCATTTCCTAATTAATCGTTTTACGTAAGTAATTAAGTATTGTTTGCCATTAGGTTACCAGGTTTTTTCGGCCTGTAAAAAGCTGTTGTCTTTCGGAGGAAAACAAAAAATACAAAAAATAAAATAGGAAAAAACAGTAAATTCAAGGGGACTGCGCGTGGGAGGGATATCACTGCGGGGGGATCACCCTAAGATGATATTGAGTTTTAATCAATTGTAGGGGTATGGGTACTTGTATACAATATAAAAAATATAACGCCATGATTGGTCACATCTGACGTTACCCTTCGACGTCATTAGACACATTGTACCCCAAAATCGTATCCTATAAACAACACCACCTACTGTGCACCCCTAAACTGAAGTGTTACCTTTACGATATCTTGCACAAGGAAGGAAGGCGAGATGTTTCCACTCGCTCCTATTAGTAGGACAATTTATGAATTAATTTATTTTCTTTTGCCGCATTCTTTTGAAGTCCTTTTCTTAGCCGGATCATGAAGACACCTTCGGTAAACCCAGCCTATCTAATCTCAAGCCTCGGTCAAACGAATTGCCCTCTGCACCGAAGCCTCCTACAAGAACATACGGCGCTCAAGTAATTTGACCTTGCGTCCACCTCCCCCCCTTCCGTACATTTGGCAACCGATATCGGCTAAAAGACGAATCTATCTAAATATATTTAAACACTAGCTATTTATACTAGTAGGAATTTAGCGAAAACCAGATAGTTCCTATTTGTAATGAGAAACTCTAATAAGTATTCTTGGCGCTTCTAGAAATTCTTCTAACAGCCGCATAGTACTTAACCATTAAAAATTTTTAAAGAGTTATACAATATTTATCAGCAAAACTAATATAGTTCATAAATTAGATCTAATGAGTACAACATAACTCCTTGATTGCAAGTAAGATCATAAATGCCTGTCTAAATTACTAACCCTACATATAGCTGCACATATAAGGGCTGCCCTCATAATTGATTGTCACTCCTAGTCTTCTGCTCACTAATACTAAATATTTCTTAATGTTAATATTTTAGTGGTTTGGAGATTGTGCTCTAAAAATCAATGTGATAGGTCTATTTTGGGCATGTAGTCAATATGATGAAAGATTGTCAATATCTAGCATGCTACATACCATTGATTTCCATTGCGTGATTAGTAAAAAATATGATTTAAGGAAAACAAATTCATGATATTACTATAAAGAATCTCTGATTTAATTTCCACGCGAAAATAAATGGGGCTTGATTAAGTGTTACTTGGTTAATTTAAAGTTGATAAAATAATTTGTACTAAACATGAAATTTACAGCTGACTCCAACTGGACGCCAATTTTCCGCATCATTGCTTGCGCTTTATGAGGTAGTTAACAGATTAATGTTTCCTTCAGGTAAGGCAAAGAAACTTTGAAATCGGCAGTTAAATTACGCCAGCTTTCAAATGTTTTTGAGGTGCGTTATTCGCTTTTTTTTATAATTCTTCGAATTATAAGTAAATTTATGTTTGTGCAGATGAATTGTAATTAGTATACATATTAGTATACATAATTTGACCATTGCATGGATATGACAACCTCTTTTAAAATGCTTTAAACATTTTGCGTTTAGTTTTCTTTAAAATGTGTTACACGTTTCAGTGACCACCTGAATCCGAAAAAAACGATATACTTTTGTTGTCGAATAGGTTTACGATGGTCGTCTCTCTCTTCATTCATTCCGCCTCGCGCGCACTGGAGGACGCTTTTCATCGACACCAAACAAGCGGCAATATATAGACTATTTTAACAGCCATTTCGCATGGCGTGGATGAAAAATGTCCCCCAGCGCGAACGATGAAGAATGAATGGGAATAGAGCTTGACATCATAACCGCATATCCTTACTCCATGATTGCATTTATTTCAAATTATTTTGAATCTTTCCATTTTTCCATATCTATACTAAGCTTTGTTAAAATTGACTTAAAACTCTTCCTATGATATCAAGAGCCAACAGAATTTTTACCTATTTCCCAGCTGACCATTACTGTTCAGTTAGTTATTTTGTTTTCTCACCATATCACTACCATTATTGGTATTTCAACCAACGTCAAGAAAATGAACTCACATAAGGCCTGCTAACAAAAATTTACCTTTATATAAAAATCGGTTGTGAAAATAATGTTCTTTAACAGAACCACTCAATTCTGTGCCCACGGACGTATGTAGCCTAACAACTGGTGTCTTCAGCAGATTGATGTTTTTATTTATCTTTTAATATGGATATATTTTAACTCTTTTAACCCACGATATTTCCTAATCAATTCCCCCTGTGGCCCGATAAAAACTTTTCACACAATAGCTAAAATATAATTATTAGTTTGTATGCATTTAAAATCAATATTTTAGTAAAGTTTCTCCTATTTTGTTTTTTTTTCGACAAAAGTGAGAATGAAACAATAGAATATACAAAGGTACGAGAATAAGAAAGGATAAATATAGTTCGTTCTCTATCTATATAGCTATATATGTGGTGACCTTTGATGCTGTCACATACATATGTTATAATAAGTTATAATCTTATACTATTGGTTTCTCATGCTTTCAGAGTGGCAATATCTTTCGTTTTAAGCCCGAAATTCACGTCTCAAGTAAAAAACAGAGTTTACAGTTTTCACGATGCTGGATCGTTCCAGTGTCTAAAAACAATTTTAAACTTGTTTTTCATACTGGTCATCCAATTAAAAGTATAATAAGAAGGCAGTAAATAAATAGATTAAAATCAGTTCTATCGACCCAATTATAGGTTTTCCATAGTAACGGATTAAAATATAGAAATGCCATTATTGTTTTTTCAAAATTTATCCTTTGTTTGCAAAGTAGATAAAAAATTAGTCCATGAAGTTGAGTTGTTAAAAAGCATTTCTCTACCACTCGGCTGTAACAATACATGCAATTACGGGAGACATTCAAATTCAGCTAAAAAGTGACTAGGAAATATTTGAATGGTTCTCACTAAATTTGACGTGCCAAATGATATATTAGTTGTAAGTTTGTGTGAAAATAATATTTAGTGAGTTTAATACAAAATAAGTACAATTAAAAATATTTCAATGAAAGGGTTAACCATAGGGGAATATATTCGTGACATTAAAAAATATCTACAGAGTCAATTCATAAGCTTCTGGGCAATTATTCTGCGATCACACCTGATGGGACACCAGCAGGGGAAATATTATTCAAATATTTGTTGTCCTTTGCACAAAAGAGGAATCCTTTTCAAACTTAATGTTGTCACCATTCTGTTACCCATAAAGGACCATTGTGTGATAAAATGCTTTGTTTGGAAATATAATATCTAAGTAAAGAAAAATTTATTTCAAGATTTGTATGTAGAATTGAAGTGCTAAAATTATTTTCTCAAAGCAACAACACAAAACTTTATCGATTTCGGCTTTCTTCATCAAACACCAGTGAGAAATTAAATTCTTTAAGCTTTGAGCTTCAAGGGGGAAAAATGTGGCTACAATGAGAGGATCTGTGAAGTATTTAAAACAAAAGTGCCTCTGGGGATTTAAAACTTTAGGCTAAAATCTTTCGTATATTTCACAAATACAAATGAAATACAAATGTTAGCCTCCAATTCTAATGCTTCAGGAATAGTTTGTTTGAAACTTGATTTAAAAGTTTGAATATCATGGAGCCAAAGATAATCTTTATTATAATTCTTTATATTTGCCAATTACATGTTACAGATATATATATATATATATATATATATATATATATATATATATATATATATATATATATATATATATATATATATAATATATATCCATTCATTCCAAGACTCATTTAAGTCAGTACAGGAGATCTGGAGCTTGAGATTTTAGAGTTTTACAATGACATTTGGGCTAAAATCTCCTTTGCTGAAACAATAGGACGGCATTTTTGATCTGCGTATATATTCCAATCTTGTATTGCACTAGGTATATTCAAAATTTTGATCTCGACTTGTCGATTATTTGATCGTTGTTTATAAAAAAAATATAATCCTACTCGTTTATTTATGAGCCATTGGGCAATGAAACTCAGTCCCATGAAGTAAATTTACTTTGAGTCATTTTATGATATTTGCAATAACTATATAAGCAATTAGTTAAATATGTTTAACTTTGTGTTTATAGGTAGATATGGTGTTAGCAGAAACATTTAAATCAAAATTAAATGTGTTTGTGGGGTGGGGTGGTTACTCTCGCTTTCCTAACTGGTAGTAATAAATTTCCCTGACCGTACTCTGTAACCACGAGCTTCATTTATATATTGCTTGTTTGTTTTATTCGTTTGGAATTAAACCTTATTTTTTATGTGATTCCTCTCAGTCCTTTCTTGATTACAAGCCTTTTTTAACCTAACCAAGCCGATATATTAGTTAAGTATCTTTTGGAGTCAGATACAAACCTAACACAATCTGTCACTTTGCCCCGGGGAGAGTAGGGTTCTCGCGAAATATCCGCTTCATTTTTAACCATAACCGGAACTGTTACCTTTACCCATCTGTACCATAAAGCGGCATCTCTTCCTTCCATAAATTGGTAACCCGCGATCGTCCCTACATCACACTATAAAGGTAACGGTAAACGTGCCTTCCTGCCTCGACCTTTACTAGCAACCTTTACGTCTTTCCCAACAAACTGGTAACCGGTGGTTGTTTTCTTTTATAGGTATAAAACCTCTTGCCCCCACTATATGTTGGTGTGTCATGCAAGAATTTGCTAGAATAACTTTGAAAGCTTCCACAACTCTGTGAGAGTGGTCTTACCATTAAGTGAATAGATACCCTATATGCTCACCAAAAAGATGGGCTGATTTGCTTCGAAACCTATAGGAACATGGCAGGTGGTGCAGTTAGTGTAGTCTTTTCTCTCTAAGGGACGTCCCTCAGTTGACCAACCACGAACGAAGCAAAGAAGCCGTTCTAGGTTTGATAGTTAGGTACACGACCAAAAGGGATACCATCTGCTCAAACTCAGCTTCAAACTAACTAAAACTTCTTGAATGGAAAGGACAACTACATTTCCACAAAGGCAGATTACTGGGCGCACTCTGGGCAACATTGCAGTGGTTTCTGAGTCACCAGCTGCATCCACCTATTCCGTGTTCGGCTTTTGGAAGTTTTACGGCTAAACGGCTCCCTTATTTCGTTAAAGAGTGATGTTTACTGCGCTTGAAGAGCTAAATACAGCGATCATAATTTACCCAGTTAAAGCTCGCTCCCCAAAAGCCGCAGGTCCCAAATGACCAGCCAAAGAGGCAATACTAATCGCTCACAGGCCAGCTATGATATAAAGATTTTTTAAAGGGAAAAGAGGCGAGACCCGTGAATTTGCATTCGTGTTTAAGAGGAGTGTTTTGAAATGGTTATTAGACCAAAACGATGGCCGCTCATAGGGTTGCGATAAAGAACTAAACTGTAGGAAAGGGTGTAACTTAAAACTAATTTACCCAGATTTAAAATTCCTTGGAAAAGTTAGCGTAGGTGGATTTCTAAAAATCCTTGCACACATACTCGTATTAAAGAATACTGTAGCTTGTTATTAATGTTTTATGTGATTCTTAATCTTTTAATTTTCATTTTTATTGTTGTTCACATAATTTCATATCTTTTATACTCTAAATTTCTAAATTAATTGAATATCATGCGCGAGTAATTACTTAATTTTTTGTCAAGAGTATTTTTCCTAATTTAGAAAAAACTTATACGTTAGAAATATCTTACTATGTGACCTTACTAAACTAAACTAAAAAATCTCATCTTAAAAACAACTTTATGTATGCCAAAAAAACATGATAGGGTATTTCTCAAGCCTCCTTGGATACTTAAAGTAACACTTACTTTATATAAATTTCTAAGTCTTGGGTTAATCTAATATTAAATTCATTTTGGTGTTCAAGGAAGAAATTTTCCTGTTATTTGTTTTTCACTTCATAATTTGAAAGGCATTGCGATTTAAATAATTTGTCCTACTACTTTAAGTTTATCCTAATCATTGAAAAAGGAACTTCGGTCTTCTCACGCCATTATTTTGTTTAAAATGGTGCCATTTGATCTGAAAATAAGCGAAAACCAAGTTAATCTTTATTATGGTCCTGAAATAAAAGCACTTTTTTTTCTTTGACTTATCTTTGCGTACAATTTCAAATTTGCATCAGGTAAATTTTTTAAAACACGATGAACTAGTCTAATATCTCTCAACCGTCTGTATTTAATCAAGTATATTAAAAGAACGGTTTTTTCAGTGAACTAGGCCCTGCCTGGATGGTAACCTTGATAATTCTTCAGTTGGAGTATTATTTCCGTTAATTTACTTGAAATCCTATTAAAATTCCTTAGATTAAAAGGGTAGTATCAAGCCATAAATTCAAATTCAATTGGAGAAAAATTGGCTTATAGAAAGGTATATGGGCATAATGAATCTGATATTAATTGTGAGCAAATAAAAGGGAAATAAGGAATAAAAAATTAAAGTAAAGTATTGCGGAAGATAAAGAGGAAGAATTCAATAAATTTGATTTGTACAGCAACAATTACAAATTAAACGCACATCCAGAAGATATAATTGTTTTTTGATTACTTGGAAAAAGAGTGGAAAATTATAAGTAAAACATTTTAAAATTTGGTGGGATTGTTCACAAACCAATATGGAACGTCAGCCGAAAATTTGGGAGTATACGATCTAAACGGAAAATCAGGAAGCTAAAAGATAATGTTTATACGATGTAATGATAAATAGTTATCCAACTACGAGACAAATTGCAGTGCTAATTACTATCCGGAATACACTTATTATTTTCTGACTTTATTTGGACAAATTGGTACTCGTTTTTAATTGATTCCCTAAATGATGCTATTATGATTCTAACTTCAAATTAGTGCTTTCTATATTATATTAAAGAATTTTAGTTATTTACAACTATCTAGTTAGTCTATTAGAGGAGCTATTGGAAATTAGATTCAAGAAATCCTCGTAAATGAGAGCTAGCTATCACTTCCAGAATGAAATTTACTTTAATTTGATACGACAAATTTTATTTATGCTTGTTCAAAGAATACTTTGGGAGGCAAATGTTATTTAAATATCGTGTTAATCTATTTGAACGAACTAGATAGCAATTAAACAGTAATATTTTTGCTTTCATCAATTCGGCTATGATACAAAGAGATCTTGGTAAAGACAAGGCAGCCTAACAGCACCAGAGTTGAAAGCTCATAGCACTCAGATGCATCATTTTGTCGAAAAAGGTTCTTGTAAATTGTTCTATATATTTCAACGCGCTGAATTAAATATCCGCTATCCGTTTTCTCTGATGAGTTTACGTTTTTTCTCACACTTTTCAGAGATCCGTTTTAAGTTTTTCATCTAATGAGTTATTTCTAAATGCAAAATGAAGTTATTTTTTAAACAATTTATCGAACAAATCTATAGGTACAAAAGAGTTAAAAAGATTTAATCGTTTTAAACTCTTCTCCTTGGATCAGGCACTGATGACCAGAAAATAACACTACCCTATTAGCACTCTATAATTACTCAATTTGCCAAACCATGTCATTCTGCAAAAATTCAGATCAACATTTTAACAATAATAACAACTAAAAGAATTCTATACACCAAGTAAAAATCAATGAGATACAAGTAATTAAAAATTTAGCTTTTTAGAAGGTAATTTCCTGAGCCAACGTTTCTATGCCGATGGAAGAAATTAGCTGGGTCCTGAATAAAATAATTGCATTGCAAATAAAATAAAGAGTTTGAAAATTATTATGCACAAGCTGACAACATTAATTTATTAATATTGTGCAGTACCAATGATTGAAATGCTGAAGCCTTGGTTTGGGTTTATAAACAAGAAGAATAGATAATATCTAGTGACTACGAGTATGTATTAGCCAAAATCATTACTTAAAAATATTGGCAACAAGGTGTTATCAGTTATTGCAAAATTATAAACAAGTTGTTTCCGTTATTTATATTATTAAAATCTTACTAAAAGATTCGAATTACAATCACATTTAAACATAAAATAAAGCTGCTGTATAGGAATGATCAAGATGAGAGGCATAATTCTTTTCAAAAATAGTTTAATCTTATCATGGAGAAATATTTCTCAATGTATGATTGTTTATGCAATCTATTTACGTCATTTGTCTTAAATAAAACTTTAAAATTCAAATCTCCCAGTATTCCACAGTGTGAGGTGGTCGCGATTCAATACCATGAAAAAAAAGGGCACCCTGTAACTCCATTTAGATTCTTATAAGAATAATCACGCTCATCATTTTGTCCGTACCGATGAGGTTTCAACGTGATGAACTATTTTGTTTTTTTGCAGCAGCTAGAATAGACATAGTTTATTGATGTGAAGAAAGTACCAAGTATACATCATGGAAATCCGCTTCATTCACGCTGATCATTAACTTTATCATTATTTATTTCTTTTGTTCTCCTGCATTTATTTAGATAGCCAATCTTTTTCACACCATGACGCTCACTCCCGTATCTTATTTGTAGAAAATGATCTCATACCATTATTTTACATGTCCTTACACCTTGGAACACTTTCAATCACAAAGTACTTCACACCATAATGATGTACATACTACCTAGTTACTCAACACCCTATCACACTTGTTGTATATAAAACAACTCTCTCAAGTTTTCCATTTGCACTGATCTAAATAGAGATCTTTCCTTCTGCTTAGCACATTCCACACTTAACCTCTTAGCATTTACTAGCAATCGAAGTGATCCAGCTTTTTTACTAATATTAAAACCGTGTCGCGTAAATCATATTTAAGTGTAGCACTAAAATGACCAATGCATCCTAAATACTTAAAATTTGCAATTTTTCCAGGGTTACAACACGGAAAAAGATATTAAAAAATAGGTTATTCTCACCTCTACTTACCTAATTTTTCTGCATTTAATTTAAACTTCATCATCCCTTTGAAACTCCTTCTAAACCTTTTGATAAACATTTACGAATCTCTCACTCTAATCCTCCGAAATCGGGTCATCAACATTTACCTCCATGTCTCACTATCCTTATCAATTTCATATTAATTTTCTTCATTCCTCTACAGACTTTTTCTGGTGCTATATCCATAAAGATAAGATGCAGCAATGTCGAGATAAAAAACTTTTCTTAAGCCCCTACCTATTTCAAAGTAAAATTTCCACTTACTTTTCCCATAAGTGTTCGTGTTACTTTAAGCATAACTTATGCTTAAGGATTGCAAATTAAACATTTAACCAGATCTTCTTAGCATATTTTATAATTTTTCTCTATCTTTATAGTCATAAAATTATAGTAGATTATTTTTTAAGGTTTTAGGGGTAGTTTTAGTTTTAAGTCTAAAACTATAGCAGTTTTACACTTCTTACTCCTTGTTTTTTAATCTAGCTGCTTCATTTCCACTAATATTCCCCAAGTTATTATTCTACTAAGTCTAATCTGACTTTTATACATATTAACTGCAACACTCAACAGACCTATCTAAGTGTAATTTTATATTACCTCTTGCAGCTTTAGTCTATTACAACAGAACTCTCACTGCACATCTCCGAAATGATTAAAAAAAGGCTTGCTACCAACCTCACACTATAACAAACCAACATTACCTTTTAAAATTTCGAAAAGTATATCTTCTACTCAAGCTGTTTAATATTTTTCAGACTTATTACAGAACACAAAACCTTTTTTAGTGCATATCTCTTCCATGATCTGATGTATGCTCCCGAAAAACATTCATGAAGATAAAGCACCAGGTTTAGGCGTCGTTTTATTTTAAAAAGGAGTAAAGTTCAATTTTCCCATTTATAGCCATGAAATGACCCATATGACCATGATACATATGCTTATTCACACTGAAGATTTCAAATCTCTTATCGGATATGGCGCTCTGTGGCACTATTTAGTGGCAGAAGCCTGATTTATCTATTTAGGCATTCAAAGGCCCTTTTAAGTGATTTGAACCATAGGAAACCATCAATGCAATAACCACTTATCATCTCATCACAAAACGTCTTAGGTCATTGGTGGGACTTTTCTTCCTGTTTCTATCTCCTTTACCCACATTTTACAGGTCATCAAAGTATTCTCACATCTCTTTTTGACATCCTCGGTGGTTTCGATTTCCTTCTCTTTTATATCTCATGATATTCGGAAGTTCACTTTTCTCCTGGTTCTTTGCCCTGATTAGTTTCTTTAAGACTAGATTTATCTTCCCATACGGATTCTCGGGCACTAGTAACAGCTGTGTATATCTTAAATCCTGATGTCCTTTTCAAATCTGAAGATATTGTTTTCTCAATAGTTTCAATTTCTTCGCTATGTGGCACAGTTCACATAACTGATTACAAATCAGGATGATCCCAATTGTTGATCCCACCATGAGCACAATAATCTCTAAATTATTACTTTTTTAAATTTTTTAAACTAAAAGCAAGAGCACATAGGATTTTCAGATTGTATGGGGACACTGAATGTTAACTTGGTTTCCATTCTCATTGCAAAATAATTGAGCTCTTGTCAAAGTCCGACTTTATCAATGTGATTCTTATAGCGTATTTGCTACACATATAGCAGATGGCATCCGGCTTTATAAGCAGTCGTTTTAGGTTGAAATCAATTAATATATCTGTAAATCAATGTTAAATTTAAAAGATAATTAATTTATTTATAAATAATAATGTACCTTATACAAAATTATGGTGCATATTTCAGAAAATATACTTATCTCATGTTGAAAATAACTCATAATTTAGAAGGGATATATTATTATCAAAAACTACAGCCGATTCGATAAAACAGATTATTATTTCTGGGTTGAACACTTCACAAAACACTGATTTCCTTCCCATTTCTTGGAAAATTTAAAAGAAATTGTTTTTATGTGATTCTAATACATTCAAGAATAGTTCGAACATAGAAAGCTCAAAAAGGTTGAAAAACTCCGAGTGTGAGATAAGAGATATAAAAAAATCTAGTGAGGAAGTTTTGAAAAACATTCATTAAAACAAATTACGCAACTGATACCAATTAGCACACAAGAAGTGTTAAAAATAAATGATATAGATGTAAAGGGGAAAAATTACAACAAAGTAAATATCCAAGAGAGTGTTTAGAAATTTTATCAGCTAAGATATGCAGGCAAATTCATTATATTCACAATAACAATTAATAATAAATGAGAAGGTGGTATAGGCGTTTCAACTTCGGACATCTTACCCTTGACGATAAATCAAGTTCTGGCAGACTATTAATCATTAAGAGCGACCTTTATTGGCATCATTGAAAGTTGAATCATCGGCAAGCATCCGTGATTTTGCAAAGGTTGTTGGAGTGTCATCCCATTAGACTGTACTGAACCGATTGCATTAAATGGATTTGGTTTACAAAAAGCCCCGATTGAACCCATTTAACCCACAGAAGCAAAAGTTGGTTTGCAGAAAACTTCTCAATAACTCCAATGGACGACCGATTCTGGGTGCGAATTGTCACATCAGATGAGAAGTAGGTGTACTTGGTTGATCACGATCGGGAGAGGAAATGGCTTCCGCTAGGTGAACAACCGGCATCTGTTCCACAATGGAATTGGTTTGATAACAAATTCAAGTTCACAGTTGGTAGGAAGTTCCAAAGAGTACTGTATTTCGAACTTGTTCCACATGGCTGCGCCATCAACGCTTAATTATTTTGAAAGCAGCTAGACAAGTCTGCGCCACCTACATAAAAAGAGTATCCTGCTTTGATCAATCAAGGTCAGGCTTTGTTTCATCAAGACAAGGTTGATTATGAAAAAGTTCAAATTGATAGACGATGATGATATTCTTCCACATCCACTATTCAGTTCTAATGCTGCTCCGATCGACCATAGCTTATTTGGCTCAATGGCACTTTTGCTCCACGATCCGTGATTCCAAACTTTTGATGAAGTGAAGGAAGCTTGTTTACAGTTTTTTATTCAAAGCCAGCTGACTGGTATTTAGGACAGATTTGAATTCTGGCAGATCGCTTGAATAATATTGCAGAGAATGATGGACTTTATTTTGAAGAATAAATGTTTGTTTTGCTCGATAATATTTTTTTGTTTGCTTTCCGCATCCGTAGTGAGTTATGACTTTCTGGCCAACCATTTTTTAGGGAACAATAGTCAAGTTTCATAAATAGGTACTCTATAATAAATAAATACAGGCTAGTCATACAATTCTAGTAAAGGAAAATTAATAGACAATAGACGACTACATGGCATTTGGAGACGCCCGAAATATTTGACTTATTAAACAGCGAATCCGTTATAAGAGCAGAAAAGAAATTGGAACTTAACATAATCTATATTGACATATTATTTTAAAAAAGCACCTTGACAGTTTTATTGTGAGAAGTTGCGATCTTTGAGGCACTTTTATTCTTCCCCATTGCTCTATTTACCTAAGTGACCTGCATCCATTTTTTATAAATTAACTAATATCAAAAGTTATCATTTTTAATTTTTATCTTTATACACTGTAATAATTCGCGTTTAATGTTTAGAAATTGTTAAATTTAATAACAAATAGATATTTATTAAATGAATAGACGCTGATTCGTGAATTTATCAGGGCTTGGTTTTCCTACCGAAATCATATACTCTTAGTTGATAAATAGCATCACAGGAAATAATGAATTATACGATCTCTTATAGTGATAAATTAAGCAACTTTCTTATTTTGAAAGATAAAAGTATTAAAGATTGATTCAAGAACTCATAGAAGAAATAGAAAGACTTTAGTAAAGAATAATGTGAAGATGCGGAATCAACGAGTTAAACGAGACAAATTAGAAAGGCGATCGAGATAAATTAGGACAGTGAGCTGATCGATGCATTTCTTTATATGACACAAGAGAACAGATGGAGTTACTTAAATGAACCTTGTTAATCTGTTATTGGTTTTACAACAACTATTTAAAAAATTAGAAAAGGCTACAATTTGTAAGCTCAAAAGGGATAGGATGAAAAGTGTAAAAAAAGATCAAATACGTGGTTTTGGAAACTGTGGCATCCAATTCTCCTTCAATTAATAGCCAAACAAAAATTGCCGCTTTATATCCTCCTTCAAAGCATGAATGTACTAGTGAATTCCTGCACTTTGGGAGGGCTAACAACCCTGAAGGATACATTAAAAATACCTATTATTATTATAACTAATATGTAGCTTGAACTTTTTATAATTAAAACGATTTATAATACTACTCCGCCAAATCTATGAATGATTCAAGAAGCTTGTATGAAGATAGAAAAAGAAGTGAGAGTAACTTTAAGTTCTCCATCCTGTCCCCATGATACAACAATCTGATCTTGAAGGGTAGGTTTAAAGATTGTTCCCAAGTGACCTAAAATATAACCAAGCGCCTTCCACAAAAGATTTCAAAAGGTTTCAATTATGTCCCTACCCCTTCATGGAACTTGTTTTTAAATTGATTTAAAAATCCATGAATTAGGAGCAATGATTAACCTCGGCAAATGACAAAGTATAGATATACAAAAAAGGTTTTTATTCTATAAAAAACTAGGAGTAACGCATCGTTAATTGAAAGTAATGAGTAAGGAAGCTCATTTTTTCATATATGTTCGTGTTTGGCATGATATATTTAGAAATTGATGGACGGACAAGAATCTACTGGGCTCTATTTAACTTTATAGTGTTATTAGGATAAAGATAGTAAGGAGAGTGGTTTGAAGGTAGATAAGAGAAATTTGATATTTTATAGAAAAACGTTAGTATGACTTACTTGGCTAAATGTGTTACATTTAAAGATAAACAAAGATATTTTTCCAAATTTGGAAAAACTGGAATATGAAGAATAAATGTTTAACTGACTCATAAATAACTTCGAGACGATTTCTACAAATAAATAAATATTTTAAGATAAAGGATTCATCTCTAATTTTGTTTCTATGTCCCATAGCTGCAATGATTATTGAGATGTTTCTCAAAAACTTTCCAACTTTGGGGACCATCCTGTATAGTGTATAGTCAAAGTATGCTTAAAGTGTATAATTATCCTTCGTTTTCTCCAACATATGTTTAGATGAACTACTTTATTACTTTCATTTAATGTTTACTAGCAACGTTCAGCTAAAAACCGACAGATATCAGATAAAATTGAAGGACATAACACAGCATAATGAAAACAACGCTAGTGTTGCCATATTGTGCAAATCAGCCTAGAAAAGTAAATCAAAACTCTTAAACAGAGAACTGAAAAATCCTAATTCTTCCTAGCAAGATATTAGCGTGGTTCAGAGTGTTTTTCCTTGATATAGATTATTTAAGATATCAGAAATTCTCAGGTAGTTACTGTAAGTGAAAGTGCAGAGATAGGGATTTATATTGATTTCAGAACAAAAGGCCAAATTGTAAATGTTTGGAACTTAGTATCAAAATAAACATGAAACCCACTATACTGAATACAGTTTTCGTCCTGCTATCACCGCTTAGTTTTAATTTTAGTTTAATGAAGCAGTTTGTTAAAGGCCGAACAATAATTTCATTTGGATGTTTTTGTGGTTTGTCCAATCCTAACTTAAAATAGGAGTATTTATATGATTTGATATTAGAAACTCATTATGTGTGCATAAAATGATGATGTGGAGAGTGAACTGGAAAGAGAGATTTAGGTATCATTTATTAATCCGGATTTGACTTATCTTCAGTATAATGATTTTGATAAATTTCGAGTTTGGATATTGTTATATTTTCTCTGTTAATCCTGACCATACATGTTTGATTGAACTTTTTAAATTTTTGGAGTACTTTGGCAAAGATTCACACCGCTAAACCTCAAAAGTTTTTATTAAAATGGTTTCTTCCTAATTAACTTTAACATTATCATGGCAAATGTTTATTATCTTAATGTCTTTTTTAATTCAATTGCGATCTTAAAAAAATTTAAATATTATGGTTTCAAAATCTGCTAGGAGAAAAATGGATGTGATATCGAATATTTCTTTATCATAGACAAGATGAACCCTGCTTTCTCACTATATTGCCTTTTAAAGTTTAATCTAAACCTACTAAAATCAAATCAAATAAATTTTAACAAAGACTTAATCTAATTTCTTAAAAACTTTTGGGACTTAAAAAAAAGGTTAAGAATACTTTTTTTCTTCCCTACATTATATTTACGAGCTTCCAAAGATACATAAGGAAAATGTTCCTCTCCAGCCCATTATATTTAATGTAAGAAGGTCCACTGAAAGGTGGTTCGAATATTTGTGTATGGATCTTACCCTTAGTGTTGGAAGTATCTCAACGTCTCATATCAAAATCTTTAAGATTTTGTATGCGAAAATGAAAAAATCTTTGTACGCAACAAAATTAATCTTTGTTGTTATGTAGACTCGTGTCTACAAATACCCTTAATGATTTTACCTTTTTAAAATAGGTATGTAGAAAGTCAGGCTAATTATTTTATAATAAAACGAAAGAAACTTATTGAGCTCCAAACGATTGTGTAAGATACTTAACTATTTTTGCTTTAAGGGTGATTTTTACAAACAATATATGGACCTACACAAGGCCTCTTCTTATTCTGTAGTTTTGGCGAATATGTTTATGAATTTCTTTAAAGGAGAATTTCTTTCGAATCTTGGGTTCCTGGAATGAGTTGATTTTGATATATTAATAACACATCTGTGTAGGTCCATTAATATGAAAGCGGAGAATTGATAAACTGTGGTAAATTTATTAGTGCCGTTTATTAGATTTAATAATGGCAATAAGAGAGAGAACCTTCCATTTTTTGTGTATCTACTTTTTAGAAATTTAAGTTACTTCCCTGATAATAAATTTCATAAAAAAACACTCATTTTACTTTTTATGTCCGTTGCATTTTCATGCTATTTCAAATAGGAAGAAGAGGGTGTAATTAGGTGATGAATTCTCAGCGCTTTTGGCATTTGCTATTCCTGTTTTATTAAATTTTAATTTATTATGAGGTTTTTGAAGGTTATATCTATACTATGATGAACGCACAGCTGATAATAATATGATCAATTATCCTAAATTGCCTGATAAAATTTATAAAGCTAACAAAAAATAATTAAAAGTAGTTTCCTCTTTCTTAAAATCTCTGAACAAATACTTGATACAATATTATAAAGCCCAAGCCATCTTCAAATTGTGAATAAGAAATATGTTATTCTAAAAGTGTTAAAAAAACTTGAATAAACTATATGTTTAGAAAGAGGGTATAAACACAAAAAAGAACATTGTTATACGTAATATAAACATTGCTTATTTAATCATAGGGACAAAAAATCGCCGCATTGAGATGAGGAGTGCAAAAACAGATATCATTATGAACAAGTAAATATAAGGCGAAATGCAGAAGCATTTTCTATTAAAATAGAAAATATTTTCTGCATTGAAACTACTTACAAAATAGATAAAATGATTCTGAAGAAGGTTCATTTTAAATCTTTTATAGATAAAGATAGATTTTGTGAAGTCCAATGACATGAGGCAAATTAACTTTAAAGCTGAGTTCCGCGCAGCGAAATATCTCTTGAGGAGAATACGTTTTCGCTTATCTCCGGTTATATATTTCATATATATATATATATATATATATATATATATTTATATAATGTTAGAAGACATCAATCTGGCGTGAATGACAAGCTAAACAAAATGAAATAGAACCGGAATCAATCTATAGAGTTGCTAATCCTCGAGTCGCATTGCGTCCAGGGGCTTATAAATACCATTGGCGAATCTATACGATATATATCTGTTAAATTGGTATTGCCTTTCAGGTAAATTGAAATTATCAACTTTGTTGATGATGAAAGATTCCGCACTTCTCCTCTTAATACAATTTTTTGATATATAAATGATTTTTGCGCAGGTAAAATAAATTCTATGGTCGTGCTTTTGCATGTGGGTAAAGAAACATGAAGGGTTCGTACACGTTCTGACATCAGGTAAATGTTCTTTCATCCTCTTATAAAAGTGGCCTGACTCCCCTATATATGTTAATTTCCAATTATTGCATTATATATTGAAAACTCCAGCATCGAGATTGATTAGGTGCAGTTTAGTCAAGGATTTTCGAAATTTATTAGAAAATGTAAATGTAATATTTATGTTATTTCCGTTCGCATATGATTTTAGAGGAGCCAAGGGTGGAGCATATGGGAAACTAATACATTTTATAAAATCGTCCCTCCATGGTGTGAGGGTGGCATAGAAGATTTTCGTTCTTTCGAATGGCATCTGTAATTTCATTGAGCTAAAATATCCAATTCACCTAATAAATAGACGACATTAGAAAGCACGAATAAACTTCTATGCCACCTCATAAAAAATCAAAGCAGAATTCTGGAAAAATAGCAACAAATTGAGTTATTTAATTCTGATTAATCTACTGAATCTGTTATATTAAATCTGATAAAGTTAGTTCTTCTTCAGATGAAGATAGTTCAGCTGTTCTTGAATGATGTCACTCCCCTAAACAGAAAGTAGGTGCAATTACAAGAGAGGTACCCGTAACTTGGAAATTACAGCCATCATATTTTCGTTTTTGATTCAAATTTATAGACAAATAAATGAATTATCATTCATAATCGTGAAAAAATGCTTCCATTTCCCATACTGATGAAAAAGTAGTGATTAGTCTTACAATAAAGTCCAAAACATTAGTGACTATTAGTCTACTAATGTCTCTGATGGATATTATGAGAGAGCTTTTGGTATTCGGCAACTGCCATGAAAATATCACAACTCTGAATAGAAAAGATAAAAATGGAAGCAAAGTTGCAGTTAATTGCCCAGAAGCAATTGCTTTTATATAATCAGGTTATGTGTGTGATTAGTCTATCTAACCAAAACTAGGAACGTTTTTTATCTCCTCCTAATGTCATGTACCGCCAATATCGATATAAAGTTCAAAGAAATTTCATTAAACAAGATTAAAATTTCCAGTTTATTGTAAATCTTACTAAACAAATGGTTCAACTTGGGTGTGAAAAAGATCGAGTTAAAAGAAAACTCCTTGAATAGAAGGCAAACAATCAAATTGGGCAAAACCTATGTATAACATTGGCAATCACATGCCAGAGAAGCGCCAAGGAAGGAGGCGTTGAGTTAAGTGCTCTCAAGAGAAGATTGACAAAAGAACAAACTTTTCATGCTGCTTATGTAAGGTGACATTGTGTATGGCATGCTTTCTAACTTTCCAGAATTAAAATAATTTTATGTTTAACTTACTATTCTACAAATAAAAGGAAGTAAAATTATTAATAAAAAATTTCCTCATACGCTTACTTCTATACCATTGGGACAAATAACCCCGCAGAAATAGCACAATGGGATATGTCCCCAAATAGTTTTTGCTATAAAACTCTAAAATAAAAGCTAAAATTTTGTAAAAGTTATTTCTTTATCTTTGGGGCATAACTAATATTCTAGAATCTTTTATATCAGTAGTTGGAATAAAAAATGGTCTGGTAGTGAAATGGATAAGAGATCATATAAAAAAATGTAGCTCGGAAATTAGTTTTTAGAAGTTTATAATACTATGAATATTACTGTGGCTTTTCATTTTAAAATTAAAACCTAATTTGAATATAAATAAAACAACAGGAAAGAAACCAGAGTAATTTTAAAAAATTTATTGCGAAACTAGGATTCGACGGAGACATCCGTACTCCTCAGTCACTGAATTTAACAGCAGCCATCTCAATAAATTTACCACAAATACTGTGGTTTCTTTCCTGCATATATATATATATATATATATATATATATATATATATATATATATATATCTATATATATATATATATATATATATATATATATATATATATATATATATATATATATATATATATATAGATATATATGTATATATATATATATATATATATATATATATATATATATATATATATATATATATATATATATATATTATATATATATATATATATATATATATATATATATATATATATATTTATATATATATATATATATATATTAAAGTTGTCCCCAAAACTGGGGTAAATTTCAAATTTCAAACTGGATAAATCCTTTCTTTACACAACTTCTCTTTTTTTCGTGTTGTATTCGTATCTTTGTGTGCGAAATTTGAACACAATACAAGGATATTTAGAGGTCGCCCCACCTTTTATCTTTTCTTTTTACTTCTTATTTAAAGGTTTTGGCAATCAGTACTCATTCGAGTCTCAAATGTTGGCTTCTCGGGAATACTGTTGATTCCCGGTCATGTGCCGTCTTACAAGTAAGCACAATGTGCTTTCGTTGTAACTGTTCAATCACGTCGTGGAAAAGAAAACCGTTACGGAAGGCCTGCAATTAGCATGGGGCGAGTTCCTCACCGTATAAGAGAGGGCTAGGATCCCGGCACAGTGGGTGGATGCTCGTATCAGGGAAATTCGCGAAATCCACGACGAATACCAACAACTCAAGAAACACCGGACTCGTGGCCAAGAGTCGGACCGTGTCAGGGAGAAGATGTTCCTGAATGACCTTCAGGATCTCTTAGATGTTGCGACAAGCGAGTCCCTTCAGGCCATGGCCAACAAAGAAGACAAGGAGTTCCTCGAGATTCAGGGTGAGGACATCTTCTCGTGCAAATTGGAGACGAGGTCAGGCGTGGCAAAAGTAATGACGAGGAAGCTGCTCTCAGGCGGAGATAAGATGAACAAGAAGCCAAAGTTCAAGGGGTGCCTGCTGCCTTCAGTTCCATTTCTACATCGTCAAGGGAGTCACAAGCTGACAACGACTACCGACCTTCAAATTCAGCCTGTAAATGTGGCCCTCCAGCGAAGTGGCCCATGAACATCTAAAAATCTCCTGAAGTCATCGGCACCTTGGATTGATTCAATCTCCCAGATCGTGGTACAGCGTTCCTCACTGGCGCTGTTGCACATGTCCTGGGGCACGATATTTCTTATCTGTCGTCCCAAAGATTGATGTGGCTGTCGCATTGTCGCACAGGCCAAATACAAGATAAGGAAGCGCGGAAGAACTGTTGGCACCTGGTCGCGTTCTTCTGCAATGGGACGGGAAAATTCTGGAGGAGATTGGAGGGACCCGAGTGGGGAGGGCTGCGATTCTGGCAACTGGTCAAGAATTTGGAGAGTTCCTGAGTATTCCAAGTGCTGCCCGAAGTACTAGAGAAGCTTAGGTCGCAGCATGTTAGAAATTGCTCAATTCTTTGAATATTCCTAACGAAGTAGTCGGATTGAAGGGGAATTAAAAGTGTGAATATGTGTTAGACTATATATTTGCCATGATACTGGCTGATATCTTTTAAGCGATTATTTCTAAGTCTTCTCTTTGATTATTTTAAATTTGGTTTACCAGTTTTCAGGTAAGTCAGTGATACTTCTGTCAATAATGCATTATTCTATGTATGTGGTTATTTGAGTTTTTGCTTTACCATATTCAGGTCAGTTATTTCTAATTCGTTTGATAATTTATCATTATGTGAATATATATATATATATATATATATATATATATATATATATATATATATATATATATATATATATATATATATATATATATATATATATGTATATATATATATATATATATATATATATATATATATATATATATATATATATATATATATATATATATATATATATATTTATCTATACGTTTCTTCCATTTTTTATTCACTTTGGATTTGTGTTTCCTGGTATTTTATTACTTATACTTAAGGCATTCATGCCTTTGTTTTATATATTGTGCTTGCTTGGGTTTCTTAATTTTTTTTGTGTTTATGAATATTCATGTAAATATCGCACGTTCCCTTTGCCTTAGGTGGAGACTACTGCTTGGGAACCCCTTTCCTGAATAGTTTCAGTTTTGGATTCTTAGCATCCTACTTGTCGCTAAGTGATTCTCTTCAATTTTTTCGCAGATATTCCTTTCCCTGTTTGTTAGAATTATATTTATTGCTTCTATTTCAGCTGTTCTGATATTGACATTGGGCTTGGAGGGTACTTTAGACCGATCCGAGGAATGCTTTTCAGATCGTTCTTTTTCTTCTTGGGTTCATGTTTCCGAGAATGTACAGCAACCTTATAGCTATTTTAGCTTTGGTTACCTTAGCATTTTTATGTGCGTCATAGCCTTTAGATCCGATCTGAAGTCTCTATGCACTTCCCTCCGTAGCGTAGTCATAATTAACACCGTTAATGGCAATGCGGTCCTTATTTTGCCTTAATATCGGTGTGAGGGTATGAAACGCACATACCCGAATGCCGCCAGACAATCGTGGGAACGAAAGAAATTTGTGATTTGAGTTGACCTTCGTCTCCTCTCTCTCTCACAATCGTTCAAAGTTTTCGTCAAGCAAGGACAAGCTCTCGGTTTCACAGGACAGGAACTAAAATAATTTGTTCAAAGCGAACAGCAAGAGGAAACAGCACATGAAATAGAAGAAAGAAAAGAAGAATTGGAAGAAAGGAAAAGAAGTGTTAAAAATGGAAGTAAGAAAACAAGAATTTGAAGAAAGAGAAATGATTTGAAAACATGAAAAGGAATTAAGCAGAGACCAAGTTGAAGTCAGTTCTGTTGGATCCCGTGATCATCAACCACAGGCCCCCGCTATAAAACTTCCCCAATATAAAGACGAAGAAGATTTGTGCTCATACTTAACACGTTTCGAAAAGATCTTCGAGGTAAACGGATGGGCCATAGAATCCGAAGGAGTCAGTAGATTGCTCCCATTGCTCAGTCCGCGCTTAAGAAAAATTTTCATCTCGTTAACACATGAAGCTACAATAGACTATAGCACCTTAAAGGCTGAATTGCTATCCAACTTCAACTTGAACCCTTAGTTCTACCGCGCTAAGTTTTGATCGGCTAGAATCCAGCCTGGTCAAACTTACCGACATTTTTGATATATCCTGAAGCGAAACCTCCAGTTCTGGCTAGAATCCTCCAAAATCGAATCGGAGTATGAGGCCCTGATTGATTTTATGTTAAAAGATCAGCATTGTCCACCATCTCCCAAAAGATCCCAGCATTCGCGGAAGACCGCCGAGCGACAACTTTTTAAAAATGCCTCGAAGAAGCTGATCTCCATGGGACAAATCATCGCCTATACCCACAGGATACCCGGAAGAATAGTCCCCCGTCCCCGAAGAATAAATTTTGTTAATGGAAGTCCCTACAAAGAAAACCCCCTCCATTGATAAAGACCACAGCCCCGTTCAGCCTAAAGAATAAGCCTTTTGTATCCCACGAAGACAGAAAACTCCCAGTCTTCAATACCCACTACAATAACCACACCAGAATAAGCAGGTTATACGCTACTCCTGTGGTTTTCCCGGCCATTATAAGTCACAATGTGTACAGAATTCCAGCCTACGTCCCACCAGAGCCAACAAGTTTAGCAAGTAACCGCTACCCTTCCCCTGCAACAGCCAGCCGCGCTTACGTCATCCGTCTTGTTTCCATCCCCACAGGAATTTCAAGTGAACTTCCTGTTCAACAAGAGTTCCCCGGGAGGACTAAATTTCGAAACCGGCTCGATCAATGGCTGTAAAGTGTCCTCCCTCGTCAGAGACACAGGTACTCATTTGCCAGAGCGCAATACTCTTACCGAGTGAAGTGACTCAAGCTGTCGTCACTTGAGCGCAAGCTAGCCCCAAGGCCTCTTCCCCAACGCGCCTTTTCACCCCAGAGGCTCCTTTAGAGGTTCCAACGAGTAATGTCCAATTTCTTCAGAGCTCAGCAGAGCTGCCCTTTACTTCAATCCCTTTGAGAAAAGGCCCAAAAGAACGAAGAGGTGATCGTTCGAGGGAACCGTCCCATAAGGTACATCATTAACGACTCCCTTCTGTTTCGCACCTCGCGAGATGAGGCCGACCCACCTTCCAAGGTCATGTGTATTCCGCGCACACATGTAGACCAAATCATGCGAGTAGCAAATGAAAGTCCAATGGCCGGTCATTTTTTTGGGCCCGGTGCAGCCAAAGATATTGCAGAATTCTTCAAAACGTGCGATTTGTGCCAGAAAACCACTGCAAAAGGTCGAATAGCCCCAGTTCCCTGCAAAGAACCCCAGTCATCTCAGAGCCATTCTCGAGAGTCGCCATCGACCTCATCGGACCAATTCACCCCCCTTCTGCCAAAGGTCATACGCATGTACTAACATTGATAGACTGCGCTACCCGATTACCAGACGCTGTCGCTCTAAAAAGGATCGATGGTATCTCTTGCTCTGAAGCCCTTGTTTCTATTTTTTCTAGAATAGGATTGCCCAAAGAAATCTTATCAGATAGAGGCCGCCAGTTCACCTCTGAGTTCATGGAACACGTGAACACCCTGCTCAAAATCAAACCTATTTTTACCACCCCCTTCCATCCGAGCGCGAACGACATGTGCGAAAAGTTCAATGCGACCTTGAAAAGCATCCTCAAGAAGCTTTGCATGAAAAAAAAACTAAGAATGGCACCGATATTTGCCAGTTGCGTTATTCGTATGCCGCGAAATTGCCCATAGGACCATTGGATTTTTCCCATTTGAGCTCCTGTACGGGAGAAACGTGCGGGGGCCCCTCAGTATTTCGAAGGAGTTATGGACAAATTCCCGTTTGTGTCTAGAATTAAGGAACACTTATTCCTTCGTGCTCGAACTAAGGGAAAGATTACAAAGGTGTTCTGACATAGCAGTCAGAAATACTGAAATTAATAAGGAAAAGTATCGGACATACTTTGATCTTAAGGCCAAACACAGAAAACTGAAGCCCATAGATGAAGTTTTGCTCTTACTCCCCTTGGACTCTAATAAACTTCTCTCCCAATGGAAAGGCCCCTACCCCATTCAGAAAACCCATGGATCGGTTGATTACGTTATACAGACACCCGCAGGTGATAATTTATATCACATAAACATGCTAAAAAAGTATCATAGACGGGCCTTTATAAACAGTATAGTCGCGTTCGACGAAGAAAGGATAATTGACGCTGTCCACCCAAACAACCCCCTAAATATTTTTAATTCAATTTGCGTAGAGTCAAGCAGGGATTGTCCCCTCCCCGTCCTCCCCTCGAAGCTTCCCCCCCTTCCATAAAAGAACCTTTCCCAGAGTTGGATGTAAACTCCGAACTCACCCTTGCCCAAAAGTACCAAATGATGGCGCTTTTGGAAGAATTTAGTGACGTCATTTCCGAGTCACCAGGATGCTAGACTGAGTTTGAACATGATATCACCCTCACTACGCTTGAATTTGTGTGATGTAAGCCCTATCCCGTACCGGTGTCCCTAAGAGACGCTTTCAATGAGGAAGTCGACAATCTTTTGTAATTAGGGATTATCGAGCCATCTACCTCCGACTACTGTTCCCCAATAGTCATGGTCCGCAAGTCAGACCAGTCCTTTAGGATGTGCGTCGATTTTCGGAAGTTAAACACCGTCACCGTGTTCGACGCCGAGCCTCTTCCCCTAATTGACCAAAATTTACATCTCTTCGAAGGAGAGATGTAAGGCCTATTATCAGATCCCCCAAGAGGCATCAGCGAGGAAACTAACAGCCTTTCCTACACACAAAGGTTTAATGAAATTCACTCGTCTTCCTTTTGGCCTAGTCACTGCCTGCAGTAGCTACAACCGCGTAATGCGCCGTGTAATAGACGGTTTAAAAAACGTTTCTTTTTATTTTGATAACGTGTATGTGGCTACACGTTCATGGAACGACCATATCTTGTCCCTCCACCCACTTTTAGAACGCTTAAAGCATCATGTCTTAACGATTAAACCATCAAAATGCCATTTTTCTTATAAATCCATAGAATACCTTGGATTTAAAATAGGCGAAAGTCATCTGGCCCCACAGAAGGAGAAGGTAAAGGCTATTGTAAATATGCCCCTACTGCGCACCAAGAAGCAATTACGGTCTTTCCTCGGTGCCGCTTCTTTTTACCGCCACTTCGTACCCCAATTTGCTTCTGTAGCAGCTTCCCTAAACGATCTGCTAAAAAAGAAACTCCCGGACCCCCTCTAGTGGAACCCCAACGCCAAAGCGCACTTTGAAGAGCTCAAAGGGAAGCTAGTCTCCTCCCCAATCTTAAAACTGCCGAACCCTCAAAAGAAATTTGGCGTAAGGACAGATGCCTCCCAACTGGGTATTGGCTGCGTATTACTTTAATACGACGAGGACTAAGAAGCCACTCCTATAAGCTTTGTGAGTCGCCGACTGACGGCTCGCGAAAGGGCATACGCTACGGTAGAACTGGAAGCTCTAGCGATTGTTTTGGGGATTACAAAATTTAGAATGTAGCTGGTAGGTCGTCCATTCCTCAGAGAGACTGATCATAGACCGTTAGCCTACTTAAAAACTTGTAAAAACCGAAACGGAAGGCTAATGTGCTGGTCATTATTGCTAGCGGAGTACCGTGATGAAATCAGGTATCTAAAAGGGTCTGAGAATGTACTCGCAGATAGCCTTTCGAGAAACCCAATTTCAGATAGCGATTAATAGTCAATTATTTATCTTTTTGTGTGTATCTGGTTGTATAAATAATTATTTCTTGACTGTACTCTGTATTTTGTTTTGTTTTGTATATTTAAATTAGAGGAACTGTCTTAGCAGTAGTATTTTGGTGCCATTAGATACAAGGTAAATTCCTAATGGTTTTGATAAAATTACCGACTCAATTGTTCGATTCGAGGAAGATAATTACAAATTCCCCAGTAAAGTTAATTTCCACATTATTCCTTATTTCATTGCAAAATAATGTTCCTTGAAATAGGTAGGCGTGTGAGGGTATGGAACGCACATACCCACATGCCGCCAGAAAATCGTGGGAACGAAAGAAATTTGTCATTTGAGTTAACCTTCGTTTCCTCTCCCCCACCCCCTCCCTTCCCCAACTGGCGAAAGGAAGTCTGACGAAAGAAGGCCTATCTCACAGAGAAGCCTAAATTCTATTTGCCTGCTTTATGATACCATGGAGATTGTCCAAAAGGCGCTGCGATAAGAAAATTGTCGTGAATGGAATCTCTTTCTAGATTTCCAACAATTCGCGGTATAAATAACATCTTCGTTCATCCCTATACAGCAGTGTCCTAAACCTACTCGCGTAACGCGTAACACTCCCGTTAAACGAGAGTCTTCGCCGGTACGTTTCGACTGCTAACGCACCACCGAGTCAACTTGGTCGCTGTCTCTAAGTGTTCTTGAGGTAAATCCCGCCCCGCAGAGTCTGTGACTAGAAGAATACGCTCTGTTGCTCAACGTAACTTGAGAAAGAAAAGAAACATCCAAATAGTTACTGGAAGTTACTATTTGTTAGTGTCACATCCAATTCGGAGTGAACTAACTGGAACTGCAGCCAACAGCCGTCGTCTTATCGCCCCTCTCACTGAGAACTCGTGTTAACGCCACCCGAACCACCCCGTCTGGTCCTGAATATTTGTCTTTCCAATCCATCACAATTAATAGTAATCTGTGAACCCAATATCCCTCTATTCTTAAATTACCAATTTAATTAACAGTGATTAATACTCCCATTGAGTAATTATAAATCTAGGCGCTTAACGTCAGTCTTTAATATTTAATCCTTAATTTTACCTGTTAACTATTGCTAATTATTATATTTGTGTAAAGTAAAGTTTATTTTGAGTACGTGTGTTTATTTTTGGCTCCTCCCTTTTGACGTACCCTTGGCAAGACTTAAATTAACCATATCTTCGGCTAATTTATTCAACCTGTATTATGCACTCTTAGAATTCAACAATCACAAACCTTCCCCAAATAACAAGTGGGACTTTTATAGTGAGAATCCTGGCTACGGCACAACCCGCCTCTAACTAGCTTTCGCACGTTCAGTAGGAATTAAAGCCTACCTATTTATATATATATATATATGTATATATATATATATATATATATATATATATATATATATATATTTGATCGTAGGATTGAGTCATAGGGTCAATACCACCGACTTAAACAAAAGCGGGTTGTCCAGATCAAGGACTAGAATAATTATTGGACCAGACTATGAGCAATTCTACGACAAATCATATAAGTTTAAAGGTTTTCAAAGGCCGTGACGATCTCAGAGAGGATCCAGAATCTTTGGGAAGAAGATTCAGAAATCACAAGAAAGGGATTTTAGCGTTTTCATTGAGAAAAACGACGGCTTCGACCAAGGATTTAAAAACCAACTGCTAAACGACGACATTATCACGATGATACATAGGACTCCTACGCATATATATATATATATATATATATATATATATATATATATATATATATATATATATAATCGTAGATTGAGTTATAGGGTCAATACCATCGACTTAAACAAAAGTGGTGTGTCCAGATCAAGGACTAGAATAATTATTGGACCAGACTATGAGCAATTCTACGACAATCGACTTGATCTCAAATTTCTGAATATTTGATTTAATTTCTCTTCCTGTATTTCCCTTTCAGTGGTTCTGGCCTGCCACCTTGGGTTAGTGGAGTGCGATGCGTTAATTTGACTGATATCATCCACGTATTGTATATTGATACACTCCAGGGTTATTGAGGGCGGAAGATCAGCCGTGTATATCGCTAATGCACCCCTCTTAAGTGACTGTTTTTTTTTAGATAGAAGGTCGGTCCCTCGTGGTCCTTGATAGAGATGTAGGCTTTCCTACTGGGGATATAATCGGCCAACATTCTTTTCATCTTGATGCCGATACCCAGTTGAGTGAACTTATAATTGATTTCTTTAACCCAGACCATGTCGAAGGCCTTCTCGACATCGTGGATGACGGCGTCCACGTACGCCTTTTCTGCTTTGGCCTGCACAATTTTTTCCTTTATTATTGCTATTGCCTTTGTTGTGTATCTTTCCTTACTAAAACCATACTGATGTATGCTTTATTTATCGTTTTCTTCTAGAAAGTTGACTAATCTTGCGTTTAGTATTTTCTGGAAAACATTTCCAAGAAAGTTTAACAGTGAGATTGTCCTATAGATGGAAACCTGTTGGGGTGTTTTCCCTTGTTTCAGAAGGAACATCATCTTCGCTGGTTTGACCTTTTCTGAGTACGCTCTTATATTAAGGTATGCGTTGAATAGGTCTTTTATGGCCCTCATAATTTTTTTGGGTGCCCTCGCATAATAAAATTTCATGAGGCCTGTTTTCCAAGGAGCCTTTTGCTTAAATGTTCTGGCGGCTTTTTTTAGTTCCTCTACAGTGATGTTTTGTCCTATTCCTCCGTTCTTCCCTAATCTATAGTGCGCTCTTTCTGTTGTGTTTATTCTTTACTGGTTAGTTCGTAGGTTTCTGTAGACTTTTTCCCGTGTTTCTCTATCGTATCTCTGGTTATCTTCCTCTTCGATGTTATATACTTTACTCCAATGTTCTTTAAATTTATTCGCTATTTCTTCATTATTTCTTAGATATTCCCCTTGTTCGTTCTTTAATTGAATTGTTTCTTTTGGTTGTCTTCCATTTAACATACTTATTAGTTTCCATGCTTTATTTGGTTGTTCTATGTCTTTAATTTTTATTACGAAACTATCCGTTCTCTTTTTTGCTGTTCCTCTATGAAGAAGATCATCTCTTTTTTTAGGCGATTCAACTCTTTAATTTTTTGGCGATGTGTAACCGTATCTTTAATGTCTGCATAACTTGTGGGGGATGCTTCTATCTGATTATTCTTACGCACTGTTCGTCCGCTTTACTGATTTTTTCAAATAATGCATCCGTTATTTCCTCTAATTGTTTCAGGTTCTTCCCTCCCAATTTGGGTTGAATATAACTTTCGACTATTTTAGTATATGTATACCAGTATGCCCTTCTGTATGACTTTCGAGGTTTTATTGGAACCTAGATTGGATTCTGGTTAATTGTATCCAAAATTCCAATGTGGTTGCTACATAAGACAAGGACTTGTTCCATATATACCATGTTAGGGAATTTGGGATTTGTCAGTACGATGTCTGGTTTGGTTGATGCTCCTCCGGTAATATAGGTTGTGAATTCTGGTCCTGCTCGTTCTAAGATATTTCTTGTGAACAAGAGTTCTAGGTTTCGTCCCGTGTTGTTTTTGCTCCGTTAACCGGATTCCTGCAATCTTGCATTCAAATCTCCCAGCAATATGGTTGGATCATTCTTATTGAATATTTCCATTAGTGAGTGGATCGGAATTTAAGCGTGGCCTGGTGGTTGGTACGCCGCTTCTATCGTGAGTGGAGAGTACTCTATTTCCACTACCAAAGCAACATACGCCTCATCAACCTCTCATGCCTAATCGTATCGTATTCGGCTGAATCGGTAAGCGAAAGATAAACTCTAACCTACTTCCGACGCACAACCAGAAAACCTCACATCAATAGAGATATACTACCATGTAACAATAAACACAGGCTAAAAGGAAGAGGACAAGATTCTCAAAGCCATTATACTCCGCAAAGTTTCTCCAGCCAACCCCGAGCGTAAAATAAACTTAGTCATATATTACAAGATCAGAAAACATGATCCCTCGTTATGAAGAACAGTCGTCTCCCAGCAGGGAACTCCCTACAATAGGCCAACCTAATGTATGAATACTTGTGCAATGTCGGTGACTGCGTTCACCGCAACTCTACATACTTAGTAATGACTTCTACAACCTTGTCGCGCAGGCTGACAATGCACCTTCAGGACATGGTATCAAGCGACATGCGGCAAGGAATCATCCGTCAATTACGAGAGAAATGCTCACCAAAAACACCTCTATCATCTTCCGTGATCCTGACCACCGAAGACTCCTCATGGTTGAGGCAGTTATGATCTCCCAACGTGAAACCTTCAATCAATACACAACTGCAACCAGAGACTATCCTCCCAACGACTTTCAAACAGAATTTGTTTACTCTCACTCTTGTGCCCAAGTGTGACCACAAATTTTAAATTTTGGTTGAGGACAGGATATTGACGGTGTCATTCCTTCAACATGACACCTTTTTTGCAAACTAACCCTTTTAGACTAAGGTTGGGGCATGGAGTATTTTCTTGTTGGAATATTACACGATCTGATATGTCATGATTAAAATTTCGCCTAAGGAAAGTAAAACTCTGGTCTAACATGCTTGTATACGAGGGGTGGTCAATATACTTTGCAATTCAGATATAAGGAAACGAGATATGAGGAAAAGGGTTTTATTATTTTTCAATATAACTACCCTTGACTTCATTGCACTTGCTCCACTTACCTCTGTGGCTTCGATTTCCCGACAACCAGAAATCAACCGACTGCTGTTAAAGCCACTCCCTAAAAGCGAGCTGGACATCTTCATCGTCCTCAAACCGGCGAACGCGCAGTGCAGCCATGAGCTGGCGGAATAAAAAGTAGTCGCTAAGGGCAAGATCTGGACTGTAGGGGGGATGGTTGAGCTCCTCGAGTCCACACTCGCGCTTGGCAGTTTGTTTAACTCTGGCCTTGTGGACTTTGACGACGTTGAAGTCGATCATGGGGCGTGAAGTTTCTAGGTACCCAACGGGCAGAGACCTTGGTTATAGCCAAATTGTCGTGGATGATGTTGATAACACTTTCATGTGATATTCCAAGTTCTCGCTCGATTTCTTCGACCTTCACGCGTCGATTTTCGAGGATCATCCTCTCCACACGGGCCATATTGTTCTCGTTGGTCACGTCTAACGGGCGTCCTGGACGGGGGTCATCTTCAAGGGACTCACGACCATGGTGGAACTCCCTATTCCAGCGAGCAATGGTTGCATAGAAAGGGGCTGTCGGTGTACACTACAACCATGCGTTCATGCATCTCTTAGGCATTTTGCCTTCTTTCGTCAAAAGTTTGATCACTGCGCGGTGCTCAACCTTCTCTATTGTTGAAAAGTTTGTGACTGACGATCGGCAATCAGCTACTGCTTTTTAAGTAGACGAGGCAAGGGCGTGTGGCTACAGCTCCTGACTTGTCATAACTTTTCCGATCACACCACAAAAACTATCCCCCTTCCTCTGTTTTGCTCTACCGTTTCGCAAAACTTATTCACCGCCCCTCGTATCTGTTGGAATTTATTCTGCCCTCACAAGTGAATAACAATCCTAGACCTGGAGACAAAATGCAGTGCCAAACCATTATAGTAGCACCTCCAAATTTGACTGGTGGGATAACACATCTCGGATCATAAGCTTTTCCAACTCTTCGACAAAAATAAACAGCCTCAGGGGTTCCAAAGATCGAAGGAGAACTAATACTTTAATGATCATATTTGCTATCCAATAAAAATATGTATAAGCGTAATAATTTGTTCGAAACTAATGTGGAGAAGCTAACTTAAAGTTGTTTTCATCAGACCAAATAACTTTATTTTCCTATTGGACCTCATCCTTCCACCATTCCCCCTTGAAAGTGGTAGTTGAGGTCTGCTTCACCCTGAATAATACCAGGTTAACCCATGGTTACATTATGTTAAACGGGGTTTCTCTAATTTAATGTGTATACCAATATGGATGAATCCCGAAACAAGTCACGAAAGAGAGTAAAGAAAGTGTAAAGAGAGGAAAAGTGTTGGGAAGACGAACCACAGATTAACCTGCAGCCATCAGAACCAATGTCCCAATACTTATTTGCACCCTTTTTTACCTTTTCGCCAATTAAATATAGTAATCTCGAGGGTATCTTAATTTTTTTTCTCGTTAACAAAATATCATAATATCTCAGTTTTATGATAAGATTTCATATCTACGAGTTGGAATATATATTGCAATAATATTTAAATGCGTCCAAATGTTAGTTCCACCTCACTCAATATGAAGGTTTGTGAGAATATTTGATGGAGAAATATGAAAGTATAAACTAAGCTTAGTCCTTTGATCATTTGATTGAGAGAGCGCTCAAATATTTGGAGAGATACACCGGAACAAATGGCATGATAAATAATTTATATGGCGATCTCCAAGCCAAAACATTTTGGTTATTTCTTGAATCCATGTTCTTTCAAAGTGAAATAGAGGAATTTGTCTTTGGGATTTTAATTTAAAATAAAATGAAAGCAACAATTATGCCTGCAATTCCATGAAACCTAGAAGATAGTACTGGTTAGGGTTACTGATATAATAAAAAAATTTAAATAGCACATAGGCGTAGAACTACCGCCTAATACCTCTGCCAATAGGTTTTGATGAATAATGTAAATACCCCTTGCTTGTTTGTCTTATTTTACAAATTAATTCACAATGTTATTGCCGAATTTAGATAGGACATTGTGGAGAACTTGGCCTCGGGCAGATAAAAAGTATCTTAGATTTGAAGCCAATTCATATTCGAAAGGGCACTCTGGATCCCTAATATATTATCTTTGTTATCCCGATATAGGGAATCTTTTGACATTTATGCTAATATTGAAAAAAGTAATTGTCTAGTTAAATTGAAAACCACAGAGATGGACAACCTTTGACAGATCATGACCCGAATCTGTGAGATGTAATTTCATATTAGATGAGGCAACTTTTCCCAAGTAATTGTATAAAAGCGGCGAGTCTTAGAAAATTGAAACTGGCACCAATGTGGCATTTAAGATTTTTTCAATATTTTAACGGTGAAAGTTATATCCGGAGAAATACAAGATACGGATGTCATTATCGATGATCACCTGTTTCTCTCTAATTCTATTACAAATGAAGATAAGCACATGATTCATTTTCAACCGGTTGTGCAATTACGAAAAAAAGTTTTAATGACAATAACGTTTCCTTCTACGAGAAATGGCTTCACAATGATTTTGCTTTCTGTGGTAGCAAAGATTGTTTAAGCAACGAAATGAGGTAGTTGGAATATGACAACAAGTGACCTTCTGTACTTAACTTTAGCAGAGTTTAACTCCGAGAATTAACTGTTTATCAACACAGGTTATTTTCTATAATACCATGTGTTATTTCTAGTAGAAACACCTAATAATTCCACTACAACCACGTGGTAGTTCCAATGCTACAACGTGATATTGCCAATGCAACTACAAATTATTCCCAGTAAAACAAAGTGTTATTTCAATTACAACAATGTGTGAATTCTAGTACAACTACATATTATTTCCAGCACAACTACGTATTTATTTCTATTAACACTATGTGTTATTTCCATTAGAAACACTTGCTATTTGAATGGCAACCATGTGTTAATTTTACTACAACCATGTATTATTTCCAGTAAAACCCCTGTACTATTTCCACTACGACCATCTAATGGAGCGACGTGTTATTTCCAGTACAACTTCTTATTACTTCGAGTACAATCATGGGTTATCTATAGTACAGACACGTTTTATTTCTAGTAAAACCATGTATTATTAATATTACAACTACGTATTATTTTCGGTACAAAATCGTGTTATCTGAAGAAAACTACGTGTTTTTGCTGTACAAAAAGGTGTTATTTTCACTAGAACCTAGTTTTATTTCTATAAAATCACCCATTATTTCCAGTACAATTAGCTGTTATTTCTAGTATACCTTATTATTTACAGCACAACTACGTAATATTTATAGTAAAATCAGGTGAAATTACATTAAACCAACAGGTTTTTAATAGTAAAACCTTTTTATTTGCAATACAACCACTTGTTATTTCCGGTAAAATCATGTGTAGTTACCAGCATAACTTATTATTTCTATTACAACCATTTGTTATTTCCTGTAAAATTACCTGTTATTTCTAGGCTACCACCTGTTATTCCTGTACAACCACCTGTTATTTGCAGTACAACCCTTGTGTTTTTTCATTAAAACCATGTATTATTTCCAGCACAACTCTGTAATAATTCCGTTTCAACCACATTTTATTTCTAGTTCAACCAAGTGTTATTTACACTACAACTTTGTATTATTTCTAGTAAAACATATTATTTCCAGCATAACACCCTCGTGCTGTTTTCAGTACAACTATGTGTTATTTTACGTAAAACATATGTTATTTTCAGTACAACCATGCGTTATTTCCAGTAAAAGAACGTGATATTTCTAGTACAATATGTGTTATTTCCAGGATAACCACGTGTTATTTCAGATACAACTACTTGATATGCTTGGAAGACTAATTCCGTGTATGTAAGTTTAGGTTAAGGGACGAGACTTGTCTAACTTGGAGTAAAAATCGAGTGGCAGATGAATGAAATAGTGTTAGTAGTCATGTGATGTAAGCGTCCTCCTCGAGGAGTTTTAAGAATAGATTAGATTGATTTAGGAGGAGGATGCTAGGTGGGACTGAAGTAGGGGATGGTAACATGAGCTGCCACGTGTCGGCTATTCATTAGCTTTTTTGCAACTTCCTTCTATTCTTATCTTTTTATGTCATTTCCAGTTCAATTTATTTTCCACATCTAAGATGAAACTGAACCTTTTATTTATTTTGTAAACTCCTAGCATTAGTTATGAGATATCTGAAAGAAATTACACAGAAAACGTGAGATTCTTATTTGAAAACGTAAAAGAGATAGAATACGCGTTCGTACCAGCTGTAGCGTATCATTGGATGATCATACCAGTTATGCTGAAACAGTTTCCACCAGACTGTGTGAGAAGAAGAACAGTGAGGGCTCACTTGAAGATGATTCCAAATCGTTTTTGTAAAGCAGGATGCAAAGATAAATCTGAGCTCATGATTATTCTGCCAGGAGAGCCATTGTTTTTTTATAAGTATTATTGCACCTTACTATATACATAACGACCATTTTTTATAAAAATGAATAAACAATTTAGCGATAATTTCAAATAAAACTGACCCACTAATATATTAATTATATTATTAAAATATTAAATACGCATATAAGAGCATAGGTTAACGTTTACTGACTGTAAGGACCAATCGGAATATGTAAAATTCCGTGTACGACTTATTAAACCTTTTACACGGAGGGTAACAAGGAGCTATGGAGCCTTTAATGTAAATTTATCGTACGAAAAGTCATATTTCCCAATAATTATTAACATTATCATGAATTCTATTAAACTTATAAGCCATAGCCAACGAGGTCATCTCCCTTAAAATAAACCTGGTTCTGAGCGGAACTTTTAAGATCTTGCAAAATCCCTTCAATTCATGCTGATTCCCTAGTGTGGGTTGAGGTTTTACGAGTATGCCGTATGTCAGATGTCATTTGCAACATAGGTTGCTACGTTTTACTTGACACCCCCTAGGGAGGAACTCTTAAAAGAATTACATCCTACTATAAATTCTCATGTCTTCATACTTTTTCGACTCGTTACTCTTCCCCTTTCTCCACATTTTCCTCTCATTACTTTGCTCCCCATATCGTCGGTCCTTCCCTCAGGCAAAAAGCTCATTTGGCCTCCAGCGTTGTTCATTAAAAAAAACTAAATGCTTTTCCCTTGCTGCGATCACTGAGTTAGTGGTAAAGTTGAAGTCTGAAAATCGCCACGCGACTCTGGTTTTCCGAGGTGTCAAAATGCCTTTGACAAAGTGTGGAGGAAGATCTGCAGTAAAAAATACTGCGATTTTGTACCTCAACCCTATTCTCAAAAGAATGATGTGTGATTATATAATGGGAAACACAGCATTCGTGCAAATAAAAAGTTTTAATGGCCCTGAGTTCGACGTCGAGACCGTGGTGCGCAAATGATCCAGTGCAAGCCCCCTGCTCTATAACATCTTTACTATTGACCTTCCTCAGCCTCTCAAAGAAGGGACGTTATAGGTCCAATTTTCCGATGATATTTTGATGATAAGTACAGCTCCTTAGAGAAATATGGAGTTTATGGCCTGAACTATGGCAGTGCAAATCGAAAACTATTTTAAGAAAAGATTAAAGATATCCACCAATCCCTTAAAGTCCATAATCTGTCTATTATTTTGACGACCTCTTGCAGACATCCATGAATGGGGTCAGCATCACATACTACACGGAGTGGACGGCGCCATAACTTTGCATAACAGAACTAAACATATCTGGTAGGCCATCGAGAGGCACCTCTCTCTCGAGCTTACATTTGAGCACATTAATATGGGTAGCATCAGACAAAAAAAGGCATTTCTAAGCAGCAGACGGTTATAGACAACGACACAATCTCTCTTTTTACGTAAATATTCCATTTACCTACGCATAACAATAAGCACAACAAGGAAAAACATTTTTTCCTATTAATATAGAGCCAAATAAAATCAGGATTATTTAGATTTATATTTATCATCAAATAAATACTTAACTTTTAAAGGATCAAAACAGGAAAACTACAAAACTACAACATACTCTATCCAGAATCTGGAATGAAACACAAATAATAACTTCACCATAGCAGCGGGAACCTAAGGTCCCTTTTTATAGAGGATTGAATTTTCTTCTCCTTTTACCTTCGCCTCTAAAAAATATTCGAAGAAAGCCAGAGATACCCTTTCAGTAGGGAACTATCCTTGCATTTTGCTTTTTAATATCTTTTCTATTTTAATCAAAAATTTCCCCATATCTATCTGTCTAAACTACTACTATTATATATTTCCTCAATTTATACGTCAACTGTGCATACATGAATAATAATATTTTCAAATAGCAGTAAAAGAAAGTATTTGTGCAAGAAAGAACAAAGAATTAAAAAAAAGTATTTCTCAGTTTACTTTACTATATTATTATACATACCACTTTTTGACGGATCTAGTATAACAGTATTAACCATATATTTGGGTTTGCAGGACTCTCATCTCAAACACAGTTCCCAAATTTTAAAATTTAAGATAGTTTTAATTTCAAATCACTTTTTGTTCATTGCTTTTAGTATTCTTCCTTGGGGTTCGTCAAAATCCTGTTTTTATCGGATCAATATTTCTAATAAATTTGAGGCTCACTTTGTTCAGCAATTAATAATCATCTCATCTTGAATTTGGCGACGTTGTTCCTGAGAGGAATAGATGTTCAGATTTGTTGATTTTCAAAACTGAAAAATTTGAAGAATTGTTGATTTGTTGGGTGACTTTAAAAATTAGTCTTACTTTGAACAGCCACATAAGTTGTAAACGTAAGTTTGATTAGACTTATCTAGGCCAAACCAAGTTCATAATAAGCTAAAGAACGTCGTTCAAGAGCCATTGCCTCTATCACTCCTGGTATTTGGAAAATGTCATTGAAAACCATTATCTTTCTATCAATCATTGTGTAGTATGCAAATTAGTTTATTTTGAAATCGCAATTTAATTAAATATAACTAAAGAATTTAGTATTTTAAATAAATTTCATTTTAACTTGTTACTGTAAGGCCTAATATTAGATGGTTGTTCAAAATCGGACGCATTGTGACTGATTACCGTATAAAGAAAGTAAACATCTTAATTTAGTTACAACATCTTCTACATTAGTTTCAATAATAATATATAGAGGCCTCGTTTTGTTTAATACTTTTATACTAGTCTCTATATTTAGGATAAAGTTCAAAATAATTTCTATATACTTTAATATGCAATGTGATACCTTTTACAAATTCTTTTCCTGAATAAATTCGATTCATCATTTAAATAATCACTTTGTGCCGCTTCTTACCCTCATAATTTGTCAACTTTCAATAAATTACCTGATTTGACAATTTTCACTCACGGAATGGAAAACGAATATTTTATTTGGACTCTAATTATATAGCGGTCTAATACATAATTACTTTCAGAACACAAAAAATATACGAAAATCTTATCTTTTGATTATTAAATATACTTATTCTCCTAAATGATATCAAATACAGGAAAAATTCAAATAATTCTACCATTATATCAACCACTGAATCCTGATTCATAAATGTATCCCAGATGAAAATGCAAATAATTGCATTTCTACACAAACTAGTAGGAAAATAATTAAAAGTTATACGTGATCATCACTTTCTAATGACTTTAGTAAATTCACGATTCCTCATGTTTTTGTACTAATTTGATTCATCGTGTAGAGTCGCATATATATGTTTTGGGGTAAATTTAAAATTCATAAAAAAGTTTAAATTTTCCTTAGCACTTTATTAAATTTAAGATAATCGTTAATATAATAAATAAATAATAATATTATAATATTACTAGTCCGAGCAAAAAAAAAGAAAGAACCTTGGATATCCATTGGTCACTCAATGAATCTTTCGAAAGAAATTAACGTCCGGTATCGGCCGCTGTCTGGAGAAAATATTCACCATCTTGGAGAAACATGACAGCAATATAGGCGAAAAAGATTGTAATATCATAACTTAGTAGCGAAAGATTATAAAAATCATACTAAAATATGTTTGGTAAAGGTATTTTTTTAAAAATACAATCATAACTCAATCCTCATATGGTAATATTACGAGTAGAGAAATTCAATGATTTTTAGGATTCCAAATTTAGGCGTCGACTTCCCTGCTTGTTCACGTGTATCTTTAAACTATGTCAGGTTTATTGAATTCAGGGTCATTTACTATACGCTGTTAAAATATCAAGATAATATAGCAGTATAGACCAATTTTAGAATATAAAATGGCTTAATTACAAAGGAAATTTGAATGCCAGAAGCTCTCTCTCCCTTAAGTAGAAAAAATTGTATTTTGTTGGCTAAGACAACGAATTATGTACTCCTAATTATTTTTCAAATAGTATTCTTTTTATTAAAGGGAAATTTCTCAAAGTAAATAATATCTTTTTCAATCATCATTTGCTAAGAAAATTCTTTTACTCCTTAGTGTTATTTCTTACAATACAAAAAGTGAGGGAACAAAGGACCAAAGAATAATGTATATTAAAAGCTGAAGAAATTTTTATTTAATTCTCAAAAAGTGAGATTATCAATTGTTGTTAATTATATATCCTTTACAAAGACATATTATGGGAGGATGGTTAGCAGGATATCGGTACGTAAAGTCCTAATGATTAGAAAAAATGATTAAAAGAATTTTGATCTTATCTTAAATAATTAGCGCGATGGAAATAACGTCTTCTAACTAAAGCAAAAGAGACGGTGAGGAACGAATGGAAAAGCGAGGTGAATAATGGTGTGAACGGCGGTTAAGCTGACATTGTTTTGTAGTGGTATTAATATCTAAAATAATTGAATAAAATTGACTTATAAAGATAGATACAACAGTATCAGTGTGTGCGAAGGGTGAGAAACACAAGTAGAACTTGAATTGATAAGGTAAATGAATGTTGGTGAGTAAAATGAGTGACTACGGAACAAGTGGATGATCTCGTGTAGAAGAGATAGGCATGAAGGTAGTTTGTGTGGCTCGTGCTTGATCCAAAATAAAAAATGGAATTGTGCTTGATAGGGCATAATATTGATGAGTTTGAAGAAATAATTTTATCGGCATTAACGCAAGCCATCAAATTTCTTTGAGTTTTCTTTCGTGGGTCTTGAATCCTACATCCAAATTTTCAAATTCTGTTAATTAGATTTGGTAGAAATTAAAATATACACGGTATATGTCCACATATCTCCTTTGCTCATGTGTGAGTGCTATTAATACAGTAACTGAACAATGTCTTAGCAATAATTTTTGTGTGTAATTAAGTAAAATTAAACTCTTTATACAATCTCAAATTGATTAAACCCAACCATACGCAGTATATTATTTTTAAGCTCTAAAGTTTGATGTATAAAAAGAAAAAGACTCTCCCAATATTTTCCAGACCGCTTATCATATTATGTTGTTTCATGTGAAATGTTCATTTTGTACAGTGTGAAAGAGAACGCTAAACAGAATGGTTCCTGATGAAAATAACTTATGGCATACTCAATTGAAAGTTTTTAAGGCATTCTAACGCCTTCAACAGGAATGGTATCTTAATAATAAATTAGAATAATTTTCAATTATTACTCGCAAGTGAAGTTAAGTGTAAACTCTCTTGAGTGGTGGCCCAATTAGACTCATGTCTCGAGAGACTGAAGGTTCCACGTGCTCGTTTCTGACATATGTATCACTTCTATTGTCTTGAGGATGATTTTAGGTGTTTTATATCGCCACGAGGATTTCACAGTCATGTGCTTGAAGTACAGTATTCGGTAAACTCTAGCTCCATGGTAACCTCTTCTATGGTCTTGATGTATGCAAGAATAATTTGTAGATTAAACATTTCCTAAAGTTTAGATTCGTGGGTTGATTAGATGTTAAGAAACGAAGTGTCGTTAGCTGGATTTGTGAGAAAGATCATATATAGGGTCTTTCATTAAGGTCGCTCAATTTTTAAATGCAACTAAAACAAGTTGTGTGTAACATATGCACTCAATTTATTTTGAATTTAAAAGTACATTTTATGGCATTAAGTGTGGTATATGAGGTCGTTCAAATGTCTGCCGCGGCTTCGCTTGGTAGAATATATTCAAGAGGCCAAATTTTCGATTACTTTGTGGCATAAATCTGACTGAATTTGCTGCATGGTGTTCGTTATGTTCATTTTAAAGACATAAACTGTTTTCGGATTATTTGCATGGGCCTGCGATTTAAGGTAGCCCCCCAAAAAGTAGTCTAATGTCATTAAATCGCATGATCTCGGTGACCTGTTGACGTCAACGCCGCGCGAGATGATCCTGCCGTGAAATCGCTGGTGCAAAATGTCTATCGCTTAGTGCGCAGTGTGGCACATAGCGCCGCTCAGTTGCGACCACATGTCGTCAGTATCCATATCAGGCATATAATCCAGTTGATGACGGACACGAGAAGTTGCTTATTATCGATCTATAGGTCTTGCTGTTGACGTTTATGGCGATCCCATCTTCGTTCTCAAAAAAAATACGGACCGATGATTACGTTAGACGAAAATCCGCTCTAAACAGTGACTTTGTTGGGATGTAATTGGTGCTGGTGTATCTCATGTGGATTGTTTTCGTCCCAAATCCGACAATTTTGCTTGTTCACAAATCCATTCATCCAAAAATGGGCCTCGTTCTTGAAGATGATTTTTTGGGGCAAATATGGGGCAACTTCCATTTGCTCTAGAGCCCAATCAGCGAACACAACGCGTTATCTATGGTCGTCTACCTTAAGTTCCTGGAAAAGATGGATTTTGTTCGGATGTAGACCCTACGCATAATCTGCCAAACTGAAGTCGCAGAAAGGCCAAGTTCTTGTGACGACGAGAAATTGACTGCCTCGGATTTTCCCGCACACTCTCATTCACGGCAGCGATGTTTTCAGCAGACCTTGGATTTCGGCGATGTAAGAGTGTTGGCTGATTGTCGATCGACCCTTTTGCCTCGAATTTGGCCACCAAGCGTCGAACAGTGGATATGGCAGCACGATTGTGGCGAGAATAGAAATCACGTAATGCGCGGAACGTTTGTCGAACGGAGCACTGATTTTGATAATAACATTTGAAGATTTGTACACCCTGTTCAACGCTATAACCTTCAATCATGACTTGCCAAGTACTACTGAATAGTTCACAGTGAGTTACCATTTGTGGCTTTAACAACATTGTCACTATTGCCTGATAAAGCTCAAGCGTCCTTGCTGAAAGACCCTTTATGTATTTTTTACCATCTTCACATGCGCGAAAGTTAAGCGTAACAACACCGTGTAGAACTTAAAGTAGGAAATAAAAAAATTCAAGGCGATGAAAAACATGAATATCCGTAACTCTGGATGCAAGAGAAATATACCTACTCTGTGTAACCTCGAATTATTAAGAATATTTGAACGTGACCAAAAAATTAAGCTGCTGAGACAGGTAGGAAAAAGGATTCTAGGAAAATTTCTAATATTTAAACTCAAGCTTGAAATTGGAATAGATAGTCGCTTAATATTCTCCAGATTTTTCTGACAAATTTGGATAGTTTTCCTTTTCTCTTTTCATTTTTAGCCAATCAGCTTTATTTACTTGTTAGTGATTGGTACTCGGAAAAGTTCGGGGTCGAATCAGTAGGTTGTTAGTCATTTTGATTTTTTTATGCTTCCATTTTGGATATATGAAGATGGTAGAGTATGCATGGTGGTTCTTCCTTTAAATATAGGTCCAAGGTATTCATCCACCGCCCGGCTAAAAGATATAGTGTTGTCGATATTTTCTAAAATTATGCTGGATAAATTTGATCTCCAGCGTAGCAATGCAAGGGTTTTTATTATCTGGTTAATAACTTAAGAATTCTCTCTTTATTATACTTTTATTTTATCCTTTGTCCTCTAAAATTTCATAGGCAGTTAACTTTTAAATGTCTCTCTGCATATCTAATATATTTGCTCCAATAACTCCTATTTATTGGACCTAAAGTTTCGAAACAATATTTTAGGTCCTTTTATATTTTATCAATCTGTATTATATTTATTTTTGAAATGTAGAGGTAAAAGATACTATGCTAAGAATAAAAATCCGGCAAATGATGTTTCAAACGATAGCGAGGGGCTTCATATTTTCCGTTATAGACAAAGTTTCTAGGTTACATCGCTATTTCTAACTATAGGATTGCGGCAAATGGATTCGTACAGTATTTATTTCATTTATTCTATATTTGTTTTTATTTATTGTACAAGGATTACCATCATCATAATCCTCTAACACGTTCACAAAAAAATGGTGTTGGCGTGCATTAAATAAGCTAATCAGTATCTAACCTTTTTCATCCCGTTTTATACTATCAAGCACTCGACCACCGATTAGGTTTTTCAGCCCAATTTTGCTTCTCTTTTGAGTCAGCGCTGTTTTTAGTGTTTGTAGCGAGCTTGTGCTATCTTTGCATTAAAAGCGAACAGTTATGGCGTCATACATTACCAGCATTATTTTTGCCTTTATTTGTTGTTTTATCTATTTTATTCGAGGCTCATTCGTCGGAAGAAACCCCTAAGCACGTCCATTTACCACCTCCCTTCATGCGCTCCCAAATATCATACACAATATCATCTACTGGATTATAATCGCTCAACTTGTTTTATCTCAAGCAGCTATTCACATATTTAACAACGTCTTTCTACCGTGTCTACCCCTATACACACAAACTCGTCCATTAGGTATTTTCATATGCCTATATCTATGTATTATTCTTGCATCTCCATACCATCTAAGAACTCTGCTTCACAACCTGGTTTACTTCTTTCTTTCTCATTTCATAAAATACTCTTACTCTCATACTCCAAAGCTAGCATAATTACGTTGTCATATAGTTTCGTTACGATTTAGTATCCATTTAAACTTCACCATTCAAGCACGATTTGGCGTCTGTAAACATGTTTTCCATTAATTAACGTCCTGGTGGCATATCAGTACCAGTGAACCAATATATATATATATATATATATATATATATATATATATATATATATTTATATATATCTCAGATGGTTAAGATTTGCACTTGTTTTTGGTCAACACTTAGTCTCTAATTCACACGACCTCACCCTCACACCCCTAAACTATCACCTCAACATTTTCGGCATTTACTTTCAGCTGCCTCTTCACACATACCTGATTAAAAACTTCCCTTAACTTTTCAAATCACATTTCCTTCAAAACCACTAATACCATCTGTAACACCAGCTTCTTCCTTCATATGAAGAGCCCATATCCCAATATGCTTGATCAAATTAACTCTACTACCATTACAGAAATAAGAAATGAATAAAACATTCTGTAATTCTATAATTATAGTTACCATGTTTTGTAGAAAGGAGCAATGGATCCTAGGGTCCACGCCTTTGAAAACTGGACCGCAGTTAAGAATAACTATGGTCGTATTACACAATAAATAAAAATAAAACAGAAATTGTCTATATTTTTGGCCCCATGTATCTAATTACGTTAGGTTAGAATACCATCGGGTCATTTTAAGTTTGTTCATTCATGGCTGAAATAAAAGTATTTGGATTGTTTATATCATAACATATAAATTTAAATTTTTTAATTTCTATTTATAAAGTTAAATTTTTAATTTAATAAAAAGATTTTTTTTTTATTTGAATGTTTTGCAATATTTAATTTCAAAACTAATTACTTAAGCAAATGAAGTAAATCTTGTGTCAGTCTCTATTGAATTAAATTTATTAAAAGCAAAGTTCAATAAAATGTGTGAGTAGCCAATAATCAAATACTATTAAGGTTGTTTGACTGTTCAGAACAGTGGTCTGTATATTTTACAATTTGATTAATTTCCTTCGTATCAATTGTAAAACAGAGGAAAGAACAAACCCAGAAAGATATGTTGACACAAATCAAAGCAATAAATAGATAAATAAAGGTGTTCATTCTCTGAGGACTTGTACGTAAAGCTGCAAAAATTTGTGATTGACTTTTCATCTAAGATATTCCACTTTCAAATATTTCACTTCAGAAATTCATTTTGGAAATCCCCATCGTTTTGGGGGAAACTGAACCCTTGACTGAACACAACAATAAATTAAACTAGCCATGTAGACTTTAGTAAAACATGGCATAAATTCAATCTTCTGTGTTGTAAAACGCTAGAAAAACTTCTATTATTAAAATTTGGGAAGCACATGTTCTTACAGCTAGTAAAGTTAATTGTGGCAGTTTCTAATGCATTGCAATAATTTTAATTTGATTCATGCTTTCAGTTTCTAATTTGGCCCTAATAGTTTACCAATAAATTCATACTCTTATGGGTTTTGTTTTTCTTTCTTTTAACTGAAGCTAAATAGGTAATACTTCTTTTAGGGGCGCACGCTAGGCGGCGCTATTTTTCGGCTAAAATTAATGTGAGTGGCTCTGCACGTTTATCGAAATTATAAAGACGATAACACCGCCTACTTTAGGCTATTTGCGCCAAAAAGTTACATTTTTTAGTTACTTATGAAATGGTGGGCTTCTCTTCCATATCCCCCCCCCCACACTCTGCCACTTTAAAAACATGCGTAATATTCCTAATTCAAAAGGTTAACATCAGATTTGAATGCAAAAGGCGATTGCTAAATGTCGGCAGCCCTATAGTCGTCTTAAATTACCTAATAAATAATCCCTTCACGACAAAACGAACCCATCTCCCTCTTTCACTACATATTATAATCGAGCTGCGCTTCTTTTCCACATCTGTTGCAAGTCTTGACTTTTAAAATGAGGCCAGGATGTATGCATAAGTCGATTAAATTGTCAAGGAATTAACAAAAAGTAGTATTAAGGTAAAACAAACCAAATGCACAAGAATCATACTTTTTTACCTGCTTGGCTTCAGGTTGCCAATGTTTGAAATAAGGTCGAAATAAGGGTTGCTAGTGAGTGAAAATAACGGTTTATTTTAACATTAATATAAAACAATGCTCCGTTATTTAAATTTAAATTTTAACCCCTTCAAGGTATAGTACCTTAAAAATATGTACTTCCCGCGCCAAGCGGAAACCATATATACCGACTGGAAGAAGGCCTCAGGTGACTTTTGTATCTAAATGGAATAGGTAAACGCCCCCCCTCGCCCGCTCAAAACAACAACATTACGAAGCAAATAGCAATTCATTACATTACTAAATAATATAATCAACTCGAAGTTCAGATATTTACTAAATAATAAAGAAGAGAAACCCCCAAACAAATAGAACGCCTTGATTGGCCACATCCGAAGCTACTGTCTGACGTCATAAGATCTATATTGTAACCAAACAATAGCACTCCTTAGCGTGTGCTCGTAAACTCGAGTATTACCGATTTATATTATATCGCTACTTTAAGATTATCAATGATGAAAGCAAGGCCAATTCCTAATTATCTACGGTGGGGAGGAATTCACTTATATTCTCGACTTCAAAAGTAATTCTTATCTCATCTTTAATGTCAACTACTCAATGATCTTATTATCTCTTGTCCAGAAAATTGTTGAAAAGACTTACTTTGTTTTTATGTTCAAAGCCTTGCGTTGTTTTCTATGATTTGTTATATTCAGTGGACAACAAAAATACTTTAGTAACTCTATGCTCCATTGTTCTTTATTGCATCCCGATAACATTTTAACTGCCTGTGTATTTCTTTATACATATGTTACAGATTATCATTCTTACACATATTCCATTAAACTTTTAATTATTGTAAAATCACTTGCAAAAACTTTGACATAAGAGCCAGGCCTTTTTCCTCTATTGTTGAGTCTTGATTGAAATCTAAATGAGATACTGAAATTATATTGCCTTCTCTTTTGAATGCCTTAATTCAGAGCCAATTTCTGTCTAAACAAAGAAGTAAAATTTTAGGAAATTAAGCAATATAATATTTCTCTGATTTAAAATATAACATATATTTTACTTTATTCTCCCCAAGTCAATTTAGCATGATGATTTGTAGTTAGAAAAATACATTTTCTAACTCTTCGGTTTTGCCAATCTGAAACCATCAAAGACGTTTTGGTCTATTTGGTTATATTGATTCGTACCTAGAAATTTATTTATAGTAAACAGGTTAAAATGCAAAAGAAAATGGTATCTTAATTAAATTCATTAGGAGGGATAACTATGAGAATATAGAACAGTCCAAAAGAGTAAGAAACTATATACTTTTCCCCAAATTCTAGACAAAACTCTCAGAGAAATTTTGTAAAGAGGTTATTGTAGGTAACGTTGTGAAAATAAAGAAGTGAAAATGTGAAAGATATATAAAGTCAGGTTCTCTTCAAGATCAATTGAACCGGGATAGCAAGTATCTTGTGGAGTACATGGAAACGATACTGGTGAAAGAAAATAGAATTCCATGAATTCTGCATAAGAATGATTTTCGGAAGAAAATAGATGCATGACAGAAGTGCATGACAGAACCAACCTTTATGGAATAGATATATGCACCACCTAATGATGAGATGCTTCATTAGGAATATCAATATATTGAATACTAAATTAAAGGTCCGTGTATAATCAATTGAGAACAGTTCACATGAGGTCAATAGTATCAAATGCAAGCGAAATATCAAGAAGTCACAGAATGGAAGGTTGATCAGCGTTGCCGGAAAGGAGAAAGTGGCTCGGTACATTTAAGAGATCTGATTAAGTGCCAAGTCCTGCCTTCAATAGGCAAGAAAGCTCTCTTTATAATTTAAAGAGGAGAGGCTATTTATAATATAGGCTCTCATCAAAATTTTAAAGTCTGTTAAAAGGAAACGAAGTGCCAAAATTGGGTAGTGCCTTGTAGAGTCATTTGCGATCAGGGGCGGTTTCTTTAGGATATTGAGAATTGCAATCGTCTTTGCATTCTGATGTTCGTCATTCAGACCAGAGTGAGATATTTCAAAATATTGGTAAAGGAAAAAAGAAAGTCAGGGAAGAGCTAAAAATTAAGTATTGCAGATAAAGAGTCAAGGGGGATAGAGGTATTTTGCGACGAGTGAAGGAGGAAAGGACAATGCTTCAGAACGCTCTGGAAGAAGTAAAAGAAGTTGGGATGGATGAGGAAAAAATGCAATTATTTAGTGTCGACGCGTAGAGGAATAGGGTATGCCAGACCAAATATAGGATCTTGTCAGATAATAAGAATGAGAATTCAGAATAAGTTTGAGATTTCAACAAGAGTTTTAAAAAAAGCTTAGGGATTATAAAAAAAATAATATTATAAGAAAATAATGAGAATTCAGAATAAGATTGAGACTTTAACAGAAATTTAATAGAGAGCGATGGGATTATTTGTTTTCTGCAAATATATGGCAGGTTTAAGTCACACGGGCGGACTTAGGTTGGGGAGTCTAGGACTGAATAGCAAGGGGATGGATGAGCCAAGAAACGGATTATTTTTCTCCACTAATGGCACGGGAAGCCTGAAGCCGTCTCTCGCATGCATGTTTGAGTTTCTTTTCAGGGAAGATGGGGAGAATTGGCCAGGAGAAATGAAATAGTGGAGGCAAGGTTGATGGTTCTGGATGAGTGTAACTGGGGAAAAAGAGAGACAAAATCCCTTGTATTCAGCCCTTGGTTTATTAAATAGAGACAATGGTGAGAAGGCTTATTGACATTTTGTGTTGGGGTATGAAGTGGGATGTAGGAAACAAAACTGAATACTTCAGTTATCTGAAATAGTTTCAGTGTTGTAACTTATGTTTAGGCTATGAATCGGGAATACGGAGACAACTAGGTTAGGTTTATTCAGATGTCTGCATGGAGAAAAAAAGAGAGATTTAGGGAGATAATAAATTTTAAATATATCAAGTCTCAAAAATCATGGGTTATTCCAGGGACTTTGAAACCTATCAGAATATATTAATAAGTTTGCAGATTGGGTAGATTAGCTGGGTTTAGAAATTTTGCCGCGGTCCTAGAAGCATCACAACTTGGCATGGCTTAGGGATGATACACGATGACAATCATAGTGAAATGGTCTTCAAAGCCAAGTGCGCAAGCAAAGCTCCGAGTGTTTGGAAATATGATTTGAATGAGAGTGGAAAGAAGGTATTTGGCATTAATTAACTAAACCCATTCCCACTTGCTATGCACCTAGCATCGTGCATAAATAGTAACTTTTTGAGTGAAATTATCAGTAGTAACCGTATTTTTATCTTCTGCCCAATTTACTTGTGAGACATAAATGACAAGGTCTTCAGAAGAGAATAAGTCTCAAATAAATTCATTTTCCACAGAGGTGTAATAGACCTTGCAAACATGGGGAGGGGTTCTTAAGAGCGTGAGGAGCAGTGTTTTGAAAGTGATTTTTCAGTGTGTTGGCAGAGATTTAGCAGGAAGCTGACCACGATGTCGGCTGAAGGATGTCTTCAAAATACTTCAATGTTTAATAATATGGTGAGGAAAGAGGGTGATTTTTTAATTTTATTTCTAATTTAGATATTTTATAGAATTTTAGAACTTCACTACAAAAACAATGATCGTGAGTTGAAAGATTTTAGGTTCATCTTTATTTCAAAATAAACAGGAAAGGGGTTTAAAAGAAAAATTTTAATTTAACAATTAATAAAAGAGTCCTGCATTTGAAAATATTTTTGGCTGTTAATGTTGCTTCAACTTATTCTTATGTATTTTAATCCGCTGAATCCCAAATCTCGCATTAGGTTTTTCAATCAGGACAACCTTTTTTGTAACAACCATTTTTTAAATATTAATATATCTAATATTTATAAGGTAATTATTCAATGTAAATTTTGAATACAATTGCTAAAACGTGTGATAATCTAAAATGAAAAATGAGGAAAATAAATAGGAGCATTATTTCGAAAAAAGATGATTTTAGAGATTTTCTTGTGTTTTTCTTCTGGGGAATCCCTTTTTAAACACCACGATGGTGTGCTAACATATACATATCCCTTCTTTTATGGTAACTTTCCTTCATGCACTTAATGTTACGATGAAACCTTCCCCTTGCTTTTTCTAAAATCTCAACAATTTTCCGGGAAGTACTCGTATGTTATCTTAAAAAATGGCAGTTTTACATTTTCACTGCTAAGATTTAAAAATTTTGTATTAAAACTTCTACAATGGTTTCATACCCTGGGCTTCTATGATGATTCTGAAAAAAATTAAAAGACAGTGCTTTGAAAGTTTGCGATGCACTTTCCCTGATTTCCTCATGACTTTTGTAAAACAAGAAGAGTCACTGATTAGCATGCTTATTTGAGACCATCAAATATATCCAAAGTTAAATTGGCATCACTAATTTTGTAATTGTTTTAACCCCCAAAAGAAATGCCATTCATTCTTCCTTGAATGCTTTCACAAAACTTCTCATTAAACCCAATTTTGGGGGGAATGGACGTGGGGAAAATTTGCTTACGACTGTATCACATTATGAAAACCGGGATTAAATGACTGTTGATACGGGTATACTTGTCATTCATATTTTTTCTCTTAAGCTCTACTATCCAATAAACAGAGGAAGCAGGTATATTTTATGTAGCAATCTTTCTTTTATTGTAATAAAAGCAACCAGAAATTAGAAACTAATCTGAATTCAGAAGAAATATAACAAAGTTAATGGTAATGTAAAATTTATTTTACTTATATTACGCTAGTTGGAATTAATAATCACATTCATTAACTTACCCTTCCTCCTAAGCCATTCACTTTTACTTTCGTTATATCAATATAGCCATAAGTATCATAACCTTCAACGCAATAGCACAATGATCTGGCCACGTTGGTTACCACTACGCCAAATACGAGGAGAGGTCAATAACTTTTGCAATTCGGATATAAAGAAACTAAATATGAGGAAAAGTGTTTTATTATTCTTTAAAATAAATACCTTCGACTTCAATGCACTGGCACCACTTGCCCCTGAGGCGTCGAATTCCCGACAACCAGAAATCTCCGAACTGCTGTTCAATCCACTTCTGGACGGCGAGCTGGACATCTTCATAGTCCCCAAACTGGTTTCCACGCAGTGCAGCCTTGAGTTGGCGGAATAAAAAGTAGTCGCTAGGGGCCAGATCTGGACTGTAGGGGGGAATTTTTGGGCTCCTCGAATCCGCACTCGCGTAGGCAAGCTTGTGCAACTCCGGCCCTGTGGACAGGGGCATTGTCTTGGAAGTTTTGGACAGTGCGTGTCAACTTGCCGCACCGCTTCTGACGTATGCAGTTCTTTAACCCAACCAGTTCATCGGCATAATATTGGCCTGTGATGGTCCTTCCACGAGCCGCATAGTCCCCTAGCAACACTCTTTCAGAATCCGAGAAGATGGTGGCCATGATCTTTCCTGCTGAGGGTTGGGTCCGGAACTTGATGGAGGTCGTAGAGACCCTGTGATTACAGGACAGGATTTCCAGCTTGGTTATGGGATCCCATTGATGGACTCACATTTTATCACCTGTCATTATGTGTGACTCGAATCCCGCCGGGTCTTGGTGGACAGTAGCAGCAGCTCCTCCAAACTTTGAAGACGTTAAAGTCGATTATGGGGCGTGAGGTTTCTAAGGACCCAACGGGCATGGCCAAATTGTCGTGGCGGTTGTTGATAACACTTGCGTGTGATATTTCAAGTTCTAGCTGGATTTCTTCGACCTTCACGCGTCGATTTTCGAGGATCATCCTCTCCACACGGGCCACATTGTCCTCGTTGGTCACGTCTTACGGGCGTCCTGGACGGGGGTCATCTTCTAGGAACCCATGACCATAGCGGAACTCCCTAGTCAAGCGAGCAATGGTTGCATAGGAAGGGGCTGTATCGGTGTACACTGTAACCATGCGTTCATGGATCGCTTTTGCATTCTTGCCTTCCTGGGTCAAAAATTTGATCAGTGAGCGGTGCTCAACTTCTCCAATGTTGAAAAATTTTTGACTGACGTTCTGCGATCAGCTACTGCTTTAAAATATACGAGGCCGGAACGTGCTGCTGCAGTTCTTGACTTGTTATAACTTGTCCTAACACCCCTACAAATAGCCACCCCCCTTCCTCTGTTTGGCCCTACCGATGTTCAAGACCTATTCATCGCCCCTCGTATTGTTTTTAACATCACAGAACATTATGTCTTATTAATTTCAAATCGTTCAACTCTATTTTTCTTAAATTTTCCCTTTTGTATCGATAGTGAGATAGCTGTAATAGAATTTTGTTCTTTCAATATTAATCACCGAGCATGCCATCTCATATGTCTCCCTTATGCAAATCATTATTATCGAATAGGGTAAGTGTACGCTTTCAAATGAACCGGTTGAAAAAATTAACTTAGGTCTTTCATATTCTACCAAACCTCAGTATCTTGAAAATACTAAAGAAGGTTGGTGGGCCGAGTAAAAATATCATGCAATTCATTCATCTCCCTTTCCTTTTGATCCAGTTGGCCAAAATAAAATGTAAAAAAAACTATCCTAACTGATTCCCTATATTCACTCCCTTCTAGTTAAGTGGCGGCTGCCCAGAGCTAAAAAATTAAAAATTTTATTACGATGCTTCTCTAACTGGCCTAAAAATATCTCTCTCTGATTCTATTCTGCACCTTGTAAATCTCTTACTATCTTTTCTGCACCTGTATATACGCAACACTGGGTTAAATCAGGCGTTAAACTTTTCTAAAACAAACAATCTTTTCCATCTCTCGTAGATTCCAGCAGAAGTAAGCTCTAGTTGACTCATGGGTTGTAGAAAGTTATAGATGGCGCACAAGATATAAAAGAACTGTCATATAACAATCTTTTATCAGATTGCACGTAAGGACGAAAAATAAATAGGCATTGAGGAGAGCTTCAAAAAAACACAGAGCGCTCGGTAAGGTTAAGGACATGGCGGGAACGCCTGCTGCCCAGGTGAAAGGAGACAGACTCTAAAGCCCTCCTATACATTTAAAGACTCTCGAGAAAAGGAACAAACCTGAAAGAGAAAAGCTTATAAAATCGCTCTATTGAAAGCGTCAAAGTTAATCTTTACCGACCTTGGACTTATCAAATGGATACATATTAATCTGCCACGCAGAGCGCAATGAATTCCATATCAGCTTTACAAGAGTGAGTATAGTCACTACAAACGATCGGAATTCAAACCATAATTTCCAAACAAATTACAGCCAAAATGAGTCTCATATGTGATCAAATACTGGTGGGTAGAATCACACAGAAAGGGACCAATAAAAACAGAAATCCAAACAAATCTGCCGGGAAGTGTTACCAATGAATTATTTAAATTTTAAAACCACACGTATATTTAAAAAATAGTGTGCACCAAGAAATAAACAGTAAAGCTCATTCCCACTAGAAATTATCTCACTGAGGAGGGGATAGGAGCTATTGAATTACAGATGTGTAACTGCGTGAAAACTAAAATACCCTAAAATAACGGAAAAAAGATGAAATTAAACCGATCACTACAAAAGCTCGCAGATACGAAGATTATCCCAATCACATCAATCATTAAAGGTTAAGACTCCCTGATAAAAACAAGAAAATGCAGCAGCGATGAAGAGACCAAACAGTGAATAATTATAAAAACAAACAACAGTGAACTAAGAGAAACAGTGGAATTTACAAAGGGGAAATACAAATTAATAACATTATGAAACCACAAAATTACACCACAAAATAAACATGAATGCAACAGAGAAAAAATAAACAAAAAGAGAGTGGATGGACCACCAGTCAAGTTAATTAGAAAAAACAAGTAGAAATTCCTAATAACAGAGAGAGTGACTTGATGGTAGAGTTTCCCTCAAACTGCGGAGAAGTTGCTCAGAACGACTGAGTAAATGAAAGATGAATGATAGATAGAAAAATTTAGGCCTCGGGTTAGGAGTTCACATTAAGTAGTAGGTTCAAATAATGAAATATTCCAATCTTTGTCTTGTATCCCCATGCTTGTAGGAAGAATATCAACTTAGATCAAATTCTTCTTTCTTACTGATTTCTCTTTTCACCCATGTTTCTTCGTCTCCTATCATTTCATGGCTCCCCGGCGTACCTTCTCCTTATGAGTCCACCAAACACGATGGAACCTAGGTGTGAATGGCATTGGGAAGCCCTGAGTCGTTCGCCACGTTCTTTTTCTCCTCTCTATCCCCTAAGCGAGGGGGAGTGGCAAAACCTGCCAACGATACTCTATTCAGAGAAAAAATGATTGGATAGGATTTATTTAAGCTAAACACTTGATTGTTTACAGCGAATTGGTAAAGTGTATCCCCTGTAAAGGGGAAAGAATTTAAGTGAGAGGATGAAAAAAATGACTTTCTCAGGAGAAATTCAAAGAAGAAATATATGCGGTATTGTAGCTGTATGGAGATTCCTCTTCTTGGTCGAAGTAGCCACCCCAAAGGGTCTGCTCTTTCTTATTTAAATTCGTGTATTTTTAGACAATTTTTACCTATAACTTATTTCTCACTAGCACTACATAACCTAGTGGCCAGCAAAGTCTGTTTGAGGTAGGTAGTGAGTTATAGTGAAGCAATCAGAATACCTCATAAGGTGGCTGAAAAAAGAGGGCGATTCTTGGCCACGAGTCAGAATCCAACTGTAGATCACCCTTTGCGCTGGGCCAAGATCAGTAGAATAACAAAGGAGACTACGTCATTCGGAAGGTAAGCGAGATATAATTAGGAGGGATACAGGTGCTAATCTCACAATTGGAGACGGAAATTTCTCCACCGTTAGAAATGTTCAGATGACCCTCACCCAGGAAATATGGACACACTGGACTTTAAAATGCTGCCCTTTAAACTCCCACGTTTTATAACTATTTTTCCGAAAAATAATAACTTAATGCAGTTGCTTGCATGAACTAGAAGTATCATACTGAAAGATTGGATTCGTAAGCCAGAATACACACACAAATCACAGCTAACAGAATCATCATATGCCGTAGATAGTGCTCTGATTATAAAAACATCAATCCCAGGAACTAAAGAACAGCAGCAGAGGCAGCGATAGATCAAAATATCTGAAATGGTCAAATTTAAAGATTACACTAATGTATTTTGTCGTAGAATGACTCCCGACGATATACCATATATCACTATTCGTTAAGGGAACTTCTTTAATTATCTCTAGAGTGCGTTAATGTCTGGCGGCCGATATTATGTATCTTCGATATGCTTAAGAAGTGGAACTGAGCTCAAGGATAATAATATTGCTATCATTAATAAAATAGAGTTTAATTAATAATAACTATCAACAATCACAAGACAGAAAATATTGACATAAACAGAGAATGGAAAGGGTCGTGGAGACTCGGGTTAATGCGAGGATTTAAAGGATTTAAAAAGGTAAAACAAATATAGAGTTAAAGAGATGGGATGGTTCGATAAATCATTTAAAGCACAGGATAGAATTGACAAAAGGGTTAAGTACTCAAAGGTGACGTTTGGCTTACGTAACTTTACACTAGTGATGCAGTGGAAGGTGACTTGAAGAAATTTTCGGTCCGCTGGCGAGTTCCAGCCGAAGGGGGGGGAATAAAAGGATCCTGACGTGGCGTCTTGGGAATGTAAACCGTTTCTCGACTAACGGCTTGAAGAAAAATGGCTGTTCTACGTTGTTCTCTTCTAAACAAAAGGGGGAAGAGAACCGCCTCTTGTCTACGGGCTCAAGAACAATGGCTGTTCTAATGTTGTTCTCCTCTGAACAACAAGGGGGAAGGGTGAGAACCGTTTCTTTGCGAAGGGCTCAAAAGAACAATGGCTGTTCTAATGTTGTTCTCCTCTGAACAACAGGATGGGTGGGGTGAGAACCGTCTCTTGTCTACGGGCCCAATAACAATGGCTGTTCTAATGTTGTTCTCCTCTGAACAACAAGGCTAAAAGGTGAGAACCGTTTCTTGGCGAAGAGTCAAAAGAAAAATGGCTGTTCTTCGTTGTTCTCCTCTGAACAACAGGGGGAGGGGGGAGAACTGTTTCTTGTCTACGGGCTCAAGAACAATGGCTGTTCTAATGTTGTTCTCCTCTGAACAACAAGGGGGAAGGGTGAGAACCGTTTCTTGGCGAACGGGCTCAAAAGAACAATGGCTGTTCTGCGTTGTTCTCCTCTAAACAACAAGTAGGAGATAAGGGGGGGGGGGTAAGAACCGTTTCTTGGCGAACGGGCTCAAAACGAACAATGGCTGTTCTACGTTGTTCTCCTCTGAACAACAGGGGGGGGGGGTGAGAACCGTTTCTTGGCGAAGGGCTCAAAAGAACAATGGCTGTTCTACGTTGTTCTTTTCCTGAACAACGAGGGGGAAGCCTTGGGGACTTGGCGTTACGAAAGGCTTGAACCTTTGGCACTCAAGGGATATTGTCCTCCTTCTGGACAAGTGATGGTGAATCTCGAGGTCGAGGTCCCTTGGCGCACAAAGGGAGAGAGGGTCGTGGTGATGTTTCGCGACGAAAATCTGGATCTCCAATCTGATCTTAGTGGTAATTTTTCCATATAAATAGCCAGGACACTCCCTTGGCGTTGGGGAAAATGGAGTGGGAGCTTCGAGGGAATGCAAAGCCGAGCCTGTGAACAATGCCTTATCTGCCCATAAGCCTAACTAAATCTGGTGAGGTCGGCGTATGGGGGCGAACGGGGGACGATAACCTCCTTGTTTAAACATTGACATCCGGTGGCTGCGATAAGGCGCCACCTTCGAAACGAAGATGCACGTAGGCCCATCGTACTAGTTTTAAATAATATGTGATAGAAGTTGAAATTAACGCAGCTTCAACTCGTTCTATCACATATTCAAATTCATTTTTGAATCTAATAAATGTGCTTCAAAAATTATTGACAAACCAATTCACGTAATTCAACATGAAGCACAAAACGATTTTGGTTGGGAGGTGACCAATAATCTAGACAGTGTATCCTTTCGAAATAAGATCGTTTTCATCAAACCTCTTTGATTTAAAGCCACATATTTGTTGCTCGAATCGATAACTTTCAATATATGATGAATTGCTTTATATCTCCACGTAATTAGATGAGTTTAGGACGCTCGAGCTTTGTCAGGCGATAGTGGCCATGTTGTTAAAGCGACAACTGGCAACCTTCATGTGAACTGTTCAATAGTATTTTGCAAGTCACGATGGGAGGTTATAGCGCTGAATAGTGTGTGTAAATTATCCACTGTTATTATCAAAATCAGTGCTCCGTTCGACAAACGTTCCACGCATTACGTTATTTCTATCCTCGCCACAATCGTCCTGCCGAGGCCACTGCTCGACACTTGGTGGGCAAATGCGAGTCAACAGGGTCGATCGACAATCAGCCAACATCTTTACGTCGCTGAAAGGTAAGGTCTGCTGAAAACATCGCTGCCGTAAATGAGAGTGTACAGGAAAATCCGAGGCAGTCAATTTCTCGCCGTTCACAAGAACTTTGCCTTTCTGCGACTTTAGTTTGGCGAATTATTCTTAGGAACTTGGGTCTACACCCGTACAAAATCCAATTTACTCAGGAACTTAAGGTAAACAACCATAGACAACGCGGTGTGTTTGCTGATTGGGCTCTAGAGCAGTTGAAAGTTGTCCCAAATTTCCCCCAAAAAATCATCTTCAGCGACGAGGCCCATTTTTGGATGAATGGATTTGTGAACAAGCAAAATTGTAGGATTTGGGATGTAAACAATCCACATGAGATACACCAGCACCAATTGCATCCCAAAAAAGTCACTGTTTGGTGCGGATTTTCGTCTAACGGAATTATGCTGCTCATGACCTCGCTGCATAACTGAAATAATACACATATATGTATAAGAACTTTCATTTATTTTGTATAAAATATTTCACCGCTATATAAAGAAGATTGTATTTTTTTTGTATATATATGAATATAATTTGTCAGAAACTGAGGTTTGAAGGAGGCGACACAGAGACGCCATTGAATTCCGCGAAGTAGTTGATTCAGCATTCTCATTTCTGACGGCTTCACCGTCAGATTTTCAAAATTCCTTTAGTTCCGCCTCGCGGAAGGAATGCATTGTGTATAAAAGACAAGATCAGCCCAAAGGAGACAGGTAGCTGTGCAGGAGTCTCCCGACTAGCCACCCGTTTGCTTGAAATACTCAAGATAAATCCCTGATTAAATCCCGGTCAGATTTTAGTCGAGTAACACTCTGATTTTAGTGTGAATTACCCTAAGTTTCGAGGGTAACTAAGACTCCCTGTTAAGAAGACCCCGTCTTTTCATACCTCACCTTTGCCGCATTCATACCGCCAAAACTCTTTTCCTCGTACCATTGAACCTCCCCGCTTGTGCAAGTAGTTTAAGATTTATATCTCGTAAATTAAAGCAAGTAAATTTAATTAGAAGCCGGCCTCTTTATATCATTTCGCAAGCATCGCAACGGCACCTGGAGTAACGAACATCGAAGGAAAGGTAACGTCAAGTAGGTGACAGTGAAAGAAGCTGGAATCAGGTAGAGGTAGGACAAAGATGAGCTAATCAACGAGCAGGAGTCTGTAGATGGACATTTCCAAGTCCATAGTAACCCAGTGACGCATCTACGAGGAGTTTCGCCATTTTACACATCAACATATGGGCACAACTACAACGAAGGAAGTGTGCTGTAAGAGAATCATCGGTCCGTACTTTTTTGAGAACGCAGATAGGATTACCATAACCGTCAGCGATGAGACCTACAGATCAATGATAAACAAATTCTTGTAGCAACAACTGGATTATATGGCTGATATGGATACTGACGACATGTGGTTCTAACAGGGCGGCGCTACGTGCCACACTGCGAACGTCACGATAGATATTTTTCACCAGCGATTTAAGGGCAGATTCATCTCGCGCTTCGGCAGCGTCAACTGGCCACCTAGATCATGCGATTTAACGCTACTTGACTTTTTTTTGGAGAGGGGGGCTACCTTAAATCGCAGGTCTATGCCAATAATTCGCAAACAGTTGTTCTCCTCAAAGTCATCATAACGAACACCATCCAGCAAATTCAGGCAGATTTAGTGACAAAGTCATCGATGCTTGGGCCTCCTGAATATGTTCCACAAAGTGAAGCCGGGGCGGACATTTGAACGCCGTTATATTCCATACTTAATGCCATAAAATGTTCTTTCAAATTTAAAATAAATTGAGGCCTATATCACAAACAACTTGTTTTATTTACATTTAATATCGAGCTATTGCCTTATTCCTCGAATGTTTAATCGTTTCAATCTCTTATACTTCCTTGTTTAGTAGACCGAGTGTGAGAACTTCCTCAAAAAAATCTATATGCCTATAAGCATCGACCGAGAGATTTCATCCTCTCTGAAATTCCTCCAGCGATTTCTTGAATACGTTCATTTTGAGGCAAGTTTGCTCTCTTTTTGCCGCACAAATATGTATTCACTTAATTGAATATTCTTGTTCCAATGGTATGTAACCGTGAAAAATGATTTCTGGTAAGTTCTACAAATTCCTTCCTCCATTTCAAAATAAAAAGCTGGGAAAACACTTACTAGCTTAACGTCAGTGGCCGAATCCTTCACGATCACTTTCTCCACACTTATTACCTGGCATTGTGCTCTTATAGCATTTTAAGTACGATGAACGACCTTTAAAGGTAACTAGCCTCCTGTCTTTCGCATCTGATTGTGGTAAAATGCCCCCCCTTTTTTGTTCTAAGATTGCTAATATTGTTATTCTGAAGAAGAGAGCCGTTAGAAACAAGTAATGATATAGAGAAACGCCCAATAATTCCCCAAATAAACTTATAATTTAACTTCAACAATTCAATACACAAAAATTAACCATTAACTACAGAAATACTCTGAAAATTATCATACACAAGAATTAATTCAATTAGATTGACCCTCTAAAATTGATTGATTTCACTACGCACTTCCAAAAATATGATGTAGGCTTACGGACTCTACTGGAGTTTAAATACCTCAGGAATGTTATTGTCTCACGACGCGTGCCGCCTGGCCAGATGTAGGTGGGTGGGATCACGAGGTTCTTTTGGCAAGGGGAGTAGCTTGGGGGGCCACACGGTATTCAGGGTGGGAGGGGGTCTTTAAGGCCTAGAACAATAACGGTGCTTTATGCGGCACCAAGGTAGTCGTGGTCTCTCTGGCAAGAGTGAGTTGAACTTGGTTCTTAAATCAAGTTAACTTGGAGTGCGGTGTAACCACTGAGTCACGCGCTCGAGGGGGAGCTTTGCTCCTTCGTTAATTAACTCTTCATGGGCGAGGACTGAACTCGGAGAGGGTCTTCTTCAAGGGCGAGGATCGATGAGGGGGGGTTTTCTGATGAGAATAAGTTAAACTTAAATAAGTTTACTTAAAGGTCGGTCTGGTAACCAGAAACTAGCTCGAGGATGAGCTTCTTCTTAGTTCCAGTCTTTCTTAATGGCGAGTATAACGGAGGGCGGTTTCTCTGATGTGAATAAGTTGAACTTGGTTCCTCAACCAAGGTAACTTATGAGTTTGTGGGACCACTGAGTAACGGGCTTGAGGCGAGCCTTTTCCTTCTTCTTTCCTTAATTTACTCAGGGCCGAAGAATAACCCTCGTGTTTAAGATTCACCAGGATATGAGGAGTCTTTCTGATGAGAGTAAGTTGAACTTAAAAAAGTTAACTTAGCGTTGGGTTTGATAACTAGGGACTAACTCGAGGATGAGCGGCTTCTTAGCCCCTTAAGGTAGGTAGCGGGGCATAATTGATGGAAGCGTAGATCCCATAGCTCTCCTTTAAGCAGGTTGACGGGAAGATCATGTCTGGGTTCAATTTTTAGGGATCGAAAAAACTTTTCCTTGCGCGGTCGTTAATGGGCGTGGCACTCACTACGACTTGGCGTATTAGCGGTAACTCCGTGGGCGTTCCATTCGGGGTGGAGACTACTAGGGGTAGGGGATACTCATCCTCGTCTACCATTTGACTAACTTTATCTGGGTGTATCGCATTAACACCTCTTTCCTCTTTCCTTATAAACTCCTTTGACTCAATTCTCTTCGTAGCTAGTTCCTCAGGTACACCTGCTCGTACCTCTACCCTACCTTCTACCTCTTCCCTGATAACCTCATTTGGCTGGGTTCTCCTCGTAGGTTCTTCCTTAGGTACTCCTGCTGGTACCTCATCCCTACTTTCTATTTTTTCCATCATAACCCAATTTGGCTGAGTTTCCATCGATGGTCCTTTCTTAGGTCAAGGCCGAGCTACACCTTCCTCGGCCTCTATCAGATTCTTGATAGGAGCTCTTTCGATTGCAAGCAATCTTTCCTTTTCCTCTCTCTCTTCTCTTTCAGCTTGAGCAAGTTCTTTTTCCACTTCATTTTCTTTCCCTCGGCCTTTTTTCATGATTTTGCTATTGCATTTTCCCGTCGGGTTCTTCTTTCTTCATCTTCCAGCTTTATCTTTATTTTTCTTTCATCATCTTTTAGTTTTATCTTTATTCTCCTTTCCTCATCTCCCCTTTCTATCCTTATTCCGAATTCTTTTGCTTCTCTTTTCAATAGTATTATTCCTTCGCTTGTTTTACCTCCACTCAGGCATTCTTCTTTCCTCTGTTTCTATTTTCTCTGTATTCTGTCTTTCTCTAATTTTATGTCTCTCCGTATTTTTATTGCTTCGCATTCTCTTTTCCCTTCTCTTTTTATATTTTCTCTCTCTCTATCAAACTCTATTATTTCTTTTTCTTCTTCTCTTTGTATTCTTAATTCTGAAAGGATGTAGGCATCCATATCCTCGCCTTCATTTCCCAGAATTTGAACTTGTAGGTTGAATCTTTCGACCCGATCCATTTTGTGTTTGTCCGTCGATTTTACCTTGCTGTATTCTGAGATACGTATGCCTCCACTCACCAGGCAGCGCGCAGCCTAACTTACCCTTAATCCCACTACTATGCTGATTGAAATACCACTCCGAAAACAAATTTACCACTTGGCCTACCAATTACCTTCAGATTGTTACCACCCCTAACTCTACCAATTTTCCTCTCGTCAATTATTCTCTTATTCCTGATATTCCTTTACGTGTTGGCTCTTTCTTAATTAGACACTAATGGGTTCTTTATAATATAAAACCTATAAACCTGACACCACTTTTTTATATGTCGTAGAATGCCCCCCCTTTTCTTCTAAGAGTGCTAAGAGTGCTAATATTGTTATTTTAAAGAAGAGAGCCGTTGGAAACAAGTAATGGTATAGAGAAACGCACAATAATTCTCCCCCAAAAACTTATATTTTAACTTAAAAAATTCAATACACAAAAAGTAACCATTAACAACAGAAATACTCCGAATATTATCATACACAAGAATTAATTCAATTAGTTTGACCCTCTAAAATTGGTTAATTTCGCTACACACTTCAATATATATGATTTAGGCTTATGGACTCTACTGGAGTTTGAATACCTCAGGAATGTTATTGTCTCTCGACGCGTGCCACCTGGCCAGATGTAGGTGGGTGGGATCACGAGGTCTTTTTGGCGAGGATAGCAGCTGTGGGCTCCACACGGTATTCAGGGCGGGGGGTTCTTTAAGGACGAGAACAATTACGGTGCTCTATGCGGCACCAAGGTAGTCGTGGTCTCTGGCGAGAGTGAGTCGAACTTGGTTCTTAAACCAAGTTAACTTGGGGTGCGGTGTGACTACCGAGTAACAAGCTAGAGGGGGAGCTTTTCTCCTTCGTTAATTAACTCCTCATGGGCGAGGACTGAACTCAGGGAGGGTCTTCTTCAAGAGCGAGGATTGATGAGAGGGGGGAGGGTTCTTTGACAAAAATAAGTTAAACATGAATAGGTTAACTTAAATCTCGGTTTGGTAACCAGGAACTAGCTCGAGGATAAGCTTCTTCTTAGTGCCATTCTTCCTTAAGGGTGAGTATAACGGAGGGCGGTTTCTCTGACGAGAATAAGTTGAACTTGGTTCCTAAACTGAGTTAACTTATGAGTTTGGTGTGGCCACCTATTAACGGGATTGAGGCGAGCCTTTTTCATCTTCTTTCCTTAATTTCTCAAGGACGAGGAATACCCCTGGCGTTTAAGATTTACCAGGAAATGAGGAGTATCTCTGACGAGAGTAAGTTCAACTTAACAAAGTTAACCTAGTTTTCGGTTTGATAACCAGGACTAGCTCAAGGATGAGCTGCTTCTTAGCCCCTTAAGGTAGGTAGCCCTGCCTCTCTTGCTGGGTACTTCTTGGTCTGGCAAGCCAAGTAATCTACCTGTCCAGTCTCGGTAGCCCGAGGTCTTAATCCGGGGACTTCGTCACCTGGAGACTGACGTATTCTACCAATCCAGTCTAGTTAGCCCGGTCTTAATCCGGGGACTTCGTCACCTGGAGCCTGTCCTATTTTACAAATCCAGTCTAGGTAGCCCGGTCTTAATCCGGGGACTTCGTAACCTGGAGACTGACGTATTCTACCAATCCAGTCTAGGTAGCCCGGTCTTAATCCGGGGACTTCATCACCTGGAGACTGACGTACTCTACCAATCCAGTCTAGGTAGCCCGGTCTTAATCCGGACACTTCTTCTACCTATCCAGTCTAGGTAGCCCGGTCTTAATCCGGGGACTTCGTCACCTGGAGACAGACGTATTCTACTTCGATTTTCCTCAGTGTCCCTTATTTATCGTCGTCACCCCACTGGAGAAGTGGTTACAGGTAGGGGGGGGGGGGCTTGAGGATGGCCCCAGGAGGGTTCTTATGCCAAACGGTTTTCTCACCAAGTCTTACATCAGCTCCTCGTTAGCCTTCAAGCTTAGGAGAAACACGTTTCCAATTTCTTACTTGACGTGTAATTGAATCTCACTCTCCTGGGGGAGATCTTGCATTTTAACCTTTAGGTCTTTCATAGCGACGAGTGGTGCGGCGCTGCGGTTACGCGCTTGACCCGACGGTGCCTGGGGCCGGATGTCTTTGCTGTAATTGCCTTGTGACTCCACCGCGAGAGAATTGGGGAGTGATGATTCCCCTACACTGATCATGACCCATATACCATGATTCAAATCCTATGATTATGTGAACGGATTCTTGCATTTCTCTGAGTTCTGTTAAGCAGTATTTTTGTTTCGGTTATCTTCCCAGATTATTGGTGTATGCCTAAATTACTTGTTTTTTGAAAATAGTACAGATCATTCTACTTATGCTGGATTCAGCACAATTTCTCTAATTTGCTGCCTCCGCAAGTTTATAAAGAAATCGGTTACCGTAAATTTAGATATATCCTAGACACGAATATCATCTGTCATTAGCGCATATTGGTTTAGGTAACTTATAGCTGGCAGAAATTCAAAAGGCTATTTTTCATTTGAATTAGGTTAGGTTACCGCTGACCAATAAAGTATCGTAATAATCCCTTAAATTCTAAAGTGATTAGGTGCTCTTAACCATGCCTTCTGTTATACCAAACGAACGGGTTTCGATTCTCATTTTTGGTAAACAAAGTAGTGAATTTTTTTCTCAATCATGAGAACCAGCACGAACCTAAACTAATATTAAATGAGAATCACATAGATGTTTCCTTATACCGATGCATTGTTCTTGAAATTGACCGTGACTTACGCTGATATACATAATCGCTGGTATAGTGTATTTTGGTATACGCCATGGATAATCTTCTATTTATTGGTCTCGAGACTCGAGTGCTCTTTTTCATCATTTGTCTGTTCCAAACTTGTGATGAGAAAATTCCGAAGAGACACGCCTACACAAAATATTTAAATTTTTAATCTCTTGGTTGCGTGTTCGATTCCTCAAGGAAGGAAGATTTTTCATTGGGTAACTGGCCCTGCTTATTATTTTCAGCTGATCTTCAAATTTCACCCTTTTGTCATATTTGTAGTTTTTGTTATTGTTATTTTGGTTTTGTTAATTATCCTGAATTCCACTTCTTTGCACTTTCGGCGTTTCTTCCGCTATTGGCAGGGCCATATGAGATTGGTACAATTAAAAACAAGAGGGAAGATCCTTCAAATAACTTGCGGCGTTTTGTAACAAGATGATAAGTGTTTATTGCATTCCTGGTTTTACATGGTTCAAATCACTTACAAGTGCCTTTGAATGACTAAATGAGATCATTTCATGGCTCTTAACAAATAAAATTGAATTTTACTGCGTGGCGCTTCACCGCAGGTATAAAAGTCGGCAGGTGGGAAAGCCATCTTCTGCTCTATATACTCTTTTGTAATCGTCTGCTTTCATGAGCTAATTTTTTTTTGAAGTCATCAATTCAAGGTAAAGTGTCATTTATTTGTGTATGTGGTCATAATTAGTGTTGTTTGGATAATTACTTCTCTTTCCGTATTAAAATAATCGTAAAACATTTTTAAAATGAATAAAGACCACCAGCCTATGATTAAGATTAGGAAATTTAGATTATAGTTACCTATTTTTATTAATATTTTAGCCAAGAGTTGGTTCAAGATTGATTAAATTAAAGAAAATGGTGAATTTGTTTATCGATAACTATTGAGTAATGTGGGGAATATATAATTGATCTTGTAGGAGAGAGGTGATGAACGGAAAAGGGTTTAGAAAAAATCCAGTAGTTTTAGCTGGATTAAATTTTACTACTTATCAAGCTCACAATATGTTCGCCACTGAAATGACTACCATATAACAGGCTCAGTAGAGGTGGTTAAGAACCACAAGACTTAATTTAATGGAAACATATACAGTTAACACATTTGTGCCTAAAGTTATACATTTAAGTAGAAATTGAGAAAATATTACTTTTTTTGTAAACAAGGTCTCCTGACCAAAAGTAGGGTGCTCTCACTTATTATAAGTTATTACCTTACGACCTTCAAAACATTCAATAATTTCCGGACTAACCTTGGCTGACAAAAAAAAATTAGATCATTCGAACGAAAATGTAAAATAACATAAGGGTTTCAAATTTTGTTACAATCAGCCCGATAGTTATGAAGTTATTACCAAATAATTCCGTAGGTAAGCTTGGAAGAAATTTAATTTTTTTATCTTTCGAAAGGAATGTAAAACAACCTAATCATTTGAAATTTTGTTAGAATCGGCCTAATAGTTACAATGTTATTAGTAAAACAATAAAAAAGCAAAATAGGAACCGACGGATGGACCGACCGACCGACCGAGTGACAGAGAGAGTGAGATGTAGTCACCCACGACTAATTTTTTTTGTACTTTTTTATGTATCCTACATATAGGACGCTAGGAATATGTCATAAAACTTTTCCAAATCTAGGAAATTTGATTGTATATTTATTCCAAGAGATGTGACTTAACAAACTTTACATGAAGATCTTTATCGCATTTTTTACTCCCTGTTGTTTTTGTGTGATAATAGGCATAATGGTCCTGTTTTTCCTGCCGAATTACCAAGTGTGCATGCTTTTCACACCCGAAATCTTCCGTGTTCTTTAATTCCTTTTTTTCTAACCTTTTCGTCGAGTGTCGTAGTGTCTCTCCCAATAAAACCTTACCATGATTCTTCAAAAAAACTAAAAGATTCATGGCATCACTTCTTAAGCATATTTTATGTAGGTGCCAAACATTATTCATTGCCACATCGATCATATTCGTTTGATATGGTCCATCATATCTTTACTAAGGAGGTTTGTTGAATTTCAACACGCTTCTTACTCGATGAAGATTAAAGAGAGGATGATGTAAGGGTAAAATTCATACTGCATTTCAGCAAATGCTGACAAATCTGTTATCATTCCAAGTGCATTTGATTCATTATCAGTCGTATGAAACTCTACAACAATGGAAAAAAGAACATAAATCAGAATAATCTTTTCTAGAGGTATTTTTTGCGTAAATCACAAATATTAGATCAGTATCTTTCTGCGACCCTCCAGTTTATCGTTAATTACCTTATAATAAATGCACTGATGGTTACGTAGGGATTGAATGCAAACAGTTCCAAGCGGATTGTGATCTAATTTTAGTGGAGTGTTAATAAGGTAATTGTGAACCTAACTTATGAAATTTAGGAAACTATACTCACTAGTCTTTTAGTTATATAGTCCAAATCCGTGATAAATCCCTACGTAACGCGTGATAATTTGGTACCTTACTATAAATGCTTCCTTGTTTACTATTTTATTTAATATTTGTTGCTATTACTATTTATATTATTTATTACATACAACAGTGTTTTTTTATTTACAGGAGAAAGAACTAAAATGACTAGAGAATACAAAAATTCTCCCAATAGTTTGTGTTATATATGTGGATCATTTACATTTGGAAAATACACGAGACAGTTGACTAAATATTGAAGAAACTTTATGAGCTGTACTGTAAATGTAAAGTAAGTGACCCGGACAAACCTTGGGAACCTCCTATAGGTTGTGTCCGGTGTACAAGTTTACTTGCTGACTGGGTGAAAGGTAAAGGACCTGAGCTTCTGTTTGTCATACCAATGGGACGAGAACCTAGTTTTTTTTTCTAGACCGCATAAGTATAAGGAGCATGAGTGGCTAATTTGTCGGTACTGGAAAGTAGTAGCCATACTTAATAGCTACAAACTGGATACACCAAGTTTATGCGTCCTTTTCAAGTGGGACAGTAGTGCCAAATCGGAAAATTATGTATTCTCAGAATGGTCACCTCAGTAAACTATGACACCTAGGTTCCAGAATATAATTCCTGTGCCGCTAGTTAAGGAATGAGAGAGTCATTTTGCCTATGAAATTAAGCCTAATGAAGCAATTTACAAAAGCACTGCATCATAACAAGCCATGTTTCCAGTACCTCAAAGCGATGTTCCCCCAAATGAGAGATGCCAAGATTAAAGAATACCTATTAGTAGGCCCTCAGATTTGTCAACTTATAGTTGATGAAAACTTCGAGCCGAAAATAGATGAAACTGAGCTGGCGATCTGGCATGCACTTACAGATTGTATGCAAATTACTTCTAGGAAAGCACTAAGGGGCTCAGCGAGAGCGTATATAAATACCCTTATCAAGAGCTACCAAGTTCTCGGATGCAATATCCTACTGAAGATACAATTTATTCTTTTTCAGCTGTCCCTCTTCCAAGAGAATGCTAGAGATATGAGTGATGAACATGGAGATAGGTTCCATCAAAATATAGAGTCAATGGAAAACAGGTATGAGGGAAATTAGAGCCCTGCTATAGTGACTAGCTTCTATACCTGAGACTTCTTACAAACGAATAAGTTAATGCTTAAATGTTGGTTAATACATTATATAATGTTAAGAAACTTGCTGGCTTATTATTGATTCAGGAATTAAGTACAATGGACACATTTAATCTGTCTTTGGGAGCGAAATACATTTATGGTATCGTGAAAATTGTTATGATTTGCATAATTATTGAATCAGCAATTCACAAGAAAATATTACCTGATGAGAAATTATTCTTCCTCTTGGATTATACTGAAAGTAACTATGCAACTATATTCGTAAGAAGCACTCCATTTCATCATTTTGTGAAGATTAATCTATGTAATTTCGTCGAGGTAATTCTTTAGCTACGAGCAATGGTATAATATACCAAAATAGTTAATACAAGTTTCCAATGAAGTAGATTATATATTACTATTTTTGTTCCTCGGTAGTCATTTAATAATTGCTCATAAATGCCTACAAATCATAGAATCTTTTTTTATTGATTATCAATATTGTTTTTGTCAAATAGATAATGGGAAAACGAAGGGATTTACCTATTTTCATATACATGTAATTTTATTATAAAAATTATATTTATACTAAATTATGTAAAAATTAACCAAAAAGTTTATGTGCTCCTTGGAAGTGGATTTTAAGTTATTGTATATCTTGACGAAGCATTTGCCTACGCTGGCATATTCTCCTTGAATTTATTAAAAGGAGCGTCAAGTATGTGAGATTCACGGAAATCTGGCAGCCCATTTTGCCCTAGTTCCTCCTTAGAGTTTCATTGATCTTGTGACTATATGGATGCCCCAAACTAGTCCGAAAATCTGTCCCAAGCACCTTTCTCCTTTTTGAGAATTATTTGGAATTTACGAGACTTCATTGTATTTATTTTCATTGGTCTAATGAAGATACCGCCTGTAAACATTTACTCTTACATCTGTCGCAAGATGACTTGAAGTTACTTGAACCTACATCCCTATTAGGAGCTGTGGCATATAGTTCCCTAAGATACAATTTTAATTCTAGTGTGGGGAGTAATATTATTCTTTTTGCAAACAGTGGCTCAAATATGACGTTGATTTTTCTCACAGAGAACTAGAACCGTTAGAGCCAGTGCCAGCTTTGGCAGAGTCCTACGTTGTGCTCGTTTTTCAAAGGCAAATATCACCAGAGACCTTGATAAATCCTGCTTGAAAATACATCAAGGCTTCTAGTAATGTCTTACCACAGTTATATTTCTCTTTCAGTTGCACTAAGTTAGGCAGAATAAGCAAGCGATGGATACGTTATCATGTTATCCATCAGCATGGCTTCAATTGTCCTGGATATACTATTGATTAAAAGGCTCAATTTCTTTGGGTTACATGTGATGCCGATAGCCTCGAATAGAATGTTCGAAACTTGGCCTAAGCAGAGTCCAACTTGTCGTTCAAGTAGCTTGCAAAAAAAGCTAGTAAGTGATGTTTAATCGGTTATTTGTGGCTTGACTACTTTTTATTAGAAAGTTACAGTGATTGAGCCTAACATCAGTAGGGCATTGGCCTTCGTGCGACCAAGATCTATGATCAAGTAGTAGAAATTTTAACCTGGTTCTACAACGCCTTAACTCTCATTTAACTTGCTGCTCTCTTCTGAAGACGTCAGGTAGTCTGATTCCATTGCGAAGAATTTTGCAAAGTCCGGATACATAATATCTAGATGTCTTGCTAGCTCGACGTTTGGAAGTTATTACAAAACAGACCAAAAAATAACTTAAGGGGCCAGTGGGTATCAGGTAAATTTTTGAGACACCGAATTTCATGGCACTTTTTCCTCTGTATCATCCTGCAAAACACTAATATATATTTTATTATATAAAATATATTTTATCCATCACAATTGTGTTTGAGGTTCTCGTAAAATATATAATAACTAATATATGCTTTCGAAAACATTGGAAATTTTAAAATATTAATTAAAATAATATTTAATTTTTTTAATTTAAAAAAATAAAATATAAAATTCTACTATTCAATGCAAGGTGAAATATAGGTTAGAGGACTAACATATTTTAACAGTTTTCTACACAGTTATTTGAAAAAATTGACCAAACACAGTTTGATACAACTCCTGCCTATTTATCAACATTAGTAGCTAAAACTAAAAAAACCTGATAAACTTACACCATATAAGACGAATTTTGGCAAGAAAATTCCAAGCAAAGAAACAGAAAAATCGCCATAACAACAATAAAAATGATAATAAGAAGAAAGAATTAACAGGTGAAAATTAAGCCTAAAAACCAACCTTTGGTTAAATACCAGACCGCACCTGCGCCATCCAAGATTCATAATCTTATATGGACACGGTTAAAATGAGATAAATGAAACGGGATGTACCAGTTAAGACTACTTAAGGTAAGAGCAAGGACTTAATGGAGGCGTTGAAGAGGAAAGTATATTCAATAGTGGAAAATACCGATGATGAGTGATAAAACTCTACCGCACGTCCACGGCGGTACATTACATGAAAGATTGATGATTCAATGCTGCAGCTTGCACTAAAATTTGACTCAAATATCTCATCAGAATTGGAGGAAATCAGCTGGTCGATAATCTGGGCTGACACCAGCCTTTCAACGAAACCTAGGCTGAACAGCAGGGTGTTTGATATCAGTTTGTATTATTCCAGACGTACTGAGACAAAAAAAATTAACAGTGAGGAAAAGTAGGAAAAGGGAACGAACGTGCCTAGAGAATTAGAAGGAATAAGTATAGAGAGGTTAGACTAAATAAATTTTGATGAGTTAAGGAAATAAGATTTTATCAGGGGGCACTTAGACTGCAGGAAAAAGTTCGGTTGTCATTTTGACTTGACGAAATAATTGGATTTCGGGATGTCAACAGCTTTCTAAGATGAAGTCATCTATTCTCAAATTACGTAAAGCCAGCATGCAACCTTATTTCTGAAACAAGAAATTAAACAAAGACTCTGATTGAGCAGTGTATTTTAACTGACGTCTATTTAAATGGAGTGCATACTGTAGCTTTGTGCTAAAGGTGACTGAAATGAACTTACATTTAAGGTAAAACAATTCTAAATGCAGTATAGATTTTAAGTAAATACAAGGTTAAGTAAACTTTACATTGACCCATGATTTTACATAGGCCTGTGTGCTAATTTATTTCTAGGATAACTTTTGAATATCATAATTGTATCAACCAAGACATCCCAAACGAGTGATTTCATCTTTTACTTCGAAGAAAGCAAAACAACGTTGCTTCTCTGCTTCACCACTTCTCCCCGTATTTTTATCAGATCCAAAGCTATTAGTAAACTAAAAAAAGCTAAATTTTGAGATTTTGTTTTAGACCTTTGAAACTACAGAGCTATCTTTTGAAAGAGGTCCTTTTTCTAATGCATTGTTATTATGCTAATAATATTGAATCATTACAAAATTTATTTTGACAAATAGATTTTGGGTAGGTGGGTCTGGGAAGATCCATGACCCAGGAGGATGTGAACACCGTTGAGGGACAAGACCGAATAACGTCACACGCAATGACAGCGCCCTTGCACTGGTTGCCAAACTAATTAGTGAGGTTCATGGGTGTTGTGAGTCAGGTAGAATTCACTTCCTTTCGCTTGTTTTGCCAAGACGCCGCGGAGGAGAGGGCACTTTTAAATATGGAAGATTTTCGAGTGTTGTTATTCTGGTGGCCGAAATAGAAAATAGATCAATGGCTTTTAATGTGGTTCTGGGAGAGAAACAAAAATAATCTTTAATATTATGCAAACAAATAACAGAATTTAACAATAATTTAAACACTATCGGAAAACCGATCGTTCAGCAAAGAAAATAAATTCATCATAGATCTTAGCACAATATTTACAGGAATGAAGGTGATGAGGTGAAGCTTCGTACACGGAATGCATCATGCCTCTTTGACGTTGATATAGAAAAAAGTAATATGATTACGATTTCACAAGAAATGTGACGGGCCTTGTAGGGCACGGAGCGAAGCGTTTATTCCAGAATGAGTCCTTACCTCCTTAACTGCCGTAGTTTTGCACAACTGGTTTCTAGCCTGCGAGTCGTTAGGAAAACAGGGATTCGCTTATGAAGGGGCGCGTTGTGTCCTTTGGCTGGTTCCAATTACGGCTCTTGATTACTGCTTGGATACTGCGTGAGCAGTGCCTGCCTCATGGTTAAATACTAATTTGCTAGTTTCCGCGCTGGAAAATATATATGCCATCCCCTGAAGCGATTTGTTTGCCGTCGGAAGTTGGTTCCCACTCATATTCAAGGCGCTGCGCATAATAGCTCAGCGCCCTCTCGCTTATTTTGCTTCCGGGCTCCAATTTGACTCGTCTCGCTTTGTTATTTCCCCGGAAGTTTTCCGAAAGACGCCGTTTGAAGATCTGTTAGTCCGTTAGATACCTCCTTAGGCTTCTTTGTCTGCGTGAATCTTCCTCTGTCTCTGACATCTCCTCCGCTATTAAGATGGGCCATCCGGAGGAACGGACATCTCGAGAATTAGAAAAGGGTGCAATACCATCGCATCATGAAATAAAAGAAAGTATTTTACAAATTCAAAAGGAATACAAAATAGATAAATTCGCCATACTGCCCAAAAAGGGGGAAATAACAAAGGAATGCAATATACAAAATGACGAGCAAAAAGAGGGAATACAAAATTAATACACACAAAATAAATGGCAAAAGAGAGACAAAATGTTCATAGATCGACCATTATCCCCCCCTTCAAATATAAAATGAATATACTTTAATCATGATTATAAACAATGAATTTTCTGGAGAGGGCACATCTGCTTAGGTACCAAAAATAATTGTAAAGTTTATTTAAATACAAAGGGGTACATGTTTCTGACCTAAGTTTATGTGGCCATATATAAATCAATGGTAGGCTCACGATTTACTTGACAGAGAATTTACCGGATTTCGTCTTAAGCTATCGGCCTTAATATTTTCAGAACTTATTACGTACCTTATCCTAAACTGGAATTCTTAAAGGAACAAACTCCAGCGAATTAAACTATCATTGTTGTTTTTAATATTTCTGAGGTATGAAACGGGTTTGTCATTTTTTTTAATTCCCCATTTGATAGCGAGAGCCTCTCTCTCAATCACAGCGTAGTTTTTTTTCGGGTGGCAATAACTTTAGACTGGTAAAAGCAATAGGAAAATCCTCTTCATTGATTCCGTATTGAACTAAAATACAACCGATGCTGTCGGGCTTGCGTCCATCTGGATGTCAAATGGTTCAGCTGGATTGGGAAACGGTAATATCGGAACCGGCGAGAGTTTACCCTTAAGGTGTTTGAACCTAGTGATTGACACCTGAGTCCAAACTAGTTGTTCTGGGGCCTCCTTCTTCAGGAGCTCATATAGGAGAGCAGAAATGGTGGCAAAATTGGAAATGAGTCGCCGAGAAAAGGGAGCCGAACCCATGAATAACCTTAACTGCTTTTTGTTTGTGGGCAGCGGCATTTTTATGATGGCTGGTATCTTTTCTTCCTGACCGGATAATTCATTATTCCTTTTGCTGAAGCTTAACTAAACTATTGTATTAAAAGCAAAATGATATTTGCTTGGGTTAATGTAGTAGTCCCTTTTCGTTCGAGAAAGCCGTGTAATAGGTTGTACACAAATTCAGTTCTGAAATATACTTTACTTTCTCAAATAGATACAGATTTTGGTCGATAAGGGGAAGCGACTCTGCGTCGAACACGTTAACGGCCTTTATTTTCCTAAAGTCAATGCACATCCTATAGAAATTATCGAGTTGCTTGACCATGAGTTCGGATTTTGACGACTCAATTAGCTATAAATTTAATAACTTCTAAATTTCGGTATTATATCCTTCTCTCAAATGTACGGGTAACGGGTAGGGTTTGGACCTAATAGCTTCTTTGGTGTTCAAGAGAATATCGTGCTCATATTGACTAGCACAATCTGGAATATCTGAGATGACGTGATCGAATTGACTTAGGAGAGAAGTGAGCTGGTTTCTCTGAGCGGACGATAACTGGTCGCTTATCTTGACCTCGGTAGACGAGGATTCCATCACATCTGGTACGAGCAAGAGGAATTCGCTATCTTATTCTAAGCATGCAATTTTACTAAACCTAGGGTGTCTAGATGGTAATTTGATTCCTCAATGGCCGATTCTTCGTCTATAGCTAATATTTTGTTAATTCTTGGCCGCCAATGATATTGCTTAAGGATGTTGATAGGGAAAAGATTCCTTCTCTTGGGTGTTTCGAGGAATAGGTCACTTCCCAAGACTATACGTCTATATAAATATATATATATATATATATATATATATATATATATATATATATATATATATATATATATATATATATGCGTGTATCTATTGATGGGAGAAAAGAGATAAAAGCCTCGAGAATATGGAAGCTTTTATATATATATATATATATATATACGGTTATATATACATATATCCTTAATGTACGTATGCGTCCTTCGCTACGTACAAGTACATCATTTCCTAAGAGTAATCCGATGGTTACGATGCATAAGTGTGTTACTTTACTACAGGGTCCGATAGCGTTTAATGACTTACCAAGTTCCAGTTCAAAGATATATTTAAAGCGTGAAAACCAAAAAATATAATTATAATAAGACACTGGTTAGCATATATATACATATGAGAAATATAGGTAATGTAAATAAGGACAATTCTAACACAATATAGAGTAATTGGCAATCGGGTAACGTTAACTACTCGTTAATTAGCTTTTAAATGAGATACTTTAAATCACTTATACAGAGGGAATATTTATATGTTGGAAACTTGGTCGATTAACAAGAGATACAAGTAAGGGTTGTTTTACCTTAAAAGGATCACCTAGAGGAAGGGAAATTCTTTAGCCAGTCGGTGCAGAGGAATAAATAGAGAAAATGGTCGTGATTCTCCGCCGAATATCATGATGGTGACGAGAATGAAAAGGGGGGGGGGAGCGGAAGACAAGTTTACGATCGTCCTTGAAGACAGACGATGGCACCTCTGCTTCAAAGAAGGGCAACCCCCGAAAATCGAGACTCTGAGGTGGCTCAGTGCGATGTCTCACGCGGGAAACTTGAGCTCCTTGAGGAGGATTAGATGAGACTAGAGGAATCCCGGCCAATCCTTCGGGGATGAAATGTTTCGAGGCTTGCTCTCAACAGAATAAGCTTCACAGAAGAGATGGATCTCCCTGGTGAGATCCAACCTTGATGGTAGAAGGGAATTCCAGGGACTTGGGGAAACATACTCCTGATGTGAACCGATTGCGACGGATTTCTTAAACTCAATCTGACAATATTCGAAAACCCAGAATATTTATATGACTGACATTTCTTTGATTTCTACTCGTTACCAGGCACAGACGACTGTCTGACCGCTTCCGTTGGCCTGATGGATTATCATGTGTTGCCTGACCTACGTTTTAATTGCCTTTACGATGTGGGGGAAAAATTCGCCTAGCAGTTTTCCAATTAAGAAGATTAGTCCTTTATCGGCGAGGTAAAAGCTTTTAGCATCTAACTTAATTAACTGCACCTGTGAGACGCTGACGAATATTCAGATTCTTTCTTTTATTTTTCTCTTTGGATTCAGAGATTACTCCAATGGAGTTATACTTAGGAGACCTAGAGAGGGAAGGAATTCGTCTAACAAATGAAGGGGGTATTCTCCTTGGTGTGCCTTTCCCTTACATGGTGTTTCAACCAAATCGTCGATGGGGCCGTGTTTCTCTATTATTTGGTAGGGACCTTTCCATTGGCTTAGCAGTTTGTTATTGTCGGTCCAAACGAATAACAGAACTTTCTCTCCGTGTTTTAATCTTTGATCTTTAGAATTATAGTCGAAGTAAGCCTTATATTTATTCAGACTTAAGTCAGTATGTTAGTAGCCAATTTCGGCGCAATCTTCTAATCACTGATGCAGTTAGATTAGGTACGAGTATAACGATTGTACCTCTCGATTTTGGGGGGTTAGTGAAAAGTTCTTCAAGAATGCTTAAGAGGTCTCGAACGTTCCTATTGTAAAGTAAATCAAATGTCGCAAACCCCAAATTGCGACTTGGTATTAGTCTATAAGCAAAAAGAGCCACGGGAAAAGATAACATAACGATTCCATTCTCCTGGCTGATCCGCACAAATCTTCTGCTGAATAGCCTTGAGATTCCCATTCAACCTCTCGCACATACCATTTCCGGGTCGTTAAAATGGGGATGGTAATTAGGGGCTTTATCATGAGTAAATATCAAACTGCTCCATAAAAGGGGAGCTAAATTGACGGCTTCGGTCAGACAATGTTTCTTTCGGTAATGCAACGCGGAAAAAATGAAGATACTGTCTTCGACGCGGGAAATGCTGTCGATCCTCTCGAGTGGGACAACCTCTGGGAACCTGGTGAAAAAATAGAGCAGAAAGAGGACATAACTATGGTGGCCACTAGATGGTGGGTGGATTGGTCAAACCATGTCGATTGCCACTCGAGAGAAAGGTTCTGAGATTACGGGGTACTTCTACAAGGGGGCCCACTTAAGTTGCCTCTTAATGGCAGTTTTCTGGTATATGTCGCATTAATGGCAATAGCGATGAATTTTCTCTGAGGCTGTTGGCTAATAAAAGTAGTTACAATTTCTTTGGCCATTCTTTGTGTGACGGAAGTGGACCGAAAAAAAGGCGGTCATTTGCGGTTTGTAAAATAAGTCGCACATGAGAGCTGGGAATACATAATGTTTGAGACTGGGTGTGATCTTCTTCAGAGCTTATGCGGTAGAGGAGGATATCTATAACGATGAAGCAAACTAATTTCCCATCTCTAATGGATTCTTGCGTCTTATTTTGTGCCATAGTCTACAGAGAACGAAGGGCGTCACACTCATTCTGTTCATTAGCCTACTAGTTGTTTACGGAACTGCTCTATTCTGAAGCACCGGTAGTTCCTAGTGGTGCGGATGCATCCAAATCATTCTTCGCTTGTGAGAGAGTGGACACGGGTTGAGCTACCGGGCCTGAAGAATCTTTGGAGCTTTGCCCAATCAGAGCGGAACAAAATTTGATGGGGGCTGCCACAACTTCGGCCCAGCCAGTGAAGTAGGCGCAGTCTATATGACGCTTAACGATGGGGAACCGATTAGTGCGTCTGATGTAATCATCCATGATGGCAAACCGAACGTAATCCTGAGCTACACGCGGAAGTAGCTTATCCGAGACCACGATACACGTGTAACCGGTATCTCGGACTAAAGTGGAGATACGGCAGTGGTTCCCTGTACCAGTCTCGAATTAAAGGCCCTCAGGGGTGTTGTTGTTGAACAAAAAGTTCCCCTGGTGGCCGGCGAGAGCTTTTTCGCTCGAAGTGAGAGGAGCTTCCAGTTGAGTCGGAAATAAAGAAGATGGCCTTTCCTTGGTGCACCTGGTGGGAATAGTTATATTTCAAGTGAGAGTTTTGAGGTCAATTTGTTTTCACATAACCCTAGATTCCGGAGAAATAACACACAATATTTCTACTGGAGAACGCTGAAGAAGGGTGATTAAAGGAGAAAGGCTAAACTTCTCGTTTTCCCGCTCGTTCTAACAGGTTTCTGATGGAATGGCCTGTTATCTTGACAAAATTTTCCTTGTTGTGAGGCCCGAATTTCCGCTCATTCACGTTGGATTTTAGAGACGATGATTCCAGATACTTCCCCTCTTTGGGGTTGAAATTGTGGCTTATTGAATAGTCTTCAGCCTCTTCTATGAACTCTTTGAAACTAATGCATCTTCTGACCTTGAGGAACGATCTCATTTCTGATGGAAGTGATGCCAAAAGTTAGTCCTGAAGAAAAAAATCGATCATAGCATCGTAGTGATGGGGCAATTTTGATGCAACAAGCCAGAAATTAAGGTGCCGTTGTAAAGTGTACCAGAATTGCCTTAAGGTTTGATTGGGATGAATTCTGTACTGCATATACTTGACATGGTAAAAAATTTAGGTCATATTATTGGCGGCAAGAAGCTCGGCCTTTAATGATGAATAATCATTTGTTACCTCTTAGGGTAGAGAAATGAAAATATCCCTTTGGTGTATATTCAGTAGGGAAAACAATACAGCTAGGCTGTCTGATTTTATGTCCCAGTGATTTACTTCAAAGATCTTCTTGAAGTAGGTTAAATATAAATCCAAGTCTTCCCCTTCTTTGAAGAGAGGCAGTTTGACAGAGGAAGGTTGGTGAATTCCGTTCCCCGGAGTAACGAATAGGATTTCGTTTCTCGCCCTTGTCATCTATAATTCGTGCAAACGAATTATCTCCCTTTTTTTATTCTTCTCTTGCTCTACTTCCTTCTCTTTTTCTTTCTTTCTCTTTTCTTTCTCTTGCTTTCTCTTCTCTTTCTCTTTTTTTCTTTGACCTTTCTCTTATTTTTGCTCGCGCTACTCCCTCTTCCTCCTGGAGAAAGAAAATTGGGTCCTTCCCAGTTAGACCCAGTGATTCTCGTTGTGCCTTAAAAATTTCGAACGGAGATAGGATGTCTTACTTGTTCCAATTTAAAAAGAAATTAAGCAGACACAACAAGAGGATGCATTGTGTTTATGAATCTGGATTAACCGTGTTTCACTGAACGCACTGGCGAGCACTGAAGGCATTCCTAATGGGTTTTACAGGACCCAGTAGCAAACACAAACACGCACAAAATAACACACATGCAAAAAGAACTCGCTTGATTTACACGATGCGAATTCTGTGATTTAGGCAAACAAGCCTTGATGTATACCTCTATATACGTCAATTAATTCTAACTGATACAATTTCTCTGTATCTTTCAAATGGAAGAGTATACGGGCCAAAAGAATATATATAATATTCCGCTTAGAAAAAATAGTGATGCTCAGTTACAATAATCACAAAGTAATTATGTTTAAATAGTCACCGGGGTCGTGCATCAGAATTTGAAAATAGTTTAGCAAGAACGTTAGTGTTTCCTTGATATCCAGAACAACAATCTTAAAAGTCTTTAGATCAAAAACTTTTAACAACCCTTAAATCCTTCGCTTGCCTACCCTTGACGCAGTGGTGGTGTGGGGGCGGTCCCTTTTATGTATAGGTGAGATTCGTTTCCGTTTATTCCGTTGGCCGAGTTAGAAAATAGATAGATGGCTTTTTATGTTGTTCTTGGATTTAGACTAGAGAAACAAAAATAATCTTTACTATTATACACATAAATAACAGAATTACACAATAATTCATACACATTGAGAAAACGAATCGTTCAGCAAATGAAATTAATTTACGATGAAATGCTTCGGCATGAGCTATGAGTAGCACAATATTTACTCGAAAGAAACAGGGAGGAAGTAATGAGGTGAAGCTTCGTAGCCTGAAGGCGACACACCTCTTCGAGGGTGATAGAGAAAAAGTTAATATGCTTACGATTTTAGAAGAAAAGGAGAATACATCGAATGGTTGTTCTAGAAAGTATCCTTGCAGGGCACGGAGCAAAGCGCGTATTCCAGAATGAATCCTTAAGTCCTTCACTGCCGTAGTTCTGACCAACTGGTTTCTTACCTGTGAGTCCTTAGGGTAGCAAGGATTTCCTTATGTAGGGGTGTGTTTTGTCATTTGGCTGGTTCCAATAAGTGCTTGTGATTACTGCTTGGGTACTGCATGAGCAGTACCTGCCTCTTGGTTGCATATTAATTTGCTCATATTCGCGCTGAGAAATATAAATGGCATCGCCGGAAGTGATTTTGTTTGCGCTTTAGACAATAATTAACGCTGCTCTTAGAGAACTCATGTAACTCGTTAAACCTTTTTTTCTGTCACTATTAGGCTATCAGCTTCATTCTTCATGTGCCCTTCTATCCCTTATTGATTACTCGTTGATAACCTTTTGATATTTAACCAGGAACAATCATCCAGCCCACTATTTATTTCCTAAATTCTCTGCTATTTCTGCATATTCCTATATCTTGCCACCAGGTGTTAATCTTATTAGTCCTTTATCCACTTAGATTTAGATCATATCTTCATTGTGTCGTAAATATATAAATCGATCTATTCCTAATATTCTTCGTTTTCACAGGAATCCTACGTCAATTCGAGAGGAATGGCATAAGACACTTTGTTTATAAGATGTGACCAATTTAATTCCATTGGTTTTCCAACATGGATATTCTTTAATTAGAAAATTCCGACCTTTATTTCTATATAAATTCCATGGTAAAAAGTAAGGTATAAATAGTTCTGTAATTACATTCGTATCGTGTTTCTTAGATTAAGAGACTTTTTATTATTAGTTGTATTAATTCATGAAGATTTATGAACATTCTAGACATTCATTCTTCTTCACTTAATGAATCTTTCAGTTATGCTGTCTATGGGCTTTGGCGTATTTTTGTCAGTATAACCTGCTACTAAGAGTAGCAGTGTAAAATCTCAATAAGAATATTTTTAAGTAATTTCAGCAAATAAAATTATTCGCTGAAATAAATTGGAATGCTCTCTGTACTATAATAGTCGTTTTCTGGAATTAAATAAACTTTTAATATTTTACCAAAATTTCAGCTTAAGTGCCTCATTTGTAATTCTAGAAACCGAGCACCGAAAATTATTAGGAACTAAAAGTCAACATTTAAATATCTTTAGGAAGTAGGAATCTTAAGCAGACGCCATTTGCATGGAAAGTTGCTTTTTCGCGTCTATTCCATATCCAAAGTTGTCATTTAGATACAGAAGAGAGAGATTCAAATTACTTTGTAACGTTTAAGCGTAGAGACTATAATATGTTTCAAAATATCTTAGTATTTTCTGTGTGGAATTAAACATTTAACCTATTTATGTGTAGTAAAGTTTATAGGATAAATAATAAAAGCACTAAAATAAATTGATCTAAGTTTCCGTAAACAATAAAGTTAAAATGTGATTCTAGATACATAGTTATTATTTTCGGGGGAACTTCGAAACCTGTGAAAGGCTACTCACATTAACTTAACTCACTGCCATCTGATTTTTCTTGTAGTTCATCATTGGCTATCAATAAGAAACCGATTGTACAGTAAAACCAGAGCGAACTCTTGGTTATTCCCATTTAACATCTTAGCAGTATATTGTTATAGACCGTCATGAAAAGCGCCAATTAGTTTTGTACTATTATTATTCATCTAATAAATTTGCTCTTGACGATAATTATTATGCGAAGGACTTTACTCTAAAGAATTATCTAAGTTAGTGCACGTGGTCTAATAATATTTGGTCTTAAGTTATACAGTTACAAAACTTAAATCATATATCATGAAATGCTGTACCTGATGATTCCCTTGATATTGATGCGAATGGAAATATGCTGAAAGTTGACCTCGTTTTCAAGTATTTAGGAAACTATTGACTACAGACTATGTCATTGACGCATCAGATACATTGCAAGATTAGTAAATCTTCGTGTACTTTCTCAAGGCTAAGAAAGTGTCAAGCACAACGAACTAGAACCAATGGTTGCAGTTTATAGAGCTGTCTCTCTGTATATGAGGTTTTATGAGAGCATGTCACAATGATCAAGAAATTTCACATTGGGTGCCACTTGGGATTATAAGTATTATATGCTCGGGCAATAAAGCAGTTTGGTTGGATATAGAGACGTGGGCATGCATAATTATATTAGGCAAGATGCGCATCATTTAATTTTCATCGAGGATGCCAAAGAGATGCTAAAAGTTTGGATGTGCCACTTTCATTCATACGTGGAAACTCTAGACTAAACCATTTTCTCTCTTTTGAGGCCTGATGGCGCTTCATCTTTTCCCTTTAATTCGCCTCTTTTCTCGTCTCTCACTGCTTTACATGTTCATCCTATTCAGTGCTTTAGAATTGTATTAGACGTATAAAAAGAAGTACAAAGCTTATGATCACCAGGAGGAAAAGATAATGTAATCAAGACGATTAGGAAGTTAGGAGAAGTTTATTATATAAGCCACTGCCCTTCTGCTTAAATAATGGATCGGAGGAAAAAATAGCAGAGGGGATGCTCCACAGTTTCGTTGCATTTTCTTCTTATATAACAAGAAGAAATAAGAAAAGTCTAAAAGCTAATCTGGTTTCGCCATCAACATACTAAATACAAATACAACATTCTGATATTGGTTTCATTTATTAATCTTTCTTCTCTTTCATCCTTTTATTTACAATGTAATCAAGAAAAGCGGAATTATAATTATTTTCGTCGTACACTGCTCATCTAAGACCTCCAATCATGTAAAGCACGCTAGAAGGCGCTGTTAAACCTTAGCAGAAGTGACGTTTATTGGCTATGGTATGCGATCACCGCAACTGGGCGATCCTTTAGTGGGGATGTGTCTTATGGTCCGACAGTGAAATTTCCAGGTGTTCTCGACCCCATGCAACAACGAACTCTGGAGAGACGAAGGGAGCAAGGAAATCGAGAAAGAATAGTTTCAGCGTGTCAAGTTCAGGTTTGTGTCGTCTCACGGTTTGAGATGGCACCATGAAGTTCGACATGAAAAAAGCTATCCTTAGAGATTTCATTTTACCCTCAGCCTGAAATTTCTCCCCTCATGCCGTGAATGTTATTTTCCAACACGATAATGCTCCAGGTCATAAGTCGGCGTCCACCATATAATGGTTCCGGAAAACCCATATCACGGTAATGGACCTGCGTGATCATTCTCGTGATATGAATCCATTGGAAAACTCCTGGCAGGAGTGTTAAGATCCCGTAAGACGTCTCCAACCAGCTTCCAATTATCAAATGAAGGCAGTCATCACCGAGGATTGCTCTAGCATCGTGAAGAGCATACCTCGATAAATATATAATCTCATCACTACCAAGGGCTCTCGACAAGCAACCGAGCTTCCTGTCTTAGTTTTGTATTGTTGTTCTTTAAAAAGAGCTTCATCTGCTTATCCTTTATATGCTGCAGATTTTACATATTTTGGCAAATTTAACAGTTATTTTTTTAATTGTTAGAAAATTAAATTTATTGAGTTATACCTCCTTATTTCAGTGTTATATTTATAATCATATCAAAATAAAAACTTTACGACCTTGGATATAACTGATTTACTAAAATTTCCGGTGTGCTGAAATTTCGACCCCTAATGTATGTAGTTTGAAGAGCATAAAGAAGAGAATATTTGGGACAATGTTTTTAACGTTAAAATCTATAATTTTACAACTATTAATCCAAAATTAAACGTAGAAAAATCCCTAGTAACCCATTTGATTGTAATTTTTAATGTCCAACTCATTTAGAAATATGAACTAGAAATACCTCCTTTTCGCTCTTCTTTATTCGAATATAAGTGACACTTAAAAAATTAATAATACAGTGAAAAAGAAAAGACACTTTTACTTTAGTAGTTTCCGATTCTCGAGATGGTGCGAACAAATCGAAAAATGACTAAATATTATCGGTAAATGTCATTGTAATATTTCCATCCATATAAAATTGAAAACTTCGGCGAATATAAGCAAGAGGTGCTAACTTGCTAACTGGAAAGATGGTCACTATCGCTTGTGACTTGTTATCTGGAGGGGTTTTTGCAAATAGATATGGGGTCTATTTGCTTTTCCGGTTGGAGGCTTGCCTCGTACATTGCATTTGATTCTTGGGTGCTGCTAAAAACATGAGCCTGTGACGGGGAGAGGCCTCCCATGGAGCAGGACTTATTCTTCATTTTGCCTCTATTCCTCTTCTTATAATTTGCGTTTTAACTCGCGGGCAACTCATTATCTCACTATTTCGATCGGTCTGTTGGTCGCTACACCTTTTTATTTATTTTTTTTGTTGTAATATAAGCATAACTATTCTGCAGATTCTAACGAATTTGAAACTTTTAGGTTATTTTATATTCTTTTTCGAATGCTATAATTGACAAGGTCCTCATAAGGTTAGCTCAGGAATTATTTTGTTTTGGTAATAACATGATTATTCGGCCAATACTTACGAAATTTGAAACCCTTATTTTGTTTTATATATTATTTTCAATAATATAATTGCCAAAGTCCTACTCAGTTTAACCGGGGAATTATTTGTAAATAACACCATAACTATTCAGCCAATTCTAACGAAATTTGAAACCCTTATGTTGTTTTAATTTCTTTTCTAAATGCTATAATAGGCAAGGTTCTCCCAAACATAGCTATGGAATTATCTTTGCTTTGGCAAAGAGATCATAAATATTCGACCGATTCTAGCAAAATTCCAATACTTTTGTTGTTTTCCATTTACCTTTGAATGATATAATTGCCAAAGTCATACCAAGGTTGTCCATGGAATTATTTGGCAATAATTCCATAAAACTTCGGCAGATCTAACAAAATTTGAAACATTCATGTTGTTTTACCTTTTCTTTCGAATGATATAATTGCCAAGATCCTCTCAAGGATAGTCCAGGAATTATTGAAAATTTTTAAGGTCACAAGGTCATAAATCAGAATAAGTTAGAGCACCCGAATTTTGGTCAGCAGAGGTTGCGACTCAGTTCCCAAAGTGGTGGTTTTCACCCGAGATTTTCGGTAAGGAAAAGAATCGGACAGACAGACGTATACAGATGGAGTAAAAATGAGATGCAAATGAAGAGGCAGAGAGAACCAGACAGAAAGAGATAGAGAAAGAAAAGAGAGAGAGAGCCAGACAAAGAGATGCAGATCGAGTCTAAGCAAAATACAGAGTCAGATTTAGATACAGAGAGCGCCAGCAAAAAGACATTGTAACAGACAAAAAAGATGGAGGAGAGAGAGAGAGAGCCAGACAAATAGACACTAAAGAACTAAAATAGAAAGACAGAGTCAGAGGCAGAAAGAGAGGGGAGAGAGAGAGAGAGAGAGAGAGAGAGAGAAAGAGAGAGAGAGAGAGAGAGAGAGAGAGAGACATACATAAAATGATAGAGATAGAAACATGAAAGAAAAGATATATAGAGCCAGACAGAGAGATAATGACGGACCATAAGAGACATATAGAAGCAGAGGAAGTAAGAGAGAGAGCTAGAGAGAAAATGTTAGATGCAGAGAAAAGACAGAGATCGCTGACAGAGAAATACAGGGAGTAGAAAGGAAAGGTACAAAAGCAGATGCGGATAGAAAGAGAGAGTCAGACAGAAAGAGAGACAGAGAGAGAGAGAAATAGGAGAGAGCCAGACAGATTGTTACAGAGAGAGTAGAAGAAAGATACAATGTTAAATGTGAAGAGGAAGAGCCAAACAGAGAGAAAAGGAGAGAGACAGAAGAGCGCGCGCGAGAGAGAGAGAGAGTTAAATACTTGCTTGCTTCCAGTGAGATCATGAGAGCAGCCAATCTGACTCGTAAGCCCTTTTATTTCTTCTCTCCATTTCTTACTGCTTCTATTTTTACTGGGTTGTTTCGTTCTTCAATTTCGTCATTCAATTTTTCTCTTTTTGTTCTTACTCATTTTTTTCTGTACAAAACATTTTTCAGTTCTATTTTTCTTTTATTTCTATAGACGTGTGTGTATGATATATATGGAGTGCATGTTTAAGCGTATGATTATGTACAGATAAGCTAAATCTTTGCTGTAAACATAGAGTTGGTAATGGAAGAATTTGCTCCATATTGTGTATTTATTATCACACATGCATTATGTTTTTCTATTGCAAGAAGGTTGAGGTTACATGTAACTCTACTATCGTTAATATTGTTTATTTTAAAACATTTTGTAAAATTCCCTTCAACTTTTTTATGGGACGAAGTTAAATAATAAAATAAGTTCATTTATAAATTTATCTACGTAGAAATTTCCGTCGATAAATTTACGCAAAACTTGATTTACATAATTTTCATTCATTAGAAGAAGCCTTTTTTTATGTCTCAAAACTATCATTTGTGGGTTATTTACTAAGATTTCGCTAAAATATCGCTGATATTTTGTCTTATCATATTAATCCTGGTTTGCTCGTGTCGACTTTCGACTAAATAGAGATTTCTACTAACTAACCTACTCGTAAAGCTGTGTCTTTTTTTTAAATTCCTGTCTTTCTCTCGATTCGTTGGTACCATGTATGTGTTTTAGTCGCAAGCGACTCTATACACATATCACTATGTTGGTCGTGGGTCAGTCGTCGGTCCCCGTTCAGCTTTTTGGGGGGTAATAACATTGTAACTATTCGGCTGATTATAAGGAAATTTGAACCCTTATATTTTTTTAAATTATCTTTTGAATGGTATAATTAGCAAAATAGTCCCAAGGTTAGCCGGGAAATTATTTGGCAATGAAATAATAACTTGTCGACCGATTCTAACGAAATTTAAAAACCTGATTTTGTTTTAAATTTTTGTTCGAATAATATAATAACCAAGGTCCTTTCAAGGTTAGTTTGTGAACTATTGAAATTTTTGAAGGGGGTAATCTCATAAAATCAGAATAAATGATAGGATGCAACTTTTGGTAGGAAGATCTTGTTTAAAATCAATATCCTCTTTGTTTGAGCAAATTTTAGATATGAATCACATGAGAAATAGACACAATACGAGATTAAATCAATTATAAACTAATATGATGACCATTCATTAATCCTGCCTCAATGATATCTACGGAATTCATTTAGGAAATGAATTGCATCAAATTGCAAATGAGGAGCAAAATGGGGTACAAGAAAATAAAAGAAAATGAATTTGAGTTAGTACCCAATTTTACCGCCATTTAAATACCATCTAGATCGAAATTTTATCATAGTTACCCATGATTTCGATAATCATCCATTCAAAAAGATCTACTGGATGTTAACAAATGCAGAGGAATGTCGGAAGTAGAATAGCCAAATAAAGCTTGGCAGTCGAATGGTTGTAAGAGTAAAGAGAAACATTTCAAAGCAGACATCGGTGACCTGAACAATCTTCTGGATCTTCCCTGTCATGCAAAATAACATGACAATACACACATCGAACCAAAAAAAACGAAAAATTAACAAAATACACACACCAAACCCAAACAAACGAAAACTTAACAAAATAAAGATAAAAACAAAACAAAACTAAGTGGCCAATCAGCCAGATTCAATGGAGTGACTTCGTTAATGTTGTGATGGTATACAGAATCAATTTGTTTTATTTTTATCGCATTTATTTACAGCTTGATATTTTTAAGCGTTTTGACTTATAGGAAGAAAATTAAATATTAATATATTAAACAATGAATTGAGGAGTTTAGTAAAAATATTTTCCTTCCTTGCGTTCATCTATTTTCTCCGTTTTATTTTATAATCAGCGATGCTTGATGTGATTTCCCAATCTTAATGCTATTTAATTATATACTCTTATTTGTTTATGTTCTTTAATTTAAATTATTCATTAGCCTATTTAATTTAATCTATTATTATTTTCAAGTGTAACTGGTAAGAGTTCACAACAGAAAAGTTATTCTATCAAGCCATCCGGGATTTGAGGTGGAAATGGATTGGTGTTATTTTGATCAATTTTGAAGGTTTGTTGTTTTGAACTGCCTTATGCTCTAAACGAGTCAAAGTAATATAGGTTAGTGTGAAATATAAAGAAAACCATTTTTTATTTTTCCTTAATAAAGCTAATTTTTATAATTTACTGTGCTGAGATCCCTAGAACTTGTGCCTTCCGGATTTGATCATTTTAATTTTTAGCTCACAATCATAAAACAATTCTGTGCGCGTTTAGATTTTTATAGACCATCGCTTATTGACAGGTTATTAAGTAACAAGAACTTTATGTTTATCCCTATCATTAATACACTTAATATCCTTCATATTTTTATTTCCCCATACCATACCAATCCATTCCAGAATCAATCATCTGTCAAACGACCAACAAAGATTTCCGAACAGAAAAGTGTTGGCGATGCAGCCTAGGGAAAATTTCTCAAAGATCACATCCAGGGTGTTTCAACTCATTGTTGCTGCTGCAGCATTAAAGACAGCATAACCAAGGTTTGACTTTTTGCATAAGGCAGAAATTAGCGAATATTTCGCAAAGTTGGATGCGTGACTGGTAAGTGTGAGCACTTGTAAAAAGACTTGTATCTAAAATGTCTGCCTCATTCTTTCGAGCTGTATACACTCTAATGCAAATAAACCGATTATCACAACTAATATTTAATGTGTTTTAGCTTCAATAAATAATTAGTAGGAGAATGATGATGGTTTGGTTAGCGATTCGATTATGCAGAACCATCTTCTTGAGTTTAGTGGGTAGTGTCAGACAAAGCATCGGCGTTAATGTTATAAACCTATTAAAGTAGAAGACATAACTAATTTCATTAGTAATTTTGCAAAGAAACTACGGCAAATACTACTTTTCTATCCTGCATAGTTATTACTAATACGTTTTATAAGGGTTTAGAACAGTTAATTAGGCGTTATACACCTTTATTATGAAGAATTAAGGAGAGAAGCAGTACAATTATTATCTAAGGTATCCTACCATGATTGAATTCTGGCAACAGCTTCCTAGTCAGAGTATCTTATATTAATAGTTATTGTTTAGAAGTTACTGTCAGCAAGAAACATTACTTTTCGCCCACTTTTGTGATAATTTTAACAACGCCATCCGTTTTTGTAGGTTGGACAGCAAATAAACGCGTAGCTTCTGCAAGGTTTGGCATACTTTGAAATAATGAGAATCTACGTGTTATTTTGTCAGAACACTGCCGAAAGAAATAACATTCATCGGATGATTGAAGTGCACGTATTCTGAATTGAACTGCATTGCAAATATTATAGTATATTGATGTAAAGTATCGTAATTAGTAATAATAAAAATTCTATTTTTTTACACAAACACGTGTAAGTAAAAGCTAAAGCGTTACTTCATATATTATAAACGAACTAGTAGCGAAACTGAAAGATATCATTATAAATATTGTCTTAGATTTTCCACCTCGATTTGGTAATAAAGAGTAATATACTGAATTTTGTTATTGTTTACAAACCACCCAAGAAAATTGAAGAACATAATATAATAATTTTGAAACATTTTTAATCTAATTATACTAAAGTAGCGGTGATATGCGATGAATTAAATTTTTATACGGCAAAATTTTAAAATCAAATACAGGTTAATCCAGGAAATCGAGATTTTGTAATGCAAAAAGAAAAATTCTTTCATCAAATAGTCGACTAACAGCACTTGAACAAAATATTATAGGCTTAATTTTAGGTAAAGAATAAATGTTAGCCTTAAAAAACTGATCAAAACAATGCTAGAAGGCAAATGTGCGTTTGTATAAATCGGATAGCCCCGAGCCGCACACAATTCCCCTTAGCAATGATAATCCGTAAGATAAAAAGGATGTAATATTTTAGTTAAAATGAAACTTAGGTACTTCCTTATTGTTTTCCAAAATGGAGAACTTGTTAATTTACGCACACCTCCTTCCCCGAAGTACAGCTTTTCTGAGGTAAACAATTTTAGGGGGATTTCTTACAACCGTTCCTTTATAATACGTACCACTTGAAAGTACCTGTGAAGTCTTGTAAAGACTTTATCTTTGCTTACCACAATGGCTATTTTAAGCCATTTACCCAAAATAATTAGGACGGAAGGGCATATTAAGATCCTCGACGTGTAGTCTGTCCTTTCGCATTTCTGCGTGGTCGGCATCCACATTTCTTGTCAATAATGAGCCTGAAGGTGGCAAAGAAGTCAGATTGGGAGATGGTGCATTCCACTTTTATTTAAAAATAATTTTGTTTAATTAAGACGTTGCTTCTTCATCCAGGCATGTATTGTAGAAGAGTGTACTTCATGCCAAGGGCGTGATATATTTATCTTCAATAGTGGGGCTCGATTGTTGAGAAAGATCCATGGTAAAGGTAGAAGGGACCTAAATCCTTGCCAGTCATTAGGCTAGAAATATGGGTGATGGTCAAAAAAACTTTCCTACTATGAGAACTCTAATGCATAAAGTATGTATATATGAAACGGTGTGTATCAGTCGCTTTCACCTAGTGACTAAAGCGATTCACCATCATAAGCAACCTGGTTTTATTTTGGCAGCGAAGTAAGGGCAAACGAGGTTTAGTTGGATTTACTCTTATCTTACTGAGTCTGATGCAAAAGTATGGACAGATGAGACGGTGTCTATAAGTAACTTAGAGTATTGTCATTGGGCGAAAATGCGAGCCCGGAGACGGACATCGCCAAATTATCGTCTACCGATATAGGGTAGTAAAAACAACTTTCGTTAAGGTTATATAGCCATAAAGACGTGGTTCCTCTGTAAGCGTTGCAGTAGTTATGGGAATTCCACGACTCGAATGTGACCTTTTCAAAATGAGTTCCCTGGCTGCTTCAGATGGGCATGGGAGGTAGGTTTTCTCATATGACGCTGGTCTAATTGGATGGTAATCGACGTTAGAAGAAACTAGGTCAATTTAGGCTATTGCTAGGAAATAAAAAAAAACCTGCTACAACATCCTCATAGACTCTAACATAGTGAGTGCCGGAGGTTAATTAAGAAATATAGAGCGGTTAGCGACATTTGCATGAGAGATGGCGAACAATATTGATCAATGGTCTGCATATAAGGTTGAAATTTTTCCTTTCATCCTTGGCGAAAATCTTTTCCGATGGGAAATACATCCAGGAGCTAAAGTTAAAAGCAGCTGTAGCGTCATTTAACTGTATCTAGTATATGGATAAGAATGCCAAAGAAATCCAAGATCATTCTCTCTTTTGCCGCACTAAGGCTGCCCTGCTATCGGGTTTGTTGTGTAGGAAAGCTCGTCTGAAGAGACCACATGGACTGAACGCTTAAGGGAAAACCAACTGCTTACGACCTACTTGAAAACCGTGGCAGTGTAATCTTTCCACGTTCATTTTCTGAGTTCTACTTTGAAGATTCAATATAAGGGGTTTTGACAGTAACATACACCTTAGCATGAAAGGAATGTGAAAGTTAACCATCATGATAAACAGGCGCAGCTGGGCGAAAGTAAGCACTTGTGCTAACTATGTAGGTTATAGGCTATTTAAAGCCTTTTACGTACTCCTTCTTTTCTTATGTTATTATAGTTTCGTATTAAGGAAACATACCATCCCTCTTGACTTGATGACATAGAAATGTAATTATAAAGGCCTCATGGTAAACTTTTGCGAGTTAATTTAAAGTCCGCCCTCCTCGCAGGACCGCAAAAGATTTTCCTTGGGTAGAAGTTTAGCACCACGTAAATCGAATTTTTTACCAAAATGTCGTTCAGAAATACGAAGCGAAAGTTGAAACCTCGTAATGTCGAGTCTATGAATCATTGTACAGTTTGGCCTGTGTTTGTAGATCTGTCGACCTGCTGACACGCTCAAAATCTTAAATTGTGATATAGTTGCAGTCTTTTGGCTAGAATTCGTCCCAATGTGTATTTGCTTAGCGCTATGACTTGAGCCGGTCGAACTTTGAGATATCGATTTTCAATGGAGTGTGGCAGAAAAAAACATTTTATTTGGCACGAGGTATCTTTCACCTTATACACCGCTATTATGGCTTATAAATCGAACACAGGATCCACAAATCTAAAGATTTGGGAACCATATGCAGATGCGACTCCATTTTCCTTTGGGAGGCTCGATAATTCTTGCGATAATTATTTCATCAAAATCAGTTTATTACACTGTTTGTTAGTGTGGAAGGAGCATTCACGAACGAAAGTCGGCGAGAGGACCGTGTTTCTTAATGTGCTGGGATATTCCTACATTAAATTAAGATGAATAAAAATATAATGCAAATCAGATAAGAGTTTAACGTGCTTTTCGGTCGAAAATTTTGTCTTCACATTGATTCATCCTATGGCACTTGAGGGAAACGAGTAAGTCAAACTGGGTTACGAAATCAAAAACAAAATGTCTTAAGGATAACAACTTCGTTGCCTATATTATTAAAAGTATAATTTTGATAATCCACACTATCTGAATCTATGCTTTAGGGAATATTATTTCCCGGAAAAATTTTCTCGCCATCTTTAAGTTCGCTTCCGTTTGCCTTCACAATTCTGTCTTTAATATAAAGATAAACCTCACTCGTGTCTATATAATACCTTTCAATACCAGATATATAATATTCAACCGGAGTGAGGACGGAGCAGATATTGCTGAGTGGAAAGTAAGACTGAGAATTACTCTCAGCGATGGAAGTTTGGGTTCGTGGAACTGTAAACAAATCGATATCTGTCTTCGAACAGATACCTGTTGGATGAAGCGTATTAGTTTTTACGTGTGTATAATTTACCACCATCAATAACTTAATGAGAACATCATTAAAATATAGGCTTGTTTATATTATGATAAAAAACATCCCCATCCCCTTCATCACATAGTTTCAAATTTTCTCTTCTTCAACTTCTTATTCATCCATTTTTGCTTATTTATTTCACCAATTTGGGGGGATTTCCTCTAATTATTACTCTTAGATTTCAACTTTCATCTAATATATCGTCTAGTATCTTTAGTAATATTATTTCTTGTGTTTGACAGCTGATTTTTAAAAGCTTGTTTTGCGCTCTTTCCATGCCTAATATCGTGAACGTTGTCGAAAACAGTGGAAATGGCCACTCTTCCTAGATAGCGAGCACCACTCTTTAGATAAGGTGGCGCTTTACGGAATAGGAAGTAGAATAGGGGTTCAAGAACTTGTTCTCTCTCAGCTCTTAACCCTTTAATCACGCGTGGTACATTGAACATTTTTTATTGTCTGCTCCGAATGTGTAGTTTTATCATCAAATGACCCCAAATGAATGAAAAATATTCACCTTCAACCTTCCTTATATATGTAGATATAAATTGATCTTAATTCCCTAGAGCATAGATTTAGATATTGTGGATTATCAAAAATATACTAAATGAACCATCAACCTTGACTGCGTCCCGCATACTAACTGATAGTCAACAAGGTTATAGTAAATGTAACATGATCTCGGATGAAATATAGGGACAGAAAATGTAAGTATATTAAACGCTATAAAATGAGTTAATTTGGGAATATCGTCTCTGATAGATCTTTTCATTACAAAAGAAAATTCCTCCGACAGATGAAATAAGAGATTTTCTTTCCTTTATACATTGGCAATAAACGTGAAGTAAGAATTGACACATATCTAGTAGACATTTTCCGTTGCATTTTCTCAGATTGAAACGGTGAATGTTGAGATGATAATTTCTGTCTCATTTTAAGATTCATTTTTCCCTAGGAGTGATCTTTTTCATTTTTATAATATCCGGCGTCTATCCATATCTCATCATATAAATAGTCTTTCCCTTTTATTTTTGTTTCCTTTCATCTTGCCAATATAGTATTTGATGCATATTACTCACTTGCAGCATTTATCATCGTTTATCCTCTTCCATCCATACCAAGGCCAGATTAATCGATGAGCTTGATAAATTTCTAATCATAGCACTCTAACCCATATGAAAGCTTACATTTTATGAGATAATTTAACAACATCCTTCATTTTCTTTGAATGTTTGGCCCTCACATACACACATAGAAATGCACTTGATCTTGTTGAGTCATCCTTCCCGATTCATAACCTAAGCACAACTGACCCTAATACATTTATTTCTGGCCACTAGCAGATATTATTTTCTACTTCCTCTCGCACAGAACGTAAACATCAATTAATCAGATGTCCTCCAAGTAAAGGATCACCATCCCTTACGGGGCTGACGCTGTACAAGATTGCATTCTGGTGTTCCCGTAACTCTCAGCGGCATTTGACACTTTTAACCACACTGTTATTCATCGCATGCTTAAATATCTGGATGACGCTGTAATGATATTAATAAACTGGTTCTTCATCTGCCCAAACTATCCATATTAGGAATGTTGTCTCTCGGGCGCCTCTTAGAGCTTCATTTAATTTATATACCGATTAAACGCAAATCTAGTTCTTCTATTCTCAAGGCTCGTTTGCTGTAATCCTTCGAAACCTAGGATCCGATTATAACTTCATCACTGAATGTCTCTCGGCTAATTTTACTGCTATAACCATGGTTTTCGACCTTTTTATGATAATGGCACCCAAAATGCTATCAGTAAACAGCCGTGCCACCCCAATATAAAATAATTCGCGCATCAAAAATTAATTTCAGAATTAAGCACAATTCATATTTTAACTAATTTAATCGAAATAAGACATACAATTTTGAAAATTAATAAATCTTACCTTTAAAAGCACAAGAGAAATTGGAACATGATATGTATCACATTGAGGCGTATTTTGACAACGAAACTCTCATTTCTTCATTCACTGTCTGCAATATTTCTCTATTCGTTGTTTTTATGTTGAGCAATGCAGAAAAGCTAGTTTGACAATACTTCGATGTCGTGAGTTCTCTTTAGAAATCATTTTAAATATGTTCCTTTTGGGGGGAAATTTATTCATTTTAAAACGATTTCTTAGTCGCTCTCCAGTGAAAACTATTGATCTAAACCATGTTTCCGGATCACTTTTTTGATCTGCAGCCAAATGAACATTTATCTTCTGGCTAAAATGGTATGCGATTCGAAATTTCTCTCGCCAATCTCTCAAATTTTCTAACATATGTACATAACAACAAAGAGAGTAGGCTTAGAAAAACAACCAAACCGAAAGACTATTAAGTTATTATATAAACCTATAAGGCTATTTCAATCGAAAGCCTACAAATGCTTACATATATTTTTCCTCATTGCATGACAAATCCGTTAAGATATCTGTTATTTCTTCCCTCTTTCTCCAACCCTGTAGAACGAGTGATATAGATAAAATATAGCTCGGGGTTAAGAGAGCTTTTCCCGCACCTACGAGGGGAAGTAAAGTTTCGATTTCTTTAAATTTATTGAAATCCAGATATTCTTTTCTATCTGTCATATAGTTACAGGGAATTCTTCCCAGTTTGTTTGTTGTTCTTCTGTAGATTTATGATCTTATGTTGCTTGCCTTTGAACCAAATATTTTAAAGTTTTTCTAAATCTCTCACGCTCAAATCCAAATACGTTATCAACTGCTATTTTGGTATCCCTGCCTCTACGAACTCCAATGTCTTCTGTTGCAAAACTTCACGAAGATATTATCACTGAATTTCAGAAGCAATATAACTCGGTTGGTAATAAAAAATATGTCGATTTTATTAGGTTTGGATGCAGATCATTCTGCCGAGTTTCTAGTTTCTGGAAAATATCCTATATTTAGCTACGCGTAAAATAACTTTATACGATTTGGTAAGAGGGGAAATATCGGCCCCACTATTGACCCTATGCTAATATATCTTTCCCATGACATATTCAATATTGATGTTCTTAGAGTCCTCGAAGAATGTAATGTTTGACAGAAAATTCCATCTTCTCATGCATTTACTCCTTTAGCTTTTGACATGCTACTATTTTTCTTACAAGCTTATTTTCATCTTTTTAGAGCTGTTTCTGTTTCCAAGGCTCTGTTCTAGAAATATTTCATCCTGACTCCCTATATTTTCTCGAATTTATATTGCATATCTGCATTACATCACTACATCTATTTATTATTTGATGAAGTCTATCCTAGTGCCATAATAAGCAGCTACCTTCCCTTTTTCAATTTTAGCTGACTGTTTTTACCTGCGATGAAGCGCCAGGTTAAGGCGTCGCTTTTTTCAAAAGGAGTAAAGTTCATTTGTACCCATTTAGAGTCATGAAATGACCCATATGACCATAAGACATATGGTTATTCATCCCCCTGGATATTTGAACTCTGCCATCGGATTTGTCGTCGGGTGATGCCATCTACTGGCAGAAGCTACATTTAGCCATTCAAATGCACTTCTTAGTGATTTGACCAATGGGAAACCATCAATCCAATAACCATTTATCATCTTATCACTAAACGCCCAAGGTCATTGGAGAGACTGTCCCTCTTGTTCTCTTCCCATCAGTCATTCATTATCTAATTTTCTCTCTGAAAACTCTTAGATTAAATTTTGTTTCAAGCTCTTCATACTTCAATTTGCACTATTTTATATTTAGGGCTACATTCTGCTTTATCTATAACACTTTCCCATTTAGCTCCTTAAAATTTTTACTTCAACTTGATATTTCCTTAACTTAGTTAGATTTCAAACTGATATTTCTTAATTCCGCTTCCACATTTATGTGATCCTTTATTCTTTATAATACCATTTTATCTTTAAAAACATGTTAATTTAAATCTCCTTCTATGATGGATCTTCACTTTTCTGGGACTGAAGCTTGCATTCCATCCATTTCTGTACCAAAGTTTGCTCATTATGTGTCTTTACAAGCAAACTTTCAGTAAATATGTGCATACATCTAGTATTTCTTATTCGAAATCCATTTTAATTCTCAATTTTCTACCTAGCTTCCTCTTAAATTCTACCAGATGTTACTAATTGTCTCTGCTCAGGACTACACCACCTCTACGTCTAACTATTTTAACAGAATATTAAACATATTAAACACCTCACTTAAACTCTCAAGTAAAGTAATGACCAATTTCCTCAAACATCGACAAGCTCAAGTATTCGCGATGGAAGCTATGATGAACACGACACGTAGACAATTAATTCTCGTATAGATATAATTAGTGACCTGTATATAGTTAATATTTAAACCCGGCGGCCCTTAGTCATTATTCTCCCCCCATGTGTTTATCCCTACCTCAAATCTTTCTCTTGCCCATGTATCACCAGTGCATGTATCCCGGCTTATGCTCTCTACAAAAAGACGTGGTTTACTCTGAACCTTTTCCTTTCAAGTTCACTCCTAAATTTATCCCTGATCTTGTCTCCATCCTTGTTGCTATAATTATTATGTACATATATCTCATGGGTGAGACTGTTCTGGAATGGCTTTTGACTAATATTTCTTAATCTATCATATTATTTTCAGTATATTTATACCAAGAGTAATATAGCAAGGCCCACAACCTCATTTCTGGATCTCATGTCTTGTAATCATCTTCGTCCTATTGGTAATATAATGCTTCACGTCATCCTATGATTACCTTTCTTGCCAAACCACAAGCAAACCTAACTTTAGTTCTAATATGCTGTAGGAAACATCCATACTTTAAAATTCCAATAATTTCAAAAAACTAAAGATTTACTGGTACCTACACAATTAAAGTAACTCGTTGTTAACTATAGTTTCTCTTCTTAACTATGAGTGTTCTCCAGATCCATTCTCTGATACGGTTAAAAGTCTTAGCTTCCTCCTTAATAATAAATTAGCTCTCAATACTTTGTTAATATCTACAAATCATTTCTCTCTCACTTTGGTAGTCTTGACTGTATTCATTTCTAATAGGAGAACAATAATTTTGAGAGAGCCATCTACTCTTTCATCAACTTCCATTTCGATTATCGTGTCTCGTAGGATCATGTCTCGTAGGATCACATGGCTTAATTACGACCCATTTAATTGGTTCATAATATTTCAGCTGTATTCTTTTCCATCGTGCACGTTTTTTTCCTGCAACTTTGTTGCCGGGTGATCTGCATTGGCCGGTATATAACCAGAATAACATTTAAAACATTTTACATATAAGTTCTTAAAAAACATTAAGATCCCTACTTACTTTCTATTTTGCATACTGCACCTCTCTCTCCCTACCCAAAAACTATGTTTAGGGTCTCTCCCTGTATTGCTCTATCTTTGCACTTGTGTTTGTTGTATGTTGATATTTGCTACTAAAATGTGGAGTGATTTTCCTTCCTCTATACCACTAGTTTTCAACCGGGGTGCCACGGGAGCAACCAAAAAATCATAATAAAATGCCTAAATTGCAAAAACTATATATTTTAAACATCTAAAAAAATTGACAGATCCTTGAAACTATTTTAAACTACTATCCCTTCTGCATGGGAAACATTAAAACAAGGAAAATAGAAAGATTGCAGAGATTAAATTGACAGTTCCTTGAAACTATTATAAACTATTCTTTCTGCATGGGAAACATTGAAACAAGGAAAATAGAAAGATTGCAGAAAGTAAATGAAGAAATGAGAGTTGTCTTGTCAACTATTTGCCCTAATATTAAAGAATTTTGTGATACTCATCAAGCTCAAATTTCCAATTAAACTTTTTAAGTTCAGATTTCTTTCTTTCCAAATTTGTATATCTTATTTCGTTTAAATTAATTCAAATGTCAATTATGTTTTATTTTGAACGACTTTTTAAGTACTCATGTATTATTAAGTTGCAAAGATATTCCCTAGAATAATATTATTCTGCTACCTCCTAAGATATTACTTTGGGAGAGAGAGCGAGACGTTACTCCCCCCCCCCTCCCCTTCCGACCTCACCCATTCACCCATTTTGGACTTGCCGCCAGGTTTCTTCAAAATTCACACTAAGGCATGACGCTGAAAATGAGGGCTACCTTCTGGCCGTCCCAATCTTCCCTGCATACCCCCTCAGGTCGTGAGATTACTTTGTAGGATTTGCTATGAACTGCTTTTATGGCTGTCTCCACTGGTCTTCCGTCTGGCCCGATGATCCCTGCCTTTGAAACTTCATCGCAAGGAGACGCTCGGGTTGTCACGGCTAATAACGAAGGTTAGAGAAGGTCTCAATATCTATCCCTGTTTTGCACAACTCCGAGTATATATGCACCCACTCGAGGATTACAGACAGATTTGTTTAGACGAGCCTACCCCAAACAGAGTTCAATCAAACGAAGCTCTCTCCCGAGAAGTTGAGTGACGGTCGCAAGCCCAAGGGAGATGGAAATCACACCCGTAAGTTCGGTTCAGGAAGAAGAATCTCGTGAGGCAACGTCAGCCTTTCTCATCCGCCTTCGGATTAAAGATTGTGGAAGCCGTCTTCCGAATTTCTTCTGGTGAACTCTTAAGGAGAAGAGGCCCGTTAGGTCACTCAAGTCGAGTGTTGAGAAGTCATCTCCCTCCCGTTCGGAGTTCGTTCGGTGACATCCTGAGGACAAGAGGCCAGCATCTCGCAAAACACGTTTCGAGAAAGTAGCCCAACCCGCTGCAGGTTTGTGGCTACCACCCATGAGTAATCAAGGTCACCAACACCCTTCCCCCAAATTTGCCCCATCTTACTCTCGTGCTTCAAAGAAACTAAATCACTCAGTATCATAAATCTCCCATTATAACTATTCCTAACTACGGTTATCTATTTAGTATTTGGGACCTAATTCCGTCTTATTCCCCTACCCATATAAATATATATATATATATATATATATATATATTTATATATTTATTGTTTTGCCTTTTATTTAGTGTGTATTAAAATTCTATTTTTGTCATTGTGTTTGTTATTTTCCTTGGTCACGCAGCTGCCGCTATCTATTCAAATCGCCCTCTTAGAACAATAACAGTTGTCGCCTTGCTTGGCCTACCTTAGAGCCTGTGTGCGCTTATTCCCATACACTTGGCCACACTTTGACATGAAGATATTTGGCGTCAGGGTTTTGTGCTTTCCTATTGATTTCGAAGCACTAAGTTCAATTGATAGCAGTTTCATTACCAAAAATATCTGAACAACAATATATTAGGACAATTGTCTTTTTAGTTAACGGGTAACAACCAATTTTTAAGCCCATTCTTGTGTGGTGTATCCACAGTTTGTTTAGTTCCTTAAAAGAGGTTTATGGCTAAGCGATAATACTAACCATCTTATTTGTGTCCTGAGTCAGATTCCCCCGTTGAGTATTTATTTATTTTTTTGTGAGAGTTTGCCCGTTTTTCCTAGGAATTTCTACTAATTTTGTCACTAATAGAGTTTATATTTGTCTTGAGGTCAAGCTTCAATAGCTGTGGCAGCTTTTTCGTGGCCAAAGGCCGGAAATTGGATAACCGGGATGTCTTCATTCGATCGCTTTCATAGGCAAGGGCAGATCATAGGCAAATCTTGAAAAGAATTTATTGTTTACCTCCTGGAAGAGGAACGTGACAAATGTGCGGAAAGAAAAGCACAGAAAGAAGCGCAAGCAGAAGTGGAGGAAAGAAAAGCAAAAGTCGAAAAAAGAAAAGCACAGAGAGAAACAGTAGAGAATGAAAGAATTAGGCAGCATGTAAGAGAGATAAACCGTGACCAAGTCGAGACAAACTCCGTAGAGTATCGAAATGAATGGGCTTAGGTGACTTCATTAAAACTCCCCGCATACAAAGATGGAGAAGACTTTTGCTCTTATTCAACGGACTTTGAGAAGATCTTCGAAGTCAACAATTTGGAATTAGAATCTGATGGCTTTGCCTGGTTACTTCCACTATTAAATTTTCATCCTAGTGACATATTCATTTTGCTCCCTTCCGAGGCCACCATGCATTATTCAACCCTAAAGGCAGAACTTCTTTCGGCAGTTAACATGAATCCATAATTTTATAGGAGTAGGTTCCGATCCGCGCGAATACAGCAGGGCCAAACCTACAGGCAATTTGGATTCATGCCTTGGCGTAACTTCAAATTCTGGCTGGATTCCGTCCAAGTATCAAATGATTAGGAGTCGCTAATTGACTTCATTCTAAGGGATCAACTGATGTCGAGTCTCCCTCGCGGACTAAGGATCTTCATAGCGGACAGACGAGCGTCGACTTTCAAGGAGTGTGTGAAAGAAGCTGATCTTCACGTTTCCAGTCACGACCTCTACGCCAATGATGTCAAGAAGAATCATCCCCCTCTCCAAAACATAAGTTTTGGGTTTAACCAAAGCCCATCCGAGGGCAACAACGGCTTCGTAAAAGTGCAGGCGCCGAGCAAGTACAGGGCTTACTCGCCGCGAGAGAAAAAGGACGTGAAGCACCTGTTACTTTCCTCCACGCCTGGCCACTACATCTGTTGATCTATTGTATGCTGTGCGTGTGACACCCCTGGGCACTTAAGTTATAATTGCCCCCAAAATTGTCAAATGAGGCCCTCGTCGAGTCCCCAGGTCCACCAAATCTCTGCTACCCTCTCACCTAATCTTCTAGCCTTCTCGCCAGCGGGCCCTACTCCCTCTCCCACGGATGAACAGGTAAATTTACTGTTTAACGAAAGTTACCCCGGTGGGCTCCGGTGTGAAAAAGGCGCAACAAATTGCTGTCTAGTGTCAACCGTCGATAGCGATACAGGTTCCACATCTATAGTAATTTTTGAAAAACTAATACCCATCGTAAGTCCCCAGCATAACTGATTCGTATTGTTGCACGACTTCTTAGTTCGTGCTACCAGGTTCCCAGTGGTATGGTGCCATATTGAGTGCCGGCACTTCGCCGGATGGGCCGAGGTAGTTGAGGCCCCGATGAATTTCTGCTACGTCTTCATTTGACTCTTCCAAAACCAAATTTCTCAGCCGGGCGTTACCAGGCGCCAGGCCGATAATGATGTCCCGCTTCCGCTACCCTTATCGTCCCTAGACATTGACCTCACCACCAATGTTCAATGTGATGAGGCACAGAAGGATTACCCCCATTACAACCCATGTGGAAAAAAGAAAGGAAGAAGGAGACTGAAACTGTGCGAGGCGATCAGAAGATCGAATACACCGCGAAGGACGCGTTAGTAGACCTTTATTCTGTTGAAGCGGAGAGCCCCTTAACCAACGCGAGGCGTGTTCCGAGAAGGAATATCGAACCCGTTCTAAAGATGGCCTAATGGCAGGACATTTCGGCCATAACAAAACGGCACACGAGTTTTTGAATATTTCTTTTGGCCAGGAGCTGCCAATGAATTTATCGACGTATGCAATTACTTTACCGTCACCTCCAAAGAGCGTATAGCCCCCCCTCCCTTCAAAAGACCCTGAGAGTTCCCGAGCCCATCGCCCGGGTCTCACTTGGTCTAATAAGCCCAATTCATCTCCCGTCAAGCGAGAGACACATCTATCTCGTTGAACCTGTGTGCCTGGTCAAAACGGTGCGCGTAGAAGCAGACGATAAGTATCCCCTGCCGTCTATTCCTTTCCCCAAACGAAGCCTCACTGCTACTTGCTTGCCTTTTCGGAAGGCTTTCCCGTGTCATACTATCGTCATTATGTGCCGAAATTCGCTGCCATAGCCTCGCCCTTTAACGACTTGGTGAAGAGAATAGACCCCGATTCTGTCAATTGGACCCCTTCCATTAAAGATTGCTTGCACCAATTAAAGGACAAGTTAATCTCTGCCCCTATCTTGAGATTACCTAATCCTAAGAAAACATCAAGGGTTCGTACCGATGCCTCCCAAGATGGCCTAGTTTGAGCTCTCGTCCAATATGTTGACAATGGAGTGGGATATCCTATAGGATATGCTAGCAGGAAGCTGTCCAATAGCGATAAGACGTATGTCAACAAAGAGATTGAAGCGTTAGTCTTAGTGTGGTCTATTCAAAAGTTTAGGATGTATTTCAAAGGCAACGACAACTGCCTAGTCGATAGCTTGAGTAGGAATCTTATAGAAGACCCACCTCCAACAACCTGAGTCTATAGGAAAATTCGCGTTTGATTAAATTCTTTAAATACTATTTTTATTTTTTTGCCTTGTTGATGTTGTATGTGCATATTTATAGATTAAGTTAACTGGGTTTACATATATGTAAACCCCGTGTAGCGTTATGTTTTTTCTCTGTTGGTAAACAATAAATTTGCAGCTTTATAACTTCCCGTCTTAATAAAATTATTGTAGACATTTGTTTCGCCAGAAAGTGTACTTCGCTGTATGCTCTAAAATAATATCATCTCCCCACCACGTAAGATATTACTTCAGGAGGGAAATCAAGCCGTTACTCCCCCCCCCCTTCTGACCTCACCTTTTTTGCACTCGCCACCAGGTCCCTGCAAAATTCACACTGATGCATGAAGCTGAAATCGGGGGCTACCTCCTGGCCGTCGCAATTTCCCCCCGGATCGGGAGATTACTTTCTAGGATTTGCCGTGAACCGCTTTTCTACCTCCTGCCGCTGGTTGCCTGTCTGGCCTGCTTCTCCCTGCCTTTGACACTTCACCGCAAGGAGACCCTCGGGTTTTCACGGCCGAAAACGAAGGTTAGAGGTCTCAATCTCTCTCTCCGTTTTAGAGAACTCCAAGTATATATGCACCCGCTCAAGGATTAGAGACAGATTTGTTTAGACGAGACTTCCCTGAACGGAGTTCAATGAAACGAAGCTCTCTCCCGAGAAGTTGAGTGACGGTTACAAGCCATGGAAGAGATAGAATTCACACCTGTATCTTCGGCTCAGGGCGAAGAGTCTCGTGAGGCAATGTCAGCCTTTCTCATCCGCCTTCGGATCAAAGATTGGAGAAGCCTTCCTCCAAAGTTCTTCTAGTGACTTCTTAAGGACAAGAGGCCCATTAGCACGCTAAAGCCGAGTGTAGAGAAGTCATCTCTCCCCTTCTAAGTTCGTTCGGTGACATCCTGAGGACAAGAGGCCCGCATCTTGAAAAACACGAGTTCGAGAGAGGACCCTACCCACTGCAGGTTTGTGGCTACTACCAGTGATTAATCAAGGTCGCCAAGACCTCCCCTCACGTTTGCCCCACCTTACTCTCGAGGTACAAAGAAACTAATTCACTGAGTATCATAAATCTCACATTATAACCATTCCCTAACCACGGTTATCTAATTACTATTTTGGATCCTAATTCCGTCTTATTCATGTACGCATATATATATATATATATATATATATATATATATATATATATATATATATATATATATATTCAGATTTATTGTTTTGCCTTTTATTTACTGTGTGTTAAAAATCTATTTTTGTCATTGTGTTTGTTATATTCCTTGGTTACGCAGCTGCCGCTATCTATTCAAATCGCAGTCTTGGAACAATAAAAGTTATTGCCTAGCTTGGCCTACCTTAGAGCCTGCGTGCGCATATTCCAGTACACTTGGCCATACCTCAACATACTTCAATTATATTTTATTGGATGGTTGTGGCTTCTTCTAGATAGCCATTAGATTCCCATGATTCTAAAAACTTTGAAACAACTGCTTTATACGTTTCTAACCACCATTATACCCTAATCATGTACTCATGATGCACTTCTTTTAATCATTTCATTTATTAGTAGTTTATATGTGCAGTATTATTCTGATTATCATTACTCTTGTGTTTTCTTAAGTGTACGCACCTTTTTTAAGCGACATTTTTTTGGGGGGCCTTTCATACATTTGTGAACCATATTCCTAACTATTATATGACGATAGCGGCTCAATAACAAATTTCAGGGTCAAGAAAAAAAACACACTTGATTTTTTAATTATATATATATATTATTTAATCATGGGGTCCCTATAAGGAGCTGGGGCGCTGCTGGGGGTGGGAATTATCTGGAAACTAGTCTCTTATTGGGGTTTGAGACTACTCTTAAGAATCTACTCCGCCCGTGGATTTTGGCGATCTTACAATTCCTGAATCCCATTATGAGTCAGCATTATTTTTAGTTAATCTGCAAAGTACCCGGGAGGAGAGATTTGTTATTTGAGCATAATAGTTGCAACACATAATTTTGGTCGACTTTTTATTCTCGACGTGCATGTATGTCTTGCTTATTTTCTCTTGATTCGCCTTTTTCTTTAAGAGTTCTTTCTTGATCGGGCACGCCATGGAGGGCATCATATGTTCTCTTGAACAGTTCAGGCACTTCAGATTGGTGCTATTACAACTTCTCCAATAATGTGCATCTGACGAGCAAATAGAGCACAGAGGAGGGTTTCCCCTGGGGCGGATGGCCGTGGTGTGCTCCTCGTAATTGCAGCAATTGTAGAGCATCTGGAGGTGGATATACTCCTCACATTCGATATTTTCAGGGCAGACGCGGAAGTTGAAGTGGATCATACCTCCCTCCGTGTCTTTAAACGCTATAACGGATTTCTTCAACGGAGTGCCCCCTAACCCAAGGATCGACGCGGCGAATGATAACACTGCGGTGTGATTTTAATCTGTGGGGGTTGGGAGGTTTCAAAATGATGTTATTTAAGCCTTGTAGGTATTGACGAGTCTAACCAGAGAAATACCCAAGTCTGCATAGATTTGTGCAAAGACCCTCCCTCAGTCCGGTTGGGCCCTTTGGAGAAGGTCTTCAGCGTTTTCCGACGAGTCTCCCTCATTTAATTTTCCATTTCCTCATATAGGATACGAAATATTTAATTTTAAAGGGAAATCCCCACGGAGTAATCGTGTAATTGTTTGCGCTTGAATGTTTGCGTGTGTGTAGTTTGAGAGAGAATCTATCAAGAAGGTAAGATAAAAAAGAGTTTTTTAAGATAGGTGTCTTAGTCCATTAATATAGTCTTTTACAAGGCACCTCCAGACTAGGGCGCTTTTCAAATTCCAGCAGCTTGTCCGACCAAGTAGACGCGATGAAGAGCAGAGAGGTTGAGGGTGGAAACAAGTTCACTCCTCGCCACGGTCGCAAACAAGCCAGTGAAAATTTCACATATTTTAAAGGCAAAATTTGTCAATGAATTTCTTTATAACACTGCAAAAAGCTTATCTAAAAGGATTCACTAAACGCGCGAAACTGATAAACAATACTCGTTCCGAATAAATTAAAAAAGCACAAACACGATCTTCACAAAAACAATAAGAATTTGACAAGCTAAGGCAACAATAGCATTTGAAGATGGGCTTTGTGCAGAGTGTTGGGTAAATACAAGAAGAACCCATTTCAAATACTGTCCTTTAAGAAGCCTTATTTAGTAGCGGATTTTCTTTGCTTAGTTAATTTTAAATAGTATTTCGAAAGACAAATATGAACCATTTTTAGCCTACTGTTTGTTTTACTTTACGAGTCCAGAGAAACTAAGATTTTAAGAAACGGCATCCAATTTCCATATAAGATGCAAATGTTTTAATAATAAAAGTTTGGTAAGCGTCCAATAATATTTATGAAAATATGTTTTGCCAACTGAAGGTAATATCTTTTACATAGTATCCCAATTTCAAAGTATGCAATAGTAAAACATAGGCTACCATTGCAATAAACTTTGTAAGATATCTGGTAATTGTTTAATGGATATTATTAATCATACGCTTGGATTGTAGAGAACGAAATATTCGAAGAAAGATAAACGAGGCCATATTTTTTTACGTGTAATATAATAACTAGGTCAGCCTGTAGGCTTTCCTGTCCTATTTATGTCCTCCATGTAGACAAATTATTTCATATTTATCATTATTTTATGGATAAAAATAATTGAAAGCATTTATATTTTTATACTAGTCTTCTCTACTACGTGTATGACTACGTTTACAACTTAGCCTAAACGAAGGATTACATTTAGACTTACCTTAGTTGTCATTAGGAAAAACTAGTACACCAGTCAAAACAGGGTCCTCATCCACCAAGGAAACTCTTAGGAGCTTAGTTGGATCAAAATGGCATAATCCATTTTGAATTTTTTATCCCAAATCATAATATCACCAGCGAGGTTTACTATTGTCAAATAGACCGTTTATATGCAGCACTTGAAAAGAATGAGGCCAGCATGAATCAAAAGAAATAGAGTGCTCATTTTACAATACAATGCGTGAAAATAGTATAAGAAGAGATAACATACAAAAGTTTAACAATTTTGATTGGGGAATATTTATTCATCCTTGGAACTCACCCGAATTGGTGAAGAAGTTAACAACCTACGAGTAAGAGATTGAATTATCCTCAAAAGCCATTCTAAAATCAAATTCAACGATTTTGATATAATTGTTTTGAAAAGTAATTAGAAAGTAGAGACAAGTGATACAAACATCATTAAATAATGAATTAATAAATAACTTAAGAGTTGTTTTATTACTAGCCATAAATTAATTATAAACATGAAAAACAATTGCTCTTCGCTGGAGGAGGGATTTGAAAACGTGGATATTTACTATGAGAAAGTCCGGTTTTGGGGCCGCTGCGAATGCAAAATACCTAATAAAGCTTTAGCCCTACGAGTTATCTTATATAGGCAAAATCCTAGGGCCCTAGTAGTTCGATTTCCAACGCTCGGCTAAAGGCATTCAGTTGGGATGCAAATCCTTATAACTCATAATTTTTTACAAACAAAATCCTTGCTATTTGTATGGCATTCATTTTGGGGGGCTTTACGAGTTTCTGAATAGTTAATGTTTTTTTCTTATTCCTTCGGAGTTTTTTTGCTTTCCATATTATTTATGCTAATTTTTTCAAGGAAAGGTTTTTAAAAAGGATCACTGATAAGTCTTTGATGAAGGTATACAAGCTAAATAATATACAGGCTTGGATTACTTGTATATAATGTTAATTTGATACTTAAACTACAAATAAATTTTTCACATATTTTCCCGATTATTTTAAACTTGTTATTTTATCTTTATGCATGTGAAACCTTGCACTATTAATCCCCATCACAATGTAGAAGCTAAGCAGAAAAATAATTAAATAACTTGAAACCTTATCCATTGAAATGCAAGGGTAACTTTACCAGTAAAAGGATGACTGCTGAGTTTCGATGGTGAAAGGCTAATTTTCCGGTAATTAGACCAATGGCTACTAATTAATAAACATGAAAATTCTAGAGATGGCAGCAGATATCAGATGAAGGTTCTGCAAAGCTGAAACAGAAAAAAAGGAAGCATTTGCCACCTTTACTCCATGTAGAATCCTCCTACAGAGAGCTATTAGACAAACTTTTATGAGAGGATTTGCAAGTACTTCTTTTGGAGTATTTGACGGAGCCAGTGTTAGAATGAAAACCAAGCTATACTGAGGTTATTTCATAAAATAACCTCATGAAGCTTGGAATGAGTAAAATGCCTAATAGTTAGAGTTGATATCAGGTGATTATATTTATGTAGCTTATGTTTATCTCAATCTTAAATCCCAGAGAGAACTCCTCTAATTCTTTAACATCTCTGTAATTCATGTTTCTTCTAATTGGTATTGCTTCTCCGTAATAGTTTATTACTGGCGTGTTCTTGGTTATTACGTCGTAGTTATATATCTTGATGCATTTTCTATATGAGTTGTTGCTTATTTCGTTGAATTGTATTATATCTCTATCTTCCATCAAGTAACCATTGTAAAGCGTATTCCTTTTGGTAGTGCATCCAGCCACGTTGTGGCATAACATTACTCATATTATTCGCAGAATAATCACATATGGTATTAACTTAAAAGTTAAGAGACCTACATAGGTGCGGCCATAAGGCCTTCGGCACACTTTGAACTTTAGATCAATTTAATTGAACAAAGGAAGAATATAGAAATACATAAATAATGTAAGATTTCATGAAATGAGAGACTTAGCCTTAAAACCAAGGCTTGAATGCTGTAAAATTAAGAAATGCACAAAAACAGCAATTTTCAGACGTACTGGCACACCAACTTTCTTACATAAATACATAAAACCCTTAATATCTCTATCCTTTACTACTATATTTATACCACTGTGAGTGAGGCAACTATTGCTACATTAACATGAACGCAAACACCGACTCTAGACGTCTTACAACCCACACACAAGACAATGAAAGAAAACGCCACCCCCTGAAAAACTTATTTAATCTTCTCTCAAAAGATATGCTTAATGTTAATATTACCATCCTTCCGCCTCAAATAAGAGTAGCAAGACTCAGATAGACCGAAGCGCTAGAGTAATAATTTTTCCAATGAATTGATAAATAATACTTTAGAATAACTATAAAAATAAGTAGCGTGAAACATTTTTATCCATGAACTCTCTTTCTTCTAACTGCTCTTCACCTCTAAATTCGTTTTTCTTCTCTCATGAATTACTATCGAGTTGATCTTTGGATCTTTGCTCGTTCATAATTCCGTAATTCTTCTATAATTTCAAAATGTGACTTTAATAACCACTCTGATTAATATGTTGCTCCCTTTTCTTTTTTCAAATTGGAATATGCGCCATTCACAAAGTTTCTCTTTCCCTGATATCAATATGTTCTCTGAAAACCTCTTTTAAAAACATTTCAGTGGCAATTTTCTCGTTTCTTTGGCCTCTATTTAAACAGAAATAGGAGTAACCATCATTGGGTTAGGCCTTGTTTTTTTTTAGTAATAAGATTTACTACAATGTCACGCCTTCAGTCAACACCATAACATCAAGGTAGACCTCCCCACCGCAATATAAAAAGGGGATATTGGTAGGGCAGATACCAGGAAAAAGTTTCATACCTGCAGAAGGATCTTACCTGCAAATAAGATATTCCAGAATGGAATGTTCATATGTAAAACATGAATCAGAAATTTTATTTATATCCTATGCTTAATGTAAAAAAATTCTAAAAGCGCCAACCCAGAAGCTAATAATATTCCAAAATTACTTGTGGAAAGCTTAAAATTGTTTCATCGGAACCTTTTTATTCGCCGAAATTTTGGAAACCGTATTTATATCATTATTTCACAACATTGATTGAAGACATTTATATGACAAATTCATTCAGCCGAATTCCATTTTAATGTTGTAAAATTGAACACAAGCATAAAATCTAATGTTTAATAATAAAAAGAAGGATGTTAATTATATTTACTGAATAAAACCTTGCAGATTATTTTTAACCTCTCTTCTAGCGGACGCCAACAAGGGCGCATACTCTAAAAATCCTTGCAGTGTTCTTGGGAGGACCTCTCCCTAATTGGCTTGTCAAGAAACCAGCATACCAAAAAATCAAATAATATGAAAGAGGCTAACCTCCTCCCTGCAAAATATCACTTAATCCTCATAAAAGTGTTCACGTACCTGTCCCAAATCCAGAAATATGAGAGCACTCTAACAAATGGCGCTGCTTCCCGAGAGTGTGAGCCCTTCGGATTCAAATAGTCACGGCAAAATGGCACTCGATATAAATTTCGGGTGATCAACTCCAATCTTTTTTGACATGTAACCTAAAGAGCTATCTTGATTTCTACCAACTAGTTACAGTTGATAAGAGAAAAGCGCTGGTCCGAAAGTACAAACGGTTTATATCATTTGATGGCCTCATCAGGGCGCTCATTTCCTATAATCCTTACAACATCAGAAACAAGACAGATGAGACTGTCGATTTTTTATCGATTGCAGGAACAGGTGATTCACTGATATTAAAAACAGCTCGGCTAGAAAAAGAAACGAGAATTGGTTCTTGAGTGAACTTACCTCGAATCCTTTTGACAGGAGTTCACACTTCTGCACGATGCTTCATTCAGTCTAGTGAAAAGGCCTCTGCCCGCAAAAAAGAGGGTCCAGAGAAGAACTCAACGACCTCTTTAACCGAATAAACTCCTAGACTAAAATAAAAGAATTCCGTTATTAATAAAAATGTGGAATACCGCACACGTTCAACGCAGCAGTGAGGTGGCTTTTCAAGTCGCAGTGAGTCGTCAGAAAAATGATAATTTAATAGGAAAGTTATCACTAAATTGGAGGTCCTGAATCACTTCCCATCCAAAAGCAAAGGGTTCCCGGAGAGCACAAAGTATATTGAAGCATGGAAATGTAGCTGTCCTCGGAGTTATAAGCCACTTCAACTACATTTAGGATATCAATTTCTAGGTTTTTGATAAGTTCCACTGGATCTCCTTCATTGGATTTGTCGCATAGTCTACAGAATGTGGGTAACTAACGGTATAAGCCGTCGAGAAAAAGTTCCTCGAATAATCAAAGTTATTTTATCTTCTGAACTTTTAAAAATTTACAAACGCAACCAAAATTCCAAAGCTTGTAATCATAAAGTGTTACAAGATTGTTGATCTGCTATATCTAGCGTCTATCCATTCCAGGCTATCCTCTCTCGGATTCTTATAATTTTTGAAGCCTCCAAATCTGGGTGCTTAAAAGATGGCCTTCGCTGACCAGAAGCTCTGGAATGGATGGCCACTGCCTAAAGTTTGCAGATCTCAAATTAGCAGCTAAAGAGACAAGTGCAGCAGATTGGAAAGTTTACTAAGTTTAATTAGTCGATGGCAAGACGGCCAGGATCTAAATATCTATGGTATTTACAAACCCTAGAACGGGACCCAGAGGCTTTTATTTCGCTAGGCAGCAAAAAGGCCAAGAAAGCTCACCCCCAAACAATTACAAACTTATGCGCCCAGGAATAGCTGCAGCGTAGTTGTCAGCCTATTATACGAACAAACAGGTTATAATTCACAACCCAACATCCAGGAATAGTCAAAACTGATCAATTAAAACCAATGGCATAAGGGAGTTTTTTATTAGTTGAAAATCATGTCTTCTGATACATCATTGGGTAGTTCCTAACAAATTTAAAATATATATTTCGTTTTCTGTGGAAATTATTAGTTTTAAAGTTGGGTGACGTAAGCTTTTTGCACATTCACCATTTTCTTAAAAACTCACCATTGATGCAGTTTTTAATTATATTTTAAAAAGGTATTTCTATATATTGAGAAATAAATATGTTGAAAGTTTGGCTAGGTTAGATAAAAATCAAATTAAATTCTTTGAAATAAATTCAATTTGATATTGTTTGTTTTTTAATTAAAATAATATATTTTTCAGAATTGCAATTAAGAGTGATACGGTGTGAAATCTCAAATAGTTGTGGTTATATTTTTAAGAGAGAGAAAGATATGGCTCTTCTTTTTCTATGAAAACGACATCATACCAAAATCAATCAGTGTATTGATAAAAAAAACGAAGGTAGAGTCTTTTACACCAAAGGGTACTTTGTGGGTTTGGCCGAGAATCGCGTAGGATTTTCTCCAAGCTGTTCCATCTCATTCCTATTTCGCCGCATTTCGAAGTTACGAGTAAAGCGTTAAACTGATAGATTGACTTAAAATATGCTAAAATTATTTGGAAATAAATATTATAAATATAATTCAGGAAATAATAATATATTCCATTCTAGCCTTACCTAACCTGGCTTTAATCATTTCATAAAAGGCAAAGAAATTCATATTTTGAATTACCGAATAATACTGCATGTGTTGAAATTTACAAAAGATCGGAGTAAGTACAAAAACCGAGAACATCAAAAACGTCAAAAGTTATTTCGAGTATTTTTTGTGACATCGATGATTAAAAATTAAATAAATTTATGATGTTAATGAAGCTGGAAAGGAAGAAAAGTGGAGGAGATTTAGCGCTCCTGTTTTGAATAAAAAACGTTTCAAAGTTTTTCGACACCATTGCGTGAAATACCGCATTAACGTATAAAGTTACACGAAATTGAATTTATTTTATTAGAAATACTCTATCCAGTATATTTATAACTATATGTATATATCTCCAACACTCCTATCTTATCAATAATATAATATTCCATTGTAAAGTTTGTCATGACCTATTGTGGCAATGAATTAGTCTGGCCCAATGTAGTAATATAACACTAAACGTTGACTTTCGTTGCGAATATTGCAAGTTTTTTATTATTTTTTTATGAGAGATAAAATGTTTAGTGTATATTTAGTCATAAATATGCTAGGTAAGGCATTTACAAATAAAATGAATTAAACTTAGTGAAGTTTTTTACTTTATTGCCGTATTTTAAGCAGTACTGTCAATATCACAAGAATATTCGCATTATCAATTTCATTTTTATTGCCTTATTTAATTTTCCAAACTAACTTAGGGGAGAAATATTTTTAAATTTGAACAAAAAACAGAAAAGCCTCGCGGCAGCAAGTTATCCTGCTTTCCCTTGTCCTTTCTTAATATAAAATATGCTTGTCATAGAATAGACTCTCGACGATATACCATATATAATTATTCGTTGAGGGGATTATCCTAATATTACTAGTGCGTGGTAATCTGATTGACTGAGGTTATTTATCTTCAATATGCTCAAGAATTGGAACTGAGCTCAAGGATAATAATATGGCTATCATTGAAAAAATAGAGTTTTATTAATTAAACTAACAACAACACACAAAAGAATATGTTTACATAAACATGGAATTGAAAGGGTCGTCAGAAAATCTGACTAATCCAAGTATTAAGATTAGGAAAGATTTAAAAAAGGAAAACAAATAAAAATTAAAGGGATGGGATGGTTCGCTAAACCATTTAAAGCACAAGGTAGGGTTGACAAAAGGTTAGATAATTAAAGGTAACTCTTAGTTTACGTAATTACAAAGTTGTTGTGCAGAGGAAGGCGATGCGAAGGAATCTTCGGTCCACTGTCGAGTTTCAGCAGAAGGATTCTTCGGGGGTTGTCCTTAGCAAAGGGGAAGTACTGTCTTCGAAGAGTGAGAGCGAAGAGGGACTCGGAGATACGAGCGATGTTTTTGACAGCAAATCGGGGATGTTCTAGATGAACAATGGAGGTTATCGTTGAAACCAATCGTCCTCTTGAAGAACGTTAAAAAGGCGGAATTAAATTATCCTGACGTGATGTCTTGGGAATGAGAACCGTTTCTTGACGAACGAGCTTGAAGAACAATGGCTGTTTTAACGTTGCTCTCTTTGTGAACAACAGATGGGGGAGAACTCTTCTCTTGTCAACGGGCTCAAAGAACAATGGCTGTTCTAACGTTGTTCTCTTTCTGAACAACAGGGGGGCAGGGGGAGAACCGTTTTTTGTAAACAGGCTGAAAGAATAATAGCTGCTCTAACGTTGTTCTCTTTCTGAACAACGGAGGGCCTTATTGACTTGGCGTCTCGGGGGCACGAACCTTGGCACTCAAGGGATATTGTCCTCTTCTGGACAATAATGGTGGATCTCGAGGTGCACAAGGTGAGAACGGATCAGCGTGATGTCTCACGAAGATAATCTGGATCTGATCTGATCTTATTGGGAAATGCTCTTGTATAAGTACCCGGAGCCATCTCCTTGGCATAGGAGAAAATTGAGTGAGAGGCTCGGGGGAATGCTCCGGTCGCGCCTGGGAAAATACCTTATCTGTCCGTAAGGCTAACTCAATCAGGCGAGATCGCCATATTGAGGCGAAACGGGGGAATAACATCCAGGCTTCTCTGAAATAACGTCGTCGAACTGACATAATAGTTCTTGTAGCTGACTCTTTTGATGTGGTGTCAGCTGCGCGTCGATATCCAGGTCAGAGGGTTCAAAACACTCGCCTGGCAGGAAAGGAAGAGGGTAATCGGCATCAGGTTGGATGCACACTGCCTGTATGACATTAAGAGACTCCGCTGGGTAATCCTCTTCCAGCGCCGATGTTTTGTCCAGTGCTACGAAAGTATCTACATGGGCGCGTTGGTGGTGAATTTTTCTTTGGCCAGGCTCCTTGTCCTTGTTTTGGGCCTTGTCCCTTAAGGGTGTTAGAAATTCACACTCCTTTTGGGCCGACCTAAAGTCCTGTTTAAGGATCTCTGAGAATTCGGACGGTATCGGGGTTCTGAGGGGTAGGGGCTCCTGGGTTTCTTTCTTAGCTCGGCCTCAAGAAAGGGTGGCCTGGGATAACGGGTCGGAACTTACTTGAGGGCTCTGTCCATTAAGTAAGCAACAAAATTGTATGGTTGCTGAAATGACTTCAGCCCAGCCATCATAATACTGACACTGCAGGTAACATCTAACGACGGGGAATTAGTTCGCCTGCCCAAGGTAGTCATGTACCACCGCAAATTTTGGGGGGTTAGGGTCCACTGGGGGGGAGGAGCTCGTCGGACACGATGAAACACGTGCAACCTGTGTCCCTGACGAGAGTCGATACTCGGCAGCCGTTTAGGCTGCCCTCCTCAAATTTCAAAGTTCCCGGTGAACTTTTAAAAAAATAAAATTTACCTGGTGGCCTGACGGAGGGGTAGAAGTTGCTGCTTGTGTCTGCACCACCGGGGAATCCGGGGTGGCATTAATCTGGTGAACTTGGTGGGCTGGTCCGCTTTTAAGCCTAGAATTTTACGGGAAATTCCAGTTCATGTGGTTTTCTACACCGCAGGTGAAGCATATGATTGGTCTCTTTGGGAAGAGTGATGAAGGGGAAATCTTAACAAGAGGTTTGGTGTCCCATTGTTGGTTTGGGGAGAAGAAGTTTGGGGGTTTTACGGGGCCTAGAAACTTCGTCGGCTTTCCTGGGAAGGGGCGCGAATCATTCTTTCTTTCCTGGTAGGGGGATTGGTGAGAAGTTCGATTCTCCTTGGGGAATAAATTATGCCTTGCGGCATAGACATCCGCTTCTTCGGTACACTTTTTAAAGGTCTAGCACCGACGATCCTTGACAAACGCGCGGATCTCCTTCAGAGGAGACGCCCAAAATTGATCCCGCAACAAGAAGTCTGTTAAGGACTCGTAGTTCGGATCAACCTTTGACGATTCAAACCTGAATTTAAAATTTCTCTGAAGAATGTATCCGAATTCACGGAACGTCTGTCCGGGTTTAATACGACCTCCTCGAAATTCTTGTTGGTAGAAATCGGGAGTCATATTATGAGCAGCCAATAACTCAGCCTTTAAGGTGCTGAAGTCAACTGTACATTCAGAGGGTAAAGATACGAAAATGTCGTGCAATTTACAATTTAACAGTGGAAGTAATCTTACTACATACACCTTTAGCCTCCACATCCAGGTGATTGATCTCGACGATCTTTTCGAATTGGGCGGAAAATGCTGCGAAATCCTCTACATCCCAAAAATTGGGGAGCTCAAGTGGGAGATTGGGTGAGGCTTCTGAATGTGAACTGACTGATTGTATTTTCACTTGTACTTCAGCCATTTCAAGCTTATGGTCAAGCTCAGCTTGTCTTTTCTGTTCCTCTCTTTCTTCTCGTTGGATTTCTCTTTCTCTTACTTCTCGTTGGATTTATCTTTCTCTTTCTTCTCATTGGATTTCTCTTTCTTCTTGTTGGATTTCTCTTTCTTTTTCTTCCCGTTGGATTTCTCTTTCTCTTTCTCCTCGTTGAACTTAAATTTCTCTTTGACTTTCTTCTCTTACCTTTTCTCTTTCCATTCTTTGCTCCTCTTGAACGTACTCAATCAATTCTCTTCCGGAAAGTCCCAAGGATTCTCCTTGCGCTTTGAAGATTTCGAACTAAGTCATATTTGCACTTGGGGGCGCAATAGTCAACCAACTAAATTCCTTGCAATAAGAATTATGCCTTCTAGAGAATTAGCCTAGCTAAAATATAGGCACTGACATATTCGTAATTGGTTTTTCGACCTAGATAACCAATGACTAAAATAACACAAAAAAAAAACAAACAAATTATTATAACAGTTCCTTGAGCTAATCCAGCTTCTTAAGTTTAAAAAAACTAAGGGGATAGCAATCGTTAAAACAAAAGGTAACTACTATACTCTATTCTTATAACGACTGAGACCATTGTTTGCAAAGATATAGCGTTAAACCTTACACACTTGATACCAAATTTAAATAGTGTATAAATATATATGTCGTAGAATAGACTCTCGACGATATACCATATATAACTATTCGTTGAGGGAATTATCCTAATAATTCGAGTGCGTGGTACTCTGATTGACCGAGGTTATTTATCTTCAATATGCTTAAGAAGTGGAACTGAGCTCAAGGATAATAATATGGCTATCATTGAAAAAATAGAGTTTTATTAATTAAACTAACAACAACACACAAAAGAATATGTTTACATAAACATGGAATTGAAAGGGTCGTCGGAAAATCTGACTAATCCAAGTATTAAGATTAGGAGAGATTTAAAAAAGGAAAACAAATAAAAATTAAAGGGATGGGATGGTTCGCTAAACCATTTAAAGCACAAAGTAGGGTTGACAAAAGGTTAGATAATTAAAGGTAACTCTTAGTTTACGTAATTACAAAGTTGTTGTGCAGAGGAAGGCGATGCGAAGGAATCTTCGGTCCACTGTCGAGTTTCAGCAGAAGGATTCTTCGGGGGTTGTCCTTAGCAAAGGAGAAGGACTGTATTCGAAGAGTTAGATCGAAATGGGAGTCGGAGATACGAGCAATCTTTGTGACAGCAAATCTAGGATGTTGTAGATGAACAATAGAGGTTATCGTTGAAACCAATCGTCCTCTTTGAGAACGTTAAAAAGGCGGAATTAAATTATCCTGACAGGATGTCTTGGGAATGAGAACCGTTTCTTGACGAACAGGCTTGAAGAACAACGGCTGTTCTAACGGTGGTTTTTTTTAAAAACAGGGGGGGTGAGAACCGTCTCTTGTCAACGGGCTCAAAGAACAATGACTGTTTTAACGTTGTTCTCTTTCTGAACAACAGGGGGCTGACAAGGAAAACCGTTTCTTGTAAACGGGCTCTAAGAACAAGGGTTGTTCAACCTTGTTTTCTTTCTAAACAACAGGGGGGGGTGCCTTATTGACTTGGCGTCTTGAAGGCACGAACCTTTGCACTCAAGGGATATTGTCCTCTTCTGGACAATAATGGTGGATCTCGAGGTGCACAAGGTGAGACCGGATCAGCGTGATGTCTCGCGAAGATAAGCTGGATCTGATCTGATCTTATTGTGAAATGCTCTTGTATAAGTACCTGTAGCTATCCCCTTGGCGTAGGGAACAATTGAGTGGGAGGCTTGGAGGAATGCTCCGCTCGCGCCTGAGAAAATACCTTATCTGCCCGTAAACCTAACTTAATCTGGCAAGATAGCCATATGGAGGCGAAACGGAGGAATAACCTCCTTGGTTAAATATTTACTCAGGTGGCGATAAACGCGCCCTGCTTCCTCCCGTAGATGCACGTGGGTAGCATTTTTTTGTTTCTAACATGTGATAGCGGCTGAATTTAATCGGCCTCAGACCGTTCTATCACAATGCTTTATAATGGTGACAGAAATTAAAGACGTCATTAAGAGTTAACAAACTATAATATGAAACTACAAAGATTATTAGCTGATGTAAAGCGGATGTTTCTGTTTTACGCATCTCTTAAGTATTAAATGTAAACAAGAAAAGACTATCTCGCTGCAACAAAATAGTGGGAAAAAAAACTGTTAACGGAACTCAAGAGCCACTCCGCATGAGGAAACAACAGGACAAAATAAACTCATAAATGCTGTCGCTTATAAAATACAAACTTAAATTGAATTATCTATTTACGCCAACAGAACAGACTTGATAAATCAGGATTGCACTCTGCACGGTCGCGGTGTTTCCAGATGCCCGTTGCGAGAGTGCTCTTTCGTTGCCGTTGGAGAGGGGAGTCAGCCGGCTCAATAGAGTGGAATGCAGAGTTGATTTGTATTATACCTATCTCCTTCCTTCTCGAACTTTATTTATAGTCTCTCCCTAAATATATAGTAATATATGAATAAGAATAAAAAAAAACCTACTCGGCAAAACTTTTCGACTCTTGCTCCTCGTTCTTCTGAAACTCGTTCCAGTTCTCCTCAATTTATTGCGTCATCTCTGTTTTCATAAGAACATAAGAACATAAGAAAAGAAGGAGACTGCAAAAGACCATTCATGGCCTTGATTGAGACTAGCACTGCTTTTTGGACATTCGAACTAAATCCAAAATTCCTCCTTTCCAAACTTTTTTCTTCTCAGTGAAGATTTTGATGAAGGTACGGCAAACGGCGCCGCTTGTCGTCCCGTAACGATGGAACCCTCTTAATTAAACTCGCTACCGCCACAAACATGATTCTGTCCACGCCCACAAAACTCTTACTCCCTGTAAGATTGCTGGCTCATCTCACCCGACTTTCAACACTACGAGGGTGTTGTTATCCGTTAAATTTTTTAGTTAGTTATAGTCAACAACGTAATGTTGGTGGGATTCGGGTGAACACACCAACGATTTTCCTAACGTTTCATAGTTGGGTTCACCCATAGCATATTAAGCCGGGATATTAGGATTACCAGACGATCCTTATATATCCTATCCGTGATGCGGCTCCAATTGCCAAGCTTCTCCTATAATCTCCATACCGGATTCCTCTTACACGGCATCTGTTCGTGAGAGCTACTCCCCCTCCACCGTATTCTCTCGACCGTAGTCGTTCAGCCTCTTCATGATGGCAGTAATTCTTCAATGTAAATGCCAGGGAATTGTTCCCAAATGGGAGGAATTCTCCTCTTTAGTATCTAAGAAAGCACCTTTTGTCATTTGCTTGCAGGAAACTAAACTAAGAAAAGGTCTTGTTTCCATGTTTCTTCCTTTTGTCGTTTTAAATCTCTACACCCCCCTGGCGAGATGGCCATGGTGATCTCGAGCACCTTGTGAACACTAAAGACCATTGATATTCTTGAACTCTGCGGACTACTATTCAAGCAGTCGCAGCCAATGTTCATCTGGACGGAAGAAATTCATACTTTTTATTTGATTTCAATTCCCTCAGACGAGCCCCTTCAAGGACTCAACTTAATAGTTTTTTTCTAGTTCTAGGTAACTTTAAAGGCCAGACGAGCCGAATGGATTTGATACATCGAGTGATCAACCGTCAAAGCAGTCTTCTTGACTCTCTTTTATACATTAATCCTCTAAGCATTCTTAACTCTGATTATTTTACGTCCTACCACCTCCGAACTGATTGTTTTAGTTATGTGGATCTACACATTTATTGGATCCGCTGACTGTATCTCTGATTTCAAGTTGTCTTGAAACACCCGACCCCTTTGCCATCTTCTACGTCGTCACTAAATACATTCCTTGCTAGTTTGCGATCAAAACTTGCCTGCATATTTCTGACGCCGCCAATCACATTCCTTTTCAAATCAAATGTCCCCGCGTTCTTTCTCAATCACTGCGAGATATAGTATTCCCTTACATCAAATCATGGAAGGCGCACCCATAAAATCTCCTCGTCTCTTCCTCCTGCGCCTATGATCCAAAACTCCGCGCCTGCTTCGTTCGCAAGATCCAGGATTTCGCCACGTGAGTGATGTTTGGTATAAGCCACTCGAATTCAGTGCAAACACCCTTTGTGGACTCATCATTGAAATTCCGTTACGATTTCCAAGTCTACGCTTACTTGCCATATCACTATCGGTGAACTTCAAGATTTGATTATCGAGAAATTTGAATTGCTATCTTTCCCAACCCAAACCCATTCGGTGAAGCTCCTGATTCGTGAATTAACAACTACATTCGGTAAAATTGCTGGTCATGATGAAAGAGATTTTTTTGGGGAAAGCAGACACAAAAAAGGATTTGTCGAAAATGTTGTTATTTACAATCTATTTCTCATAGTGATAGCGATCATATTTATTTCTCAGGCGTTTAGTGCTTCTTGCGTTCATCTAATTTGATGTTCCATTATAAAAAACTTCTCCCTTGCTTAAAAGTAAGTTCGGTTATCAAAACTTAATTTAGTAAAAAGATTGAGTTAGAAAAAAATAGGCTTTTTCAGTTTTTAAGCCCATATCCGTTTAGCGGCCTAAAATACAGTCACGTGACCAACGATGGCCAATCAGAAGCAAGATATTGATTGGGTTCCTAAATATGGCCCGATGTTGGTTATTTTTCTTTTCATTTTGCAATAAATTAATTATACTTCAACTGATTTTGTATTCAGTTACTGATCTGCATGTTATTTCTCACTGGAGACCCTCTAATTACCCTGAGATCCAAACCACAGGTATAATATACATTGAGTGTATGGCGGCGATCGGGAAGGCGATCCGAATCTGTACTTCATTTGGCGATTAAACGTACCCGATGCGGCTTAACTTTGCTGCAATCGGAAACACCGTTTTCACTTGGCTAAGGCGAACTTTCAGGAACACTAAATTAAATTTTTATTAGGGCTATTGATTTATTTAATATTTGACAGTATATCTTAAATGCAACTTCTGGACTCTTTCACTTTCCATTACTTGACTATATGCTTTTATATTCTTTCTTCAAACACATTTTCACCAAAATGCACTCTTGGTTTTACAATCAGTAATAATATCACACAAAAACTAATAAGCCACTTTCACTTAGCTTAAATAAACATATTTTCTTGGATTTGTATATTATTCTATATCCTTTATTGAGAACGAATTCATGTTGGCAAATATTTTACTTCTCGCCCCACATTCAGTTCTCGTTGTTTTTCATTTTCTGCGATTCCACACGAATGAGCGCCTTGGTCAGAACTTTAAAATTTACTTTTATGAAACGGTTTCTTTTTCCACTTCTTTTGAAATAAATACAAAAAACAAAAGGTAAAATTTCTGCTGTGCTTTTTGTCCTTTTACGCCTTTTCATTCGTTTTGAGAGACCTGCTTTCCCCTCTTTATCTCAGACGAGATTTCTTTGATTCTTACCAAATCTCATATTGGTCAACGACGCTTGAAAGTGATAGGAATTTCGGGAGTGTCGATCAAGCTAGATGATATCCGAGGTTCCCAATAGCCTACTATCTATCACTCAACGATGGGCAATATTTCGATAGTTGAGTGCCTTTTTTGAGTAAATGTACTCTGTTCGAATTTCTTCCCTAGGCATTCCACCCCCTTGCATCCACCATAATTTATGGGCGATTTCAGAAAGAACAAGAAATTGTTTTAAACGACATCAACACTAATTTTAAATAGTGATGTTATGGGCGAGTCCAGGTTAGTTAGCCTACGTAAGAGAAGGAGAATAATTAATTCTGAGGCAGCAATTGAAAACCTTCCGTATGTTTGTGGTAGTTTCAGCATCAACAACTTTTGCAGGTCTGTGAGGGATCGATATATAACGATCGTAATTCTCATGGGAAAAAATTATTGGCTCAATTATTCCCTCTTCCAGTTGACTTTTAACAACTTTGTTATATGTATTTATGAGCCCTTTCTAACATAAGGAAGATTTGACTTTATCTAAAGTGCCCTATGCCACTTTATAAATTGAAGAAACCACTGGCAGAATTCCGTCGTACCACACGAGATTTATATGGTACTTCCTATTCTTTTTATCGAGGTAAATTTGGAAATTATTTTATTTTGATTGTATTCATGGACCCCGTAAGGAGGGAGCTCTCGTCTGATTATTTCCTGTTGCAGGGCGTCAGTGCTGAATTTGAATTATGATTTTATTTGTGTTTGATTTTTGGGGGGGGACTGTTTTATTTTTTCTTTGACCGGTGCCTGACCTCCTCTTCCCACCACAAGCCTGGCTTAGGTTGTCGCCCTCTAACTCTATCCCTCTCGCTTTGAAGGAGGGTCTGCCTACCCGAATGGCCAGACTTTGATTGTAGAGACAATCAGCAGGAGGACCGTCCTCGAGGTTGGATCGGAGCGGTTGTGGAGTCCCAACATATACCTTACTTTAGGGCTTCTATGAAATTTAGACACATTCGCGCAGGAAAGTAATCATATAACATAGGAAATGAAGACATATTCCCACTTCGTTTGATTGGTATATCCCCAGGTATTGGATGCAGTCGACCCATATCACACAGTTCACGCCACCGATTCGATCTTTTTCACCATCTGAGTGGTAAAATGATCCGTTCGCTAACAGAATCCCGTCAAACCGAAGAGCGCGTACAGAGTTGTTCGCTCAGAAAACGAAGAAGTCCAACGAGAAACCAAGATCGGCTAAGAATCTATCCCGAATATTCCTAGCTCGAAAAGGAGTTTGGCTGCCCTTACCCCTAAGTGCATATGTTATGCTCCGGTTATTGGGCTGATTGTGAAAGAATATGTGGGAAGCTTTGTCAGGTTAGTAATAAAACGAGAAATACTTAGATTTGGATGTGAATGGCCCTTGGGTTGCAAATTACATAAGAGCTTTTGCAAGTAGGACTTTTCTTCTCTTGTCAGGGTCGACAGTTAAAATTGAGTTAGAAGGTGTTGTTGCTAATATAATTTAAATCAATAGGATTTGTCCCCATCCCAATATAACAATATGGCCTTTTTCCAGTCAGATAGTTTCATTGTTTTTTATGGTTAAAGGGCAAAGAGCTGAAATATGCGTTCTTGCCTGGTGGAAGCTACAATCATATGATAAAAGACAATGCTTCCATGGGCAGTCATTCGATAGAGGCTGAGAACTACTTCATTTTTTACAGAGTATTAACTTACACAACTCTTTATCAAAATGGCTGCATTAGTAAAAACGGAATAGTACAACATTGTATGAGAACGTGTCCCCATTTTACATAATAGTCTCAAAAGAGATAATGTTTAAACGAAGATAGTGCCGTTATTTCCAAGGTTTTAGAGCCTTCTAATCAAAAAAGGGTATATATGCAATGTTATTCAGCTCATCGAATTACATAAGAATACTTATTTATTTATGAGAGTTAATTCCCTTGTCTTTTTAATAGTTCTCCGGTCATCTTACGTCTGGCAGCGCGCCGATGACGCATGCATAATATGGCAAGGTATCACCGGAGCATGCATGGCCTGGCAGCAATACCCTTACGCATGCGCGTCCTGCCATGACATCTTTTTTTGTCAAAGAGCAAGTCAGATAGTTTTAGACGCAATATGCTTTTTCCCGAGCCTATTTATTCAAAATGACTTGTAAAGGAGCGAGCGACCTTAATTTCGAGCGTTTATTTACCAAAGTTCTGTGCAATCGCGAGTCTACTGTTGCATTTTTAGTTAATAACAGTGTTCTTAAAGACAAATATAACTGTCCTAAGTGTAACGCTATTCATAAGTTGAATAATTTAGGTAAATTTTGGTGCTACAAACGCGTTTATTGTGGAAAGGAATTTACAGGGTATCGAGATAAAACTTCAGGGTCGCGCTTCATTTCTTTTGCCGAAAGTTTCCTCGACTAAAGGATCTATTTCACCATTTTTGGAATGCAATTAGAACGTTATATTCGCTGGCATGAGCATTTTAAGATAAGGAAACGCAACTGTTCTGATAAACAATCCCCTTATACATTCAAATCTGTGGTAGGCTTTAAAATTAGGAATATTACTATATATTGTTAATTCATGGCGAAAATAGCCTAAAGTAGGGGGCGCTTGCGTCATCTTAAATTAGCTCAAAAGATTGTAAATTAGAATTGAACTTGTAATTATATTTATTTGGAGGCTCCAATCGACCTGTGGAAATAGTCGTCCTAAGAGTCTTTATTGGATGTGGACCGTTATGAGGAGAATTTATGAAGTAATTCGGTTTGTTTGATTTATCATAATTATTTAAAAATTTGGATTGATTATAAATTGCGCGAGTTGGTATTTTGAAATAGTGAGCGTTAGCGTTTTATAAGAACGATTTTTTACAAGATTATTGTTTTACATTTTTTTAGCAAGCTCTTGTTTCTCTAAGATAAGAATTGCAGAAAATAATTCTCTATATTTCAGAAATTTATTGATAATTACTTTAGTTGTTAAACTAATTTGCTTTTTGAAATTAGTAGGCCAATGTTTATTATCTGGTTTCAGTCAGCTAAACGCCTAGATACCTGAATTGAATTACCAGAGTAAATTATAGCGAGATACTGGTATACAATGGTATTTCTGTCTAGAAACTCATTGGTAATATTTAAAAAACAAACTTATAGTTGTAATCAGTAGTGCAAAGTTGCTTTACTTTAGTAAAGGCATAATATTCTGCCAAATAGCTTTTAAGTTACGCTAATATAGCTCAATCTGAAACGTTAGTTTTCGAACTGACAAGATTCTGAAATAGCGAGATGAAATTGAGAAAGCTCAGCTTATCATGGTTGCGAAAAAATGTTCGCAAGGAATAATTTGCTGAGCAGGTTCAAATGTTTTACCCGCCACAGATAATATCGCTCTTCGAGAGAGCATTAATTTTGGAGGGGACTAGGGAATTGAAATATATCGAAGAATTTAACTGGGTTGTCTAGGGAGGGATCATTATCGTTGAGCTATTTTTTTAATGTTTGATGCATTTTTCGATATAATTAATTTAGAAAATTAAGGCGAGATCTGATAACTTCAATATATTGTGTACATCTCTCTCATGGATGGAAAGTGCCTCCAATTCCATTCTGATCTTTATGAGAATGAACTTTATTTTTATTTTGATCAGAGCCAAGGTTTTGGCTAAAGGAGGAGGCATTTTCACATGCTATTTTAACCGATAATTCGAAAAATAATCTAAATAAAATTAAAAAAGAGGATTAAAAATGAAAAAATCCAAGTCAGTGTAAGAAAAGCAGAAATAACGACGTGATTTCCACCGGAATTTCAGACTAAATTTATCGATTAATTATATAGATATAAAAAGCCAAAATATATATTTTTATCTTTGTTAGTTCAAATTCCTTTATTTGAATGGCTATACCGACGTAATAGATGAATTGAAAAGGGGTTTGGAGAGCGCAAAATGAAAGAAATGGACAATCGAAGAGTTTGAGTAACGTCTTAAAATAGCTAAATATTCGCCTTTTAAGGGGAGAATTACTAAGAAGAAAATCTGCTTCAGATTTATCCTAATTAATTCAGCTAGTTGGGATATGGTTCAATTGATGATTGAATAAAGATTTGTAGAGTTAAATTTGATGGACCACATCGTCTAACAGTGGCGAAGGAACGTAAAAATGCTCTTAACAAGAAGTTTCAGCAAAGGAAAATCTCCCCCGTCAATTTGGGCTCTGCGCAACAATCACAAATAAATTAAACTTAAAAGAAAGGAGGTATCAGTAAGGCTCTGGATACACTTGGGGCGGAGCTAAAAAAGGATTTGTGGTCACCTGGCTGGACGTTTTGTTGATTTAGTAGCGTCTCAGATCTGGGCTACATTTGTCGTACGCTTGTGGGCTACTAGTTTTATTGTTTCCTCTATCCGAATCAAAGGCAGCCTATATTTGTTGAGGTGTGGCTGTTGGAACTATGACAAACGTAACAAACATGGCACAAGCAGCTTTAAGAGAGGTCAGTCTGGTATGAGCTAGGGACAACGCCACACAAAAGTGGCTCAATGGGAAGGGGAGAAAGGGCATCCAAACATCGTTATGTTAAAAAAAATCAAGAAAACTATGACAAGGAACAATGGGGCAGAACTTTTAAAACAGAGTACAAAAGAATACGGAAAATGTGTGTTAAAAAAATATAGAAAACTATTACTTTTCTGGTAAAAAGGTACAGGACTATGCAACATCAAATATACAGACCTATAACATCCATTTTCTGGATTCCTTTTCTTTCTTTTTTGACTCACATACAGGAGAACTTGAGTTGTTTTCTGTTTCGTAATTTTGTAATAAAAACAAGGTCTCTATTTTAGATAAAAAGCTTATTTTAATGGAATTTGACTAGAAGTGCCAAAGAGCACCTAAACGAATTTCTAAATGATTTATTTTTCTAGGATTTTTTTAATTATCAGCTTCCCGAAACATGAAATACTTGCCTATTCTAATTTTATTTCTCTGGTTTGTAAATCTACAGTCTGCTCTGTAGATTATTCATTTCTTACTCGTATTTTGACACAAATACTAAGCTTGGAGGAAAAAATTGTAAATATATATAAAAAATACTAAATAAGTTTAACTTCATCTATTAGTTAGTTTATCCTTAAAGTACTTATTGATTGGAAAAATCATCGATTAAATCTATTCTTCAGAGTCTTAAATTGATGTACGGAATTTTATGACACTGATGTAGCAGTTTCTGGATATGGAAAAACTACCTCACCTAAATTTAATTGACAGTTGTTTGATAGCTACCCATAGCGAGAGAGAGGGGATGTAAAATACAAGCCCGACTGACAATGATCTTCCTTCTTGTGTTCGACTTAAACGATGAATCTCCGAGATTTGTGGATGCTCGGAGTCATCCAGTCGTTAATTAGCAGCGAGTCAAATGTCGAAGTAATTATTCTTGCTCATCTATGATTAGCTATTTTGGTGTACTCCTCATAAGTTTCGGTTTAAATGGTTTAATTCGCATATGTCGTCTAAGAATCACTATTTAGTTATAGGACTCTTTAGTTTATCATTAGTCATGAGTCGTGGTCACTTTATTAAATTTAAAAGAAAGGAGTTGAAATCATTGAAGCAAATTTGGCAAAATATACTTTGTTAGGTTTCCTTGATGCCTAAACTAAGAATTTTGTTCGCAACACTCCTAAACTTTAGTGAGTACTGTATCCATCATTATTAATATTCTGGCAAATTTGGATAGATAATGACTCATAATCCATAAGTAAACTATAGTTATTCTCCAATGTTTTTTTTGATGGTAAGTGATATCAGTTTTAATTTTTATACTGTGTTTACTGTGTTTACTAGTTAACGTATCGGTGGTCTAGATACAAATACAAACTAGGCTAGAAAATTATTTTTTTAACACACTGGATCAATAGCCCTGATTAGGCAATCAGCCGTGCCATTGAATAAGACCGTGTGTATGTGACAGAGACAGAAGGGCAAGGAGAAAGAGAGACAAAGCTTGAGAGAGAGAGGAGAGGAAAGGGGGAGTTAGGGAAGAGGGGGGAAAGGGACGAATTAAAGGGGGAGAGAGAGGGCGAAAAGAAAGGTAGAGAGAAAGTTGAATGAGCCGGCGGAGGGTTTAGTAAGACTGTGCGTTTGTGTGTGTGTGTGTGTGTGTGTGTCTAGGAGACATTCTTCTATCGGTTGGCGACTGGAGAGTAACTTAGTTCTCGTGCCTCGACACCTCTGATGTTTCTTCGAGACAAGAATTTGCTCGTAGTCGTAAAATCCTTAAGAGGCGGTGAGACAAAAGTCGCGTCAAGTATTCCTGTTTATCTCTGATCATCTCTCAGACCTATCCACATAGATATGTACTGCCGAATCTTATTTTCGATAAGTAATCAATAGATTTGCAGACTTACAAACCAGCAGCAAACCTAAGAGCCTTTATAGGCCAGATGAAGAAAGGAAATTAGGTGAGGAGAGATTGGAATAAAGAGAAAAAGAGTAGGTAATTATACAGATATTCCTTTAGTAATTTATAGATTAATTTAATATTCATAAATTCTAATCTTAAAAATGTTGACTGAAATACTTTCAAACGACTTAAATAAGTATATGTAGTTCATTTGTGCGTCATTTTGTACGAGAATTAGTGGCACGCTATCGCAGCGCTAAATTTTGAAGCCTTTATTTCTATATAGCGGTTTCTCGATTTCTTGAGGGAGATTTGAACAAACGTGGATGTAAAAAGTAATGGAGAAAAACACTTGTGAGGAGAATTCATGGTTGTGTGTGCTGCTGGGAGTAGAATATTTTCCGCAACAATGATGCATCGATTTTTAGAGAATGAATAAACGGAAACAGCCGAAAGAAGGACACACTTATAATAAGTGTGCAGGTAAGTGTCCTATGAGAAAGAGAGATTGAATCTTTGTGTCTTTAGATGAACATTGAATGAATAGGCAATATCATGAAAGAAATGAAGTATAACATTGTGTTTGACTGGATGTTAATACTTGGGATTCGGCGCATTTCCTATGGAACATCGATCCGAGTAAATCTTAATTAATTGCGGGAATTTGTGAATATGAGGAAGACATGGTATTGTAGTTTCAAAAATGGTTATGATAACTGCCTGAGACATACTATTAAGTAACGAGGAACTTTTCCATAGAAGGAGGTCATTGAGCTCTGAACGTATTAGCTGAGGATAATTTTAATTTTGGCACAACTACGTTTAAATTACCTATGATCTGAAGAAAAATCTACGTGAAAATTAAACCAGTGAAATAGACTCTGATTTTGCCTTTTCCTCAAATTTGTTACACCATAGTTATAGATAAAATTAGGACTATTTTCAAATTTCGAATATTGACATTTGAAATTCAATATGAGAGTTTTGTTTTACTTCAATTTCTGACATTTTGTTAAAAGTAGAGTTAAACTTAGCAATGCAAAGATTGCCATACAATATTGAAACACAAATCAGAACAAATTATGTAGGTTTGTTAAGGTTTAAAACTTTAATTAAAATTTGAATGCCATTGTAAATGGTTTGAGGTCTTTGGTCCTGTCGATTATGTGAAATAAACAAATTAATTCGAATTAGATATTAATGTTCTAATAGCAGTTTACCTAATTTATGATTTTTTAATGTAATTATTTGCATATGTTATGGTTTTGAACTAGAATTTAGAGAATTAGTAAAATCAAGGCTGGACGTTTAGAAAGGTTTTTACATCAAACTGCGGTAGGTAATTTTTTCTGCTATCAATGAAATACGAGATAAATATCTGCGAAGATTTTTATTTTCAATATAACAGAATTTTTTCCTTTAGAATCCTTTAGACTGTTCGGGGATACAGTCTATTTAAAAGAAGTGAGCAGAAGAACATGCTATATCACCCCCCCCTCCTAAACAGAGTAGTCTAGGTTTTGCATTGTACAACCGGAGGATACGCAAATGCAGGTGCCCCATTTCTGCCAAGAAATCGGCCGATTTTGCTTCTATACATATAACCCAATTAAAACACTGAGATTATAAATGTGCAGCCTTATTTTGAGATTTATCAAAAACGTATAAAGGAGACCTAACTATTTTGGTAACAATATGTGAAATTTATTGAAAAAATCTTGAGTTTTAAAGAAAGATGTAGCTAAATATCTTTGAAGATCCTTCAAGGTTCACATTGAAAGTTTCCTGATATGGCATCACTGATGTTGAGCAAAGTTTTTTGCATCTTCATTTTCAGTTGAAATCTCCCAGGCCACTAAGAATTAGTATTTTGTATAAATCCTTCCTTTATGGATGAGATATAGATGGACTATATTTTATATTTAATTTGTCATGCAACTTGTATGTAGTTCTAAGATAAGCAGAGGAACAATTTTCTGCGGATGATGAGAAGAGTGAGGAACAGATGTATTTTGATGACCTGGTGATAGCCACTGAGAATTAAGAAGATTTAGATATGTATGTTGATTGAAGCGGTGATAAGTTATATGTGAGGAGGAAGCTAAAATCAGATAGAGAAAGACCAGCGTTATCTTGTTTGGTGTGCTCATTGAGTAATCACAATGTCATAAGCTCAACTAAAATTAAAGCATTGAAACTTTCAAACTGGTGTCAATTGCCGACTCATTCTTTAAAGGAAAAACAAGAAAAACACGAAGCAAAATGTTCTGGCAATATTCAAAGTATATGAGTGGCAATGAGCATATTAATTTTTTCTCTGCCAAAATTAATCTTTAGATTTTTTCTAAGTTCTGTGAGTGTTGGCATGTTTTGAATATAAATTTGTTGCAGCATACATACTTAGCTTGCTAGATACACACGTTGATTATCAGCAGTCTGTATTTCTGTATTTTTCCGGCATACTGTTTGAGGGATAAGCATTTTTATTAGGGACATTGACCAGCATTTGCAGAAACCCCAGATGCAATAGGCAAACAAAATGTGCCATCTATGCTACTTAGCATCCCTTCAGGCCAAGATTTGAAAGTACTGGACTAAAGCTTTGCGTAAGATGAACGCCAAAATTATGGAGGTAGACCACACGACCATCAAAATAGCGTGGACTTGACTAAAAAATTCCATGAAGGCCAAGAGGGTGGAGAGCTCGAAAAAAGTGCTCTAGTCTTATGTCAGAATTCTTTCAGAAGAGAAGATTTTCACATTGCATGTTGCTTTGAAATGTCAGTGCAACCGGTTTCTTTCGAAGTCAACATCATATGTCAAGAACATCTTCAAAACCAAGCATCCGGCCTATGCCATGGCCCTTTATGTCGTTGCATCTAACAAGTAGATTATGCTCTCCATCCAAATTTGCACCTCTATGTTTTGCTTTGGCTCGTAAGAAAAATAGTTCAAGCAAACGATCTTGGCATCAGCCATATGTTCAAGAATTTGTTGCCGCTAGAAGACAAGGAGGTGAGTCACTTTGGATTCGTGTACCAAGAAAACTTCAGAGCCCAATGAAGACGACCTCGAGTTAGGAGTATAAGAGATTAAGCCAAGATGTCTATTTGCATCTTTTTCAAGCACTAATATATTTTTCTGGCCGTGGTGAAGTTTTCTTTGAAAATCATGGGGTCATGATTAAATAAAATAATTGTTTGAGGTCCTAAACGAATTGTACCTATTTCCACATACCTTTCAGAAATAAATACACTATTGATGTGTACATATCATGTTACGTTGGTCCTAGACAATTATATTAAGTACGCTTCACCACTATCTGTTTCTAAAAATAAAATAAATAAGGGACAAAACTTAATCATAGATTAAATCTTTGTAATAATTAAGATATAATTGACGATGTCAGATTTGGAAATTGAATAAAATTAGAAATAATAATTTGAAGAGAGTTAGGGAGAAATACAGAAAAAGAGTCAAGCTGACAAAGAGGCCTAGAAAGTATCTCACGGGCGAAAGGACCTTCAACAGGCGTCTTTCGGTGAACTTCCTGGACGATAACGGAGCGAGACGAGTCAAGCTGGAAACCGGAAACCAAATCAGTGAAAGGGCGCTAAGCCCTTGCCCACTGCGCTTTTGAAACGGACTGAGAGCCGCTTCCGACGGCAAATTAAATCATTTCCGGTGAAGTCTTATATATTTACTAGCACGGGAACGAGCAAAGGCGTATTCAAGCAGGATTCAAGCAGTACTCACGAAGTATCTAAGCAGTAAACGAGAGGCTTCGTTGGAATCAGCCAAATCGACGACGCGCCACTTCTCAAGCATCTGCCCGTCATCCTGAGGGCTCGCAGGCAGGATACCAGTTGTTCAGAACTACGGCAGTCAAGGACTTAGGGACTCATTCTCGAATAAGGCGCTCCGCTCTGTGCCTTGCAAGAATACTCCCTCAAACAACCACTCGAGGCACCCCATCTTGGAAATTTGTAAGCATATCATATTTTTATGTCACCGTCGAAGAAGCGTGCGGCTTTCCAACTACGAAACTTCGCCTAATCTCTCCTCCCATTTTCTTTCGGGTAAATAGTGTCCTAATCACAGCTCTTGCCGAAGCATTCATTGTGTGTTAATTTTGTTTTGCTGAGCGTTTAGTTTTTCACACAGCGTATCATCTTTTATATGTTTGTATAATAGTAAATATTATTTTGTTTCCCTTGTAAAAATTCCAGACCCAGACACAAAAAGTCATTGAAATATTTGACTAATTTGGCCAGCGATAGAAAACGCACTCGCATCTCCCACGCACTTAAAAAGAGCATTCCGCCGTCTCTGCTTGTCGCCTCTTCCCCCGCGTCTAGGGATTGCTAGCGAAGGTCAGTGAAGTCTACTTGAACTACGACAAATAAAAGATCTTAAAATTTATCTGAAATTCTAATTTTTTTCATTTTCCATATAAATAAGAATTCTTAATTTTTGATCAAGGAATAAATGATAAATAGAAGAGCTGGGTCTACTGGTTCATACTCTTGTTATGACTCTATCATCACCTTCATATTATCTACAGTCCATTTTTTTGCTTTGTTATTATTGACTCCCAAATTTTGGGTAAGTTCGGGATTTGTTGAAAATTTCTCCGTATGGAGATTTTTCTCAAAAAAGCGAATGCGAAGGTTTAGGTCTGAACTTTAAATTAACCAATGATCTGAGATGAGCGTGATTGAAAATTTGGTTCAAGATCCAAAGGGAAAACACTTCGTTTACTGCTCGATCGTTGCCTTGATGAAGCAACCTAAAGCCAAACCTATTTTATACTGACAAATTTTTCACCAGAATTCATTGTACAAATGTTCTTTCTCTGATAAGAATATTCGCAACTCCGACATACCTGTGCTCATAAAATAACTGCACATATAGAATTCCGCACAGCGCTTGATTAATATTTCGCATATCACCTTATATATTGTATCGGTGTCAAAGAGAGAGAGAGGGAGAAGTCATGCGTGCTCGTTTCTTTCGAAGAGGGAGAGACAGAGGACACACCTGTTCAACTCTTTTTAATGAACGCTAACGAGACGTAAAAGTGCGAAGGTCGCGAAAGCCAGACTTCGCAGAATCCTGAAATGTGCTTAAGAGCACGAAGGGTTCCGACGGGTATTATTCTGCGACGGCGGCAATCGGGCAAAATTCACCTCTCCCAGCGAGGCGTCTGCTTACTGGAACCCTTTTCCTTTGGGCGCGGTGAGGAAAACCCCCCTCCTTTTCAGCCCTCTAAAACGTCCGACAGTGGACTTGAACAGCAGTAAGTAATCGTCTGTATCCCGAGTATCTGCGAATATCTACCGTCCCCATTAGTTCCGCGTGAACCCTTTTTGAACCCGTCAAGCTTCCTCTATTCTCTTAGAAATCGCGAGACTACCGGTCACTAGTTTCCTGAACCCGAGGCGTCAAATTCTCGATTCGGTATTCTAAACACGAAGGCAAGATCTTAGTTCATCTCCCCCAATAGTTGTTTGTCATGATGCGATTATTTTTGGACACTACGCCTTCTAAAAACAAGGCAGGACTACTCCCTTGGACCAAACCTTCGCGGTAACCGTATAGCGCAACTCTCCTGTGCATGCCCACCCCCTTCTTTATTAAGCTTCCGTCATATGGCTTCGCGTGCGCTCTGGGTCATTTGAGCGTCCCATTTCTCATTGTGCTTTTGTGTGTAAGGGGGTGGATCCGCCCAGGTAGCTCTAAGAAGTCGATACTCTTCTACGTTTCTTATGTTTATATACCTTAATTAAAACCCTCCAAGTATTGTAAATATATTATCTGCATAGTAATAAAGTATATTTTTGTACTCCGTTCATATTACCCCAGAATCTTTTTAAGATAAGTTAATCATTGGCCAACCTAAACTGCACTCTGAAACTTAATTGCACTCTGATTAGTATTTATAATTTTACTCGCGCTTGTAACAGACTGATCCATTGATAGGCCACTCTCCCTTGGACTGAGGAATTTTGAAAAGGGTTGGGTTCTACCATTAACCCACGACAATGTGTATTGTAGATTTATGCATCTTTATAACCTAATATCGTACTTTGACTTATCGAAAGCACTCTGCACTTTACTATATACTATTTTACTTATTCTCCCTCTATACTGCTTGTATAAAAGTTGTATCCATTTCAACGCAATTTTCACCTAAAAAAAGACTACTAAAATGACGACAAGGAAACAGCATCTAGAAGATACCGAATTAGAAACAATCGAAAGAAGTAAAGCCATAGGTACAGCCCCAAGAATATAATGGCAATGCATGCATATACTGTATGTGTAAATATATTTTCCAAGCGGCAGAAGTTTCCGGATGAGCTAACCTAAATAAAAAGAGCGAGACGCAAGAAGTCCTGGAAAAGGGTTGGAAGCTTATACTTATTTCTTCCTTCGAATAGTGTGAAGCACAGATAGAGAGATAAGTTTTATCGCAACATGGATTCACGAGCCTTTTTCTCGCGCTATCTTGATTCCGACAACAAGAAAATATCCGTGATAAACCCATTCAAGTGTCAGATATAAAGAAATATTTCATCTTATCCCTTTAATAGATTTACAATTTGATATATATATATATATATATATATTTAATTTCTTTTTCTAATAATTATCTTTGGTCAACTATTTATTACACAATGCAGAATATTTCCTTAATATTCACAAATAGCCATTTTTAAGATTTGATATATTCACCGAGATTCCATTTTTCCAGTTCATCACTAGGCCTATTAAATCCTGCAATTTGTGTACTACAGGCCTACCTATATTACAATATGATCCCCACAGAGACTCCCATTACAGTTCTAGAGTAACCGAGAATAACGCATTATGCATACATAGATAGATACAAATTAACTAAGTACTTCTTGTAGAACTAAGGTCCAACAACATTTTAACACTCATACAGGGCATTGGTATTCGTAAGCACATACATTTGTAGTCAACAAAATGGGCCCATTCATTATGCTATGTTATGCCGTATAATACATAATCTATACATATATTTTATCTCACACTTGGGTCTTATCCTCTTTTCTTTTAATATACAAAGCTTTAATTATGACACAGTACATATATGCATAGATTCGACACCTAATAAGCTATAGACTACGAGGCCTGTTTATATTTGGGCATCTTCTTCTTTCTCTATAATACGTCGGTGCAATATAACGACTAAAATAGGATACAAAAATATAAGAATAACCGGTTTCTGGTAAACGAGACTCGTCTCCTAGAGCGCTTAAAGAGGTCTGGCTTGCCGTTATTCTCTTCGGTTCCTGTAGAAGTATCTCGTCGACTTCCTTTACCATCATTGTCTTCTGTCCCATGCACTTCAAGAGGTGAAGGGCTACCTGTCCCCCTCCTATTCCACAGGCCTTGGTGATTACCCGACACGTTATCACTATACGAAGGAAGAAGCCTCGCTGGTTTTAATCTGTCTACTGAGACAGTTACCATCTTGCCATTAGGGAATTCAAATTTGTAAATCTTGCCTTCGCGCTCCATCATTGGAAAAGGGCCAGAATATGGCGCTTTCAGTGCTTTGCGACAGGGCTCTTTCAAACCAACACATGAGTCGCATCACGCAGAGCTTTGGATACGAATGTCTTGAGTGCTCTAGGGATGATGGGATAAAATCGAATTGTGCCATGGTTGAGGCTAATTCTTTAATAAAATTTGAATCAGTCTGCTATGATCATGACGGAAATGTAATTCTCGAGTAATTAGGAAAGGAGGGATTGCCCCGAAAGACATTTAATAGTGCCATAAGCCAGACTTGACGACTGGCCAATATGGAGCACTTCATAGTCTTGTGTGCCCTTTCCACCATCCCTTTAATGGAGTAACGGTACGCTGTGGTACGGAGACAATGAAAACCAACTAGTGAAGAGCTTGGTTTGGAATTGTGCGCTTCTTTCCGTCACTACGTAAGGTGGGACTCCAATTCTGGAAATACAACCGTCTAGGAAAGCCCCAGCGACCGTTATGGCTCTTATGTATGGGATCGGTAGCGCTTCGATCTAGCTTGTAGCGCGATCGATGCACGATAGTAAATGCCGATTGTGTGACGGGTAGGATTGTTGTCCCACAATATCAATATGCATTGTTTCTAATCTAAAGATGGAATATCAATGGGCCGAGTCGGGATTTCGTATGGCGTCTATTCTTTGAAGATTGACATTAGAGGCAATCCATGTCCAGGAGCAAATACCCATGTCCATATTAGATAAGAAATATCGAGATTTGATAAGATGAAGTGATGCCTTGACTCCAATGTGTGACAAATCATGCAATTGACGAAATATGGCCCTTCTGCACGCTATAAGAGCGTTCGGTCGTGGGTATCTTAATGTTACTTCACTCCATACTTGAGTTTCACCTAGAAAAGGGAAGCATTTTAATCGCGAGCCTACCTCTTTTATCTCCACGTCACCATGTTATGCTGCTGCTAAAGCTTGAAGGTCACATGAGTCCACCTGGACCGAAATGACGTTCTTCGATAAGGAGTCAGCGACTACGTTGTCCTGACCCAACATTTAGGTAATGTCGCAGAAATTCTTCAAAAAAGCCGTCCAATGGCTTTGCCGTCTGTCTGTTTTTGTATTTAATGGCCACGAAAAAGCCGATACGAATGGCTTGTGGTCCATGTCTAGGGTAATATGGAGACCCTTATTGATGTGTCTGAGGTGCATAACAGCAAGATACGCTGATAGGAGTTCTCTGTCGTAGGTGGAGTATGCTTGCTGTGTCCGGCTTAACTGCCTCGAAATAAATGCCACCTTTCGTGGACATCCGTTTATCATTTGGTGCAGGGCAGTACCTGCAGCGTATTGGGAGCAATTCGTGACCAGCTTATATGTCGAATCATTAGGCAGGGGGTGACAGAGTTTGAGAGAGTTGATTAAAGCTGATTTTGTATATTAAAATGCTCATTGTGCGTCATCTTTCTATACGAGCCACGAGCCTTAGGTTGCAGGCGTGCAAGTTTGGTCAACGGGGCTGCAATGAGCTTCTCAAAGAGATCAGGTTTAGTCCACTCGAAGAGCTCAATACTTAAGTTATTAAAAGCTAGTTATTTTAGAGAAATATGATCACCGCCGGAATACGGTCGATAGTCTTGGGAGGAAGTGCACTCAATACATGAAAGAATTTACTTTCCTCCTTCTTGATTCCGGAAATGTGAAACTGGACATAGAAAACCTAGAACCGACCTGCAACTGCTCTCTCACTAAAGATGGTTGGCTTGATGGTGATAGCGTTTAGGAACTCCGTTTCTCCGTCTCCTGACTGTCGATGAGTTAATGCGTATATTTCTTTGTATTTTTCACTGTCCGGCCTAAAAGAGAGTCACTAGTTTATGGTTAGTGATGAGCGTCTCTTATTTATTGATGCAAAGATAACCAATGTGTTGGTGCCTGCACGGTAATTATAATGGGGCATGAATAAGAGTCCTAGTTGCTGTTGCACAGCTCAAAGTCACCCGTCTGGACCAGTGTGCGGCGAAGGTTCGACTGCTGAGCACGTTAGGAAAATATTTCCCCATCATGTGACTCGTCCCAAAACTCCTTCCAACCCTGATGATAAGGTAGGAAAGGCGCTACGTCTCGTCCTTTGGAGTGAAATGATGAATCGACTCCGCCTCCGGATTAAGATGTCTAGAGCTTGTGACTTCTTTCTCCAAACTACCCCTTCACCTTTAGAATCGGACATACGATTACTCAGGTTTTTCTCTAGTTCGAAGAGTTCAGCCCGCACCTGAACGCCGTCCTTATCGTCTCGTCCGGTTAGTGTTCGTCAGACAGCAGGCTTCTTCAGCCGTGATTCTACCTCAGTGAATTGGTAGCTTCTGTAAATGGCAGGCATTTAAATTTGTGCAACAGTCTCGTTTAATCGAGCCGAAGAATATCTCCATCGATTGCCTTCGAGCAAAAGAACATTCCTCTTTCCTTTGAATTACGAAAATTCCCACATTCCCCGTCGAACGTCATCTTTAAAAATTGCCTAGCTTCATCGGAAGGTTGGTTCGGATCATGCTTCACCTGCCTCATTCGGACCCTGTCCCACCTGCCTCTTCTGGATCGTCCTCCCACTTTCCTGATCGGTACGTTCCCTACTCGCCTCATATCAAGAAGGACCTTCCTTGAAGTCATCGACCCGTAAGAGTGAAACCCTCTCCATTATTAGTAATGTGAAGTTTTCATTTTTGATCTGAGCCTAGTTACATTAATCAATTAATTGCATTTGATTATCCCTTCTCATAATAATTATGAAGAGACTCTTTCAATTTAAATAATTCCCCTTTGTCTATTATTATTCTTATTTAGATCTTTGTAATTAAAATTATAAATTTATCGTTTCAAATTTAAATAAAAATGAATGATACTCTCGACTTAATCAAGTAAATCTCGCCGACCATTTATGCACTTTGTTTGATTATTGAGGATTTGAGACCCAATGCCTCAAGTGTGACTTCCAAGTCGGTCGGTAGTCCCTCTGAACAGTCCTTCAACGGTTCTCGTTGCACTAGGTCTTTAAGTCAATCCCCACATAATATAGGAGTAGTGAATGTTATAGGGTGGTTGTACCACGACATATATTATATATATATATATATATATATATATATATATATATATATATATATATATATATATATATATATATATTACTTCAATATTATAAAAATCGGTTTCAAGTGTATGAGGTATATTATAGGGTAAATCAGTTTAGTTGATTTACATCACCTTTGACTTTTAGTAATGTCCTCTCATTATTGAAGTTACTTTATTTTTCTATTTTTTGCTGAAGTAGGTTCAAATTAGTTCTAGATCAGTAGAAATTTAGTTAAGTAACTATTTAAAATTTAGATTATTAGTTGGGACCCGTTCTGTGTGTTTGTGTATTCAATTTACCGGAATATTTTAGTTAATCCTCATCCGGAGGATTAGAAAGATTAACCTGTCCTAACCGTGTAGGAAGAGTTTTATTTTTCTTTTAGTGTGATAATTTTTGAATATTTATTTTTGGGAAAAGTTAGGCTTCACTTATTTTGCGGAGTAATTTTGTAACGTCAATAGCCACGTTCGTGTGTTACGTTCTCCCTAGTAAGCCAAAAAGAAATCTTCTTCGATGACCGTTTCAAGAGTCAAGGAGAGTCAGTTGGCCTGGCGGGCCGAGAATTATTAACGTATATACAGGAGAAGAGAGAAATGAAAGAGATGAGAAAAGAGCGCAGGAACAACAACTAAGAGTGAAGGAATAAGAGTTAAGAGCGGCTGAAGAGAGAAAAGAATAATGAGAAATGGAAGAACGTGAGAGAATAAGGCAGGCTGAACTGGAATTAAGTCGTAATCAATTTAAATCAATTGTCAATTAACTCGCGGCCTGAAACACCACAGCCCCCGTCACTAAGATTACTATTATTTAAAGAAGATTTTGGATCATATCTTACGCAATTCGAGAAGTTTTCTGAAATCAAAAATTGAGACATCTATATAGATGGTCTGGCTAAATTGCTCCGCCTCCTAATCTCTCATTTAAGAGACATATTCATTTCGCTTCCATCAGAGTCCACTGTGACTACTCTACTCTCATGTCTGAACTCTTAGCTACTGTAAATATGATGCCAGACTTCTATCGTGCCCGTTTCCTTCACGAAACTATCCCCCCGGTTAGAATTTTCGCCATTTTGGGTATACCCTCCAGAAACACCTCCAATTTGGTTAGATGCGTGTAAAATCCCCCAAGAGTACGAGTTCCTTCTGGACTACGTCCTATTAGATCCATTCTTTGATTTCCAGAACCTCGAAATCCGTGCCTTCGTTAAAGACAAGCGCTGCTCTACGTTCTAGAAATGCCTAGAAGAGGCTGTTATTTACGCAAGTAGCCATAACTTGTATCCAAGAGTTATTCAGATGGCTTCCCCGTCTTCTACCAAGTATAAGATTAATAACTCCAGGCCTTCTCTAAGAAATACCGTAGACTCGTTAAATTTCAAGGACACTCGAAACCCAGAAACCTAAATCTTTCGGGTGCAAAGGTTCTTCCTCTTCATAAATGTTTCTGTTTCGGAATTTATATATATATATATATATATATATATATATATATATGCCATGCCAGTCACCTTTAGATAATGGAACTTTACGCAGATTTCCTAAAGAGATTATACAAGTACGAGTAAAACAGGAAGATGCTACTCCTTTCTGTCATGCGGAAGTTATGATGCGTAGCTTCGCCCGAGATTAGCTTCTCCCCATTCCTCAACAGCTCTCCTCTTGTTTCCAGCTTGTCTATGTTGTCCATTGAGGTTGAAATGCGGTAAAACATTCCTTGTTAAGTTCTAAGCACTGTTTTAAGGTTTTTAATATACCTCTTTGGCATGTTGTTTCGATGATTCTGACTAAGATGCTACCCTGGAAGATACCACCCTTGAGAGTTTTTCACCACGCTTCTGCACATCAAACATCCTATCTTTTCAAAGATTCTCCATTCTATTACTTCGAGCAAGTATCTTGTGACAACGGACCCATGTTAGTATACATAGATGGTTCAAGTAACGAGGAGGAGTTGACTTCCTTGCTACTTCCTCCTCGCTTAAAGGTAACCGGGCTCTACTGAGTTCTACGTCCTTTCACATGGCAAACTCTTAGGATATTTTGCTCGCAACGGTAAATTACGCCATATTTCCTGTTTGCCAACTTATTTACTTTATTGTTACTCACAGACGACCAATAATGCCCTTTAAAAAGTAATCTCCACAAGAGAGAGGCTTAGGGAGAATTTGATCTTGACGCGAGGTTATTTAATTATAATTTTGGGGTTTCTGTGATTCTTTTTCTTGTTTATTTTTTTATCTTATGTTAATTTCTAAAGATCGCGAATATAAGTTTATTACTGTAATTTTTGCCGTCTGTTCTCGTAAAATTTAAAAACTTGCGGGTGTTTGTAATATGTATAGTTTTTAATACGAAAGATAACACGCCATGACGGGGTGGTGACGGTATGGCTGCTGTGAATTAGGTGACATTTGGGATTTTCGTACTTTTTATTCGTGGACATGTAAAGATTGAAAAAATCGAAAGTGGTGATTAAGGCTCATGTTATCGGCGCAGAGCGAGCAAACTGACCGATATTTTGCTCTATTTCATACTGACTATAAGGCAGTGATCAGGAAAATCTTTCGGGATGCAAAACAAATAAGATTGGACTCGTCGTTATGAATTATTTCCTTGCCCTGCAAAGCATCTGATTTCCTTCCATGAGCTCATTCCTTAAGTCATCGGCGGTATCAAGATATTATATGAAGGCACTCAATGGACTAGTTGATATATGAGGGATTGCTTCCTTGAACGTTTCTATGTAGTTTGCATTATCTCCAAGGTTTTACGGTGCTCTTTACTTAAATGTTTCGGACTAAAGTACCTTTATCTTTTGTGCTTTTCCCAATATTATGTTAGCTGGTTCCGCTCAGCCATGTGTTGTGAACAGTGATGCGGTCTTCTTAACCTAACTTTGGTATGATGGAATTTTGGAAAAACGCATGCTTTTGTCAGTTCTTGGTGATTTCTTGTGGAAGGTATCGTTCATGAGGCACAAAACCCTGTCATATCTTCATCTTTGTTGTTGTTTTTTTTTATAATTTTGGGGTTTATTTGTTGTTTATGTGATGTTGCCTTTATAATTTTATTATCATTCTATATTAAAGTATCCTATAGATGGACTTTTCTACTTAATTTCAGCTGTTGTGGACTTTTCGGCAGCCTCTAGAAAAGATCGTAAATTTGTATTAGAATATCTAGATAAAATTGTAAAAAAAATCGACTGTTGATTCCCTCTACTCAGTTCGTGAGTTAGATTCCATATTTCATGCAGGCCAAAGCATCCGCGTTTCGTAATTAGAATTCCAGATAAAATCAAAAAATGGTACGCAATATTTGCGGATCTTCGTTGATGGAGAGTTGTCAAGGAGATTATGAATTTAGATAAATATCTGAGGAACTTCGATTACAAAGTGAAATGGCGGGATGACGAGGGTGAGAACAATGACCAAGTGCCTACGGTCCTGCAGATTAAATATCTCACTTTTTATTTTTCTGTCCATGGTTATTAGTGAGGGCCCTATTAAGGTTCTTCTTATCTTCCCACAGGGATATAAGGTCAATGAAAACTTCTACATTAAGGAACGAGAAACTGTAGTGAGGTGTAGGAAGGCCTTATGTTTTCCATCGAGAAAATCAAGACACAGGCGTTATTCAACAATGTTGCATACCACTGAACCCTGGACATATTGCCACTCAGCTCTCCGACTGCAATCCACTAAATTATTATTGTGAGGGATGTCAATAAGTTTACTCTAAACCCTAGCATTTTGTACGGCAGGTATTGCGAATGACTACTTAAAGACAGCATGTTGCCTGTTTAGATCCTGCCGGGAAAAACTCGTGAAAGCGGATGGCTGCATCATCTTAATGATCTTGCACATATGTATATATATATATATATATATATATATATATATATATACAAGAAAGAGAAATTTGACGCGAATGAGCAATGAGACAAGAAACAGGAGTTTTTTAGAGGTAAGAGAAAGGGACATTAGAAGAAGACTAGAATCATAGAGAGCAGAGGGCGGCACAATGAAGGCAATCCTTTACTGAGAAGACAGAGATATCGCCAGGGAAAAAAGTTTAAAATTCGTGGCCTGGACTCGAACCTGGGTCTGGTGATTTCCGGTCAGATACTCTACCGCTGAGCTACCAGGCACAGTGACTCTACTTAGCCCAAAGCGTTACCCCATTGTAATATAGTCTGCAATGCAAGGTTTCTGCACCTTTATTTTCTGTCTTCAAAATTGTTTTGAAAGGCAGAAAATAAATATGGCGAAAGCCCTGTGGTGGTTGTTATCACCCGCAGAACTTGCATTTGCTTCTTCTTCTTTATATATATATATATATATATATATATATATATATTTCTAGTTGTGTTTAACGTGTCATGAGAATATATGTATTGCTTTGTTTGCTACACTTTTTTCGCTTTCCGTGGAAAATTTGTATCGATTTATCCAAAACGCCCTGAATTTCCCACGACGGTCTACGTCATCTTTATCCTCTTCCAATTTCTAGTTACATCTATTTATCCAACAACTATTAATACGTTTAAGGCTGTAGATAGGAGACAGTATTTAAGCTTTAATTCATGAACGTGGAGAGAGGAAAGAAATAAGGTAATAACGATTATTTTACTAGAAATTGGAGAGCAAGCCATTGGGATCCAGCACCGATTCAAATAGATGTCAGATCCAGCACATTTCGCATGCTAGACCTGACACTTCAATTGCGTAGTAGGAAACTGTTTGGCTCTTACGCGTTCATAAAATATTCTCTTTTGTTTTACTACTCACGAATATATTTCAAATTTTCTAGGCAACTGACTTCTATTTTGGTCCAAAATATATATCGTGATTATTTCATTGTCTTGTTAAAATATTAAATAAAACATTGAATCTGTTGCATCTGTTATGCCAAAATTAGTTTATTTGTTCATATTTTGGTACGTCCCCAAAAAACTTTGCTACAGCAAGGGGTAAATTGGACTTGTGAGTCTACGGTTAATAATATATTTCACTAAATAAAATCTTTTTCTTTTCATTAGTTTAAAATACATTGTTTCTTAAACAGCTATTCTAAATAAGTCTATTTGATTAGCAATTCTATCTTAAAGAGATTTTGAATCCTAGTTGATAAGCAATCTTACCAAAAATTGGTATCCTAAGTTTTTCTATAGGGAATTCATTTGAAAGAGGTAATTAATGCCTATTTGATAAGCAATGGTACTTACACGATATAGTAATCGTGCAATCCATGTGAGAGTCCAGGCTGTTTAAGCAACACATTTTTCCAATGACACAGCCAAATACAACACTGCTGTCACCCCCTGATTTCGACACACAGCATATGAATATTTCCTTGCGGAGCCTTTCAAAATGTTTCCTATCCTGGTCCTTCGACGCTTTTCCACTTTGGCTAAGTTCTCAGCCATTTAGCGCATAGCATTTAGACTTAATTACAGTACCTACTCTCTGTCTGTAATTTCAACCTCAATTAAGTGCGGTTTTGTTCGTATGGCCATTGCAATGTTGATCTTTATTTTTTTCCGCTCGTTCTCTTCTTCCACGGCCAAATGAAATGGTAGAGGGAGGAGGAGTAATTATATACTAAACTATACATTTCTTCCGAACGAAGACCGGACCATTTTGCTTTTTGGTATCTGGATAACACAATTATCTTACTTCATCTAATATTCTAGTTCTGGCGATTTATTTCTACTTTCTGTCTTGTAATTACTTTCTTTTACCTTTCTGGGTATGTTATAGGAATTCTTCTTCACTTAGAACCCTCAAATTATAAATATATTAAAATATTTCTCAAGCATATTTGGCTCCAGTAAATTTAAGAAAAGCATTTGTAAAATTAGCTAGTGGATTTGAAAATTAAAACTTTCAGTCAGAAAAAAATTTATTGTGTAATGGAGAGACAGTTATGAATCTACCATGGTTAACGTGGAAGCGAAAATGGACGAAAAGTAAACAGAATGGGGACTCTCAACTTTATGTCACACTTTCTCTTCTCAACGTGCGCTCTGGTAAGGCCTCAGGCCTTGAAGAGCGCATTAAAAAAGAATTATTATTATTATTATTATTATATAATCATGCAAAGTTGTTAAGGTCTAAACTTTCGAAGGCATTATTCTTCACTGCTTTTCCTAGCTTTTTAGGAAAAATATAGTACGTGTGCACGACACAATTATGATTTATAAATGGCCTTCATGGACACTTTGACACATTAGTGAGAGGTATATTTTGACGGTAAAAATTCTGAAGATTAAGGAGCTCTTTTTCCTGCACTTATTCGTTATTGATGTGCTAATATATTTAGGGTGTAAAGAATCTGGTTCTGGGGAGACTGTGATATTTGCTAACTGATAACAGACTACAAAAACAATTAATCGATTATCTTCGTAATAGTAGGGTTTGCCCCTTTTAATATATGATCTTAATAGAAAAAATCCTAATATATCCATAGAAAAGCGAGGAGAATAAAAAAGTTTTGTCGGGTTCAAGGAGAGTAGGGGTTATGGTAAAACTTAGGTTTTTTTTATATGAAGAATATTTTCTGCAAAGTAAAAAAGAAGTGAAGATAAAGGATGTGAAAAGTTGTAGTAGATTTTTCCCTGAAAATTTTCATTCGAGTATTGGAGGCCGAATACAGGTGTTGAGTCAGTTAAGGGGACATACTTCTCTTTTAACTATGATAGCGTGTACAAACCATGTGGATAATGAAACTATAAGATTGATAATGAGGCAATGTTGAAAAAATTAATATTAGAAGAAAAAAATATTAACTTCCAATATATATTTATTTAAATGTAATTTTCAAGTTGGTGAATAAAATTGATGGCTCAAATGAGGAAAGGTGATATCTTCTGGTTGGATTGAAAGCACAGACTTTGGAAATATTTTCGTTGGGATCAGAAAATTCCAATCATTTAACTTTATATAATTTTCTAAAAAGTGATGTCAACGATAAGCTTTTATCCTAGCTTTCTCCAAAGTTTTCATTTGAAAATACCATGAATCCAAAAAGTTTGGACAATAAAGTTAAGTAAATGTAATTAAAATGAAGTATTAATTAATTAAAGATTTTGGTGCATCATGGTAGTTTATCCCTAAAATTAATTTGAAAAACAGAGATCTATTACAGAAAAACAAATGTCGGATACATAGAAAGTAGAGTCTTAAGGTGAGAATAATGTTTAACTTTACCCATTCCATACCTTATCTATAACTTCAAAACAGGGGGCTTGCTAATATGAAGCTCTGTCAGGAAGTTCAAAAGTCTAAATTTTAACGTAGTCCTCGGAAAGAATGAGCTAATATCTTGGACATTGAGCCGTTTGGATCCTGTATGTATGAAGTTGAATGCATTTAATGAATGCCGGCTAGCATAAAGATTCGGGAAGGAATGCAGGAATATCTTGGATGATTCAATGAAAAATTATATCTTGCTTTGCCTAAGAATATAGTAGTTTGAGTGGTAGAAGAGTATTTTTGCTGATAAATAAAGCCAAGGGCGGCCTTTAGTCGCATTAGAGTAGCTATCAAGATGAATATTGAATCCCGCCATATATTGCGATTTTCTAAACGAGGCGAGATTGAATAACATTTGCAAAGAGTGTAAGATCACCACTGCGAAGTTTGCAATAGGAAAATTCGCAAATCAGAGTATTAGCAAAATGATGAATTCGATCTAGATATTAAAGCACTAAAGTTCTAACAACTTGAGGGTATTTGTATTGGGTAGCCATATTTGACCTTATTTTAAATATTTGTATAATATAACAGGCTTTACCTAGTGAAGTGAGCGTGTATTTACACAGATGTGTTTGTTTTTTTGAGCAACTAACAAAATATTATCTCAAGAGGGCTCCAAGAAAAGTGTTTTAGTGCTCATGCGAGGTACTATCGTTGTCTACCAAGTTGGATTTTGTCATTTTAGACGGAAAATGATACATAATTTTTATAAGTGTCAGTAGACTGAAAGGAGTATAAGAAAGTTTTTTTTATCAAGTGATTGCGAAATTTTGAAATAAATTTTCAATGTGAATCATGGATTTAAGAAAAGGTAGTTGTGTAAATCTGTCTTAAAGAGAAAAATAACTACATATGTAGTTAGAACCAAAATCTCTAAGGTGTAGCGATTAATATAAATTTGAATTATTTAATTGAACAATGCCTTGTGGCCTGTGTTGTTCGTTACTTTGCTATGTTAGCAAGGAGGAAATTGACGCTTCATTAAGTGGTGGAATAGCTCTATTTTTACTTTCTCCTTTAAGGAGAATACACACTTGTTCCGCTGACTTTTTGGAACAAAGCTGATGAAAGACGATAGAATCTTACTGTCAGATATTTTATAAAAGACAGTTTAATACGAGTTGTCAGAAGTGAGGAAATGAATAGGTGGGTGTAGATTACCTCAGGTGCTAATGAATGTTTTTATATATTTTTGTGAATGTATCCTTTCTTAAAGGAGGATTGAAATCTTTAATATGCCTCTAATTTACCTTGTTTCTTGCTTAATAAAGTCCTCGTTCTGCAACCCAAGGGTTACAATGGCCTTCCCCTCGAAAAATGAATCTTAGAAAATATCTATAAAAATCGTATTTCAAAAGCAATTATTGGTTTTTATCTTGTTACTTGATTCATTTTCGATTTTCGTCTGAAAGATAATGTTAACCTTGGAAGCAAACTTTGAGTTAATGGGTTGTCAAAAGATTTTACTTGAGCAGTCTTGTTAAAAACTTTGGACAAACAAGATTTGTGTCAGATGGATAAAGTTGAAGAGATCATGATTTATTTGCTACATATAACTTTATTTGTTTTAAAAATTTTAGGTTTTCTGATAAGAACGGTACAGATTATTTAAAAATCCTGACCAATTTTTGCTTAAACATATTAGTATCAAAAGGATTAAGGCTTAATTTTAGAATAAAATTATATCATTAATGCTCTTTTTCATTGTATTTAAAAATATTAAATTTCTAACATATTTCAAAGAAAACAAAAACTAGCAACATTTATATGTCGAATTTTCTAAATACGAAATAATACGGAAGACGATGCAAAGGAACAATTAGAGGGGTAGTTAAGATGAGTATCCGCAATCAAATAACAAATATCGTCTCAAAAGCTAAAGGATTAAATGAATTAGAAAAACCCTTCATTAAGAAGATAACAAAAATAACAGGAGAAAATAGGGTTAGGGTGTCATTTGGGTCCCAGATAATTAAAGAATTTTCATTTGATTTGCGCGTATAAATAGGCGCACTTGAGTCACATACTTTTCCTTTACTTTCCTATATTAATACCATCAAAAGCAGTCTAAGTTTTGGAGTATATGTATTTTTTTATCAAACCTATTTCTTGGTCGGATACACTACATATTCTTTGGAAAAAGTACTCACCACAACAATCATTATAATTAAATAAAACTTTAAGTGATTTCCCAATATGAGGTTTCTATGACCAATTTTCTATTTTGTTTCCTTAAATAAATCCGGCAATAAATTGAAATATTTTATTTGGATACTGGTCATTTTAAAGAGAATAGTCCTAACATTTAATTCATTATTACCGAGATTGTTAGCTTATTTTTTGACATATACTAGATACTGAGTGGTAAAAGTGATAAGGAAGAAACTCAATTTACATTACGTGTCGTTGATAAGATACAAGGGGTTCATTTGTACCTTTTTCGTTTGGGATTTTTGTAACAATGTGCTTCTGGATACTTTCCCACTGTTTTCACTCAGATTTCTGAATTATGTTGTAAATATTCAAATAATTTCTTATTTTTTATTCTGCGCCAATGGTTTTCTGTACCTATTAATATTTTATCTTATTTCAATAACTTGGACCACATAATCAAATAATCAAGAAAAAATTATACTTTGTTTATAAATTTTCGACTTATTTTTTGTGAAGAAAATTATTTTTCTTTGAAACCCGGTTACATAAAAGGCGAAGAATTAATAAAAGAATGCGAGATTTTTTATTTTTCTCGAAGGTATAACGAAATAGAAACAAGAAAAAAGTTAAAGAACTCAATAGAAGGTTATCGTATATCATAGTGAAACCACTGTATAGGAGCATAGAAATTTATCTACGAGATCAGCTTTGGTATGAAGTTTTCCACACTCTCCATTCTTTTCTTTTGCTGGGATTTTTAAAGTTTTTAGTAACTTGTGTATTCATTCCATTTTCAGTAAAAGACTGAAGATTGTATCGTAAACTTCATACCAAAACTGGTATCGTAACTAAATATATATGCTCCTATACAGTGGTTTCACTATCACAAACAAGAGAGAATAACTAAGAAAAAATCTAAGATGAGTTTATTTAAACGAAATATGAAGAAAATATGTGTGAAATATATCTAGCTTCAGATCTTTTTCCATGCTTTGGGGCTGGAGGGACAAACTGCGGCTTTTGTGACCTGGAGGAAATAAAATCCCATATATCTCATTCAAATCCAGGCTATGCTTCAGCGAGAATTTAAAAAACCTTTAGTTACTTTTATTACTAAACCTAAGGACCTTTCTTAAGTTGAATTTTGTTTCTTCTGTAAGGCTCATGTTGTAAAATAGGTACGCCTATGTCACCCAAATGGCAAGATTTAATAGGCCCAGCGAGGAACTCCACAAATGAACGCTTGGTGGATCTATCTATTTGTGTAAATTAAGAAAATAATACAGACGTGTAATAAAGAAAGAACCGGGAAGAATTAGAAAAAGAAACAAAAATATATATACGCCTAGCTATCAAATGTCCCTACCTGAAAAAATTCGAGTCTTGCGCTCACACAAACATAAGGAGGCTAATAATAATTATCAGCAAAAGATAACAACGGGAAATCTGAACAAATACAGGCTTTGACCAGGAAATTCACAAAAAAACGGTAAGAGACATGCGATTCCATATAATTAACATAAATCTGGACATGGGAAATATATGGGTAAGGCAGATACACATACCTGTCGGAACTCCGCCCAAAGGGTGGGAGTATCGAACAAGTTAGATCACTGTGTCTGCCCCACGGACAGGTCCATGTCACGCACCTTGGAGACAGCACACAATATATAGAGAGATCGAGAGACATTTCGGCAGTTGATTCATTTGATCATTCAATCAAAGTGTTATTATACCCAGTAAGCTCACCTGAATCCTTCTGCCTTTAGACTTGATACTTCACGGAAATCAGAAGCCTACTCACTGACCGCAAATAAATCGAGATGTTTTTTTTGCTGCGTCTTTCGAAGTCCTCTATTACCTCGATCACCATGATACCTTCGGTAAACCCTGCATTGAAGCCGAATATAGGTAAACCTTTGAAGTCAGAGGATCTTCTCTTCCTTAGACCGGTATCCTTAAGACGCCCAATAACAACGAGACTCTTTACTTCTTTTATTTTCTACACTGTCTCTGATGTATTTTTAGTTTTATTGCAGCTTTCTCAGTAATCAAGAAGTAAAGGAAATAGAAGTGTTTTCCGTAATTGTAGAAGTAAAAATTGATAACAAATAGTGGCCATTTACTAGGAATTAAAAAAGAATGAGGAAAGAAGAGATAAATGGTGTGGGAGAAAGAAAAAAGTACAATGAACAATTAATAATGCGAACATTGCAAAAGTACTTTCCGTGAACTTGTAGATCTCAGGGAATTTCAAGTGTAATTTAAATCCAAATTTATTCTCTGTTACTAAAGAGCCTCTTAAAATTACGACTTGTTTGTGCTTACAGCACGACTATGGGAGACAAAATTGTAAAATGCTAGGAGTTCTTCAATATGCCTGATTTTTTTGAATAAATGCTTCAATAGGAGTAAATAGGTTTATTCTAATGTGTAAGAAAGCTTTTGGCTTTTTGACCCTTTAATTAGTTTTAGTTAAATGCAAAAGGAGTTTAGGTTCAGGAGGTTCGCTCGATTTCTAGATGGCTAATCGTCAAAGGTGGCTTCGCCATACGTTCAATTCTTTTAACTCCACCTCTTTCTTTAATAGATCAAAAATTATTATTGCGTTTTAACAACTAATTTAAATTTGTATGAACAAGTGAATGTCATTCGCTTGATTAGATTATGATTTACACTATTTGCGATATATTCCTTTAGTTTATCTAAAACTTTTAAACATTTTTTTCCTATGTTTGTTTTCAATTCCTACATATTTATTTGCCATGGGAAAATGAAATAAACGAAAACCACGTTTCTGCTGGTGTTGTCTTTTTGGTTTTTGTTTCCCTCTCTGTCAAATAAACTGTAAAAATGTGACGTTCTTATTTGATAAAAAATTGGATTTCTCTTTTTAAAGTTACATAACTCAGGGTGACGGTCGATAGTATTAATAGACATTGGTGCACTCAAATATTCACGAAGGCACAGTGGTGGAATATGGAACAGATCTACTGCAGTAATTACTTCAGAATAGTTTCTTCCTAAACTCAACTGTTTCTAAATTACCGTTATCCTATAAAATTTCTCATCACTCTTAAAATCGTTTGATACGCTCCGTTTTTTCCAGAGATTGTCCTCGTCTTGCTTTATCCATAGAATCTTACCCAAGATGATTTAGGGACACTCGACTCTCTAGATTCTCGTCTTATTTATTTCTTTGGATTCCTAAGACCTATAATTTTATGAAGATTCCCCTTTCATTAATTAAACTTGTTTTTCAGAAAGGTGCCTTAACGTTGAAAGACCTATTTAGAAATATATTTAAACAATTATACATGAAATTTGTTAATGGCTCATCTATATTTTAATTGAGTGTAAGCCTACTTTGAACAGAGCAGCCATATCCATAGTAGCATATCGAAACAAAGCAAACAAGTTCGAACTTCATAGGTTGTGGCCTATTAAATGTAAACAAAAAGGGAGCCAAAATGATTTTAAGATTTTACGAGAAATATATATTTACTTCTACACAGAAACCATTTATAAAAACTTCAATTGCCGTATAGCTTACTTTAATGAGATCATAAAAGCAAAACGGTAAAGAGGTAAAACTTTAATATGACCATGATAAAATTTTACAAGGCCAAAGTTTACAAAACATTCTTAAAAACATGATTTAGTACCTGGTTGCATAACTCTTGTTGTTAATTATAGTTTATCTGATTCTGTTTCATTCCTCTAAATATATTTTCTTCAAATAAGATAAAAGTTACGCGGATCTCGATACCTGAAATTGCTTTAATTCCCTCCACAAATTTTCGATGAGATTTCGGACACGAGTTTGACTTAGCTATTCTAAACCTTAATTTTACCCACATGCAACCAATTCCTATTTTGTTTTGCTGTATGCTTGTGTTCATTTTCTTGTTGAAATGTCCAAACTTCATCTGTGTATTCCGACGTTCGTTCCTTCTTCGAATATTGCAATTCTTCCAACCCCTAGTGAGCAAGAACCTCTACATACCATGATTCATCTGCCACCAAATTTGATGTCGGCATCGTATTCTTTGGCGCGTAACCTTCATACTTTGTCCTCCAAACACTGGTGATTAAATTTCTACCATAATTTTCTATTTACCTTTCCTCCGGCAAAAGATTAGTTGGAGAAGCTTTCTGGTTTATTTACATATAAATTAGAAGAAGCCAAGCGAGCTGTATATTGAGTTTTAATAAGGAGTGGGTTCTTTCTTGAAATACGAGATAAAGGATCTTAACGATGCATCTTATTGTATCCCTTCTCAATACAACGCTAAAAAAGATGAATTGAATCACGAAGTTTGCAGTTTCCTATTATGATACCAAATAAATTTTGAGGTACGAAAACTGTACAATGTTTATTATATACCTAACACACCTCTTGTGATGATCAACAAAGCGTTCTCAACGATCTTGACTGATTCATTTGTTTTTCCCCATGAAAAAAATGTTTATGGTAGAACTATCTTCTAAGGAGTGACACAGCAGCATTACGTGATGATAAATAAATCCTCCATATTAGTTTAGAATTTTTTTTATGGTAAACCATTGAATTAGAAAATTATACTATAGTACTTAGGAAGTTTTTTCTGTTTACAATTTTGCTTTTCTCATCATTATATTCTATTTAGTACATAAAGTTCCACGTAAGTTTTGAATTTCTTTAACCTGCGTTAACTAACGATATGTAAATTTGCTGTCTACAATTGTGTGCCGACTGTATATATATATATATATATATATATATATATATATATATATATATATATATATATATATATATATATATATATATATATATATATATTATTCCTAGCCGTTGCATTTATTATGAAGTTTTAGAGAAGTTTATTTAAAAAAGTGATGGCAAAAATCAAAGTGCATAATTATTTACTGAATTCCGTCAACTTTTTGGTTTTGAAAACTTGGAAGTAAAAGCCTCTTACACATATACTTGGCTTTATGTACATGATAATTTTATACAAGATTATTTTAACCTATATCTTTTCTGGCAGAGAAAACCTTAATTTATATCTATATTTCTAATTTAGATTTTTAATTTATTTAAAAAAAAATTGGTTTAAATAGTATAAGTAGTCAGATATCAGGTAATGAATTAATATCATCAGGTAAGCAAAATAATTCGTGCTAATTTTAACTAAAGAACTAAAAACATAAATCGCCCAATCATTTTTCATTTACTCCTTTGTCCTTAGAAAATCAGATTAGGTAGGAAAAAATGCTTGATAAAAATGCACTCGAAGAAGCTTTATGGTTTTTTCAAAGCTTAATGAGTTATATTAATGTGTCTGAGATTATTTTTCTCTCTTATTGGGAAAATATCTTTGAAACGGCTTGGAACTTAACGTGTATAATAATTTATAATTTTATTAATCAACTAGGTAATGGCTTCACAACTCCATCTTAAGGGAGTTGCTTGCGCTTCGTTAGTAAGATTAAAATTTAAAATTTTTAAAATAGCAGCCATGGTTAAATTTTTATAAATATCACGTTGCTAAAATATAGTTATAGAATAGAATATATATAAAAATAAATTTCAGAACTTCACTATTTGTATTTCTTTGAGTTTTAAAAAATTCACACAATTTCGATACTTATATTTATTTCTGAACTTCACCATTTTGTTTCTTGATATTATAAAAGAATTATTAAAAATAATTTTGTTAAAAAATAGATAAGTCATAATCAAACTAAGGTCGGATTATTATTTAAATCTCCTTCTTAAAATATAGAGTTAGTGAAGTGATGATGATGATGATGAAAATATTTATCTTCATCAAGATCAAAGATTAGCGGCTGAAATTCTTGGGGCCTCAATTTTAAATTTGTTGCATATATTTTTTTGTTTGTATTTTGTTTAATTAGAAAGTTTTCAAATTTAAAATTGTCAAAAGCTTTCAAAATTGATAACGTAGTTTTTAGTCCTTTTGTTTCTAAACATCCGAAGCTGAATTGCCTAAGTTGCTTTTTGGGCAATTTTTTGAAGGCAAGTATGTGTCCTTTGATTTAGAAAGTACTTTGATAATAAAATCAAATATATGAAAAAAAAGAAAAAAAAGTCATCTTCTAATGTTAATAAATGAGGATATTTTTGTTCAGGTTCAAGTCTAGTCGGAAGCGACTTTAAATCTCACTATGTCCTTCGGTCCCGTTCTGCTTATTTTTTTAGTAATAACATCATAACTATTCGGCCAAAGTCTTCCCAAGGTTAGCCCGGAAATTATTTTCGTTTTGGCAATAACATCATAACTATTTGGCGGATACTTTGCTAAGCTAGACTGGGCTATAATATGCTTTACTCTGCTAGCAAACATAGAATAGGTTATTATAGGCTTGGCTATACTATGCTAAGCTATGCTAAGATATAATATACAAGGGTAAGATATACTTTGCTAATTTAGGCTATAAAATGGTATGCTAGGATAGCATACATATGCTAGGCTAGATAATACTAATATATGCTTGACTAGGGTATAATATGATAGTATATGCTATACCTGTCTAGGATAGTTAATGCTAGGCTAAGTTATACTAAGCTATCCTATGCTGGATAGGGCTATACTGTGCTATGACATGGTAGGCTTAAGTATATTAGGCTAGGAAGGGCTATGTTAGGATATGCTAGGTTAAGCTACGATTAGCTAGCTAACCAAGGCTATAATAGGCTAGGCTATGAAAGTTGATGCTAGTCTATGGTATTCTATACTCTTTTAGATTATATATTATTCGTATATTAGGCTATAATAGGTTAGGTATGGTCATGCTAAAATAGATTATAGTATGCTAGGCTAAGCTATCGTTTGCAAGGTTATATTGGCTAGGTTAAGTAGTCTATTTTATATTTGCTATGCTATGCTAGGCTACTCGATGCTACTCTATATTTAAAAATGTAAACATTTTTAACAATTGTGCATTGTTCAGAACTTCTGGTGATACTCTGTATGAGGCTGTATGCTTTCATCAGGTCTAGGGGAGGTGTCTTTAATTTAGGAGAGAAATACTTAAAAACTAATATCAATAAGTTGTCACAGGTTCTAGAGATCGCTTCCAAGAAATTGCATTCGACTACATCGGGAGTTGAAGATAGCGTTCACTAGGACAATGGCCCATACAATACATCCAACTAAAAAAGAATTGTTTGAAGAAATATGGATCTCAAATAGGAAGTAGCCATCATAGAGCCAAGACTTAAATCTAATAGAAAATTTGGTGGGAGTGCTTGGAAAGTAATGAGAAGCAACACAATTACAATAAAGAGAGAATCATATAGAGAATTATAAACTTAGTGTCGAAAAATAAAGTAAAGAAAATGTTAAATTTAGTGAAGTATATGCCACGAAGTCTTATGGATGTAATTAAGTAAAAGGTGCTTCAAATAAAAATAAATAGATAATATATATATACTGAATTCATTTATCACAAATGTTTAACTACGTTCTATTAAGGATTTCATGTGATTTTCTAACTTCGGCCTAAAGTGGTATCTCCTCCTGGAAAGCAAATAATTTCCAAATTCTTACCAGCTGATAACGTTTTTGTGCTTTAACGATATACAAATAGCTTCTCTACGTTTTATAATTAGCAATCATTTTAGATATAGGTAAAGATTCTGTTTTTATTAAACCTAGCTATTAATTAATGCAAAAATTTAGATTCGAATAGGACTGAAAATATTTATTCCACTATTTTTAAAGTGAAAATAAAAGTTACTACTCTTGTACTCTAGCAATAATAAAAAAAAAATACCTTGTCAGCTTATCCTTTGAATCCTCTGATAAGTTCCCGGAAAGCCCCATTAGGGAAAAGTTTGCAAGTTGGTGATTACTTCGCGCCTTACCTACGCGAGTGGCTCTTCCCTCCAGGAAGGCTCTTCCTTTATCGTCCAAAGAGAAGGATTAAGAAATGCATAGGAACAAGAAATGAATTATAAATCGACCTCTTTTCCACCATTTCTTACCGGAGTTCTCCCGTTGATTAATTGCTTATAGGTTTATTATATAAAATTTGGTTACCTTACTTCCTTCAAACACAAGGAAATTTACATTTGTTTCCGAAGTAACTATTACTTCCATTATAATTATTTATTATAATCTATTATAAATATTTATTATAATTCTATTATAATCCATTATAATTTGTCTTCGTAGGACTGAAAATTCAGATCGTCCTAAAATAATTTAATATAAAAAAATACTCATACATGGCCGATCAAATTATTATTTATTTAGTCTGTTAAAGTTGTAATCAAGTATTTAAAAGACTCATTTGACACCAATACTCAGACTTTATTTCACCTCACGGTGTTTAAATCTTTACCCGTTTTTAAGGTCTAGTTTCATATATTTATCCAACAAATTTAATAGATAAGGTTGTAAAGAAAAGACAGTGTTTCAGCTTAGGTTCATTGATTTGTGAAACAGGCGATGAAGCAAAAACGATTATCTTCCAATCAGCTTACTAGAGATGAGGGAAAGAAAGAGAGTCTTTGAGATAGTATTAATAAGGGTAATGCTTTAGTTTATGGGCATACACTAAAGGGCTCTATTTCTGGGCTAAAATCTTAGGCTACAATTAATGCAATCGGTTCTGCAAGTTTATCGAAATAATAAAGAAGATAGCGACCCCTACTTTAGGTTATTTGCCCCATACCCTTAAGTTAATTGTGTGGAGTTGCACCCGCAAACCCAGCGCAGCTTTAAAAAATTCTCGTATTATTCCTGATTCGAAAGGCTAACATCAGATTTTAATACAAAAGGCGATTGCTAAATCTCAAGGTATGCCAGTGTAGACCCTTTCACTATAATAGCGCATACACTTGCACGGGCAGATAGCCGTTACAAGGCCGTCTACGATAGGCTTTGGAGCAATGCAAGAAGTGGAAGGACACCCCCTTGGTTTACTACGTTTACAAATTGGCCGGGATTTATTTACTGACATTTCAAGTTGCAGTTCAAGGATATATAAATATTAAGACCTGAAAATATAATTTTAATATAAATAATGATAAACGGGAGCAATATATATACAAAGGGAAACAAATTATACTTGATAAGGATAGTTAGTCAGACAATTTACAAATGTGGAAGAGTTAATTGAGGAAAGCAAAGTAATCTTTAATGCGAATAATGGAGACTAGTAAATTTGAACGGCATGTCAATTAAAAGGGCATGCTACAGAATCCAAGTGACGAATAACGGGGAGTGTAGTCAGGCGATTACCAAGCCAAACCGCTTTACCTTGAAGCTTAAAGTTGTTCGGAGAGTGAAGACCGACGGAACGGGTCTTCGAGGAGACACTTCTGAGGGGGTTGAGGTTGAGGACTCGTTGATAGCGGTTGGGAGTACTTCTTGCAGAAGGACGAGATTTTCTTTGCCCCAGAGTGATGTGACCTTAAGCAAGAGAGACTGTTCTGCGGCACGGCATGGAGTGGCAGAGACAGAGCGGGGGAGTCGTGAGGGGGATTCGAAGCGAGGGGAGCCACACAGTTCTCCGGGAAGAAGATTACCCAATAAGCTTTCCTATGAACAGGGGCCAAAGCTTTACGAAGGGCAATCTGCTAGTGAGATCATAACGCCGAGGTACGATTCGAACATGGGTTATAAGTCTTTGTGGGAGATAGACACACGCTTTGAATGGAGAGACTATCAGGCTCTCAATCTGTTCAAGGAATGGCTGACACAGAAATATATAGCCCGATGGCTGGTCCGTTAGATAGCTCCAGGGCACAGCTGTCCCGAGAGAATTCATTACGCTAGTCTGTGCAAACTTAATTCGAGATAAGGGGTTAAATCAAACGGCGAACTTCCCCTCAGGATGTATTGTTGAGCTTGTACGAGCGTGTTTGACGGGATAGGAAATGTCCTTGAGGCATGAAGGCGAGGACTCGGCGTTATCATGGGAGAGATAGAGTGATGAGCGTCCCGCTTAACTAAATACAGCTGGGTCGGCGGCTTAGCGCGGGACAGCTTTCTTATTGCCGATTCTAAAATTCCCACGCCAAAGACCACGTATTCTGGGGCTCGAAGAGCCTGAAAAGGGGTATTTCGAGGGGCTTCCTCACATACTGGTCCTTCGAGGGGCATCCTCTCACAATAAACATCGGCGGTGCTATCGTTGTCTTAAATTATCTAATATATAATCACTTCACGACAAAAGCTAAACCATTTTTCCTTAAATTCGAATAGAGATGAAGATCAACTGTTACACGAAGAAGTCATGACGAAACTATTTATAGACACGGTTCTGCCGTGTTTAATATGTACAATTTTATCTGTAAACGAAATAACGAATTAGGTACACGAAACACATTCCAAAACAAAACCTTACGCAGCATAGAAAAATTGCTTACATTAATAATATAATATAATTGAGTAGAAGTGCAGGCACTTTTTAGATAATATAGAATAGAGAACCCAAAACAAATACAACGCCGTGATTGGACACATCCGCAGCTTCCGACTGACGTCATTTGGCCTAAATTGTAGCCCAGAAAGAGCACCACCTAGAGGCGCCCTTAAACTAAAGTATTACCTTAATAATAATTAACATTATTAGCAGCGGCATTTTTTTACTTACTAAGATTTTATCTGTTTATTAGATTATTTATATCTTTCTCGTCTGTAGGTAGCGCTAATGTGTCCCTATTTTCGCTGATTCTTGTTACTTTAAAGCGAAACCAAAGAGCATATTTATCGTAGAAAGTTTGTAATTGTATATTTAAAGAATGTAGTGATAATTTTCAAGTGTAAATATGAGGAATATATATAACCGCAGACCTTCCTTTTGGCATAGGGGCAGGTATGGGATGGAATCTGATAATGTACAATTCGAGGTTGGTTTGGCTATACTTTCCTTCTTAAGACTTTTGGTAGTAAAAATGCTTAAATTACATGCGGTTGTTTTCTCTGAGGCATGAGAAACGGTTTTATTCTCACCCGTTCATAAAATGTTTTCATTTTTTTTACTCGATATGACTTCTCTTAAAATATTTTCTAGGCAGCTTACTTATAATTTAGACAACAATAAGAATCGCAACTATTACCTTTTCATGCTAAATAATTAAATAAAAAATAGCAATCTTGCATGAGTTTTGCCTTAATATTTTTATTTGTTTATCTTTATCGTAGGTACCCCCAACTTTAGCTACTGCCAGTGGTGAATCTGGCTCGTTGGTCTGCGATTACTATTTTATTTAATTAAATAAAAAATTAATATTTTTGTGCATAAGTTTTATAATACACTGTATCATAAAGAGTTATTCGAAGCCTATTTGATAAGCAATTATTTCTGCAAGAGGTTACGAAGCCTATTTGCAAACAAAATAGATCTCAAAGAGCTATTCGAACTTATTTACAAGGAATTCTATCTTTATGAGCTATTCTGAAGCTATTTGATATTCTGTAGAGTTTTGTAGACGAGCCAAAGGCGTTGCACCTTGTCTCTACGTTGGGGCAGTCATTTTAAGTGACACATTTTGGCATTGACCTAGCCAATGAAAACAGCGCTTTTATTCCCCTCTACCGGAGGCAAATGTAAAAAGGTAACTAAATGGGTAAATGCCACATCTGTTGCATGATCAATAGCAGGGGTGTCACATAAATGTTATAAGTGAACTTCCCGATGGTGGATCCGAAGATTATCAATAGCCTGCAATATTTAGCTAAGATGGGCCTTGATAACCCACTCCGGCTTAATGGCAACTTTTTCCTGTGGCTTTGAACCACAGAGAATGGTGTACGTGTAGCCACCTTTTATGTCACTTAGACTGTGAGAACAGAGCAAACAAATCAGCACATCATGTTCTTAATGCCTACCCTAACCAGAAGGCTATGATCCCTATGAGGAGGAATGAACTTTGCTTTGTAAACTGAGAGTCGTTCTGTTATTATAAGAAAATGAAAGACCGATCAGCCCGAAAAACCTATGGATAGAAAGAACGAAATATGGAAGAAGATAGGCAAAGTTAGGCAGTACAAGAATAGAGATGGGCACGTACACAATCAAGGGTGAGTGGTTATAATCTATTATTTACATATATTCCGGCCCTGGCGAAGCGGTAGGTCTCGCCTGCCCTCCGATTTTCATACAGCAGTAGGTGCAGTCAGGAAAAGGGGGAATTATATGATCAGCCCAAGCCCTCTCAAAGAGTTCAAGTCAACCCAGTGAGTGGGGACTTCACTATCAGAGCTTTGTCCATAAGAGCATGCTTCTTTTTTAGGTACCAGATGTAACAGTCTACACAGGGTATTCGTCTCTTGCAGGGCTTACATTAGAATCGTTTCTAGTTAAATCTGAGCTGTGTTTTTTATTCCATTTATCACACAAATTTCAACATTACCTAAAAGTAAATTGATACACTAGGGTTTTTCCTTTGATATTGCTCGTCTTGTTTTGTTCATATAATCTAAGCTTGGTTGACTTGGGCAGAATCAGTCCTCAGATTCTCATTCTATGGATTTCCTTGGGTTCTTGAAACCTTTGCTTTTATCGAGCCTTGACTTTCATTACTAAATTTGTTCCTCTGGATGAAGATTTATCATTGAGAGAACTGTTTAAAAGCATTTTCAACAAATTAATTAGACCTGAAATTCCTGATGTAATTTTATAGATAAATATTTATCATGTATATTTCTTTGTTTTAAAGGAGTCTAACAGATTTTAGCGCAACCAAACAAGGCACACAGTTTACGCCCCCCTCAGTTAAAGCATATTCATTGCCAACTAACAAATGAGAAATAAAAAGCTGGAAGGAATTGTGGGATACATCAATTTTCCAGCCGGATCAAACATATATCTCTTTCTAGGATTATTCCTAGACCGTGAATTTAAGTTAAACTTTAATCTTAGTTATTTAAAAAAAATATTCTGTAAAAATTCGTGGTGGTTTACTAAATCCCATCAATGCTTATATTTTCAAAACTTAAGAGTAAAAGTGTCTTACACATTTATATGGTTTACATGATAATTTTATAGATGAATATTTATCATGTATATTTCCCTGCAGGGAAAACCTTAAATTATATTTATATTGCTAATTTAAATTCTTAGAGACCTAACATAAAATATCATACACATTAGAATTACCAATTTAATAAATAATAATTTTATTTTATTTTATTTTTAAGAGAATTTTGTTATATGTATTATTAGTCGATTTACATGAGTTAATGAATTAATAGCATCAGGTAATCAAACAAGAGAGAAAGTCCCTTCAAAGACCTGCGCCGATTTGTGAGAAGATTCTAAATGGTTATTGCATCGATGGTTTCTCATGGTTCAAGTCGCTTACAAGTGTCTTTTAATGGCTGAATGGGGCTTCTGCCAGTAGATGGCGCCATCCAGCGCCAAATTTGATGGCATACTTGAAATCTCTCTAATTGGGTACAATTGAACTTTACTCCTTTAGAAAATAAGCGCTGCCTTGACATGGCACTTCGCTGCAGGTGAAAATCTCGTGTGATTTTAAAGCCTAATGAGTTTTAATCAACAGTCTGAGAAAAATAATTCTTTTGTTGACAAAAGATCTCAGAGACAGTTTGATATGACTTTGTATAATATGTAAGAATTTTATTAATTAACGTTGATTTTTTTTTCGAGAAATTGAAACATTGTACGCTTGAAAACAATATAATCCCGATTCTAAAATTGTTGTATACAGGTTTTGTTTATGTTTATTTTCAGTGGAAAGATGTTTACAAATTCAAGGTTATCAAAAGCTTTTAAAATTGAAAACTTTGATTAAACTTCTTAGTCCTTCTGCTTCTAGACATCGGAAGATCCATTTTCTAAACTGACCTTTGGGAGTAGCTTTACCCTTTGCCGCTAAGCAAAATTGCCTTTAATAAAATTTAAGAATATAGTTACATACGCTCAGTAAAATGTATCCTAAATGTTAACCCTATACTGCAGAGGAGGAAAATTTGGTCTTATTTTAAAAAATGGATTTTATTCAGCTAAGTAAAGGAAGGCAACTTTGCATGCTCAACGTGAGAAAAATGTCCTCTTTCGGCCGTCTAATTAGTTGCCTCTTAGCCTTTAAGTAGACATGTTTCAGTTTTGTGAACAAAAACAAATAGAGTGATTGATGCTATCGAGAAGTGTATTTTTTTCATCTATTTATAGTTAGTTCACAATGGAACCTTTACCAGGTAATTATTAGGAATTATTTTTTTATTATATCAAAAGAGTAATGCTAAAGTATATTATGATATAATTGTAAGCAAGACATATTTGTCCTGGTGGGCACTCCTAGGTATTTGGCTGCATGGCCATAATTAAATTATATGTATGATACATGGAAGTTTTAATTTTATTATACGATCTATGTATAGTCATTATTGAAGTTTAAAAGCTGTTACTTTGATTTTTTACATTTATTTATGTATTTTTAAAGCAACTTTAAATTATATATTAACCCAACTCATTCGTCTCAAGTTACCTTGAATGAATTTGTTTGTTCTGCAATTAGAAGAAATAAGTGGGAACAAATAAAATCATAGTTGCATCATGTAGACAACAAATCACTTAATTGGAGCAAAAATTATAAGTTGCCAAAACTAGACCCCTACTTAGTCATTTGCAAACAGAATTCAGGAAAATTCCAATGACGGAACATTTGTGTGTAGATGAACAGATAGTTGCATTCAAAGAGGCATCAATTGCTAAGCAGTATATCTTTCAACAACCACACAAGTGGGGTTATAATTTTTTTTTATCTGATGATAAGGGAATGATATATGACTTCTTTCCATTTCAAAGTAAGGTATTTCCTGTTGATGATCCTGATGTTCTAGACCTTGTAGCCTGTACTAATTTAGTCTTAAATTTAGCTCAGAGCATCCCATTTGGGTAATCTTTAAATTATATTTCAATAATTTGTTTATTTCTTATCTTTTTATGGAACATTTAGCTCTGAGGTCATGTAGTGTTATGGCACTGTACCATCAAAGAGATTCCCAAGTTTATCAGTCAAATCTGACAAGCAACTTAGCTCAAAAGGGAGGGGACGTTTTGCTGAATGGCAGAGTAAATTTGGTGATGGTTGTGCAATGAGTGCAATCAAATGGTGACACTAGATCTGTTTGCCTCATTTCTATATTTCTTAATTTTTATCCAGTTGATAGCTGCCAAAGGAGAGATAGGAAAGCCAAGGAATCAGTAAAAGTGCCGATTCCTAAAATTCTGAAGGTCTACAATGAACATATGGGTGGAGTTGATCTGCATAATCAGCTAATTTCATACTACTGAGTGTCATTTAGATAAAAAAGATATAAAAGAATTTTTTTCATCTTTTTGACATGGTTGCTGTGAATAGTTGGCTACTCATAGGAGAAGTGCAGAAAAGTTAGCTATGCATCAAAGAAAGAAAGTTCTTTATGTGAGTTCAAGCTCTCTCTTGCCAAGGGGCTAATTATGAGTAGGAAGGAATTAACTAAACAACGAGGAAGACCCTCAAATGAAGTTAGGGTTGAATTTTAAAAGAAACAAAAACATAAGAAATCTACAAAGGCAATACCAGAGGACATCATAAGGAAAGATAGGTTGGGTCATTTTCCTGATGTCAGCAATAACAGAGGAACATGCAAAAGACCTGGGTGCAAAAGCAAAATCAATACAATATGTACAAAATTCAGTCTTCATCTATGTATTAATAAAGATAGAAAATGCTTTATAAAATCTAACCAGAACTAAAAGCTAAGGAATTTGTGGATTTTTTCAATAATCATTTTTACTATGTCAATTGGGTCTTCTACCCTTACACATGATTAAATATTAAGTTATAAATTTTATTTGTAAAGCTATTAAGTGATTAAGTTATTATATCCATAAAATGTGCAACTAAATGTCTTTTTTCAAACTTGTTGTTTAATTCCCCTGAAATTTAACTTTGTTTAACAGTTTACACACCCAAATATTGGACATTTTTGTCCCCTTTATATAAAGTAATTAGAAACTAATTAATTTACTTTTTATCTTTTATAAAATGTATGTGATCATCAGAACTAGTTTAATATCTAAAAATAAAAATTAGATTCGTTAGTGAAAAAGTGAACAATATGTCTATGGAATTTACACTCTACTTTGATGCAATAGATATTGCTTACAATTTAAATGGAAACATTGCACATTAAAATTTTTCATTCCGTAAATATAATTATAACAATAAAGAAATCTATCCAAACATAACTGATGCAATAATTACACTCTCTAACAAAATTTAACTTTTTTTCGACTACAAAGATTAGAATAACATTTTTTAATGTAGTTTTATGTAAGGGTTTAAAAATTGGAAATGTTTTTTATCGAAATGACTCGTTTTTTGTAAGTTGCGAATTTTTTTTAAAGATTTTAAAGAATTTCTTTCTTTTATTTATTACTTTCAGGTTATTTAACTAAATAAAATTTTAAATAAAACCAACAATTTTAATTAAAATGCCAAGAGGACAGTGTATAAATAGCCCAGATAAATTCTGCTACATATGTGGTTCAGTACCATTTAAAATAATTCCAAGAAAAATTTCTTCTCTAGTTGTAAAAATATATAATTTGTATTTTAGATGTAAAATTGGTGACCAAGATAAAACATGGGCACCAATATCTTTTGCACGAAATGCTTTAATTCTTTATCAAAACGGTCTAAAGGAAAATCAAAGAACCTTCAATTTGGTGTTCCAATGGTATTGCGAGAGCACCAAGATCATCCCACTGACTGCTATTTCTGTTTGGTAGATATGCAAAGTAAGTAGTTGTTTATTGTCCATTATATCTATATTTTGAAGTAGTATACTGTAATATTATTTTTTTTAATATAAAACTAATTAAGTTAAGAACTACTTTATTATAATCACACATATGTACATGACTTTAAATTTTAGGCATATAATTTCCATACTTTAGTTAAAACAACGAAGTGCGCTTCAGCTGTGGTATATCCCAACCTTAAATCTGCTATTCGGCCTATACCTTCCTCAAAAGACATTTTAGTACCTAAACCACCTGCTGAAATTGTTTTGGTTCTCTTGCAGGAATCAGATATGGAATCATGTGAACCAGAAACTAAAATTTATGTTACTAAATCTGTTGATACTACTCCAAATCCTTTCTCACAACATGATATATAGGTAGATTATCTTGTAAGAGATCTAAAGTTAACAAAGCCTCATTATGAATTACTGGCCTTGAGAGTGAAAGAAAGAAATTTAGTAGCAGAAGATGTTCGAATTACTAAATTTCGCATTCGATCAATAATTTACAAGACAAATTTTCGTTTAAAAACAACTTATGATACTGTAATAATATTCAACGTTTCTTTGAAGAATTAGATATACATTATGAACCTAGTCAATGGAGACTTTTCATTGACGCTTCTTTATATATGTATTAGTGAAGCCGTGCTTCTGCCTAATGGAAGTAAACTACCATCGATACCAGTAGCAAACTCTGTTGTTTTGAAAGAAGCATATAAGAATTAAGATTTCATTTTAAGAAGCTGACTTTAATTTAGTAGCTGTTTTAAATGGATTGCACTCAGGCTACGCAAAATTAATGGTTTTTGGTGCCAGTGGGACAGTAGAGCTCGGGGAGAACATTACAGACGCTCAGAATGGCCTTTAATAAAAGAGACAAAAGTAGGTTGTCATAATGTCATACGTGAATCAGTGGTTCCTAAGTAAAACATAATTTTGCCACCAATTCATATAAAATTAGGTTTAATGAAAAAATTTGTGAAAGCCTTAAATCATGACCAGCCAGCCTTCTTATATTTAAAATCAAGCCGCTGTTTTCTTCCTTAACAGGAAGCTCTTGGTTACACAGGCACCCCTGCGGGGTGTGGCCTACGGCCTGATTTGCTAATCTTAACCGCCTTTTATCAACGAATGATATTTGATCGACTAATTTTTCTCTATAAAATGTTCCTATATAGCGTTTTATTCAGTCGCCAGATATATTTTGTTTTAGAACTTAATACACGTCATGTAGATGATCCGAATTTGTGAGATAAAAAGAAAGGAAACTTTACTTTATGACTTTGAGAAACATTGATAAGAAATTTTATATCAATATTGTGCCCATTTTAAAATAATTTCATCACCCATTCTAATGAATAAAAAATGTACGTTGGGGAAATGGTAACGTAGATAGGAAACTTTAAATCTATATTTCCTCCTTTAACCGTAATTTCATTACCGAAATATTTGATGTTTTTAATAAAAAAAAAAATCGTATCTGAAATATATACTTAATATTACTCATTTTACTCATATATAATTCATCCTTCTTTGGCAAAAATAATTTGGGCAATGTCTTGACATGATTTGAATAAAAATGAGAGAAACCCTAATCAGTTATTTTTGAGAGTAGGGTAGGAGGAGTGATCAATAAGTTTTTCAATTCGGATATAAGGAAACGAGATATTAGTATAAAAGTTTTTTATTATTTTTCAATATAACTACCTTCGACTTCAATGCACTTGCGTCACTTGTCCCTGATTCTTTGAATTCCCAACAACCAGAAATCTCCTGAATGCTGTTCAATCCACTCCTGGAGGGCGAGCTGGTTATCTTGCTCGTCCCCACCCGGTGTCCACGCAGCGCAGACTTGAGCTGGCGGAATAAAAAGATGTCGCTAGGGGCCAGATTTGCACTGTAGGGGGAATGTTTGAGCTCCTCGAATCTGCACTTGCGCAGGCCAGCTTGTGCAACTCTGGCCTTGTGTACAAGAACATTGTCTCGGAGGAGCAGGACACCAAGTGTCAACTTGCTGCACCGCTTCTGACAGATGCACTTATTCAACCCAACCAGTTCCTCGGGGTAATATTGGTCTGTGATGATCCTTCCACGAGGCGCATAGTCCACCATCAACATACCCACAAAATCTTAGAAGATGGTGGCCATGATCTTCCTGGCTGAGGGTTGGGTCCGGAGCTTAATGGGGGTCAGAGAGCCCCTGTGCTTTCATGCCATGCTTTCGAGCTTGGTTTCGGGATCCCAGGGATGCACCTACGTTTTATCACCTGTTACTATGCGTGACTCGATTCCGACTGGGTCTTGGTTGTAGAGGAGTAGCATCTCCTCCGAACTTTGACCACGTTGAAGTCGATCATGCGGCGTGAGATTTCTAGGGACCCAACGGGCAGAGACATTAGTTATAGCCAAATTGTCGTGGATGATGTTAAAAATACTTCCATGTGATATTTCAAGTTCTCGCTCGATTTCTTCAACCTTCACCCGTCCACTTTCGAGGATCATCCTCTCCATATGGGCCCCATTGTCCTAGTTGGTCACGTCTGACGGTCGTCCTAGACGGGGATCATCTTCAAGGGACTCACGACGATGGAAAAATTTCATATTCCAGCGAGCAATCGTTGCATAGGAAGGGGCGGTGTCGGTGTACAATGCAACCATGCGTTCATGCATATCTTATGCATTCTTGCCTTCTTTGGTCAAAAATTTGATCACTGCGCGGTGCTCAACCTTCACCATTGTTGAAAATTTTGTGACTGACTATCTTCGATCATCTACTCCTTCTTAAATAGACGAGGCAGGAGCGTGCGGTTGCAGTTCTTGACTTGTCATAACTTTTCCTAACACCCCCATGAACAGCCATCCCCAGTCCCTGTGTTTTATCCTACCGATTCGCAAAACTTATTGACTGCCACTCGTATGTAAGGAAAATCTTAATACGGTAACAGGAAAACGAATTCCAGGGTCCTTGTGTAGTCGCTAATCTTAAAATACGCGTCATTTAAAATTAAAGGTCCTTTAACTCACACGTCTTAAATTATTAATCATTATAAATAGAGAGATGAAGTGAAAGGCAATTAATACATGTTGTTCTGAAAATTTGTTATGCTGCATTATACTTCAAAAATGGTCGTTTGACAAAGTAGAGACACACTGGTATAAAATTCTTTTACTACTCTTAGAGATAAAACTTCAATTTATTTCCTGCTATGTATATAAGTTTAAAACCTTAAATCAATTTTAAGTCAAAAACAGTTTTATTTTTCAGAAATCTACTAAATAACGTCTTTTATGTTGTTTCCATTGTGTATTACATATAAACCTTTTATACATTAATCAATCTATTTATGGTTTTTCTATTAGAATACTCTAACGAATGTATTCATATAATTGGGTATTTTTCTCTGTGTATTTGTCTCATTAAAGAAGATATAAACGGAAATTGCTAAATTGCTCAGCAGAATATAATTGATAGGCAAAGATTTAGCCGTAGATATGTAGATGCTGATGCTAATTTTAATTAAAAATCCTAAAAAGGAATTGGGTAACGAGCATAAGTAATGGCCGATTACTTGATCCTCCTGCCCACAATGTTGATTCAGTTTATTTACTTCTTTTGCCAATCGAGCCTATACATTCCATAGCTTTTTGGTTCCTACTAATTTTACTATTGCCTTCACCTGACCTCTTCTTACTAGTAACTATTTGATAATTAGGGAAAAACGTAATTAATATTAAAGAGGGTATAAAACTTTTTTCAATCCGCCGATGCTTTAAGGTTAATAGCTCCAGAGAATGGTGGTGGTAAAATACAAATACATACATATTAATAATTTTCGATGGATTATCAAAATAGATCCTAAGAAACTCAAATTAAATACGATACAAATTAACTACCAAACCTCGACCTAAAATAGTTTCTTTTTAAAAGCATTTGTACTAAATAATAGTAATATTTTTCCAATTTCTAGGAAAAAGAAGAGAATTAAAGAGAGGCGAACGACCCATAACAATCTGTATTACCTTTACCTTCGCGTGAATGGAGCCATTCCATAAAACAAAGAAAAATAAGTCTCGAAACAAACAGTGTTGAAATGTTCCACTTTATGACTAATAAACCGACGTTCAAAAGAAAACAGTCTCACGTTTTTCTCCATTATAGCTAGCTCTTTTTTGAATGAGATTGGTAGATTTACACTCACTCTTCCAAACGATCAGAAAAATCTAGTTACTATCGTATTGATTGCCTATTTGTTCTTTAATTTGTAGATGTCAAATAATCTATAAAGAAACATAAAACAAATATTCCATATATAAACTGTTGACTACAAACAATAACAACAATAGATAAATAACTACGCAAGAGGATTTAAATTCGTTGAGCAAGATAGGAAGGTTCAGCAAAGTTAACAGTTTTCTTGCTCTTTACTACTATCAGACTCATCTATACCCCACGCATACACAATATATTTCATGCATTTTATTTTTCTATGAAATAATTTTTTATTCAACTAAAATAATTCACATAATTTTATATCACACTTCAAAGCCTGTGACTTCATATATCATGAAAATGACCTTTCCTCAATCTACTAGCGAATGTCTAATGATAACGGTCACATAATCATTACTGATGACTCCGAGAAACAAGCAGCAAATGGCAAGAGCCCAAAGATTGCCGTCTCATGAATCGGAATAGGTTCAATGAGGAATAGAGTTTAAAAATTTTAGACGTTTATATTAACAGTAGGAAGTAGAACTTGATGTTGATTCCTAATAAAATAACTGCAGATAAGTTCAGGTACTAAGGGAATTGGACAAGAAAGAGGCTCAGTAGCGAGCAGAAAATAACAAGGTTTTCCAAACTATGGAAGAAGTTGAAGTAATCGAAACGTTTAAACAAGTTATTTAGCCAAGTAGGTGTAACATTGATCAAGTCTGTAGGTAAAAAGAGCGTGGAAAGCAATTAATAAACTAGGGAATTTGCATACATTTAACACCAAATATATTTAGGAGCTAACAATTATCAAAGGGAAGGCTAGATTTTTAATAGCTTTGCGAAATGGAAGCAGGGACCAAGGAAGGTTATAAAATAGCCAATAATTGTAAAATCAGCACAAATAAATAAGTAACTACAAGGAAGGTTAGTTAAAAGAGTCCCAAATCTTGACACGATTAATTTAGAGAAAGTTCTCCAAAAGCTTTTCGTATAATGATGTTCGTATTTAGGTTGAGGTTTTCTAAAACTTTCTTCAAGTGAGCTACCGAGAAGGAGAGAGATGCCATCTTATAACTGTGTAGGGGCAATGATAGACCAAGTTGACGCATAAGGGTGGAGGGGAAAACCTTATAGATGACGTTAAGGTAGCTAACTTGAAAGATGCAGCTGAAGATAAGGTACCCCATCTTGTTTTCAGCTAAAGATAAGCCAGATTCACTCTCTTGTATCTCAAAACAAGCCAGTCAAGGGTGGAACATTAATAGATATTTGAATAAAAAAGAACTTACATACATTTTCCTAGATATACGAGTTTCAATGTAAAGGAAAAGACTAAGATTTAGCAGATAAGTGTAAAACCACTTCAAGCGGGTTTCTCTTAATCTGAGAACTAGAAAGTTCAGAAAGAACGTTATGTTTGATAGTATTAAATGCTTCAAAGATATAGAGAAATAGTTGAATAGAAGGAAGACCAGCATTGAACTTAATCAGTATTTAGGCATATTATTATAAAATTCTTAATCTTAGTAGAAATAAGTCGATATAAGGTTATTGAAGCTGCATAACAACCAGGGAGGAGCACTAGAATTTAGTGATTTAGGGTGACCAATGTTTAAGAGGAAACACACCTGTTAAATGGAGAATGAGGTATACGATTAGCAGCAATCCTTTTTAACCATGTAAAATTCAATTATAAAAGCTAATACCCTTTTCTTCCGAACATGTTTAGAAGAAAAGGATTTATTGATAACGAGTAAATGATACGAAACAACAGTTTTTTAAATTCATTTAGCAGACAATTACTCATTAAAATGTAGAGAGAAGTTTTTATCGTTTAAAAATAGAATAAAGTTCTTTGGTCTTTTGAAATATTACATTTTACTGCAATACTATGATATACTATACTATACTAACTAGCCTAGGGTAGGATAGGGTAAGGTAGGCTATGATATACTATACTAGTCTATTCTATGCTACTCGACGCTAGAATATGCTACCTAGGCTAGCATAGGATAGAATACACCAGGCTAGGCTCAAATAAACTAGGCTAAGCTAGGCTATACTAGACTAGGGTCAGCTATGATAGGCTAGACTAAGTTTTAACATACAATTGTAGGCTGCACTAAGCTACGCTAGGTTATACTCTGCTAGGCAGACCAGGCTATACTTTGATAAGCTAAGCTCAGTTAGGTATACTATACTATGCTAGGCTATATTTTTATGTCTATACCATGTTAGGCTATACTAGGCTAGGCTAGGATAAACTATGCTATTTTTAGGCCATACTATGCTATGATCTACTAGGATAGGCTATCCAAGGGTGAGTTGGACTATACTAGGCTAGATTATAGCGTACCATGCTGTCGTGGAAAAAGCACTATATACTGCATACCATGCACTATTCAAATATTAGGTTGAGGTGTCTTAATCACTTACTGCAACGTGAACCTTAAAGTACTGTTCGCAGGGATTAACCCAACACTTGAGGTGTTGGGTTTCAAATCTTAAATAAGTACGTAATCCACTGGTCCTTTTACCTCTAAAACCGAAAAGGGGCCCTTCCACTGAGGCTCAAGAGTTTGTTACACTACGTGGAAGCTAGGTGGTTGGTGTGGTAAACATAGGTTTTCCCATGAGGAGCTTGCCGACATATTTCATAAGCTTGGAGGTAAATTGTCTTCCTTGATCCGACAATACCTCTTTTGGAATTCCTGCGCTAGAAAAAATGGAAATGAAGGATAAAGGCGCACGAAACGCTACCAATACACTTAAGGGGAACTGCATCAGGAAACCGGGTAGAGATGTCTACTATACTAGGCTAGAATAGGCTAGATTATAGCGTACCATGCTGTCGTGGAAAAAGCACTATATACTCCATACCATACACTATTCCATTATTAGGTTGGGGTCTCTTAATCACTTACTGCAACGCGAACCTTAAAGTACTGTTCGCAGGGATTAATGACCGACTAGCTGGTCACACTTGAGGTGTTGGGTTTCAAATCTTAAATAAGTACTTAATCCACTGGTCCTTTTACCTCTAAAACCGAAAAGGGGCCCTTTCACTGGGCTCAGGAGTTTGTTACACTACGTGGAAGCTAGGTGGTTGGTGTGGTAAACATAGGTTTTCCCATGAGGAGCTTGCCGACATATTCCATAAGCTCGGAGGTAAATTGTCTTCCTTGATCCGACAATATCTCTTTTTGAAGTCCTGCGCTAGAAAAAATGGAAATGAGGGATTAAGGCGCACGAACGAGACCAATACATTTAAGGGGAACAGCATCAGGAAACCGGGTAGAGATTTCTACCAAATTGAGGACGTAACTGTGTTCTTCACTAGACGAGGGATAAATAGGGCCAATACGATCAATGGCCACACGAGAAAAACGTTCCGAGTTGATCGGGCTTTTCTGAAGGGGAAGCAGGCTTGACGCGCCGTTTTGCTGATGTCCTTTAGCAGGCATCGCATGATTTGCAGTATTCTACGATTTATCTGGCTGCACCTGGCCTTTAAAAGTACTTAAAAAACCTCTGCGTGATTTTGTTATGACTAAAATGACAGGAGAATAAACTGTCGTGAGAAAACTGGACGACTTTGGAGACGTGAGAGCGGGGAACAAACATGGTGTGTGTTTTATGTTCGGTTCCGTTGGAACATTTACAATGTAACAGCTCATCCTTGAGAAGGTATGAGATGCATTTTCCTCCACGGGAAGACTCTTACTCCTGAGACCTGGCCTTCTCTCCCAGCAGGAGGAGAGTTGCGCATCCCTTCTGAGGACCGGCAAAATCCTCGTTTCGGACGGTCTCAATCTCAGGATCGACGGAGTTTTCTCAATGAACTGGTTCCTGGGAAAACTTGGCGGCCTGGGCACGGGTTACCATGGGTTGTGCTACACGGTTACTTGTAACCTGGGGTCTCTGACCAATCAGTACACAACAAAACTTAATTGGAGCTGCTACCACTTAGACCCAACCAGTCAATTGATCACATTCGATGTGGCATTTTAGAATAGAGAAAAGTTTCACTCGGTCTAGGTAATATTCTCAGATACCATGATGCATGTGCACCCAGTGTCAAGTACAAAGGTGGACAAACGGCATCCGTTCATGGCACCATTATCAAATCTCATTAAACACCCTGGGGAGCTCTTATTAAAGAGGAAATTTGCTTAGTAGGCAGATTTGTTGGTCGACGAGAGAGACATAGTGGTACCTTGAAGAGGCGGGGGAGAAGCAGGACTGGCATGAAAGTGGTGTACCTAATGGGAGGACATGCTTCTGAATTTGGAATTTTGAGCAGAGTTCGTACGTACGTGACCGTCTATTCCCCACATAAAACAGATTATCTGCCTTCTGGGGAATAACGACGCGGGGAAGAGTAATTATGGGCTTAATTTCCCTTGGTTCCGAATGAGGGAGGTTCCTGGGTTTCAAGGGGCCTTAAACTTTCAGGAAGTTAGGGGTATTTAGGAAGGGGGCCTAGAATTATTAATCTTAAACTTGAAAGAAGACGGTGGAGGCTTTTCAACATTAACTTAGAAGTTATGACTGCTTATGTAAACATCAGCATCTTCTAAGAATTCTTTGAACGTAGAGCAACGCTTGTCCTTAACAAAGGCACGGATTTCGTTGGTCAGGGAAGATAAGAATTGATCTATTAGGACGAAGTCCAGAATGGACTCGTACTCTTAAGAGACGTTTCACGCATCTAACCAAAATTGGAGGTGTTTCTAGGGTGTGTACTTAAAATGTCGAAATGTCTGAGTTGAGCGGATTTTTTCGTGACGGAAGCGGGCACGATAGAATTCTGGGATCATATTTACGGCAGCTAAGATTCAGACTTGAGGGTAGAGTAGTCTACATTGGATACTGAGGGAAGAGAAATGAATATGTCTCTCAACTGTAAGTTTAGGTGGGGAACAATTTAGAGACACCGTCTACGTCGATGTCCCAATCGTAGATTTAAAAAATCTTCTCGAAATGCATAAAATATGATCCAAACTCTTTTCCTTCTTTAAAGACGGGTAATCTTACTCACGGGGACTATAGACTTTCGGTCGCGGTGTTAAATGACATTAACTTTAATGGGTTACGGCTTAATTCCAGTTTATACTGCATTATTCTCACACGCTCTTCCATCTTTCGTTTTTCTCTTCTATATTTTACTCTTTTCTCTTCAGCTTCTCTTAGTTCTTTTGATCTTCTCTCTTCATCTTTTCTCATTTCTTTTTCCTGCGCTCTTACTTATTGTTCCTTCAATCTTCTCTCTTCTCTTTCATTTCTCTCTCTTTCTGAATATAAGTTAATAATTCTCGGCCTGATAGGCCTAACGACTCTACTTTACTCTTGATAAGGTTAAACAAAGAAGACATCGTGTTGGCCTAATAGGGGACGCGTAATACGTTATGAAATTACTCGGCAATATACGTGAAGTCTAACTTTTTCCCAAAATAAATATTTAAAAAGATTATCCCACTAAAGAAACACTAAGACTCTTCCTACACTTTTTAGAACGGTTTAATCTTTCTAATCCAGCTGGGGATTAACTCAAACATTTCAGTAAAGGGAATACACAAACACAGTTAATGGGTCCCAACTAATAATATTACTTTTACATAGTTAATACAATAAAGTTCCACTGATCTAGAACTAACTTGAACGTACTTAAGCCAAAAGAGAAAAATAAGAAAATTCAATAATGACGAGAACTAATAAAACTCAAAGGTGATGTAAATCAACTAAAGTGATTTAATATGTAATAGAACTCAAACACTTGACACCAGTATTTAAAATATAGAAGTAATATATATATATATATATATAATATATGTCGTGAAATACTACTCTATTAGCATAGACTACTCCTATATTATGTGGATGTGACTTGATCACCTACTGCAACGCAACCGTTGAAGGACTGTTGGCAGGGATTAACAACCGACAAAGAGGTCAACCTTGCGGCGTTGGGTTTCAAATCCTTAACACTCAGACACAGTGCATTTTTAGTTGATAAGATTTATTTGAATAGGTCGAGAGTATCGTTCAAGGATAGTTAAAGATCAAACAACAAAAATAGAATTTTATTTACAAAGATCAAAATAATAATAGGCAAATGGGAATCATTTAAATTGAAATAGTCTCTTGATAATTATTATGAAGAGGGATTCTCAAATAGAATTTATTGATTAATGTTACTAGTCTCAGAACAAAAGGGCCAACTTGACAATACTAATAATGGAGGGGGTTTTAATCCTACGGGTCGGTGACTTCGGGGAAGGTCTTTCTTGGGATAAGACGAGTCGAGAACGATCCGATGAGGCAAGTGGGGCACGATCCGATGAGGCAAGTAGGACACGGTCAGAATGAGTTAGGTGTGGCCCAATCCTAACCAACCTTCCGATGATAATAACCAATCTACAAAGATGACGTTCAACGGAAAATGTAGGTTTACTCTTAATTCCAGTAGAAGAGGAGACTTCTTTTCCTCAAAGGTAATCGATAAGAATTTTTTCGGTTCGTTTAAACGAAAGGAGACTGTTGTTGAACGATTATGGTAGAAACACGGCGGAGAAAGAGTTGCCGTCTGAATAACGCTCACGTGACTTACTTAGATCTGAGAGGACCGGGATGTCCTTGAGGTGAGGGCTGGACTCGTTGAACTACAGTGAAGCCTGAGTATTTGTATGCTCGATTCTACGGGGGAATGGGGAGTTTGGAGTAAGCAGTCACAAGCTCCTAACATCTTAATCTGGAGGCGGACTCAAATTGTCATTTTGCAATAAGGTATGCAAAACTGCAGCTCTTCTTCGCCTCGTCATCTTGAAAGCTTGAGACGAGTTCGCAGTATTGAGGATTATTTCCCCAATGCGCTAATGAGTCGAAAATTCGTGAATGTTCGAAAAAATAGTGTCGTTGTCCATGACAATATACCATTGCACATTGTCTTAGATAAATTGTGGGCTGGGGGCAGAGTATTTTATTTTACATCATTCTTTCTCCTCTCAAGTTGCGTCTCTCTTATTCAGCATGTAAATATGCTGTAATATTTTCTCGTTTTCTATGTAGTCTGCGTATAATTTCGTCTTCTTATTTCTTATAGCATTCAGGTTTTCCTACATTGAAATGCAAAATATGTTTGCCATTGGGTTTCCAAGTGTTCTTGCAGTTTTTCGTTCTATTTCACTTCCCGATTTTGTATTTTAATTGTTATTTTTTCCTTTGTTTTGGATCCACGTAGTTTTCTGTTTTGTTGACAGAATTTCATTAGATTTGTTTCAAATTCTATTATTTTCTATAACGTTTTGTTGAATAGATCTTATTTTTCGTTTATTGACATTCTACTTGCTTCCTGATAATATTATGCATGCAATTCCTTTCCATCTTATATCCCAATTCCATAATATCCTTCGTTATATTCCAGAATTTTTCCATTTTTTCTTTAATCTCGTCGCCTTATTGTGGCACAGGTAGGGTTCTAAATTCTGTTATTGTCATGTACAGTTTGTGTGCCATTATTATTTTGGTAGTTATTACTTATAATTGTATTTCTATTTAATTCATTACTTGATTATTAAGAGATCCGGTTCCTATCGTTTTTTTATATTTGTTCGAATTTTGCGGGGGGTGGAGAGGAATTATACTTCGCTGTGGTATCTTGATTTGAATGGAAAGCTGGAAATGGTAGTAACCATGCTTGATGAAAGGTGGATATCATACTACATCGAATGTAGTTATTTTTATCTTTACGTTAAGATAAGATACTTCAAGAACCTTTATTTATGTGTAATATATCGCACTTATCTCTCCTTATCATTGCCCTATCTTATCAGGTGTGGGTGTGATTTGTGGTTATGATATTACAGTTTAGTATTTTCATTGTTTCTGATTCTGTTTTAATTCCGTGATATATAAGTAGAACAATGACCGAATCTTCGTTTCTTATTATATTTGGGTAGGTTATCCATTCTTCCTTCAAGCCGCCCACTTTAATCTTACATATTTTAGTCATTCCTGGTACGTAGATAGGTTGGATTTTATAATAGGTTAAGGAACAATTTCTTGCGGTTTTATCAAATTTATATTACTATAAAAATTTTTATAAAACCTTATTTTTAATTGATAACAATATGCAATTTAATCAATAATGTATTCTCTGTTGTTATTTACGACTTCTTCCCAACGTTCAACTATTTTTACGATGCCTCTGCAATAAATGTCACTGGATTTTGACTCGAAGATTTCGTCTAACCAGGTTCTTAATTCCACATCAGTATGGAACTAAAAGCCGTGCAAATGGTTGGAAATCGATTGGAAAAGATGGAAATCCAATAGAGCTAAGTCTGGCGAATATGGAGAATGCGGGAGGATTTCCCAATTATGCGTTTGGATGGCGTCTTTTGTCATATTGGCAATGTAGGGACGAGGATTGTCGTGTTGCAGTATGACTCAATAACATCGATGAGGTCGCTTTTAATGAATAGCTTCGGCGAGTTGATACATTTGTTGAACGTAGGATTCTGCATTGACAATCTCGTTGTTCTCAAGGAGCTCATAAAGAATGATGCCTTCACAATCCCACCACACACACAAAATCGTCTTTCCTAGTTGGATTCCTTGCATTAATCGCAGAGGTGTTTTTTTATTGTGGCTAAGCCATTTTTAAAGATGGTTCATGTTGAAATAAACACACCACATTTCATCGCCAGTGATAATGTGGTAACGAAATTTATCCTTAAATCCACGAGTAGCCTTGTGACGAGCCACCAAACCAGTGGCAATCGTGGAGCGTTGAATTTTATTGCTTTCGCCCGAAGCGTGCGGAACGTTCCCTATCGAATGAAGGTGATTCACTACAGTTTTCAGATCACACGCCAATTGTACAGCGAATTCTCTTCTAGATTAACAAGGATTTTTATGAAGAAGGTCGTTCAATCCAACTTAATGGGGCGACCAGAACGTTATTCGTCATTAATATTAAAATGACCGTTTTTGAAACGTCAAAACCAACATTAAGCTGTCCTTTCTGATAAAGCATTTTCTGCGTACACAGCACAAATATCGCAAAAATGCGCCTTTCTTTCAACTTGACATTCCATTTTGAGGTTACAGAAGAAAAATTAAATTAACACAACTTTCAAATAAACCGCAATGACTTATTACTGAACTTCAAGGCGTAGCCTAAGCAAAGTCCTAATAGTCTACGCTGTTAAGAGACGTAGCCTAACCTTTGCAAATTTTTCTCTCATTATTTATTATTGTTTCTTTATATGTTCACAACTCACGTCAAAAAAACTTAAATCACCACAACATTAAAAAAAACGCAAGAACTTATTCTTCAACGTAATACTTACTTGTTTTCCTTTGCTGCCTTAACTTTTTCTGTTCGGGCTTGGGATTTAGTGTGTGCAGATCAGTTCTTCTTCAACTGGTCGTTAGAGAGAGTCTAGCAGGGTTTTTGTTTCATCGGCGTCCGCGTTGTAGTCCGATGCCGTCGACGATTTCCTTTTGTTTGGATCCTTTAGGGAGGGAGGATCCATGTGATCCTTAAGCCTTTATATGTAGTTCCTGCATGTTCAGTTTTGATGTTTGTTTTTATTTTTACTTTCAAACTTTTCGGAAATTTCCCGAGATGCTGTCAAGATTTCTTTATCAGTCATGAATTCATTGTGTCCTGTTCGGTCTCCATGTTGATATTTTTCTTGATTTTTTCTTAATTTTTTCGGTTTTTACTTGAGGGAGGGTTCTCTTGGCACCACATTTTTTAGGCCATTTTTCTCTATTTTAGTGTTCAGTTCTTTGTTGTAGAATCTTGAGTACGGTAGTTAAAAAAATGTGCATTAATAATGCAAAGTATAAGGTCCAGTCTCTTGCTGCGTTCGATATTTTGTGTTGTAGACGGTAGTGCAGGTTCTTTTCGATGGTCCACCTGTTGTTGCTTGGTCGCATTTTGTGTTCATTCTTTGTATTTTTTTGTTCTTTCTTTTCTTCGTTAATGTCTGTCGAAGGTTAATGAGTTGGTAATCCCAGCCGCACTTCCTAGGCATATATTATAATCCCACACCAAGGTGAAGTGGAGGTTAAGTGTAGCCAATACACCTACCGTAGCCGCTTCCAGTGAATAAGAATTACCCCCTTGCCTCCCTTTTGATCAAAGTTAAGATAATGATCCCCTGTGTGTGTTCTCACTCAGTAAAAGCCAATCATGAGTAAACTTATGTAATATTGAGAATTAAGCCGACTGGATTGCTTATTTATTGCCAAAGGATCGTCCAAAATAGTTAAAAACACAGATACAAAAATAATCTTTTATATACAGTTCATGAATTAGAGATATGAAATAGCATATATATGTATAAATAGGATTAATCTTTGCACTGAGCAGGTAAGTGTATATTTAATGTCGTGGGGATTACACCTGAATTCTACCTACTAGAACGCTTGCATCTTAATTGCACCCGACAGAATGAATTGAATAAAAATATGGAATTAAGCACTGAATTAATCACTTGAAATAATCCAAGTTAGGAGCTAGGGATGGAAATTCTAGTTAAACTGATGAAGTTAGGGGAGGGGATAATTCACTTTAACGAGACCTTGGAGATCGTAAGTATTTGGAGGGTGTCGTTGAAGATCTTCTTCTGACGATGTTCACCCTTAGCCCGATCGTCCGAGGTTACCGAATGTGTGAGTTATCATAGACCGGATCGCGGAGACGAGTCAAACGGTGCCTCAAATCGCTATTCTTCTTCTCGAAGTGTCCGTTCCGATTATTAGCTCCTAGAGTGGGTAGCCAAAATGATTACCTAGCTGCGTTTAGAGTAATCTGCAGTAGGATGTCATGTGTAACCTCTGACTTGGTAGTGAGGGTCTGTGAGAAGTTGGCACCTACAAGTACCGTGACGGCAACAACCAATTCCCCAAAGTTTTTTTCCTTGCAACTGGTGAACAGTTTCTTCTGTGGGACTAGCTCCACACACGACGTAAGTCTAAGATCTTTTGCCTGACTCGAGGGAGAATTTCCCTTTTTTTGTTCTCATGAGCTAAAAGCAATAAGAATTCTCATAAAATTCTTATCGCTGCGCGAAAGCCCTTTTGTTTGCTGCCAGGCATACGACATATTTACGCCTCGCCGCGATCCGAGCTTTCCTCGTCTCGAACTGCGGGTTTCTGACGGCGCGAGAGGGAGCTAGGAGAGTCGAAGTGGAAATGCGAATTTGGCATAAGTGGGGTGAGGCACGCAGCTGTGTCGGTATGTTTATGTGTAAACTAATGTATGGGGTATCTAGAGTTCTAAAATGTCCATTTTTTTCTCCTTTCTAATGAGATGTTTTTCCTGCAGGTAAAGTTTAATTGTACCCATTTTAGAGCCATGAAATCACCTATATGACCAAGGGACATATGGTTATTTACTCTGAAGTTTTCAAATCTGCCATCAGATTTGGCGCTGGGTGGCAAGTAACCCTGTTCATCTTTGCTTAGCTCTTAAGCCTATCTAAATAAATATAAACTATTAAAACCTATCAGTGCTAATCAATCCATAGGTTTACAGAATTAATGATGAACACCGAATATAAGAACCACTCGAGGCCAGCTGAACAAATTAAAAAAAAGGATGAGTGATCAGAATAAACCCCAAAGATGTTATTTTTTTTAATTAAAGGATATTCTTTCTGCAATTTATATGTTGAGGGAATGTTTATAAATTCTGTCCATAAATATATTTACTGAAGTATTTTAAAATGACAAAAGAAAATTGGTACATATATTTCACATCTAAGTACTTTTGTACGAGAATCCGTTGTGTAGTATCGCAACGCTAAAACTTTAAGCCTTAAAAACTTTCCAAGCTTTTCTAACACGACACTAGGTAGCTGTTAAGGACATTAAACATATGTAGATAAAGCAAATATGTATAGATGTGAAAAGTAGAAGAAGTTAGTAAATTGAGTGAAAGGGGGAAAGCACAAGGTTCACCAGGCCTTACCAAGGAAATGAAGACAATTTAGTGTGCTAGCTCTTATTGCGGCCAGTAGAGCCGGAAATACGTGCCTCTAATCCTTGTATCAGCTTTAATAGTTTAGAAAGGGTACCCACCTACGAGTCTTCAATAGATTCTGTTGATAGACGAAAAGGAGAGACGTACCAGATTCAAGCGAACAAGGGGCCTCAGGCCTCTCCTCCAGATACTATGGTATTCCCATATGAGACGATAAAAGGAGAATCAATATAATTAAACATCATTGCTATAAAGGAGGTTTTGGTTTAATACACAAAATGTAAAGGAATGTACAAATATTTGGTTAGGGCGTTGTGGATATACAACAACCCCATATTTTTGTAGGAGTCTGGTGATGATGATGTTTATAATAGGATTATTATACTAACTTACAAGTGTTATTTATTTTTCTGCAAAAAATCTTGGAAAGAATTATAATAGTTTTATTTCTTTCCAAGATAATGAATCATTTGGCTTCATTGGTAAAATCAAAGTCAGAGAAAAAAGCAGCGTGCTGAAAGTATGTCCGTAGCGTGAAACTGCTGAGAGAAAGAAATAACCAGAGATTTCATCTCTTTAACGGGCTTCCAGATAATTTCAGTTGCCAGGGGAGTAAGACGAAGTAAAAGAGATGACAAACACGCGTAGTGCCCCTATGTTGACTCCCAGTTTTAACATGTTGCGAATGTTGACTGAACTTTTCAAGGTCACTGGTGTGCCGAGTTTGCCATAGCCGTAATCAACTAGGGCGTGGCTGCTAAGTACCAGACCAATTTCTTTGGCTAATGTATTTTCTATTTTTTTTACCAGAAGATTACATTACATTATATTGAATTTTTCGCTTCTTGTGAAATAAATATTTGGTTTGAAGGTTTTTGTTTTAATAACAACCTAGATAAATAAAATAACCTAAATTAGTCTTTTAGTTAAAAAAAATATATATTTATATATATAACATAACCTTTATTCAGGGAAGATTATATATAGAAATCCATTAGTAAAACATTGTTTTTATATAATATGAAATTAGTAGTAAAGGAATAACAAGAGTATGAACTAGTAGGCCAGTGTCTCTTTTATTATTATTATCTTGCATTGTCTACGCGTCTAACTAATTGAGATTTTGTCCTTTACTGATAGTTCTAAGAAGCAAAATTGTTTTCTCTCTGGGATTGCAAAGTTCTCGTAATTCGTCAAGAAAAGTTTCGAGAAATAGGAAAGGAGAACCAATAAAAATAGGGCAATCTCGATTAAGGCTAAAACTGCTTCATTATATTACGAGTTAAGTGATTTGTAATGGAAGTCATATAATACGGGGGAGGGGAATTTTATGAATATTGAATCTAGTTTTGTTGCAGCCTTGTTTCCTAGCGTAAAAAAATTGAAAAATTTTCAGAATCGAGATAAGTATTATAAATTTATTTAGTTACTAGTCCAGCATCAAAAAATAATGTCCAAGAAGTCAGGTTATTTATAAAAATCAGTATAAATTAAAGATAAACTTTACTACATAAAATTGCATCCAAAACCTAGTCACTAATCTAGAAATAGTAAATATGTCAGCTTCAATAAAGCTGCATTGATTATTGAATTGAGTATTTTAAATAACTATTGAGAAAATCTCCCCTTTGCCCAGGTCTATAGCAGAGAAGTGGTTCTTGAAGATAAAAGATGTAGCCATTTCAAATATTCACCTAAGCCATGTAACTTGTAAACTTCCTCATCAGTAAGTACAGAAAATTGATTTCTTCGAACTTCAAGTATCCAGAATTCAAATTTCAAAGGTTAAAAAGAACCTATTAGTTTTAAGGAGAAAAATTGTTGGAATCCTTCACTGAAGAGTATAAGAGTTTAGAAAGTGTCGTTCCAGGCTTGGAAGCTATTTTACTTCGTCGAGTTAAGTTTCAGAAAGGATAAAAAGAGAGAAGCAATGAGTGAAATATATGCAATGAGGATTGAGTCTAATTATTCTTCATCATCTTACTTAAGTATAATAGGTATACTCTAAAAGATACCTATATAAACCATTATTCTGATATTTCCCTAGTTTAAAAAAAAAAATAATGTACGCTCAATTTAATTTTATTTTGCCTGAATATTTACATATGCGATGAAGCTAATAATTAAGATTGAAATGCTTTCTTGAGTTAATTTTCAAGAAAATCGTTCGAAAAATACATCTTTACTTCCAATAAATATTAAAGTTTGTAACATTCATAATTCTTTTCCTCGTTAATCGTAAACTTTGAAAAAGCCGTTTATCAACTTCGAAAAAGCTATTTTTATAGGAGAAAGTTCGAAAACTAGCCATAATTTTGTTGCTTTCAAACTGATAGGATCACTAGATTTTAGAGTAGATTATTTCCTTTTCATAACTCATGCAAAAAGCTAACAAGTTTTGCTTTCAGTGAATATGTACTTTTAGTTCTGTTAAAAGAATGTTAAATTTTAACCGTAAGATGCAACCTTCTAAGAATTAACCAGCTTTGCATATTATTTAAAATATCTTTTGAAAAAGTTTCCAACAAAATAGACCAAGCGGTTCTTATCGTTTTTTTAAGGTTCCGTGATTTTTCCTTAAAAGTGGCTTCAAGCAAAAAATCTGTGGTGCAATAATTCTAGGTTTGGAAAAACTATGAAATTTTAAATCTATCTAAATTGACACTGATTAAGATTTACTTTTTCTTTGAAATATGCACAAAGTACTTTGTTTAGCACCCCTAATAAGGCTAAGAGGATTCGACTACAAAGAAACAGGGCCCAACTTTCGATAGGCCTCATTTCTTAATTTTCTGCTACGATTGAGGCGCAGCATAGATTTATCCCTGAGGTCCTTACAAACCGACTGATTAATGGCTCTGACCTCTTCTCTGTTTGCTTACTTGAGTTCCGCTATAGTCTTGGGTCTCCCTGCGTACACATGTCTTGAAGGTAGCCACAGAGAAAGAAATCTGGGGGGGTTAAGGTCTAGGCTGTGAGGTGCCGAATCAAAATCAGTCTTGAGACTGATCACACGGCCGCCAAAGTTCTCTTTCAGCCAATCTCGGGCCATTTTTGAGGTGTGAAAGCTTGTTTCATCTTGCTAGAATTAGAACTTCCACATAAGCGTTCGAAACAGGGTCTGCAGCTCCCTCTTGGAGGTTTCGATGACCGTAACATACCGATCCTTGGTGACTATCGCTGTCGCGCCAGATACCTCGAAGAAAAATGTTGTCATAATGCCTCTGGCTGTGAGTGGAGCCCATACCGTGCAATTAGGGGAGTGTTCGTGCTCGTGGCTACCTCATTTTGTCGATAGGTCTCCCAGAAGACATTTGTCCTTGAGTTTACCTTTCCTTCAAGATGGAAGTGAGCTTCATCTGAGGTATAATGAAGGTTAAGAAAATTTGGTGTCACCTGAATCTTCTCCAGCATCTTGACTGCCACAGGCTTTCTCTGTTTCTTGTCTGATGCTGTAAGGGTCTACTTTGTCTGTATTCTATATTGAGAGCCCTTTACATCCATTATAAGCACTCTCCTGCCAGTCTCACGGGATATACCAAGGAAGTGACTTCGCTTGCGAACAGAATGTTTTTGACTCTACTGAACTGAGTCTCGCACGCTCTCGACCAGCTCAACTCTACGCTTTCTAGGGCGTCCTGAATGGCTTGAACGGTTCTCACTGGCTGCATTGAGGTTCTCCACTGTCTCATTGTTCAGGAAGTGGTCCCGCCAGTCCTGTATTCTGCTCTTCGAGAGGTCATTTTCACATTCGAACTGATGCACGAAAGTGTATTACATTATCTTGAACGAGCCTTTCTCTAAGTAATGTTTGACGGAGTATATTCTTTACTGGAGCTCCCCTTAAAATCGAGTTGTTTGCATAGGCGTTGCTTCTGTCATGTCCTGCAAACTAAGCGTTATTAGTGAATGAATAAAGGAAATATCACAAAAAGTGTGTGCAGGCTATTTTGGGGGGCGTCACCCTGGTTCTCGTACAAACTAAAATATCACAGAGGAATCTTATCTCTGGAACAATTATGAGTGATGTCTTTGTAGACACGAATACAAAACGTGGCTTAGGCTATATGAAAATAGTGAAAAACATAATCACAGAAAAATTATTAGATATCATTCAAAAGCTTATGCTATTGGCATCAACAATATAATGTGACGAATAGCCAGCATAACAAAATATTAAAAGTTTGTTTGCCCACAAGACTCTGAATCATTCCCTTAACTTTCTAGACGAGTCATAATGCGTGTACAAACAAGCAATTGAAAGTTATTGGAATAAGCATAAGTACGAGGGGCGGTCCATAGGTTTTGCGAATTGGTAGGGCAAAACAAGGAAGGGGGAAGGCCTGTTTGTAGGGGTCTTAGGACAAGTTATGACAAGTCAGGACGTGCAGCCCCACGCTCTTGCCTTGCCTATTTAAGAAGCAGTAGCTGAACTCAGATCGTCAGTCACGAATTTTTTAACAATGGAAAAGGTTCAGCACCGCGCAGTGATCAAACTTTTGACCAAGGAAGACAAGAATGCAAAGAGATCAATGAACGCGTAGTTGCAGTGTACACCAAAATTGTCCCTTCATATGCAACCAGTGCTTGCTGGAATAGGGAGTTCTGCCATGGTCGTGAGTCCCTTGAATATGACCCCCGTCCAGGACGCCCGTCAGACGTGACTACCGAGGACAATGTGGCCCGTGTGGAGAGGATGATCCTCGATAATCGACCGGTGAAGCTCAGAGAAATCGAGCAAGAACTTGGAATATCATATGAAAGGGTTATCAACATCATCCACGACAATTTGGCCCGTTGGATCCCTAGAAACCTGACGCCCCATGATTGCCTTTAACCTCGTCAAAGTCTACAAATGCAGAGTTGCATAAGCTGCCCTGCGCGAGTGCTGATTCGAGGAGCTCAACTATCCCCCTTACAGTCCAGATCTGGCCCCTAACGACTACTTTTTATTCTGCCAGCTCAAGGTTGCACTGCGTGGACGCCGGTTTGGGGACGATGAAGATGTCCAGCTCGCCGTCCAGGAGTGGATTCAACACCAGTTGGGAGACTTCTGTTTGTTGGGAATTTGAAGCCTCAGGGACAAGTGGCGCAAGTGCATTGAAGTTGAAGGTAGTTATATTGAAAAATAATTAAACATTTTTCCTCATATCTCCTTTGCTTATATCCTGAAGGCAAAACTTATTGACCACCCCTCGTCTCATATAGAGAATAATCCTGCATGCAAGAAAGAAACTTTTTACATTCATATCTCCAAAGGTTTTTGTGGTTTGAACCGGATGAGTTTAAAACTTTTTCTCATTTTGTTCTAGCATAGTGGAACCATATCCACTTGAATAACTAAACGCCAAATGCCTGATTTGTTTGAATATTTCTTAAATAAACTGACTCATTGCTATTTACTAATAAAGTTAGTCTAATGATTTAACTTGTTTTTGGGGGGGGGGCGGCACATTTTTTTCTGGGGAACTTTGGGGCAGCTTAACTATACTATGAAGCTTTGGAGTGCCACAACTATAGCTAATCCAAAATTGGCTTTGTGTTTCCATAGCAGGTTGATGGCTAGAAACATTTTTGCTCCCATTTTATACCCAAGACTCTCATAACTGACATTCAGTCAACTTTTGTAATTTGCTCAGTTTTTAAGTAATAGAGAGTGAAAACGAGTGAAAGAGAGTATTTGGTTTCCTCCTCCAACATAATAAAACTGAGACACACGATAGAGGGAAATATCGAGTGTTTATCATCTAGCTTACTTTATTTTTGTTCTTGTGAAGCCTTATCAACGGAAATAGGCCGGAAACTGCTCAAGAAAAAGTTCATATTTCTTCCTTTATCCGAGAGTTTCATGCTTTGACTTCACTGTCTACACGCCTCTCTTTTCTCTTGTGTTTTCTAAACATGAGAACCGATACCATTTCGAGGGCCGTGTTCCCGGTTTAAGTTGTGATTTATATATAGAGCGCTTTCAGACATTTTCAGAGGACGAACCTAAATATTCCTTTCTTAGGAGTTTGTTGAATAACTATCTACATATAGCCTTTCTGATAAAGCGATGAAGTAGTTCACATTCTCTTTTCAGCAGGGCATGGCCTACGCCCCTCGCCATTCATCCCTGCAGTTTCTCATACCACGATTATATCACTTTCACCACTAAAGCTTAAACATCACATATTGAACAGTAAATATCCTGCTCCTTCTCAATCGTCCTCACCATGTTATTTTCTATTCTGTTGATATTCTTAGACCGATGATAGAGCTAGTTGCTTCCGAAACCTGTCTGCTATGTAAAAAATTATATATGGTTTTATAAAAAACTCCGTCTTCCTTCCCATCAGAAAATTTGATACTGAATTAAAATATTTACACAATAACGTAAATTAGTATCCACTTTTCGATTAGTTTTTTGTGAAGAGATAAACAAAATGGAAAATATAAAGAAAGAAGCTCTTTGTTATTTTGACTAAAGTTGTTTCTAATATAATAGAGAAATCAAAAACTGGATGAAAATTGTTCAAGTAAAAAAGGCAAGTTTTTTTCTTTCGAAGTCAATATCCTCGTATTCGCAATTCTGGAAAGTTTTTGCTGCTATTGAAAACTAAGGAAATAATTAGTCAATCAAAATTTTTTCCCAGTATCAAGTCTTAAAATGAAATTAACTACTTAGGGCCTAGGAAAAGGTTTTAATAATATAATTTTTAATTAAGCTAAAGGTCCAAATATAATAGCAGAAATATTTCAAGTGCTACCTACTCCTTATAGAGGGCTGTAAAATAATGGTAGGAGAAAATAAACAAATATAATGAGCAGGTGCTTTCGATAAACCATAATAAACTTACGTTATAAATATACATACATATATAATACACATGTATATGTAAATAAAATTATTATATACGTAAGGATAAATGGGAAATGCTAATCAGGTGCTTCGATGAATTCTAATTTTCTAGTGGAAAAAAAAGAGAAAATTAAGAGAAAAAATTGGGAACAATTCGAACGGATTAAAATCCAACATCGCATCAAAAAATAAAAGAAAAGATTAAATTCTACCCCTTTCTATCATGGCACCGACTAGGGATGAATAAACCAAAGCTAAACAGTGACAATCGAAATCTTTCACCCTCCAAAGAAATATATAGTTGAAAAATATCAGGTGAATAAAGGGGCTCATTCTCCTGCATCAATTGGAATGGACAAATCTATGGTGTTTAGGTCATTAGCGCAGACGATCTTTTAGATACCATGTTTCATCCATATGCATGTGCAAAAAAGAAAAGCGAAAGAAAAAGAAGAGTGAAGTAGTAGAAATATAAATGAAAGGAAGAATTTATCATCCCATCTGAAACAAAGAAGAGTAATCTCCCTCCCTTCTTCTTTGCTTCGACTGAGGATTAGTGGACAAAGGTTGGTCGGCGACTAGTTGTGAAATTATGTGCCGCTCAAGAAAATAAGTGAAAAGGATCCTGTAACTACAGAGGCTACCAAAGGGTAAATTTGAGCTTTCTAGAAAGAATGCAGCAAAATGTATACTCAATATAGTTTTAAAGTGCCATGGTCCTTTGTTGCGCCAAAAGGTGCTGCTCCTCGAAATATAAGAAAACACACAACACGGGGTAGCCACTTGCAGGGGAACGTAAAGTTAAAGTTTGTTGAATAACAAAATATTAATAACCAAATTTGATATATCTAAATCTCCATCAAGATTTCTAATAGTCAACTTATCCCTGTCAATTTTCAAGTAGGTTAAGGATCGGCTCTGGGATCGACCGTCTAAAGCGTTATTTTTTTGTATGAACCCTATTTTTTAAATATTATTTGAGTTTTTTTTTTCTTTATTAGATAAACAGATAAAAACTGATCACAATATGAATGATGTAAGTTATAATTATTTATTCGTTATTCCTATGATTCTAAACCTTGCTTCTGTTGAGCAAAGCGTTTGCGCCAGCCCAATGGAGTGATTGCTAAATAGCCTTTAATAAATCTACTATGTATGAGAATATCAAATATTTTCTGTCTTGAAAAAGGTAATTCTTGAATCCTTTCTGATATTACTCTTTACCTGTAAGGTTTAATTTAGATATTTGAGTTTTGAGCCCGCTAGCTATAATTCAATTTAACTTGCATCTTCTTCCTAAATTTTAATGCGCTTCCTAATTTCCTTTTCTCTTCTTTAATTGTAACAATAACATTGTGTCTTATTTATTACTCTGAGTTACATGTTCTTCACGATGATTCCACCTAAATGAATACAACACCATTATTTGTTTTAAATTTATTTGCTCGTACAATACAAGAATGATAATATTTCTGCAAAGTTTCGGAAAAGAATGGAGGAATAATTCTAAAAAACATAAAAAATATTAAGTCATTTTTCAAAATTGCGTCTTAAAAGAATCTAATGACATCGCATTAAGGTTTCATATGGGTAAAATCAATAACAATTGGTTCTTTTTTGAGAGATGTAGGCGATTTAAAGCTATGGGAAAAGGTTTTAAATTTGTAAATTAATAATTATTTTTAGACATCTGGGTAGTTAGTGCCCATTTCTCTAGAAATTAAATGTTAATGGAAATCTAGGTTAAAAATAATGTTTCTGATAGTTTTAGATTCTTCACTTTTCCATAACGTCCGAAAGTTTGTGATAGCTCCAATCCAACCCTATCCATGCCGTACAAAAAACTCTTTATCTTTTACCGGGAAATATAAAATATTTCCTACTCTAATTTAATACCGTCTAAACGATACCAACATAGGTATTCCCTATGTTTTTTAAAGAATATTCCCCGTTAAAGATATTTTTCGCGTGCATTCAACTTTATACATCAGTACAAAGCCTTATGCTATTCGACGAAAGTAAATAGGGAAAGAATTAAAAAGGAATAAATCGAAAGAGAAAAGCGATTTGCGACGCTAGCTGTGAAAGACTCGCGTTTAACGAAGGATTACAAGCGGTCATTTAACGTTGAGTAATGACTATGACTTAAACCAGCTCACAAGCAAAGAATGATTTAAGAGAAGTCAGCATGTATATTATTACGATCATAAATATATACTAAGTTTATCCTCTAGATATACTATTATAAATAATGCAGTATTGCCTAAAACTACGTTGCAAACTAAAAAAGAATTATTTCAATCGACCGACTGTATTTGTCCAAGATTTATTTGATAGAAGAGTGACTAGAGTTAATGAGATATGCTATGTGTCTTTGAATAAAAGGCCTATACAAAATTAGATAACGATATAATTTGACACGCAATTTCGTTTCATATAGGCCATACTGTCCCATGTGTATTGTAAAATAGCATAGATGGTAGTATTCATTTATCGCTATGCTGAGACGAAATGGGGTCGAAATATTATTTTAAAAGCAGGTTTTTAAAAGGAATAAGGAAGGAAGGACACCATCTGACATTTAATGAGACAATAATTAGTTAAATCCTGTGGTTTTATGCAATATAAAGCTCCATGAGGATACCGAGACCTGCGAGTCGACGAATAAAATGGGTCACCCACCAAAAAATACAACAGAAAAAATCGAACTATGTAGCGGATATCGATGAAGACCAATTTGATACAGTAACGGTATTTCATGTCAAATTTCGGGCATCATGAACATTAATTTGTCTCCTCAGAATGTTTCTTCCCTCTTGAGAGATGTGAGACTCATAATAAGCTCCTCTGCTAGAGTGGCTATATTGCCCATTGCTAGGGGCCTTTGAAGTTTTGGAAGGAGAATGTGTTTTTCCTGTTTAATTCGTTTGAATGAAATGTGAAGCATCATGTAAGCAGTGCTACATTAAAAGATTGAACTCGCGGACACTAAAAAGCCGACTAGATTTGTAGGATGCAACCTTACGGTGTGGAGATGTTTTCAACTTCCAAGTTCTGTCCCCTTCTCTGATTACCGGGCAAAGGAAACGCGGCGGTATAAAAGAATAGGATTTACGAATATGTGATTCCCTCCCTCCAAACTTTGGAAGTAGGTAAGTTTCTTTTCATGCAGGGCAATTTTCCGTGTCAGCCAGCGAACAGCGAAGACGTTGGAGCAGTTCTCACTATAAATCTAAAATATTATCACCAGATTTAAATTTGTCAGACGTTTTGTTTGGTTACCAAGGTCTCAGTAAGGGGTTTGAAACTTGGACCACCTTTGGGATAGATAAGTCGAAGAAGACGACACAGCAACAATTCCTGTGGGAGGGCTTCCATTCAGCAAATTTAAACAAAGAAGTGGATTAAAATTTAACATCGTGTAAGCCTCCCACAAGCGAATCCCGTCATCAAGGTTAGTTTGAGCCCTTTTGCTTCCACACAAGCCTCTACACGAATTATTTTAGAGTGTGGGCTTCCCATTTTATATTTTAAACATATGAGATCCCCTTTTTTTCTTACTGGTGGGTCACCCACAAGCGACTCGCTTTCTAATTTTGAGCCTCCCCTCCTTTTGTACTTCATCAGGGTCTACTGGCTGGAAGTTGAACAAAGCACATTCCTTAATTTGAGCAGCATTGTTTCGAGAGAAAGGTTTACCACTAAAGAGCGCAGGAACAAGAAAAGGTATCCGTACTTCTTCCGTGCTATTAATAATTTCGATTAATTTTTATTATTTATTTTTGGGAGGGGAATAGGATCTTCTTGATTTGGATGGGGATCTATATTCGGATCAAATAATGTATCGCTAATTCTTATCTCTGTATTTTATACGGATTTCGAAAAATATTGGGCAACGTTGACCTTGAGTTCCAAAAAGGTTTGCTTGATTTATACATAGATCCAGATCCTGATACAGATTATTAATCACTTATAGGCTTTACGTTCATGTTTAAACCGAAACTTCCACTGAACTGTCTTCTTCAATGACAGGAACCCAGCCCATGATAATTCGACGTACTGTCATAATTCCCAATGTTGCTCTCAGTCGTTAGTGCTGCTAGATTTCTTGTTCCTAGAATGTGGAATGGTCTTTCTACTGCCCTACGTTCACTTATTTCTTAGGGCTTTCAAATGAGCCTGAAATGGCCAACTCATCATAAGATGAAGGGGCAAAAAAGCAATGAGTGAAACTTATATGAATAAACATACTATATCAACTAGACCCATCAACGATATAAGATGCATAGATGTCGCATCATAGAAATGTAAGAGGTAGCGGCTATATGTACAGATTTTACGCTATCAAGAGCCAAAGAGTGGACTTACTCTTTTGCTCAGTGTAACGAACATCAGCAGTGATATTCAAGTGTAATATGAAATAGTATATGTTTATATAATTTTTATGTGGTATGGATACCAACATAGAAAGAGAAAGATAATATAGCTGTGATTATAGGAATTTAATCATTTCAATGCATTAAATAATCTTGGATTAGGGACTCGTCTCTCTAGATTTTAACTAAACCTCACAATTTTCAATGCCTTCATTTCTAATTAGAATCTAAATCTATAATCTTCTTTCGTTTAATTCTAAGTGTTTTATTCCCCGCTTAATTAATGCCATTTAATTATTTGTAATTAAGGTTGTCAAGAACGTAATGACCTATATGGATCACTTAATATATATGCTTTTAGTGTTGTTTCAATTGTTTCACACTTGGCAAAAGAAGTTTAATAATAACTGCAGTAATGCCTAGGAAAATTAACCTGCAATAATATATAGGCATTTATTAACCTCTAATATATAGTCTGTTTCAAAGTTACATTTTCTTTTAAAACTTTCATCAGTGATTCTCGCACGCCAATCACACATTAATCACATCTAGCTTTATGAATAAACTAAAAGTAATAGCGCGAAATTCCTAATAACACCATTACAAAAGTGTAGTAAATATGTTAAATATTTAAAAATATCAGTAATGGTTCTCAAAATATCGTAGAAAAGATTTCGGACTTAGACAAAATCTTAGCGTTGACATCATTACACTTTATCTGGTTCTTTACTCATAAATCTCTAATAAATAGTTCAGAAAATGGTGTTTGTATGCAAATCAACTGTGTAAACTACGACTTTTGCGTGTAAATATGACTTCCTCTCTATTGGTTCCAAATTTCCGTAAACCATTTCTGTACCGATTTATTATGGAGTTGAAATATTTGTTCTCTATGAAAAGGATAAGCAAGACAAGAGTGCTATGATCGCAAAAAAGAACCCATTTTTTTCTCCTAGACATAAATGTTAAAGAATGCCTTAAAATGAGGTCACTTAAAATTTCAAATTTTAAAAAATATATAATATATACATTTATGTTCAAATACTTTACCACTAATGTCTAATGTCTAACTAACTTTTAGGAAGTATTACATCAGGTCATATATATATATATATATATATATTTGGCTTATGGGGTATGTTTATGTAGAAAGCAAATTATCTCTTACCTTTTACCGTTTGATCACGTTTATTGTATTTCAACAATATACAACTACTTTTTTTAGGTTATCGACTCATCAACCTTCTTGAATATATTTAGTTAAAAATTCTAGTTTCATTAAGCACTTTGACCATTAAATAACGGCAAAATTTAGAATCTAATAAGATTTAAATGATTTCAAACAATTGTCCGCATATAAATATCTACACCGAGTGTTTGTCATGTGAAAATAAATATCACCTCTTGAGCAGCATAAAAATAGGCCAAAACTAATTAATTTATTTTGTCAACGCTGTAAGAAGCTGTCTAAAATGCCAAATTAAAAAAGTGTCTGCGATTTCCCTCAAATTTTGCTACACGAACTACTCTTCCCACCAGGCAGGTGCTAATATTTTTATTAAATTCAATTTGATTTGCCTGCTTATATTCAATCACTAGGATGATTTACTTATAGATCCCAGAAAATTATTACTTCTATTAGCATAAAATGTACATATATTAATGATGTTTGCCTTGCATAACTGATCATTTAGATCGTCTTAAACTATTTTAAAATAATTTTTTTAGGCGTAGCCGTTCAAGTTATTCCTATTTTGATTGTGTACACTTTGCATCAAATTGTTTTTAAAACTTTTTATAGATTGCTTCGAATTTACAATTTAGAATATATTTTCCCTCCCGGTTTTCCTCATCTTTAGCATTTTCTAAAGTCTATATTCCTCAATTTACCGAACAGCTTTTAATAAATTTATAGCTGTGGAGAGGAGACAGAGTTTCAACCGTACTTTATTGAGCTGGGAAAACGGCAAAAATGAACAAACAATTATCTTTTAATCATTTTAGTAAGGATAAGAGAGACAGAGCAATGGAAATAATAAAATGAATTTATATTATTGTCATAATTTGCAACATTTTCGTTCTCTTATTAAAATTTTACTTGTTTATTTACTTATTTATATTTTTTTGTCTGTACCACCAATTTGTCACTCTTTCTCCTTTATTTTATTTTGAATTGAAAGCCAACGAGAGGATTTATCGCTGAAATTTGTAATTTTTTGTGAATAAGGTAGTGATGATATGGAAGTGTGAATGTGGCAGATATATATACCAATAGATCCTCCTGTGGGCAAAGGGGCAGGTACGGGACGCATTCATACATACATATATCAGCTGCTTTGTATTGCCCATGCTAGACCTAACATCTCCATTGCGGGGTAAATAGTTCTTCTACTAAAAGAACCTCAGTATCTAAGATAAACTCAGACTTTTCTCTAGTATATGATACGTATCTCAGAGAAAAATTGCTAGTATAAAACCATATAATGTACTCTTTGCCCTTGTCTGCATATAGCTTTTCTCCCAACTTTTCACTTGTAGTAACCAAGCTAAACAAATATGGGGTTGTTCTCTCTTGTATATTGATTAAAAAATTACCCTGCACTTCCCTCTTTTGAGGTATAAGAAACCGTTTTTTTCTCTCCCGCATTCATAAAATACTCTCTCTCTCTTTGGATTCTCCAAGAATTCACTTTCAATCTTTTCTAGGTACATCAATTGTATAATAGACAAAGATATGTATGGCAATTATTACATTGAATTATTGTTACGAAATTAAAGTAAATATTTAGCATTATTAAATAGTCATGCACAAATTATTGAGAATGCAGTTGATGCATCTGGCATGAAGCTTTACGGTTTCTGTTATTAATTATTAATATTAATTAGTTAAATACAAGATTAATATTTTTGCTCAGATGTTCCGAAGAGGAGCCCAAGGAAGCACATCTTGTCTGACATTTGGCAGAAGCAGCTATACTGTCGCATTTAATGATAGACATAGTCAATTACAACATCGCCGTCTCTTTCGGATCCCTATCTTCACTAAAAATTCTATGTATAGATTAATAGATTAATTTATTTCCTTCTATAAGTTCCAAATCAAAGAAACTCTGGCCTTGAGAGCGATTTTGATGCTAATCTTAATGTTACTTTTTATTCGCTCGAGCTTCTCTTACAGGGTTGAATTAAGGTGGTAGGGGTGTGTGCAATTACATAACAAACTAGTTTTTTTGTCTCCAAGACAGGAACTTGGTGTTTTAAGCATTTGGGTAATGATTAACTAACTAACTGCATCTACTTCTGTTAATGTTTTTTTTCTTCTAGTATTTGCATTTCCGATCATTTTCAAAAGAACCTTTGAATTTTTTTAACTGACGTCCTTTGTATTTGAAATATAATATAAATACATAAAGAGAGCAGATCTCTATGTTTGTTTACTGAACTCATCCTTATTTATAGAGCCCAAATTTAGCTTCAAATGAGTTTAAGAAAAGTATTTCTAAAATTAACCTTTTCAAAAGTATCAATTCTCCAAATCCCTGAATAATTCATTGTGTCATGGAGAGACGATTATAATTATTTCTTGTTTTTCGTTAAAAATAGAATGGTTGGTAGGTAAACATGGAAAGAGTATGGGTCCTTATTTATATGAGACTCAACTTAATGCCGCACTTTCATTCCTCTTTGTGGCTCATAGAAACCCTGCTTTCATAAAAATATATACGTATGCACGACATATGATCAGTAAACATGAATGGAATTAAAAATAATTTGAAACTTTGTGGTGCGGTTAATTTTGGCTGTAGATTTATGAAAATTAGTAAGTTCTGTGGCACCCAATTATATGGTAGAGTAGCGTCAACAAGGAACCTCACAAATGAGCAGTCATTTGGCACTATGAAATCTTGAAATTGGGCACACATATTAAGTACCGAGATAAGATGTCATGTAATAAATAATGAATCAATGTAAAAAAGAGAAAAATACTAATATCGCAACTGTACATTTATTAGGAGAAACATGAGATATGCAAGTGAATAGCTGATGTTTTCCCATGGTCACACAAACATACACACGAATTAATTTCCAAGATATTATGCCATATAATGAGAAATCAACCAATTTAAAATAGAAAGAAATACTTATATCACAAGTCTAAATTTATTAAGAAAAAAGGGAGATAATCAAGCGAATAGATGAAGTTCCCACGCGGTAGCACAAACATACACATGCAAAAAAATAGCTGCAAGACGAAAGGAGCTCAAAGATAGATAAGAGGTGCAAGCCGAGAAAATATATTGCGGTATGTGCTTTTACCGCTTAAGTTGTCAAGAAGCTGTGAAACACTAATGCAAACGATCTTACTGATATGGTGTGGTAGCCCGGTTTAGCGAAAATGTGTGTGGTTATATTAAAAATGCACAGACCTCTTTTGACTCCACCCACTTCAAAAAGAAACTAACGAACCTACTTTTGATTATTAGCTCTGCCCCGCGACTAGATTAGAGAAAAAAGAGGTCACGCCCCCAGAAATTGAGGGCCTATAAATGAGTTGACTTACACATTATAGACAGACTCAAATAGAGAGAAAGAATCAGTTAAGTCATCTGTCAGTATAACTTACTTGCCATTTTGTTGGGATTAGCGTTACACTTTCATTCCCAGCCCTTACGTCCTGCCGCCTTAGCTCCAGCTTCAAAACATTAGCGAATAACTTACACAATCCGGGTTGGACTCGAACTATTTTGCTTTGTTCAATTCAGGTTAGTCCAAGTTAATAATAAAACCTATTTACCGACGCTTTCCTTTTGAGTTCTTTTCCTTTAACTGCGTGATTTGAAAGGCATTTTCTGGAACGCACCTTAGAAGCATATTCTCCGTGAGAAACATTTGTAGTCAGAGCAAACTCGACTGGAAGACTAAAATTAGGCCTACTACCTACAGACTCCAATAGACCCTTAAAACCTCGAATACAGCTGCACACCCCTATTGATGTGCGAGTAAGATTAGAATGTGAACTATCAAGTGCTAGAGATCCTATGTTGATTAGTAATATGTAATAGGCTAGAAAGACAATTATTGTGTCTCCCTAATAATATTATGGATTTAAATATATGTTGTTGACAGTGAAAATGATAATAAATCTAAAGAAAAAAGAAAAGAATAGCAAAATGTTTTAGGGGGTAATGAGAGTAGAGATACGCGTGTAAGTGTAAGTCTTACTAAATAGCATTGGAAGTTTAAACATTAGAGTTGGATTGATAGAGCCGACCTTGGAGAAATTTAAGAGAAATAACTGAGTGTAATAAAATAAGAACAATCAATTAACTTAATGATTGTTGTACATTGCGGTAGTTTATCTTTTTCCGTGATCGAAAGAACAGATAGCGATTTAAGAAAAAAAAACTGGTTGCAGAATAAATAATGAGAATGGAGATAGTGGAGAAAGTGGTAAATGGCTTAAACTTCAGAATATGATACTCGTAAAAGTTACACACATGGGAATATGTGCCTAAATAAATTATGTCGGGGTAATACCAGGGAGTAGTATAGAGTATTAAATTTAGCAAAGAACTCTAGTAGCCCCTCACCCAATCTCAAGACCCTGATGAAGATGTCTTAGCAAAGGAGAAAGTTTTGGATCAAATCTAAGAAAATTAATATAAATTAAATAAAAATAAATTTTACAGTACACACTTTTTATCTTCTACCCGTAATATTAATAATTGCCTTAGTCAGAGAGGCAATTAATTGGATGACGATTAAATATAAAAGATCAGAATGCCAATCACCGCTGAGCTGGAAAAAAACAGGTTCTCGTTTGAGGAAAGATTTCCGCGTCGTATTTTGTGTTTTTGAACACCAACTAGCAAAGATGGAACTTCTCTGACCGCCTTCGTCAAAGAGACAATTAAGTGGATGACAAATTAAATATAAAAGATCAGAATGCCAATCACCGCTGAGCTGGGAAAAACAGGAACGTTTGAGGAAAGCTTTCCGCATCGTAGTTTGTGTTTTTGACAGCAACTAGCAAAGATGGGACTTCTCTGACCGCAAGAGAGGGAGGGGAAGGTGGATCATCCATTCACATTCAGTGCTAATCTATTATCATTAACTGCATTTATTCCGATTTTGATGTTACCTGGAAATCAAATAATACTTAAATATCTGACACTAATCTTGATTTGCCTTTATTTTTAATCTTAATTCTTTTAAATTTACACAACAGATGCATGCAGGTTTGTCTGATAAGATCCCTTTTTATTACCATATATGTAATGATAATGCCATCTAGGCACGTTCCATAAGTAAATTCATGGTAGGCAGAAAGTGTAAAGCTGCCGCCATTTTATGAAGAACAACTATAAAGTATATTGTCAAGAAAAGAAGGAATTGTTAAAATTTAATTGCAGCTGCTTCACAGTTTCTGCTTACCCTAAGTTTACTCACCATACGTGCCTGTGTAACACTGACTTAGAGCAGCCTAGATGCTTCTTTTGTATACCTTTATAGGTGAGTTAGTATGTCAATATTAGATTTGTTATTTCCTCATTTCTATCGTGCTTTTAGAAGTCAATAATTTTTTAGTGAATGAAAATATTTTCATCTTCTACCAAAGCCATGTAAAGAGTTATTTCACTTTGAGGATTGGGATAATATAGGTGGAGAATATGATGATTAGAGAAAAGATAAGATAGTCAGGATGAGGGTTATGAGATGGTTATAATTAGAAAGTAAAGATTGATATGGTACGGTGAGGGTGATTATGATTTGTGCCAGGTTGCCTGGTAAACGATTTCGTTTTGCAGTGTGATTTGCTTTTGTTATATTATTGTTACATTCAGCACAAGAGTCTTTGTTTATTTGTTTTTGTTTTTTTCTTGATATTTCCTATTCGTTAATGCTTGGATTTGTTTAATTTAGCATTTAATTTCGCATTCAAGCCTTTGTTTACGTATTGTATCTCTTGCTAGCCTTCTATTTTAGTGCTTTATTTCTAATTCCAGTAGTTGCGGCACTCTCGTGCTTTTATGTATTTATTTAGTGAAATCACTCCGATGTACGTATATATTGTCCTAAGTGTTTGTTCACGAGTACGTTTCTCCTTGCCAGGGAGGTTACGAAGAGGTAGCCTATTTGCCCCTTCTTGGTCGTCCATTTAGGCCCGTTTAGAGGGTTTCGCTTTGAAGCGCGTTAATTTACCTGGGTATAAAATTATTTTTCTCAAGTCTTGAGGTCCCTTGATGAGGTAGTCTTCTGCTTCCTGATATAAGGCGGAGGTATATTTTGAATTTAATTTCATTCAATTGTTCATTCATTTTACTCTCCAATTACGGTTAAAAGGCGTTAAGATGAAAATATTACAATATTTAATTTAGAAATTTGCTATATCCGTTTGCGATTGAAGTATTAAAATATAAAATTGGAGTCCTATGATCCCAAAAGATTATAAGCAGACACTCTAGTCTATCAGATGGCAATCATTTTAGTCCTTCCCTTATCAGGTCAAATGTTATTCCATTCTTACTAGGATGTTTACAATTTATCCTGCCCGCCAACAAAGTTTGGTCCTATTCTAATGTTGGGATATATTCTTCTTTTTTTGATTTGGTGCCTTGTGGTTGATCTTGGAAATTGTTGTAATATTATTAATGCTAGAATTTTTCAGCTCGTATAAGAACTTTTAATGGGTTTAGCATAAAATCAACAAAAAGAATGATAATAGATGGCTTACCTTCACGAAAGGACTATTAGTCTCCAGGAACTTAGGATACTTCATTATTCTAGAGAAAATTGTTGCCGTCTGCAATCGCTTATTCCTTTTGTTTTTATTTTGAGTAAGCTATCAATAACGTCTTGACCTGTGCTTTGAAGTATTATTGATACGTATTGAACCTGACTATTTGAGAGAACTGAGAGAACTGAGCTCCTTTTCGATGCACGGGTGGTAAGTCATGACCCACGTGATATTTTTATTTTAGTGAAAAATGTAATGCATCTAGGTAATATCAAGCAAATTAACATTCTCTATAAAAAATAATGAATATTTTATATTTAAATTAATTATTTAAATATATAGATTAATGATAATGTCAATAAAATCAAACATAAATTATTATATTTTCCTCTCATCGGAAGTGCAATGAACATTACACAAACAAAAATGTGAAAAGAAGGTAAAGTTGAAAATAGTGATGAATTTAAAGAAGACTCTTTGCTAACTTCTCTTTCAAGGTTTATCACCATTCATGCATCTTGTCAATGCTTGCTTTAGCAGCTAACCGTCTAAATCGAGTACCTAGTGAATTAATTAGCGGAGTATCAGTAAAATTTCTTGAATTATTATCCCTAATATTAATTCTTGTGTCAACCAAACATTGAGTAAATTGATTTGAAATATTTACAGAATCTGTTGCAAAATAACCACAAGGCAAATCATCTTTAGTCTTGTCACAATCATCTGCTACATCATCTTCGGGAACCATTTACTTGCAGAATTAAACGCTGACACCTGACGAGTCACTGTACGCATGTGTCATTCCTAATTCCAGGGATAACAAATGATATATAGAATGATGAACAATTTGTCCATCTCCTCCTTTGACTTTAACACTTCTAAATTTATTGTCACATCCAAAAACTAGTTCTACTATTTTACCCAAAGTCCATTATTAGGCAATTTTATCCTATTAATCCAATTATTTTCTTGAAGTTATCTATAATGCTCTCTTAGACTCAACCGGTAATTTTCATACCATAAATCTTTGAAATGAGAGGCAAGCAGCCCCTCTCTGGTCGGAGCATCTTCATTCCTTATAAAATAATCGTTTGATTTTCTTAATAATAAAGAAGGATTTCTATTAAATTTTAAAAACTAATTATTGGTAATGATTTCATCTTATTATCAGACGACCTGTGATAATGGTCTAGAGTTAATAGCAGATTGAATATCTGCATTCCAAAGGGTTATTCTGGACAATTGTTCGCCTCAGCTACCCTGAGGAAGGATTTTTATTAAATTTCAAAAACTAATCATTGGTAATGATTTCATGATATTATCACACGACCTGTGATAATGGTCTAGAGTTAGTAGCAGATTGAATATCTGCATTCCAAAGGGTGGTTCTGGACAATTGTTCGCCTCAGCTACCCTAAATCTCTCACTTGTAGCTCCCAGCCCCACACCCTGGTACACCATCTGTACTGATGGACCAAACCAAGTGAGGTGGCCAGCTGTCTTGTGGGTTAGCCCATTTTGGTCAAAAGACTTCGGGAGCATAAATTTTAGGACAAAGCATGTTCCGGATGTAGGCATAAAGACGACGGCTGGATACTTACTTCCTTGGCTATTAGCAACCTTCTGCAACTACTAGTTCATCCCAATTGTCTTGGTTCTCCTTGCCATTGCAGCCATGGGCTGGTGGTCAAGATATTGATTCTTAACATTGCACGCCTCCTTAACCACTCAAACTTTAGTGCAGGTACTTGTGCCTTACATAGGTAGTCCGGCGGCAAAGGGTGACTGGTGACGGGGACCGATTGTAACTGTGAATTGCGGTTTCTAGCTGGTAGTCTACACGTTTTGCGGTGTGGAGCTTGTGGTCGCTCACTCTCCAGGACGAGGCACCGAATGTGTTCAGCGTCTATCTGCGCGACTGAGCATCCCTCTTTAGGACCAAACTGTTCACCTCTGCACGGGGAAGGGTAATAGAAAAGGTTGTCCCAAAATTATTTGTTTTACCATCAACAGGTCAGGTGGCTACGATTGTCCGATCACCCTGATGGACGGACCAGCAGATGTAGGAAATGAAGATCAACCCCCATGGAGAACAGCTCTGGTGGCCTTTGAACTTCAAAGATATAACATTAATATTGCAGCATTGAGTGTAACAAGGCTGGCAAACGAAGGTTTCTGGGTATAGGATGGTGGCGGCTACACATTATACTGTATAGACTACTTAACTCAGGAGCAACGCAACCATGATGCTGGTTTCGCTATAAAAAATCGTATATTGCAATCAATCACTAATACACCGATAGCAATGAATGAACGTATGATGAAATGGAGAATTCATCTAACTGAGGGACGATATACCACAATTTATAGCTGCTACGCACCTACTCTATATAATACCGAACAGGATAAGGACTTTCTTTAGGATTTATTTGATGCACATTTTCAGTCAATGAATAAACGTATGATGAAATGGAGAATTCCTCTAACTGAGGGAAGATATACCACAATTTATAGCTGCTACGCACCTAGTCTATATAATACCGAACAGGATAAAGACTTTCTTTAGGATTTGTTTGATGCACATTTTCAGTTTGTAGACAAAATTTATTTTAAATAAACAAGTCTTAATAGTGGGGATGAGACGTTCCCAAGTAGACTAGCCCAAGCTGAATAAAGCTACCAGTATTCCAATGTGTTTTATATTTGGGCTACTGAATCGATTATTAAATTTATCTGTGAACATTGCCTGTTCTAATATATTTCCACCAGTTATTAATGACCTACCATATCATTAGAGAGAGTAGATTGAACAACGTGCAAATTAACAAACAAAAGGGATTCTATGATAAAGCTATGTGTAGACATATCGTGGACTAATTCAATGTGAACTAATTCATTTATACACGTAAAGACTAATAAATACATTTTGATGTTATTGCTAGTTGAATCATTTACTCAAAGATCACCAGTGTAATCTATCCCTGTATGATTGAAGAATTTATAAAAAATAATTTTATGCTTGGGAAGATTACTGATCTTAGGATATTTGAAAGACAGTGAATTCAATTTATGACAAATCATGCAATAAGGAAGTATTTTATTGACACTCTGTCTCATACGTAGATCCAAAATCCTTCCATACGAAAAACATTCATTATTGATTGTATTCCACGATGCTTACATCTGCGATGCTAAGATTCGACAATTAATGTTGTGAGATGATGATCTTTGGCCAGTTAAATAGGATTCATTATGTTTAATCATACATAGCCGATTTCATAATTCTACATTTGGATCTTTTAATCCACTTTTCATACAAAAATAAATTATCAATAAATAAATTATCGACTAAGTCAGGCACTTTCTTCTTATTTTGATTGATATTTTCCAAATATTCCAATTCCTAGGGAAATTTATATTTCTGCATATATTTAATCCAATAGATTTTTCTTGTTTCCAAATGCTCTGAAATAATTTTCTGACTCAAATTGATTCAATGAAAAATATATTTAGTTACATAGAAAAGTTTAATTATATAAGAAAACTTATTGATATCCCAAATAAGTTCTTTTATGCTATCATTAACATTTCATATATTAGTAGCATTATAAACCTTGACAAGTTGTTTGCTCTCTTCTAATAGACAGCCCAATGAATTGACTGGCCACAAAAGAGGGAAATTAGAGAGCCAGACTTGTCCTTTAAACCATAATTCTTCCTTATTTTTCAATTCTTAACTGTTAATCCTTTGGTGAGCAAATCTACAAGATATATTCTGAATTAACAAATTTAAAGTTTATAGTAGTTTCCTTATTTTCTATGATAACTTTCTTGAAAACTGCAATATCTTTGATTTTGTTCATAGTAAATACACATTTTGATTTCACATTTTTCCTCAGAAACCAGTTTTAGACTATTTGTGAGGCTACAGATATGACATATATCTTTAAATTTTATGGCATGGAAGGAATCTAAGATTGTAGAAAGAAATTTTCAGGCCAAATGAAATGCCATTAGTTCCAAAGTAGGCAGAGTTTTTTTTTAATGGAACCACTTTAGTCTTTGCATACAGAGGTTGTGAGTTTCCATTGCTTACATTATATAGCTACAAGGAAGAATAGTACCCTAGAAGAATTACGGTCCATAAAAGGAGGGGAATTTAGAGCAATGCTCGAAGGCATCCGTTGGTATCCTCGAAGATCACTTGCGAGGATCTTAACGGTGATTTCGCAAGACTTTATCTAATCTTGACTTGAACTGGTCAGCAGATTCACTGGTGACAACTTCAACTTCCGTCGGAAGTGCGTTCCAACTACCACAGATATGTACGCAAAGAATTTCCCACACAGATTACGGTGTTCTCCCCTTGCTGAGCTGTAAAATATCCCCGTAGTTCAGTCTGTCAAAGCCTTAAAGTATTTTAAACACTTCGATAAGCTGACCACGTAGGCTCCCAGTCTCCAGCGAGAACAAATCTAATTCCCGCGGTCTCTTTATTATAACTCATATGCCTGATAGATGGAATCAGTTCGGTTGCCTTTGCTTGGACGCTTTCCAATCTCGCGATGTCCTTTCGAAACGAAAGACTCCCAAATTGTATGGCATACTCCAGGTGCGGTCGAACGAGGGAGTTGTACAGACAAAGTACTATCTTCTTGTTTCGATATCCAAACTTTCGCCTTATATAGATAAACATCCCTTGGGCTTTCTTCTCCACCTCAATACACTGTTTAGAGAACTTGAGGTCACTGGAGATAGTTACACCTAGTCCTTCTCAGTATCAGTGGATTCGAGAGCAGTTCCCTTAAGGATACAGGGTAATTGGGGATTTCGGTGGCCGATATGCATCACTTTGAATTTGCTCACGTTGAAAGGCATTTGCCACATATCCGACCACTCCCAAATCTTCCGAAGATCATCTTACAGGCTGGCAGTATTTCCATCCTTTGCAACGTTCATACCAAGCTTGATATCGTCGGTAAATTTAAAAATCTTGGCAACCATGTCACTGTCCATGTCGTTGACGTAGATGATGAATAGTAGTGGTCCCAGGAAAGAACCTTGAGGCACTCCGCTAGTAACAGGGACCCACTCAGAAGGCTGTCCATTCAGCACCACCCGTTGCCGTCTGCCACTTAGCCAGTTCTTTATCCTGCCTGCTACTTTTCCGTCCTAGCCCAGTGCTCGCACTTGCCGGAGAAGGTGGTGGTGTGGAACCTTATCAAAGGCTTTCTGACATTCTAAGTAAACCACCTCTACCGCCTTGTTCCGATCGTGCTCACTGAAGACGAAGTGGAAGAATTCCACAAGGGTTGTCAAGCATGACCGTTGCCTTTGAAAGCCGTGCTGGGCACTCCTCAGTAGCAAGTTTGGCTCTAAATGCGACGTCATTTTGTCTACCATGAGGTTTTTCATAAGTTTACCCACTATCGAAGTCAGGTTAATAGATCGGTAGTTCGACGGTTGGCTACAGTCTCCTTTCTTGAATATAGGAGTCACCTCCGCTTCACGCCAGTCTCTAGAAACGCATTCGGTTAAGATTGCATGTTGAAAATTGCGTTCAGGGGTAGTGACACTTGATCGTGTACATCTTTCAACAGCTTAGGTAGAAACCCATCCGGGACAATGACTTATTCGTCATTAGGTCAGTGATCTTCTTTTGTATTTTTCCTTTGGTGAAATCCATATCCTCCAGCTTTTCCCCCGAGTAGGAATCCATTGGCTGGGGATGGGAACACACTCTTCAGTAAACGCTGAAGAGAAGTAGTCGTTGATGAGGGTAGCATTTTCTGCATCTGAGTGCTCTAATATCCCCTCCTCATTCCTCAAGGGGCCAATCGTGCGACGGATTGGCTTACAGCTGTTTACATATCCAAAAATCTACATGGGATTATCTTTATAAAGTCTCGCCACTCAGGGTTCCCTTGGATGCTTCACAAAATATGAATAATTTTTTAATGTCATCTTTAGAGATGCAATTTGGGGGAAAATTTAAATAAACGTTTACTCAAAATCAGGATTAACTTTTTCCCACTGAGCCTTTACATTAGAATTTTACTCCAAGTTGTGATAGGCAAAATCAATCCAAGTGTAATAAATAACTTCGAAATTTAAGATAAATGATTGCTTTTGTATTTGCACCTTATCAATATCTATAGCTTCTAACTGAAGAGCATCTTCATTTATTAAATACTTATAGCTAAGAACTTTTCACAATCATTATGATGTTGGAACATGAACTTGTCTCTTGCAAATGCATCTCTTATCCCTTTGCAATTAGAGTTCCAAGAACGTAGCTGGAACCCGCCTTCCTTCATTCTCGTATCAGGTTTCTAATAGATCTTGTAGAACTCCTTCCTAGTTTCTAGTGAGTATCAAGTTATCTACATAAAAATATAACTAACGATGTTTGAGCAATAATCTATGGGATATTGGTTAATGTGATGTTTAATTACATAATCAGAGTTAATAGACTGGCATTAAATCCAAAACTAATAGTTTTATATCTGTATGTAACTAATTTATCATCCTCTATCATGAAAAATAAAAAACGATTTTATCTTCTTCATCTGCTAAATGAATTTTCAAAATGCTTGTTTTATGTCACTAAGCATGGTATAGCTATTAAATCTGAATTGCAACATTAGTTGAGTAAGGTTATTCATTAAATTGATTCCAGCAAATGCTGCTTCATTTAAAGATAGCTTGTTATTGACTTTAATATAACAAGTAAAAACTGGCCGAATTTTGGTAGTCACATTTGATTCAGATTTTATAACTGTTTTGTGAGGAATCCATATAAGTTTGTGATACATTTCTGGAGAGACATCAACCTTTTCAATGACTCCATCATCTACATAGTTGTCTTTTAAAGACCTCTTGACAGGCCTCCAATTGGCCATTCTCTGAATTTATTAAATACTTCGTTGAGAATGGTAATCTCAATGTCTTTTGTTCATTTGATAGAACATCTTTTATGATATCATAATGCCAAGACAGAGCTACAAAATATTTATTTTCCTTGAACTAATTTTTGGAATCTAAACTCTTCAATTTTCATAGCGTCATATTTAGTTTGATCTTCATTAATTCAGTGCATCCAACAGACATTTTATTTTTTCCATTTTAGGAATAAATTGAATCACTTTAACTCCAAGAAGACCTTCTAATATGATATCTTCATCATGATCTGCAAGAGATGATTCCGCCAATTTAAAACCATCAGATACTATGTTGTTAACGGTTATGGAAGGATCTGTTACTGGTACATGTAAATGGATATTAAATTCACTATTAATTAATGAAGGCAATAGAAGATATTTATAGCCAGGAATACTAATGTCCTTAACATACTCTTTAAATTTTACCTTATTTGTTCCAAGAAACTTTTTACCTCATAATTTAAATGTGTCCAATTAAAGGTATTCCTTTAAGAACATCTATTACTTTTCGACTTAGATTAGATTTCTGACTGCCATGATCTAATAAACATTTTTCATTGTAAGTATTTTCGCTTCTTTAAATGTTAATTCAATTTTTTTGCAACCAGTTTAGTAGATTTATTGAAGCGGCCATATTGATGCAAATATTTGAATGCACGGATATATTATCTTGGGTTTGTGAGAAAGTACTGATATGTGACTATGATATTTACAGTAATAACATGGAAAACTAAGTTGATTAATTTTTCCTGGACACGTATCACTTGTTTATTGCTAGTACAAAATTAACAAAATTGAAATTCTTAACATCTACCCTTTCTCATATTTGGGGCAAGAAACCATAGAATGTCCATTAGCCTCACAAAATTTAAAAAAGTTATTGATGTTTTAAAATTTCCTAGAGTAGATTAGTTTTAATGTATTTTGGGGTTTAGCTGAAAAATCTCTACTTTCTGGGGCAATTTTTCAACTAATAGTAGTCCTAAGTAGAGTTTTGATTATATCATTGTAATGTTCAAAATTATCTAAGACTGATTGATAATTAGAATTTACTTGAGGCACCAATTCTCTTTTAAAGGAGGGAGGTAGCTTGGAACCCTAAGAATCTTTCTCAATATGAGTTTTGAGTTCATATAATAAAGTTCCACATTCAATTATATACATTTTAACTTTACCAAATGTATTATCAAACTTTAGAAATCTATAAATTAAATGTTTAAAAATTTCATCTACAATATACTGAACATCAAAAGTATTTTCAGTGCTATTTCATAGTTATCATCTGTTAAAGGCATGAACAGAAAGGAAGCTTCTTAGATAAGTGAGTTTCCGAACATCTGATCTGATAAGGACTCGCTATTGAAACTGTTTTTAAAAATTCTTGAATTTAAATTTATCACATGATGTACTAATTACTATTTTATACTTCAGTTCAGGCATTTTAACTGATGAAGATTTATTCACATTAACTGATTTAGCAAAATTTTGGCCCTCTTTTAAAGCTGTTGAAATTGTAACTAACTTTTCTGTCATACTTATCCTATAGGCAACTTGAATGTCCATTTCCATAACTCTGTTTTCATCTTATGGCACTTCCCCTTCCTCAAACATATCAATAATTAAATCATCCACTTCATCAATTCTAGCCAGAAATTTTACCATATCGTCGATTCTACTAATAAAGATATCTTGATAAAGCTCATTTATATCCATAATCCCTAAATACTTTAAAGATCGGTTATCGTATTGTTAAATCCAGCTCTTTTTTTTACCAATGCATTGAATCTAGCTTCTAACTCTGGTTTGAAGGACATAGAGAAATAATCAAGGCTAATAATTTACTATAAGGCAACTAGAAAAAAACAATTAAATTAGTCCCACAATTCACCAAATTAATATTAAATAATTATAAGTAATCTAAAATGTGAACTAACATACTTATTTGCAGAAGGAAAATATAAAAATTAAATACTGTAGTAAGATCTCTAGTACTTGTAATAACCTCAACAAAATCTAGATATAACCAATTACCCATTAACCTATACTAAATCTTTTTCAATTAAAGCTAAGTTGAAAAACAAGACGGCAGTTTTTTAAGTAACACACCTTAGATACACAAATAATGATAATTTCAACAGTAAATTATTCCTAATTATTTACATCCATCTCATGGACGAATAAAATTAATCACTTATAAGCGTTAACAACCGACTGGGGCGTTGTTTTCTATTTCAAGTATGAATTGCGTGATAGAATTAAAACACAAAATGCCATATAATATATTGAAGTTTATTCTACCTCGAAATAGACAGGGAAAATAATAAATATGAAAAAACAGCTAAAATTCGACACATCTTAATAATCAAATAAACACTTGGTTACTATAAATAATTTAAACAACATATCTATATACGCGATAAAGAGCAACTTATATTTTTAACTATTAGAAGATCAGATTATATTGTAAAAGGGTAAAAGGAGTGGAGGGAGAAAATGTAAAATCTGTTTGAGAAGTAAATGAAAATTAATAAATTAATAATTCGATTTTGTCTGGAAGGCTTAACATAAGAACTTTTAATGAGTTAAGAATAACACTGGTCTGCGTCAAAAATGTTCCTGATGATTTCATAGGTGATTCTTAATGCAATTTGTCCTCTAAATCCTGATTAAGCATTTATATTGATCAATCAGGTCTAGTCTTTAAGATACAGACCAAGCTCCCTAGATGGCGTTAGAGAGCTCAGTCTCTAGCTGACCGCCAGAGCGAGTGGTTGTGTGTTGCTTGCCTACTCTCCAACTAAGTGTTGATTGTTTAATCCATGACTTTTCTCATCTATAAACAGTGTTTAAAGTGTATTTCCAAAAACTTTATTTATCTTTGTGAATTTTTTTGCAGGCAAATACATTAGCAAAACTCCTTATATTTCATAAAAAGGAATAGAAAGTGTAAAAACAGTTCTGATAGATTTTGTTTTGTTTTTGGAAAGGTAACTTTTAGTGACCAGCAATGCACTATAACGCCGTTAGTAAAGTTCCTTTACAATGCATATTTTGAAATAAAGCTAAGGTGATCGAGAAAAAAACTTTGCTCCACATATGTGCTGCAAAGCCTGTGTCATAGCCTTAAGACGCTGGAGTGAGGGCAAAACGAACTGTTTGTCATTTGGTGTACCTCTGGTGTAGAGAGAAGGCAAGGAGCACATTACAGACTGCTATTTTTGCAGGACAAATCTTAAAGGTGAGATAATTACTTTAACAATATAGTCCTTGACAAATCTAGAAATGTTTATACAAATCTTTTGGTAGCCTATTAAAATTGTAATTGTGTATAAATATAGTGTATTATGCTAGTAGAAAAATTGTGGTTAAATTGTATTTAAAAATTGCTTGTATTTAAAAATTGTAAATTTACCTCGTATGAAAAATGTGTATAAAAATGTGGAAACTAGGGTCGAGTGAATTAAAAGCATGTAAATTAAGTATGCGAAACTTTTTTTCAGGTGTCAATAAGAACAACAAACACACTGTATTCTATCCTGATGTTCCTTTCTGCCATTAAACCACAACCACATGGTCCAGGAGTTCCAGTTCCTTCTCCACCTAAAAATACTGAGCTACAAGACAATATAGAAGATATAGAAGTGGCTGAGACTGACACTTCAGTGATATATTAGCCTGCGTCTACAATGACTTTGCCAAGACCACTCACTCAAGGTCAATTAAATGACTTGACTAGAGATCTTGGTCTTTCTAAAGAGAACGCACAACTTTTTGCATCTCGTCTTAGTGAGAGCAACCTCCTCTCTCAAGAAACTACATACTTTTGGTTCAGAAATAGAGACGAAGAGTTTCAAAAGTTCTTTGCAGTTGATTCTCGCAGCTCTTTGGTGTATTGCAATGATGTAAAAGGTTTAATTAAGGCACTTGGCGCTCCTTACCAACCAAGTGAATGGAGGCTCTTTATTGATTCTTCTAGCAGAAGTTTGAAGGCAGTACTCTTAAATATTGGCAATAAAATGGCATCAGTTCAGTTAACAGAAAGCTACGAAAATATGAAAGTATTGATTAATACAATCAAGTACTCTAACCAGAACTAGTTAATATGTGGTGATCTCAAGGTAAGATATATTTTACTTTATTGAACTTGTTAAATATTTCAAGCAATGTTTGTTTCCTAAATACCAATGACAGAAGGATATTATACACATATTAGTTTCTCCCTACCCCTAATAAACTTAGTGAAAATTGCCTATGCAAAAAATAGAAGTTCTTAGAAACCATGTACATCAATATGCATCAATATGTTTTCCTTCAGGTTGTGTGCCTTCTTCTTGGGATGCAAGGAGGCTACACAAAATATCCATGCTTCATGTGCCTATGGGATAGCCGGGCGGATAGTCTTCACTATAAGCAAAAAGACTGGCCATCTCGAGAGGCATTCCATTTGGCTGCCACAATGTGGTTGCTTAACCTCTAGTCCCTCCCAAAAATGTTTTACTGCCTCCTCCTTATATAAAGCTTGGCCTGATGAAGAACTTTGTCAAAGCACTGAATAAAGAAGGCCATGTTTTTAAGTATCTACTGCAAAAATTCTCACAGATCAGTGATATCAAGCTCCATGCAGGCATATTTGATGGTCCCCAAATTAGAACTCTGTTAAAGGACAAGCATTTTTACACCAATATGGAAGCCAGTGAACAAGAAGCATGGCGAGCGTTTAGTAAAGTGATCGATGGTTTTCTGGGAAATAAAAGAACCTGAGAATATATCTCACATGTAAATAAGCTTATGAAAAGCTTCGAAAAAATGGGAGCTCTCATGTCGATAAAAATGCATTTTATCCAGTCACATCTTGACTATTTTCCGGCAAACTGTGAAGATTGTAGCGAGGAACAAGGAGAAAGATTTGACCAAGACATAAAGACGAGGGAGACAAGATATCAAGGACGCTGGGACATCAACATGCTAGCTGACTATTGCTGGTGTCTTAAACGCGACGAACCAACATCGCTTCACAAGCGGAAGTCATCAAGGACTTCTTTTCTTCGAAAATAGTTTCTTTGAACTCCTGGGTAAGCTCATAAGTAGTCTGTAAGTTTAAAATTAATTAAAAGAAAGTCAAATTGAGTCGGTATTTTTTTTATTACAAGTAATTGTAATTTATTAAATAACTTTTATATAAATAAGGGATTTTTTCAAAAATGGCCCTTTTCTAAAAACAGTAGTGCACTGTATCTCAAAAACCAAACCTGATTAAGCAAAATGAATGTCATATTTCAATTTAGGAGAACAATTTCGTTAGGAATCACTCAAGAAAACAGCAGGAACAGAAAGCTATTTTCCAAACGCAGGCCTGTGTAATCGATGGTTTACCTAGAGGAAAGGACTAGTAATCTCCAGGAACTTAGCATAATGTATTATTCCAGAGAAAATCGTTGCCATCTGCAATAGCTTATTACTCTTGTTTGTATTTTAAGTAAGCTATAATAACACTCTTGCTGGTAAATTTACTGAAACAGAGGTCTTGAATTGTGCTTTGAGGTCGTATTGATATGGTATAGCAGCTGACCATTTGAGAGAGCTGAGAAAACTGAGCTCCTTTTCGATGCACGCGTGCTAAGTCATACCCCACGTGATATTTTTATTTTAGGGATTAATGTAATGCACCTGGTTAATATCAAGCAAATTATCATTCTCTAGAAATAATGAATAAATAATATATTTAAATTAATGATTTATATACTAGTATATATATATATATATATATATATATATATATATATATAGAGAGAGAGAGAGAGAGAGAGAGAGAGATATATATATACACTCGTATATATATATATATATATATATATTAATATAAATGACAATAAAATCAAACATAAATTATTATACTCGTTCACTTTTCTTTTCTATATTTCTAATTTATTTTCCCTGTTGATCTTTACTTACTTTACTGTCTGCTAATTGTATGCAGTTGTCTTTTTAGCAGTTTACTAATATTGATTTTCATAGGTTTTATAAAAAATCCCTGCTATTGAAAAAATATTTTGTGTTAAGCTTTTTTTCAACTAGTTCATGTGTATTTCATTCCGCTAAATCCAAATCTGTCAGATTCTTTTTAATCGGGTCAATTTTTATTGCAACAACAAATATTTAAATATTAATAAATCTTATATTTATAAAGTATTTTTTAAAGCAAAAATGTGCGTAAAACTGTAATTTAGAACACCTTTTTGGTAATTTACAATGAAAAATGAGAAAAAAAGCACTATTTAGAGACTTATTATAAAAATTATTTTAAACATTTTCTTTTGTTTTTTCCTTTTTAGCATATTCCTGTACCATTTTCACTGGTATCATTCCTCGATGCACTTAATGTTCTAAAGAAAAATATCCCCCTTGTTATTCATTGAGAAGTAGTGGAAATGCGATTTTAAAAGGTGGAGTTTTACAGACATTATCACTCCTAAACTTAAGATGTTTTCTAGCCAGCCTCGTATAAAGGTTTGGTACTCTTGACTTGTACGTTTCCTGTGAAAATAAAGAGAAAGTACTTTGAAAGTTTGCCATGTTCTTTTCCTGCCTCAGTCATGATTTTAATGAAACCAGGGTCTTTCATTAGCTTCTTTAATTTAGGACCATCTTTATATGAATACCTGCATTTAATATTGCATCAGTAACCTTTCGAAAGTTTTTGTCCAATAAATAACTTTTGAACTTTCTTTCCTTAATGCGGAATTAAAATGTTATTAGGATTGTTTATGTGTTGATAGATCATATTATTAGAGCTAACATTAAAATACCCTTATGTCGAGATATCCATTATTGTCGCTCACAGTGCTGCTCATCGGCTATACTATAAAATAAACAGAGGAAGCAGGGATACTGTGTGCAGCCACCTTTCATTCCTAGTATTAAAGATACAACCTGAAGTTAAAAAGTATTCTTAAATCGTAAAAAATGTTACAAATTTAATGTTATTTCAAAATAATATTAATTTAAATAAGCTGAGTAACTATAATATTTTAGTGAAAGATCATTTCTTATTAAATAAATGGCATTTATATGTATTTCTTACATTTACTTCGACACAAAATATCCATTGATGATGTTTGAACTTTGGAGCACCCAGTAAAGTCTTCTATGTATACGAACAATATTTCAATTTCTGAATGATGAGTCTATAAAACGACTCCATTCATGTGGTCAATAAGTAAGGCTAAATCTTTAATTAATCCATTGAAATGTTAAAAAAAGATGCAATACTTCTTTATTATGGAAAATTAGATTTTTTTAATTGTCTTTTAATTTCGACATAATTTTTTACCTCGTTTAGCATTAATTTTAAATATCTATTTTTATTACGTTTAAGGGTAGGATATGATCAAAAACATGTATAAATTTTACACAGTATAACATATTTCATAGTAATCACCAATAACAAGGCTTAGAAAAAAAAATTATAGCAACCGTGTTCCGACGGGTGCGAGTAGGAGTCAGAAGAGGTCGGACTAGGGAAGCACGGTGATGAAGACGGAGGTCCCGTCAGAAAAGTTTATGAACCCGAGCTCTGTAAAAAGGCGCGGAGAAGAGAGGGAGGCCGTGGAGGGACAGGTTTCTGGGAGATCGACGATACAGTTGTCTGGGTCAAGTAATTCCGCCACAAGAAGAGGGAGCGGAGGAGGCGGAAAAGTGAAGAGGAAGTCCCGCGTAACTCGGCAAGGGCAGAAGAGAAGATTGCTGTCAAAGCTGGAGATCGTTGTAGAGGAGGAGTCGGGGCGATCTCCGACGAGGTCCCCGCGAGGGACAGGGCTCTGTAGAGGAGGGCTGGAGGAAATGGAAAAATAGATGCTAATGACGCGGAGTCGATGGAAAAAGAAGGGGTCAGGAAGTAGGGAGGCGACGCATGAGAGAGAGAACGAAACTCGTTCGAGGTGTCAGAAAAACGAACGAGGGTCCAGTTCTATGCAGCGCCGAGCGCGAGCGATGCGGACTTCTCGGCGCCAGTTGACTCTATCTCAGACATTTTGAAGGAACCCGCAAGCCCTGGCAACCCGCGGTGCAGGTCTTGTCTGTCCGCCTCCACAGCCCATCGGGGCCATACAGGATCATTAAGCAGGAAGCAACGGTGGATGACGTTGGGAAGCGGCAAGGGGACGTGGAAGGGAACGCTTGGAAAGAACGATACCAGTCTCTAGGGACTGCTGTTACCGGGTATCATTGAGCGCCGTTGGCCAGCCGTACTGCAACACGACGTGGTTGACGCAAAGGCGCTAGTGTAAACGATGAAAGTCTCAATGTTGGATTTTTTTTCCTAAATGGGAAGAGGGCGAGCAAGAGGTGAAACTCCTTACGATGTCTTGTCTTGAAACAAGAGGCTTGGAGATTATCTCGAAGATTGGTGCAGACAACGTCCCAACGTGTCGTCTGATAAGCGATGATGTCGTGAGAAGTGACGGGTTTACTGCCGATCGTAAGTAAGCGTGCATGGTCGGCATCAGGTGGCGGTCTCTCACGAGACATCGGGGATGCAGGAGAGTGAGGAAAGGCATAGGGAAAAGCTTTTGGTGCACAACCAAGAAGGATCTCTGTAAGTGGCGGGGCCGAGACACCCCGTTATTGGGCATCCGCTAATTTGCCTAAGTAGATCGCCGAGCTGGTGTCCTAATAACCTGTAAGTAGGTATCTTGAGGACTGCCCGATGCTTTCGAAACCAGCCTGTTGCCAAGTCAAATCCTGTGTATACCTTTCTTTCTCACAAATGGCCATTGATAATTCTAACATTTCAATAAATTGATTTTACCGTAAATCCTCAGGTTTGGAATCATATCACTCCTAATCTTTGTTTAATTTGGGCTTCAACTCTTTTCTACTGACTCTCTTGTCATAAGGTAAGTAATTTATTCTATTTTCTTATTTTTATAATTGATGAATAGAGTTATTATTTCAATTTTCTCGTTCATAGATTTGGGTAAAAAAAATAGAAACAACCTGGGTTGGTTACCAAAAGTTTAGGTTCAAAGGCTCGTTTGGAACTAATAAAGTTTTGGCATTAAAAAGTTTCGAAAACAGAACAAATGAAAAAATAAAAAACAAATTGATGATATTTTTCGGGAAGACCATCTATTCTCCTGATATTCCATATGTTTATCGATAAGGCATTTCCAATTACACACTAAATTATTAGTAATAGTATTCTTATGAACATAAACGTTTTGATATTATGATCATCTATAGGATACTAGTTCGTTAAAGGAAGCTCCTGCTAATAGGGGGACAATCAAAAAGTTCCTTCTTTAGTTATATCAAAATTTAAATTAGCTAGTCAGTTATTTCATCTGAAACTCCTAAGTGAATAATGGCGGAATATTTCACATAATTTACTTCATTTATTAAAATCTAATTTAATGATACGCCAGATAGTGTTAATAACTACCCATTCTTTTTCGTCGTATTATATACATGAAACTTTTTAATTTTTTATTGTCCCAGGAGTTATAAATTAATGATATTTGATATATATTGATGGGTATACATAGATACTTTTAAAGTCAGTGATCATATATGAATGAAAGATAAGAAATCATAAGATAGCTCAAAGAAGGCAATCTGCAACAGAGCGATCAATACTCCAATACACTTTGCTAAAAGCATTTTGGAGAGTTTAATCAAACCATAAATCTCAACAATGTCCTTTGATAATTAAGGTTTTAAATCACAAGATGAATTCCAATAGAAATTGGAAGTATCTCGGAAATATGGGGCTAGAGAGCATTCTAAAATTCATTTAATTCCTCATTCTTATGCGTTCACAAAGACCAAACATAATTTTCCACGTCAAATGACTAAAGAAGCCTTTGCACTTCTACAATGAGAGATTTTACGAAGAGTTTGTTAAATAATAGATAAAAGTTATCTTTCCGCTAGAAAAGCTACTGTTAAATTGCTAACGGATGATTTTTTGTAGAATGTGAAATTATTCGCCACTGTTAAAGTTGTGAATTGATAAATAAAGGAACCTATTTTTAAGAGGTCATATGACAGGACTTAGATATTTCCTTAGTTATTTAGATATTAAATTAGATGTTTGATTATTATTAACTACATAAAACTATTCCTGAAAGTTTGAGTTACACTCATTCCTTTTAATGTTCTATAGATAAAATTTTACATAATACTTGAGTTTATGGGCTACAATTTAGACTTTATTGACTTCAGACGGTAGCTTCGGTTGTGGCCAATCATGGTGTTGTATTTGTTTTTTATTTGTTTTGGGGCCTCTATTCTCTATTAATTGGCAAGTATCTGCACTTCTACTCGATAATATTAATTAGTAATGTAATTAATTTGGTTATACTTCAGTTTAGGGACGCTATTTCTAACCTACAATTTAGGCCTCATTGCGTCAGTTGATAGCCTAATCTGGAAAGGCCCAATCACCGCGTTTTTTTGTTGTTATTGTGTTTTTATCCTTTATTCTTCATTATTTATTAAATGCCTGCCCTTCTACTCAAATATATTACTGACAATACTTGAGTTTATGAGTACAAGCTAGGGGCCGCTTGTTCTGAACTACAATTTAGGCCTAATGACGTCAGGTGATCACTTAAGCTGCGGCCAATCACGGCGTTTTATTTGTTTTGGGGCCTCAATTTTATTTATATAGTAAGTGCTTGCGCTTCTACTCGAATATATTATTTAATAATAAGATAAATTTTTCTATTCTTTGTAATATTTTAGGGGAGGAGGGCGTTTATTTCAGTTGTTTAAATACAAAAGGCACTTTGGGCATTCTAGTCGGTATATATGGTTTCGTCTTGGCGCTGAAAGTACATATTTTTAAGATACTCTACCTTAAAGCGGTTCAAATACGTGAGCCTTGTTTTCTCTTAATGTTAAAAAACCCCATTATTTTCACGCACTGGCAACCCTTAATTCGGCCTTATTTCAAACATTGGCACCCTTGGGGCAAGCATTTAAAAGAGCGCGATTCCTGTGCATTCAGTTTTTGCACTTTAATAAAACCTTTGTTAAATCTTCGGTGAATTTAATATAATTTTTTATAGACCATGACCTCATTTTAAAAGCGAAGATTTGCAACAAGCGCGGCTCGCTTATAATAATAAAAGGTGGAGATCGTTTAGATTTTGTCGTAAAGAGATAAGTTATAAAGGTAATTCAAGCTGACGATAGGACTGCCAACATTTAGCAATCACCTTTTGCATTCAAATCTGATGTAAGCCTTCGAATTAGGAATATTACGAGGTTTTTTAAGTTGTGGGGTGTGTCTGGGTTATCGGGTGTGACGCCTCTCATTGCAAAAGTAACTATAAAATGTTACTTTTTGGTAGAAATAGGCTAAAGTAGTCGGCGCTATCGTCTTTGTTATTTCGAAAAACGTACAGACTCAGTCACATTAATTATAGCCCAAAATTGTAGTCTAGAAATAGCATCTCTCTGCATGGGCCCCTGAAATGAAGTATTGCCAGATTTGAATTTTCCTCTCGCACAAAAAGGAGTTCAGATTAATTAATTTCAATACATACATATATACACTAAGTTCAAAGAATGGCTCATCAGTGTCAGAATTGGCGAAGAGAATTTTCACATTCTGTAAATATGGAAATTTGTGTCAAGTTATGACAGAGATGGTTTGGTCTAGTTCATTGGGGGATTTTCTCTCCAAAGTTAAACCTTTCTGGATGAAAGATCGCTATCTAAACCGAAAATCACAAAATGGGCAGTCAAAGAAATGCCTAAACTAATCTATTGGTGAATGAGACATAATAAATTTGAATTTTGGTTAAATAGCAAAATATGTTTGCCTTCGCATCATTTAAATCATACCACTTATTCTTCATTAAGGACATAATTAAAAATAGGTCAAATAGTTCTAAACCGTAATATACGGGAGCCCTTTATACTTAATCATATGCATGAATAGACACAATGGTATACAGGAAGGTTTTTACCTGTAACAAAGCCAGAAACACTTCTTGAGAAGACAATAAAAATAGTCCTTGTTTGAAAGCAAATGAAGGTGTCTATACAACATAAAGCATTATATCGTCACTACAAAAATCAATATGAAACATGTGTTGTCTACTAATAACAGTGTATAAGTCGTTGTCACAAAAGTAGTGTCACAACAGTTGGTCAATAGTAAGTATATTGCAGTTGTATACTAAAAAATGCCTAGGTTTGAAGAAAGTTAAAAAAGGTTTTACTAGAGAAAATGAAAGATTTACAACATTCTCGCTTATTTCCAGATCTTGTTCGCTCAGTTCATCTTTTTGAAACAGAAGTTCAAATAACTTTAGGATTGATGTATTCTTGCCTACTAGAAAAATTATGAATATCATGGAAAATTGAGTAAAATATTACCTTGTACGAATTTGCCAATTATTTTCAACTTTTAAGTTAAATTATATTTCCAACATAAAAGCATACTTCTTTCCTAATATAATAAAAAAGCTTACGAATTTGAAGAAAAACTGTATGTATTTTCTAGATAGTATTCAAAGAAAGTCTTCAAATATAGGATAAAATTGCCACGTTGTCAAACTACGTCGCTTTGCATTTACATATTAGGACTATTTACTCATTCTGATTTTGTTGGAACATTTAATAACACAAAGCTAGAGATAGATTTGTTTGCTAATTTGGGGCACCTCATAAATTCAGTCTTTAACCTAAATAATTGTTCCATACCTCAAGTATTTACGATGAGATTTCATGGCCTTTCAAATAAGCGGCTGTATTCTTAACTAAAAGGAAAGTATAGGATGATAATTGATAATTCTTAAGAAACATTAGAGCCACCAAATATTTTCGTCTTTAACCAACAAACAAGAGAATGAGGAAGAATCAGTATCAAAACGGGATAGCAAAAAAAAATAATTTTACTAAATATTATAATTTATTAATAATCCCTCAATTCCCAATATGAATGGGAAATAATTAGAGTTAACCTGTAATATAGAAAGTAGTAGAGAAGTTCTTTATGTTAATAAAAAGTCAAACGTCTTTGAAGTGAGCAATGTAAATATTTTAATCAACAATAGATAAACATATGTCATTGGATATGGTGTTTCTTGGACTTTATGTATAATGTCGATATTCTTTACCCCTATCGGTGTATCTTACTTTTACTTAAAGATTAACGAGAGTTATTGCACTTTTTATTTCTAAAGCTTCGAAATATATCAACAAAGATATCGCATTCTAGAAATCATCTCTTTGGTAAATCCCAAGATTGTTAAATCAATTTGAAAAATATAATTTTTCCATAATTATTTTACCAATAAAGTAAGTATTTTTGATCCTTCCAGGTTAAAATCCATATAATCTCACAAGCAACAAATTGTACCATTCATTCTTTATCAGAAAATATTCAAGAAATGAGTCATGGTTCGTGAGAGTCTTATTTAATTGGCACACAAATAATCCAAATAAACATTTTTCTCAATAGTTCATCAAACATCATAAAGCTTTTTCATAAAGAAGTCAACAAGCATACGGTGGAAATGCTGTCAGCAATTTCAGTTAATGTACATAAAAGGAGTAATGTTAAAAAGCAGCGGACTTTAAAAGCTTGTGAAAAGGTATGGCTTCCCCTTCTCATCATACTTCTCAACTAGGATTATACACTTTTAAAGATTTTTGTTCTTCTTCGTTTTCGTTCACAATACTCTTCTTTCAAGTATCATAACAAATTAATTATCTGAATTGTTCACTTGATCCTTCATATCAGATCAAGAATTTTCGCCAAGCCTGTTGCTCACCACCTGGTAATTCTCTCCTTCCTCTAGCTCCAAGTCTTTTTTTACCAGAAAGCCCGTGAGAAAATGATCTACCTCATTCTGCCTTTTAAAAAATAAGCACAGGAATATAAAATCCAATCTGTACTGACTCGATAAGCTTGATAAAAACACAAAAATCCAACCAAATGTTAATTTACTTCCTCAAAACCACAACTTTTAATCAAAATTGTCAAATACGTATTTATTAAAGAAAAATATAAACTTTTTTACTGAAATATGAACCTATTTTGATTTTTATTCTATAAGACATTGAAACATAATTTCACTACAAATATAGTATAAAATAGTGCCAAGTTACTGACATTTTGTCCCGTTATGTTCAAATAGAAAGTATAGAGTCTCATTCGTACCTTACAATATCGGCTTGGTGGCCCTCCCCGGATGAGAGTTATGAAATAAGTGTTACCGTAACTTAGCGATATTCTTTGCTGCGATAGACATTTGAGTTTATTGAGTGACATCGATTGTTTTTTCCTCTGGTTATAATATAAATATTTCCAAATTAAGCACAGCACTCTCTCATAAGCTCGTCTTTAATTTTTTTACATTTGTCTTCCTTTGCTCAAAGGCTGCTATTTTTCATTTCTTTCTTCTCATATTGTGATCCAATATTTTAAGCTGTCTATGTACTAGTAATCATCTCCAAGCCGCTTTGATTAAATTTACCGTGGATGTCACTTTTATTATTTCCAGTTATTTTAGCATCTCCTTTTTTATTTTATAAGAATAGCTTCTTTACTTCAGTACCATCCACATGTACACATTGTCGATGCTACTTTTACTCTTTATGAATAAAGTATCATCTGGTGGTAGTTTCTCGCTCACTTCTTACTGTATATATAAATTCCTGGAATTTATAATTTATTTTTTACTACTTGGCATGTTGTACCCCAATTTACCGTGGACGTCAGTTTTATTATTTCCAGGTATTTTAGCATCTCCTTTTTTATTTTTATAAGAATAGCTCCTGTACTTCAGTACCATCCACATGTACACATTGTCCATGCTACTTTTACTCTTTATGAATAAAGTATCATCTGGTGGTAGTTTCTCGCTCACTTCTTACTGTATATAAATTCCTGGAATTTATAATTTATTTTTTACTACTTAGCATGTTGTACCCCGGCACTTCTGTTTTCTTTGTAATTAACATAAACTAGTTTTTTTTGGTATTGTTTCTTAGATTTTTTCGTTTTTCAGCATCGTATGCACCACTCAATTTAGCTTTATGTTTTCTTTGAGTCTTCCACTAGGACAGTAAGACAGCATATCTCACCCAAATTACCCAAAGTTATTGCTACAAGTCTTAAAATCTCCTGTATGAAATTCACTTCATATCAGAATAAGTCAGGTGTCAAGCCACATTCCTGGTTTACATCTGTTCAAGGATTGAAATAGAATTTGCAACCGAGTTACAAACTGTAGAGAAAATATTAATTACAAAGTACCATAAAAAAATCCTTCACTAGAACAGAACCTTTTTATAAAATAGCACAATGACTAACATAAAGAAAGAAAAGCATGAAGAGTTTACCCTTGCACTAAATTCTGCGGAGTACAAACCCTTTCCCTTCCAGCCCTCAAAAATAATCAAACCCAAAATCCAACTAAAATAGAGCTGACCAAATCCTAAAATCTAATGCAATTGATAAAACATCGAAATATTACTACTCATGCACCGAAGTTTCCTACATGTCGTCTAACTTTCTTGATTACCTGAAGAACAGCTGATTTTTGCTAGCCACACCACAGACAAAACCTTTTGTCCAGAAAGCGCCTGCTTTAAACAAATATAAAATATGTACTAGTTTACCAAATATATTTATTTATTGATTGTGTAGTGTTAACTATGAGACCACTACGTTAACTAAATTCATTATAAGCTAAAGTGTTATTCTATTTCTTTTCTATCTACCTTTTATCGATTTTAGCCGAATCTATGTTTTTAGGTTTGCTTTAGTTTTCTATCCTTAGACATATATGAAAGATTAAATATTTGTTCAAGGTTTTAATTGCAGGTTGGTGTTTGAAACCTACAAATCTTTGTTAATGTGTGAATTTATCAAGCGACTCATTTTTAACGTGGTTACTCAAATTATTATAGTAACTACTCAAAATAATTATTCTTTTTATTTATCTTTACAAAACACTAATTATTTGGGTGTATTTTGCATGCTTATATGGTAATGAAAACTAAGTGTATTGATTTTTGCGTTTGTTGTGTCATCATGTCCAATAATACGTTCGACACATAGTCAATCGTATTATTAGAGTACCCAAATTATTATCATTTTTCACATTATATATTATCAACAATTACACTTTTTCATCATTTTTATTTGAATCTGCAAAAGAGTTTTGAAATCGCAAAATCAAAATGACGTAAATATATGTTATTCGGCTACCTCTCTCAGACATGTAATTGTTTTAATTTTGTATGTGGTATTGAAATTGGAACCTTTGGATTGTATGTGGGCTCGAAAATTGATGTAAAAAACACTTGGAATTGCATTTTGTGCTATATAAATTTGTAAGTTACAGATAATGCTTCAACTCGCAGCAGGTATAATTAATTTTTTCCACACACTATTACTACCTTACGTATGTATCGCGTTTATTGCGTTTATTGGTGTCTTTGATTGTCCCTTTCTCTTATATTTTTGTCGGGTTTCCATTCTCATGACCTCCTTCCATCCAAATTTTCAATTAATCTTCACTGTGTATGGATATATAGTCGGTAAATACAAAGAATTATTCCTTCCTTTTTAATTAGGGTTTTATACTAGGAGATTTGTTATTGCTTCTTCAATAATAAAAAAGGAATGTAAGAGATTAAATAGGTAGAAAAATCCATTGTGGTTACCATGCAGGAACAGAAGATAATGTGTTTCATAGAATAAACCCTTAGAGATAAATGGTAGAGCATCTGATCGGCAACAGAATACACTAAAATTTTCCCAAAGTTTTTACCTGTCTTTTCACAAACTCATAGTTTGCCTTAAGTGAACTGTCCCTTTCTTTCTGTGCTATTTGGCGTCTTTTATGTCTCTTACTCTTGCTTTTTATGTTCGGCTTCGCCTCTCTTGCAATTATTAAAATAAAAATCTCCCTTTGTACTTTATGGATATATATATATATATATATATATATATATATATATATATATATATATATATTTATATAGTTTGCAATCACATGGTTTATGATTCTATCTTGAAATGAATAGGGTTTAAACATATGAAAAATAAAAAAAGAAAGCAAATTGTTAGTTGTTTACTAAGCGCAGATCTGTCATAATAATATATATATATATATATATATATATATATATATATATATATATATATATATATATATATATATAATGGAAATTAACCCAAAGGAAAATGAAAAAATGAATCTAAGCATTTTCGAACTATATTTGCAAGTTCATTTTCAAAGAATAGCATGAAAATTGAGAAGACAACCTCATATAGGGTACAAAGATACGAAGAGAAGGCCCATCAAATAGTACAACCATTTGAATAAACACAAAAACAAGACAGAAAAATACCAAGAAAAAGAACACTAGGCAACTATTAACAGACATATGCTTTCCTAAAACGATATACACACAAAAACGAAAATGAACTGGCAAATATAGTTAGAAAGTGCTTGGATTCATCTTTTCATTTTCTTCTGCGGTTAAATTCCATATATATATATATATATATATATATATATATATATATATATATATATATATATATATATATATATATAATGTAGTACAAGAGAAAGAGAAATTTGGCGCGAATAAGCAATGAGACAAGAAATAGGAATTTTTTATAGGTAAGAGAAAGTGACATTAGAAAAACTAGAATCAAAGATAGCAGAGGGCGGCACAATCAAGGCAATCCTTTACCGGGAAGACAGAAATAACGCAAGGGGAAAAAGTTTGAGATTCCCAGCCAGGAATTTGAGACTATTTTCTCCTGGCATTATTTCCCATATAAGGATAATTTTGGGCTTAAAATCAAATTCACTAAATTGATTTTTTTTCGATTCCCCCTTAGTTTTTTAAGGGAATTCTATATTGGAATAGTCCATAGGTTTGAGTTAGGTGATTAAGAAGGCCATTTATCTTTTTGTTAGAATGAGGATAATTTTCTTCTAAATCTTTTTCTTCTTTTGTTAATATAATCGGGCGCACCATTCTGCTAGAAAATTAAGGTTTTCCTTTACATAAAGCTGATTGTAATCAGAAAGCAGGCCATTAGATAGTAGTTCGATATAAGTAATTGAATTAACTTTGGATTTTTTGTATACCGTTAATTGAATCATCGTTTTACTAACAGAGTGCGCTTCCGCAGTAATCAATGTTTTTGCTAAGTCATGAAGATTCATAGCAAAGGCGGAATGGATGGATGCCTTTTTTCCTTGAGCCATAAACTCAGTTATTTTGACTCTTGGTTGGTCTACCAGAGTCAAATCAATTTAGTTAGTAAACACAAGACTTCTTGTAGCCTTAGGGATAACTCGGTTCAGGCAAGTGAAATCGCCGTTATCTGTTGGCGGTCAAAGCGTGGATTGAGGTACTGCCTGACTCCTGAGGTTACCTTGATTGTGATAGTAATAATACTGACTACTGATCCCATTGTATGTTTAGCAGGCCTAGTTATTCTAACGCAAATTTCGGAGCATGGCTCCGCATTTCTAATCCAAGCGCGGAACTGAGCTTAGCTGATTAGAGGGTATGTGCGTGCGTTCTCCAACCCGAGTGCTGTTTGAAGTTTACACGAGCAGAAGGTGTGTTCATGTTTAGTAAATATAGGCACGTGTGCACCAAAAGATTATTTGAATTTGAAAAGCTGACCGCGCACTTGCAAGCCGCGATCCGTAGCAAAATTGATTTCGTCTTTCATGGCTTCACGTCAAAGCTGGTGGTTTAGGAACCCCCTCTATCAGATTTTGTTCCTTGTGTGCACAGCTGTTTCCATTGTTTTCGTTATATCTACAGCCCTACCATCGGCTCGCATCTGTTTCCTAATGTGTGAATGTTTGCATATTCGCGTAGGAACACAACGATTTCACTTGAATTATTACAAAATATTTTGATTTGCACTGATTATTAAATTGCAATTTAACATTATTTACGTATTTTCTCTTTTTGATATTAATTAATTGTTAAAAGATAGCATATTATTTAAATGTTCAATTTGTGTGCCCAATTTCAAGTTTTTATATTGCTAACGCGGTGCTCAACTTGTGAGGTTCCTTTTTGGCGCTACTTCACTTTGTAACTTAGGCTCTAATTCTAAGTAATGATATATTTTTTTAAAATTCTTTAGCCATAGGTTAAACGATTAGTTATGGTTGAAGAGAGTAAATTCACTTAATCGATCGTAGATTTTCTTTCTGAACAACTCACTTCTCTCAAAGCTGACAGGCTCAGGAATATCTGCTTGAATAAACTTAGCAATAAAAATAATCCCACTTATGTCTCTCAAAAGGAGTTTCTTGTTCACAGAAATCTATTACGAAGGCATAATGACTTTGTTTCATTATAGAGATATTTAACTAACCCAGAACCAGATGATAAAAGTGGCTCGACAAATTTAATACTAATCGCTTCTCAATATGTTATAAAGAGTTAAGCAGAAGAGATAATTTTGAGAATTTTTCTAAATGAAATGAAAATTATTGGAACTAAAGATGATTTCCCAGTGGCAGTAGCATCATGCCATTAAATACAAGATAGTAGTGATTGTGAAGCGAAAGATGGTGACCTAATCTGCCGTCTTAAGGCAAAAAGCATTAACTGCAAAATTGTCAATTTTGGGAAAACGTAAAAAACGGATTTCGGCCTCAAATAAGGATCTGATAACATTACTCGTAATTTTTTATTTTTGGGGGGTAATTGTAAGCATTCATCTATATGAATCTTGCAATATAATTTGGTTTAATCAGTTAATAACTTTAATATATTAAAATTTGTCCAGTAAATTTTGACTTAATGCTTTTTACCTGAAAACAGTAATAATAATTGGGTCATCTCATAATAAAATGATTTTTGTGGAAAAATGGTATAGGTATACCTATATCTAAATAATTGATAGGTACCTATTATATCATTAGACTCTATTGGTAAATACATATTTTAGCATTTTAACTTTTACCAGAAAAGTTTGGAAAGGAAAATAAAAAAGATACATTGTAAAGCAATATTATTACAGAAAACAGAAAGAAAACATTGTAGACAACATAACTAGGTAGGTAATTGAAAATATTTTTTCCTTAGTTAATGCAGGAAACCTAAAAATAAAAAAAATCTTTGGTAAAACTTTACTTTTCCTACATACCTAATTGCAGCCAACAAAAGATAACACGATAATGAAAAAGAAAAATTTGCAAAAATAATGAAAATTATTGGGGTTTATACGCTTCCAAGAAGATCTGGGCTGTTCTTGCTTTCTGGTAAATTGATCCAAAATTTTTCCTGTTTTCAGGCATTAAACTTACAAGCTTGTCTAAAATATTTTCTTTCTTTTTTGAAGATAAGCCTCTTGGGCAATCTAACATAGGTTTTTCCAATAATTTTTTTGTGAAATTTAAACTAGCATGAACAAAGTCTGCAACTTTAAAGTCTCCCTTGTAGTTCGTTTTATATTTTAAGATACGGCTACCCTTTTCAAATTTTGCTTCCATAATCTCTGCTAACAATGGAAGGTTTGTTTCTTTTATCCCTTGACCGAAATATCCGGAATATCGTTAAAACAGGCACTAAAATTAATATCTAATACTTTCAAATTTTTAACGGATGCATCAATAACTGATTTCAAATCTTAATAGTCATAGATATTATCCTTTTTCCTAATATTTTTTTCTATGTGGCCGTGGATGCCATTGGCAGCCATAAAGGTGTGCCCAGGCACTAGATACTTAAAGTTGATGCTATTGACTTGTTCACTGGTGTAAACAAGGATTATCATTGCGCTGTAAAGTGCCCAATTCTTATTTTGGGCGGCGCAATTGTCAGCCCAAAAAATGAAATTAACAGCATCTCTTTCTGTTCTTATTAAGTCTAAATAAGCATTGGCCACATGTTCCTTGTTTCGGCCAGCAATTGATTTTGTCCAGGGGACTGCATAATGATTATAAGTTGATTTTTCTTTTTGGCCGATACATGCAAATGTATCATTAAAAATTATCAGGCGTGGAGTAAATACACAAGTTTTTAAACCTTTCATAATAGGTAAAAGAAGTATCTTTTGCATATCAACAGCAAAAAATTGGGTTGTAGAATTCCATTTTTGAGAGCAATCGTAATCATATGCTCTTTGTGCATCTTTTGCAAGTTCATTATGCATAGTCCATTTTGCTTTCAGTGATTCATCTAATATACCTGAATAATTTTTTAAATATGAACAGGTGTCGCAAAGATCAGTAGAGTCAGTTCCAAATCCAATATTTAGTTTGTTAAACACTCTTAAGTATGTATCGTAGGAGTAAAAATCAGGGTTCTCTTGAATAAAGGTTTTATATAAATCCTTCACTGTTAATTCAGAGGATAAATATCTTCTATTTGGAGCGTGCTCCCTCCTATAATGCGAAATTTGGGCATTCATCTTTTCTATGTGATCAATAATGATTTCTTCATTTTTCTTGTTGCTAGGTTCATGTTTTCCCCTCATATCAAAAAACTCAAAATCACTTAAAGAATTAGATCCACCTAAACTAGTAGAAGCTTTTTTTAAACACATCCAAAATAATGCGATTACTTGAAAAGCCTATTGTGTGTAAAAACATTGTCTGACACACTTTGAATTCTGACCCTGACTCATTTAAGAAAGTGTATACGAAGGTGCATGACTTTGTAAAGCATGAGGAATTGGAGCGTCTGCGCTCAGTCGTGGGTTTTTTTTTATTGTTCCTAAAAGCCACTGCTTTTGAACAGATTTGTCCATTTTCCAAAACTCACTATGTATGGTATTCCGCAATTCAGGAGAAGTGGATTTAGTACACTGTTGCTTACACGAATCTTTGCAGGGAGGAAGCAATGGATGTTTTTCTCTTTGAGCTTCTAATTGAGCTTTAGCTGTTCGTAATCTCTTTGATTTTTTTCTTTCATCAGCTGCTGCAGTTTCTTGACTATTTTGTTCAGGGAGAAGAAGTTGAATATTCTGAGAGGGTTCTTGAGGGCTTTGTTCCAGGAGAAGAAGTTGATTATTCTGAGAGGGTTCTTGATGATTTTGTTTAAGGGGAATTTGAATGTTCTGAGAAACTCCTTGATGTTCATTTTCTTCTATACTCCCATTTGATTCAGCATCATCATCATTTGGAATTACTCCACTGTAAAGGATAAAAAAAATTTATTAGCTTATTAATTATATAGAAAACGATATAGAAAATTGAGCTGTATATATTATATATGTATAGACTATGATATAAGTCTGATCTTATCTGTGTGTTTGTGTGTCACACTCTGCAGAGCCTAAATGGGGGCGTATTAGGAAAAAAAATATATATATCATCTTATGTAATTTGGGGCTGCGGGGTGCTTAAAACTATTTCCAAGTCCGTATGAACAATGATTAAAAAGTTATGAACCAAAAAATTGATCTATATATAACTTTTACATGCACAGAAAGACATCCAAAACTCTATTTCACATAAATTTTAGTATATTAACATCACTAATTTAAGAGAAATTGTACAAAGCATCATGTTGTGCTCAAACAAAGGAAATGATTTCTCGGAAAAGCACTGTCTTTTGTTAAACAGCTGTACAATTTTTATTTCTTTCATTCTTGAAAAATACAGGGTGGGCCCCAAAAAAGGGGTATTATTAAAAAATTGACTTAAAATTTATTTTTATATTTTTAATACTAAACCGTAGATAATGTTTAGTTTAAAAATAGGTATAGAAAAATAAAGTTTTAGTCAGTCTTTTAATAATGGCCCCTTTTTTTGGCCCACCCTGTATATTTAAAAATAAACAAAAAAGTTAGGTTGACATTCAACATTAACATTAGCTATTGAATTTAAACATAATATCATCAGTTAAAAGAAGTTACTCACCTTTTCCTCAATTCCCCCAAAACGGCTTGTGCACTGGTAAACATTACGAAACAATTTATTCAGACCTTTCAATTAGAAGGACAGAAGTGAAATGAAATCCCTCTTTCAAATTATGATCGAGATATAGGTACCTGAAATTAATCATGTTTTGCTTTGTTCAAACAGATCAGAACCTGCAGAAACATGACGGAATTGCAGCTCAGGCTGAGTTCTCAATGCGAATCATATTGTATAATCTACTTAATGCATTTTGTCTGCAACTTGCTATGGGAATTGACATTGACATTTTCAGGCAAAACGCATTATCTAGCTAAAAATTTGTACTTAATGCTTTCTGCCTGAAAAGAAAGGATTAATGCTTTCTGCCTGAAAAATCCTTTTATTTTAGGTGGAGATAATGCTTTTTGAGCTCTCTTAAAATTTTAATGAATTAAATAGCATAACTGGCAACCTTCTAGTTAGATGCGTCTCGTCTAGACGAATCCAACGGTACCAAAATCTCAAAGATCGCATTTTTGCAGTTAATGCTTTTCGCCTTAAGACGGCAGTAATGCCCGAGTGTACATAAAAGAACTGAAAACGGAAGAAATAGAGCTACCTAAGACAGGTTACTGTTTTTTTAACATAAAGACTGATTTTAAACTCAATGAAGCTATTCATTAAAAAGTTCACATTTTTTAACATTTGTTTAATGCACTCTGATGATTTAATCAAAGAGTGTTTAATCTGAGAGATCATTTTCAGCAGCAGGTTAATCTTTGTCCAAACTACATGAAGGAATGGGCGAGGGAGAATACATTAACTTTTTATTTTTTAAAAAGGTTATAATGTTTACTATGGTATGCATTAGTTTATACCCTAATTTCTATTACTCGGTAAAGGATTTTTTAGTTTTATTTTTTATAAACCACTAGTTGGTTTTTAAATTTGGGTTAAAACCAGTTTTCAAAATTTATGCTCGCTGAAAACCAGTTTTTATAATTATGGTTATTTAAGGAAAAAATAAAAAATAAAATTAACATAAACCAAAGAAATACTACACACTAAATACACAGAAATGACTTCAATAATTTATAAGTAAAGCTTTTTAAATTGATCTCTCGAAATAATAGTGACGGTTGACTCACCGCTCACTTTAATATAAAAAAATGCTAACGACCTTTACCGACCGTATACCGGAGTTTAAATAACTTTGTCCTTCTTGCGACGAGTTTTAGGAGGACCTTGAACTCACTGAGCAACGTTACCTCAGGAATCTTGTTGTTTTGTTGACGCGTGCCTCGGCCAGATGGTTGGTGCGGACGGAAAAGTTTTTAAAGCCACAGAGGACTTTGGCCAGTGTGGCAGATGGGGGAGTCACTCACATTGGACAGGAAATGATAGGAGGGGGAGGTTTCTCTGACGAGAGTAAGTTAAAATTGAAGCTTAAATCAAATTAACTTAAAGTTCGGTGTGACCACCGGGAACTAGCTCGAGGATGAGCTTCCTCTTTCTTAGTTCCAGTATTCCTCAAGGGTGAGGCCTATCTTGGTGGTTTTTGATACACTAAGATAGAGAAGAGGGGGTTTTCTGAAGAGAGTAAGTTGAACTTGAAGCTTAAATCAAGTTAACTTAAAGTTCAGTGTGACCACCGGGAACTAGCTCGAGGATAAACTGCTTCTTAGATCAATTCTTCCTCAAGGGAGAGGCCTATCTCGGTGCTTTGGGATACAACAGGATAGAGGAGGGGGTTTCCAGGACGACAGTAAGTTGAACTTGATCAAGTTAAATTAAAGTTCGGTGTCATCATCAGGAACTAGCTCGAGGAAGAGCTGCTTCTTAGTCCCTTCTCTTGGTAGTCCAGGCTTCTTGCGGGGAACTTAGTAGCCTGCTGACTCACGTATTCTACAACGTATTCTCAAGTTCTTGGTATATATACGTCGTCACCCCACTTGGTTAGGGTTAGGAGAGGGAAGCGATTGGTGGGCAGGCCGTATGAAGGTTCCTACTCCACGAGGTTTTTTCATGGCATCGTACAGATGGCCCGGTGTGACCGTCTGTATTTCGGGTAACACTCCTAGAATTTTGCCTCTGAGGTGATATTGAATACCATCTGTTAGGGAAAATCTTGCAGTTTTAACCTTTTAGCTTCTTTTCGAGACAAAAGGCGAGAGAGAGAGAGATGTTTACGAGTTTGGGTTGGTCGCCTACCCTTTCCGGATATTGTGGCCAGCGACCAGAGGCTTAACTGAGACAGAAGGGATAGTATCGATTGAATTACAAAGACAATAATCAGTACTGCAATGTAAACTAAATAAAGCTCCTGGATAACGTTTAATGCTACAATACGAATATCGTGTAGTATATGGTTTGGGAGAAGGTGTAAAACTCTTTCAAGAATAATTCACTATAAGTAATAACGCTTTACTTTTTACTAGTACAAGGCTCTAGTATTATTTGAGGAATAGACCAGATTTTCAAAGCCAACACAAATGAGGAAATTTAGAAAAAAATTTGAGGAAAACAAAGGTTAGGTAAAAATAAGCTAGAATGAGAACTTTGGAAAAACCAAAATAATCGAAAAATAATATCGCCGAGACTGACATGGCCAAGAAAACCAAACCCAGAGAATCTCGAGATTATACCTAAGAGTATGATCTGACAAAATTGGAGAACAATCTTGAGATTATACCAAAGAGTATGACTCGACAAAATTAAAGAACAAGTGTATAACTCTCTAGATAGTTGCTATAGGTAGTAGGTGGTGGAGAGCTACCCCACAATAGAGGGTTCGACACAATTACAAGTTTGTTCGAACTGTTCGTACGTCGGATCAACTGTAAATTATAGGAAAGATGGATTTAAAAGTGCGCAAATTGGGAAACAACCACATAAACATTCACCCGAATAAAAGCAAAGAAGCGTCAGTTCCGATGGTGTAAAAAGTACGAATGGCAGTCAAGCCAGAAAGGAATATGAAAATCACTCATGTTCTACAAACAACTATCAATTGGCATTATTTGCGAAAGCACTTATATATATATAGATATATAATATATATATATATATATATATATATATATATATATATATATATATATATATATATATATATATATATATATATATATATTTATATATATATATATATTTATATATATATATATATATATATGTATATATAATATATATATATATATATATATAATATATATATATATATATATATATATATATATATATATATATATATATATATATATATATATATATATATATATATTTTCTGTTCTGATTTTATAAGTAATTTTCATCTGTTCTCCTACTAGTCTAAATATACATACGAATAATACTCCTTTATTGTGTTTTTAAATCTATGGACCGACGTACTTCTTACCCATTTTGGCAAGAATAGTGAATTAATTATCTATTTTCGAAAAACATTTTAACTTATTAAAAAGAAACTCTCAGGTAGCGAAGTCTTTCTTCATGGTGTTTATTTGTAAAATAAGATAAGTATTTGGTCATTTCGAGTTGCACTATTTTTGACATTTCAACATATTTGTTAAGAGTAGACTTCCAGAATTTGAAACATACTCTAGATGAGTCTAATCAATTATTATTTATTTAGGAGTTAAATTATGTCTCTATACTTGTAATATAAATTCCGTGTTCTATATTCTAGCAAGCAATGTGCTTTTTAATGACTTACACGCATTTCTTGGATAATTTAATATCCGAAACATTACCAATCCAAGGTCTTTTTTCATATCTACGGATTCCAATAGTTGGCAATTCAAATGCCAATTCACTTTCAGATTTCTGTATCCTAATTTATAATTTTGTATTTCCGTATGTTAGGCATATTTTACTAATTAGCCTGTTTATGGTGACAACAATAGTTTACGAGAATAAGCCCTGCTGTTTATATTCACTACTCTAGCTTCCTAAATGGATATATCTATATTGAAAGATATATTGCTCTCAATATATTTTGAAAAACTTTACCTGTGAATAAATGAAGTAAGCAAAGTGAACTTGATGGAGTTGATTTTAAAATAGAGTTTTCTTTCACAGCTAAGAACAGGAAAAGCTACGCTGTCCTGTTATAGAATTATGTGTAGAGGGGCCAAGTTAGGGATTGTAGTTAATATAAACAAAAGGCCTTCATAAATTGATCCTTTTATATCTAATAAACTATAAAATTTCACTAGATTTCATATCATATATTGTTAATCGAAAACTAAACACTGAGTTCGTCAATCTCTACATTGAATGAGATTAACTCTTTACTTTCTATGATATTTACATTGACTTCGCGTTTCTTGATATCATTAACTTTGTATTCATTATTCTCGATCCTTCATTTCTTTAATTGATTCAAACAATGATATTTTTAGAATTGAAGAAATAGAAAGTACCAAAGGCCCTCAGATTTACTCGAAGATATTGCAAGACTTAAGAAAAAAGAGGGAAGACAGATGTGAAGGACAATTAAAGTAAAAGAAAATATGGCTAAAGAAGTATAATAAGCAAACTTATTTTCTAATGATTATGTAAAATAAATATAAACAGAATAAATTCTTCGACATATTGACGGGTGCTTTTAAGGAAATTTGCAGGCAGGTCATTCCAAGATTGTGTTATTTAATAAGGAAATGAAATTTGCACTATCTGAGTGTTGAATCTTATATTCACTAGTGTGATGGCGTTATTTCTCGACCCTCTCATTTTCTAGCTTAAATATTAAATTATACTTTATATTAGTGAACTGGTTATATATTTAGGACTTTTTAATATTTTTCCTCAGCTGATGCCAATACTGCTGCTAAGAATAGTTAGGTGACTCAATTCTTTCTTCGGGAAATATATTTCTGATCTCAATACTTAATATCGTCGCTTGTCTCTGAACAGTTTCAAAATTACAATTTCCCTTTACATGTAAGGAGACTAGAATTACACTACTTTAATTAAGTCTTACACGTACTTTATATAAGGGAAGAATAATATTTGCTCACACTTATTGTCAACACTTCTAGTGTTATCATGTCTTAGATTACTTACGTTTGTATTGCGAAAATACTTTTACAATCTTTTCAACTATATCACCTCTCTAAGTCTTTCACCAGTTTCCACAGTCACTACAGTAACTAGTTTCGTGTCAATTGTATATTTTGAAAATTGACATAATTCTTCATAACAAGCTTATTTATTCATACATATCAAAAGCATAAGTACGAAATATATAATTAAGAAACAATTCTATAAGTGATGCTTGTATTTTACCATTTCCTGTTATAATAGTAGTCTGACTACTGTTTCCTACCATTCTTCGATTCATTTCAGTACACTGCCTCCTATTTGCCTGCGCGTCTAGCTTTCAAAGATTGTTTAATGAGTAAAGTTAGTCCTACATTTAAATTTCGGAATCAATTGACAGCTATAGTGAACATCTTCACGAATATCGAGAGTGAATCAAATTAAGATATGATCGATATTTTCAAAGCATTTCACAAGCGCAAATACTTTCGAGTAAACCCACCAATAAGTTCCATTTATGAAATTCATACGATTTTTCTGTAAATGTGAAAATGTCAGCATCATCGATATGGACAAACATCTTTATCTTTATGTTGCTCAAACTTCTTCTTCATTTCGTGATAAAAATTTAGCAAATTGGTTAAACGTTACCGTCCGAGTACAAAGGCAAATTAAAATTCATTTATTTAGTTATTTAGCTCCTAAGTATCCAATATCATATCTTTAAAAATGAATTCCAATGCTTTCCTAACGACCAAAGTAAAGAGGTAGGAAAAATTTCAAGGATCACTCTCTATGGCGTTTTTTTAAAAAATAGGTGTTTTTTATCCTATTTCGATGTTATTCGCGCGTTAATATAATATTTAAGAAATGGACGAAGTAGTTTTAACAGTTCTCTTCCTAATTATTTAACGTGGCTTGTTAAAAAGTTTCCTTTTCTTAATATATAATCTAAATTTAATTTTGGTTATTTTGATATTTGAAAAAATAGAGTATTCGACAAAATTTATAACTTTTTGTAATGTATATAAGTTAATTTTATCTCAACGGTAAAAGCATTGAAAAACTGTTTAATAATATTTTGAACACGAGAACTGGCCCTTCACTATGGACATATTCGTCCTTCTGAAATGAGCCAATGTGTTTTGAATTATCTTACGATTATTTACTTATCTAAAAATTATTTGTGCTTATGTTCTGAAGTCGGAACTACATAGTTCCGACTTTTAATCAAACTTTTAATCAATCTGTTACGTATCTTCATGCAATTTAAAATCTCACTATTTACCTAAAAACACATTTGATCTAAAATAAACAAAATTTTCATAATTAAATATGTTTTTTATACCAGCAGAGATAAATTTTTTTATTTAATTTTAAACCCATAAATCTTCATTATTTAAAAGTAATAACTCTCGCGTAAATAATCATATTACAAGATTTAAAGTGCCGAATTAGTTGACAATTATCGTGAACATTTTTATAAATACGCTGTGATGGATATATTTAATGTGTTTTTCTAAGGCGAATACACTTGTAGAAACTCAGACAAAGTCTACTTTAAAATTTTGATCGATTTCTATGTAAATGCGATAATATTAAAATAATCCGATTAAATTAAACCTCCCTCTCATCCATGTCACCATGATTGGATTAATGATTATTACGGTGTTGTGAATCGGTTCCTTATATTTGCTTTCCATTCTCTGATCTCTTTATTTCAGAGAATTGATTCGATCATTATTTCTGGTAGAAAATCATTAATAGAGTCATTTATGTATGAAGGTGAAGCATTTTCTTTAAAACATGTAACTAACCATGTATATATTCTCGGTAATAAATCTGTAAAATATATGCCTAATTTTTCATTTAGTTATTTAATCATTTGGCAGTAAGGGGCTAGGTATTCCTCGATCAATTAAATCCACCATATACTCATCTCTGCTTCTTAAGAAAGAGTATTATTCCTTTGTCTTTGGTTCCTTCCGCAAAATCTGAACAGTCAATCCGTAGTAATAACCTCTCTAAGACGATCTTCAATTTTATCTTCCTATTGGTCGAACCTAAAACTATTATATCATTATTATTTGTAATCGTGGCTTCGGAATCCACCCTGAACATTCACGCCGAAATTGAGTAAAAACTTCGCTCTCGGTTTCAGTATTGCCGCTCGGCAAACTCTCTCTCGAGGGTGCAGGTCAGCAGCACTATAGTTTCACAGTAATGGTTGCGGTCAGCTCTAATTAATAAACCTGCCAACGGGTTATTCACTTGTTTCAAAAAGCTTCCACTCTAAAACATCGGACCTGCACTTCCTGTTAAAGGGAAAGGTTTTCACCTCTAAATCTCTACCGTTACTCACATCCTTGAGCGAAAGGACTCAAACTATCGTACTAAATTATTAGAAAAATAGATTTGCATGTTTTTGTGTTACTTTTCTCGCAGAGAAACTAAATCATAAATAGACAAAGATCGATTTAATATCTACAAATATCAGAGGCAATACAAGTGCAAAAAAGAATACCTTAATTAAGCAAGAATGAGGGGTTAAGATCTCAAGCAAACCTGACCACTCTTCTATAATAAATCGCAGTCATTAAAGTAATTTCATGTTGTAATGAGGTTACTTTTGCAACTAGAAACTATCAGTAATATAAAGGAGTGTTTATAATTATTTTATAGATAGAAATCAAATAACTCTTTGGACTATTATATTAAAATAAGTAATTATTTAAGAACTTAATGAGTGATATAACTTATATCAGTTTGTACCACTAGTTTATATCTTTTTACTAAATTAAAAATATGATGTTTGTAAAAATCTTTTGACTACAATCTAAATGAGGTCTTTAAGTTTGTTTCTACATCTTTTATTGTTGAAATCATTCTCGTCAGTTTATTTTTTAAACTTTTACAAAGATATAATCTACCATAGCTGAGCTGGCAAAGTATGAAGGATAACTCCTTAGTTTCCAATCGAAAGTTTAAGCTTTAGTATTGTATCTTTTGAAATATGGGGTCGTTCAATTTTTTTAGGAAAGAGCACTCGTCTTCTATTGTGTAACTGAGCACTGTAAACATTTATAGTGATATCCTGATTTGGATTGGGAAGTTTAAAATGAATTATGCTATTCATACCACACCAAACACAAGAGAATCTTTCTTGGATGAGGCTACAGTTTGAGCTGGGTATTTTTTGTCGCGTGCGACTCTACAGATATGTCACTATTTTCGTGGGTCGGTCGGCCGGTCCATCGGTCTCCGCTTTACTATTTTTTTATTTTGGTAATAACATTGTAACTATTCTTCCAATTCCAACAAAGTATGAAATCTTTATGTTGTTTTTCATTTTCTTTCGAACGATATAATTTTCGAGATCATCTGAAGATTAGCCTGGGAATTGTTTTAGTTGAGCAACTATATCCAAACATATTGGCTAAATATAACGAAATTTAAAACCCTTTGTTGTTTTCTATTCTCTTTGGAAAGATATAAGTGCAAAAGTACTCCCAGGCTTAGCAGATGACTTTATTTAGCAATAACATCATAACTATTTGGTCGATTCTAAAGGAATTTGAAACCCTTATGTTGTTTTACATTTTATTTCGACTAATATAATTGCCAAAGTCCTCCCAAGGTTAGACGGGAAAGTATTAAAAGTTTAGAAGCTCCTAAGTTCATAAATCAGAATAAGTGATAGGACGCGTCCTTGGTCAACAGACCCCTTGTTTTTCAATATGACAAATCATTTGTCTCGAACGCTTAGAATTAAGTAATTTTACTAAAGAGAGGTCTACTTACTTTCAGTCAGATGCCTGAAAGTCGGTTGAGGAAAACAAAAGCTTCACAATTTTAGATATTTTAGGACGGTGCTCTTTCTGTTTGCTATCTCTATCGGTAACTTTTGAGTTTAATTTTAAGTTATACTTCCCGAATCTATATTCAGAAATTTTGGCTCATCTTATATAATGTTTATAAGTGCTCATGTTTTCATTTTTACGAGTTCAGCAACTGAATTTTGTCTTTAAACAAGCATTGAGTACGTACATATATTTCAAAATATTTTAGATGGAAGGAGTTTGTATGTTATTTTTATGTTCTATAATAAGGTCTTTTATTTTAATTGTTACCATTTTACCTTTTGTTTCCTAATAAATTTTTTGCCGTTTAGTATAGCAATGAGTACCTACCTTCACACTGCCTTCGGAACGCAGCTTATCCACTTAAAATAAGAGACTCTATCCATTAGACTAATCTAACGGCATTCTAAAGGAATGTAGCAATTGGATATTTTAACAAAATTTTTCCGTCACAGAACAAGAAATTCTTTGACTCAAATGTTAGCTATTATAGGAATGAGCAGCCAACAATAGCCGAACACATCTTTAAAACTTTGCTTAAGATCATAAGATTGAGTTATTACTAAATCTAGTCTTCTGCGCTATCAATTAGTTATTAGTTACTCAGTGAAAAGTGGCCAGTATTGAATTTCCGGATTAATTATATCTGCTAAAACTTATAAATATATTATTTCGTTTAACTTATGTTAGGAGAAGGAAAGTATATATTGCTTGGGTGAGAATAGTTCCATCATCACCATCCAATCCTAGACAAGACGCAATCTAGGTAAAGAGAATACTTTCCGGTTAAGTCAGCGTTTGTGTTCTCTCAGGATAGTAATTCTTAGGGTTCACATTCAATCATTGTTAAAGACATTTATTATTCCCTCCTACAGCACATTTTTTATGAAAACGGGCTTAATCTTTTAATTAAGGAAAGCTTCCGTTGAGAATCTTTCATTTGAATTTTACCTCACGCTTCTACTAACTGAAATCACAAAGGAAAAACTTATGCTGAAACAAACTTAAAACATTATAGTCATTTAGGTAAAGAATTTCCTCTAATAATCTTATTTTCTACAAAGCAAGGCGTCAAATATCGCTGCCTAAACATCACTTTTGACAACCCGTCACCTAGCTCAAACATCCTAAGTTTATTTTCCCTGCCCAAATGAAACATAGCCATCTCCCTCATTAAATAATGTCTCATTTTATTAATTTCTCCAATAGATCATAATTTTATGAGAGAATTTGTTATAATATTGAAATTCAATATATTTTAGTGAGGTATTATATAAGGTGATGCTTTTAGCCAACCCAATCCTTTGCCAGCTAAGGATGATTCGAATTAGCTAATTTTTTTTATATCTGTACATTTAATTTTATTAGCCATGCAATCCTTTTTAGCTTACTAAATGTTATTTATTCAAAAGACAGGTAATGTATATTAGCTTGTAATGAAAATATCGCCCTACTTTGAATATATATTGCTAAATACAAATAATTTCTTGAATAAAATGTGATAAATTTTATACCATCTAAAAATTTAAATGCATCTAGAAGACAGTTTCTAATGACCATAAATTAAAGACTTGTTTTCACTTTTAATTTGATTAAAAATTTAAATTAAAGGAAGTAGTACACTTTAATTTAGAATAGAAATTATTTACAAACCGAAGTTTGCCTTTATTCTATATGTGCAAACATAATTTTTATTTGTAGCAAAACATACAAATGGGATAGGGAAACTACGAATCACAAAGTTTAATACTGCATTTACTGCCTTAAGCAAATAAAGCTGAAAGAGGCTGTTCAGTTTTACCTCTGAGAATGAAGTAAATCACCATATATGATCTAATAATGCTGGAGATAGGATAATGGTTTCTTTAATCTCTTATTTACATATTATTCTTGATCTGTTTTAAATTACAATTAAGTTTAATTTTAATTATTTTCCTCTAGAATTATGCAATATTAATTAGGGTTTGTGATCTTTTTTATTATTCGGTATGAGGCGTTTCAATCAGTGATCACTCTGTTTACATCTTATTCTTTATTTGTTTCAAATTAAAATTAAGTTTAATTTTAATTATTTCCCTCTAGAATTATGCAATATTTATTAGGGTTTGTTATCTTCTTTATTATTCGTCATGAGGCGTTTCAATCTGTAATCACTCTGTTTACATCTTATTCTTTATCTGTTTCAAATTACAATTAAGTTTAATTTTAATTATTTCTATCTAGAATTATGCAATATTTATTAGGGTTTGTTATCTTCTTTATTATTCGTCATGAGGCGTTTTAATCTGTAATCACTTTGCTTACATCTTATTCTTTATCTGTTTCAAATTAAAATTAAGTTTAATTTTAATTATTTCCCTCTAGAATTATGAAATATTCATTAGGGTTTGTTATCTTCTTAATTATTCGTCATTATCAGTCAAAATCTAAAATTATGATTTGTATACGCTTGCTCCCATATTTTTATGCTGGGGCAGCTTGGCCTGTAGGGAGAGGATGCCTCTAAGCAGGCTTTGAATTAAGAGCATTTTAATTTCAAGTAAAGCCGATTGGATTAAGGCTCCCTTCCGTTCATCTCAGCCAGACAACTTTATGTTCGAATCTCATTAACGCTTCGACACATTTTTTCTCCTACTAGCCATTAATCTTTCTACACATTTCCGCTTTAACTGATGATGATGCAGTGGATGGGTATAAACAGTTTGATTAAGGGTCCAAGTGGCATTTACAGATGCATACTTTTGGCGTCTAAGAATGCATACAGTTAAGCATCGAGTTCCAACCAGGTGGTTTCTCGGGTTGGTTTCTATTGAGGCTTTTTAGACTGAGGAATATCAGACAAATTAGTTTCTCGTCCACTGATCTTAGTGACGCGCCATTACTGGGTGGGTTCTCGCGGCCGTTCTTACAATTCTGTATTTTTTCATAGATCATTCCTTTGATATACATTTCAGCTTTAGTGTCGATCTTAAACTAAATAGTTTCTTACAACACGTCAACTTGCATGGACGTTTTAACTTTGATTGACCAATACACAAGGTTGTCTAATTAAAATAATTTGTGTCAATGGTTTGCAAAGAAGAGCCGAATTCAACCTCTCATTTAATACGCTAAAAATATGTTTATTTAGCAAAGAGTTATTTATCCATTGTATTAACAATGCTCTCCAATACTTCATTTTAAAAATGGAACCAAGAGATATGTTATTTGATATTCTTTCCAACTGATTTAAATATGTAAACATTTTTATTCTGATAGGTTATAAAGACTTAAATATATCGTAATCAGATGGTGCAAAGTATAATGGGGATAGAGAGTGAGAACAAAATTCCTACCCTAAACTAATAAATTATTCTCGCTACAAACAACACACGTTTTGTGAGTAGCATATTATCAAGAAGTAGGGAGAAGGTTTTGTTTGACTAGGCAAAGAGCTTTTTATTAATGACTTAAATTAACGGTAAAATATTTGAATATTTTGGCCTGCAGTAAGTGTTTGTTTATTTAGGAATTCGCAATAACTAACATTTTACAGCTCACCAAATTGAAGTCTATACCAATGATATTGAAGAACAGGTCTAGGAGGAAGAAGAACTTTTTATTATGATATCGACCTATTGTTTGTTTGTGTTAAATATTACTGTAGACAACCTACTTTTCATTTTACATACAATTTTTTGCAGAATTATCTCAAGTAAATATCAAAGTATAAGAGTTGAATAATAACCGCCTTCTGTAAAAGTTGTCATTCAAAGAATTCATGTTGCACCCGAAAAATAATTTAATAACTTAAAAAGCGTAAGCATTTAAAGCTCTGTAAAGCTTAGGCATTACTACTGCTTTAAAATATCTTAAGTTTTATTGGGGTTTGCTTTGAACATCAAATTTCTAACAGTAACGATCTTTCATTGACAAATGATATTCATAGTGACGGATTAATTCCATCTTTCTTTGTTTGCCTAATAATTTTATTCTTTTCTTCAGTTCAAGTTATTTTTAGCTTTGACAACTCAAGATGACGAGTTTCGCCTTACTAAAATTATAATTTCTTTAGGTTTCTTTCAAGTTTACGGTTACAAGACCATTGATTATCTATTATCACACTGCCTTGAGCATGAGTTGTAGAATACCCTACCCTCGTCAAGCAAGTGAGTCTAACCAATAGAACAATCGACATGCCCTAAAAGGAACTGTTTCTATTGAATACAGTAACTTGAGTGGCTTGGAATATTTATATCCACAAGAAATGCCAGATGCATTGTGATGGTGTCAAATAATTGCAAACGTAACCGAATGCTACCACTGTGTGCAGAAGAGTTTTAATGACAATTAAAAAGTGTAACTTTCCTTTATGACTAGGTGATTGAAACCCGTCAATTAAACAGTTGACTTTAGGACTGTTAGGTTGGTCTATTAAATGCAGTTACTTGCTTTGTTTTGATTTGAATCTGCCTACTCTTTTAGGGTTAACATGACGTCTTTCCAGCAGATAAAATGTTTTTTGATACATTATTGAGTTGTATTGGCAACATCTATACCTAATATAAATCAAGAGTAAATAATATAGTAAAATGGAAACTAGAAATGACTCTTAATATTTATTAGTAGAAAATTACAAGAGAAGGTTGTAATGGTCATTCGACATACTGTAAAATGAACAAATTACCAATTACAGAAGTTTGTTCCGGATGGAATTGAATAAAATTGAACTTCAATTAAGGTGAGGTGGTTTAAGTCATCATGTGTAAAAATAAGTGTTTTTACTTTCACATTTTTAAAAGTTTGTATTATACTCTAAAATATATTAATACAATGGAACCAAGCAACGCTTGGTTCTATGTAATTACTGACAATCATATGTTTAAGAGGAGAAGAGAGATGTATCGGAATGCTATCATTTAAATGAGGCAAAAAAGGTTCGATGATAAAAATAAACAAAAGGCGGCGGTAAATTGATTTTATTTTAAAATGATAAACACGTGAGCACCTGCCTTCTCCCCAAAACATTTATAAATTTGAAAAATTGAGGGAATTGGAATTGTACGGAAATTATCGAAATCATAGCTAAATGATTATTGGAGTGATAAAAAGTGAAAAGGCACATAACTCTCACGAATCAGGAGCCACCCGTTTCACCATGAAGGTAAGTGATTTTAAATAAAATTCATGATGGCTGTATCTACCATCATTAAAACAGGATGCAATTAATTACCTTATTCAATTTTATGGTAACTGAACTATTCTTCTTGTTCAACTTTCGTTATTTTAATCAAACCATCATGCGACAATTCCTTCTCTTCTTCATTTAATAATAAACCTGTTTTTCATCCAGCTTTCAATTGGTTTGCCAATTTCACCTGCAATATAAATAATGTGACCTAAGGTAAAAGAAAACCTATTGTTTAGTAAAAATATATTAAATTTAATACAACGTCTGTATGTTGAAAATAGCCTCCACCTATATTTGACATACCAGAACAAGCCCTAGCATGTTGTCCTAGACCTTTTCCACTCTAAGGGATGTGATAATTTGATCTTCATAGGTAATTCAGCTTATAGCTCCTAATGTGTATGTGTATTATCTCTATACACCTTTACGTAGAATTTTCCTCACAAAAATAAAAAGAAAATTTCAGAGCGGGTGAAAGGACAGGACACAGTCCCTAACACCTGATGCGATTTCCGAATTAGTGTTTCAATAATGACTGTGATGCGCAAGTTTGGAAGCAGTTTCAGTTTCTTGCTAGAAGCATCTTTCGTTGAGTTCATGCTTCGTGAGGTGGAAAATTATACACTAGATAATATTGGCATCGTGCCGTTCTAAGTTAATTGCTTAATTCAAAATATGGGACCAATAGTGTATGTGCAGCTAATGCCCCATTAAACACTGAACTTCTGATCTTGGAGAGACAGACTTCCTTGAATTCGTGGGGATTTTCAGTAAGCGACTGACGAGAATATTTGCATCTGTAAATAGAATCACATTCGTAATGATGTTGTGCTCTTTGTCTTTCAGTTGATAGACCAAGAATTAGCTTGTCTTATACTATTGGCACATTTCTTAAGAAAGCCGAATAACAATCTATTTTATGACACATCAATAATCTGTATTTGATATTTTTCCCGATCCCTTATGTCATGATGGCCTACATTTGCGTGAGCAGCCAGAAAAAGCTGTTAGTTTGCCAAAATTTTCCCTGAGGATACATACAGCATGACGATAGAGGAATTCTTCAAAATAATTTTCCACTTCATACGTGTAATTTTCATTATGAGAAAATACCTTATCTAACAAAACTGCTCTTTTCTAATCGTCAACACCATTTTTCCTCTCATCGCTCGGAATGATAACTAGTATGCAAATAGTGAAGATTGAATATGAACCATGATACTTACCAGATCTGCAGGAACTCTCTAGTAGCCTATCGATTCCATTTCGAAAAACATTAATTAAAAAGGTCTGTTTCATTTCAGAACTGGATTTCTCAAACGACACGCGTTTGTATGAAGGGCTGGTATTTAGACACTTTATCCTTAGATCGCCCTGGTATAGCTTAGGAATTGATTAGATGAGAGTTCTCTTTAATCCATTGACTTCCAGGTATAGCGCTCATGGTACACGTTACCTTTAAGTCCATCAATTAATAATATATATTTTGTTACATGAAAGATTCCATGCGGAAGTAAATTAAGCTTTTTATTTAGAGTTAACAAGATTTGGAGATTATTGATTCATCGTTTTATTTATGTATTTTAGATACTTCTTTGAACACTTGCAAGGATAATGATTAACCTAAATTAAAGGTTTATCTCTGTTTTGAAGCAGCCAGGGATATTTCCCTTAATTTGGCTGACAACGTATATCCACTATAAAGATCATCACTGATGATATTTTATCTATGGCTGCTAGGCAGAGATGAAAGATTTTTGAAAAATTTAATGGTCTAAAACAATTCCAAATGGCTGAAATTAAATAATAAAAGTCAAGTCGTCATTACTTCTTGTTATAATCATTAATAAATGTTTATATAAGAGATAGCACTTTTTCTACTTCCTAGGATTCGTGATGCAAAAAATACAACATGTCAGTAATATAGATGAATACTTTTGAAACTACTGTAAAGTTTAATTAATTCTATTATTATTCTATACTATTCAAAGCAACTGAAGATTATTTTTTTCTTTTAGTTCAACTGTGAAATTTTTTAGGGAGAGAAATTCTTTACTAATTCCAAACGGAGCGCACCATAAATTACCATTTTACAGGCATGTATGAATTGGAGAGCATGTCTAAAAAATAGGAATTAGTCTTTTGGGCTGCAATATGCATGGTAGATCTAACCAGCAAAACTTCGTGTAGGAAATATTATAGGCCGGATAATTCATAATGATTAGGTATTAAATAATATTAAGATTGACATAATTAGTTTAAAAAAACCCTCTTACTTCTATGCAATATTATACTTTTTCATTTTATATCAAATATCTTCATACCTGGAGAACGCTGGTTTCTGTTTATGATATCTGCATACTGACAAGGGCAAAACTCTTATTTTTGATTCACTTTCTTCTTATAATTTTCTTTCGAGGCTGTCAACGCGTCTTTTGTCGACACGCGGGCCGCCTTTTTCCTGTCACAGAAATTCCCAGAACTAAGTGAGTCAACTTCGTCTTAGCAAGCTGTGTTTTCTTTTGTGTATTCGCGTAATTTAAGATAACCGGTGATTTGTATTTGAGTAATTCACAATATGAATTTTGGAACATACGAATTTTGTGAATTAGAGTATAATCTCTCCTGGTCAAATACGAAGGAACTTTGCCAAACTCAATTATCCCTCATTTTAAGCTGCACAAATTTATTCATATTCCGTTTTTTCCAAAGCTTATATAAATTAATGTTGGCAAATAAATTTTTAATTCTTATTCGTCCAAATGACGTTATTGTCACATCTCTGTTACGTTATTGTTAACTCTGCTTTTCGTAACTTTTTTTATTTATTTGGTTTATTTGCTTAATAGAAAATTAGTGAATTGTCTTTTCTCAGTTCAAGAGATACTCGACATTCAAGGAAACACCTGTTGATAGACCTACGAAACAAGATATCTACTATTTAGCTTGCTTTCACTACCATTGCAGGGGCGATTAGGCCCTGGCTGTATTTTACATGACACCTTGGCTAGTATAAAAATTCGCTGTCAATTATAATTATTTAGCCAGTGCGTTAACAAGAAAGAATGATTTGGATTTGGTTAAAAAAGATTCGCTTTTCAAAGTTGGGAGTTATTATTTATATATTTATTATGGGTATAACTTAAGAAAAGATCCTGACGTCATCTTTCCTTTATTTCTTATATGACTTTTCTTGGGAGCCTAGAATTTCTGACCCAGAATAGGGGCCCACCTTGGAAATAATCATCGCACTCCATTACACAACTATTCACAGTTAAATAATTGTGATCATTTGGAGACTACCTGTGTCCTTACTGGTAGTCAACAAATAAGCATACCTGAGACCCATTTGGGACAGCACTATTGACCTATCTGAGTTGTGAAAAAAATCCAGCCTGCTCCCACATGAGCAACTGGAAACCAGACTAAAACCTCAGGATTTTGAATTTTTTAACATAGGTAATCATAGATACAATACATATTTTACTTACAACTAGAAAGAGGCTGCAAATGATTAATAAATGAAAAAATATTATTCGTTCATATATTTGTCTATTTATACATATTGTATATCTAATTTAAGAGGAAGACCTTTTGAAAATGTATGTTGGCTGATTTAATGAGATATGAAGGAGTCGGTATGGGTCCCATGTAAAACTCATAGTAAGAATCCAACTTCGTATCATGATCCCATAATCTCATTCAAACCATATGGGCCAAGTTTGGACTGGTTTGCATTCATTAATTATTTGAGCTATGATCATTTAAACAATGTTGTATAATTCCAACAAATCTCAAGTGAGCAAATAAGACTAAAATAATTTTGGGTACTGATATAAAAATATTAAAGGGGTAATAGGATATTATTGAATTATTTAAATCTTTGTAAAGTAGAATATTAATTCGAGGGCAAATATTTTTACAAAATGACTCTTTTATTTTTTTAAATCAGATAACCTCGATCTTTAAATTACACAAATATCCATCATATACTGGTATTTAATAACGCATAAACTAACAGCAAGACCAGGTTAAGTGCATCAAATACAGTTTGAACAAGGACGAATGAAAAAAATAATGGCCACTCTCATAAAAAATGAGAGAAATAGAAGCCATAATATCAGAAAACAGAAGGATCAATATATGCGATAAAAAAGAGTTTGGAGGCAAGAGTAAAATATGTGACAATGGCCAAGTGGATAAGATTGTGAAGGGCAAGGAATAAACAAACAAACAAATAAACAATTCATTGTTATTTACATGGAGAAATATCAATTTATACAAGGCAGGCCATAAAAAGAATATGGCTATTAGTTTTTAAACATACTTCTGTTCTTTCATCTAATATTTATGTTATTTTATTTCTTTTAAAAAATTTATCATTGATTTTAACAATATTGGTGCTTGAAGTGGTAATAATTTCTTATGGTAGACTATTCAAGAATTGAACGATGTGGTCACTTAAGGTAAATTTTTCCGTCGTTGTTATGAATTTCCTTGCCATATCTTTTCGTCGTTTCCTTTGGTCGTTGCCAAACCTGAAGAAACAGACCCCTTTCCCCAGATAATATGCAGTATCGGGCATGTTACTCAATATGTAATTTGGAAATTCCTATTTGTTCACCTTTTCCACCATAAGTTCGAGAGAAATGTGTTTTATTTAGATGAGCTTCGCATCGTAGATAAGATGTTTCATTCTTCCTAACATTTTCGATTACGCCACAAAACCTAATATGTCTATATGTCTAGTTAAATGTCAAGACATCAAAAAGCATATAATTTTTTTGTATTAAGATACACTGCCTAATAAATGATCTGTCTCTTGTAGTATTGTTTCTAACTACTAACTGGGCATTCAAAACACCTGTTACAATCGTTACGGCTTCCTCAACAAATGACAAAATGATAATTTTAATGAAATTAATCTATTTATCAGAAGGTCCTGTTCGACCTCCTCAACTTTTGACGGTCATGTCCTGCTAAAAGAAGTAGTCCTCATTTTTCTTGAATTTTCTTAACCAGGGCAGAGCATTCGTCTTTAACACCTTAAATTTTTTTAGCAAAAAAAATTTCAATTGCCAGAGACCTGTCAACGCACCTCAAGCTCTTGCCGCCTTCCTCCTTGACGGCCAGTGAGATGTTATTATTCTTCTCAAGCGAAGTTATTATGACCTTCGACTTACTTACGAAGGTCCTTCTCACAGCCAAATTGTTGACAACTTGAGATATGTTAGAAAAAGTCGATCTATGAGGTCTTTTCCATTCTTCAGTTTTGCCGCGATTTTATAAACGGTCATCTAGCTGAGGTTGAGCCATTTAGCGATCTCGGAATTGTGAGGCCCACGCGCAGGAGAGCAGATATCTTGATTCTTTCCACTTCCATCTAGACACAACTGCCCCAATAGAAATAATGCTTCAATGAGACGTGGTGAGAAACAAGAGATTTATGATTGTTTACCAGATCATTTTCTATCACACACGTAAACCACTCGAAAGATACTCATTCCCCTCCAGAGTGTAACAGAAACATTGCAAAATACGGTTTTCACTGAAAATATAAAATTAATTTAATTTAATATATGTAGTTAGCTTAAAATATTGCGTTTAAATTTTTGATTAATTTTTCCGAACTGTAATATGCTGCCTTGGGAAACAAAGATTAATGCTAAAATTCTCACGCCATTTGATCAACATATATCGGCCTTTTTTATACCCATTTATCAAACCTAAAAGCTATAAATCTAATTACTTTACATTATATTTCATAAAATGTGGTGTTTACTATTAAAATTAGGTGTGGTTCCAAAACGTAGCCTTGAGGACTTTAGTTGTGATTGGTATTCAATGATATGTCACCACGTGTAAAAGCAGCAGGAGGGTTCTTACTCCAACGGTTTTTCTCAGCAAGGCTTACCTCTGGTCCAGCTGGCCCTTCGAGTTTGAGAGAAACGCGTCACCAACTTCGTACTTAAGTGAAATTAAATATACACTCGTAGGGTAGATCTTGCAGTTTAAACCGTTCTGCTTTTCATAGGGACGAGTGGCGAGGGGCTGTGGTTATGAGATTGACCCAAGGTGCCTGGCCCGGATGTTTTGCGGTCAACGTCCCCTGTCTCAACCGCGACAGTTGGGAGAGGATCAATTTCTCTACAATTTGCATCTGTTTAAATTTTATGCAATGTGTCATCATTGTTTTAGATAAAATTCGTTGTTTTGTAAAGCAATATTGCAGTAACAAATAACTATAATGTATTAATAACCCCCCGCCAAAATATGGTATTGAAACACATTAAAACTTATTAATAAATTTATATGAATTCCATTATAGGGTTAATTATCTTATCAAATCCTCAAAACACTTCTTTCATTTATAATTTAGAATTTTTTAATATTAAGTTTAAGAAGAAAGTTATATTTTAGCAAAGATTGTATTCATTTTTGATTGACCTCATCTGCCATAATGTCAAAATATTGTTCTTTTCCTGTTCAAAAAAGCACCTCCTGAATTTTAACTATGTGGGCTCCTTATAAACCATTTCCTTGCAGGTTGAGGCTAACAGTTAATTCTTTCAAAGCAGTCTTCCTATTTTCTGACCAACGAGAAATCAGTAGATGTTGCCTCGCAATCGTATTTAATTTTTGGTTAATAGAAAAAATTGTCCCAACAACTAGAAAATTTTTAACCATGACGAAAATAAGAACGGGTTAATACTTTTGATATTTCATGTGTCTACGATGTTAGAGGTCATATTAATTGCCTACATGGTCGGGTTATTTGATTTTATGTCATAATTTGTTGTTTAGGATCATGTTTAATTTATTGCATCATTCTGTTTGAAATCTTCATTTTATATTGAATGAGATTATGAAGACCTGTAGTCCTTTGGAGTCTACTCCTCGGGAGAAATCACAAAACAATCTTCCGTAAAGATGCACAGCTTACAGGTTCCTATTTTAGATTACTGCCTACATCATCCGTGATGAATTATTAGAAAAATTTAGGCCTTAATCTTTGTTTAAACGTTTCAGTCATATTGACATATGAGTCTACGGTGTACAAAATGTTGATTCAAAATAATAAAAAAGGTATAGGGGGTGGAGTATTCTGTCGAGTGTGCCATTTGCCCTAACCAACAATTTGGTAAACAGAAAAATCATTACATGTACGTTTGAATTAAGATAAATACAATATTAGAAGAGTTGAAAGAATTAGTATTTATTTGTTCATTTATCTGAAAATAGTCACCTTATCAATTGTAATTCGGCTAAATTTAGTTACACATCTGACGAATCTGTTAAAAGAAATATTTTAGAATGTTCGTTTATCAATTCGTCACCTAATTTCAATATGTCATATGGTCTCCTTAAACTGGACTCTGTAATTCAAAGGCTTATCTGTACCGAAATTATTCATTTTAAATCATAGCCGGTTGATTTAAAATATTTTTATATTTCTTTTGTTTATTTCAATGAGTTTAGAATTGCATGTGTATGTACTTATAGCTGTGTTCCACATATATGTCTACATTCTTTTCTCACACTTGTAACTTCCGGGAGAGATCTTATCTATATATCTTTACCTTTCCTATCCGGTATTTAACCCCATTTCTGATAATATTATTCTATTTTGTGTCCTTTCCCTGTACATACATCGGCGGGGAACAGGTTTTTAGTCTCTAATATATACCACCATTGTAAAGTAATAAGTTATTCCTTTAGAATGAACTAAACAAGCTCAAAAGTAATTGGAAACAGCCTTTTATTTACTTGTGTGATTTAAAAAGAGCAAATACAATTTCTGCAGGTCATAACAACAACTACCATAGGGCTTTCACCATATTTTTATTTTCCTCTGTTCATATAAATTTAAAGACAGAAAGGCATAAAATAACTAAATCTGACAAATTATAGGTTGAGTAGCTGAATTTACAATTGGCTAAACCAACAATTGCCTTGGAAAAAAAACAAAAAAGTATATCATAAGGCTTCCAGTCCTCAAATTGGCATTCAGGCATTCTTTTTCATATAAGTTGTTTCTCATTAATAGGATGCTGACTTCGATGTTTTGATAATATATTCGTAGAGATAACATGTTGTATTTTTCTTGGATAGTATTACTTTATATAATATTTGGTAGTATTTTTTCGTATGTTTTGTAGGCATCAGTCATTTTGTTCTCATACTAGAGTGGTAGTATATTTCCTTTTCTTTTTCTCCGATACCTCAAACTTTGAGGGCAAAATTTTATTGCGTATTTTAGCAAATTCTCTGTTCCATATGCCATTGTTTATTTAGGACCTGTCTGGATCGTAGAAATTCTTTATGAAGTGCGGTCCACGTCGAACAGTTTTTGGGCCGGAGTCAATTACCGAATTTTATATTACTCAGTGAACCCACTTAGGGCATCAACCGAGGTATGTTCCTTTTTAACAGATGGTGGTGATATACTTTCCTTCGCTGTTCTGTTTTACTTCTACATGCAGGAATGGAATACGGACGTTTATACTCAACTCGTATTTTAATTAATAAGGGTATAGGATTCTAGGATTGTTTTGATTTTTAGTAATTGATGTTCGTCGTTTGTTGTAAGGTATATATCAACAACAATTTTATAGTGAATATTTTGATGGTTTCTTCCTTTTTTGCTGCTCGCGACCGCTAAACAACTACCTAGCCGCTAAAGGGGGCAAAAGGAATGGATCACTTTATATCATGCCGCTTCAATAATAACGAAGACTTCCGTCTGAAGATTGGTAAAAGAAAAGCAAAGGCTCATGGACATAATAGGAATATTTTCAATAGAACCAATTAAAATGGTTCTTCCTCAGCTGATTTTTAATCTTCCTTTTCTTATCAAAAACTGCATTCGCCAGTTAGACCGTGCTAAAATAAAATAGTTAAAGTCAACAGAAAAACGTTACTCACATCGTATACCAATATATATATATTTATATATATATATATATATATATATATATATATATATATATATATATATATATATAGTTCACCTTAAGAGCGATATCGAGGTATGCAGTAGAACTCCTCCTATAAAATAAGCTAATGATATTTTTTTTAAATAATAACGAAATAGCAGCGAGGGTGAATCAATCGAAACATTTCTAAGGAGAGATCTGCAACGAAAGTGGTGAATTCAAAGAAAGTAAAAATTTGTATATAGGCGGATGTCCTCGATCGGAATAAGGGTCATGGAAGGCAAACAGCACATGTTTTGGCTAGAAGCTTCCCCAATCCTACACATTTTGTTGCCTACGTGTTAGTTCATTATTTAACTGACTAATAGTGCCTCCATAGTACCATACAGCAACAATAGACCAAAGTGGGCTAGGGTATAGCGCGTGAACTAGCCGCTCACCAAACAAAAACCCGAGAATTAAGTGAAAAACAAAATTGTCTAGAATGATACAACCCGAGTAGTCTCAATATGGGTTAAGAATGTTGCTCTCCTAGGCACCATGTTTAACATTCGTCAAAGGTGGCCTAAAATATTGTGTTCCAAATCTTAAACATCAATTAAAATGACTAGTGTATTTTTCACAAATAAATCTCTGTTTTTCACATAATTTATGATAAACAAATTTTTACAGTTTAATAAATTTTCCCCAGATCATTATTGATTTTCAAAAGATAAATCCTTTTTTTACCTTTGTGGCTTTGGCCGTTTTTGCTTGTCGAATTGTTTACTTTCACCTCTTATGCTGGTGGCCATGCTGTCTGCGCCAGATGTGAGTGACCTACATGAACTTGACTCTGTTTCTCTCTCACTCTCTCTCTCTCTCGCGTGTTTTATGAGATTTAGCGAGTTTCATTTTAATCATCATATTTTTGTTTATTTAGGTTTTACTATATCTTTTATTCCATTTCCTCGAATATTTATATATTTGTTGAATAAATTTAATATTCTGTTATAACGGGTGGCCCAAAAGTTACTTCACATATAAATTAATAACACAAAAACTAATTAAGATATAAAAGTGGGTGATATATAAAATGAAAGAGATCTTGAATTTTTATTATTTAAATATAAGATCCCTGAAATGTTTTCCATCATAGTTAAACTAAAGGCGTATTCTTTGCATCCTATCTTCCAAACATTTTCCAAAATTATGTTTTGTTTCAATTTTTGAAGATGATTAGTTTATTTACGTATACCTTTTCTTTAAGGTATCTCCAAAGGAGAAAATCTGGAGGGACAAACTTAGGTGATCCTGGTGGCCAAGAAGCGTCTCCTAAACATGAAATTAACCAACCAGGGAAAGCTGCTCTTAGTGTTGCCAGGGTTTCTCTCACTGTGTGTGGTGTCGCTCCATCTGGCTGAAACCACATATCATGCAAATCCAAAACTTCCAGTCTGGCATTAAATAATCTTCTATCATTTCTCTGTAAGTGTCCCTTGTTACTGTCACAGATTTTCCGTTAGCATCCTGGAAGAAATAGGGACCAATGATTCTCAAACTAGTTATGCCATACCAGACCATAACTTTCTGTGCATGAAAAGGTTGATCGTGAAGTATCATGTGTTTTTCAGCACACCATTGTCAGCAATTTTGTTTATCAACGTATCCAGTAATGAGAAAATAGGCTTCATCGGACATGATTAGGTGCGAAATAAAAGTCGGATCATTTGTTAGTCCCAAAAATGCGCGTGCAAAGTTTATTCTTTTTTGATGGTCTGCAATATTTAATTGTTGAGTTGTTTGCATTTTGTATGGATGAAGTTTCAATTCTTTTGTTAGGATGCGTTGCCATGATCTTCGAGAAATTCTTAGTTGACTGAAATGTATCGTAATTGACGTTGGTGGCTGTTGTTGAACACTGGTTAACACATGCTGAACGACACCTGCATTTCGCACAGATATCGGTCTAACAGAGCGTTCTTTATCACCTGTAGACCCAGATTCTCTGAACCTTGATACCTTTGCAAGAAGGCAAGGCCTCAAGGGACTGTTTCGGGGATTAAATGCTGTCTAAAGTCCTTCTGCACAGTAAATTTTATCCATTATGTTTTAAATAAGCAGTTACAATTCTTGCTCGCTGTTCTTTGCTGTATCTTGCCATTCTGGGTTAATAATTATTATTCAGGAATTATTGTGTTTATATTCTTTATATACGTATTATAGATACACAATGAAAACTTAAGGTAACCTTTGTATCATAATAAAACCCCAAGATCTCCTCTTCCATTTTATATATCACCCACTTTTATAACATAATTAGTTTTTGTGTTATTATTTTTTTTAAATGTGAAGTAACTTTTGAGCCACCCGTTACAACATTCTTTTTAATTCTTACTTATCTTTTACCATGAAGAATGCATCTTTGTCCCTGAAAAAGGTTTTGGCAAAAATATGATATTTAAAATCTATTAAACATTATGTATATTGGTACGAAATACAGAAGTATAATGGTACAAATATTAAAGGCAATTTCAATACGTAAGAAAGATAAACCAAGACAATCCATAGACAAAAACAAATTACTTTTGGAAAAAATATTTTTTATTTAATCTAAGCTAATCACACACCTCAGATTTTGCAACCTAATGTAAAGTATGCTTTGAAGAATAATGCTCGGTGTCGAGATACAGCCGATATATATATATATATATATATATATATATATATATATATATATTTATATATATATATATATAAATATATGCAAATTTTTTGAAGGACATTGTGTATTTTGACTTAATTAATTTCCTTTGGCAATTTTCTCTTTTTATAACTATCTTTTTATTCCATTTTGTAGATGGTGGACCACTTGTCCAGTATTCATCTCGTTTATAAATCAATGTGTTTGGTATAAAATAAGCATAAACGGCTCATACATTCCTCAAGCTTATAAATGCTGCTCTACGTAGAAACTTTTCCACCAAAAGATTGCACGAGTAAAACAAATAGTATTGAAAAATGGTTTCTCAAACAGCATGATTGAAAAACAACTCTAATCATTTTTACAAAACCCTTACAAAAATGCGGATAAATCTGAAAGTAATCATGAAGAAGTCAACAACATCAAAGTGTATTACAAAATCGAAAACGCCACGGCCTATAAAATAGATGAAAAAAACATCAAGGAGGTCATTAAGCGTAACATCAAGGTCAAAAATCGAACAGATAAAATCCACCTCATCATCTATTATAAAACAAAAAAAGCCAGCATCCTCCTGGTGAGACACAACATTTATCTAAACTCCTCGAATCTCAAGTCAACCAACATAGTTTACGGATTCAACCGCCTGATGATTCCTCTAAGATTTATAAAGACTTCAAAATATATTGGTATGACAACTCCTACACTTTAGAGACGTTTAATAATGCATCTACAATGCGGAGGGCCTAAGAATAATATGAAGAGTGTCCATTATATTAAACTAACGAGAGAGATGCTTGTTGACAACACCATTATTAAAATAAAGAGGTTAATAAAGCGAGGCTGAACATCTTGAAGCCATATTACTAAATGAAGATAAGCCGGCCATCAACATTCAAGAGACATGCTGGAATCGCACATTACAACTATTCGAAAATTCCACTCACATGACTGGGCCATTTCCTCTACCGTTACGTTTAACCAAGGCGGAATAAATACCCCTTAAACATCGTTTTCTGTCAGATCCTCACTCCACTCATTAAATCAGTAAAGGAGGCAAGAAGATTTCAAAACGTTCCGAATATGATCGAATAAGATCAAAAGCTTAGCAATTTAGTTTAGTTTTTACCAAACACATTCATTTAAAAAAGAAGCTGAATACTGGACGAGTAATCCACCATCTACAAGATAGAATGGAAAAGGTAGAAGAAGAGAAATTCTCCAAAAGAAAAGTATTATGGCAAAATACACAATGGTCTTCAACAAAATTTGTATTCAAGAAAGACTGCCACCCAACTACACTAATCTATATATATATATATATATATATATATATATATATATATATATATATATATATATATATATTATATATATATATATATATTATATATATATATATATATATATATATATATATATATATATATATATATATATATATATATATATATATATATATATATATATATATTTATATATATATATATATATATATATTATATATATATATATATATATATATATATATATATATATATATATATATATATATATATATATATATATAATATATATATATATATATATATATATATATATCTCTAGGGAGGGGATTTGATTAGCCGAGTGGTGTAGAATAGGGCTAAACGAAGCTCAGTTGACCTCTCCTTGGCTCCGTTACCAGATGAGGGTGTAAGCTAATGAGAGGAGGGATAGGGAACCTGTTCCTTGAGTACGCGAGCAAATAACAAAAAGCGAGTGCAATTTGGCCGCTAATTACTTGGCTATGTAAAAGAGTAGTACAAAAATAATCTTTAATAACACAACACAAAAAGGATTAATAAAGGGTGTTCCAATAACTTGGACAATATTTGAATCTGAGTTATGTTAACGTGTTTAATGATTTTTCTTAATTTTCTTTCAGATTTAACAACTTCAGTCTTTGGCAATTCCAAATACTGGAAAATTAACAATCAAACAATGTGATATTGTTATCGAAACCAATTGCGAAATGGACGTTCAAACAGAAACGCATTTCGGCCACTTCGCGATTTTTTGGTCAACATAATCGACCAGCCGAGAGTGCAATTGGGAAAATGGCAGATATGAAAATGCCAGTGTGTGCTTTTTTTCACTGTTCAGCTGAAAATATTGCTGCAGTGCGCGAGAATGTGGCCAAAGATCTAGACACCACTATTCGTCATCGCGCGCTGGAATTGAACCTCTCCACAACAACGTTGCATCGAATTTTGACAAATGATTTTTCTCTACATGCTTAAAAAATTCAATTGTGAAAAGAACTGAAGACTGCTAACCATTTGAAGTGCCGTACATTCGTCAATTGGGTACACGAGCAAAGACAAGGCGAAGATGATTTTTGCGCCCAAAAATCATCTTTATTAATGGAGCCCATTTTCATCTTGTTGGATTCGTTAATAAGCAGAATTGTTGCATTTGGACTGATCAAAATCCCAGGAAGATTGTTGCAAAGCCACTGAATCCAAAAAAGGTCAGTGTTTGTTGTGGATTTTTTTGCTATCTGAATCATTGGGCCGTATTTCTTCGAAAATGATGTGGAGAATTCTGTTGTGGTGAAAAGCGAGGGATACCGTGCAATAATAACTAACTTTTTATGGCATGGGTTGAATTCTATGGATGTCGAAGATTTGTAGTTTCAATATGACGGCACTACATACCACACAGCCAATGCAACAATAGCTTTATTGAATGAGAAGTTCCCAGGTCGCATCATCTCTCGAAACAGCGATGTCAATTGACCACTACGATCGTGTGACTTGAAGCCTTTATATTTGTTCCTTTGGAGTCAGCTAAAAAGTATGGTCTATGTCAACAAGCTAAAAACAATTCAACAGCTGAAGGTTGGTATAATAAGCCATATTGGTGAGATCGAGGAGCAAAAGCCTTGGCGGACATTTAGGCGATATTATTTTACACACATAATTGCCATGACTCAAATAACATGATCGAATAGTGAAATCAATGAATTTTCACCAATAACACTGTTTTAATACTGCTAACTTAGATCCGTCTTAATGGAACACCCTTTATTTACACAAATGAAATGAAATTAGAATATTCAAGAATATGGGGTAGTCGATAGTCTGTCTAATAGGAACTAGGTAATGAGTTTAAGGCAGGTAAATGACAAAATTAAATTTATTTTTATGGGATGACAGAATTAAAAGAGATTCGCACGTGTTGACACCTTGCAGAAGTTAATGTTTGGACGACAAATGGAACTGGCATTTCGAGAAGGAGAATTGCAGAAGGTTGAGATTTACCGCCGAATACCTTTACGAGTTAGTACTTGTGCTGGTGATCGAGAACGGCTCTTGCGGGGAAATTGCCAATTGACTGAGGTGGAGTTCCGAAGGAAGAGTTTCTTGCCTTCGCTCTCGTGTAGAATAAAACGGAGCCAAATCAACCAATGACATGTCTCGTGCGAAATCACAAGCCAGTACTAACTTGAGCCGCATATGCCTGGCTAAAAACACGAGGTGATAATCGGGTGCAATTGACTCCAGCCACGGAGGGGATTCTCCCAAGTTAAACACGAAGCTGGGGAATGAACGTCTTCCAGCCCTGAATTTGCGATACCAAATGTTCTTCCTCGTCTCGCATGTTTCGAAATGGTAGGTGGGAGGCAAGATTACCTCAAGGCTTCGGGGTTTTTCTAAAGCCCCTTCACTTAATTTTTAGGCCAGTTCACTCGTCCTTTCATCTCGTGGTTGAGAGCCACGTTGGTTTCTGGGGTACACGTGAGGCTCTTTGACTCTATTCTTTCAAACCTGCTTTGTGTCCTCACATTTTCAAAGATCTCTGTTTGATTATCTAATATATGTTGATGATGTTAGCTTTTGCTAATTCTTGTTGATTGTTCGCCACATATATAACTTGTTGCTAATTATTTATCCTCAGGTCACTAATATATTCATATTGATATGCAAATAAAAACATTACAAACTTGTATTTATCTTATTTCTTAAAACTTCTGAGGAGTATCAAAAATTTGCAGGCGTTTGTTCAAGATAATGCGTTGTATTATAGCCAAATTAATCTCCTTACTTATCTACCTCACATTACTTAATATATCAGAACCTCTAAGTTTTATTTCAGTAAATAGTATAAATGGACCCTGAAATTCAAGATTCATTTATTATAGGTCTTAAAAGTTTTCAATTTCTTCCCAAATTAAATTTTTAATTTGGAGGAAAGGAGAAAAAAATCTAAAATTGAGTTGAGAACTCTTGTGAACATTTTCTTAGTATTGAGGTTGAATCGAATTAAGTTTTAATCGCTATTCCCAATTTGTTCACGAAGTTTTATATTATCGAATAACAAGTCCTCATCAATCAAAATTAAATCTATGATAATTTTTGTCGTCACATTTTTTCCAATATTTATGCAAGAAGATCTTAATAAATTCGGCTATTTATTTCCTGCCTTTACAGGTATTCATATGCAAAATGTAACAAAATGAAAATAGAAGTCACTTTTCTCGAATGTCTGAAAGTTTTACAAACAGAAAAATTACATGCTTTTTCCGTTTGCCTTGCTGGGCTATAGAAAAGGATAAAGTTCCTTTTTATTGCCAACTCCATATCTCACCAAATATTTTTAGTGATATCATTCTTATCACAACTACCTTGTTTTTAATGTATAAAACAATGCGTCAGCCTTTTTATTTACCATTATATCTGTTAAACATTTTAGCTCTCAAACATATATTCGCATATAGTATGTATTTTACTCATTTTTCCATCTCTCTATCAAACCTCTACTGTCAAGCGCTTCCACTACAACTATTAAATTCAATTTATTCATTTCGTTCGTTAAAGTGTCGGTGTTTCTTTATTAAACATAATAATTTCTTTAGTAGATTTGTATAAATTGATTCACGTACAGCTTGGTAGTATATAGTTCGAAATCATCCAATGTGTTAAACATCAATAAATAAGGACGTTATGCGTAGGAAGCTGTCGCCAGAACCCACACTCGGTAGTATAAATGAATTAATATTTCTACACCTTTATATTTAAGTTCTCTCAATAGAGTTGTCTTTCTTGAAGATAGCTCCTCCTACCAAATTTAGAAATATTATTACTAGTCACATGAAGTAATAAACTAGTATTTCCAATGGTTAAACTCAAAAGTAAGAAAAGGAAATAGTTTGCCTACAAATTTAAAAGGTTGATAGCAGTAAAACTTTCTCTTAGCCTGACACCTACATGAAGCTCCTCTTAAGTGTCCCAGGCTCTCTTATGTGATGCAATTTTAGTATCTCCTTCGAAAGATGAAGGAGTCAAGAATGGATATTGGGGTATATGAGGCAAAAAACAATAAAATATGGACAAATTTAGTTTGATAGTTGATAGATAGATCCAAAAATTCAAGTTTATTAATAAGCTGTAAATGATTAGATATTTAAATTCACCAACCTAAAACAAAGAATAATACACACCTGAAAACAAAAGGGATTTAAAAGAAAACAATCTCACTAAGTTATATCGATTACTGCCTGTTAAGTAATTTACGCTAATGAAAAAGTAAAGCTAGTTATTTCGGCAAACTTTCACATAAGGCAACGCGAGAGGTAAGATTCTCGTTCAGAGTTCAGTTAATATTACACTGAAAATCGCCAAATTAATATAATAGGAGAGTTTGTTAGAACACTTATGACACTGGGACTGTTTTAACTAAAGAACATAAAAAAATAACGTTACCCATGTAGAATGACAATATAGGGCGTACTTCAATACCAAAGATGTTGACTAAATTAAAATTTCAACCGACATTAATGCCAATAAACAGAATTAATCAAAGTTTTCACCTTAAAAGCCATATGGAATAAAATATTTAACTAAACATAAACATAATAATTTGCATTGAGAAATTGTTGAGTAAATGCCACAAGCAAAATAAACTTAACATTTATCTATTCTTCTAATCGTACTGAATGACTTTGAAACGCAATGCCGAGTGATACACATTGGCCACAAATATCCGAAAGCAGAATATAAACTTTTTGAGAAAGTTATAACTGAAACACTCAACAAAACGAATCTCGGATATATGTGTCAAATAATCTCAATTTTACACAGCATTGTGTTGTTAGAGAAGAGGTACCTGTACCGGTAAAGATAAGAGATTATATTAAGCGACAGATAGGATACGAAAGCGAAACTCTAATCATTAACTTATACAATTTCCTAGTTTGACCACAAGTAGAATACTGTGCACAAATTTAATCACTCTACCTCAAGAAAATATTGAAAGATTAGAAAAAGTAGAATCTAATATTCAAAAAATGCGACCTTTTTTAAGAAAGAACAGATATGAAACACGTCTGGAAAAGTTCAACCTCTTTAGATTAGAAACAAGACGCATACAAAGTCAACTAAGTGAGGTATAGAAAATCTTAACAGTAATTGAAACTGACGACTTCTCCTTCTGGTTCGAATTCAATAGAAACATTACACGGAATAACACTATGAAACTCGTTCCGAAACGTACTAACTTAGTGTATGTGGCAACTTTCTCACATTTTATATTGTCAATGTAATGATTCAAATCCCACGGTCAACCCATTTAAAAAAAGATTAGATATAGTTATAAGAAATATTAACTATTAAAAATAATAATTGTTTCTAGTTATAAAAGTAGTCTTATGCTTAATGTTTTGATTAATATAGATATAGGTTGATCTTTTTTATAGAACTTTGACTGTGTTCTTTCATTCCAAAAACCAGGTATTTTTTTCCGGTTTCCCGTGCACAATGACTCTGTTTAGAGATGTGGGTATGTAGAGCCTTCAACTTTACTTCATGCTTTCTCTCAAACTAAAAGTTATGGTGTTCAAAATCAGCACCTTCTCCGTTTAGACAATTGTATTTTGAGGTAATAATATTTCTGTAACTACTCGTAACTCTATATCATTTTGCAACTCTCTAAATTCCAGTCTATCTTCTTATCTCTTTTACACTCTTTCTCTCTCTTTTCATTTGTACATATCAGGTGAGCCAATTAAGAAAGTAGATGATTTAAGTCTTCTTGGAGTTATTCTTGACTCCAAGGCATGAGTAACCTTTGAGAAGAACATTCATTTCTTGTCCTCCTCAATTTCACAGAAGACTGGATTACCTTGTAAGTGTTACAGAACTTTTGTTTGTAACTCTACAGTTATTAAGTCTTTTTATGTCTTCATTCTGCCTGATTTTGATTGGATGTCTCATGCTAAGTACCATCTTAAGTTGTTGGACAGAGCGTTTAATCAATTAAGTTTATATCACCAGCTCTGTCCATTGATTTAGATCATCGCCGTCTGATTGGTGCCCATAGTATTGTTTTAAGTTATTTAGTAGAATTTAGTATCCGTTACACGCAGCTCTGCCTGATTCTTTTAATCTAATTCGCAGGTCAAGGTTTGCTTTTAATCTTAATGAACTGGCTATGAATTTTAGGAATCTTAGTACGACACACTTTTTATGGTGTTTTATACCATCGGTAATTAAAACGTGGAATGCTTTGCCCAGCGAGATTGTACACTCAAGGGATATTTCTTCATTTAAGTTCCGTGTGAATGCATTCTTGAAACAGTAGTTTTTCTCATCTTCTAATATTTCTTATTCATCCGAGTTTACTATTAAACCTGCAACTCTTTCATAGCTGCTTTAGCCTCTCTTCAGTAACATTTTGGTATTTTGTGTTGAATCAATTCATCAGTTGTTTTTTTTGCCCTGCAGGGAGGCTTGGGCAGCTCCCCAAATAACAATAATAATAATAATTGTGTGCGCAGCAAGGTCTAACTGGTAGACCACGCCCAAGTTATGTATTTTTATTGTGCTTTGAGCAAGAATCCTCAAATCCTCATATATATATATATATATATATATATATATATATATATATATATATATATATATATATATATATATGAAATTAACCCAGAGGAAAATGAAAAGTTTAATCAAAGCAGTTTCGAACTATATTGGAAACCCTATATAAGGCTGTCTTATCCATTTCCATGATATTCCTTGTAAATGAACTTACAAATATAGTTCGAAAGTGTTTGGATTTATCTGTCATTTTTCTGTGGGTTAATCTTCATATTATTGCTTTCTATACGTGACATTTTGGGAGTTTTTCGTATGTATAGTATAAAAATTTAGACTAAGGTTAGTAAACGTTGACTTTCGGAACTCAGAAAATACAAAGTCACCGTTGATTTTTGTTAACATCCAAAACTGATTAACGTTTATTTGTTTCTGATTTCATTGTAAATGAAATGTTAGTTTGATACGAGTTTATAAAGTTTTAAAAAGTTTCAGAATCAGCAGAGTTATGAAATAATGTGAAAGTGTCATCGATGAATCGTAAATAAAAATTAAGTTTAAATTATATGCGACAATCATTTAATAATTAAGTTTTTAATTGGCATATGAAAATATTGGTGAAACAATGAGTATAAAAAATGCAGCAGTATGTTTATAGTAGTTCTTAAATTAAAGTATAATAAAGTATTAGGTAGACATGAAAATAAATATAGACTAAGGAAATTTTCATAGACTTAAACAATGAAGTAAATGACATTAGGAATGATGTAAATAAAGATTTTGGCATTGATGTTATAGTTACTGATATGTCTCATTGGTCTCAACAAGCAAATGTAACAGAAAAATGATGATTGTATTCTCTTTTTCACATTTTCAAAGTTTTTTGACAAAGAACAACATTTTTAAGCAGCCCTCTTTCTTTTTTGTAGTGAAATGGCAAACAATGAAGCAATAGGTTGCATAGATTTTATACATATAACTTTCTTCTCTGTCAATTTGATAAGTCAATAGGTAATTTTAGGGTAAAATGGCAATTTTAGTGCAATCTTGCCTAAGATGGATCAACAAATAATTTTTATCGCCAAATCCTCTGGAATTATTAAGTCAAATTATCTGTTAATTTCAGATTTTCTTAAAAAGCGAAACTTCTATTAATTTACCACTAAGTGGATTTGGCCTGCATTTTCTCCCGTTTATGTCAACCTTCATTCTTGTCATGAAAAAATTAAACTTGATAGCAATTTAATGGTACATAATCATGCGCGTTAGCAACTCTTCCAGTTCGGGTTAATCTCATGGCTGGTGTCAGCAGAAACTAACCGCATAAACTCTATTCTTCTTCTTGTATTCATGAACGCAAACTTATCAAATTGTTTGCCAATTTGCCTTTTTTCTTCTCCCTGTGATGAATTTTTTAACATTTTAGAATTAAACTTCAAATCCCAAAGAAAATTTCCTGTTCTTACTCAGCCTCGACTTAAATATACTTCTTTATCAACTGAATTGTTTCCAACTTTTTATCACAGTTTTTAAAAAGTAAACCATGTTATGGCCAAATAATCCACTTTGAAGATCGTTTACACAAACTGATCCATAAAACATATACTATACTATCCACACAAGCATGCTCTTCTAGGAACTAGATCAAATACATCTAAAAGCGTTGTCATCTTGAACCGCTAAGACTATTTAAAAAAAAAATAGAAACAATTATTTCTGATGTATCAAAATTTCATATTGTTAATAGTCCACCGTTAAACTGATCATTAGCAAAGAGGCTCGAATCAATAGAACTCTTAGGTCACATAAAACCCAGAATTTCATTCCTAAAGTAACATACCGATCTCATTCCCATTCAGGTAGAATCCATATAGATTATAATCAATTTAAAATCTTATCATCCTCAAAATCTAAAGCAGACTTCTCATAATTTTTTCCTATTAATTAAACACAATCAGCCTCAATTAAATTTGGACTCTACTGCCAGATCATTAATTAAGCGTCTAATTTAAAATAAAGAAACACTCTTATTTAATTACCTGCCTTTAATTAATTACCTCCAAAACAGTCAACTAACTAACACTATATTTGTTTCTCTACCATCCAATTTCAGAGAACAAAAACCAAGTAATACTAATTCAAAGCCTTCATATGAACAATATTTTAAATTTCATTCAGGCAGCAAATATATATGTCTGAATTATGCAATATTTGGTTTCGTATTTACCTCTTCTTCGACATCTACCACTACTAATGTTAGTAGAATTTATTTTGTATATTTAATTGCTACATATAGTGACCGATGCCTATTTTCATTAATGCCATTTAGGACAACATTTTACGTACTGTCAGCAAACATTTTTTCATTCATTTAGGTAGCAATTAATAGTACATAATAATGCGCGTTAGCAACTCAGGGCAGAAGTCACCTTAAATTAACCGCATAAACTCCATTCTTCTTCCTGTATGATGTACAAATACGCATTTGCTTCTCAATAATGTTTCTTAATTCTTGAAACTAAAGCACGTAAATTAAAATAAAGTTTTGAACGCTTATGAAGGAAGAACAGTCTAAGCACTATTTCAATAACTTTTTTTCGACATAAAGAGCTTGTGCAATATATAAATACAGATCATAGATGATCTAGACACGCTGTTTAGATTAGTCGATAGGAAAGAGTAGCAGCTTGCTCATTTCTTCTTAAAGGAGGAGCTTCGAGTGCAGAAGCTCCCCCAAAATTAAATGTTTTGATGCCTATCTCCTAATCATTTACCCTTATTCTAAGTTTTAGCAGATCCAGCTGATTTTAGTGGCCTAAAGGCAAAGCAAACTTAAATGGGAATTCTTTTCATATCCTGATTAAACAATCTTCAGAGATTTTTTACTTAAATTTGCCTGTATATACGAAAAATATACAAAAAACAGCCATGCCCTAATTATAATGATTTTTATCAACCTCTCAGTTTATAATTTTTTTTTATTTTTAATATTAAAAGAAATCCATAATCATATATATTTTTTCGGAACTCTTGAGAAGGTCTTTAATAACAGCTTCAAATATAAAAAAAACAATCTTAATTTTATTAGTTTGAAAATATTTCTCCATTATCTAATACATTTTCTCTTAAAGAACTCAAAGTCATTGAATAATAGCCTCTAATTTCAAAAAATTTATTGTTAGTTTTTTGATAAAATTACAGCATAAAAAGTCACAATTGGAATAAGAGAATTATTGTTAAATTCCAATTGTTTCAAAAGATACCTTCCTAAAATTAAATGTCAAGGAAAAAATAAAATCCCGACAGATTACAGAGAAAAAATATATTGTAATGGATTAAAAAATATATATGAAAAAGCAACCGAAGCAATAAAATGGTAAAGGTAAAAAATACTGTTGAAAAACTCAACTGAAACTTTCAATCTTAATCCATTAAAACTCGGTTTCAAGCCGAAAGTTAAGAAACCCAAGGAAAGGGAGATAGTGTTGGCAGAGTGACGACTAATGTAGTTAGATCAATAAATTGACATATTGCAAAGGTTTTATTACAGCAGGAACCAGAGTTTTCCTAGATTTCTCTAGGTATATAATTTTGATGATGGAAATTTTATTTATATAACGAAATTTAAAATATCTAAAGTATTAATGTCTATCGAAGTGACCTTGAACAATTGAAAATCTAAGCAAGAAAACCTTGTTTGTAACATTTTAACTAATTATATTTTAAAAATTTACTTACTCAGTTGAATGTGACTCCGAATTTCAAAAACCGAATCCATAGTAATGACTTAAATTTTAGCCTGAGTTCAAATTTTGTTTTTGTTAAAAGTGTTGCTTAATTAACTCTTCAGAATAGCTTCATGAAATGTTCTTCACTCCTAACCAGTGCTTAGTTGGCAATATTTTTATGATTTTCAGAAGGCGTTTTATACTGTGCCATAGAAAATAATTCTGATAAATTAAAAGTGCAAAGTACAAAGGGAAATGAACCTAAATGATTAAAAAAATGTTTGTTGACAGTAGACAAAATTTTGTCGTAAATGGCATTAATGAAAATAGGCATCGGTTGCTAGATGTGGCTCTCAGTGAACGCTATTGGTATATTGGTGATTGCAATCATTTCTATATTAGCGATTTTACAGCAATTTGTTTTTCATAACTTGAAATTCATGGAAGATACATTATTAAAAATTAGAGTAAAATATTGCTGTGATCCTCTGAATTTACAAAAAGACTAAACAATTAAGTAAATGGCTTCAAAATGACATAAGAATTCCAAAGTTGATTAAAATATGGAATACTCTAAAGAATCAAAATGCCCGTGATGTGTACAAACATCAGAGTCTTAATATTATTACGTTTGCATTACAAAGAGATTTACTCTTATTAATTTTCAGGATTCACAAAGTAAACAAATCATGTGTGGATAAAAGTAGGGCTAAAAGTAACCAAACCTTTTGAATACAGGCAACTTTTCGGTAGTTAGATCATAAGATATTATTCTATGTTTAGATAAATCAGTTGTCAGGCATAAATTGGGTTAGGCCCTTCAATCTAAGTGTTCCAATCTTATCAAAGAATCATTAACTTTAGAATACGTTGAACCTACACTCCTAGGCCAAATGTTCTGAGACCGATTTATTTTTTCCTATAATAGAATTTTACAAGTAATCAAACCTTGAATTTTGTTTAACTTGGTTTGTATTAAAAGTGACATACCAATTTAATGTTGATTGCTAAAATACAATGTTTTTGAGAAATCAAGATCACATGTGTACAAAAGATGATGTCTTAATACTAACGCGGTTATATTACAAAAAGTTCTGGTGGTATTAAAATTTTGGAATCGGAGAGTTTCCTTTTCAAGTTTGCCATAGCAAAGTTAAAAGTCCACATACTTTGGAATACATATTTATTTATATAAATTGAAACATATTATGTATTCTACTTTTAGAAAAATCGCTGGTCTAACTCACTTAAAAATCTTGCCAAACATATCTTAACATTTGAATACGTTCAACCTTGAGTCATGAGCAAAAGTTCTGATGTTACTATTTTTTTCTTAGAAAAAAATAATAGGAATAACTGTTGCATTTTGATTTAATAGGTTGTTTCATAATTTAGTGTTTAAATATACAAAACATTGAGAGCCTAAACCCATATTATTAATAAATACATTCAAATGATGCGTGCAGTCATTATTTACAATGATGACTCTTGTTCTTCAGGGCTGATTTGATTTGTTTTGGCATTTTGTATACCTTATTTATGATTATGTTTTGACTTATATGGCTCGTGTTTTGTACAATAACCATCTATATAATCTCGCAATTAGATGGCTTCTGTTTATCAACAGTCAGCTGGGATATCTCCCACAAATCTTTTATTGAGTTAAAATTTGGCAAAGACATATGCCGAAGACCCAGATTTCTGTTATTTTCAGCCAAGAACTTTCTGTATTGCAAGTGCTCTTTGACAAAGTGCGCCACTATGCCGGAAAAAGTTATCATCTTCAAATTGTCCTAACTGTTGAAAAGAAGTGTTGATAAGGTACGTTTGGCATAATTTTTTGGGCTCCAGTTCCGTGAGATGAGAGCAGTTCCAGAAATGGAGAGTCTTCGGAAGCTTCACCTTCACCACCACACAAGGCTCCTGAAAACGATCCTTTTTTATTTCTCTAAAGAGGAATATTCCCGAAGCTTCCAACAAGCGGAAATGAGATTCATCAGTGGATATCACTTTGTTCAAGACTTCAAAAGTGAAACCGCTCACTAAGTTTTTTTGCTGATATGAGCCTTCTTCGCATCCTTTCGCAAGGTAAAACCTATGTTGCAAAGTCCCCACCTCACCCAATCTCTGACCTGGGACCTTGTCAGGAGGCGATCTTAGCATTTATCCGAAGCTCTTGTCCGTCCAGATGACTTCTTCACACGAGTCTTATTAGTCTTTATAAAGTCATCATTAATCCTATAGATGATTTTCACTGATGTTATAAAATTAGCAATGATTTTCTTGCATTTTAGACCAATTTGGTACAAATCAACAATAGTTGCACGCTTTTCTTGGGAAGAACTATTTCTGGAAACATTATATTACGGGATTTTATTAACACAACACAATTGTGTTTCTTTATTAAATGAGCCTAATGCAATAAGTGGTAATCCTAAAAAAACTAAAAATTAACTTACAAGCTTAAATAGTTAAAGCGACTAACCTTCGAAGTGAGAGAAATATGAAAGCAAATGTTTCACCGAATTGGTTGGAAATGTTTTGTGAGGACTAAAATAACGAACGAAACAAAATAACTCTGACAAGAGAATTGCTCAGATTATTTTCCTGTTTCCCAAACTGAAATACATAACATTTTTGTACTGCGTGATATGGAGCGTAATTGAACCATCGCGTGTGAGGTGGCTGCGAGATTTTTCAGCAGGAAAGATGTTTCCAGTTGTTTTATGGTACACAGAAAGGGGGAAGAAGGGAAGACAATCCGGTTATTTGGGGGCTTATTTTTAGATTTTAGATCAATAGTATACCAGTCCCTTTGCACGAAGGGCAGGAGCTGAGACACGAACTATTGTTCACGTAAGCTTATTACAAATGTAATATAAATAATTCTGTAGTTCTTTGAGTAAAAGTAAATGTGCATAAATTTCCATATTTTCAGTACTTGGGAACCTAATGATGTTTAATATGTGTTTACATGCTACGCAACAGCTTCAAAATTAATAATAAATTAAGTATTTTACTTATTTACTGCCTATATTTTATATAACCAAACAACATTAATGAAGTGCTAAGGAAAAGTGAGGAAGAACCTTGGCTTGAGGCTCCGGGTGAGAGTTATCTCTTTACTAACCTTCGCTTGACCCCACCTCCTAGACGCGAGGTTGGGGGTGGATTTTAAGTATAGAGCATATTCGAGTGCGTGTATTTCGTTGGCAGACTTAGAAAATAGATCAATGGCCTTTTAAGGGGTTTTGGGTCTTAAACAAGAGAAATAAAAATAATCTTTATTATCATACAATTAAATAACAGAATTTACCAATAGTTTATAAACTATGGAAAATTTAATCATTCCGCAAGGAATCAATTTACAATGAAATGCTTTGGCACGAGCTATGTGGAGCACAATATTTACTCGAAGGATTAGGAAGTGAATCTTCCTAGTTGGAAAGCGTCACGCCTTTTCGACGGTAATCGAGAAAACGATATTAGGCTTACTATTTTCCATGACGGGGAAAGGGACCTCGGGTGGTTGTTCGAGGAAGTATCCTTGCATGGTAGGGAGCGAAGCACGTATTTCATAATGAGTCCATAGGTCCTTGACTGCCACATTACTGAACAACTGTTTTCTTGCCTGCGAGTCCTTAGAGTAACAGGAAGTCGCGTATAAAGGAGCGCCTGGTGCCAATGAATCCTTGTGATTACTGGTGTATACCGCATGAGCAGTGCCTGTCTCCAGCTTCAATACTAATATACCCGTTTCCGCGCTAAAGAAATATATAAGGCTTGGCCGGAAGCGATTTTGTTTGCCGTGAGAAGTGGGTCCCACTCTGATCTATGACGCGACAAGTAAAGGCTTAGACGCCCTCTCGCTGATTTGGGTTCCAGGCTCCACCTAGACTCCTCTTGCTTAGTTATCGCCCCGAAGATTTAACAGAAGATGAAGGTTGAAGATTCATTGGTCCTTTAGATAGCTCCTTAGGCTTTCTAGTATGCGTGAATATCCCTCTCTCTCTCTCTCTCCATCTGACTCTCTTCCTTCCTAGTTGATGAATATTTCATCTATATTTAACTATTCAAATTTAAACTGGATGATATAATCCGTATAGAGGTATAGAACGTAGTGTCAAGAAAAGTATAAAAGTTTGTTAGATAGGTTTCAGCTTTTCTATTCAAAATCCTGATTATAGCTTTTTTTCAAAGCATAATTAGTTAACGAGGTGGGAGGGGATAGCGTTACTCTGTTTTATGCTTTTGCTCATGCTACATGTTAGTACCTTGCCAAAATACTACCTACACGGTATAGTCATCAATGTCATTTGAGTTAATACAATTACTTGCAAATCCTTGTGACCCAGAATATTTGAAAAAAAAGTTAGAGTTGAAAATAATATGTGGAAATTGCAACGCAATATAAGTGAAAAGCGAAATTTCTCGTTCAGTGTGATCAGCCGGCCTAATGATGCCTCACGCTGCTAAAATTTTTTTTCTATTTTAGAGCAACCACACCCATAGATCTATTGTCCACCAAAGGACCAGGAGAGATCCCCTACACTAGAAATTGAAATTTCCCAAGAGAGAACCCTAATGAGTTGCAAATATTTTCATGAGCGAGAGAAATTCCGTAAGGAGATGGATCCCCTATAATAATATTATTTCCCCACCTCCTAAGATATTACTTCGGCAGAGAAAGCGAGCCGTTACTCCCCGGCCCTCTCCTCCGACTTCTCAATTTTAGACAAGCCGCAAGGTCTCCGCAAAATTCACATGAAAGCATGACGCTGAAACTGAACGCTACCTCCCTGCCATCTCAATTTTCCCTCCCCCCACTCGGGTCTGGAGATTACTCATCTATTTTGTAGGCTCGCCGGGAAACAGCTTTTATGGGTCCAGTCGCTGGTCGTCCGTCTGACTCGCTGATCTCTGCCTCTGACACTTCCCCGCAAGGACACGCGCGGTTTGTCACGGCCGATAACGAAAGTTCTAGAAGGCCTCTCTCTCCTAGTTTTGGGGAACTCCGGGTATATATGCACCCTCCCAAGGATTACAAACAAATTTAGTTCGACGAAGCTCTCTCCCGAGAAGTGTGAGTGAGGGTCAGGAAGAGAGTCTCGGGAGGCAACGTCAGCCTTTCTCAACCACTTTCGGATCAAGAATTGGAGAAGCCGTCCTCAAAAAATTCTTATGGTGACATCTTGAGGACAAGAGGCTCGCATCTCGCAAATCACAAGTTTCGAGAAAGTAGCCCCACATGCCGCTGGTTTTGGGCTACCCCCGTGAGTAATCGAGGTCACCAAGACCTTCCCTCATATTTGCCCCGCTTTATTCTGGAGGTTCAAAGGAACTAAATCTCTCACTACCCTAAATCTCATATTATAACCATTCAATAACCCTGGTTGTCTACTCAGTATTCAGAACCCAATTCCCTATTATTCTTGTACCTATATATATATCCCTATATATTTTTGCGCCTTTTATTTAGTGTGTGTTAAAATCTATTTTTGTCGTTGTGTTTGGAATATTCCTTGTTCACCTAGCTGCAGTTATCATCTATTCAAATCGCACTCTTAGAACAATAAAAGTTGTCGCCTTGCTTGGCCTACCTTATAGCCTGTGTGCGCCTATCCCCGTACACTTGGCCATACTTCGACATAAAGATATATATATATATATATATATATATATATATATATATATTTATAATTATGCGTCAGGCTTTGGGTCTTCCCCACCTGATTTTGAAGCACTAATTTCTATTAATAGCAGCTGCATTACCAAAAATATCTGAACACCAATATATTAGGACAATTTTCCTTGTGATTAAGGGGTAGCAACCAAATGGAAGCCCATTCTGGTATTGCTTGTAGTCCGTTTTTCTAGTTACTTGAAAGAGGATACTAGCGGTAATACTGACCGCCTTTTTGTGTGTTATGAGTCAGATTCACCCGTTAGTTAGTTAGATTTTGTGAGGTTTCCCGATTTTTACTATGAATTTGTAATGATTTTTTCGTTAGTAAAACTTATATTTGTTTTGGGATAAAGCTTGAATAGCTCTGGTAGCTTTTTTGTGTGCAAGGGCGGGAAGTAGCGTATTCGGGATGTCTTCATTCGATTGCTTTCATAAGCAAGGGTAGCTTCTAGGCTTATCTGGAAAAGATTTAACCGCCAACGCCTAGGAAGAGGAACGTAACGAACGTGGGGAAAGAAAAGCACAGAGAGAAGCAGGAGTCGAAGAAAGAAAAGCTATAGAGAAGCAGAAGAGGTTGAAATAATTAGGCAGCATGAGAGAGAGATAAGCCGTGACCAAGTCAAGATAAACTCCGTATGATCTCGAAATAAACAGGCTAAAGTGCCCTCACTAAAACTCCTCGCATACAAGAATGGTAAAGATTTTTGCTCTTATTTAACTCAATTCGAGAAGATCATCGAAGTCAACAATTGTGACTTAAAATCAGATGGTGTCGCCTGTTTACTTCCACTCGTGAATCCTCGTGTTCGAGGCATATTCACTTTGCTTCCTTTAGAGGCCACCCTTGCTTATTCAACCCTAAAGGCAGAACATCTTTCTGCTATTAACATGAATCCAGAATTTTATAGGGTTAGATTCCGCTCAACGCGAATACAGCCAAGCCAAACATACAGCCAATTTGGATTCACGCTTCAGCGTAACTTACAATTCTAGCTGGATTCTGACCAAGTATCAAATGATTATGAGACACTAATTGACTTCATTCTAAACGATCAAGTGATGTCAACCCTTCCTCATGAACTAAGGGCCTTCATAGCGGACAGAAGAGCGTCCACTTTCAAGGAGTGTGTGAAAGAAGCCGACCTTCACGCTTCCAGTCACGACCTGTACCCCAAGGAGATCAAGAAGAACCATCTCCCCGGGAGCTTCCAAAGAAGGTAAAGCTCCCGTTATTCCCCGCCACGCATAGCAACTACCCTGGTGGACCAATGGTTGAATGACAGTTCTGTGGCGACGGAGTTTTTTGTCTTTAAGGAAGATAACTGACCAAAGTGATATCAGTTGGCCGCTTCAGTCAGAACACGTTATTGTGTGCGACTTTTGTATACATGGATCACGACATATATATATATATAAAACATTTATTCCGTAAAAAGAGTGAATGAAAAATACAAAATTTCTACTGTGCAGAGAGACAATAGGAAATTTGCGTTTCAAAAATCATAATCAGATTAAAAATTAGGAAATCCACTTTATATGCATTTTACACTCTTTGTTGAATCTCTCAAAAATATTTAAATATAAATAACACTCAATGATTCAGTTTCTTTTTTAAAATTTGTACTATATCAAATAAAAGAAGAAAAAGGAAAAAAAATCAAATAAATGAACAAAAGAATTACGTAAGAAAATTTCGTATTTATCTGTGGAAAAATTTAAATACTTTAGTTAATCTGTTAAAAGTTTAAAAAGATTTATTAAAAGATTTTATTAAAAAGTTAGAGCTTCTATTGTCCTGAATTTTGTTATTCTCTGCATAGATGTTTTGTTTAGTTAGAATTAAATCTATCCCTTTCTATGGTAGGAAAGAGAAATGAATTATTTTGCGCTGATCCATGAATTTACGAAGTTTAGAGCCTTTCACATATCTCCTTTTCTTTATCATTTGATAAATGAGGAATACAGATTGGGAAGACAGTAGGGAAATATTTTAACTTTCTATGTTCTATGTTCGAGGGAATTAGTTTAATAAAGAATCATGTTCAGGATCACAAGTTATATTTATCATTTATGAGATGGTGATTTTTAGGTTCGAAAAGGAAAAGGAAATTTGGTAAAATATTCGAGAAATACTCATCCCAATACTTAAAGTTCACAAGACCAAATTAATTTGTAGAAGTGACAAATTTCAAAACAATAAATCTCTAAAATTTACGTCTGTGATCATAAACACAAGGTCTTTAGTGATAAAATTACTAAAGCCTTTAATTAAGGGAGAAAAACATGGAATTCAGCTCTTTAATGTAGGAAAAATCACTGCTCAAGATAAATGAAAAAAATGAATTCATGTTGAGTAAAGGATACACATTAACTACATATAACTTTCATAGTGATCATCCTATAAAATTACTCTTTTAATATCCCCGTTTGAAGATTAATTATCAATAAAGAGAGAGAGAGAGAGAGAGAGAGAGAGAGAGAGAGAGAGAGAGACAGAGAGAGAGAGACAGAGAGAGACAGAGAGAGAGATATTTGGTTAGCATACGAAAGTTATTTTAGTAAAAGCATTGGTCATCTTTGTATTTCACCTAATGTTATAAATTATTTAAGATAAAATATCAATATAAGATGATATAAGCAAAGTTTTCCTACTGCTTTAGGTTCTAAACGCGATATACTTTTGCTACATTCTTTACGTTTCTATTCCTTTTATTTTGGAGAATACGATAGTTCTAAATGAGTTCATCTCGATGGATCTTTGACCACCAAAAGAAATATTATCATGATCAAACAAGGATGGACTCACGCTAGTGATTTTAATACTAATGTCGTAAGGAAGATTTCATGGGCAAATATGTATATAATCACAATTATTTTCTTCTTAAAGTGATGTGAAACTATAAGACTTTAAAAGATTACAAAAATACTGATTTACTTTAAGCAAAAAAGGTATTGTTCAAATTAATGCAAGGGTAATCAATAGTAAAGGTAGTATAGGGGGGTTATATTATGAAATAACAGGAACAGAAACATTAATTTCTTCAGATTAAGAAACGATAGTATATCAACCTATCTTCTTTAGATCCATATATATATATATATATATATATATATATATATATATATATATATATATATATATATATATATATATATAATAAGTTAAAGCAATAGATTAATAAGATGAATTTAAAAAAACCGCCAAAAGAAAAGGATTTAATTATATGGCATCTCCTAAAACACAGACCAAATTAAATGATTTTATAAACAAGCTTTATTTTACTTATATGATGACGTAATTTCTCAATGCAAATTAAGTTATCCACAACAAATGCCTGGCAAAGGAGATCATGACCGTAATCATATATATGGTCAACCTTGAGAGAGGGAAAACATCGTGGCGTAAAAACCTATGGTTTTTGCAAAGAAACAATGTATTATAATAGAAAAACGAGTTTCTTTTTAAAGCTACCGTAATTGTAAATGGAGTGTATGCACACTGAAGTGAAAAAAAGTGTGGTTGACATCATAAGCAGTACCTTTCGGAACTTTTACTGGAAGATAAAGTGCATTATCCTACATTAAGTATTCTACGTCAGTAGATGGCTAATGGTAAGAAAAAGGTCTTATTATAATAGCGACATATGAACGACAAAATCTGTTTTTATAAAATGCGAAGCTGGCAAGGCCAATTAGAAATCGTTGCAATCGTCTAGTTGGAATAAAGCCATGGTTATCATGGTAGATAAACACTTGTAATTTTTGTCATCATTCTCGGGTTGTTGGGGTAAGAATCATTGTTTGAGTAGTATAAGTAGTTTGAAAACTAGTAACACCAAGCAGACGTCTGTTTGTTGAGGGAGGTGACGTTTCTACATGTAATCGAATGCGATAAACATATTCCATCGATGTACTTCTCTTTATATTATACATCACAAATTCAAAGAAGCTTTCCTTAACATGGAAGATGATCTAGATGTTACTTATTAGAGAACCACTCGCACTCTCCATGATTGAACTTCGCAAAGTCAATTTAGAAGCGCGCTTGCTCTCGGATTTATAATAGAATTCTGATTACAGCGGTAAATCTCAGAATATTAGGATTTAATCATATTGCTTTAAGCACAGCTGAATCCCTTGCTTATAGTACCTAAGTAGATTTTTCCCTACATAGCTTAATTACTTCTAAAAAGTTCAAGGATTATAAAAAATAACCAGGCTTTTCAAAATAAATCTCATATAAAGTTATTTTACTTTGTCGGATTAATCGGTTCTAATCATTATTGATCCGAGGAAGACTTATAATTTTCGGGGCAATTCCATCCATCGTTATTATTATTCTTGCAATATTTAGGGATGTCCATTTTTTCTGAAATTCATCTATATAGCTTCTAAATTGTATAATAGAACCTTAAATTCACTTTTATTGCTAATATGACTAGTTTTATTAGATTTATTAATAATTATCTATGAACAAATTTTAGAACTTAATAAAATTCGAATTTGTTAATATTTTAAAAACATGTAGACGAAAGAATATTTTTCCCCTTAGTACATGATAATAAAATGTTGGGGCTAAGAAAAAGGAAATTTAGGTTCATTTTATACGCTTATTGTAATTTGTCTTGACTGGCAAATATAATTTCAAAGAATGAACCTCGTCTATACTATAATATAGCATATAATATTATTTAAAAACTAGAAGTTTACATTGATCTTATATGTATTTGTTTTAACAAAATACTTCTATAATGTTTTAAGAATCGTATATAAACTTTTCATCCTATTATCCTACAAACCTTTTAGACAAAGGAAATACATGCATTTATCTATTACTTGATTAAATTCTAAAATAGTAAAAAACTCACTTTTGGGGGTAATTTTATTAAAACAATGAACTTTCAAATATTATTTATTCATTCCACGTATAGTGAAATTATTTTTTTTTAATGTTGAATAAGGGCTTATCGCTCATTCATAGTTGAATGTCTAAATTGTGAAAAGTATGCTTATTTACTCATACACTATATAATGGCCAGGGCGGGTTTTACAACGAACTACTGTACTAATGCGGTATAGCATGGAAACCATAAACTTGTGGCATTATCAAGATGTCGGTAGCCCCCGGTTTTTCGGATCGTTAGTATTTTTGAATTAGGTGTGTAGAGCTGGCTGGCCTTTTAAGTCAGAAAACCATGTCATAGTAGGTTTGGCTTTGTTAGGTGTGATAAGTCCGGCTTGAAAATGAACTCGGCATTGTCAAATACTTTGGATTTTATGCCTCTTCAATCTTAGTCAAAAATCTTGGAACTTGAGCCTTAACTAAATTTTATAAATTACTATCACATCTAATAAAGGCTCTGAACCAAAGAGCAAAATTCCGGTTTTTATACATTTATCTTCTTCAAGACGATTGTACCTTATCTCGGCTTTAGTATTGACTTGATTTTAAGAAATCGGCGATTGCACCCACTCTCCGGCTTGTGCATCGTCGCTATGGGTGCACTGAAGCCAGCCTGTTTCTACTCTGGGAAACTGTCCCAAATTGTTCAATCCACTTTCCTTGAAACTTTTCTCATACCTGCGGTCATCAATGCTGGGCATGCAACTTTTACTCCTATACTTTCCACTTCCACACTGTAAACATTAAGCTTTTTCAACATTGAACTACTGTATCTTGTACACTTTCTAGTTCTTGCCGATGATGGTTTTCTGGACGAAGAATAAAGTCACAACTTCCTTACATGAAGGTGGTTGCGTTTCGCGAATAGACTAAGAGATACAAGTTAATTATAATTTTTGATAGTGTATAATTTGATATACTGGACTTATGATTATTATGAGTTTTAAGGCAATATCATCGCCACTAAAAAATTAAAAAGCCAGAAAATATAGCATTCAAAAGAATATTTTTAAGTAAATTTTGAAAACAAATCAACTTTTTTACGATATTCTAATTTTTGCATGTATATATTTCGTATTTGTGGAATAATTATTATTAGTTATTGTATGCAAAGAGAGAGAGGGATAGAAAGTGGGATGGGTAAAGAGGTTTATTGAAAGAGAGAGAGGAGCAGTAGACAGGAGGATAAGAGAGAGAGAGAAGAGCAGTGGACAGGAGGAATAGAGAGAGAGATAGAATAAGAAAAGAGGTTTAAAGGAGAGGAGAAGAGGTAGGGAGTGAGACGGAAAGACGGATACATGAGTAGAGGTATAGAGTGAGTCGCGTGTGTCCTTATGAGCATGAGAGTAAAAAGAAATGTGAATATAAGGATGAAACGTATGCAAACAAAAATGAATAAAGTGATAGGTACAGAGTAAGAGGTGTTGAGGATAAAATATAGATTAAGAGACGAGTAAGAATAATTAATGGTAAAATGCTTTGAAATTGTGGTGGAGAGCAAAAAGAAAAATGACATGGAGATGGCTAAGTTTTTCAACGCGGATAAATGAATAAAAGGTTACGAGAAAATAATAAACGAGTGACTAACGATTTTGTGAGACCATCGAAGGAAACATTTGGACTGAAGTCGCATGAGGTGAAAATAAGAGCAGCACTAATTCGGGAAATAGGTACAAACGCTAAGCAAAAATTAAGAGAATAACTGTAGCAATACAAAATAATATAATTGGTTGGCCCTCGTGGCCAATTAAGTAATTAGATATCTTTGGCTACTAGTAGTTTAGTAATATCTTCAACTAGTGTCAGAAGCCGATAAGTGTGCAAAAGGTTAATATTGCCTGAAAATTCTGCGAAATGGAAGCCAGCTTGGGTATCTGATATAATGGCTCTAATGATAAAAGGTGAAGATGCTTTTTAATAAATGCGTCTGATGGTTTTGTTTTAATGCCTTTGGAATTGGATGTTTGGTGTGGAAGATAGCTTAGATAATACAGTTGTATTATGATGAAGGGGAAGTGTGAGAACAAGAACTGCAGTGAAATATTTTTATTAAATGTTGTAGTTACATATGTGTATTGTAAAATTGCGATTTGGCGTCTAAGAAGGATATATAATGTATATATAAGTTAAGCAGGAAGTATCTTTAGTGCAGTTGGTAGAAATGTATATAGGGATAGATTATTGCAGATTCTATGAAGGTATAGTATGAGTGTCAAAACGAAATTATGAAGATTATCTTGAAGTTAAGCCGTGAATTCGGGTAAAAATAATTATTTATTGGTGGAATAAAGAGAGAATAATAAATCAAAGTAACAGACATATGAGGGAGATTTTTGATGAATAGTGAGGGAGAGATTCTATTTTTATTATTATTCTTCAGCGGGAACTTAATAATATATTAACATCAGGTCCATCATTTTCTCACCATAAAAATTGAATATTTTTTTAGATTTTCAGCAAAGAGCAAAAGACGCATATTAAAGTAATCCTTTAAGTTTTAAGATTCGATTAATATTTTAAAAAAACCGAAGATTCTTCTTTTCGATGTGGACAATATAAATTTTAGATTATATTCGTTTTAAGATATTACGATTTTTAATTTTTCAAAGAGATAAACGTTTTTAAATCTTCAAATGATTTTCACCTTCCGGAATTTAATAATAACGTAGTTATTCATTTGGCGAAAATATATTAATATTTTACTAAATTTGAATCTTTCCGCAGCATTTGAATTTTTCCTTGAACTATTTTCCTACATTTAACCTTACTCCTTAACGAATACCATGCTGTTATATTTGCAGATGATACACAAGTGCATGTTGTGACTGATTAGTAAATACCATGCTTCTTTATATTTCAGAACTAGGCGCATGAGTCCGTATTCTTTTTAATTATTAGAGTGGCATGCTTTGGTTGCTAAAAGTCACAATACAAAATGATACGTGAAGACTATGAGGATGATATTCAGGTCTTAGAAATATATAGGGGTCATTATATTACCTCATTTACTTAGGCCAAAGGAACATAAATGTTATTTTTAAGTACCAGACTACAATTTATTGCATCCTTGTTAAAAATTCCCCCTTCCCCTCCGACCTGGCATTGTTTATTCGATAGGCTGCAACAACTGCCAAAAATGTTACTATGGATAAACCGGGAAAGAACTAGATGTCCGGGTTAAGCAATATAAACCCAATGTAAGTAAGCACAGTGAACAATCTGCGCTTTTTCTACATATGTACAATCTTAACCATTGCATTAACCGGAACAGTGCCAAACCAGTTATAAAATGCAGCAATTATATTTAGAGAAATATATTAGTATGTATCTCCATTAACACGTTCCCAAATTTCAACTTTAGCCCTTGTTGCTTTATGCTAGACCACAACATCACTATGTACATGCATAAAGATTCAAATAACGTTGTTTTAGGATTTTGTACCCCCTAATTAAGGTTCAAAGGTGATAGTCTAATCCGCCCTTCCTCTTTTTAATGCAATGTACTTCCAGCCTTCTGTTCATTCCTTGAAAAGGTCTCTAAGAATAAAGACGAAAGCGCAAGGAATCGGTTTTCACTTTTCCTTTGTGAGTGTATATGTATAACTTTGACTCACGTGCACTTTTTTCTTTATATATATATATATATATGTGTGGTCTGGAAGAGAGGCTTGGTGTGATATAGAATTCTGTTGTGATGTCCCTTGAACAAATGTGGTGATTAGAACCACGAATATTTTAAATTATGATTTTGGCCCATCAAAAATTCCAGACTTCATTTTATGATAACATAATAGGAAATATTCTACAGTGACCCTCCACTTGAAAGAGCATTCGCAAATTATTTTATCAGCCCTAGTTTAATATGAAGGGGTTGGAAGATGATTTTCTCTCGGTCAACAAGTGGTTGGTGTATAATATTCTTTTTCCCAACTATCAAACTTTCTCTAACTGGCCAGTTTCTGTTCCTAATGTTACTCCTTGGCTCCGCTGTCTCATAAAAACCGGAAACACAGATATTTTATATAGCTTCCTTATTGGCCAAGTAATAAATTTACCATTTTAAGATCCACACATATGATTCATTTGTGTTGATCATATTTGAGTAAATCTTATACAGTTATTATGCGTTCATGCTTCTCTTTTAAATGCACACAGCGCCCAATCTCACCGAACAAGATTCCTTTATGGACTAACATACATTTTATCCTTCTTTGAACTCTCTATAAAAGGTCAACATTGACTTGGATCATACTCTGAAACAGACATCGCGTTTAACAGCCCCGCCACTTCTCAACACTACATAAAACCATTTTAGTTTTAAAAAATGCCAAGAATTCTCTCTCTGGGTTCCGATAAAAGTTACATTTGTTTTTTCCTGCAACAAATTCTTGTTTTTAAATTTAGAAACTAAAACTTCTGCTAACTCTTTTAACAGGCCCAGGTTTAAAACTAAATTATTCGTTCTAATTGGCTGAAGTTTCCACCTTCGTAAGGTCTCTGTAAGTATGTACAGTGTCTAGATCACTCTCAAGTTCATTGCTTACATCAAAACACGTATATCGTCCAGTAAAGGAAGTTCCTTGAATATCGCTCCTGGCATTTCATCTAAATAAAGCACTGGAAGAAATGCTGAATCAAGATTTGGGTAACTTATTTTATTTTCCGAGTTTTCTTGCTATAAGCAGAAGTATGTGTGAGACAAAAGTAGCAATCATTTAAATGATTTTTTGGCTCTCGCTACCCCATAAGAATGCCAAATCCTAGTTGTTTTCTTGTGCCCTTTGTCTATTTATTGCTTTAAATTATCGACTGATGGTTTAAAACATTGTCCTGGGCCTGCGGTTTATCTTGACCACCTAAGTTAGTCTTAAATTAAGCCAGTTTTGCCCTCTTTACTAAAATAGTAATGTTCATTGTTTGAGTTGTTGCAGTAAAACAACCACAAATATAGCAAAACGAGTCAGAGGAATTCAAACATTTCCTTCGTAATGAGGCCATACTACTAAATGTTATTTTATAAAACAAATCTGAAGGAACAAAAAATTATATTATAGACAATTGCTTTATATATCTAGATGTGCATAAAGAGAAGTATAAATACGTAGATAAAACAAAATAAGAAGAAGACCAAACGCCTCCAATTCCGTTCTTGGTTGTAAGATAGCCTGCTACAATGAGTGGGACTAATATTGACCAGTCTATAAATAAAAGGATTGACGTAAGAGAGCAAATCTATTACCATTTCTAAACTCAGTGACCCTAAATGGCCTAAGAACAGGTCTGAAACGGAAGTCAGCCGAAAAAAGTTAAAATTTATTGACCAGTGTTATATTAATTTTCTATCATTATTTTTTATCATGTATTATAATAATTTTATTATTTTTTTCATTAATTATTTAAAATAAAAAGTTAACTACGTGGGAAATTAGGCCAACAATTTGAAAATACAGGTTGTTAAGAGATTGGAGAGCAATGAGAAGGGAAAAGAACTTGTGTAGCTAAGGAAAAGAACAGGTTGCTGTCCTGTCCAAGCACAAACCCAGTTCCAACAATCTGTCGAATATCGACAATGGAACTAGATCCTCCTGTAGGAATAACTAACTGAAAAAACTCAACTATACGAATATTAGCAATATTTAATTGAAATTAACGGCATTAATTATTTACTTTTCCCCATCGTCCATCTCTTATCAATTCGTCTCCACTAAAATATATCCGGAATATTAATAGTATACATGGTAGCCATGCAAAAATGTTACTCACCACAATATCACAACGACAAAAAACAGTTCGTTAATGAAAACAGAGGATGTTCTTTTAGAGGATTGTCCGCAACGCGTCCTTTACTTGTTATTTGTATTTTGGGGTAGATCAAGTGAAGAAAATGTAATTGAGACATCAAAAAATTATTCAAATCTTTGCCGACATATTCAACCTGACTTGAAAGAATAGCCAATTTTCCTAGATCATTTTTATTTTAATAAAATTAAGGCAAAAGGTAGATCATTTGGTCAGAGAAAAATTTTATTATTATTTGATTTAAACATTCAACTATGAATGAGCGATAAGAGACTCCCTAGCGAGGGAAAGCGTGGCAAAATGTGCCTCTGCAGTAAATGAGAGAGTGGTAGACCCGGATTTGGAACATAATCAACCGTGAAATAATATTTGAGTAAATTAAATGTCATCGGCTTCGATCATGTAACTAGGCCGCTTTAACTGAAGAAATCGCCTGCATGATAAAGTCATTTGAATAAAAATTCCTTTGGAAAAATAACGCAAAGAAGAAACACAAATTTTCTTCAGATAAAAAATGCTACAATTATTTAAAGAACAGCTTTAAAGTAGTTTAGAATTGTCACTAAATAATAAGTTCAAGAGTTCGACTTTAAAATTGTGATTTCGAAAACATTTAAATAGTTAAAGGTTATTTATTAGTAATATTTCCTAGTAAAATATTTAAAAGCGAGCAATCGTCAAAGCGGCAAACAATGTGCCTATGGCAAGTTGTTGAATCTCTAGATTTCTTTCTCTATTTTTTGATGGATGACAAGTGCAAATTTTTACCACATCAAATTGTTACAGTGATGACTCTGTTTTGTTTTTTTTATAATACATATAATTTTCAGATAGGGGCATCAAATACTTGATTGAAATATTTATTAAATTTCGATGGTGTTTAGGGCTTTTGGTTAGACGCTTTAAGCAATTTTGTGCATAATCACGCTATGGAAGTTAAATTTGGACTTCTGCTCATCCCTTCTAGTCTACCAACGTCATTGGCCTGTAAATGGTGGTGTAAATCATTTATAAACTTAGTAACTACCTCAAATAATAAATTGAATGTAGAATCGTTAAAGCAAAATCATACAAATTAATAGCACATAATTATGCAAGTCCTGACACTTAAATTTTTCTATAGATGTTTTGCCTCAGGAGCAAAAAAGTTAAATTAAATTTCAGTTATATGGATACCTGTAAAGGCTATCGCGGAACCCGGTTCAGAAGGCCCAAATAAAACACAGACAAGAAATTTATAGAAGAACAGGGATCTAAAGACGTTTCAGAAATTGACCACAATTTATCAGGATGGTGCTAAATTACGAGGTATCCGTAAGGGGTTAAATAAATACACACATAAAAGTATTTACAGTATTATTTGCATAAAAATCAAAATGAAATAAATCAACTGCTAACAAATTATACAGGGGTACATCAAATAATAAAAAAACTCACAAATGCTTATCACCATCTAACGACCACAAGTCATTCTAACCAAATAGATATTCGCGCATACAAAATTGGGTTATATGAATAATTTGTTTAAAGTCGAGACGACACGCACCGTTGAATATGAAATAGGCTTTGCTACTCTAGCGAAAGGTGTTCTTGGAATAACCTCCCTGTTTTACGTCCCTGACCCAAAGGCCCAAAGTTGCATAAATAAAAGTTAATTAATTTAAAAGGGTCGTAAGAAGAAAAAATAATCCAAAATACCTAATAACAAGGCAGTGAAGCAATAACTTACGTCGAAAACCCAGGCGAAAGAGCCAATCTCGGGAGAGGTTTGAGGTGTGAGAGCTTGCTCCATCTAGCCTGAACTAAAATTTCCTCATAAAAGACAGGAAAAGGGTCTGAAGCCTCTTTTGAAGATTTAGAGGACCTCAACATAACGTTCCTTGGTGACTGTCACTGTCGCACCAGATTCATCTAAAATGAATGGTCTGATGATGCCTCTGGCTAAGATTCCAGTCCATACGGTCCATTTAGGGGATTGTAGGGGCTTAGTAGCTATTTGAACACAAATAGATCTTAATCGGAGCTCCTTCGATTTTACCTTTCCTTTAAGATGGAAGTGAGCTTCAGCTGAGGCCCAAAGGAGGAAATGAAGGTTGTGGTCTCCTTCCTAAATCTTCTTAAGTATCTTGACTGCCATAGCCTTTCTTAGCTCCTTATCTGAGTCTGTAAGGGTCTGCTTCGTATGTATTCCTTATGGGAAGGCCTTTACATCCATTACTAGCACTCTCCTACAAGTCCCACTGGATATACCGAGGGACTGACTTCGCCTTCGCTTGTCCACAGAGCGTTTTGGATTTTTCTGATCCGGCTCACTAACGCTTTTGACCAGCTCAGCTGTACGCTTCCTGGAGCATCCTGAATTGCTTGGACGGTTGTCACTAGCTGCATTGAAGTTCAACCACTGTTCTCGAAGTGCTCCATTCAAACTGATGACCGAAAGTGTCCTGCACTTTCTTTGCTGGAGCTCCCATTGATATCTATTTGTGTTCACAGGCGTTGCTTGTGTCATGTCCTACAAAGTAAGGGTGATTAGTGAATGAATGAAGAATATATCGCAAAAAGTGTGTGCAGGCCCGTTTTAGTGGGTCACCCTGTATAACTCATTAGATTATTTTAATTTTTGTGGTTCGAATCTCTCTCTAATTAGAAATGTGGACCAAACTATTATTTATTTTATTGCTTTCTTCTGCATCGAATCAATAATGTGGTTACAACCAGCAGGAGATATCTTAATAAATTTTAGTCATGAATCTGTAGTTGATTCTTCAAAGATCCGATTGAACATAGACTGGGTGGCATGCTGTTTCAGCTACCTAAGAAATAAAATATATAAAAAACAACTATATTTCTAAATGAATCTCTGCGAACGTCTCAAGTCAATAAGAAAGAAATATCTACGTGAATTTACGTGTTACTAGACTGTAACCATAGCAGTTTTTAAACGTAGTAGTGAAAATAAACTGAAATACAAGCAGTTTTTTCCATCACTTGGCACATAATTAGACTCCTATGGACAAAAATTAAAATTACCCTCGATTCGTCAATGTAAATACATACTACTACGGACATTTTCATGTTTTGACCATACAAGATAGGATTCTTTTGCTGTAAACTGATAAAGAAATTCCTTTTCATAAAATGGCCACCAGATTCAAACTATTTAGATACAACACGATCTAGTATCTATCATACCTTATTTACGGGCAATCTTCACCAAATTGCCTTCCAGTGGTTCGCTTTGCATTTATGATCTTGTATTCATTCTATTCATGTGTCATTTTATGTCTTCTGGCCTGAAAATACATTTTTTTATGTTCTGTGATAATTGTTCATTATCGTCGTTCTCTTTTTTATCTATCATCTTCCTCTTGGTAATGATATGGCGTTTTTAGTATATCCTATTCTTTCTATGTTGATGATTTGAAAATATATCTATAGTTATCCTTAGCCTCATTGACTGAGTAAGTTGCAGAATTGCTCAAGGACACCCTTCTTGAATTCAATACGAGAAAATTAATAAAAAATAGCAAAAATACATCATCTGCAAAGAAGATCTAGCTTAACTCTTCTTTGGAACTATTTATAATTTCCATTTTTTATTTTTACGAGTCATATCTTCCATTTATTATATTCTTTATGGAAAATCAGGGGAAATGCGTAAGAAATTATATACATTAGGATTTGTAACACTTGCAGTTTTAAAAGAAAATTATTGATTCCTCGTTACGTATCTATCAGTGGTCTTCAAGCGTATCAGCGACTGGGATCAATTCATGATCAGCTTGTTTCTTAAACCAGCCTTTCCTATCAGGCTGTTTAGTAGGGATCTAGTATTGTTTGCCTTTTAGATTCTACAGGCAACTGGCTGCTTTTCGGTCAGCCACAACAAGAGGTGGAAAGGTACTCCTATAGCATTATCTCATGTCCACCAACAACATTTCCACTCAAAAGAGATTTCAACATTTTTATCCAATCTCCCTTAAATCCGTAGTTATTGAGCTATACAGGGAATATATTTGCTTTTTTACTCCCTATTTTATTCCTTGCTTCTCTGCTTTGTGATTTGCAGGTTCAGAAATTGTCTTCTATTTCATTATATAAATATTAAGTGAGTGACTTGAACAAAGTTGAATCATATTGTTGTCAATTTTCTCTTTATCTGTCTTTAATTTAATCAGGCTTTGGAACCCACATGTTCTGAGTTTTCTATTTCAGGATTTAAAAATTTTTTTACGGGCTTTGTGGGTTTTTTCCTAATTTTAAGCATAAGAACAACAAGAATGTATCTCGCAGAAGGTTTGTAATAAGACCATTATATAGAATATGAAGAAGCTAGAATTAGTATACATAATGCAAAAATATATAGCCACAAATCTTAATTCTGGAATTGCGATCAGAGACGTGAAGTGCGAGTGTTGTAGTCGGCATTATCAAGAAGAAGCTGGGAGAAACTATTTTTAGCACCCGACCTTTGCTTCGAGTATATTTGTGAAGAAGCTTCTCCTACTCACATCTGAATGACACTTCTCTTTTTACAGGTGAGGTGATTGCAGACATTGTTGAATAATGGGATTAATTAGACTTGTGTATCTTTCACTAGTGTCGTCCCTCAGTATCCGTACTTTCAATATAAATATTTCAAGGATTACTACTAATAGATAATTGGGTAATATGGCAATATATCGATTGATTTCGATAATTTATAAAAATATTTGGAGAGAGAAGTACACTAGAAGAAAAAGTGCAAGATAAGGTTTAAGGGAGATTAGTATAAAAAATGCACCTTGGTCATTAAAAAATCAAGCAGGGTTCCAACATGTGTAGTCCTAATTTAAATCCAATTAGAATTTAATAGTTTGCTTAATTTACAGCGATCAAATAGGTTGAAAACGAAATTCTCGCGCAACTATTGTTCATAAGGATTTACAACTAAAGAATATAGCAAAAGAATTATATTGATGTACAATGTAATACCTATTATATCTGAGCACCTTGGAGAGATCATGACTGCCTTTGTTGTAAAATTTAACTGGTTTTCCTGTAAAGAAGTCTCCCACTACAGTTTTCATTTCGTCATTATTTACGAACACCTGGCCATTCACGAATTTCTGCAGTGCCCAGAATAAGTGGTAGTCTGTTTATGCCAGCTCTGGTTATTACTGGGGGTGAGGAAGAACTTCCCAACCAAACTCCTAAAGTTCTTCACTGGTGTCATTTACAAAGTTTACTTGGTTATTATCAAGAAGATACGTGATATCAGTCAATTTTGTTCGTTTCTGCGCCAATGCATCTGTTATATTTTGCAGTTGTTGACGGTATAATTGAGCGTCGAAGGACCAATTTTTTTCCTTCACTTCACAATGAATCCCTCCCTTCACACCCAAACAGACAAACATTTTGTTTCTTTTGATTTCGGTCGTCCTTTGCCTGAATTTGTGCACGTGTACCTTTGTCCGTCAGCTTTTACATTCTATTTTGGAGTATAGACACCATTTCTCATCTTTACTAACCATTTTGTTCAGCCAATCAAAACGACTTTTGTTGGAAAATAGTGTCATTCGGGTATCTCTGCAAAGGTTGCGGTCAAACTCGGTCAGTTACGTTGAATCCATGTGTACAGTTTACCGATTAAACCTAAATAATGCAATATGGATGTAAGGTTGATACTAAACTTTTCAGCTAGCTCCCGTGAAGTCAGATGTGAATCAACTTTCACACAGACTCACAAACGTTCATTGTCAATAAGTAATGATCGGCCAATTCTTGTCTGATCTTGGAGATCGAATTAACCACGTTGAAACAAGATATTGTCTTTTCTAAATGTTAGATTGATAAGACTGCGATTGGGCAGCGTTTAGGCCGGAATTTTAATCATTAAGTAAAAGAGTACGTTGTTGTTTTCTAGAAAGAGTCATTTAATGGGTAATTTTTGAAACTTTATATATCATATGAGGTGTCCGACTGATTAGTGTGTAGTGGCTTTGGTTTTCTTAGGCCTCTCTTAAAAGTACATAGTGACCTAGTTTCCCTATGGTCTAGGAAACTGTTCACTTTCAAGTCTATTTAAAAATAAACTTTAAAGATAAGTTTGAGCAAAATCTTTGTTTAAACTAATAGAACTTATACGGAATAAATTGTGGCATACAAAAAGTTAACAGAGTTCGGAGTTTATAGTAAGTTGTGTTGCATCAAACATAAAGATATTATTATTTAATTAATTATGGCCCTTGTTACACTTACACATTTTGAGAATAGCATTTTGACTTGCGTCTCATATGAAAAATGACATATTATCCCTAGAACATTTTCATGGTAGAGTGGTGAAATTAATCCCTGAGATTAGAAATATATCAATTTAAGATAGACAGAAGGACCTTAATCTGCTGTCTTTGGAAAATCATCATTTCGGATGGACAAAAATCAATAAAATACTAAATGTCTATACAAATATGCCATAAATTATCAGTTAAATAATAGAGTAGCAACTAGAAAATAATGGATTATTTTACATTAATAACAACATCGTTGCCTTATTAAAAGCACCGAAATAACATTGTCGCTTATAATTCAAAGCACCTCTGTCATTATGTTTTCGAAGAGAATCAATAATTTTTCTGTAATCTCACATACATTTACCAGAAAGTTTAAAATTACTCTTCATGATTTAGTTAATTCCAGTATCGGAAACTCAAACTTCATTCTACCAGCACTAAATTACTTCACTCTTTAACCTTTCTAAATTGTTCAAACTTTGCCGCTACTACTTTTCTCTGCCGGAGATATTTCTCTAATGTATTTCTATGATGTCTAATCCGCCTTAGCTCTCTAATCCTTACTAAATCACCTTCAAGGTTCCTACTCTTAAATATAAGATATTAAAGACATAATTACCCTAAATTTCTCTGTCTCTGAACCTCTCCCGGACTCTCCAATCCCTATTAACTTGCTTCGAGTCTTTATTGATTGTTTCTCGTAGTCATCGGCGCTCTACTCTCTTTGTTTCTTTCATGATACTTGATTCTAGAGTAAAGATGTTAATCTGCACAAAATTATTTCATCATTCTACTCATTCTACTTCAGTGTGCCTTGAACACCAATTCCTTCTGTCAAGCCTTTGTTGAGTTGTCCTAAAAAGCCATTAAATTATTCGATCAAAATAATATTAATATTCCTCCTTTCATTTCCTTTTCACACAAATCTGTTTTAGCAGAATTTAGACAGGCCTCTGAAGAAGTTAAGAAAAGAGGAGCTGATAAAAAGATACAACGATCAAAAAGTTCATTCACTTAACGCCCTTAGACATATAAAAAATTCCTATTCAATGAGGCAGCAAGGAATAATTCACACCTACACAATCTTCAACTCGCACAGAGCCATCTTCCTAATACTGACGAAACTAATGAGTCATACACTCAAAATTACATAAACTCAAGTCACTCGAAATCATTAAACAAGGTGTTTGCGCGGTGATGCTAAACACCAACTCACTCAAACAGTCAGTCACCTTGGAAGCGGAACCAATTGGAATCACCTGAATTCGCACAGTCTATCTCATCAACGGTAGAGATTTTCGTATTGCTTTATATTTGATTAATTTATAAGAAAATATATATCAAACTCTCATTAAATTTGTTTTCGCAGGCAGCTTAATGAAAATAATTTAGATGGACCTTTTTTATTAATGAATCTAAACAAAATAAACGCAAAGGGCGATTTGGAAAATATTGCATTTTAAATTATTAATTTAAGAAGTGCGTCGACGAAGGAAGTCCTGAGATAGAGGAAAATATATAAAATTTACAACGTCAGTGAAGCTATAATTATGATGCTGAGTGGATAGGCAACATTTCTTTAGTAAATTTCTTTAGTGATTAAAGAGGCATTGCTCACCAAGCATCTTTTCAGCAAATTGAAACTGTTTATCAATAATTTTATTTAAATGTAATCAAATGTTTTAGTACACCATTTGAAGTTATCTACCTGAGTTAGAGAGAGAAAAAGATGATTCGTCCCCAAAGATGCATGTCGGCACTCATGTCGTAACGTAGTTGATATGTCAATAATCAATTCACTATTATTCCACATGGTCCATAGTTGCAAGATTTTAACGTAATCTTGTTTCGTCGGCTAAGGAGTCCCCTATAGATAAACTATATCCCAATATTTATAAAATTGAGAAATATGTCACAGAGGTACTTCGATATTAAGAGTTGTTAACGAAGTGCCAAACAATAGAAAAGGTCTATAGAATCTAGCGGAAATATTAGGGTAAAAATCTTTTTAAATGTTTATGTCTATTATTTCTTCTAACTTTATCTGTGGCCTTATAACTTTCCAAAGAAAGGCCTCCTTAAATTTGTTTTATTTATGTGACTAAGAATTTGATCAAGAGGTGAGATGAAATCATTAAAATAATTAACTAAATGATTAAATCTCAATTAAACCAACCGCGAAAGTAGCTTTATTGAGTAGCTTGATGTTAGCGTCGTCTCGTTATTGAGGAAATATATTTTTGTACCTTTTGGGGAAAGTGTACACTCGATCAACTCTTAGAATTCACAAGCTTATATTTACGAAGATTGCACTGGGAAACTGACTCATTGGATGGCATAGAAAAAACAAGCATTGAATAAGAATAAATTTATTGCAGTAGCAGTGGATAGCGTTAACTAAAGGATAAGTTTGTATTGGCCGCTTTAAGTTTGCTAAATGGCAGACGGCCTGATCTTGTTTGGTTCTTTTCCAGGTTTAGCAGTTATTCGGTGAAGGAAAGACACTGCTGGCATTTATAAAGCTAACTGAGGAAGAAAGTTGAGCCGAGTGGTTTTCTAACCAGTACGTTCCCGATAGGGAGCTGCTGCATTGATTTCAGCGAAGTCCCACATATGAGGAGCGGTCAATAAGTTTGGTGAATCAGTAGGGCAAAACAGAGGAAGGGGGATGGATGTTGGTGGGGGTGTTAGGAAAAGTTATGACAATTCAGGACCTGCAGCCGCAAGCTCCTGCCTCGTCTATTTAAGAAGCAATAGCTGATCGCAGATCGTCAGTCACAAATTTTTCAACAATGAAGTAGGTTGAGAACCGCGCAGTCATCAAATTTTGGACCAAGGAAGGCAAAAATGTAAAAGAGATCCATTAACGAATAGTTGAAAAGTACACCTACACTGCTTCTTCCTATGCCAACCATTGCATGCTGAAATAGGGAGTTCCGCTATGGTCGTGAATCCCTTGAAGATGACCCCTGTACAGGACGCCCGTTATACGTGACAAACGAGGAAAATGTTGTCCGTGTTAAGAGGATGATCCTCGAAAATCGACGGGTAAAGGTCGAAGAAATCGAGCAAGAACTTGGTATGTCACATGCAAGTGTTTTCAACATCCTCCACGGCAATTTGGCCATGACCAATTTGTCTGCCCGCTGGGTCCCTAGAAACCTCACGCCCCATGATCGACTTAAACGTCGTCAAAGTCAACAAGGCCAGAGTTGCACAAGCTGCCCTGAGCGAGTGCGGATTCGAGGAGCTCAATTATCACCCCTACAGTCCGGACCTGGCCCCTAGCGACTACATTTTATTCCGCCAGCTCAAGGCTGCACTGCGTGGACGCCAGTTTGGGGACGATGAAGATGTCCAGCTCGCCGTCCAGGAGTGGATTAAACAGCAGCCGGGAGTTTTCTGGTTGTCGGGAATTCGAAGCCTCGCGGACAAGTGGCGCAAGTGCATTGAAGTTGAGGGTAGTTATATTGAAGAATAATAAAACACTTTTCCTCATATCTCGTTTCATTATATCTGAATTGCAAAACTTATTGAACACCCCTCGTACTGTTGAATACTTGAACGGGCAATCTTCTTCAGCCAGCCTTTGTGCTGTATTTGCGTGCCATCTGATCAACAATATCCACTCAAGATAGCCCTTTATGGTGCTCAAAAGAATCACATTTTGGAGTTTTGCATTCATAAAAAGATAGCGAGGCTTGGTCATTCATCATAATATACGTTTTGAACCTTTTGCTTCGCCAATATTTGATGGCATATAGTACTTTTTGTTGGGTAGGATTCATTGTCCCAACGAGGGTAGTATATTAGTATTTTAATTTATGGAATAAACTCAGAGATGTAAATGAGTTGTCTGTTAAAACGCTTCTTTCTTTGTTAAAGAATGGTTAAAAAAGCTGAAGAACTACATATTTTAATGCGGTTAGTTTGATGGACGTTTTTCATCTTTAACGACGTATGGAAATCCGTTCAACAACTATTTTCATTTGTTATCAGCAGCTAGCTAATGTTTTACTCCAAATATGTTGGCTTGGCGGGAATGTGGTGGTTAAAGGGGCACTGTTTTGTTTTCTCATGGTTTTTAGCAAGCAATTTAATTATGTATAAATCGATGCAAAATTTCAGATACTAGCACAAATTTTCTCGTTTCCAGCCTATCAGTTCTGTTGGCAAGTTTGATAACCTTCAATTTTGTCCTCTTCTTCGCAATATGAACGGAATCAACTTCCATCAAAGCACGAATTTCAAATCTCCTTTTTAATCCTAATGAGCCTCCCATTACCACTGCAAATAAAAGAAGTACAAGAATTAAATACCATTATGAAAGAAGTGCCTAAATAATAACATATATATATATATATATATATATATATATATATATATATATATATATATATATGTACATAGCTGATCTGACGACTATACCGGAGCTTATCTGCTTAGGCAAGGGAGGAAATAGCCGTATTATTTACCCATATATAATAAGGAGTGAGAAAATTAATTTTATTTTATATATTACTTATTTTTCTCGTGTTATATACTATATACTGTGTAAACGGTTGAAAATGGACAGACAGAAAAACAAAGGATAGTGGAGAAAAACGTTTGCTCTATAATATTATGATAATATAATAATTTAAAATATTAGGACGGCAAAATATCATAATTATCGGCCTATTATATGTCACAAAATAATTGCTGCCTGAGGAACATAAGCATCTTCAATATCATCACTGTCCTTCTCAGATTGATTCAGAAATTGCTTTCAGAATAGCAAGAATTTTTTCCTTTGGAAGAGCGAGTTTTGCACACATATTCGTAACTTGGAAGAGCAGCACATAATGATTCTTCGGGTCATAGTAGTAAGCAACATACAGTGAGATCGAACATTTTGTGACAAGTCGTGACAACGCTCCAATATTGCTCTAATTATTTAGTAATATCGCTGAATATCTTGTGAAATAACAAGACGTATTAAATCATACGATACCACACAAAAATTAAACAAGATGCGTGAATCTAAATCGAAAAAAGCGATCATTTGGACCCCTTCACTGTTTTAGTGTTAAGGTTAAAACGAAGCCATCGCTCACTTTGCATCTGATCCTGGGAACTTTTGGCGCTGTATGACGACTAAAACTGTTCGACGTGTTGATTTAACAAAGCAGTTGAATTTGAACATTGATATATACGCTCAGCAATTGCAATTACTAAAAAAATCAATTTCATTGAAGAGCATTATAAATTTAATAAAATTACTAGTTCGTCATTTACAAAACTTGCAATGTTTTAAATGGAAACTCACCGATTGTAAATCTACTTGTTTAAGTACTATTGATTTGAAAAAAGGTTTTGGATGCAAAGCGATTACATATAGAAATTTCTTCCTTTTAACTTGCACTTAGAATTTCTGATGGACAATCTCGTCTTTTATTTATGAGCAAGTCTAGTAATTGATAATCGTACTTTTGGGATAAATAATGGAGTAGCAAAGAAAGTCGTTTCCTTATAAATTAGCAACAATTACTGGGCAAAAAGAGGGAAAAGTTTTATTCCTTAAGAAACAGACAAGGCAAAGTTAATATCACTTAATTGTGCTGGAATTCTTTTCCAATTTCGTGTATAATAATAGCTAATAATCATATCTGCCCAGCGTAAAATTGATTGATCATGCAAGTTGAAATCTGCTTATACAGAATACGTTAAAAAAGATTATCGTACCTGGTATAAGTAACGAGATCAGTATAAGTCTCTAATTTTCAGGAGGGTTTATTGGAGCAAATGAAGAGAAAAGAAATATTCTAAAAAGTAGAAAATTTGATTTTGGTACTTTTTCTTTCTGACTTTATTACAATTATTTAAGAATGCTAAAATACAAATTGAATAAAATTCTTTATTATAATAGAACGAGAGATCTGTGATTAATTTTCAATGACAGAAAGGATCATTCTATATAACCACACAAGCTGTGTAACCAAGGCAATACCAATAGTTTTGAGGATACTATATTTTCAAATATAAGAAAATTAATAGAACTAATCAAACGGTGCATTTACTTTTCGTGTGTTTGTATCATAATTCGAAGGTGAAATATAGAATTTTTACTGGTTAAATCCATTTTATTTATTAATGCAGTTAATTGATGCACGAATTTATTATTTACAATGGTGTCTATTGTTCTTCAGGACTGATTAAATTCGTTTGGCAAATATTGGCGATCAGATTTGCGATGATTCCGTGACTGAGGTTTCTCCACTTTTGTTCAATAAGTATCCCGAACAGATCACAATTTGATTTGAATCTGACCAAGTTCAGTGGCAAAGTCCCCACAAATCGCTATTATTTCCATCTAAGAACATTGATTGTGAAATCGTGCTCTATTATGCTAAAATTACAGTTATCATCCTAGAATTGGTATAGAACTGTTGCGAAAAGGGGCTGATGAACCGCCATTTGATACTGATTTGGGTTTAAAGCAGTGTTCTTAGGACAAATGGTTAGGACTCCAATTCCAGACATGGAGTGCTTATAGAAACTTCACCTTGGATACAATACAAAACTCGTGAAAGCACTGCCCTTGTTTACTACTAAAAAAAGATATCACAGATGCTCAAATTAGTTGAAGGGAGCTTCATCAAAGAATATTCCTTTGCTCACAGTCTTGATCAATACAATCCTTATAATTCTTACAAATGGAAAGGCTATACGTAAGGTACTTCTTGGTGATGTGAAGCTTCTTCTTAGCCATTTTTGACTTAATGCTTTTAAAAAAAATACCCGGCCTCACTGTGCGCTTAGAACTGAATGCAAGCCGGCAACCCAATCCTTGATCTGGGAGCTTGACGGGAAATCTTTGCGTTCATTTAAACACTTAAAAGTCCAGAATAGTTCTTGACGGTAGAGTGTTCAGGCGTTTTAAACGCATTAATGATCATAAGATGATAGTAATTGATACAATACCCTTAGTAACATCCATTTCAGGCCACTTTAGTGCACAGTAACAATAGTTCAAATCATTTGTTTGGAAATAACCATTTCTGAAATTGAAAAAATCAAACATATTTTTAAAATAATAATAAAACGAAATAGATTATAATTACCAAAATTACAGGACCAGGAAGAGAGCGCGATTTTCGAATTAGCAATCAACACCCTGTTTTTTCTTATTATTTTTTAAATACTGACTTATAAATAAACCTGCAATAATTTATATAGTAGAATAATTATTCTGATTACGTATATTTTACAAACAAATAAATAAAATCAAAACTATATATGTCTAAAACATTTTACCATGATTGTAGAACAGATTGCTAAAAACTGTATCCTGTAATTTTAAAATGAGTAATGAACATTTATTCAATCATTTTAGTGGAAAAAGAATTGGGGCAAGTAAAATATAGTGAAATACACAAGTAAGAAAAAATATGAAAACAAAAGTTAAATTACGAGCTTTTATTAAAAATATGAAGATGGATCTTCTTTAGCATTTATAATAGTTCTAATATGTCGATGAACTTATTTATACAGCAGTTACTAGAAGAATTGGAATCTAATAAATAAGCAAATCTCTGAGTTAAATTTCTACTCTCTTGCTTTGAGAAAGAAATAGATTGAATAAGTAAAAAAAAGAGTAAGATGACACATGAAGTTTGTTAATACATACTATACTAAACAAGGTCTGTTCACCAGAACGTTGCGTGAGCAACGTTTTGGAGGGACCGTGGCAATTCTATCACTCGAAGGAGAATGTAAAACAACATAAGGGAATCAAATTTGGTTAAAATCTACCATATAGTTATGATAATATTGCCAAAACAAAATGATTCCCGAATGAACCTTGGGAGGACATTGGCAATTTATCATTCGAAAGAGAATGTAAAAGAACATGCTTATTTCAAGAAAATTGCAAAACCGGGACACCCCGATCGACAATAGTGAGATGCAGACTCGCCTGCGACCAGACTTGCAGGCGAGTAAAAACTAATAGAAAATAATAAATTGAAAAATTCATATTATCTCACTAATGAAAACAGGTTGATTCGCAGGCAGTGGCCATCGAAAGAAAATGTGATAATTTATATGTATGCAGATATTATTTTATATTCATGTATTTTCCAAATAAATAGCGTTAAAATTTAGAAGATATTTTGTTTTTAATTTTCCGGAGAATTTTATTTTAAAATTGAATAAAAAGGCCTTAAAGCCACTCTCCTTTATTTGATAGCATTTACTCTAATGTGTAAAATGCCTTCAACGTGGAAGGTCATTAGACAAGGGGTTACAGTTTGACCTTAAGTTTGAATCACGGATCGCTCAAAAGGATATATATAGAGTTTGGCAGTAGTCTTGAAGCGATAGGGAATTACATCTTGGGATAAATCGCACCTAATATGACTTAAAGTGGTTCAAGTGATTAACGAACTCCTTTAATTAAACCTATACTTCATATACATACGTTACTTGACTTTCAGAATAGCGCCTTTAAATTCATACGTTTAAATATTTATTTATATTTTCGAGAAATATGCAGTAATAAGCTTTATAAATGTGAGATATATTTAATACTTACATATCGAGACTCTTTTCAGCGCTTGATTCATATTTTCCTCGCATCATTCGAGTGGTCAATCGTAAAAGATAACTGTTTCTTCTCGTCTGAGGGCAAAGGGAATGTCCTCATTTTCTCGTATCTTCAATCATTTATCCTCTTAGTGGCATGCAGGTGTAATATAAGGAGCCAAGATGCAACTTACATTTTTAAATTGTCTTTGTTTGTAGTCACAATGTGTCTAGAAAGGCTTATTTTTATGTGGAAGTGTGATAGATCGTGTGAAGTTTATTTCTCTTACCAGTTTAGATTTGCTCGAGTAGTCTCCTCTTTCAACTCATTTTCTACGAACATGCCGCACTTTGTCATTTCACCATATCTACTACTTTATTTGTGACCCTTTCCTCTCTAAATTCGTGGCTGAGATGCTATCGTTTGTTATGGCAGTTTTAAATCTGCCTATTGTGAGAAAGGTTATACATGACTTACTTTTTCAAGTATCCTTTGGTCAGTAGCAGTTATCTAATAACTAACTTCAAAATTTGCGTTTGAGAGAATTTTAGGAAAATGAAACAAGATGTGAGGGATTGATTATTTTACTCAGAGTTACCCTCTATGTTGCTTTCTACTCTTTACTACTGTTTATTCTTTTCTATAGACTTTCAAGGGGATATCTGTTCCATTGTCAATAGAGGAGGAGATATAAGAGAGTTGTGAGCTCTAAGTAAATTGGCCAACCGTTTATTAAACTTCAGCTAATTCTGAGATTAAATATGCTCTATAAAATGTATTTTGAAATCCAGATTTCAAAGATCCCAATTGAAATTGTTGTCCCACTCTTGTTTCTGGTTGTTTTGTATATATAACTGTTGATTGTTTTCATTTTATGCTTGGCGGTGCACATAATCATTTGCTAGGGAAGATCCAGCATTTCTTACATTCTTAATACAAATATTTTCTATGTTTAAATCGATATTTCTTTTCTATATGAGATTAAGTTATTTTTTTAACTGTTGAGCCTCGTAGGCGATAAAAAAGAGTAACGTGTATTATATATAATAAGTTTAAAAGGTATAGGGATGATTTGATTTCGTCCCACGGTTTTATAGATACACCGTGAAATATATTTGTTTCGGTGGTAAATATGTTTGGCTTTTAAAGTATATGATTACCCATTAAAAACACTATGCACCCTATACAGGTAAGCAATATAGGTGGATTCACAATTGGATTGTTTGACTACTTCATTTTAGTTAAAGTTTGGTTAATGAAAATTGGAAACAAAGATGCGAATCTTGTTGTACAAGATTTGATGAGGAAAGTTTAACTTGAAACAGCGATCCAATTTCTGAGAGTAGAGCGTAAATACCCTCAAATATCAGTCAAGTTCCGAAAATCATTTTAGAGGAAAAAGAATTAGATAAATCACCCTTTCACTAGTTAACCATATAGAACAAGAACTAGCTTAAAACTTTTCTACGCTATCAGGGAAAATGTTTGGTGCAATGATTTAAAGATCACATTAAATGCAAAGTGGTACAGCGAAATGTCTTCCATCATAGTCACTGCAATTTCTTTTTTAGCATACAGAAATAATTCTTTCGCATCACAATAAAACTTTCTCATGTCATTTTTATCTATACGTTTTTGCAAACAGTAGTTAAGGCTAATGAAGGATATATATATATATATATATATATATATATATATATATATATATATATATATATATATATATATATATATATATATATATATATATATATATATTTAATATACATATATATATATATATATATATATATTTATATAATCAAAATATATCTCATGCTACTCGTAGCAGACGAGTTGCGCGTTGCCGGGTGTATACTTACATATTTTTAGGATAAATAAGAAGTCTACATTTAGGAACCGATTTTTAAGGATATAACATTAATAATTTATACAAACATAAGAATTTTTTAATAAATTTCTGATAACTATTCTAAAGAAAACTTACTCGTATACATTTTTAATGTTTTATCGTTGAAACTAAGTCCCTACCGGAAAAATCGGTACCAAGAAGTTAAAATACATTAAGGAACTTCCGAAATGTAGCCTTCTTTTTAATTCTAAAAATAAGAATATATATATATATATATATATATTTATATTGTTAAATGTTTAAAATTTAAATTTCGCTCTTTCTATTGTTAAGCGTGTGGATATATTTAATTTTCCTCTAAGGTTAATACTTTGGAATTGTTTCATGTACCTATGCAAGCCTTAACTCTGAAATAGCGATCTTAGGTAATATCTAGTAATAAATAGTCTTTAATCATAAATGGACTCAATTTATCTTGATAACTTTCCCACCCACCCCACATTATCGGTGAACTCTCTCAACAGTAAAAATCGCTTAATCTTCTGCAGTTCGGTTTCAGAAAATCGAGAAGCCAGTGTAAAAAAATATTCTGATTTGATTATTACATCCTATGCATTTAATTGCCTTGATCAAATTCTCCACCTATTCCTATTAAGTGTGCGCTATTTTTCTTCCAGGAAAGCGAATAAACACAACTTATTTTCTCCTAGCTAATATTACTAAAGAGAATTTTTTTTGTCAGAGACTTGTTATTTTTTTATTTTGTAGATAATCTCATAGGGCTTCATTAGGCTAAGTTTATTGTCTAGCCTTAGTCTCAGTGACATTTACAAATACAAGTAGTCTAGTGTATGTTGCGAGGTCGGCCACTATTTCTTGGTCAATATTGCGCTCCTGGAGAATGTCCAAGAGCACCTGCGCAAGGTCAATCTAGGGCGGTTTTTTTATAAATTTGATTTTTTTACTATACCAGGTTATAAGACACCGCAATTAAAGTTTAAGCCTAGCACCAGGCTAAATTTTAAGAAATTAATTCCCCCCGAATTAAAATGCTAAACCAAGTAAAAATGATAAAAAACGGAAACAATAATTAAGAGAACAAATGCAAGAAGAAGATGGAAGCAGGCTCCGTCGTCAAAAAGAGGCCTGCCTCCTGCAAGTGTAATATCATGTGACAAACACGTAGGGGCGTCAAATTGGAATCCAGACTCTTCTAGAAAGTCAAATATTCCACAAACTTGTGTGCACGTACTTTTCCCAAGTACAAGGGACAAGCGGTAGCGACCAGCTCTTCTATTTACCAGGAAAGATAATGTGCGTAAATATTACACAGACTGGAATATTCAACAAGAATATGCCAAACAGTTTGGGGGACAAGGCACTGTCGCAATAAAGTGCAGTAGAGTCCTCATTCAAGTGTCTGTGTTTCCGGGAAGTGTGCTCTATACGAAGGCGACAGAAAGCGAACTACCACGCCGTGCAATGAAAGGTAGGTCCAAGAGAACAGTCGCGGGTGCAATGCTAGGCATGTTTAAGTTCCTTTTGGCCGTTTTCTCTTCTTTTATAGGCGACCTCGAGGACTGCCTTGATTCCTGCTATGTACTCGGTGTGAAGAAGAGTGAAATGCTAGTCTATAGACCGAGTACTCGCGGACTCATCGGGTAGGTGCCCAAAATTATTATATTTTTGACACCTAAAGCAATCGAAGAAATCTGTTGACCAAATTGAGGGAAGGGCAGTCCTCGGTCTACATGTCGGAATTATAACAATATACGCATTATCAATAGGTTCACAGAGGAAAGATCGATATGAGATATTGTGCTGAGTAAGCCAGAAAGCAAAGTTATCAAAGTCCTGATAGCCTATTTGGGAGATAACTTGTCTAGAGGGTATCTATCTACCTTTATTTTAGGGCCAGAGTCTATCCACCAGCAAAGCTTCTGGCTGGTCTGGAATTGACTCTGATACCTAAGCGCCAGAAAGTGCGCACTAGTCTAGACCGCACAAAGAATTTAAAGGCTGAGATTTATTCTTCCATGGCAAGGAAGAAGGTTGAATTATTTATCTTTCTTAAAATAGAGTGGATCACTCAAACGCCTATTTTATTAGTAAAGAAAACCAAGAATTTTACTAGCAACGTGTAAATCCTTTTAATTCGCCAGATAGAAATGACAGTTAATTGTCATGGTTTATGCAACTAAGAAGTTTCCTTCATTCAAAAACTAAAATCTTATCTAGGACGAATCTAGGAACTGTTTATTAACACTTGACTCATGAATGATTGTGAATGCTGGTATTAGACTGGTAGTATTTTTCTATTTTACAATTTTTCGCTGGAATAAAATGTTTTAAAATGTTTTGAAGTCAAGTAATTCAGAAACCCAAATTATAGCTGCCAGGAAATCACACTGCTCCTGCCTATACCCGAACAGCTATGATTTAAACTAGAGTAGCTCTAAATTACTGAAAGATCTCCTCATTAACCTTTAGGAATGAGGTGTGTTTCATACAATAAAATAGCTAAGAATTAGGGTCTTGTGGCCACTGTAGTACAGGACTAAAATCACAGCTTCTTTCTCATCTAATTGATGTGAGTATGATTCTCATGTGGGGTAATTTGCTAATAGATGAATAAATGATATTATTCTCCACAATCTATTATTTTCTTCGTTCACAAATATTTCAAGACTGGACGCATCTTGTAATAATGAGTAATGATTGCTAATTCGCTCTTTATTTTTCCTTGGAGTTATTGAAACAGCAAAAGGCATATGTTTAATATTTCTTGTTTAATCTCTATCAAAGATTCTTTGCAAACCGGTTGCATCTCTTGGAAATAAGCACACTTTTTGTTCTGTTTTCCAATTCCTGATACAAAATATAGTCATTAGTTTCTTCTAAGCATAGCATGTGAATGATGTATCTAAAATTACAATGCTATTGAAATATAAAAATTCTAGTATCAGTATGCAGAATTTAGATTCTAAATATTATTAAATAACACATATTTGTTAATTTATATTATATTTCATGTAGACAGAATCAGATAATGATAAGATAATGGCGAAATAATAAACTATACCGTGAAGAAAAGAAATCTGATAAGCAACCTAGACGAGGTGGGTTTCAAGGTAAGAAATATCGACCGAAATTTGGGCCGATCCTATTGCAGTCATTGACAATTGTTGAAAAAGGATCTGAGAAAGAGGGAATATCCAAGACCGACCTCATTCCAGACGAGTTTAGATCAATAAACAACGTAACAACAAGTCTCTACGTCAAGTGAGACTTCAGAAACAACATGAATCAATGGAGGGCAGCAAGCTTAATGTATCCGTCAGAATAGTCTGTCACAGACTGCTTTCGGAAGGCCTGAAATCATGTATAACCCACCATAAAACGGTGATCGACATTCAGTAGAGGCCAACTTTACTGGCTTTGGCACGTACACCCCGTAACTGGACAATTATCTACTAGGATAGTGTATTATGTTCCCCAAAATCCACATTCAACTTATTCGCTACCGCACTGCTTTCGGAAGGCCTGAAATCATGTATAACCCACCATAAAACGGTGGGCTATCCAGGAGCCCAGGATAGCAATCGAATTGAGAAGGCATAGTACCAATAGTAACCATGTCAGCTGATCCGTACTAGTATCGAAGTGCAGGCCACGTTAAAGGGTGGGTCGTCTCACTGCTAATGAGAGATTGAGCCTTCAGCTCGATATCTCTCCAGAAATGTTCGGATAGTAATTTTCCAGCAGGTAATGTGGCATGTTATAAGTTTAGGTCTACCATACAGTGTTTTCTGAGAAATAACATCAAGCTGATCGACGGCCACCTCGGTCACTCAGTATGAATCCAATGGAAAACTTCGGGCAGCATTCAATGAGCAATTGAAGACAGTCATCCACGAGTAGTTGGGCAACATCACTTCTCTCTGGTGTTGCATCTCTTCATCACTGCAAAGAGACCCTTGACACTTTCTTAACTTCCTATATCAGGTTTTTATATCTTTTATTTTCATTCGGGTTCAACAACTGCTTTGGTATGCATCCTCGAATTCTTCAATTTTGTTTATTTTTTTAAATGTTCAGGCATATGAACCTTATTAATTTTTATTTGTTATCATTTCAATCTTATATTCATAATCATATGTAAATAAAAACACTACGACCAGACAATTTTTAGAATTATCTAAAATTCAGGTGTCCGAAAATATACTACGATCGCTCCCCCCAAAATTTAAAATTATAGCACCGCCTAGGAGTTCTCCCTTCTCTCCTTCGGGCTCCCGTAATGATATATACTGCCTTATTCTGGACCCTTTGCAGTTTAAGGACTTGGGTCCTGGAAACTACGTTTATAGGGACCGGGAAGTACAGGAGTTTTGAGCGAATGCACGCATTATAGATTTTCAGTTTGTTGGAGGTACTCAGGTTTACGAATTTAAAAAATTCACCCAAGTCCCTCCGTGCATTCCGTGTAGTTTTTGCTACATGGCTCCTATACCCACCAGTCGTAATTTGTAGTCCCAGAACCGTGCCCTCCGTGCGGTATGGGATGCGTGCACCCCCCACACGGATGTCTGCCAGTGTCCTTCGGAATAATGGAATTACACGAAACTTTTGGGCATTGGTGGATATCTTCCATCTCCTCTCGAAAGAGTTGATGTTTTCGATTTCCACTGCCGTACTTCGTGCCATGAAATTCGCATTCCGATAAGGCCCCGTACATATCATTGTTATATCGTCCGCAAATTGGACGTATAAGGAACCCTCAGTCAAGGGTTGGGGAAGGTCTATGGTGAAGATGTTATAGAGCAGGGAAGAGATGCACCCGCCTTGCGGCACCCCCGCCTCGAGTTCGAACTCCGGGCCGCTATAATCTTTGATACTCAGAAACGCTCTCCTCTCCATCACGTAGTCACAAAGAATCCTCTCAAGTATGGGATTGAGGCCTAGTTGTAGGATCTTATATTGTAGGCCTCTCCTCCATACTTTGTCAAAGGCCTTTTTGACATCGCGTAGCACCAGATTTGCATAGCATTTTTCTGATTTTACTTTTGCCAACTTCTCGGTAATTACGGCTAGCGCCGTGTCTGTTCCTCGCTTCGCTCGGAAGCCATGTTCTGGGTTGTTATGAGAGTTATTTTTCTCGAGGAACGTATTCACCGGGTTGACCAATATCTTCTCCAAGACTTTCCCTGAAAATTCTAGGAGAGATATGGGCCTGAAGTTAGCTGGACTGTCCGGTGGTTTACCGGCTTTTGGAATGAATATAATTTTCGCTACCTTCTAGTGGTCAGGGAAGTAACCCACGTTTAGGCATGCGTTCATGATATTCATGAGCCCCAATAAGATATTGGGCGGGGCTCGAATAAAATTCTCCTTGTGTCATTCAGGTCAGTTCTGTACGCCCCGGTGCTCGCTGTCGAAAGGATTTTAAGGTCATAGAGAGTTCCTCGGCAGTAATTCTACCCTCGAGTCCCTCCATTTCCCTATTCTGTGATACGCAATAATGAGGGTGCGTTCTGTGTATTTGGTCATTCAGGTCGTTAATAATTTCGTCTTCGAAGTCCAAATCGAAGTCATCATTCTCTTCCGGGGATATCTTGAATATAGAGGCCCAAAAGAGTCTGAATTCCTCTTTGATTCTTCCCACGTCAGAAATTTCAGTGTCGTCACGTATAAGTTTGAAAGTTTTTGCTGGCTGTCCGCCTTTTAGTCGTTTTACCGTCTGCCAGAATGTACGTGAGTCAGTTTCTACATTTAGTCCGTCAATTAAATTATTCCAGAGTACATTCTGTTGGTCCCTTATAAGAGTCATTAGTTTATCGCGTATGAGTCGTGTTTGTCGGTGTGTGTTGATTTTGGGGCCAGTAAGGTTCACTTCATTGATCCGTTCCTTATATTCCTTCGCGATGGTTTTCATTCTAGGGGTCCATGAGGGGGCAGGGAGAGTTTTAAATTTAACTCGGGGGACGGCTTCCTTGTCGGCTTTTAATAGATTTTCATTTAATTTATTCAACTCCTCGTCAATTTCTTCAAGGGAGGCATTATTTAAGGGTTCTGGGTTATAAATTTCGAGGAGTAGATTATAATTATCCCAGTTGCCTCGAGCGTAGCTCTTCCGCTCTGCGATAGGGATTTGAATGGGGATGGTTGAGACTTTAACAAGGATAGCCTGGTGGTTGCTGGGAATAGGGGGGCCCGGCTAAATGAAGTAATTATAAGGGAACATATTTCTGGTTAGCACAATATCTGGTTTGGTGGCTGACCTGTCAGTGATATATGTGGGGAAGTCTGGTCCAATTTTAGTCATAATGTGTCTATCAATAAGTGTCTCGAGATTCCTTCCTGCTGGGTTGGTCGACGTATAACCGGAGGCAGCGCTTCTTGCATTGAGGTCACCGGCAAAGAGAACGGTTCTGCCGTGACCACATAACTGCAAGAAGTTTGGGAGGGGCAAATACCCTCTCCTTGGGGGTTGGTCCCCCGTTGCTAGGACCAGGGGTCCCACTGCCGTACGGACCTCCACAGCAAGGTAAGATTCGTCAAGTCCACTTATTGATCTGAAGTCAAGACCTCTTTTCACAGCTATGGCGCATCCGTCAAAACGTTCTCCGCTGTGATTTTTGGTCAAGACTTCGTAGGGAAAGATCTTTATTGGGTTTGCGTCGTCTATTCCATGTTCGGAAATAAATATAACGTCTGGGTCACATTGTCTTAATACGTTTCCGTATATTATTTTTTTGTTTGTCTATCCGTCAGAGTTCAAATGTAAAATTTTTAGAGTCGTCATTTTGTAGTTCACTTAAGGGTTTTCGAGTGTAATATGATGTTTTAGGACTTTATTCTCTTACGAGTTTAGGTCCTTGTGGAGTGTTTGGGGGCGTTAGGGTTTTTCCTGTACGTTTTTTCCTGTATTCGCCGTCGGTAAGGGTTATAAAAGAGTTCGGAGTCAGTTTGATCAGGCCTTGGAGTAAAGCCTCCTCGACCTGTTTTTCACTGAGCTCGTCCGAGGTGAATTCCCATTTGTATATTTCGGCTATTAAGCCTTCGGATACATCTAGGGCATCCATCTCCTTAGGAAAAGGGGACCTTTCGGCAGCAAATACCTTCGAGTTAATTTTTCTTGAATGGTATGCGTGCCTAGATTTCCTTTTGCAAGAAGAGGACGATCTCGGGCATCTCTGGGGCTGCGAGGTTTTTCGTGAGCAGGGTGAACGTGCCCCTCCCTCGGCTCTCGCAACTCCAGTCTCCGTGCCTTTGTTATTCACCTTTGGGGGTGTGTTTGCGTGGATGGTTTTGTTTTGCTGTGTTTCTTTGGATTGTTTTTGTTCCGTGCGTGCTTTTGCAGCCTGGATCCTGGGGTCTCTGGAGGAAGCTTGGGTTGTGGCATTGCTGGGGGTTGGGAGCTTCTGACAACTAGTCTCGCACTGGGGTTTGAGACTAATTTTCCAAATCTCATCTGACCACGGGTTCGAGGGGAACCACATCTTCTCCATTCCATTATTAGTTAGCATCTTATTAAGCTCATCTGCAAAGCACCCCGGGGAGGACAGATTCGCAATATGACATAATATATGCAACACATAATTTTCGTCGAGTTTTCATTCTCGACTTGGAGAAATGTAGGATTTACTTTTCACTCCGCTACCGCAGCTTTTACAACCTTGGCATAAGTAGTGTTGGCTTTTGTTTCCTCTTCCGTTTTTTTCTGTGTGGCTTTCTTTTTAAGGATCTGTTTCTTGATGGGGCAGGCCATGGAGAGTGTCTTATGTTCCCCCGCGCAGTTTAGACACTTCATGGTGGTGCTTTTACAGCTCCTCCAGAAGTGGTTGTCCGATGCGCAGATGGAACATAAGGTAGCATTCCCTTTGGGGCAGTTGGCTGTAGTGTGCTCCTCATACTTGTAGCATTTGAAGCACATTTGGAGGTCGATAAACTCCTCGCGTTCGACCTGCTCGGGGCAGATCCGTAGCCTTAACCGCCATCGCCGAATCCGTAAACACGATCTTAAAAACGTGCGTGTAATCCTTAAATTTAAGGATTTCCGCTAGTTTGGCCCAGGGGTGGTTTTTTTCAACCTCAACATGAATTTCTTCGATGCTGTGGCTACCGACCCAAGAATCGAGGCGTCGAAGAATAATGTTGCAGTGAGTTTTAATCTGTGGAGGCGTGTGGGGTCTGAGGTTAATCTTTTTTAGGGATTCTGCCGCTTTTTGAGTGATGAGGACTTCGCAGTCACTCTCCTTTTGGCAGATAGCCGAGTATCCATTATGCGTGTCGATAAGTCTAACTAGGGTTACCCCTAGTTGCCCATGAGTGATGGCGAACACATCTCCCCGATCTGGCTTGGGGCCATCGGAGAGAGTCCTCAGCAGTATCCGCCGAGTCTCCCTCATTTAAATCTCCATTTCCGCATAGGAACTGGAGAGATAAAAATTATGCGAAGACTCGGAGTGTGTGGCTGTGTTCGTGTGTGTGTGTTTTGTGATATTTTTCATTAGTGAAGAATAGGTCAAAAAAGGAGTAGTCCCTGTCCAAAACAAAACAACCCGATCAAAATGGCACTTTACCTTGGGTGCAGGCGCTTCTCGAAGGCCTGCAGGTCTCCGGTCTACCACAAAGGGAGTCCTGTGGGGAAAAAGGATGGGAAGGGTGGAAGCAAGCTCACCCTCCCAGTTCGCAAGACTATATTAGTAAACAGCAGTGGCAATAAACCCTATGTCAAGAAGACCAAATTGCTTTTTTTTAAATCATCTGATTGGAGTGAACTTTGAGGACTTTTATAATTTACTATTTTAATCTGGGAGGTTACAAAGAATAAGATGGAATTTGGGGCATTTTTCATGGTACAACCACTCTATACCATACAGTACTTCTATATTATGTGGGAAGTGACTTAATCACCTACTCAAGGCGAACCATTAAGCATTGTCCGCAGGGATTAACGACCGACTAGGAGGTCACACTTGAGGCGTTGGGTTTCAAATCCTAGATAATCAAATATAGTGTATAAATGGTTAGCGAATTTAGTTGAATCGATGGAGAGTATCGTTCAAGGTTAGTTAAAGATAAAACAACAAAATATAATTTTATTTACAAAGATAAAAGTAAAAATAATAATAAGCAAATGGGAATTATTTAAATTAAAATAGTATCTTAATAATTATTATGAGAAGGAATACTTAAATAGAGTTAATTGATTAGCATTATTAGACACAGGTAAAAGGGACAACTTGACAATACTAATAATGGAGGGGGGTTTGATTCTTACGGGTTGCTGACTTCGAGGAAAGTCATTCTTGAGATGAGAGGAGTGGGGAACGATCCTACGAGGCAAGTGTGGCCCGGTCTGAATGAGATAGGAGGGGCACGATCCGAACCAACCTTCCGAGGAACATAGTTAAACTTCAAAAATGACGTTCGACGGGGAATGTAGGAATTCTCGTAATTCCACTGGAAAATGAATCTTGTTTTCTTCAAAGGTGATCGATGAAGATTTTCTTCGGTTGGCTTAAACGAAGGGAGACTATTGTGCAAATTTAAAGGCTTGCCGATTAGAGAAGCTACCAATTGAATAGGATTAGAAGCACGGCTGAAAAAATCTTGCTCTCTGAAGAACGCTCATGGGACTTATTTAGATTTGAGACAATGAGGCCGGCCTTGATCCGAAGGCTGGACTCTTCGAACTAGAGAATCACCTGTGTATTTTTATGCCCGATTCTGAGGGGGAAGGAAGAATTTAGAGAAAGGAGTCAGAAGCTCCAGACATCTTAATTGGGAGGCGAGGTCGCTTTATTATTTAGCTTTGAGGGGCGGACAGAGCGGTTCTTTCTCGCCTCATCACCGGGGGGAGTGGTGGCTTGGGATGAGTTCGCAGGATTGGGAAATATTTTCCCAATGCGAAAATTCGTGAATGTTCGAACAGGTAATGACGTCGTCAACGGCGAAATGCCATCACACGTGGTCTTTAATAAATTTGAGGGCGGGGGGGGATAAAGTGTTTGATCTTTTACAGCATTACTATAGATAAAATTTAATTTAACTATTTTAATTAATAGGCAAAAATATAGTAACACATAAAAAAAGAATTCACTTCACCTTAGATCCCAACAAAGAATTTTATCGTTTTTATTGTAATCAATTTATTTGCCATAATTTAATCATTGGAAAAACACACATGATACGTGATTTGAAGTTGATGGAAAAGCGAATTTAAAATGTGTCTGCCAATGAAATAAATAATTAGGCTTTTTTGTAGCGACCCTGGCAAAAAATAAAAGAGTGCAGTGAGTGATCCTAAAGCTGACGAATTCTCCGATGTGTTGCGAATTGCTCACTCACTCTCTCTCTCTCTCTCTCTCTCTCTCTCTCTCTGTCTGTCTCTTTCTCTCCCAGGACAATTTTGTTATATTGCTCCTTCAGATGGAGTAGTTTGGCCCCTTACTTATTTAAGAAAGTTTCGTTCTGATTTATGTTTACTTGTGGCGAAAGGAGGCCAAAATGGATCCATATCTGCATGATAACTTATTGAAGAAAGAAGCAATCACCTCTTCCCGTAATTCACTTGACCAAGGATTATTTAATTCCCACGAATTTGTTTTAAATACGAAAGAAGCGTAATCATAAAGCAGAACGGCTTCACCGACCATCACTAAATTTGGCAGATAGAAGTGAATGGTTTGTAGCTTAAAAAATCCAACATAGTACAATTTCAAATGCAAAATCCTAAAGAAGAGAATCTAGGCTGAAATTTAACGCACTCTTGCTCAGCCAAATCTACTCCAAGAAGTCTCCAAATGCTGCAGAATTTTGACAGCTTTCCGCGGACAATAGTCATACCAGCTCGGCTACAAAGCGGACTTTGAAATTCCCTTTGATGTTGTAGTGTTTAAAGTGGGCCTCTAGAAATATTTCTAAGTAGACATGAAGGTCCTTTTATTCAAATGTGCTTTTCATTATATATGGGCCAATTATAAGGAGTTTCGGAGGTAATCGTTAGCTACCCTTTTCTGATAGCAGTCTTCTTTCCTTTTGCCAACCTCATCTAACTAGGCATGTTAACATTTCTATTTAGGTGATAGCATTGCAACGCCACATGGATAATTGGTTCTATTAGTAGTGATAGGAAAAAGCTACTAAACGGCTCGATGAGGAACAATTCTACTATTACATATGCCTGTTAAAGATGCCCCTTATCGTTCACGTGTATCTGAACAGTAGTTAAGTTTTAGATGGCCTTCAAAGAAGGTCTGATTCCATTTAAATTCGAGGCAGTTTTGACGTTCTTCATGGCATAATTGGCGCCCGTCTCATTAATATGGAGGAAAAAACTACAATCTCTTAACCCGTTTCCGTGTCGAAATCGTTCACAACATCTTTCTTGATATGTTTCTACCAGGAAGTTGAGCAACAAGATTTACATCACCCCACATGAATTTTGAAAACCACAAATGATCCATGATTTAGCCAGATGCATTCTGACCGCGCCAATTGCACCGATACCGCCAGTGCTTCGAACAGTATAAATTGCACCATCCTCCAATCTCAAATTGAACGAGGCCTAGTATTTCTATTAGCGATTTTTAATATGATCTAATTAAAAAGTATCGCCCCTGATTAAAAATTAATGGGGAATTTCCCAGCAATTAATCTTAATTTTTTGTTGGTCATAACTGAAAATATGATATTTTTCTTTAGAACATTTTAATCGTTTTTTTTGGAACACACACGATGCAAATTTTATGTCAGTTAAAGGAACATGGTAATTGTTAATGCATTCTTGGCAATAGGTAGGAGCATTATTACATCTTCAGTAGTTAGTTTGTGGAAACTTCATAAATTGGATTCTCCAGCATCACAACACAAATGTTAACTCTGCAAAAGAACACAAGGAAAAAATAATATAATTGTTATGATATGAATTCTTCAAAATCCATTATCGACCATGCAAGGAAAGTTTAACCTAGAAATAAAAAATAATATCCAAACATTATAAAAGGTTCAATGTTCGCAAACACGAATCACGGATTGTATAAAGAAATACTAACAAAAATATATTGAATAACATGCTTTACAAATAGTAAAACTATCCTCTGAGTTACATATAGCAATTGAAGAAAAAATCACCAACACCTAGAAAGAAAAATCGGAATAAAAACTCCAAAACAGCTATATTGTTTGGAGGACAACAAGGAGCATCTCCATCCTCCATCGAACAAGACTTTCCCTATGTTTGGAAAAAAAGTTCTTGCATGATTCGAGCTTCCTAGTTACCTCCAAGTTCTTGGATAAAATTTGAAATTATATGAAACAGAATATCATGCCAGTTTTGGGGGGATAGCTACAATGAATACACTGATTCCGTGACTAGGTATTTTTAATTATTTCGCTTAACGCCATTTATTAAGTTGCAGAATATTTGAAAACCAACCCAAAATACCGCGTTGAAAATAAATTTTCAGCCGTTGGTAGTAATAACCATTGACTTTTTTTAAACGTGGAAGAAAAACTATGCCATCTCGCTAAGAAGAAAAACTTTGAATTTATTTAAATAAGGAATTGAGCATTTGAAGTCGTTGGCACATATATTTTTGTTTCTCTCCTTTTAATAATACGTCATTATTTTCAAACAAGATAATATAGATTAAATTAAATAGAAAAAATATGTACTTTATTGAGTACTTTATTTCCAAGTTTCGAAGTCTAGCCTCATATCTGCAATAGACCACTAACTAACTTTAGTTAAAAGAATTAATCCTGTTACAAAGTTAAAGGTACGACGAAAGTATAAGTCCGATGAATAAATTCATGCAGGTGGAGAGGCACCGTTAACATTGTGCCTTATGGTAGAATTTGTAAGCAAACTTCAATTTTCTTAAATTAAATCAATCAATCTTTTTTTTCGTTTTCTTCGGTGACTTGGTGATAAGATAGAGAAATATAAAGTTAAAACCTAAGAAAATTTATAAGGGAAAAGAATGTTTCAATTATAGTTCCACTCAATGAGTTGCCTTTTAATATTAGGGAAACCATCCAGGCGTATGCGCAGAGAAAAAATAGTGAACTACATGTATCGGGTCATTTAGATTTCTAACAATTCTTTATTCCTATTATTTTCTCCTAAATATTATTAAAGACAGAAAGATCTACCTCATACCACGTGATAAGAGAGGCTTTTTAAATATTTATAAATAACCTTCTTCAGTTAGTTAGTCGACAACAATGCTTCCTTGATTCAGGAGTATCCCAGACCGGATAATGAAATCTACATAAAGGTCAGTATGACAATTGCTAGTCGGCCCTAGGGCACCAGGATCTGGTACTCTTTGGGTATAGGTGCCAGGAAGTATTATGTTTTGACACCAAACCGCGTTCTAAGGAAATCTTCGTCGCCCCGGTGCAGAAGAACCTGTCCCGCGTCAGAGGTATGTTTATATAGATACCCATCAGCAAGATTCCTTGGAATAAAGACTGTGTTTGTGTGTTGTCCTATGAAGACGAGAGGGGAAAGAAAGCAGTGTTTTAATTCTATATGTATGTGGTGAAAAGTATAAGATCTTCCCATCCGTATACAGGGGTGAGCACAGTGGCTATACAAGTCGGTGTAAACCTAAGAATTTATTTTAGATCTCATAAGGCAATATGTGATTCTTAAGGGTAGATGAAGTGTGGCTGTACAATTGACTGAAGAGTGGCATGATGCGTTAGTTTATCATGAATGTGAGAGTCCTTTAAATGTGTTGCTAAATTTGAAGTATTTACTGATAACACTTTTGTCTTTTCTGAGGAATCGAAAGTGAGTAAATAATGTGAAACGAATTCACTATCATGGACCAATCCTAGTTTATCTTAGGTAGTGAAGAGAAAAGATTAACATTTTTTAAGTGAATATTGAATATTTGCTTTCGTAATTTTTCAGTGAGGGTTACTCCTTAATTAAAATGATGTCTAGTTATGCTCACTAGCATTGAATCACTATTCATAATTTATAGGTGGCAAGAATAGTTCAATAACTGATACCATTTTCAAAAGCATATGGGGCAGATTGAGGCTGGGTGTGTTCCTTTACGTATATGATTGGATGGTTGTCTTACATTATTTGGTTTTTAAATGCATTAAAGGTTTTTGTTTTCTACTTATAATGATATTTTCAAACAATGCGTTTGCTGATTAAAATCAGCTATTGGTAAGCTTATAATTGTTCAGATGTTCCACGTACGCCTTTATAAATGAAACAACAATTGAATCGTTAGAACAAGCCATAGCATATCATGTTTTGCCCAAAGGTTTATACCTTAACTTGGAATCAAATCCTTCTGATTGTTTCCCTTCATCTAAATATGCTCAGCCTTAACCAGGATTGACCCTTTGCTTTCATAAGACCCCTTTTTCCGTTGGTAATTTATTTTTTCAATAATTGACCTCTCTTTATTGGGCTGATCGAAATATGTTGTTTTAAGCTAATTCTGATCATAATTTATTTATTTATTTGCTTGATCCAACATTTCTCTCTTATTTTATTTAGTTTCATTACTTTTGTTTCGGTGTTACCCTGTCCAGTCTTAGAAGATTTATTAATTTATCTGTTTTGGATGTCATTTTTCCAAATAAAATTTTAAAAACTTGTTCAATTTAATGCCTTCGATTCCTTAAACATTTCGACTCTTGTCTAGATAAAATTGTCTACCAATCTCCCATTTTTAAATCTTCACATTCATTACATATATTGGAGCCTTTTCTTTATTATTATTCTACAATTTCTTCGACATTTTGTGCAATTTATCTCATAATATAATCCTTGTGGTCCTTTTTTGTTTGTTTGACTTGGCAATTCTTCATTCCTTTTTCACTGTATCCTATAAGTTTATTTCCTCTTAAATATACATATATTTTTTTCTTTTCTTGTTTGATAGCTACGTAAAATAGCTTGGGCATTCAGTTATGAAGGAATTAAATTCAGGAATTAGCTCGAAATATACAGAAATATTATGGCTACTTTATAGGAATAAATAGCGCGATTAAAAGCGATAATTAAACAACCACCTTGATAAGCGACTTGCTCCTCTCCCTCATATTTAAATCGCAACCAAATTAAGTACCTACACTTCACCGTGTTAAAAGGAGATCCAACTGTATATTGGACGAAATATTACTTACTCCCAACATTCTTAAAGATAATTAACAGGGTTAAGTCCAGTTGGTTGTGAGATGAATGAGTATTTTGGATACATCTGGCAAAGTCTAAGATTATGCAAGGTTTTCGAGAAAATATTGTGAAAGAACTTTTTAATAATTGTGATGGGCTACTTCAGTAAACAAATTGTGCATTGAAAGTTTGGTTTAATCACCCGTAATATATCCTACTCTCCGTTCCTTTGCTATTTACACATACCAAAATTCAGTATCGAAGGTGTTTGTGATATGCACGTTTAGATTTGAGGTTCAAAGATATTCCTAGTCAATCAATTTTTAAACTTATAATAAATATTCATTCAGCAAGATATTGATATGCATGTGAGGCATTATATAACCATTAGAGCCTACATGGTATTTAAATACCCATAAAAAAATGATCTTGTAATTTCAATATTTATTTTCATAAAACTTTTTTATTCCCGATAATTATTTCTTAATTGAGCTTGATCTAGGAGATGGAAGCTAGAACGCCGTAAGAGTGGCATCAGGACTCATTTAAAACTTAGACAATAACCTTATTTTTTCTATCTTAGTTGAGGTTTTAAGTATAAATTAAATTGGATTTATCAGAAATTACTGGAGAACTATCTGTTGTTTCTCAATTTACTAAAGCTCCATCCAAATTTAAGGATGTTCTGTTTCTAATTAAAAGAAGGGGTGGAAAAGAGCTGCTGCAACAGACCTCATAAGTAACCTAAACGAAAGAATACAGGAAGTTACATTTGATGACAAAGCCTCAAACAGGGTGACCCCCATAAACAGGCGTGCACACACTTTTTGTGATATATCCTTCATTCATTCACTAATCACCCTTACTTTGCATGACATGACAGAAGCTACGCCTGTGAACACAACTAGAGTAGGTATCAATGGGAGTTCCAGCAAAGAATATACTGCGTCAAACATTACTACAAGACAGGCTCATTAAGGAAAGTGCAGGACACTTTCGTGCATTGGATCGAATGTGACAGAGCCCTCTCCAAAAGCAGAAATCAGGACTCGGTGGACCACTTTGAGAACTATGGGACAGTGAAGAACCTCAATGCATCCAGTGACAACCATACAAGACATTCAGGATGCCCCAGGAAGCGTACAGCTGAGCTCGTCGAGAGCATAAGAGAGTCAGTTCATCAGAGTGCAAAACGCTCTGTGCGCAAGCGAAGTCAGTCCCTTGGTATATCCCGTGAAACTTGCAGGAGACTGCTAATAATGGATGTAAAGTCCTACACATGCAGGAAAAATACGATGCAGACCCTTTCAGCCTTAAACTAAAAGCAGAGAGAGGCTATGGCAGTTAGGATAGTGGGGAAGACTCAGGACACTCCAACTTTCCCTAACCCCCTTTGGACCTCAGATAAAGCTCAGTTCTATCTTGAAGCAAAAGTAAACTACAAGACAAATGTCTTCTAGGAAACCTTCAGATCAAAGAGGTAGCCAACAAGCCCCAATACACCCATTATTGGACGATATAGACTGCAATCTCAGCCAGAGGCATCATCGGATCATTTTTTTTTTCGAAGAATCTGGCGCGACAGTGACACTCACCAAGGAGCGGTCTGTTGAGGTCCTCAAAACCTTCAAGAGGGAGCTGCATACCCTATTCTTGTCGCTTATTGGGAAGTTGTGGTTCAAGCAAGATCCAACACGATCTCACACCTCAAACCTGTCCCGAGATTGGCTGAAAGAGTACTTTGGTGGCCGTGTGATCAGCCTCAAGACTGATTTTGAGTCGGCTCCTCACAGCCCAGACCTTAGCTACCCCCCCCCCCGATTTCTTTCTCTGCGGCTTCCTTAAAGAAAGAGTGTACGCAGGCAGACGCAGGACCACGAAACTCAAGGAAGCCATTGAGGAGGAGATCAGAGCTATTAGTCGGTTGGTTTGTAAGTACGCAATGTTCAATTTGTGCTGCACCTCATGAAATGCGCAGCTAAATGGAGGTCATTTGGAACACGTGCTCTAGAATAAGGAAGACTAATCCAAAGATTCTCATGTTTTGATATGATGTTTTTAAACACAATAAACTAGTTATCTCCAAAGTTTCATTCAATTTTTGCAGAAAATTAAGAAATAAGGTCTATAGAAATTGGGGGACGGTCTTTTGGGGATGACCCTGTATAAGGAAACATTAGCCAAATTTAGACACACTTAAATCAGCTTGATGACAAAATTTCTCATGCCTCTGCGACTTTCAATGAATATAGTTTTATAAGACAATAAAAAATAGAACAGAATAAAGAAAAATACTATAAATAGATAAAAACTTAATTAAAAGAATGAAAATTTATATATTTCTAACCTTGGTTATGATTCTAATTATGGTGCCATTCCTAAACGAAAAAGCTTAAAAATTCCGGAACTTTTTATAATACCCTTTGAAGGGGATCTCACCAAATTTCAGAATTTAAAAATAGGGCTTTAACTAAGAATATTCTGCCTACCTAAAACAAAACCTTAAGCGTAATCCAGCCATTTATATTAAAAGTAATTCAGGAAAGTTATGGGGCATATCATGAAGCATGAAAACAAATTAAAGAATATTATAAATCTACAGGCCAAATTATATTTGCTTCTATCAAAAATCTCTTAAATACTAAAATGGTTTCAAAATCAAATAAAATAATTATTTTATATTATTATTTTTCTTTTTCTTGACTCATTGAAATAATTTGCTCGTCGTAGCTAAATTAAATATTATTTTATTTAAATTCCTTTTCATTAATATGAATTTTTTTTGTTTCTCTTTTTAACAGCGTATAATTTCTCACACAAATATTCCTATATTGTTATTGACTTTTTGGTGCACTTTAAATTCTGGGAATAAATTTAAGATCTTCTAAAGTTGTAATTCGATAACTATTTAAGAAATGCGTTAGTTTATTGGTTTTTGTGTGTATGCGTATAAATAAATTAGGTAAAAAATTGAACACAATGAAATATAAGAAGAAAATCATCCCACAATTATGAAATGTATTCAAGGTTGAATGTCACTATAATAGTTTGTGATGAGCTACGCTCGATTCATACAATAATATAATACATTTATAATCTGGGTGATTAAGGGACATTTCTCTTCTGTTTGTAGCACTCTTGCTGAGATTTTCAGAACTTTAATTTTTAATCAACGAGAATCAATAATATAAGGAGTAATCGGTGTTATTTACGCGCTGAGCTTATCAACACACAAAACGTTCATATTTTCTCATTCTTAAATTCATTTAACTCTTTCGCCGAGCAAACTCTACAATTCTGACTGAAGATATCAACGCTAGATGCAGAGTAGCAGGCTACACAAACTATATGAATGTCACAAGGATAACCCTAGAACTACTGATCTTAAGAAATATAGTCAAAAGAGAAGGACCAGACTTACCAAAGTTCCTAACCAACAGATCTTCCATCACCTCAGATATAGTTCTCGCGAAGCACAATTTTAACCTTAATCACCACACCCAGCTTGGGTACGCAATCCCATCCCACCACCTTAAGTATAGTCACAACTATATCGACCCATCCATCCAAATTAAGATACCACAAAGAAAATCACTCAGCATAACGGACTGGGCAAAACATAAAGACTACTTAAACACCATATAAACCACTTAACTGAAAAATAGAACAATTTAGAAGATTGACAGGAGAAACAACGGATTGGGTAATACAATGGAAAAATATAACAGGCTAAAAACCATCTGAAGACAATTAGAGATAATGATAAAAGAAAGAGAAATTCAAGTCTGGAATAATATAATAAAAAAAATGGACATCGAATGGGATCCGAAAGAATTTTTGAACCAATTTCGAAGACAGCGAGCGACGCAACCAAAAGAAATATTAAATATCAAAGTGAAAGAAAGGGAAGTAAAGCAAAACGCAGAGTAACAAGTTCACTTCAGAAGTCACTGGGAACAAATTTTTCAAATTCTCCAAAAGAAAACCACGAATTCGATAGAAAATATGAAGAGGCAATAGCTCGAATAATTGAGAACCAACAAGATAACATCAAACCATACACACAGGTTGACGAGGAGAGACCCACCGCTCGGAAGAGAGAATGCCGATCACACTGGAAGAGTACCTAACAGCAGTGAAGTCGTTTAAACAAACGGTACCAGGATTAAGTGACATAACGAAGGCACACCTGACTAATGCACCAAACAACGTGCCTGTCTGAATTCTGGATAGTACCCCTAGGCTTTCAAAATGGCAAGATTATCTTCTTGCTCAAACCGGATAAACCAAAACAGTAAATCAAAAGCTACCGCCGAATCTCCCTACCTAAGTTTCTTTGGAAACTCCTAGGAATCTCCTAGGAAAGGTTAACAAAACACCTTAAAACAAATAACCTATATAAACCACAGGAACACGGGTTATAAAAAAATCGAAATAGCGCAGGGCAACAGAGTGGACGTCTTACTCCGCGAGGTTGCTAAAGCTTTTGATAATAATCATAAGTCTTGTGTAATGCACTCTTCAAGGCCTGAAGCCTTCCCAGAGCCCACGTTGTGCTGAGATGAGAATGGAAATTCAATGGAAATTTAAGATGGGGGAGAAGGCAATACTGAAAAGATGCGTTTTCAGGCGACGCTTATATGTGGTAAGAGAGGGAGAAGATCTAATTTCAGCAGAAAGAGCATTCTACAACTTAGGAGCGCAGATTGAGAAGGAGTAGTCCCCCATTGAGCAGAGGGATGAATAACGAATATTCAAAAGAGGTGCATGTGATGACCGAAGGCCCGAGGGACATGGCGTGGTGAGAGGGCAGAAAAGAGGTAAGACGGGGCCTTGTTGTTTAGGGCCTTAAATGTAAGGAACAGTATCTTGAAGTGAGTTCGGGATCTAACAGGAAGCCAGTGCAGTTCATGCAGCAAGGGTTTCGAGGGAGAGAAGTGAGGGTGACCGAGGAGACGCCGGGCGGCATAGTTATGTACAAGTTGAAGGTAGCGTAGAGAGGAGAATGGCAGATTCACAAGCAGAGAGTTACCTTAGTCAAGGCGTGCGGTGATGAAGGCATGAACAGCAGTCTCAAGACTTTGGCGATCAAAGTAAGCGCGAATGCGAGAGAAGTTACAAAGGAAACATAGAGGGGATTTGCTGACATTGCGGATATGAGGCTTAAAAGAGAGATGCTCATCAAAAACAACACCCAGATTCCTAACGCAGTCAGAGAAAATGATATTTTTACCGCCCAGAGTAAGCGAGGGAAAGAGAGATTTAGATTTTTTGACAAGAGCAGGGGTGCAGACGAGGAGGACCTCAGTTTTTGAGTGATTAATCCTAAGGAAGTTGGTAGAGAGCCAGTAAGAAATGTAGAAGTAGGCAGCCAGGAGGTCAGTAATAGAGTAGGCAAGAGATGTAGGGGAGGAGGAAACGAAAATTTGAGTGTCATCATCAAGTAGGATGGTATGGTCAATAGTATCGAAGGCAGAGGAGAGGTCGAGTAGAACTAGGATGGAGGCACAACCCCTTCCTGCGGCTCTTCGTAAGCAATCGGACACATTAAGAATGGCAGGTTTGGGGAGTGACCTGACTTGAAATCAGATTGATAGGTTTCATCAATGTTATAGGCCACCATGTGACTGTTGATGCGTGAAACAACCACTCTCTTCAGAACCTTAGAGAGGAAAGGATGTTGCGAAATCGGGCCATAATTGGAAGGGTCAGTGGGGTTAAGTTGAGGCTTTTTAAGAATCGGACGGATGTGGGCACGTTTGAAGGAAGACGGAGCAAGACCAGTTGCAAGTGAAGTGTTGAACAGGTAAGGAATCGTTGGAAGGATAGCAGGCAGAATTTTACAAAACAGCTTAGACAGAAAAATGTCCTTTGGGGAGCCCGATTTCTTAGAACGCGAAGGCAGGGCTGAAAGCTTTAACGCGGTCACAGCGGAGAAAACGATAAGCAGCTGAAGCGGGAAGTCAAGGAGAATGGCAGGAGCCGGGATAGAAGGCTGACAGAGGGAGGCGCAGGGGTTTGTGACCTTATCTACAAAGAAATTCGAGAGAGTAGCAGGGCTAATGGGTGGGGAGACCTGGGTTGAGAAAGTAAGACGGGAGAGCAGACGGAAAACGGTACGGGGATCCTCTATTTACCAGCCAAATTTAGCGCCCTCAACATGGAGAGCAACGTAACCAAAAGCTTATGCCACTACCTGATAGGAAGAAAAGCTATTCTGCAATTAAATGTCTAAATGGGTGACGGATTCCCTCTACGTCGGTGGTCCTACAAGGAGTGTGTCACTCCTTAACCTTATATACCATATATAACCATGACCTACCCTAATGAATGGATGAGTCTGCGATGTACATCGAATAGCGGATGACATCACACAAATTATCTCAAGTAATAGACAAAACCCAAGAGAAATCGCCCAAAGAACAGCGAGGGAAATCAAAAATCTAAATGATTTGGCAGAGACACATCCACAATTAAAGTTGAGGAGGAAAAATGTCATTACAACACGGAGGGGAGAGTCCTAGGACTCCAAGTAACGACGAATGAGTATGCCTCCCAACTGTCTAAAAAGATCAATGAAGCAAAAGCAACAATATCAACGCTGCTACGATTACATAACCTTTCAAGAGGGAATAAAGGAAAGTTATATACAGCCCTCGCCCATTCTAAAATATTATATCCGATCATACCTACCCACGTGCTGAGTAAAAGTCCAATACAAAAGGCCCAAAGAGTACAAAAGTGGGTAACGAAATTCATCCAAAAATGAAAAAAGAAAGGACCGAATAACATAAGATAAACTGCATAGAAGAACCAAACTTCAATCTATCAATACTGTACTCCACGAACGAGCCAAATACCTGTGGGAAAGGCTATATGAAACAAAAGACTCTTATCAATCGATGAAATCTGTCAGGTAAAATAAGGGAAGAGATTTGACGGAAGCAAGAAGAATACAACGTTGAATGTAAACCAATCTATAAATAACACAAAGTGACGTACCGAACAGAAACCACCGATATTGACAACCAACGAAGAATGACACACTAAAGAGAATACGAACAGAAAATTTTAATGAGAAATACAAAGAAGGAACTATAAAGAGTATATTTCCTAAAAAGTTCTAAAAAGCCCACCCCAAAAATATATATAATAAAACAATTTCTCATAGGAGCAATTGATAAAAAATATAAAAAAAAATAAATACAAAACGAAAGCGTTTGCCTGGCAACCTGGCACAATTCACTATATCATTACCACCTTCACCGAATCATTGCCATATATCACCCGTCACTCATAACCATCTTATAAACACACACACACACACACCACACAATATCTCTCCCTTTCAACTCTCTCCTACACCTTCACCACTTATACTGCCCCTATCCCTCTTTAGGTTCTATTCACGTTGTTAATAAAATCCAGGTATTTTCTTCTCATTCTGAAAAATCTCAGTCAATGGGAAAAGAATTAACATGCGCTGAATAAAGTCTTTTAAGTTATTTTCAATTCAGAAAAAACTTGAAACAAAAAGAGGTTCAAAAGCTTTTATCAAAGTTTTTCCCTTTCTTTCAAAAGAAAACCCACTGCTTGAGGAATGAAATATTTAAAACAAATTAGTTCAAGTTATTTATAAAAAAACTCGGGCAAAAACGACCTGATTTATTAAAAAGTCACTCCTGCGTTCTGAATTTAAAACCGCTTTATGTTTTAGTACCCTTGCAAATGAAACAGCGCAAAATACACTATATAACAGATGACTTTACCCTCTAGCGGCTGATTAGAATGCAATAAGTGACATTTTATATCCCACATTGCTATAACTGTCTAGCAATTTATCAATAACAGCATGGTTATTCTTCGTTTTTTGTTATCTAGAAAGCGGGTGACACAGTTTTGAAATCCATTTCAATCTGTTCTTTCGATATTTCACATCTTTATATGCAATTTTTGATCAAAACATATGCTTTAATTCTGGCCCAACAATCACCTGCGCAATCTTTGCAATGGACAACTTAGAAATTATTTCGCGTATTTTGGCAAAGATTTTGACGTTGCCATTCAATTTAGTTTAATTTGGAACTAAAGTAGTAGGATATTCTCCAGTAGTTCATGGTCATTGTGCTTTACACTATAGGTGTCCGATGAAAAGCTGATCCATCTTGCCATTTTTGCTATCCTACGATCACCTACAGCAACAGTGATTTTTATATGCACAGTGTAATCTGGGCAAGGATCAAAACGTTTTGATACAACGATATAAATCACACTTATAGTCATCACATTTGAACATTTTGAGCAAGAGTTTTATATTCGTAATGTTCTTTCAATTGTGAGAAGTGACTAAAAAGGATAAAGGTAGGCTACTTCGTTTACTTATAAATCTTCACGATTGCATCCAGTAAATTCTATTCCCTCAATTTTTATGTCTTTAGCTCTGCACCAGATTTAGTAAGAGTCAATTCTTTTCAGAGGTCATCAAGCTCTCTACTAGTTTTTAGAAGTGGGGTTCTCAGCGTCATTATGATGCTTCTCTTACTACCCATTCCTTTTCAAAATCCGTTAACTTCGATGTCCTTTTTATCTCTGTATTCAAAGGTTAGGAGACATGTGTCGTGGTATATCAAACTATACATATAATATACATTATTAGTATGAAGGGGGAGAACTCAATTTATTAAAGCAAACCGTCCAATGGCTGAACGCTACGTTGATTAGAAAGTCAGGTTATGGCGTAGGGTCAATACGGTTAACTAATCAGGTTGAATCCGAGGTTGTCCAAATTTGAATAACGAGACCGAGTGTAATGTGTATGTTAATTAAAGATAACATAAGAAAATATAAATATAATTACAAATTAAAAATGATCAAAATGATATAGAGGAAAATAAAAGGTTGGATGATGATTTATCGTTACAAGTGTAAATGTCTAATTTCTATTAATTAGTTTCAAGCTAACTGCTTAATTCTAAAGATTAAAGGCGGAAAAGGGAGACAGCGACTTCAAGGAGGCTTGCGGGAAAGTAGGAGCTCGACGAGACGACCTTGTTGGGTTCTTTACAGGAAGTACTTTTGTTAGGAGAAGAGTGGGAAGCAGGCTATGGTCGGCACTTTACTCCCGGGGCTGTACAGGCGTAAATTCTAACCTAAGCTTGGGCTCGAGAGGGGAGGCGGAATCCTTGGTGATTCTCGGGAGAGGTAGGGTTACCTCAGGGTAACTTCGACGGTGCTGGGTGGTTCGAGGACTCGAATGAGTAATCCGGCGGAATTGCTTCAGAATCCGGTGGGGGCTGAGGTTGCCTTTTGACCGTGGATGCTTTACCAGGGAGAGAGTGTCTAGCCTACGGTTAGGTACAGACAAAAACACCAACTTAGGACAAGGCATGTCTTATTGTGACCGAGCCTTGTCCTTTATTACTGTTACAAGGTGGCTCAGGGGTTTAAATATGGAGAGTCTTCTCACGCTGGAATTGGGGAATAACCCTTACTTTGGGGAATTCCCAGCCTGCAGCTGAGGCGCCAAACTGTCAGCGATAAACAGTTCTTTGACACCCTCTCTCTATCTCCGCACGGAAAAATGCTGGAATTTACGACCGCGGAAGGGATGTTCTCCACACTCTACTTGGATTGTACGTTGGGGGAGGGGCATCTTGGCTTGCTTCACTATGTGACTCTCGGCCGCGTGGGCTCTAGCTAACCACTTGGCTTCTTGCAACAAACTAAGCATTGCAAAGAAGGGAAAAAGGGAGTATACTTCTACATCTTGGAAGAATCGGCAGTTGTTCTTTATGTGGTATAGGAGAAATGAAATTGGAATGAATTTACCCTGAGGTAGCCATACCTCTCCCGAGTTTCAGCAAGGATTCGAGTTCCCCCTTCGAGACCCCGCTAAGTTTAGAACTTACGCCTTCACAGCCACAGAAAAAGGTAGCGAGTATACCCTTCATTCTCACTACTCTTCTTCTGACGAAGATGCCTCCAAAGAAGACGCCGACAAGGTCGTTTCACCGAGTCCCTACTTTTTTTCAAGCGTCCTTGAAGTCGCTGTCGTGCTCCAAGCCCATTTGGATCTAAGCAGGTAACTGAAACTAATTAATAGAAATTCGACTTTCCCACCAATATCGATAAATCTTTATCCATCCTTTAATTTCGGTCCATATGCTTTTGATCATTTTCAATTTGTAAATATAATTTATATTTTCTTATGTTTATCTTTAATTACTCTGAACATTACACTCGGCCTTGTCATTCAAATCTAGGAAACCTCGGGCTCGACCAGATTAATTAAGCGCATTGACCCCACGATTCAACAAAACCTTTCTAATCCGCGCATCAATGTAGCGTTAAGTCATTGGACAGATCGTTTTAAGAGCGTGAACTCCCCCCCTTCATACCGTATATTTATTTTTCTGATAGTTTTATAAGTTCCCTACCTTTATTCGTGTTCCCCTTTTGTTATTTTTCCTTATTCTTGCCGAAAGTGCATTCAGGTTAATTCGAGATTTTTGGGGTGTGTTTAGGCAAAATTTCTCATAATCAGCGCTAGTCAATCCAAAGATGTTTCCTCGAACGGATTTAAGTTTTTAAACTGTTTCCACTCACGAAGGACCTTTTATTCCCAATTGAACCGCAACTTAGTTATTTGGGAGGAAGCTTTACAAGCTAGCCAAGTGTAGGCCATAAATGGTCTTTTGCAGTCTCCTTCTTTTCTTATGTTCTTATGTTCTTATATTACCGAGACCTTTTTTCGGCGCACATAAAGCAGCTCGCTCGTATGCCACATATTCCCAGCTAATCTCTTATGACTATGAGTTCGTTTGAACGGTTTAAAAGCCAAGGTGAGTCATTACGGCCTCACTGGAAAAGACCTCCTATCTTATATACAGGAATAGGAGAGACAGGATAGAGAGGAAAGAATAGCATTAGAAAAAGAACAACGAGAGATGGAAAAAAGCAGAGCATAGATAAATGAAATAAAGGCCCAAAGAGAGAGACAAGGACTCGAAATAGAAGAAAAAGAGAGGATCAGACAACACAAGCTCGAACTAAGCCAAAATCGATTAGAGACAATGTCACTTAGCTTCCGCACTGAGATTCTGCAGTTCCCATCGGTTAAGTTCTCAGTTTTCAAGGAAGGAGAGGACTTCTGTTCCTACCTCACACATTTCGAAAAGATCTTCGAATTTAATAATTAGGATATCGAGTCAGGTGAGGTCGCCAGATTAATTCCCATTTCTTAGTACCCAGCTGCGCGATATCTTTATTTCTCTCTCGTGTGAAGACACGGTGGATTATTCCAACCTCAATCCTGAACTCCTGGCCGCCGTAAATATGGGACCGGACGTTTACAGTGGTCTATTTCGTCACGAGAGAATCCGCCCTGAACAAACCTTTTGCCAGTTTTTTTTATCCTTTAAAACAGCCTCGAATTTTGGCTAGAGTGATGTTAAGTTTCCCTAGAATACGAGTCCCTTCTGGACTTCGTATTATAAGACCAACTTTTAGCTTCCTTGGCCTGCGAAATAAGCTCGTTTCTGAAGGACAAGCACCGTTTAACATTCAAATAGTGCTTGGAAGAAGCAGACATTTTTGCCTATAGGCATAATTTATACTCTAAGTATAGAAAAAAAACTCCCTCGTCGTCTCCCAATTCCAAGTTCGGGAAATCCAGACTACCTACACGGAATACCCCCAAATTCTTGAAGATCCGTGGCTCCTCAAAGTCTGAAATATGCCTTCATCGGAACCCAGAGATTTTAAGACCCTGATTACGATGCCCCCGCGTCATCGTACCCCTGAAGGCTAATAATTTGTTTCTAATGTGGAATTGAAGGGAATGTGCGTACAAATTGCTACGAGAATTTATAATTCAGAACTGCCTCCTCTCACCCTCACCGGGTGCACCAAATTAGTTCCGCTCCTGCTCCACCATCTCTTCTCCTGGAAACCCTGTTCCTCTCTCCTCCACCATCACCCCCGGTTACCACGTTAATTTTCTTTAAGATAGGAGCTTTCCCAGCGGTTTTAAGTTCGAGAATGTATCCTTCAATGGATGTCGCCTGTCTATCCTTGTTTGGGACAACGGATGCCCCTGCATTGTCGTATCTAAGGATTTACTCTCCCCTGTTGGTCCCAATCACCAAATATTCGTAGTGGTCTACGATTATATGAACCAACCGAAATTGCTTCTCCATTTTAAATGCCACATTGAGTGTGCATATATGAAGGGTTCGGCCGAAGTAGTAGCGGCCCCAATAAAGTTCTGCCCGATTCTCATTGGTCAGAAGCCCCAGGTCATCCAAGACCCCGTAGCACACTCAGTTATTACGCAAGCTTATGCCGCAAAAGAAGCCCAGCCTCCTGTTCCATTCGAAACCCCGGTCAATCCGGAATTTGACGTTCTCCAGAGCGAAGATTTCATCCGCGCCTAAAAAAAGTGTGCGAGTCATACCCCTTTGGTATAAAGCACGGAATTAGTCACAAGATTCCACCTGCAGTTGTTAAGAAGGTATCATACGTCGTAAGTACCGCTCCTGTTCTGAAGGAACAGACCCCGTACTCAAGTCCTTATGTATCCCCCTTTCGTACGTTCTGCAAGTTCTTAGACTTGGGTACGATAGCCTCTTCTCTGGACACTTCGGTCATAACAAAACCTCCAGAGTGTTTTTAAGTATTTCTTTTGGCCAGGTGCGCTCAACTATTTAGCAGAATACTGCAAATAGTGCGATGTCTGTCAAAAGACATCTGACAAAGGGCGCATCGAGCCATACCCTTCCAACAAAGCCCCTTTATGACAGAGGCCTTTTACTAAGGAGTCATTGAGCTTATTTGCCCGATTCATTGCCCTTCCATTGAAGGAGACATGTACGTCCGTACCCTTGTAGATTTTGCCACCCGTTTTCCTGAAGCAGTCCCCCTTAAGAGGATTGATAGTGTCACCTCTTTTGAGGCTCTACTATCCATTTTTTCCAGTGTAGACATCCTCTTGGAGGTGTTGTCCAACAGAGACAGGCAGTTTCACTCCGAGCTTATGTAATATGTCGGAAAACTCTAAAGGTAACGCCTGTGTTAACCACTCTTTTCCAGCCAGCTACAAATGTTATTTGCTAAAAATTCAATTGCACCCTGAAAACCATTCTGAAGAAGCTTTGTCTCGAACAGCACCGAGAATGGCACTCTTACTTGCCTGTATCACTTTTTTTCGTACAAGGAGATCGCCCACAGGAACCTCGGTTCCACCATCTTTGAATTATTGTATGGCTGTAATGTGTCAGACCCCCTTTGCATTTTAAACGTACTCTTTGCTAACCCACAAATCACTAGAGAAATTCCGTATACTTAATCTTACATCCTAGACCTTAGGAAACGCCTGGAGACCTGCTCGGACATCGTCAAAAGAATCGATATGTGAACCTGGAGAAATATAGAACCTATTCCGTCCTAAAATCAAAGTAAAGAAGGTTTGAGCCTAGCGAAGAGGTGCTGTTGCTACTTTCCACGGAGAGCAACAAGCTTCTTAGTCAGTCGAAATGCCCCTTCTCCGTCCTCGAGAACAAAGTTCCCGTGGATTGCCTTATTCGGAGCCCCTCTGGATATAAGGTATTCTACGTAAACATTTTGAAGTAATACAACCGCCGCGCGAATGCTAATGATTTTGTGGCTCTTGACGAAGAGTACCCTCAGGAAGCGTCGTATCCCTTTGACCACGACAACGTTGTCCAGGTGGTTTGCATCGAACAAGATGGCAACTAAACTCTCTAATCTCTACATTAATGCCCAGAATCATTCTCTCCGGCGCTAGACCTCTACCCCGGGTTAGCCCCTTACTAGAATGGTAAACTGCAGCAGCTGAGGACGAATTCGGTGACGTCATTTCTGAGACCCTTGGACACAGTAAGTGCCATTTCCTTATGATACCATGACGTACCTCGGCTTTCATATCGAGAAGAACCGAATGGGTCCAAGGAAGAAAAGGTGCGGGTCATAGTAGAAATGCCCGTACCCCGCAGTAAGAAGCAGCTCTGGTAATTTATGGTACCAGCTTCGTTCTACCAGACTTCATCCGCAATTTTGCATCCATTTCTACCCCCATGTTTTCAATGTTGCAGAGAAGCTCCACTGATCATCTAGTCTGGAACCCCAAAGCCACTTTCTGCTACCAACATCCAAAGGGCAAACTGGCGTGGCCCCCTTCTTGAGGCACCCAAACCCCACTAAGTACTTTCGCTTCCTGACGGATGCCAGCGACGAAGGCCTCGGATGCGTTCTCCTCCAGTAAGCTGATAGCGGAGAAAGCCACTCTGTGGCATACGCGAGTCGAAGGCTATTACTGCGTAAGAAAAACTACTCGGTAATAAAACGAGAGGCTTTAGCGATTATAAGGTCAATTTCAAAATGAAAATGTATCTTATTTGTAAAGAATTCGTCATCGAGACAGAAGAATGCCCATTTTCAAACCTAAAAAATGTTAAGAGTCAAAACGGACAATAATGCTGTGGAGTTTAATTTTGCAACAGTTTTAATTTAAAATTTTGTATATACGCGTCTCAGACTACTACTTGGCCGATAACCTTAGCCGCAACCCCTTAGCAGACGATGCCACCTTATTCCGCTGCTCTAGAGTAGGATGTTTATAATAATTTTAAATAGTTAGTATTTTATGCCTAGCTCAGACCAGTCCCTTAGATGTATACATCTGTCGATACAGGTCAAATTTCCCTTTGAGCCCTTTATAATCCCCGTCAAATTTTGGGATGTCCATTTTCTTTCCCTTCGCTCGGAAATGTGCCATATTTCGGAAGGGAAGAGATGTAGAAGGATACCCCATTTTTTTCCCTCTTTGCTTACTTGCTTAAGGTTGTCCATTGGCTTGACGTCGATCTTTCCCATTTCTTCTCACGTGTGCTCATATGCAGCTCGGTAATCCTGTCCTGGTCCGGAAAGCCTTTTGGCAGATGTCGCAGATATTGGGTGCGTCCTCATTGTTGAGAGGGGGTTGTTTCGGTTGGTGTATCTGTGCACGAACTCGATCTCTTATGTCACGTCTTGCACTTTGTATTTCCTGGACTCCCGTTTAACAGTTTCTTGGCAAGTTCCTCGGTCTTCAGCTATTTTTTCCATTTGGCGATGGTCGATATTAGAAGATTTAAGGGTGCGGTTTAGGTGAGCCTTGTACCACTTTTTCTGTCCACTTGCTGGTATTGTACCTTGCTCGAGGTCAAAAATAATACTCTCTTTGGAAGACGGTTATCTGGCATTCTGATCACATGCCCCACCCACCTGAGTGATCTTTTTGCGATGTGCGCCTCTATACAGTCGCAATTTGTTCTTTGTAGGATCACATTGTGCGTCATTTTATCCCTCCATGTAATTCTTAATATTTTCTAGAGGCTACGTATGTGGAAGGTATTCAGTGCTCCTATGTGCCACCTATAAGGTATCCAGGCTTCACTGTTGTAAAGCAATGTACATAGAGAGGCATACTGCAACGTAAACTGCAATTTTTTGCGTGTAACTTAAGATTGCGGTTAAGGAAGAACTTTCTTTTAGTCGTCCAAAAGCTGATGAAGCTAGCTGAATGCAGCTCGATATTTCTCTGCCAGTATTCTAATTTTTGATCAAATGCTCCCAAGAAATGTGAAGAGCTCTGACTCGACGAGATGAACCTTACCGATGGTTATAGGCTGTGTTGCTTATGGCTCTCTTAAATATGTGAGGACTTTAGTTCTCCTTAAGTTTATTTTCATTCCAGCTTGTCTTTTAGCCTCGCTGATATTTGAGAGTTTTGCAGGTGTCTTGCATAGTGAGCGCCATGGCAGCATCATCTGCATACTGCAATTAATGAATTGATGTTAACTCTGTCTTAGTTCTTGCAGCAAACATACGTATATTGAACAGCCCGTTATCGAACCTATACATAATTATGATTCCATCTTTCTGTGTGGAGTAGTTATAATAATGACAAGTAATAGCAACAAGTTATATATTGAACAAAACAGATGCAAGAAAACAGCCCTGTTTCACTTCGACGTGCACATGAAAGTAGTCCGAACAATCTCCGTCTGATAGTACTTGAACTTTGCGTTTTTATGAAATTGTCAGATGATCCCTATAAATGTTGTTGGTACTTCAGGTATGCTGATTATCCTAAATAATAGGTCACGGTTTATTGTGTCGAAAGCTTTAGTTAGGTCGATGAAAGAGGGACTGAAGGATTCTCGTTGCTCAAGGTATTTTTCGATAAGTTGACGGCAGACTAAGATCATGTCGACCGTACTCCTATCTGATTGAAAGCTAGTTTGGAACTCGGAAAGAACTCTATCAATAATTAAAGCTAATAGTAATGAAAGGAGTATTTTTCCTAGATTTTGCCAGCACAGCCAAAAGTGTCACACCCCTGCTCTTTCAGCAAACGGGCTTATCCCCCTTTCTTTTGAATATCTTAAAGATGTTGCGTTGACGCCATTGCGAGCGAATTTTAAGACTTGACCAGCAAGTTGTATAAAACCTTATGAAGAACATTAACTAACCATTCCCCTACAATTTGGTATATTTCTGAGAGGACACCATTATGTCCTGCAGTTTGCGATCTTCAGTTGTTTAACTGCTGTTTCCACCTCGACCTGCAAAGGTGGTGCGCCCATTTCAGGTATCGGTGGGAGTCTGTGAATTTCTTCGAAGATTGAAATATCACATTTATTCATGATGTTGAGTAGAACATTGAAATGCTCTACCCATCGTTGTAATATTTCCTGTTTGTCTTTTATGAGTCGTGGGAACATGGAGTTATTTGATGGTCCATACAGTCATTTAATTGCGTCATAGAAATTGTGTGTTCTGTTTCCGTCTGCATATCATTGTATTTATCTAGCTTTTGCTATCTACCACTCATCTTGTATTTCTCTTAGCTCTTTTTGTGCCTCTGCTTGTTTCTCTTGTCATTTCCTCTTCCTAGGGATAGATGCAGATTTGGCTAAATAAGCATCATGAGGTTTATTATTTTCCTTTAGAAGATCCTTTATGGTTTCGTCTGATTTATCAAACCAGTCCCGGTTACGTTTTTTAATGGTTCCAAGACAATCTAATTAACGTTGATACTCCTCACTAATATGGTTGTCCCACATATATTCGATTTCCTCCTGTAATTGAAGCCCGGGTTCTATAACCTATCTTCGAGTCCATTTGATATTTGTTCCTCTCGTTTTTCTGCGTTTGCAAGCTTTGCACAGTTAATGCGCTTGCAGGTGGTTTGGCTTCTTAAGAGCTCTCTTGCGAAAATTGAGGTTCATTTTAGATATTAATAAGCGGTGGTCTGTCCAGCACTTAGCACCCTTTTTACTCTTGTAAAAGGAACTTCTTAGATCTCTCTGCGTCTTACCATGATAAAATCGGGTAAAAGAATATTAATTTGCATATTAGTAAACTTATTTTTGTACCCCTTTTCTCTTGTTCCGGACCCCTATGATAGTCGACTGTTTGGCCAACCTACATTTAGTTACTTCGCACTCTGTTTGCATTATGAATCTACCATGCACATAGCCCTCATCACCTCGGCTGAGAATCACAGAAAAGTTTAACTTGACCTTATTCTGAGACAAAAGGTTTGCTCAACCGTATGAGAGCGAATCCATAGTGATCTTGATTCGTGGCGACAATCCAATGGTTAACACACACAAGCTGATTTTACTTTCGTTTTATAAGAATTGTAACCGAGTTATTCAATAAAATGGAAGAGGATATCAACGATTTCTTGTTGGACTGCTCTCCATAAATCATTTAATGAATGAAATCTTCAGTGGTCTATCCTAAAACGGGATTCGATTTGAATTGTATTAAAGTAAACGTTTTTTGCATACCTCGCTGATCCTTTTTATAATTTATTCCTTTGTCAGAGATAAAATTATAATTTTTAATCGTTTTAAACTTCTCCCTTTTTTTTAAACCCTGCAATTTAACCTAAATATTATTCTTTGATTATTTTGATCAGTCATCAGATATTGTCTAATGATCACTAAAGCAAAGTGGTAATTGGATACGAAATACACATTTTTAATTATCAGCACTTTCACACAAGATATTAAAACTCTATCACATTCTAATCGCGAAGAAGAAGGAGTATCAATAATCAGTCAAATAGAAGTACACTGGTTAATTTATTGTGAAATAAACTGATTCCAATCTAATTAAAGATTTTCCGTTTCTGCAAGAGAATATCTAAGATAACCATATAAAAAAAACTTATAAGACATTTACAGATGTAAAGTTAGTAAATTCCACGCATTTAATAAAACTGAGAAGTAAAACCAAGGTTAAATGTGAGATATATGAAGACTATAATTTCTTACCAACATTAAAAAGTACCTTCCTGTACGGGGCCCTTCATGGATGAAGAATGCAGGAATTATTCATAGTGTTAATTGTTTTTCGGTTTTCAATTTCTGCAGGTATGTATTTCTGATTTAAAATTGGCATATAAATTGTTTTTTCCCATAAATAAATGCTTTATTGAGTTTAATTTTTGTAATATTTAAATGACTTACTTCAATGAAAAGCAAAGGCATATAACTAAGATGACCGGGATGGTTTCTTATCAATATTTGCTAATATTTAACCATCTCACTTAATCGGATGTATAATTATAGTATATGTGTTAAAAACTGTTTTTCTCCATGCACACAGGTGAACAACCATCTGCAATACAAACTGGTGCCATCCATAGAAAATAGTGAAATCCCTTTTTGCCAACGTTCAATCTTGCCTTCTCCAGTTATGCTCACTACTTGGAAGACCTTCAGCGACGAGTCGACACTGCCTTTTCTGAGATAATGTCATTTGACTCCTTGAGTGCAGAAATTTCAACCATGTAAACTTTTCAGCATATGAGTTAATAAGTGGATATCTTGTTTGAAGAAAATATTTTATGTACGTTAAATATAAATAGTATTGTTTCATTTTTAATCCGAATATTTTGATTTTTTTTAAAGAAAGAGGAGTTAAAATGGAGAGAATTTATTATTTACGTCCAGAGTAAAGCGAATTTTGTATTATATAAGTATATGCCTCATACACAACCCAAGGCTGATGCTGGTATATTCCTATAATTATTTTTTTCATTTTTCATTACAAAATGTTTCGATTATACGGATAATTATTAATGCTTATACAAAAATATATTATTGTGTTGCGCAACCCAGGGATTGGTTAGTTGCTAGTGATATATCATTGTTTATATGGTTCGGCGCTGTAGTAATTGATTTATAGTTATTTGTCCACACCCTCCTCAGGTTATCTAACTATGACGTACTTAATGATATTCTGAAGATATTTCTTTTGTAGAAATCACTAAAATATAAGGTAACTCCCTAGAGTTTAATCGAGGTAATGGATAAAATCTTACATTTTTATGTGCCACAACCAACTCCTTCCTCGAAAAGGATCTGTGATTTATGAGCAGGATACCTGAGAAAATATTTTATAAATTATCAATACTACTTTAAATTTCTCTGGGGTTTACTCTTTGCTACTTCGTTAAAAAATCATCGGATTCATATCTAAATACGTTAATTGCTTTTATTTTCCCTAAAAAGCAATTACGGAATTTTAGATTTGAGTGAATTCTTTTTAGATTAAGAGAATCGTCAATTATATGCTCAGTGAAAATATTAAATTTTTAGGAAATTTGTCATTATGTCTGACAGCAGTGTGGGCTAATCGCCGTCGATAATAAATTTAGGACCTATATGATCAAATAAAACAAATTTTATGTCGTTTATGGCTAATTATAGGTTGATAAGGGTTGAGGCAACTTTTCTTGTATGCGTTATTGACCTGGAAGCCAACGAAAACTTTGTTTTTAGCTGCACAAATCTATTATTATCATTGGGAATAAAAAAATTAAAAAATGCCTCTTTTATATGGCTGCAATTCACGGGACATTTTTGAAAGCGCTCAAATAAAGCCCGACAAAGTGATTCATTTTGTATATTGGCTCTTATGTAAGAAGGCCAGCGAGCACGAAATCGGGAAACATGCAGATTTAGTGAATCATTATTCCGAAAATAATTTGGACAAATTAGGTGGAGGTAGAAAAATTGTTAAATTTGTGGAAGCAAAGTTTGGTGAACGGAAATATAATATAATTGCTACGAGAATTTATAATTCAGAACTGCCTCCTCTCACCCTCACCGGGTGCACCAATATAATTCGACAGAATCGAGGTTTACACAACGCTGAAGAAAGCATGGGGACAATGTTAAAATAGTGGATTGTGCCCGGGACCCCCTAAATATCTGACTGTTGTTATTTATTTCCCAGCATGTCAAAAATAGCATTTAAAATCGACATATCAATCATTTTCGAAATTTTGTTGAACCTAACAGTGCTGCCACAGAAAAGATTGAAAGGACTTAGAGAGATACCGGAAAGAAAATCCACAAATATGGGCAAGGAAATAGAAAACAGGCAGTTCAGGCAACTGCCTTTTTTTTTAATTTATTTTCCCTTATATTTAAGAGGTTTCCTAAATTTTGGATTGCCATTGCGCAATTCAACCCAACTAACAATGGTTTATATATTAATTTTTCTACAATTGCCCCAAAGTTTACGGATCAAGGGAATCACTTTTACTTTTTTATTTATCACCTTTTTAATGGCAAGAATAGAAAAAGTACCAAATTAATAAATATTATAATCAGGATAGTTTGGCATTTTAAAAAATTAAAAATACTTAGTTAACACTTAAACGTCTAGTGTGTTTTAGTTGGATATTTTTTCGTTCAAATTATCACCAAAATTTAAAATGGGGATACCGATTGGTGATTAACTATAGACTTGTTGTTTTTTTACCCATAGCTAAAGGAGAAAAACATAAAAACAGGCAATCAATAACACTTACTCGATGCGCCAATATTGTTTGATAATATAATTCAATTATATTGATTTTTTTAAAATAACTTAGAAGATTTAATTTTCTCATCCGACCTAAAATGGAGAAACAACCAAATTAACTACTGTGTAGTAAATATGTCATTGTTTACACGGAAACAGAGTGTTAAAATATATTTTCTTACAAATCGAATACATTGTTTTCTCTTCAGTTTTACTTTTAAATACATATGAATTCATTATTTGCAACAAGTGAAAGTGGTAGTGATATTCTAGTGTGGTTATATTTTTCTTTCAATTGAAAATTTTGAGAGAAAGGCAAGTTGAGTGTAACTCATTTGTTTGTAAAAATCAGTAAAATATCGTTATGATTAAATTAAATGATTAAATCATAATGAGATTAGGAAAATTTCATAATTTGAGAAATGTAAATATAATTTACGGTGATTTAAATTCATAAGCTCCAAAGAACATTCAGTAACCTTCATCACACCTGGTAACATATAACTATTTACAATTATAATAAATAAACTGTAGTAACATTGTAAGAATAATATTGGATATGCCAACAAAACCACAGTCTAGGAAGTTTATACTTTCGTTTGACAGGAAGACTCAGAAAAACGGATATAACGCGTCTGAGGAAACCGTGAAGTTTTCCATTAACAGACCAACTTAATGGAAACCTGTTTGACCCCATGGACCTAAGAAGTAATATATTTACGAATAAAAACGAATTATGATGAACTTTTCTTTCAGTGTGGTGCAACAAGTACTGGGTTAAATTCTTTTAAATATGAATAAACCCCCAAAATGTTGAATTTGAACATTTGGGAGTTGAAAGTTCTTCGAAGTTTGTTTCTATTACATATCATGTTTTGCAAGTTCTTGACCTGTATTTACTGCACCATTATGGCTAGGTTTCTGCAATTAAATAATAATAAAATCTATGATACAGGTATATGGGCTTGCTTCTTAAGACTTAATTTAATGGCAGCATTTTTTGGTAGAAATCTTGTACTAATATTTGTGAACTTCATAATGTTATAAGAAGGAAAATAATTATGTCCAGGGAAAGCAAAGTCAGATTATGTTGACAGAATTTGAAGAATATTATAAGGTAGAGGCAGTAAGTGCATTTCGTAATCGGAATGCTAAAGGCAAAAGAAAAACTAGAAGGGATGAATGCGAAAGTAACCAATAATGAAACTACATGTCCCACAACTGCTTAGTTTATTTCATTTTCTATGAGCAAAATGGTTTTATAATGAAAAGATAGAAAAACTCAAAGTGAAGTAATAAGTAAAATGCCAAACTAAATAGATCATATGTTTTAAGAATGAGAATATGCAAAGTCGGCGTTAAGATAAATAAATGCAGTGTTTTAAAACCAATTGAAAGATGGCGGTGAAGTTTTATTCAGACACTACAGTAGATTTAGGAGTGCGAAATCTTCCATCCTAATATGCTATATATGTACATATATCTCTGTTATTAAATATAATTATCATATTCAAAACTGAAACTACACTAAATAAAACAAAAAATAACGCATGAAACGGTTGGTAGCTAAAAACAGTAGTTATTATAGATTAAGTTTAATATCAATCTTTTGCTCTAACAAGATCAGACAATAGTTTTAGCATCTTTTAAAGTAGAAGCAAAATATTCTCTAGCAAATTTTGATCTTACAAAAATAAACTGATGACCCATTCCTTAGCCAATTTGCTTTATTATGAAAACGTTTGGAATCTCCAACTTCATATGTGAATTTATCGGTAAAAAGAACCATTTCACCTCACCCGTCGCCCAGTTTCGCTACTTTCTAGACTAAGCTAAAATTGTTTTCCTATGGTAATATTTCTAGCGACGTTTTTTGATACCACTAAAGAAAAACAAAGCTTTCTCAAGCGTTTTCTTCACAGTTGTGGAGAAGAAGTTTGTTCCCTTAGCCCTGGGTTAAATACAGAGTTCTTTCTAGCGGACTAAGATGGCGGAATTAGAGAGGTATCACGGGATAAAATTATCTTGTTTCCTAATGTTCTTTCTAGCCTTGCATTGGCCTTTGCTTTAGTATACGGAAATGTTCAAACCTTTTGATAGTATTCTTTAATGTACTGAAGGGGTTAAAATTTTTTCTAAATTCTTAATGAAATTCCTTTCTTAAGCAAAAATACAGGTCTTTGATGTTCAAAAATGGATTTTTTGAGCACTCGTGAATTTTAAAAATTAATGAAGAAGAAGCTTGCATAATTTGAAGAATATGATTACTGAAAATTAAGTTAAAATATTTAGGATATGAATGACAGAATATGATGAATAAATTTTTACAATTTATTGTCAGAAGTTTAATAACAAGATCATGTCGTAAGATAATATTTATGAGTTAAGAAATGTAAGAAATGGAAATAAATCTCAAGGAGCTCGTTTTGGCATGCAGACCTTTGATATGTGGTCTATCGCATCTAAGCCTCTGAAAAGGGAAATTTAATTTAAAATAAAATTATGTTTCAGGTACATATCATCATCCCTAACTCTATAATTGAAGAAGGGTATTTTTTTGAGTATTTGAATAATAATTTCATCTTAGTTTATTTAAGACATGTTTTTTTATCAATGTTGAACTTCGCCAATTATAATAATTTTACAAAGGAGCTCTAAACTAAATTTGTCCCCCTCCAAATTATTACGTTGCTAAAATATAGTTATAGACGATATATCAAAATAAATTTTCTGAACTTCACCATTTTTTTTTTAATATTATATATTAAAAAACAAAATTGTATACATTCGTTTCAAATTTTTCTTAGATAATTAAAGTTAATTTGTGAAAAACGAAAAAAACTACATGATTAATTTTTTTATATAATTATATTCAAAATTGTATGTAATTTAGTAACATAACTATAAAAAAGTAAAAATTATGATAATGCAAAATTTTATCCATTCGTGGAAATTCCCGGTAGATTTTTAAAGTTGATTTGTGAACAAAACGCACAACTATACCATGTAATTTTAAATATTTGATTAAAAAATCAAGCCTGAAACTCGCTTATATTTTTAGCATCATTCGATTATAGATTGAACTAAAGTCTAGGGCATTCAGAACACCAGTACTATTCACCTAATATGCCCTTTTTGGTAAATATATGTTTTAGTCCACCAATTAACAAAGTTTACATGGAACTAAAAAAAAATGAATTCAAATGATAAATAAATCATATGTGCATCGTTTGGTCATGAATTAAGTTTGAATGCTTAATTTTGAATAATTCTATAGCCATTTATATAATATAAGGTTACAAGGAGGGGAGGGGTGTTCTGAATGAACTCCCTGTATCTCAACAATGGCGTTGTAGGTTATTAGGATTTTTCCAGGAATAAAAGGGCTTGTAATGAGCTTTAATTTTATATATGATAACCTAACGTAGTAAAAAGTTGAAAAAATGAATGCGACATCAACTTAACAAGAATGTGCCGAACAGTCTGGGATAAAACGTAACCGTGGCAGTAAAGTGAAGGCGAGCGCTCCATCAAAGGGCAGTGCGTCCCGTGAGTGTGTCCAATTCAGAGAAAACAGGGAGCAACATAAAGCCGTCGCAGCATCGGGGAGGTAGGTCCATGGGAACAGACGCTACGCAATGACACGTAACTTTAAGTTCCCCTCGACCATCTCCTATCTTCTTTTCCATGCTGCCCAGAGGGCAGCTCCGTATTTATGTCATGTAGTCGGTGTGAAGAAGAGCTAAACGCTGATCTGGTTCCCCATCATCACGGATTCTTTGACACCCTCATGAGCGTGCTCATTACCGGCAATTTTTACATATCTAGGAACCCAGCAGATCATGATCTCGACATCCATCTGTCTCGCCAAAACCGTGGCGTAACGGATATCGCGAACAAGATGATGTAGACACTACAATACCCTGAAAGCATTCAGGGCGCATTGTGACTCGCTATAATTCACATCCGGTCTCAGAATCGGGCACGTCGCTTCATCTCTCGTACCGAGCGGAATATTACAACCAGTTCTACCGTTAGTCAGGCGAAGCAATGCCTGACAGATCCCTACTGACTTCGAATAGGTTGGATACAGCCTGGAAACCGCCCCACTCTCGGCACTTAGAGCCATCCCTATACACAGACACGATTCCAGCGTGACACCAAGTGTGCTCTTAAAAGCCCGAACGCAATACTCCTGGCGCTGTAGAAGCTTTGGAAGCTGAAGCATGGCGACAAATATTCAAAGATGGTAACATTCAGGGTAGCGTCTTGGGTATAACCAGTGCCGCTACTGGACTGAGAGCAATACGTAGCTCTAGTGAAGGAGTTTCCAAGCCCTAAACACAAAGGGCTTATGTTATAACTGGTGTCTCTCGGCGGCATAGGCGCTATCAAGATTAGCTGAAACCCTCACTCTTCTTTCGCCGTTCAACCCTCCCCCATCCCCGGATATCAGGTCAATTTTCTCTTTGACAAAGGCTTACCCAGAAGTTTAAAATTTAAAAACGGAGTCGTAAATGGATGCCGAGTATACACTCCCGTTCCCGATACAGGGTGAAACATGTTTCGTGGTGTCAAACGAATTACTTCCCTCAGTGGAGCCTGACCACAAAAAGTTTGCAGCAAACCGCTTCCTCATTGTGAAGTGCTACCTTGATTGATAATACTTCACCAGCTGGGCTGAAGTCGTTTTAGCCACGATTAAATTTGGCTCACTCTTGATCAGAAAGTGTCCCCATGGGTTCTCCAGCCCTGTTGTTTAGCTGGTTGTTAGGCGGGCCGGGCAAAGAGGGAATCATAGAAACAATCTCCCCTTCAAACGGCCTGCGACATTGAGTTTAGCAGCGTCAGGAACGAAGAATTCGCTCAAGCAGAGAAGGAGTACAAAACCCTCCTCCTCATGTTTAAGAAAGCTCGGAGGCACGAACAAAATTTTCCTTTCCGCCATTTAACAGTCTCTTTCCTTTTTAAATAGAGCCTTTTGTACCACGCCTGCTCGTATGGCAATAGTCCCGAGGCTCATTCGCTGTGCGTCCCACGCTCACACGTCCAGCATATTCTTAAAATCGCACACGATAGCGTGTTTTCGGGTCACTTTAGTCATAAGAAGACTGCGCATGGATATACAGGTATTTCGTTTTGCAAGTATTGGGACATTTGCCAGAAAACCACAGCAAAATGCTGCATTAAGCTGGCCCTCCTTCAGAAGTGACCAATTAT